>CM064056.1:14539214-16939214 GCA_032594955.1 Panicum miliaceum
GTGTGAACTCAAACAGATTCGTTGATTTACAGAGTGAAATTAACTCGACACATCTCGCATGTCACGACGAGATCCCTCCCATGAACAAAGGAGCCACCGTAGCATCATGTTGAAACTCATTTGCCAAAATACAATCCAAAGTCGTGACAGTGCAACAGGCCAGCGCAGCTACAGCTATAAAATGGCGAGGCAGCTGCAGCAAGCTAAACCGAGCAGGCACAAAGCTTCATGAGCAAATCTTTCGCAACAATCACATCAGCAGTGGACACAATTTTTCCAAAATCATAGGCGGCCTCGGTCCAAATTTCTCTTCCGTTCTGCTTCCAGCACGTGTAGAAGATGTGTGGAAAGGAAGGAAGGGAAAATTAGGAAGTCTTATTCTCAGCCCGGATAGAGATGGATTCCTACCGAATACCAGGGTTAGTTCGGAGTATATATACACGAGAGAGATATTCATTGTAATTCATCGGAAGAGAGCAAAATCCAGGCTCCCGCCATCCCGGCGGTCCGCGAAGCTCCGAGCCTCCGACCAATTCGCCTCCGGCGCGAAGGCCCTCCCTCCTGCGGGTCCCGCCCGGCCGCCCGCCTCCAACCCAGCCCGTCCGCCGGCCCCGGCTCGCCCCGCTAAAACCCCTCCCCTGTTCACTGTTGTCATGCTCCTCCTCCGATGCCGCCCGCCCCTCTCGCCTAAAACCCTAGCCCTCGCCCCGCCTCCCCTTCTCTTCCCCTTCTCCCTCCGCCCCCGCCTCTTCGCCGCCGCCGCCTCCTCCGCATCCGCCGCTTCTCCCCGCCGCCGCGCGACCGCGGCCGCCGCCGCAGCCAAATCCTGGGAGAAGGAGCCACCGGCCGCGAGGGCGAAGCGGGCCGGCGCGGTTCCTGCACCAGCGGCGGCGGGAATGTCGACCCCCGGGGGCGGCGCCGGGGGGAAGCGCACGGTGGCGGACGTGCTGATGGGGAACGCGCGGGCCGCCGCCAGCAAGGCGAAGAAGGTGGCGCCGTCCCCGAGGAAGCCCCGGGCGCAGCCCGACGGCGCGGAGGCCGAGCCGGAGGCCGCGGCGGTGGCGGAGAAGCCGCCCTCGCCGGCGAGGTCCAAGCGGGCGTCGTCCCCCGCGAAGTCCCCCCAATCGCTGGCTGACGGGGCGGCTGGCGAGAAGAAGAGGTCGACGTCGCCGGCGAAGTCCAAGGGTGCAGCCGCAGCAGCGCAATTGGATGGAGCGAAGGAGGATCCCCCGTCGCCGAAGAGGTCAAAAACCCTAGCGGCCAAATCTGACACTGTCTCGCAGAAGAGGTCACTCTCGCCGACCAAGGCTAAAGGCCAAGTTGCCTCCCAACCGGAGGAGAAGAAGCAGCCCGCCTCACCGAAGAAGGCCAAAACCAAAGATTCCCCAAAGTCCGAGGAGAAGAATACCACCCTAGAGCTGAAGAAGAAAGGCAATGAGTTTGACCCGATGGCTGCTGCCTATTGGAAGCCCGGTGAGCCCGTGCCGTTCCTGTTTCTGGCTCGGGCACTTGATCTCATCTCCAACGAGAGTGGCCGGATTGTCATTACTGAAATCCTGTCAAATGTGTTCCGGACGGTGATGGCAACGACACCGGATGATCTCCTTGCAACAGTATACCTCTCAGCCAATCGGATCGCGCCACCTCATGAGGGGATTGAGCTTGGAATTGGGGACGCATCAGTCATCCGTGCACTTGCAGAAGCATATGGACGCAAGGAGGAGCATGTTAAGAAGGATCTTAAGGTAACAAAGTTGGGTGAATGTATGTTCATCAGTTCAACTTCTATGGAATTGGAGGCAAAAATTTATTTGTTGTTTCTTTTGTCCATTGTAGGAATTGGGTGATTTGGGGCTTGTGGCGAAAGCAAGCAGGTCGTCGCAGAAGATGATGTTTAAGCCAAAACCACTGACAATATCTCGGGTGCTTAGCACTTTTCGGACAATTGCAAAGGTTATATATCATTTCTCCTATTTCTCATGCTGAATATTTCAACTAAACCAGCAAGTTTTTTCAACATGAAATTGAACTGCCTTTATCCGGACAGTGGGTGATATTAAGACATGTACTAGCAGAAGTAAAATCAAACATGCAATGAGCCTGGTATTAGAGAGTGCCAGAGTGGATAATTTGATCTCATAATGCATTGGCCACTATTTCACTTAAGAAATCATCTAGCAAGTATTCGTTTATCCAGGAGTCAGGCAAAGACAGTCAAGATAAAAAAAGAAACCATATCAAGGGACTTCTTGTTGCTGCCACAGACTGTGAACCTCAATACATCACACGTCTTCTTCAGGTAAATCGTGGAATGGTCACTCACTGTACTTCGCATGGTGTGTATTCAATGTCTTCCTGAAATTGTTACTTTTGTTGCAGTCAAAGATGAGGATCGGGCTGGCAGAGAAAACTGTCCAAATGGCTCTTGGACAAGCTGCCGTATATTCTGACAAAAAATCTTCGCCGCCAAAAGTTCAATCGCCTTTTGAAGAGGTGGCTACTGTCTCTGGCTTTTTTTCTTACATAAGTCCTATAGTTGATTTTATAGGATCAGTGTGGAATCATGTCAATGCCTGCACGTGAGCTCTTTGTTTTTTAATCAACTCTGCAGCTGTCGTAGCATGCAGCTATGCAATATAGGGATCTGGGGGTGCCGCGTGGGGGGGGGGGGGGGGTCAACTCGCAGGGTTCCACTTGTGTTTCTTCAACATCCTTGTTTCTTGCCCTGATATAAATCATTCTTTTAGCAAATTTGGAGCATGTAAATGCTTGGGGGTACCTATAACTCAGCTTATCCAAGTTTTTGTTGCTTATCTGTGGAGTATTGTTGATTAGATGTTGACAAGTCTATTCCGGACATTGTGTTAAAGGATTTGCATGAATGCCAATTGTGAATGGTCACTTAATGATTCTTATTGTATTCTTGAAGGCTGCAAAAATAATTAAACACATATATTCAGTTCTTCCAATCTACGATAAAATTGTCCCAGCATTACTTGAAGTTGGAGTTTGGAAGCTTCCAGAGACATGCAAATTTTCCATAGGTGTCCCTGTTGGCCCTATGTTAGCAAAAGCAACGAAATCTGTCTCAGAGATCATTGACAAGTTTCAGGGTCTTGAGTACACTTGTGAGTACAAGTATGATGGTGAAAGGGCTCAGGTATTATCAAGCCTCATGACTGTTTAACCCTTCATATATTTTGACCCATGTTCATCTCAGTTGACACTTTATAATCTGGAATCTAGATACATTGCATGGAGGATGGTTCAGTAGAGATTTATAGTCGGAATGCTGAAAGAAATACCGGAAAGTATCCAGATGTTGTTGATGCGGTTTCCAGGTATATTTCATTTCATATATTTTTGCCTACCATTGTAATTCTGTAGTGTCCAACTGAAGAAGCACAAAAATAATGCAATTTTAGTTATAGCCGTAGAGCCCATGCTTGATATTTGTATCATGCAGACCCAATAGTCATGTTATAAATTTTTTTGTCAGATTGCATATAGTCGAATGGTTTTCTAACTTCGCAAATGGTATAATGATAGCCTTTGGTGGTATTGATTGGGATTCTTTTCATCATCATTTGAATGAAAGACCACCATAGGTTGGCTCCGTCCACCTTTGTTCTTTTCTTCTTTTGAGGCAGACTTCTGTAGCCTATGATATTTTTTTACCTGGCATTGCCAGTCATGAATTCCTATGTATATTGGGGATATTGAGTTGATTTTGCGTGTTCATTAAAGCTGAAGCCATTTCCTTCTGTTTTTGTCATATGTGCGCCCACTTATACAAGTTTTTTTAAGCTAATCTGGTACTGGCTCAAGAACTATCTAGCCAAATTTATGGGTTTTCTCCTGCACTTTGAGTTCCCGTCCATCTTATCTTAGCATCTCAACGCAGATTCCGGAAGCCTACAGTCAAATCATTTGTCCTGGACTGTGAAATTGTAGCCTATGATCGTGAAAAACAGAAAATTTTGCCTTTCCAGGTTTGTTGTTCATTATCTCTTAATTTCCAGTTGGGTTACTTAAGAAAGTGAACATCATATAAATATCTGAGCATGCAACACAAGATGCTGTAAACCAGAGATGTTCTATGTTGTAAACTAATCACTTTAGTTTGGCAACCTTGTTCTGTCTACATTTGCAATTGCTATTTGTGACTTGTATAAGGGTCAGTGATTGTTTCTCTTCTGCAGATACTTAGCACAAGGGCCCGCAAGGGTGTTACCATAAATGACATCAAAGTTTCAGTCTGTACTTTTGGCTTTGATATTCTTTACATAAATGGACAACCTCTTCTCCAGGAACAACTCAAAATTCGTCGAGAGGTACTGTACTTCTGTCCTGTAGACTCTTAATGTACATTATCATTTTGTTCTGCTACTGAATTACCTTATTTGTGCTATCCCATGGTTGCGATCAGTTTTCAACCATTTATGGTTCATTTGAAATTTTTGAGCCAGCTTAGCAGAGCCTATTAACTACCACCCCCTCTGTTTTTAAATATATGACGTTAAGGACAAGTTAGCTTACCCTTAACATCATATTCTCATGTACTTAAAGACGGAGGGAGCATTATTTTTTTTTCCAGAATATGTGGCACATATGTATCTTCAGAAAACCAGAGTATTCTACTCTGAAGCTATTAAATATAAAAGTTCGTGGTATTGAATACACAGAGCACACGCATGTGTTCTTTCTCCAGAGGTCTAATTATTCATTTGCATTGAATACCTGGCAGCATCTTTACAATTCTTTCGAGGAAGTACCAGGTGTTTTTCAATTGGCAACTGCAATTACATCAAATGACCTGGAGGAGATACAGAAATTTCTTGACACAGCTGTCAACTCCAGGTAACTGAAATGTCTATACATGGCCAGCTTATTAATATATCTTCTACTAATTCAATGGTTTCAAGGTTATATAGGAGCAAGTTTCGGCGTAAGATAAATAAAACACTTCATCACAACATGTGATTTTTTTATCATATTGGAGCAAGTTAGTAAGATGGAAAGGTGGAAGTTACAGTAAATTTTAAAGAATAATAGATTTAAAAAGGTATCCCTCCCAAGTCAATCCTTTGGACTTGAAGTAGAATCCTATAAGTCATTCCTCTAGCCCTCAAACATTTTCTTTGGGATTGATGAAACACAAAGGTGGTTGCACATTTGCTTCACGGGATAACCATTTTCATCCATTTTCTTCATAGGCAGCACCGCAGCAATTTAAGTGTTCTCCAATTTTTTTACCACGTTCAATGTGGCCTCTGGCTAATTCTAGGCAAATCCAACAACAATACTTTCTCTCTTTAAATTTTGTTATAGCATAGAATATGCTATACTGGCTGTTTGCTTTGCCTGGACTTTTCCTTGAGTATCACATGGCAAATTCTATTGTAAGAGGAAAGCTTACAGATCTGTATCCACCTTGGGACTGAAAATAAAACGCGAAGAAATTTTTCTGTGCAGGGTTACATGAAACTATCAGTATAGCGATGTTAGGCAACATATATTCTTTTAAATACCATCTTGTTGTTCTTTTATCATAATTTATTGATATATAAGTTCTGGTTGAGTGATTATGTTGTGGAGATATCTCCCGTCCCGTCCCCTCCTCCCGTCTCCTTTTTTTTTGCTAAGATCTTTTCCTTGCACTAAGTTTTAAGTTACTGAAGTTGTGAAGGGTTGATTATCAAGACTTTGGATAAAGACGCTACATATGAGCCAGCGAAGCGATCAAACAATTGGTTGAAACTGAAGAAGGACTACATGGATAGGTTAGTGCATCACAAGTCATGCTGATTCAACTCTTTCTTTTCATTGCATTAGCGTGCAAATCTAGAAAATCATAATGGGCAGGATATTTATAATTTATTTATTTCTTATGCTACTATCCAAACTCCAAATCTCCAAGCATCATTTGTATTGAGCTGTCTTGACTTATTTGTTAATATCTGGGACCATGTGAACTGTATTTCAGTAGAAATCTATATAAAGAACCATTATCAATTGTGTCTTAGAAGTGGTGTATTTGTTTTATTTTGGGCAGCATTGGAGACTCTTTGGACTTGGTACCGATTGCTGCCTTTTATGGGAGAGGAAAACGAACAGGTAGATGGTTCTTTTTGCATCTTGCACACTGAAAATGAACTAAATTTGAATGTTTCTATTTGTGTTTCTTCCTACACCTGTCTGTTCATTTAGCAATTTTACAAGGCTCGATTGCTTTAATTTTTTTTCCCTCTGCTAATGCATGTTTCTTCTGCCTTTGTTATGCTTATTAGGTGTATTTGGATCATTCCTTCTGGCATGCTATGATGAGCAGAATGAAGAATATCAAACAATATGCAACATAGGTAGCTTACTTTTTTTAGAAAAATGAAAAACTCAAGCTGCTACTTTGAGTTCTCTTCATTCTTTACATTTTGATGCATTTAGGTACTGGATTTTCTGAGCAACAGCTTGAAGAACGTTCTTCAAGCCTTCGAAGTAAAGTGATAGAAAAACCAAAGGTGATGAATTCCTTCACCCTTTGTTGAATGACAGTTTCTTATTGATATTTTGTTATTGTGTTCTGTTGTCGTCCGTAGTAATGCTTTCATTTGTACAGGCATACTACAGATTTGCTGACACAATGGACCCTGATGTGTGGTTTGAACCGTCAGAGGTAATATGCACACTAAACCTTGATAATTTATTTTCATCTCACTTTATTCTTGGTTTCTTTGAAGACTCTGTATGCTTTCAAATCTCACCCCTCTGATTTCAGCTCATTTAAAACCAGTCCTTGAATGGTTGCTGTTATATGCTTAAAACATTTCATGTTGCCCTGAAGATTGCTGGTTGCAATCACAGTGGTCAAGCAGGTTAATTTAATTAAATTTTCTGCCTTTTTCTCCAGGTGTGGGAGGTGAAAGCTGCAGATCTGAGCATAAGTCCTGTGCATCGTGCTGCTAATGGTATAGTCGATCCAAATAAGGTTGGTAGTTCTATTTGGCATTGTTTTCCCTCCCTTTCTAGATTGTGCTTTGCATGTATGACGGGAAGACTAAAGGTCAAGTTGAACTAGGGTATCTCCTTGAGATTTCCTCGTTTGCTGCGATTACGGGATGATAAAAGCCCAGAACAGGCGACTACTTCTGAGCAAGTAAGTTTTCTGCTGCATGCTGTTTTCGATGGTTTGTTGTTTTGTAATGTCTCAATACTGTGTCCAAATTTTGCAGGTTGCTGACATGTATCGGGCTCAAAAAATCAACCACGGTTATAACCAGGAAGATGAGGACGATGATTGATGCTGACCCAATTCCTTGTGTTGGATGCATGACTCATTGAGGTAAAACAGTAGTCCCGTTACAGGTTTCCAGCTTAATCTCAACCGTAATATGTTTCATTAACAGGTTTCTATCTTTGTGATAATAAAACAGGTATTGACCAGAGGATGCGTTCCTAGTGGTTTGCTTCGCCCTGATTTGAACAGTCTAGGATATATTCAGATTTGTGCATTCCTTCGCCGTAATATGTTTCATTTTTTTTCGTTTTCTAACGTTCACCACGAGGATTCTGTGAGTTGTGCATGCGCCATAGGAGGTTGGAGCCCTATCAAACTAATCCATTTGGTACGTTAGGACATCATTAGCACTAACTCGCATAGCAATTTTTCCCTGCGAAGAAGTGGAGCTTTGTAGCAACCAAAGCGCAGATGGAAGTGAAGTGCAATCATGCCGATCTTGCCCTTTGGCACGCGGACGCCTCTAAATCTTGTTGAGGCAGAAGGGCTGGCAAGGTGTGCGCCGTAGCGAGGCCAGTTAGGGTGCGGTGGCCTAGGTCGAAAAGGTGGTGCCGCCGTGCCAGTGCTGGACCTTTCAAAAAAGAATTTGCTTCATAACGAAAGGGTGAATTTCTTCAGGAATCTGATCTACGGCCTTGTGTTGTGTTACCGCAAAACTAATTGCATTCTGCTATAAAAATACCCACTTGAATTAGCTGATGATAATACACAGCAAAAGCCACCTGCATTAGGTGTCCAAAAGGACCTAAAACACCAAAAAGAAATCATCCAAAAAAACCCTAGTTAATTACTCTACTGCCTCATTGTATTTGCACGAAAACCATAAGAGCACAATCAGTGATCCGATCGGTTTTCCGGCTATGTGTGTATGTCACGAGGCCCACAGCACGTTGGCAATGCAAGGAAGAATATCAAGAACCAGCATATCTCACAAAGAAATTCAGAGACTGAAGAGCACACGAGAAGTTGCTGCCCCCATCACTGTGGTGTTGGATTGATAGATACAAAGTCTACAGAGCTAAGGTTCTTGTTCTGATAGCCTTTTATTGTTCAAGGATTAATATTAATACAGACCTTTAACTAAGAATCCAGATAAGTGCTGATTCTTTTGTGATGTGCTGTTTACAGGCACAAAAAACAGGCTTAAAGCTGCCAAATGTACAGCATCAGGTGTTAATGGAAAGGAAATTAAACGGTAGCCGTCGGATGCATGATTGAGGGCTCTTGGAAAGGGGTTCCTGCGCTGCGCACGACTGAAGTCGGCAACAAGTTCAAAGCAATTGCGACTTCGTCTTGGCGCTTCTTTGAACTGCACTTCTTCAGACATCAGACTTCTGTTCCTGACGAAGAAGGATCAGGGGCACCGAGAAGCGAGAAGCCCTGGCCAGGACCAGGAAGCGCTGATGACCAGGAGCTGCCGCGGCACCACGGCCGTCGCCATCGCATCCGCGACACCCGTTGCCGTTATTTGCCGGAGAAAAATTGTTCAGGAATTCGAGATCTGAACGTACATTTCCTTCCACGCCTTCAGGCAGCGAAGCAGATATCAGTAGGCGAATCGTGGCTCTTGTACTTCATGATACCGTCGCCCTTGCCCCTTGCGGTCGTCCATCCCGGCTCCGGGAACGCCTCTTGCTGGACGATTGAGCCGACGGGGCGCGGGGGCGCTTCTCGCCGAGGTGGTGCTCAAGGAAGAAAGGGCGAGGGCGAGAAGGAATTTCAAGGGGTAGAGGCGTTGCGGCGAGGAAGACGAGGCTATATATAGAAGGCCGGCGCTGGGCTTTTAGCCTATTGAGCAGGGGGTTCTTGTTCTACAATCGATAGCAGAGGCAGAGCACATCCCGTCGGTAGCTTTTTATACTTCAAGGCTTAATACAGAGTTTTACCTTAAAAGCCAACAAAGTGCTGTTTACAATCTGAAAACAGGCTTAATGCATGATGAACGATTCTTGAAAAACGTTCCTGCACGCAATTGAAGTGGGCAAAAAGTTTACAGCAATGAAGGCTTCGTCCTGGCGCTTCTATAAACTATAAACTTTATTGATACTGTAAAGCCAATCTCAGTGGGAGTGTCATAGCAGTGTCATAAGCACATGATATGAGAGAGAAGAGGGGAGAGTTATGGGATGAGAGAGGAGTGTTATAGTGCTTAAAGCCCTAGTCTAAATTTGCTGACATGATATGAGAGAGAAGAGGGGAGAGTTATGGGATGAGAGAGGAGTGTCATAGTGCTTAAAGCCCTAGTCTTGGTAACTGTGTGATAACACTCTTCACTGAAACTGGGCTAACAGCACTTCTTCAGACTTAAGTTCCTCAAAATGAACGACGCCTGCCAAAGCCGCCCCAATCGGCACGGGACCAATCACACATGCATTGCCTTTCAAGATCTGTATACGAACATGCATTGACTTTTGTAATAAATTCAGAAAAAGAGGCTACATGACATGAGAATTCGATAACTCCTCACCTCCGATTCAAAACCAAAAAATCAGCTTCAGTCAGAGTAACAAATATCAGTTGCATATCAGTTGTTCAGTTCCAGTGACATAACGTAGCAAACGCGCAAACTCTGACAGCAGCCTAAACAGCACCTTCAGGCAAAGAACACAAACACCAGTGGCACATCAGCCGTGCGGTTGCAGTGACAACGTAGCAAATATCAAAATTCTGCTTCTTTTCAGGGACAAGGAAAACAAGGGAATTCAGCAATGCAGTCACAACTCACAAGGGAAATTAGCCAATCAGAAACCACAATCAGAAACATATAGCAGTACAGTAAACTATGCTGCTTCAGACCAGCATTGGGCGATGATGAAACAGAGACTCCACATCAGACAATTACAAGTTTCAAAGTCAGCTAGCCGCTGCATTACCCAAAATGCTACTACATAGAAACAGTACTACTAACTCTGACAGAAGCCTAAGAAACCATCAGAAAGAGCCAATTACTGCAGAAACGTAACCACTGCCTAATCAGTTCCAGAAAGCTATCAGAGAAGACACAAGCTTCTGACAGAATCCTGAGAAGGCCCCTACTGATCGTAGTTGCACACCACACACTCGACCTTGTCTGAGACGCAGTTAGGGCACAGGCAGACATGCCTTCGTGGTTGAGGCCGCACCGGCGCCGGATGCTCAAAGCAGGCCGAGCAGCTGTCGAATTCATCTTCATTGATGGGGCCGGGACCAGGCTGGTCGGCGGGGAGCACTGGATGCTCGAGTTCGTGATCGGGGGCGGGGCCGAACACTACGGGCTGGTAATGGAATCTGACGGGAGCCTGCGGTGGCCACTGGAGGCTGGGAAGCCCGAGTTGGGCATTGCCGGCGCGGGGCACTGGCTGTGCCTGCGGTGGCCGCTGGAGGCCGGGAAGCCCGAGTTGGGCGGCGGGCCGCCCTCCGGCTGCCCCGCCGCGCTCTCCCACCGGGCGGAAGCCGGAAGCAGCTAGTGCTTCTGCCATGCGCCTGAGCTGGAGCCGGAGCTGCTGCTCCTGCTCGCTGGCACCGACGGGTGGAGGAAGTTGCGGGTGTTGTTGAGGCCGAGGGGCGCGCTGATCGTGGGGATGAGGCACCTGCGGTGGTGGCCGCTGGAGGCCGGGAACCCCGAGTTGGGCGGCGGGCGGCCCTCCGGCTGCGGCCGCCCCACCACGCTCTCCCACCGGGCGGATGCCGGCAGCAGGTAGTAGTTCTGCCATGCGCCTGACCTGGAGCTGGAGCTGCTGCACGCTGCCACCGACGGGTGGAGCAAGTTGCGGGTGTTGTTGAGGCCGAGGGGCGCGTTGAAGGTCGGGAAGCCCGAGCTGGGCGGCGGGCCGCCATCCGGCCACCCCACCGCACTCTCCCACCGGGCGGCTGCGGGCAGCAAGTTGGTCTGCCATGCGACTGAGCTCGAGCCAGAACTCCAGCGCGCTGCCAGGATCGTGGGGATGCTCCTGCGGCGGCCCCTCAAGGACGAGAGGCGACCTCTTGAGCGCCGGCGCGTTTCCGAGCGGCGGCTCCCAACGCTCACGGAGCGATCCGTCGGCGATAAACGCCGGGTACGCCGTCGACGGTTGCCCCGGATCGCCAGGGCAGTACACGCAGACGTCGCTGAGGAAGACGGAGTTGCGGCACCTCGGGCACACCTTGGACGGAGGCGGCCTGGTTCCCGAGTCCTGCGCCGCCTGCCCCGGGAGGCCGTGAGGGGGATTGCTGCCTCCGAGCACGACGCGGCGCTGCAGTCCCGCCGGGCGGACGCGCGGCTCGTCGGCGACAGGGGCGGAGCGCGGTGCGTTCTGGCCGGTGTTGTCTGCAGCAAACCAAGAAATGATCGAGCCAGAACTCCATAAACTGCGCCAAGAAAGAGGGACGCAAGAACGTGGGCGCGCGTCGATTTTGATGGGCACGGACCGACCTCGGATGCGCGCGGTCTCGAGCGCGCTCCTGGAGGTGGAGCTGCCGTCGTCCTCGTCGCCGTACGTCCCTGCTCCCCCGTGGCGCGGGGCGGGCTGCTGTCCGACCGGGCGGACGTGCGGCTGGCTGGCGACCAGGGCGGAGAGCCAGGCGTTCCGGCGTTCGTACTGCAAGCGGTCGACTGCGGCAGAAACCAAGAAATCAGCCACAAGAACTCCAGAGCTTCGCAACAATAGGGGAGGAAGAAGAAGAAGGCGCGAGTCTTGGATGGACACCCACCTCGGATGGGCGAGCCCTCCTCGGACGCGATCGTGGAGGTGGAGCCGCTGCTGCCGTCCTCGCCGCCAGAGGTCCCCGCCGCCCTGGTCGACGTGCTCCCGACGCTCTCGCGCGCCGGGTCGTCCATCCAGTAGTGCATGATACCCTTGCCCTTCCCGTCGGCCATCCCCTCCTTGCCGAGCGACCGAGCTGGCGGGGTAGCGGCCGAGCAATCGGTCGAACACCTTGCGTGCTTCCCGTCGAGGGCGGCGCTCAAGGAGGCAAGGGCGCGCGTGGAAGAAAGAGCGAGAAGGAGAACGGTTGGGGAGGGGGAGAGGCGCTGGCGTTGCCCCGACGAGGGCGACGAGGCTATATAGAAGGCCGGGGCTGGGCATGGCGGCTACGGCTTGGCGGTTGGCGCTGGCGCTGCGTGCTGCGATTCCAAGAATCATCCAGTAGCCAGCCTATGGGTGTTTTTTCAGATAATCTTAATGGCAGAAATTAAAATGTCTGCCCCAAGAATCATAAAAGGACATTTTGGAATATTCATCTAGTTGCTTATTATGTCATATTCAGAACAAACGAATTTTTGTAGAATTTGTGCTTTGCAGAATTCCCACAAGAAACAAAGAAATTTTCACATTCTGATTTATGGGCATCATTTGCAAAGTCAGATTGTGAGATTCGTGTGCTGCTGGATAGGTCGGCTACTGCAATGTGTGTGGAAGATGCCCAGTCAGAGCGGTAGCACTCCAGTTGATCATGTGTTCAGGGCAAGGGGTGGTCGATCCAGCACTCCATGATACCCCTTCCCCTCCTTGGCTCCTTGCGGAACGACCGAGCTGGCGGGGTGGCGGCCGAACAATCGGTCGAACACCTTGTGTGCTTCTCGTCGAGGGCGGCGCTCAAGATGGCAAGGGCGCGTGTGGAAGAAAGCACGAGAAGAAGGGGTGGGAGGGGGAGAGGCGCTGGCGTTGCCCCGACGAGGGCGAGAGGGCGACGCGGCTTGGCGGTTAGCGCTGGCGCTGCGTGCTGCGATTCCAAGAATCCTCTCATCCAGTGTGCATTTTTAGCTATTTGTAATGGCAGAAATTAAAATGTTTGCCCACAAGAATAATAAAAGGACATTTTCAGATATTCATCTAGTTGCTTGTCATGGCATATTCAGAACAAACCAATTTTGTAGAATTTGTGCTTTGCAGAATTCCCACAAGAAACAAAGAAATTTTCGCATTCCGATTTATGGGCATCCTATGCAAAGTAGATCGTGAGATTCGTGTAGGTGCGGTGCTGCATTGTGTCATGTGTGTGAAGATGCATCGATAACTTGTGCCCCAGTCAGAGCGGTAGCGCTCCAGTTGATCATGGCGACCGCACCGACGCTGCCAGTGTTCAGGGCAAGGCCCAGCCGCGCTTCTCGCCGGCACTCGCCTCGGTGGTCCGCACGCGGCTCTCGGGCTGCTGGCGCGTCAGCCGGAAATGAGACCTCTTCACCTCCAGGCGACCAACTATAGACAAATACAGTTACACTGACATAAAATTGCCATTATGGCATTGTGCTTCTAATTTCAGAGTTACGGTATCACAAAGTGACAAATAACACAAGAAATTAGCCCTCCTTCCAGTGGCAAAAGAGGCAATGAGATAATCTGACGCCACATGCAGTTCAATCACCAAAAGGAAATTAACCAACGCATTCAGAAATCACAATAACCGACAGTAGCATCAAAAGCTTGCATGAACCAGTACTCCTCAAACCAGCCTCTGCCAAGATACGATCATGTCAAAACAGAGGACACAAATGAGTCAATTAATCTCACAGCATCACAACTGTTAGTATGCATCAAATCAACTGCATTATCCACTCCTACAGAACAAAACGTCTTAACTCTGCTAGAAGTCTAAAAACACATAAGATGATAATATAGGACCTCCTCATCTCCAATCCAAAACAACAAAAAATTACCTTCAGGCAAAGAAACAAATACCAGTTGTGCATCAGCAGCGCAGTTACAGTGACATAACGTGGCAAATATAATGTGCTTCTCTTTTCAGCGACAGACTGACAGTAAGTGAATTCAGCTATGCATTCACAAGGGAATTTGCTGATCAGAAAACACAATCACACACATATAGCATCACAGACAGAGTGCAGTAAAAGATGCTTTTGAGACCAGCATTGGCCGATGATGATTTATGTCCAAACAAAGAATCTGAACGAGACAATTACATGTATCAAAGTCGCCTAATCGTTGTACTAACCAAAATGCTACAACATTGCAAACGTACAAACTCCGACAGAATCCCAAAAAACCAATCACAAAGAGGCAATAGTTTGCACAATCAAAGTCTGAATGGGAACGCAATGCGCATCCGTCCTATGAGGAAAAGGATATTTGACAGAGGGTTTTCAATTGAAATTATGTCACTAATAGAAAGGAAAGTTCTTCAGTAATTTGTCCATTCTTAATACTAGCATATATTTTCTTTGGTAAATTCAGAGAGGGGCATGAAATGTGACAGTAGGACCTCAAAATTTCAGTTATACAGTTACACTGTCATAAAAAGGAAACTGTGGTAGTTGTGTGTGGCTCTCTTTTCAGAGGCTGAGACAAACAACCAAAATACCATTTATGCAGTTTCAGTATAACAACATGGCAAATAAAAATATCGTGCTCCTCCTTTCTGTGGAAAAACAGATAATAAGAGAATCCAACACCATGTACAGTTCAATTACAAGAAATAAACCATCAGCGGGGAGAATGCACAATCACAAAGATATATCATCAAAGGATGCAGGAACAAAATACTTCTCAAACCGGAATGTTTCTGATGATGATTATTATGTCAAAACAGAGGGCACAGCTGAGTCAAAATTACTCTCACAGCATCACATAGTAGCAATATGCATCAAAACTACTGCATTATCCATATGCTGCAGCACAAACATCTAACTCATGAAAGACCCCATCACAAAGAGCCAATTACTGAACAAACGTTACAACTGCTTAATCTGTTCCAGAAAACCATCAGAGAAGACGCAATCGTTCTCACTGAATCCGATGGCTTTGGTGACGACTGACGAGCAGGACTAGACGCCCCCTTGCGAGGAGGCGCAAACCCGGCACACGACGCCGTAGAAGCGGCAGATGTCGCACAGGCAGACATGCTGCGGCGAGTGGATCGCCAGCCATCCCGGATAGGTACGGCAGGACGTGCACCTGAGGTCCTCGGGGACGGGCATGGGCTCGTGCAGGAAGAGTCCCATCGCGTCCCGTCCCCACGGCACCACGGGCTGATCGTCGCCGCCGGGCACAGGACGCGCCTGCGGTGGCTGACGCACGCCGGCGCCGACGGGTGGAGGAGGTCGCGGGTGTTGTTGACGCCGATCGTGGGGTTGAGGAGGGTCCATGATCGCGAGGAGAAGCAGGCTGGCATCGTGACCATCTCCCTGAACCGGCAAGGCAGGCACGGGGGAGGATCAACGGCCGGCGCGCGTGCGGGTAGTAACGAAACTAGAAAACAAATGTCGTTTGATATCTCGGCTTATGTTATGTACATTTTATACATTTCCTCCTCTGTTCTTTGACGGGATTCACAGCAACAATTCTTGTGCACGACTGAAGTCGGCAACGAGTTCACAGCAACGGCGACTTGGTCTTGGCGCTTCTCTGAACTTACTGTAACTGCAATTCTTCAGTAACTGCACTTCTTCAGATTTGACATTCCTGACAAAGAAGGAACCGGGGCACTGGAATTTCTGGAGCTGACAAACCGAAACACACTTCCTTTTGTAAACCAACCACAGACCACAGCCAAATGCAATTAACACTGACATAAAATTGCCATTATGGTAATCGTGCTTCTCATTTACAGCCAAACAGCCACAATATCACTTATGCTATTACAGTATTGCAATGACAAATGCATCACTCTGATCCTCTATTCAGTGGAAAAACAGACTAAGTTATAATTGGAAACCATGTGCAGTACAATCAGAAGGAAATTAACCCTCAGCATTCAGGTATGAATTATGTCAAATAGAGGACACAAATGAGTCAACTAATCTCACACCTTTCACTATTGTTAGTAGAATGCATCAAAACACTGCATTATCCACTGCTACATCACAAAGTGTCTTAACTCTGCTAGAAGTTTAAAAACACACCACAAAACGGCATCACTGCACAGGCGTAACAACTGCTTAATCTGTTCTAAAAAATATCAGATAAACATAAGAGAAATTGCAATCTGTCTCACAGAATCGAGCAGGCATACAAAGCCTACTGGCCTGTCACAAAGCATTCAGAATGACTTTTGTAATTCAGTCAGAGAGGCGACATGAGATGAGAATATGAGACTTCTTCAAACCCAATTCAAAACCTTCAGTCAGAGAAACAGATGTCAGTTGCATATCAGTTGTTTTATTCCAGTGTCATATTGCAACGAGTATCATAACTGTGATTCTCTTTTCAGTGACAGACTGACAATAAAGCGAATTCACAATCACAAGGAAGTTAGCTGATCAGAAATCACAATCACACACACATATGGCCTTACAGAGAGAGTGCAGTAAATGATACGATACTGTGAGAATCCAAAGAGACAATTGCATCCATGAAAATCACCGAACCTCTGCATTACCCAAAACGATATTACATCGCAAACATACTAACTCTGACAGAAACAAAAAAAAAACATCTGAAAGAGCCAATTACTGCAGAAACGTAACCACTGCCTAATCAGTTCCAAAAATCCACAGAAACCTATCATCAGAGATCAGAAGACGCAATCGTTCTCACAGAAACCTGAGAAGGCCCTACTGATCGTAGGTGGACACCAGACACTCGACGGTCTCTGAGAGGCAGGTAAAGCACACACAGACATGCCTCCGTGGTTGACGCCGCACCGGCGCCGGATTCTGAACGCAGGCCGAGCAGCTATCGAATTCATCTTCATTGATGGGGCGGGGACCGGGCTGGTCGGCGGGGAGCACTGGATGCTCGAGTTGGGCGGCGTCCCCTCCGGGCGCCTCGCGGTGCTGCCCCGGGCGCCCCGCCGTGCTGCCCCACCGGGTTCGGGTTCTGGAAGGCGGGCGGCGCTAGGGATGCCTCACGTCGCTCCTGTCCGGTGGGGCGGTTGGCGAACATCGCCTGGTCGGCGGGGAACACTGGATGTGCCTGCTGTCGCGGTTGATGGAGTCCCACGGGCTGCCCGATTTGGGCGGCCGCCGCCACACCGCGCTGTCTCACAGGGCGGCTGGCGACCGCGGGCTGGTCCTGGCCGGGAAGGCCCATGCCCGCTGGGGCAGCCGCTTGCGGCATGGTGCACACCATGCACACGACGGCGTAGAGGACGATGCAGATGTCGCACGGGCAGTCATGCCGCCACGGGAGATCCTCCATCCGCCTCTCATAGTAACGGCAATTCGGGCACCTCTGGTCCTCGGGGAAGGGGCTGGGGTGCGTCGCCTTGTAGTGCTGGTCGCGATCTTGGAACCGTCGTCGCATCATAGGGTCTTGGCAAAGTTGAGTCACCTCCCACACCGTCCTCCAGTACTGGCGTCGATTTTCTTCGATGTCTGCAGCGATTTGCAACGGGGGTTGAGGAAACAGAGGGGATTGTGGAAGAGAACCCATGGGCTGCTGCCCCATCAGGTGGCCGTGAGGCTGGTTCTGGTTGACGAGGAGCGGGGCGTCCTGGCCGGGGTTCCCTGCAACGAACGAGACCAAGAAACCAGAGCATCAAAACCGCAAGAAGAGCGAAGCAAGAAACAAGGCGGGCTCGGATTTTCAGAGGCACACACCTCGATCTCGGATTTGCAGCGGTCCAGACGCGCCCGGGACGGGGGGGCCACCCTGCGCTTGCGGCGGCGGCGGCGGCAACTGGAGGCCGGGACACCAGTTCTGGAAGGCGGACGGCCCTCGGGACGCCTCACCGCGCTGCTGTCCCGTCGGGCGTTGGGCGGACATCGGCGGGTAGTAGTACTGGGGGAGCTGTTGCCGCGCAGCGGCTTGACGAGAGGGAGCGACGCCGGACTGCTGCCCCATCAGCATCAGGTGGCCGTGCGGCTGGTTCTGGTTGACGAGGTGCGGGGCGTCCTGGCCGGGGTTCCCTGCAACGAGACCAAGCAAGAAACTAGAGCTTCAAAACCGCAAGAAGAGCGAAGCAAGAAACAAGGCGGGCTCGGATTTTCTCGGGCACACACCTGGTCCCGGGATGCCGTCCCCGCCGCCGGACTGCCCAGACACCTCCGTCACCACCCTCCTCCGGACGGCCGACGACTCGCCGTCCTCGTACTCGTCCGCCTTCCGCTTGTCCTTGCGCCTGGTGGGGTCCTGGTCCTGGTCTGCCATCTCACCACCCCTCGGACTCCTCCGACCGTCGCCGATGGCGTGCGGCCTTGCAATCGCTCGAACTTGAACACCTTCTTCTTCTTGTTTGCTTCTCCCAAGGCGAGGAGTTGAAGGAAGAGGGAGGACGAGAAGGAATGGGAGGGGGGAGAGGTGCTGCAACGACGACGACGAGGGAAGGAGACGATGCTTTATAGAAGGCCAGCACTGGGGATTGCTGTTTCGGGCGAGGCGGTTGGCGCTGCGTGCAGGCGAAATCGATTTTGGGGGGAGGAGGTCAGGAGGGGGGAAGCCAAGTTCCCCAACAGGATTTGAGCTGGGCTGCCAAGCGAAAGGTGTTCGACCGATAGCCCACAACTCCACAAGGGAGCCCGCTTAGCAACTTCTGGTCAAAACAGGCTAGAAATCAGCGTTTCGCTGTGCTTATTTATTATTCATGGGCCTTTCTCCCTCTCAGGTTAGCTGAATGAAGAGCGGTTCTCAAAAAAAAAAAAGCTGAATGAAGAGCACAGACGTCGCCGCCAACATCAAGAAACTGAATTGCCTAGAGCCATAAACGCAGTTTCTGGAATATATGGACTTCAGTAACCAAGGATAACCGCAGACAAACACTGGCACTTTGGAAGCATACAGCCAGAAAAAGAAACAAGGAGAAATGTAAAGAAAAGATTGGATTCAGAATTGGGATCAAATTGCTGTAAGAAAGATTCCTCCACGATTTGATCAAGAAAAGCTTTGATGCAAAACATCAGTTCCCTGCATTTCCTCCACGATTTGATCAAGAAAAGCTTTGATGCAAAACATCAGTTCCCTGCATTTCCTTTTTACATCCTTTGTAACCTTTCTTCTCTTTTTTTTTTCCTTTATTTTTTTTCCCTTTTTGATACATTGTTTGCTTTGATGCGTGTGTATTCGGGTTTTTGTACAGCCTTTTCTCTTCCAAAAAGAAATTTTAGGTAGGGGTCTCCCCTCCCTGCTTATTAAAAAGAAACACGATCCAAATTACAGCCAAAGTGGAAAGACTGCATGCAAATCTCCTTAAGACGAAACACGGCTGGAAACTCGAGCCGAGAGTGTGCCATGTCGCCGGAGGTCCAATCGGCTAGGCGGATGGCTCAGATCTTGCGTCTCCCGGTCTTTTTTAAGAAATCCCTTAAATTTTAGTATCAGCCTGTTTTCCGGTCTCCTCTCACACGAAATTTTGCAAAAAAAGTCCACAAAATTTCTCAAATCAACCCGCAGTCCAACTCGCCGTCCTAATCCTCTCTCAGGAATTTTTTTAGAAAACCCTCATCTTTCAATTAAACTAAAACACAACTCGTTCCATCCGTAACTTCTACACAAGCAACATTATAAGTACAATTCGAACACCAAAACACGCTAAAATCAAAAGTTGTTCAATATAGAATTTGATCAAAAACTCAAAAACTAAGACTTCATTGTAGAGAAAATTTTAAAATTCAAATAGATTTCGCAATTCCTTTGCACAAATACTTGTATGTGATCTATCGTATCTACAATATGGACACCAAACGTCTTCAAATTAAAAAGTGTTCAACATAAAAGTTGTTTAGAATTTCAAAATCTACAGATTTATTGTATAATACAATTTCATATTCAAAGCACTTCTACAACTCATCCATTTGTATAAAAAATTGCTCAAAATTTTAGAACCTAAAGCTTTGCTACACAACAAAATTTCAAACTCAAAGCGTCTTCGTAGTTCGTTCGCATAAACGTAAAGCGCTTTCATAATTTGTTCGCATAAATGTTTATATATGATCCGTCCTACCTACAATTCGGATACCGAAACATCTTCAAATTAGAAACTGTTCAATAAAATAGCTTCTCGAAAATACCAAATCTACAGCTTCGCTGCATAGAAAATTCTAAAATTCAAAACTCTTTTATACTTCAAAAGCACAACATCTCAAAAACTAAACTTTTTTTATAGAAAAAAACAAACGTTTGTCCATGCCTTTTCGTGCTACTTCTACAATATATGTAATATATTTTAACATTACCCCTAATTTCTCAAAAAAAAAAAATACTGTTATATCTAAGGATTGCCAACTTTCATGATTCTAGGTCCAATTCTCCCGTTCTCGTAGGCTTCACAAAAACTGTATGAACCCTACAACAATACGCCATCCGATAATTAGCACCCTTTATAATGGCAGAATTTACCCTTTATAATGGCAGAGTTTACTAAAAAGAAAAAATCAGTAATACATACAAGAGATCTCGAAATCAACATATAAAAAGCAGAAGTACTCATCCCGATCCATAGCTACCTGGATTCAACATAGGAGACGGAAAAAGGGGGGTGATCTATACTGGAAGCATCCCACACACTCGCCGTACGCAGCAACGCCGCGAGCATTTCTAGACTCTAGTATAATCTGATCTCTGTCCAATGCAAATATAAATGGTATTTCAAATCAGCCTGTCCTTTTTTCTCATGAGATGTAATCTGATCTCAGAAATTCCCGAATTGTAGATATACCTTTCTTAATAGGTCAAGAGCTACCTGGTTACTCAAAGCGATGCGTGAGCTAACGCCAGTTATTAAGGCCAATCTCAAAAGAAATGTTATAGTAGTGTCATGAGCATTAAATTTGCTGACATGGCAGGAGAGAGAGGAGGGAGAATTTCATAGGATGTGAGAGGAGTGTCATCACCATCATATTCCTTCAGCTCGGTTACCTAGTTCACAGTCTTGGTAACTATGTGATAACAATCCCCACTGAGACTGGCCTAAGAGCTACAGAATTCCTAAAAAATACAAACAAGCTCTACACTTAATTAACCAATATAGCTGGCTATTGAAAATTACAGAATTCTCATGCAACAAATTCAGTTACGTATAATATCAGCTCTTATCGAAGTCCCATGGGATTTTTTTATATTTGTCGCGATGGAATTGAGAGCAATGTAATGCACACCTTGCTGATGAGGTACATGACTTGGATTGTAAACATCATCACTAAAAGAAAGGAATGTTCTTCAGGAATTTGAGCAGTCCTTATACGAGCATACATTTTCTTTGGTAAATTCGGTAACAGGGGCATGAAATGGGACTGTAGGATGGTAGGATCTCGAATTTCAGTTGCACGGTTAAACTGACATGACATAAGAAATTATGGTAGTTGTGCTTCTGTTTTCAGAGGCTGAGACACTACCAAAATACCATTTATGCAGTTTCAGTTTAACAGCATGGCAAATAAAAACAGTGTCTTCCTTAGTGGGAAAACATATAATAAGAGAATCCGACATTGTTTACAGTTCAGTTACAGAAAAATAAACCATATGCCTGAAGAACTCACAATCACACACATATATAATCAAAGGATGCAGAAACAAAGTACTTGTCAAACCAGAATTTTCTGATGATGTCAAAACTCAAAACAGAGAACGCAACTGAGTCAAATTACTCTCACATCATCACACAAAACTACTGCATTATTTGGCACAAACATCTAACTCTGCTAGAAGCCTAAAAACCCATCAGAAAAAACAGAATTATTGTACGTAACAACTGCTTAATCTGTCCTAAGAAGCTTGTAAAAGAACCGGAGGACGGAATCCTTATCACTGCATGACCCTTGCGAAGCCGCCTGAGCCGAGGGGCAAACCAAACCCGCGCCAGTCTGCCACACTGCGTCGTACAGGCCGTGGAGACTATATATCACATATGCTACAAATTTTTCATCCATCACCTGAGGGAGCATTCCCCGCTATTGGGCTGTTTTGTTAGCGTATTCGGCCCAATAGCTATTGGTACGACATGTTTTATTGTCTGAATTTGTAGTCGGTTAATTAATGCATGTTCTCGCGTTGGTGCGTGCGCGCAGCAGCTGTAGGCTTTAAGACCGAGCATGGTGGTAGCTTTTGTACCTATATGCATGCAACTCCTTTACCTTTTTTTGCCTATACAAAGATACCATGTGCAACTGACCTTTGCATGACAACACGTGGAGCAATAAATGATCCAGCCACCTTTTTTTTCTTGTTTTCGTTTTTTCCTTTCTTTTTCTTGTCGTGTGTTTTACACTCCTTTTTTATAATTATTTTTATTTTTTTTCTAATTCTACCATTTCACAATAGAAAAATATTTCAACATTTCATTTCTGCTCCTTTTATTTCTATTCTTTCCTGGTTTTATTCATATTTTTCCTTTTGTATTTATTATTTTCTTTTTCCTACCTTTTAATTTTTTTAACATCACATTTTCTTCCATTATTTTGTCTTCTCACTTTTAACATGTGTTTCCTTTGTTTTTTCCTTTCACTTTTATTTTCCTTCCTTTGTATTTTACGGTGACTTTTCTTGATTATGTTTCTATTTATCTTCGTACGATAGGTGACTCTGTATCCTAATATGCTCATATGGCTAATTTTAAATTTATAATTTTTTCTTTTCTATCACTTTATTTTCTAAATTTTTAATGTAAAATCATATATTTTATCTCTACGAGACTTAGTATATTTGTTACTACTTAGTATATTTCTTTTTACATGCAGATTCATTTATTCGCAATCCAATATGATGAGGCATAATATTCATCTTTTACATTTTTCTTTATTCTCATTTTCTCTTCCTTTTAGTGATACTATTTTTTATTTTTTTTATTTTTTAGTTTTTCTTTCATATTTTATTTAAAGAGCTTGTTAATCATGTTACATAATTTATATAATTTGTGTATGTGTCATGTATAATTATTTAATAATTTATTTTCTTATATACTTATATAATTTATATAGGCAGGAGTGACAAATGAGCTTATGTTAGCACATATTTATAGTTATAAGAATATCTTTTTTCAATGTAGATGTGTTTGTTCTTCATGTAAAATTATTTATCTGCGTGTAACTGATTTATTTGCAATGATAAATTATTTGTTTGCTTTGTAGATTAAATTGTTCGGCACTATTGAATCATTTGTTCGCGATATTCACTTTTCATTTTTATTCTGAACAATCAAATGTTCGTGATGTTTAATATTTTGTTCGTTGTATATTATTATTTGTTCGTTATGTCATAAAAATAATTATTTATTCATGATGTTAAAGAATTTGCTCCTAGTATCCAAAGTTAATTATTTATTTATTTTAATAAAATACTCTTTTTAAAAATATCATGCAAATATAGGTGAGTGTGGTCTTATTTTGAAGATCTTGTCATAAGAAAGATAATGGTGTAACCCAAATTTAATTTTGATGCTCGGTTTAATAGTTATATCTTTTTTATTTTTAATTTACATGCATGTGGGTGATGTCATGGTCGTTGTTCTTTTCTGCATGTATACAGATCTCTCCCTCTTTTATTGGCACTATATACTTGCACGCAGACTATATTGATGGGTTGATGGGATACCGTAATATTAATTTAGCTTGCTAAGTCTAATTATTAATTTTGGCTTATGCGGAAGGACGTACTTCTTCAGATGATGATTGAGAAATCTGTCAACTGAAGTAACCCTGTAACCACACCCCGTAGAAGCGGCAGATATCGCCAACCATCATCCTCGGGGACGAGCTTGTGATCGTGCAGCGGTGCAGGGACAGCATGGGATGCTAATGGGCTCGACCGAGCGACGAGGATCGGCGGTTGGCCCACCAGGCAGGACCGAGACAGCGGCCCAGCCCATCAGCATGGCAACACCCTCTGCCCTAGCAAGTTTCCATAGTTGATGAGTCGAGCGAGTAGCCCGGAGCCCCGTCGCCCTCCGCTCCCAACTCATCTCGTCAAAATCCCCTCGCCGCGCGCCATGCCGACGGCGGACAATTACACCGCCGCTTCGGCCGCCGTAGGGGCCAGGTCGACCGGGCGCCACCTGCTGCACATCGAGGGCTACTCGCACATCAAGGCGCTATTCAACGGCGAGTCCATCCCGTCCCTATCTTTCAGCGTCGGGGGCCGCGCGTGGTGCATCTGGTACTACCCTCGCGGCGCAGACGACCTGGACCGAGCCGGGTACGACCTCGCCGCCCTCTACATCTCCCTCTTCCTCGTCCTCGACGACACCATCCCGGAGCCCGCCTACGCGGAGGCCACCTTCCACCTGCTCGACCAGGCGGAGAAACCGGTGCAGTTGTGCACCCATACCACAGGCCTGAACGAGTACTCGGCCGCCGGCGCCAGGCACGGTGTCCGTGCTTTCATCCTCAGGGACTGCCTGGAGGCGTCGGGGCACCTCGTGCACGACTGCTTCAGGATCAGGTGCGACGTCTCCGTCCGGAGGCAGTGGTACGCCGAGACCAGGCCGGATGCGCCGCCGCCGTCCGACCTGCGCCGGCATCTCGGGGACCTCCTCGCGTCGAGAGAAGGCCCCGACGTCACGTTCCAGGTCGCCGGCGAGACGTTCAGCGCGCACAGGAGCGTCGTTGCGGCCCGTTCGCCGGTGCTGAAGGCGAAGCTCTCCGTCGGCGTCGGGACGGCGGCGACGTGCGTAAGGATCGACGATGTGGAGCCTCAGGTGTTAGAGGCCCTGCTGCACTTCGTGTACACCGATTCGCTGCCGGAGGAGGTGCCAGGGCAAGACGACGGTGTTTTCATGGCCCAGCGTCTGTTGGACGCGGCGGGCATCTACGGCGTGCCGAGGTTGAGGCCGGTCTGCGAGGAGAAACTGTGCAGGCAGGTTGAGGTCAACACGGCTGCAACCATGTTGCTGTTTGCTCAGCAGCACAGCTGCCCTGGGCTCAGGGAGGCCTGTGTGGACTTTCTGAAATGTCCCCGGGCACTGAACGCGGTCATGGTAACCGATGGCTTTGAGCACCTGGTTAAGAGCTGCCCTGCTCTCTTGAAGGACTTGATCTCCAAGCTAGCTGCACGTTGATATTTTAGATCAAAAGCTAGGACAATAGTCTGTGGTTCTTAATCACTACCAAACATTTGCAAGTCACGAACAAACAGCACAGTGCATCTATTGATAGTTTGGGTATATTATTTTACTTATCTTTATTTGAATGCCGTGAGATTTAATCTGAATTTACCTATTTCGACTTCGGCTTCACCATTTCACGCAAATGGAGACACGGTAGCATGAAGCCGTTTTATAAGTCCGTACTAAAATGAACTAGAAACTATGTGAAGCTAGTTTTGTTAGTTTCACCAGTTTTAGCTTCACTAGTGAAGTCGTTTTTGGGTGAAGTTCTTTACATTTACACAAGCATAATACGCTATTACCATGATAGACAATGATGTGCAACGTTAATTCCTTGAATGAAAACTATTACTAAGTGGATGTCTTTGACGACTTTACATCCTCTCCTAATATAACAAAGAAAAAAAATTAAATATTAGCCCGCACCTTGTACAAAACTGAACAATTCAGCAACAATTAATCAGGAATCGTGCAGGACAGCCAAAGAATTTCCTCACATCACAAGGGAAAACCATCATCATTTGGAGTAGCGCAGCAGAGGCAGGTTAAACCAGCATGGTATGCTCATACCAAGTCGGCTACCAGTTGAAAAACTTGGAAAAAAGAAAGAAAGAAAGAAAGAGAAGGCCTCTCAATCAAGAAGATAATTGCTGTCTGGGCTTTGGAACAGCCCACGTGATGGGGACCAAGCCCGTTAGTTTGAATTGCAGCCCAGGGTCCGTCAAGTGAGCAATTTGCCAATTTCGGCACCTACAATTCTAACATACTTCTTCCATCGTGAAAAGTAAGGCATTTTGATTTGTTTTAAGGTAAAGTAGTCTAAATTTGATAAACTTTATAAAAAAAGTAAAAATATTTTAAAAACCAAATAAGAATAAGTAGATATATTATGAAATATATTTTTATAATTTAATTATTTGATGTGTTAGATGTATATTTTTCTCTATAATTTTAATTAAAATTAGACTATTTTAACTTAGGATAAAGCAAAATATCTTAGGGAGTACTAGAAAAGTCAAAAAAAGTGGCACCTTAGATATTGAAGGACCTTAGATAAATACACATGGCAAGTGGTAAGTGGTCAAAATTTATTTCACATCCTTAATTATATGCATGCATGTTACGCCTAATTAAATGGACGAGTGGATTAATAAGGCTACATTAGTACTAATCCGTCTAAAAAAATTACACTTACAATATTACGAAGTTACACTGCAATGCATGCTGCCTTGGCTTAGCTTGCCCTGGAGTCAAGCCACACCAGCAGGCAGGAAGAGATGGAAGGGATGGGGTGTCGCCGTGTCGGGTCATTCCCGGCTGCCGGTGAGATCATGCGTATCTTTTGCCGTCCTGCTGCGCCTGTACGTGTCGCACTGTTGCGCCTCCTGGCCGCAGCCCCCCTCCCTCTCCCGGTAGGGCTAGTCGTCGTCGTGGTCGTCCGGCGGTGTCCCCCGAATGCATGGCCGCTGGCCGGTAGGTGAGGAACTCAAGTCCGGCCACCCGGCACGGCGGCACCCCTATATGGCCCTCCGCCCTCTCGCCTCGCCCGCTCTCTACCGGCCGCCGGCCGCCGGCCGCCTGGTAGCTGATGCCTAGCCGCACTAGGCTGCACGGTGCACGCACGTCTCTCTCTTCTAAAGGCTAATCCCACATTCCCAAGATTATCACATCAGCCAGAAGAAAAAATGAAGCAAACAATACCATGACATATGTAAATTCATATCGCTCGAAGAAAGGGTGACCATCCAGCGTTCGGCGCATGCTTGCTGGGCACGTGGCTTCCGCGTCGAGCTGGCGTCCATCGGTAGATTGCGTCCGTCCTAAGTGCTGCCGAAGGAAAATCCACTTAGCAGTCAAGACAAAGGCGAACGCGTTGCCATTGTCTGTTAAAAGAAATCGCCATTGTCTGGTTTGCCTTGCCTCCTATGCCGTCGTCTTCATCGAGTCGGCGGTTGTACAGTAGGGGGCGAGAGTCGCCGAGAGGAACACAACAACAAGCGGAGGTTAAAAGATGCTAGAGCGTGATTGGAGTCACGCTCGCTTGGATGCTGAGCCCGTGCTTCTTCCCTCCCCAGCTGAGCCGCACACCCATCCCCAGATCCAGTCCTTCCTGCGCTCCTTCCTGCGCACGCTTGCGTGCCAGCCGCAATGGAGGTCGGCCTCCTCCTCCCCCTCGCCTTTCACCTCTCCACTCCGAGAAAGCATCCCCCTAGCCGCCATCTTCGTTTGGCTCAGCTCCCACGCTGTCCCCGTCCCGTCTATTCTGCTCTGCCGCATATGTCAACATCAAATCCAATTTTTTTTTCTATGGCGTTGGCGTATTCAAGGTAAGCTGGACGGCGATTGGGAATTTGGGATATCGGCCTCCGTTCACCTTTCTCTCTATTATACAAATTAGTTTGGGCTGATTTCCTATAAAGGCACGGATCTTTACCCTTTTACAAGCATCTACTATCTTGACTTCTTGAGATGTGTTCTTTCCCTTATATGTAGCAATCGTACCAAACAAGCTGCTTAAGATCTTTACTGATTAATATCTAATATACTATCAGTTTTTGTATGAACTTCTCAGTGCATCTGAGAACTTAAGTAGCGAGCTGATAAGGTTTGTGCTGATTAATACCTGATATGCATTCTGCATGAGCCTCTATATTCAACAAATCTGAGAACATGAATGAACCTCTTTGCACAATGTATTAGAGAACATGCTGAGTACTGGTGTCTATTATGATTGCAATATGTAGCTTGCCAATTAAGTGGTAAAGCATTGAGCTACTGCTTGGATTTTTCATTGTGTCTTCGTGAGAAATAATTTTCTTATTATATCTCTTTTGCCAAGTAATGTTTGAGCCTTTGTTCTCACGGTATTATTGCTACAATCAGCAGTTAATATTCATAGCTGCCGGCGGAGTGTGGCTACATTAGCCACCTTTTATCAAATTCACTGACAGTAAGTTTAAATAGCGACTTTTGTTGCTATCGTTTATCCATTGCTTCTGCTCCTATTTTAGTGGTGTCCTTTTCTTTTATTTGCAGGATCAGATCTGCCATTACAAACTATTTCAACTACAAACTGCAGAGTACTTGAATATTTGATTCCCTTCTGATATTACCTCTAATTGCCATACAAATAGGTGCCTATACTTCTGCATAACAAATAGAAGCACAAAGTGCATAGCTGTATTTCTGAAGATATCAGTAAACTAGCAGAGAAAACTTTATTTCCAAATTGAAAGTATATATGATTAGGCTTACCAGTTTATTCATAGAGCAAACTGCAACATGTTGATGCATTTTTTACCCTCACTTGAAATACATGACCCATGTTCTATGATATCCATGGTTACATGACTTTTGATTAGTTGATCAAATTGGCAATTGTGTCATAACATGTGATTGATGGGTTTTTTTCTAAATTGGTTTCTACTATAGTCATTTTTTTGCTGTTAATAATCATATAACTGTTTTGTCATTTACATGCCTGATAGTTATGGTACACAAGCTACCAAAAAAAAATAATCTCAGAGTAACAGCAATAGGGAGACATGGCATTCATAAATTTTCCTGATAACATAGGTCTGCGGTTATATGGCATCACATAGGTTGTAAAAGAATGAAATATGGATATGTGATAGGACTGGACTTCAAAATTATGAATATGATCTATTGCAGTCAGATTTCTGCCTTATTTCTCTTACAAGTTCCAAGACATTTGGTTTAGATCGATTGATATGGGCAATTGGGCATGCAGACATGAATGTTGTTGATAGATTCGAACTTGAGTAAGGACAAAGTTAAAAAGTGAGTTCTTGCAGATGTATTTATAAATCGATTGATGTGTTGTATTTCATGACTAGCAGCTACTCATAGCAGCTATTCTAGATGTATTTGATATACGTGTTTTTTCTGCGTGCTTCTTACAGTTAAAAGTAGTTATCATACAAACAGAGGTGACCATCAAAATTTATCGTATTACTTCCATAATTACGGTCCAAGTCTGCCAAGTATTTTTAGTCGGGAATTGCTATAGTCACAACTTTTTATATTATTTTTCTTCTCTTTTCTGTCTTCTCTTTTTCTATGTGTAACGAGTACTGTACATAATCATTTTGGGTCTTTTCCTATGTGTTAATGCACTACATTATTAGTACAACATCATTATAACAAATACGTAGGATCCTTTGCTTTACATTGTTAGTCTCACAACCAAAAAGGTAGAGGCATGATTTCTGGTGGCATCTAACAAACTACATGATTAGAATGAAGCAGGAACTGACTACTGAAAAGATCAACAAATTAGATGCGTACTGTGTTGCACCATCTTAGACGCTCTATTCTCCTGGCGCGGCGTTAGCGCGCCTTCCTTCCTAGTAACTTTTATGCCCGAAGGAATCCGCGCCTTCCTTCCTAGTAACTTTTATGCCCGAAGGAATCCGAGCAACGGGGTAACTCCGCCGTTTTACCCATATTGCTACTCGACGCGTGTCCCCGTTGTGCCCCAATCGGTGGGTTTTACATCCTCTGCAGGCCGTTTTACTCTCATATTAGATGCCAGTTCTTCTGGCTGGAGCCTAAAAAATGCCTAAATTTTGTGGTGTTGATTGCTTCCTGTGCTTAGAAAATCATATATATATATATATATATCAATCAATACAAAATGATGCACCAGTTCAATTTAGTAAAACGTAGTAGTGCAAATTAATAAAATTAAAAACAAATTTTTTTTATCAAAATAATCGCTCCTGTTTCAGTTTTACCATGGCTCTTGGTGGGAGCTGACATGTGTGATTGTGACTTGTGAGGACTGAGGAGCCTGGACCATGCCACCTGGATTGGACCTGTACTTGAGAGACTTGGGAGCCTCTTCAATATCAAAGACAATGGCATGAGGTCAGATACCTATTTGCCTTCTCGGCTGCCAAATTGTTGATAAGAAATATTAGTGGTTTCATTTTTTTCATGCTTGGTCATAAAAAAAAACTCGACCCTAGGGGAATGACCTCCCCCGAGGTTTAACACGAAAGATAGAAGTTTACATAGTGTTTTTAGCAGTATATGAATTTTACATTTCTCAGTGCACATTTCTCCTTCACGTTGCCACAAGAACAAAAAAAAATCTGGCTGTGATAAAGTAATTCAAGTTATGTCATTTTGAGATGGTTGTTTGCATTGGTAAGAACTTTCAGTCTAGCTGGTTAAAAGGTCCTTCGAATAATTTCATGTCATTCGAAGGTATCAACACATATATTTTCCTTTGGGGGAGTTCATCTGAGCATTGGTTATTGGAGAAAGTGTTTAATTCTTGATTGACATGATTACTTATTTCTTGCATTATTGGTGCAAATTGAGACTCACTAAGCTTTTTATATTCTTATCTTTTTGCCTTTTATGAGTTTATTACAGGAGTAAAAGACGTTGCCACATTGAAGGATGCTAAATGTTAACACCATTTTTAGTGCTTTATGCCTACTGTTCGAACTCAGCTGTGTACCTCAGGTTAGTCACTCAGATTAGTTTCCCCTATATTGTTTAACAAATGAGAAAGTACATGGCGCAGCTAATGTATGAAATTGTGTACATGCATCTTTGTTCCTGCTGCCATGTTTGTATCCATGGTTCGCCAATCCACATTACAGATGCTAACATGAAGAATTAGACATCATGTTCCTGCAGCCATTTTTGTGTTCATGCTTGGATGATCCATATTGCAGATGCTAATTTGGAGAAGTCACAAACTTTCATCATGTCTTTTCGTCACTAAACCATACTAGCATGTAGAAAACGTCATAAATAGAATGACCTTATGACATTTTGGTCAGTTGTTGTGACCAAATCGTCATAGAAGGTCATATTCTTTGTAGTGAGCTTATCTAAGGTATTTTGCTGTTATGATGTCCCTCTTCAAACATTTCTCTGTTTTCATGTTTGGTTGGTTGGAGTTGTCCAATTGATCTGCATTCAAGAATGGAGTATAAATTGCATACCATTGCCGATATGGTTCTCAGCACGCACCATGTTTATGGTATTCTCCTACGTCCAGCTTCACATACTGAGCTTCGAGTGCATGTTTCGTAGTCTCAGCATGCTACTATTATTTAGTAAATATATTTTTTATCCTATTTTACGTGCTGATTTTCATTTTGGTATGATCATTTTTTTCTCTTATTATGTTGGGCAGCCCCCTTTGCATTTGGAAGGATTTCATTGGTACGATCAGGTGATGCTGCTGTTAGAGTCTCAGACTTACGCATGTACTGATATTTCTATCGATCTCAAGCAAAAAGAGCAAGAAAATAGGACTACTGTATGACTGTATCCAATAAATCATTCAATTTGTTAGGCTTATGTGCAGATATGTATATTGATCGTGTACTCCTCTATTCAATTTGTTTTTTGACAGCATGCTTATGACTACTGTATGATTGTATCCAATAAATCATTCAATCTTATCAATATATTTTGTGACTGTATATGTTTGCATAGTGTTCTAGCGTTTCGTGATTAGTAATATATATATGATTGCATAGTGTTCTCTGGTGCTTTGTTATTAGCAACAGCAAGTGACCTGCAAGACTGCCAAGAAATAAAAAGAGCCAAGAGCATGTATACGGGCGCGGCGTAGCGCGCCAACCATCCTAGTCCCATTCGTACCTGCACCGATGGAAACTGCTCTTGGCTATTTCATTCCTCACACAGTCTTACCCGCCGAGCCTAGGACGACGCTGCGCTCCCAAGAACGCATCACATTTTTCTTTGAGCTTTTTAGGAAACCAGAGGAGATTAAGGTAAAAATAACTGGAAAAAAAATTTGACTTCACCTGACTTCTAGTTTATTTTAACTTAAACTTGCAGCAGCTTCACGCTACAGTTTCCAAATTATGCAGAATAGGTGAAATCAAAGTTGGAAGAAGCCCTTCCAAACAGCCTTTATAAGCCAGCATAGTTTTGGAACGTTTAGTGCATGTGGAATGGAACCAAGCGATAGGAACATGGAAGACCACGAACACGAAGCTTTGCATTACCGTTCAGACGATGACAGAACACCTCGGCAAGGCACTAGCAGTCTGTCTGTCTGTCTAGAGGCCAAAAGTCCTCACGACTGTTCACACCGATCGAACTGGCAGTCTGGTGGCAAAATGAGAGGGTTCTCGACTTTGGATGGCCGGCGGAGCTTGTCTCAGGCTCTCAGTCTCAGCTCCTTTAAGCAAAATGGACGGCCATGGCGAGAGGGGCCCTCACCCTCAGCGAGGTGCGGCCTCGACGGCCCCTGCCCGTGCGACGGCGCAGCGCGGGCACGCGATGGACGGGTTGCGGCGGCTGGGCACCGAGCAGTGGTGGCAGAGGCAGAGGTGCTCGTGCGGCAGGAGGGCCACCCTCGCCGGCCGGAGCCGGCACGACGGGCACGTGAGGCTGCTGGCCCCCGCCGAGGGCGCGCCGGCGTCACCTGCCGCCGCGGCCTGCTGCAGCTGGCTGACCTTTATCTGCTCGCTTCAGCTCTTCGCGGAACGACCACACCTGGCGGCGGAGGTCCCCGTTCATGATTCTCAGCATGCCCACCTGGGCCGTCGCCACCTCCAAATGGCTGTAGTAGAAGCTGCACATGTCGCAGCGCTGCTGTCCCGTCGACGGCGTCGCCCTGGCGGCGAGGTGGAGCCCGACCCCAACAGACGGTGATGAGCCCGGCGCGCGCATCCGGGGCGGCGCACCGCCGGCGCTTGCACGAAGAAGGTTAGGGCCGAGCTGGGTCGGCGCGTAGCCCGGGCCAATGGACGTCGTGCGCCGAGGAGCTGACAGCGACCGTAACCACGGCGACGGCGATGGTGCCGCCACGCTGCACGCTGTCGCCGCCTGAACCGGCTGCTTCGGCACGTGACGGGGTCCTGAGATACCACGACACTCTCAAAACGTGGCTTTGTGCAGCACACACTCAACTCTTCATTTTAGTGGGTTGGACACTCTCAAAACAGGATTTTGCCTCATTTGGTACAGGCAGGGCTATTTCAGTCTTTTTACTAGACATTTTCCCACTCTCCAAGCTGGAGCAGACTAATTTAATGGGGCAGTGTGTTTCACACAAAATCATAATTTTGCAGTGTTCATAGACCTAAATCAAGGAGTGGAGTGCGCTGCACACAAAGCCAGCATTTCGTGATGTCCTTGAGACAAAAAAAATCCGAGATGCATCCGGCGTTGTACAATGGAGTTCCGCACCGGCCCCGGCCCGATCAACAGTGGCGCCCTGCCTTAAATGACACACGACTGCAGACATGGATTAGGGTAAGGTGAGATAGCATGAGTTGTCACATCACATTAATACTAAGGTGAATAAAAGAGGGCAGTACGATCAGAGAACGTCCTCTGAAAACAGATAGCATCTCCTGAAAAGAGATAGCATGGATTAGGGCAAGGTGAGATAGCATGAGTTGTCACATCATATTCATCGTTATTTGGTTTTGAAAAATATTCATCTTCATCTCTTGGCATATCCATAGATTTTTGACCGGACGAAGTATTTCCATCGATCTATTAGCTTAGCAGATGGTGACAGTCTTCCCGGCGCAGCAGCCGGCATGCCTTAACCCCGCCTCAAAAATGGGACGGCCACGACGAGACCGTGGGACTCAGCGAGGGGCGGCCTCGGCAGGCCCTGTGCCGACGGCGCCGCGGCACACCAGGCACGCGGCGGCCGCGTCGGCGCAGTGCCCGCAGAGGCAGAGGTGCTCGCGCGGCGCGAGCACCACCGTCGCCGGCCTGACCCGGCAGGACCGGCACCGGAGGCTCGTGCCCTGCAGGCGTGTCGACGACGACGCGATGGGGGCCTCCGCTGCGGACGCGGACGCGGACGCGCGCTTCAGCCGGTAACGGAGGCTCTCGTTCTCGCAGGTCAGCAGCGCCGCCTTCGCCTTCGCCCTGTCGTGGTCGCTGGAGAGCCCCCGCAGGAGCTGGGCTCTGAGGCCGCACGCGTCGCAGCGCTCCTCTCCCGGTCCCGTCGCCGCCGTCGGGCCGGCGAACTGCAGCGTAGAGACCAGGGCCGCCGGAGGCCGCTGCAGCGCAGGCGCGCACGTCTGGCCGGCCTGGGCCCGCGCGCCGGCTCCTGCCCTGAGATTATGGCGGCGCTCAGCCATGGGATAACCCGGCGCCACGACGGCCGCCAGCCGGTCGGAAGCGGACGTCGGCGGCGGGACCGCCGTGCTCGCGTGGCCGCGGGCGCCGCGGATGGCGGCGTCCGCCCGGCTCTGCGGGTCCTCGGCGAAGCACCCCACGCGGAGGCTGAGCGTCGGGGACGGTGGCGGCCCGGGATCCTGGCCCCCCCTGCAGCCGCTGCCGGACGCCGTCCCCGGCGACCCGGGACAGCAGGTCTCGCTCCATCAGGTCCCCACGCTCCACCGCGACTTGGCCCTCCGAATCCGCTCCGCCACCCGCCTCCCTCCCTACAGCCCTCGGGGGTCGGGGCTGCTCCAGCAGCAAGGAGCTGAGACGATTGACCATCCTCCTGCCCGTTCAAGTAGGCATCATGGAGTCTACGCCACTAGCCACTAGCGGTCTAGCCCACTCTGCCAATGTTCAGCTTCTCTCTGTCTCTGGATTTTACGTCCACATCTTCAAGCAGGGAGAAAACTTGTGCCGTGACGCCTGTACCCTGCGTCTGCGTGGGACATTGCTGTGAGCGTCAGGGAGCCAGGGAGGTGCAGCCGTGCAGGAGGATGGTGACTCCAGTTTACGAAGATGCCCTTCATAAACACGGCAGCCTTTGCCTTTCCGAGACGCCCCAGATTCATGCTTTGCTTTGCATTGCATCCCCTCGATTTCATTTGACGATGGTGAAGGCCAGCCAGAAGCCTCTTCCTTGCGAGGGAAGAGCTCTGCTAGTCTGCTCGGCACTTGCATGCCAATGCCGTTCAGTTCAGGTGCGAGAGGATTATTGCTTGTTTTGGAGGAAAAGTTCTTATCTTTACACAGATAAAATTGTCTTTTCAAAGACAACGAACAGCAGCGTTAATGGAGTAGTTGCTTACCGCAGCTTCTACTCTCCTTTTTTTTTGAAACAGAGATGTGATTTTATTAAATCCTGTTCAGGTTACAATCTGCACACATAAACTCAGAAGTATGCCGCAACCACATTGTAGACGATATCTCTATACAAACACAGCTAAGCTAAAACGAAATGCAATCTTGTTCGGGTTTCTACTACCTGTGGTTTAAAAATTTTAGGATCTATTTAGATTCATCAGCTGTTTGAATCCATTAGATAATTTGTACTCTCTCCATCATGCAAAAACTGTTCGTTTAGAAAATTTCAGATATGCTAGTAGTAGTAAAAAGTAACCATATTATTCTATTAATTATAGTAGATGTGATTGAAGACCGCATTGTTTATTTGGTTCCCTAGGTCCTCGATAAATACAAATGCATTGAAAAAAATAGCATCTACTTAAGCATTTAATTGGCTTTATGTTCTTCTCTATGCAATTATTTCTTGGTATGTAATATTGATTTAATTAGATAGATTTTACTACAATTTAAATAAATAATTTTTGTGGAACAAAATTTGAAGACTGGATGAATAGTGTTTTTTAACGGAGGAGTATGCACTATCCAGCTAGAGGTTCAGCGTAGAAGCTGGGAGGGTTAGTTCTCTCTTTCTTTCTTTTTTTGAAATGCAGAGCAAGAAGTTACTGCATTAGTTATATATTGCTATAAAAAGAGGCAACCTGTCGCTATCTAGACTGCACAGAGCGAGACCAGCACCTCTCCAAGTCAACACGCTACGGCGCAGGCAGGCGCGCGTTGTCAGTCCGGAGCAAGAGATCGTACGCATCGCCTCTTCCTCTCCTTCGTCCTCCCCTGTTCTCCGCGCGTCTTCTCCCTGCCGGCTGCAATACCTCTTGTCCTGAGGCAGAGTCCCGTCAGACACAGCACTGAACGGCCGAACCGCTTCCTGCCCCCTCTAGGCCTCTACGGCTACCCTCCCTCTCGGCGCTCTTCTACTTGGACGAGTCTCTGTGTCCCTGCCAGTTGGGCCCTCGCTCCCTCCGCCCCTGCCCACATGTCCCGGGACCTGTTCGGATAGTCCATGGTTAGTTTTAGAGGCTAATGTTTAGTCTTGAAAATAGATTAACGATTAATTTAAGGTGGGCTGTTTGGATCCATCATTCATGGCTAATTTAGGGCTAAAAGGTGAGGATGAGTGAGATTATGTGTGGAGACTCATCTTTTTTTATGTGGCCGCATAAAATTAGCCATATTAGCATTCCTTGAAGGGATTAAGAGCATCCCAAGAAAGTAGCTATCTTTTACTCTTTACTTGACTCTCCTTTTAACTCTCTAAAAAGCAACTGCAAAACTCTATATACTCGCTAAAATTGGAAAACTATCGGTAAAATCGGCTTCCAATAGTATCGCCTTCTTCCTCGCTTCTTTATCCTGTTCCCTATCCCCCTCCATTCGCTCGTCAAGTTTGCCGAGGCGAAACGCCTCGCCATCTCCCCCGATTTGTCGCGTGATTCGCCGCTCCCGCGAGCCCTCCCGGCCTCGCGCTCCCGCGCGCCTGCCCTCTGCCGCCCTCGCGCCGTCTTCTTCTCCAGCGCGCAGCCGCCGTCGCTCGCTGCCTCAATCCCGCTCCCTGCCACCGTCCCTGCCGCTGTTGGGGATGGAATCCACGAGGCAGCTGCTCGAGGTCGGCCACGGCCTGGAGGACTCCGGCAAGAAATTCCTCTGGGTGGTGAAGGAGCCCGATGTGACCTAGAGGCCCAGTTCGTCGCGTGCTACGAGGCGGCGCTGGGCAAGCCGATGTGGGTGGTCAGCCCGCTCAGCCTCTGCAACCGGGACGTGGAGTCCACGGCATCGCGCGGCAACATGGCCGCCGCTGGCCGCCAGCAGGCGGTCACTACATGGCTGGACGAGCAGACCCCCGGCTCCGTCGTGTTCGTCAGCTTCGGCAGCATCGCGCGCAAGTTCCCGGGGCCACTACTCGAGGTCGGTCACGGCGTGGTGAAGGAGCCAGAGGTGGCCGCGCCGGGGGTGCGGGAGTGGCTGGAGGCCCTGGAGGCGCGGATGGCGGGGCGCGGACTTGTGGTGCGCGGGTGGACGCCGCAGCTCGCCGTCGACGGGTGGGTCGTCTGGAACTCGCTGCAGGAGTCCATCGCGCACGGCGTGCGCTAGGCAAAGGCGAGAAACCGCGTCGGAAGAAACATGCGGAGAAAACAATGATCGCCAGGAGAAACAGTTCTATGTGGACCCATTTTGAATATAGAGACTCTGATTCGGAGAGTTCGTTGATTTTCCCACCGTTCAGGAAATTTTAGTCCTCCTAAAATTCTAAATTTACCTAGGATTATACTTAATTTCTTGGAGTTGCTCTTAGTCCAAGAGACTCTATTTTTCATTCTCCAAATCTCAACTGCGCATTCAACTCTCCCCCTCTACACACACTAACATGCGGGTCTCACGCGTCATCCACTTTTCTTATCCTCCTCGGCCTCCCTTCTCCGGCATGGCCTCTGTGCTCACCTCGTCGTGTCGCCGCCGCGTCACGCCGCCGTTGCTCTTCCTTGTCATGGCCTCGCTCGGCGAGGTGGGGCTCCTCCCGCCAGCCGCGTATCAATCTGTAGTAGCTTCACCGGTGTTGAAATCAAGCCATCTGTTCTACGGCTACCGCCGGCGCCACCCTCGACACCTGCGGCCGTAGCCACCGTCACCACGCACGCATCTTGGCTGTTCCCGTCGCTCGCCATCCCAACCGTGAAGACTGAGATGTAGACCTGTGAGGGATCGTTCCTCCCGGACTTCTACGCGGGCTCCGGCCTCGGCGCCGCCGCCAACCACCTCCAGCTCCCCGGCGGCTACTACTACCCCCTCGACCCGAGCTTGTCACTGTTATAGCTTCACCTCCTGACTGACAGTACCATGGCTCCTCCCGCCCGCCACGTTGCGCCGTCGTGCTCGCGTCGCTGCTGCTCTTCCTCGCTAGTGAAGAGGCACAACGCGGCTGCAGCCATGGCAAGCGAGGGAGGGGAGCTGCTGTTGGTGGGAAAGGAGATGGACGTGGGAGGGCGGGGCTTGCAATGGTGAGGCGGAGCGGCTCGGCATCTTTGCCTCACGGTGCCGAGGGAATACCGAGCGCGATGGTAGATCTGATCATATATCGAGTCAGGTCGGGTTCGGGTCGGGTCAAATTTGGCTTGTTGGTTTTTTCCTTTGGCCCGTGTCCGACCCGACCCGACCATCGAGCTGGATTTTTCGGTCCGAGCCTGATCCGGCACATGGTCGGGTCGGGTCGGATAAAACCCGATTTTTCACATGTAATTTTCGGATTGGGTCGGATTTTTTTTGGGTTTTGGGTCAAAAATTTTGGCTCGTACCCGACCCGACTTTTATGGTGGGCCAAAAATTTCGGCCCGAGCCCGGGCCCATACACTCATCGGGTTGGGTCAGGTTCGTCGGGTCGGGCGGCCCATGATCAGGTCTACGCGATGGTGAGGGGAGCACAATACCGAGGCTGTTGGATGAGAATTTTACCGATCTTTTTCCTTTTTTAGCTATCTGATTTGAGATACATAGGCTTTTGGAAATGCTATAAGAATTTATGGGGTTAATTCACTTTAGTTTAAAATTTTAGTTTAAAATTAGCTCACCTGTTTGGATCTCTAAAGACTAATTCAAAGTTGGAGGCTAAAAATTAGCCATGTATCCGAACAGGGCGAAGGCAAGGGTCATCAGCGCCCCAAGGCAAGCCAGCACGGGCGGTGATGCTGCATGGCCGCGCGGCACAACCGCACAAGCAGGCGACGCGAGGCATAGGTGGCAGCGCGGCCAGCAACACGCGGGGTGGACGGCGGCGCGCTGCACAGGAGCAACGCGGCCAGCGACGCCCGGGCTAGACGGCGTCGCCTCTGCGCGGGACGACCGGCCATCTATGCTCGGGCCAGCCAGCGGCGCCCTCTGCGGGATGGCCGGCGGCGCGCGACATAGGGGCAGCGTGGCCCGCGACGCCCCGGGTGGACGCCGGCGCCCCCGCGCGGGACGGCTGACGGCGTGCGGCATAGGCGGCAGCACGGCTAGCTATGCTCGGACCGGCCGGCAGCGCATTTGTGCTGGCCGGCGCCCCTTCGCGGGACCGCTTGCGTCGCTCGGCACAGGCGGCAGCGCAGCTAGCGCCGCGCGAGCCGAACTGCGGCGCCCTCACGCGGGACGAGTGGCGGCGCGTGGCACAGGCGGCAACGCGGCAGCGACGCTCGGCCGGCCGGCGGCGCGCGCACAGGCGGTAGCCCGGCCAGCAATGCGCGGGCCAAACGGCGGCGCCCCCGCGCGGGACAATCGCGTCGTGTCCCATTTCGCATGCAATTTGCGACGAGCTGAGCTCCGACGAGCGTGGCAGCGGCCGGCGGCCTCGAGGATCCCGTCCAACGGTAGGCAGGAAGATTTGCTGGCCACTGCACAACCCGGCCGGTGCTCACATTCCATGATGCGCGGCGATGCGCCCAGAAGCAGAAACGGCTGATCAGCGCTTTCGTCAGTGCAGCAGCTTGGTATAGGTGAGGAGAAGTTTTGCACACTTCAAGAGGGGCAAATTGGTCTTTTCGCTCTTGACTTAGCGCTAGGACTGATGAAAATTGACGGTAGTGTCAATTTAGGAATCAAATTCAGACCTGGTGTCAAATTGGGAAGATTTTATTTTAAGGGGTTAAAAAATTAATAAGTAACTTTGCCGGTGTCAAATAAAAAATTTTCTCAAAAATATACTCCACCCATTCCTAGGTCGTTTTAGCAAATTTAGGTGCATAATTTTTTCTATGAATCTAGGCATAATATTTATCTAGATGCATTGTAAAATCTATACATTAAGTTTGCCAAAATGATCTATATTTTAGAATGGAGGGAGTATATTTTGGAACGGAGGAAGTATATCTTTGCCAAAAGACACTATAAAATATGAGTAATTTGCTACGGGACACTACGGTTATTATTATAATCTACTTTAATGAAAAGCTATGTGAAAAATACTACTTTACCCTTGCTTCCTTGTCTGCAGCCACAAAACTCCACCCCGTTCATCTTTAATACGAGCATCTGGTAAATCATAAAAGTCTTAACACGGTTCTTACAAACAACGAAGTGCCAGCGAATCAAATGATATATGAACTAAAATGTCAAAACAACAGGAGGGGGACCTGTACTACTCTGGTCAACATGTAGTTTTTCCTATGTCCCGTTCGTCATCAATTTGGTAAAAAGGAACACTAGAGTTTGGAGACAGGGACTTCCATATCAATCAAAGAGGTTTCCTAAAAAATCCCTAACACCAAATGCCACTCCGTTCTGATCTACTTGCGATCACGATGTCCCGCTGCAAGCCAGAGTGCTCCAAAATTGCAATGACCGGCAGCGAGGTTCATGATGCACAGCAATAGATTGGAATCTATATAGAAAGAACATTTCTTCATTGGAGTTTCCCCGTGTTATCGCATCACGGATTCTTTGACGTACCATTGATCACCAGTACTGCAAGAAAACATGCGTGGAATTCAGAGTTATATATATCAAGCTTCCAAGTAACAGAAGAAGACATGAGAGAACTGACTATCACGGTGGCACCAGAACAAGAAGACTCACAAATATTTCAGACAGATGTTAAGGAAGCGAGCATGTTGCTGGCTCTGAGATATGGTAACAGAACCTTCAATGTTCTGGTCTTTCTTTAGTTCTATAGGTTCAAATAAGTACAAAAGGGTCTGCAAAAAAAGTACCAGTCAATGTTGTGGTTGTTAATATGAAATATCAAACTAACCATAATATAAACTGAAACAAAAAAGAGGTCGGTGCTGCAGAAAACAATCACCTGCTGCCAGTGAGTAGGGGCATCCTCTGGTGCAGTTGAGAGAACAATGGAAACATCTGGTTTTTTCTTTTTACTGCTCGGGCTAGCATGTTGGGTGTTCCCATCCAATGATTGGTTTGTTTGCTTCTTGGATTTCTGGCGAACTGGTCCATTGAACTCAACATCGAACCAAAATGCGAAACCATGTAATGGAGCTAAAAAGGCATTAAATAAGAGATGGAGAGTAAGATTAGTACACTCCCTACACATGAAAGAAACACAATCTTGAAAATTATCAAGTACATAAAATCAACATAACTTCCAATGACCATTTCCTAAGCAAAGGTTAAAGGCAATGTAACTGACAGATTGATTTCGGAAAGCAGCTAAGCGAGACATGACAACAGAAAAAGACCAACCAAACAATAAAACTATAGATAGAGGGTGCTTTAGATCATGACAGGGTAGCAAAAGTGCATTTGTTCCCGTTAGGAGGTTATAATTTGACTATGTGGTCTTTACCCCTGATACACCGACACTTCGCTCAGGTCGCGTGTCGGTGTCGGACACCGTGTCCGACACCGATACGTCTCCGACACGCTGCCGATACGTATCGAGGAAGTATCGGTGATTTAAACATTAAAAATAAATGTTTTTAGTTTCCGACACCTCGCCGACTCGTACCCGACACGGCCCAGCCCAATAAATCACCCCTTCCTGGATAACCCTACGTGTCCTGGCGATATTTCTTCAGTCCTCACAAATCGAGCACTCGAGCCGCCGCCGCTTCTCTCCACGCGCCGCCGTTGCTTATCCCCGGATCGACCAGCGCCGCCGGGTGTCGGCTCGCCGCTCCTCCCCGGATCGACACGCTGCCATCAGCCCTTCAGGCTGTGACTGCCTCTGCTCCTCATATCAACGCTTCGCCGTCCGCCCGGTGCCGCACGCTTCCTCTCTCCTTCTCTTCCTCTCGAATATAGACGTTAGAACCATGTTTTACTTTGCTGTATGTGCTGATTGATATTTTATTTGCCTATGTATATGCGTATCGCAGTGTCGCTTTTTTTGAAAAAATGCCGACACGTATCATGTCCGACACGTATCGTGTCCGACACGCGTGTAAGTAGTACAACTTACCTTGCAACATTGATGTAAATTTAAATGTGGCGGTAATGGTTTCAAGCTCCTGAGCTTGTATGGTATAACAGTCCACTTGTGACACCTGCTCCAGAAACCCAAGTAAGTACTTCGGACAAAAAGATAACCTCACTTTACACTTGGAGATCAATAAAAGGCAGGATTATATGAACACGTATTATATGCTGAGGCATAACAGTGATCTGTGCATAAAACGTAAGGCAAGCAGACAAGAAAACACGCTTCTGCTAGAACAATTAATAGTTGGGACTCACCACAGTTGGCCATGTCAACACATTCTCCCCACTAATTGTCTCAACGGATGGCTCCATGAATGCACATTGTTTTGCAAGAGGCATCATAGAGGACACTGAAGTCAAGTTAAAAAAAAAGGTAAAGCTAAGCTCTCATATTTTTGGAATCTTCTCTAGTTAAACAGAGATATTATATACTTTGAAAGAATGTGGCAATGCAACTCACTTTTTATACCATATACATCCCGCCAGAAGTAAACGCTATCCTGATATCTCTGAGAATTTGTTATAGGTGCCATGTAAAGCTTCAACAAAAAAATATATATCCTGTATGTCAGCTAAAATTGTTCAGACCAACTTCAACTACCTAGCTGCTAGATAACACGTGTCTTGAATCCATACCGATGCATGAGATGGAAGAATAAGACCTCCTGGCTTAAGCCATTTATCCCTAGCAAAAATTACACTTCCCAGCATACTCTGCATCAACAAGACTAGATTTGAAGCCCACACACACCAGCGTAAAGTGAGCATGGAATTAGCTCAGTTGTCCAAACTATACAGATATTGAAAGATACCTCATATAGAAGCATGTATCCCATCCATTCAGATATGATTACATCTACTTTTTCTTCGATAATTACATCCTGGAATTGAATATTCAAATATTCATATTGTGTAACACATTAAAGCCCCCAAATTAGAATTTTTAAGACAATGTCAAACGATGACAGGATCGACTTTCATGGATAGTAACTTATGGCTATTGACTCAGAATCATGAGAAAATTCAAAGTTCAAACCTACCATTAAAGTACAATAAAGCATCGGGTATACACAAATAGCGACAAAAATACAAAATAGCTAAGCTTAGATAGAAACAAATACCTCAATTCGGCCATGCAAAACCACAACTTTATCAGATAGCTCATTCTCTCCCACAATCTCCATAGCCTAGTTTAAAAGAATATTAAGAATCCACAATAGAATTTATAGAAGCTAACACCAAAATCCAGAAAAGTAAAACTACAGACGGGCATCAGCAAAAATTCAAATAGCAATTTTAAGGATAAGGATAAACATAGTATTTTAAAAAAAATGACCATTGGGAGAATATGTCCCCTAGCTGTCTTAAGGCAGGACACTACAGAACCCTTTAGGGAGGTACTCAGTAGACCTGCAAGCAACCAGGTTCGAGCCAAAATGGGAGGGCTTCTCAACTGAGGGCTCTATCGACCAAGCCATTGCTCAGTTCTCCGTGCCCTACTTCACTAACGATATCAGAAGGGTGGGGTGTCCTTGGTCTGGCACCCTTCCTACTGGGATCAACACGAAATGCTCGTAAATGATATATTTAGTTATAAGTTGTTAAGTAGGCACAAAGGAGGGCTGGGAGAATGGACCTTTTCGATACAAGGTTTATTCTCCAATTTGACAACGTAAATTAATACATCTGTGCAGCAAAAAATTACTGTATCTCAGCAATGTATGATAGTAGATTGGCAACGTCAACTGAAAGGGAAAAGATGGAGTGAGAAAGATCTACCTGTATTGCAATATCACTAGCATCAACGGCGTAAACCTGACAAGGAGATGAATTATAAAAGAATAAAAAACTAGAAAATATTTCATCTATTCAAGGAAATAAATACAAATTATAGATAATTTAAGAACAATTTACAGTACTCATGCAAAAAAAAAATCATATTGCACTACATACTACATGATTCCTCAAAAAATAAAAAGGTTAAATTTCACTGCAACAAATATAAAGCTTAAAAACAAGACTAAACATGAATGCTGCTAGTATTTCATAAACATCTAGTACTAGAGATGCTCTTGTAGAGATCAAATGATCAATGCATTGAAGCAACTTTATATCTAATTGAAATGAGAAAATGCACAACTCCTCAAGCCAAGTGCCCAACTATTACTCTTGCATTTCAACAAGAGTGAAGCAAATTATGTCAAAGTTCATCGCACTTAATTGTCCAAGATCATCACACTTAATTGGCATACAACCAAGTATGAAGACGATGTTCCATTTCCTGGAACAGTAGCAGTGGAAAGCAACAGCAGTTTTGCCACATTGAATAAAAAATATTACTTGGGTCATTCCATACATGGCACCCAGAAACTGTGCCAATCCCAGATATGTCATCGATTGGGACAATGGCATGTGTGCCAGGAACAATCTTTCACAGACACAGGCAATGTCATATATGGTATCATGACACTTTCCGGTGACATGTGACTCATAAGGGAAAATACTGTTTTTGCCACAATATTCTCTTACTGAGATGTGGCCTGTTCCACCTGTCAGTGCGTGTGATATAGAGAATGCTACTATTTTTAACATCCAGAACCAATATAGTATTGAATTCTGGGTTAGGCATATGATTTTCAAATAGACAATAAAGATGCAAATAACTGAATCTGGATAAATCATCATACAACCATCAATGTTTGTCTGCTAAGTATCAGAAAGGTAGTGGTTCTTTTGGGTAATGAAGTTCCATGTGGATGGATGGTGCAGGCGCAAAAGCAACAAATATAAGGAATGCAACAAACAACTATAGAGTGAGCGAAGGATACAAAGAAAATCCATCAGTTCTCCTGATTTCATAATAACATCAACAATACATACGTGCAAAGTTAATAACTATTACCCGAGTGGCACCAGCAAAAGCACAGAATATGGAAAGAACACCAGTGCCGCAGCCCACATCCAAAACGACCTGAATATTTTCATTTTGACAGATACAATAGTTAGTTGTCCTGAACAGATAGCTATATCACATACAGTATTGAGCCAAGAATATCATGTGGTCCAGAAAAAAATATTAGCAAATAGTTGACTCTTACCTTGCCTGAAATTAGATCTTGATGATGCATGATAGCATTTCTATAAGTACTAGTTCTCACATGATCCTGCAATCAGCAACCTAAAAATCAGCACAAAATTAGAAACATGATGATATATTTTTGGCTAAATATCTGTTTCCTTCCCTGTTTGCCTTTTTTTTCCAGAACTGAATATTCTACGGACACTTTAAACCACCCATACAACATAAATAACAAAGAGGAACACTAGTATGAGTACCGGTGAGTAAGTAGGGGCAACACTTTCACATTAGGCTACATATGAAAGACAAGCATAGCAAACAATGCCACTCAGTGCGAGGCATGGTATCTTCAGTTAATGTTCTACTAATGAAGCTCACATTTGGACAGATAGTCCGGTACCAGTGTTGCCGAATTTGCCAGGTGAGCACTATACAAAGGTAGCGTAGGATTCGAGACTAAACAGCTCCAACTATGTAGACTTGTATGCAAATTCAACCAAATGCAAACAATACGGCATCCTAGATGGCTAGACACCGCCATTAGTTCACCGATGGCGCCACGAATCCGATCCACAAAATTCCTGAACGAAATAAAACCCTAGACCCAACGACGCACTATCCAGCACAGCCGCCCAATTCTCCACCAGGCCGGAGCTAGCGAAATCGGTAGAGGGAATGGTCTGACCTTGAGCATTTCCTCGTGGACGCCGATGTGGGAGTAGGCCTTGAAGTAGGCCATGTCATAGTCGGTACACGGCGGGGCGGCGGGGTGCGGCTGCACCGTCGAGGACCCCTGTCCAGGTGGAGACCCGATGCCCCCGCCGCCGAGTCCTCCCAGCCGCGGCCTGCGCGGCCGGGGCAGGTGGCCGTTGCCGTCAGCACCGCCGGTAAACATGAGGGGGAAAGTTGTCGCGTCGCGAGTGAAGAGGGGGTCGGGAGCGGAGAAGGCGACTGACTAGTTTAGACTCGTCGTTGGGCCTGGGCTGGCCTCAACTCCTACGTGGTACTCCCTCCGTCCCAAATTATTAGTCATTTTAACTTTTTTAAATATATTGATTTTGTTATACATCTAGATATATATTAGATATATAGCAAAAACTATGCATTTAGAAAAGCCAAAACGACCAATAATTTGGGACAGAGAGAGTATCTAGCAATGAAAACCAATCAGGCCCATTTTAATGTTTGGGCCAACCGGCATGGCCCGTGCCGTGAAGATTTGATCAGGCAACGGACATGGGGACTAAGTGGTGGCCTTGCCACTTGTTCTCTTCTTCTTCTTCTTCGCTTTTTTTCCCCACCTACAGTAAAAAAGGGGGAACCAAAGGCGACCGAGCCCCTCACCACACCACAGGTGGCCTCATCGGCACCGAAGGCTGGGGGCCCCTCAATTTCGTCGTGCGATGTGCATATCCTTATCTACTAGGTTTGTAGTTGGTAGAGTAGGATTGGATCTCTCCATTCCGGTGATGCGGAGTGGATTCTCTTACTGGTGTTGTTGCAGCTTCGGCTGACGACGACGACGCGGCGAGGGTGCTTCCCAATCGACCTTCGGTGGGAGCTTCTTCGTTGACTTCATCTTCCATGTCTCCGTCTTCGTCGATTTTGGCTCCAGGTTAGGGTTAGGGTTGGAACCTTTTCCGACCTTCTCTGGCTTGAGTTTTGTTGTTGGGAGGTGGGTTACTAAGCTGCTCCATGGGCGGGAGTTGCACAGCGATGTTATCATTTGCAGGAGGTTTGACATTGGCGATTTGTTATTTGTTTCTTTCTTATGCATCGATGATCAAACCCTCTATGTGCTTCCTTGGGTCGTCTGTGTTTTTCTCGTTGTTGGTGCTAAAATCGGCCGAATAGGAATCGGCCGATGGGTCTTCAGCGTCGGACACACGACCCGGGAGAATCTGCTTAGCTCCTGTTCGGGTTATCGCCCTGGTGCGGTTCGCGCGGCGTGCCAGTCAATCTGACCTGTTGATTGACAAGGAAATAGAGTATTAAATTCCAGGCGCGTCGATCGGCTGGGGTTCCGATCTGTCCTGAGGAGCGCGTCGGCGGCAAATCGGCCGATTTGCTGTAGAGATGATCGGCTATGGGTCAGCCGATGATCGTATAGTAATCGTAAAGACAACTGCTGGAGCGATCTAGACGACTACTGCAAGAACAACACTTGAAATAGATCTAATCGGCTGTATGATGATGAGTCGAAGAAGAACAATGACAAAGCCGATTACCCTGATCTCAAGCTGGATAACTGGTGATAATACTAGAATAACAGGTAAAACTTGCGATTCTAGTAAATATCGATAACTGGTGAATAAATCCAAACGAAACCACAGCGATGCGCCCGTAGTTAAAGCTCGGATATTACTCGGTAAGCGGAACCTACCAATTGGCCGGAGATCAAGTTGATGCAGCCCTGCCAATCCGTACGAACTCGTGGAAGAAGAAAATATTGGCGAAGTCGCCGACTTGAAAGTAAAGTACTGGTAAAAAGTAGAAGTATTTTGTTGATTGATGTGTTGATATTTCGCAAAGCCCTAACGACTCCTATTTATACTCTAAAACTAGGACTCCCGGTCGATTACGACTTGTTACAACCTTATTTAAAACAGGAAAACTACTAAATCTATAAGAACTTTTAAAGGAAACAGACTCCCGCAGAATCTTCCGCCGCCGTTCCCTAATCCAATCAGGATTCCCTTCAATTGCTCCTTGACCGACTTAGCATGCCCGGTTGACCAGCTTTTGACCAAGATCTTCTGGAATAATCCCATCCTGTTGGCATAGGCTGCGCCACCAATCGGCCGATTTTCAACTGTTACCTCAATCGGCCGATTCCTCACTGTAGCTTTCAGATCTGCTGCATCGGCCAATCTTCTCCTCCTGACGCCGATTCAACACGTGTCAAAATCTGGCGTCAACACATGCCCCCCAGTTTCGGAGTAAAATATAACTTTTCCTTCGAAACTCTTTCTTTAATCCTTCTCTCTAAGCTTCCCAATTGTGACAGGAGTAAACCTCAGAGTCAATTGCATTACCTTTTCCTCTGCATCTGATCCTTTCTCTAGAATCGGCTCCATGACATGGAATCCGGTAACAGGATAAACATCATGTTGGCGTGTAGACTCAAACTTTGACCATCTCCCCTGGCAGCTTTACATTTACTGAGGCCTTTACTCCGACGGTACACGTCTTGCCAACCCTTTGTCTCTTCCTTTCTATAAATACGACTCTTCGTACTATTTCCAAAAATGCTCATCTTGTTCGTCTTCTTTTCCTTCTGAATCCCGACCTTCGCCGTCTTCGGTCAAACATTAAAATGTCTTCTCGATCCTCCTCTTCTGTTAACCAGGTATTAATTTTCTCTTCATCCCTTCCTGAGATATCTTACTTTGTTCCAACATGTTTGTCTGTTCTTTCTTTCAGCCGAACCATCTTAACCCTGGTTTGGAAAGAGCGATCGAAATCGTACATTCAGACAAACCATTGTCGCAAGCTGATATAGATCTGATAAAAGCTCATTCTGAAGAACTCAAAGATCATGCTCCTGCCAATATCCGACCAATCTTGGATTATATGGATCTCGTCTGCTTTGAACAAATGCCAACCTCTGACGAGAGTTCTTCATCTTCACATCGACTTTCTGAAACTAAAACTGAAGTCGCCATGAAAGATTTGGAAGAGGAGAAGGCCTGCCTGCTGAAAGAACTCTGCAACCAAGCTGAAACTGGAGCCACTGCAGAGGACTTGAAAGATGAAAGGCTCACCCTCATGATAAGACTAGGTCGCGTCGAAAGAGAAATCCAACGTAGGCGTAATCAGTAGTACTTTTATTCTAAGGGCGACTTATACCATGTCGGCCATGTAATCTGTGATTTCCATTCAATAATGAATCCCAATGTTTCCTTCACCAGATGTGTAGCCAGAAAACCGACGAGAAATCGGCCATGTTACCTTGATATATTCTGCTGTAAGTTATGCGTCTACCCAAATGCTTGGATGGTACCTCTTCAGATATCGTCCATTTAAAGCCCTTGGGAATTCCTCCCCTTCTATTGTCTCCAGAATGTATGCATTTCCAGGAGCACATCGGCCGATTCTATACGGCCCTTCCCAAGTGGGTGACCATTTACCCAATTTAGGATCCTTAGATCCTATCGGCAGCACCAGCTTCCATACCAGATCTCCCTGAGAGAACTGTTTAACTTTGACCTTTTTGTCATACCATCTGGCCACCCTTTTCTTGTTCTCTTCTATGCTAATTAGGGCTCTCAACCGCAAACCCGCCGAATCGTCAAGTTCATCTTTCATGAGAAAGGAATAGTCATCGGCCGTTAACTGATCCTGTAGCGATATGCGTCTTGACCCTGTCCTTATCTCCCATGGTAAGACCGCTTCATGACCATAAACCAAATGATAAGGGTATATTTTAGTGGCCCCATGACAAGCCATCATGTACGCCCATAAAGATTCAGCCAAAGACATATGCCACTTCTTGGGTAGCTCTTCTATCTTCCTCTTGATTAGCTTGATTATCCCCTTGTTAGACGATTCTGCTTGGCCATTGGCTTGAGCATAGTATGGAGAAGAATTTAATAATTTAATTCCCATATCGGCGGCGAACTCTCCGAATTCTCCAGAAGTGAACATTGTCCCTTGATCAGTTGTGATGGTTTGGGGAATACCAAATCGATATATAATATGGTTTCTAACAAACTCAATCATATCGGCCGATGTCACGTTCCTTAAAGGAACTGCCTCCACCCACTTGGTAAAATAATCTGTAGCCACCAATATGAACTTATGCCCTTTGCTGGATGGAGGATGAATCTGTCCGATGAGATCTATTCCCCAACCTCTGAACGGCCATTGCTTAATTATTGGATTCATAGCCGATGCGGGTGCGCGCTGCACATTGCCAAACTTTTAAAAGTCTTGGCATCCTTTGTAGTACTTGAAACAATCTTCAAGGATGGTCGGCCAGTAATATCCATTGTTCCTGATCATCCATTTCATTTTGTGAGCCGATTGATGAGCTCCACACACGCCTTCATGGATCTCTCCCATCAGAACCTTTGCCTCTTCTGTTCCCAGGCATTTGAGAAGAACTCCATCAATCGTCCGATAAAATAAATCATCCTCAAGCAACACATACTTTGTAGCCTGAAAACGTGTTCGCCGATTCACCTTTTGGGATGGATTTTTCAAGTAATCGGCGATCTCCTTTCGCCAGTCATCGGCCACGAGCTCTAGCGTCATCGCTCCCTGAATCGGCCGATACCCGGAAGCATGTTGAGCCAGTCTGTTGGCTTCTTCATTATAATTCCTGGGGATATGCTCAATTATTGCAGATTTGAATTCTTTCAAAAGTTGAAGACAATCCTCATAATAAATCCTCAAGATGTCATCCTTGCACTCAGATCGTCTTGTTAACTGATCCACAATGAGCATGGAGTCCCCAAAGATCTCGACTGCATCAGCTCTGACTTCCCTTAATAATTGGATACCTTTCAGAACAGCTTGATATTCTGCCTGGTTATTAGTTGCAGAGGCTTCTATCGGCAGAGAGAAATCATAAGTTGCCCCCCGAGGCGACACAAGAACAATGCCGATTCCTGATCCGACCCCACACGAAGAACCATCAAAATATAGAGTCCATGGAACCGGTTCAGCGGTGGCAATTTCTGGTCCACAATGTTGAACTACGAAATCGGCCATCACTTGACCTTTGACGGCTTTAGCCGATTCGTACCTTAGATCGAATTCTGACAAAGCCAGGATCCATTTTCCAATCCGTCCCTTCAAAATCGGCAATGATAGCATATACTTCACCACATCATCTTTGCAGACGACTATGCATTGTGCTGATAGCAAATAGTGCCTGAGCTTAGTACACGAAAAGTATAAACACAAGCATAATCACTCCACCGAGGAATATCTTGTTTCGGCGTCTAAAAGTCTTCTGCTGACGTAGTATACCACTCGTTCTTTCCCTTCAAACTCCTGTACCAACGCCGATCCAATAGCCTGCTCGTCAGCCGATAAATATAACTTGAACGGCTTACCAGGCTGTGGCGGGGCTAACACCGGAGGTGAAACCAGATACTGCTTGATATTCTCCAGTGCTTTGCGTTGTTCTTCTCCCCATGTGAATTCTTGGTCGGGCTTTAATTTCAACAGAGGAGTAAAAGCCTGAATACGTCCCGATAGATTGGATATGAATCTTCTGATGAAATTGACCTTGCCGATGAGGGACTGCAGTTCAGTTTTATTTTGTGGGGCCACTACTTTGTTGATGGCGTCTATAGTCTTGCGGCTGACTTCTATCCCACGCTCATGGACCATAAATCCCAAGAATTGTCCGGCCGATACACCAAACGCACACTTGTTTGGGTTCATCTTCAGCCCATGTTTCCTTGTGCACTCCAGCATTTCCTGTAAATCGGCCAGATGATCCTGGTGACCTTTTGACTTGACCACGACGTCATCTATATAAATTTCCACTGATGAACCAATGAGCTTGTGGAAGATGTAGTTCATGGCCCGTTGATATGTAGCGCCGTCGTTTTTCAAGCCGAAAGTCATAACCACCCATTCAAATAAACCAAGATGGCCTGGGCACCTAAAAGCCGTTTTCGAAATATCTTCCTCGGCCATTAATATCTGATTGTATCCGGCATTCCCATCCATGAAGCTTATGACTTTGTGGCCTGCGGCAGCATCCACCAAGATATCGACCGTTGGCATCGGATAACCATCCATTGGCGTAGCCTGATTTAAGTTCCTAAAATCGATGCACACACGCAATTTTCCATTCTTTTTGTATACAGGCACAATGTTAGAAATCCATTCGGCGTAGCGGCACTGCCGAATAAATCCTGCCTCAATCAACTTTGTAATCTCGGCCTTTATGTCAGGTAGAATCTTGGGGTTGCACCGCCGTGCAGGTTGCTGATACGGCCGATATCCTGATTTTATAGGTAACCGGTGTTCAACAATAGACCGGTCTAGTCCTGGCATCTCGTGGTATTCCCAAGCAAAGCAATCCCTGAACTCTTTCAATAATCTTATCAATTTACCTTTATACTCAGAATACAAGTTGGCACTAATGTACGTCGGCCTTGATTTGCTGCTATCTCCCAAATCTACCATCTCTAATAAATCGGCCGACGTGAACCCATGCCCCAGCTTCCCATCTTCTCGGACGAGCTGATCCATTTACTCTGAGTCTTCAGAGCCGACTGCTTGGATCGGCTGTAGACCGAAATCGGACACTTTCAGGAAGTCAGTGTCCCAAGTCCTGCCAGATATACACTTGACGTGCTCGCAGCTCCACTGTTGTGTGTCGGCCGCCGCAACGCTGTAGACGGAATCGGCAGCGACTATCTCTGTACTGTCGCCGACCCATTGCACAAGGCATTGATGCATTGTAGAAGGGACACAACAGTTTGCGTGTATCCAGTCGCGACCAAGCAGCATATTATAGGACCCTTTGCCATTAACGACGAAGAAAGTAGTAGGGAGAGTCTCACTGCCGATGGTGAGGTCGACGCAGAATGCTCCGCGGGCGGGTGACACGTTGCCTTCGAAATCCTTCAGCATCATGTCCGTCTTGGTGAGGTCGTCGTCGCCCTTGCCCAGCTTGCGGAACATAGCATACGGCATGATGTTGACTGCCGCGCCTCCATCTACCAGTAATTTGGTGACGGGTCTTCCGTTGACATAACCCTTGAGAAACAGCGCTTTGAGATGCTGCCATTTTTCTTCTTCTGGTTTCTCAAACGTAGCCGTCATCGGCTCTAATACCAGTTGTGCCATTTGCTCTTCTGTTCTTGTCACTCTATCCCGATCGTTGGGCGCCATAAACTCCATCGGCAGTATGAACACCATATCAATCTCGGCTGCCGATTCTTGGTTATCCGTTTCTTGATCGCTTTTCTTTGGGCGCCAAACTTGAGATTTAACATTCCTTTTCTCTGGCACATGTCTTTGTTCTTCTTCTTGATGCTCCCACTGGCGTAGGCGTTGGATCCTTCGCTTTTGGGATCTGGATAGGCCATCAGGACACCACCTGGGATTCACTAGTTTGGCCGATGATCTGGAGTGTTCCCACTCTGGTTCCCTCCCTAGGGGATCTTCGTCTGATACCCTATCATCGGCCATCTCTTCTAGCCGATCGTGTGCGCTGATCCTGCCCCCCAGTCCATCTTGCTGGCCGATCTTGCTTTTTGACCTGCTGTACTGGTCAACTCTGCCCCCAGCCGATCATGTACCGAAACGCGCCGTTCTTCGCGCCGATTTCTGTTGATCGGCTCTGATCCTCTGTCCCTAGAGTGTGGCCTCGGGCGCTCGTTGCGGCTTGACCCGTTACACTCCGGACAGTTATCGGCAGATGGCAACCTGATATCATTCTCCCAGCAGTGGATGAAGAACGGACATTGCCAGTGATCTTCATGCCGACGTATCATCTCTTCCTGGTATTGTGCTTGTTTTGCTGTTGCCGATATTTACTCAGTAAGAATCGGGAGGTGACAGGCCTGCGTGGTCGTTCTGGCCCTCGCCTATTTCTTCTGATTTCCTCCGTCGAGATCTGCCTCCTGGGGTCGACAGCGCCGCCTCTTCTCGCCGATTCTGACGTCAGCACCTTGGTTTGACTTGAGGTTCCTTCAGCGTTAACCGTGTTGGCCGGGAAGGGATGCTGATCTATCTTCATCGGCTTTGCCGATTGGCTTGGATTTTCAAACTTGAGCCGCCCCTGTTCAATGGCCGATTGTATCTGCTGGCGGAAGACTTTACATTCATTGGTGTCATGAGAAGTAGCGTTGTGCCACTTGCAGTATTTCATCTTCTTAAGTTGATCGGTCGTAGGGATGGTGTGATGTTGCAACAGCTTAATCTGCCCCTCCTGAAGCAGTAGATCAAAAATTTTATCGGCCTTTGACGTGTCAAAGCCGAATGTCTCTGGCTCCTTCTTGCCAAAGGGGCAGGATATCGGTTTTTTCCCTTTTACCCATTCCGCCAGGCTGATTTCTTCCTCTGCGTCGGATTCAGATCCCTCCAAGTATGCCACCTTCTTCTGGAAGCTCCTCCGCTGTTCAAACGGTCGGACCTCCTGCCCTGACAATCGGTGGACGATTTGACTCAGGCTTTCAAATTCTTGGGCAGCATATCTCTCCTTGATTTGTGGCAAGAGGCCTTGGAAAGCGATATCGGCCAACTGCGCATCGGTCAGAGCCAGACTGTAGCACTTGTTCTTGATTTCTCTGAACCTCTGTATGTACCCTATCACTGGTTCATCGCTCCTCTGTCTGAGGCTGGTCAGATCCGAAATCTTCATCTCATGTACTCCTGCATAGAAGTACTTGTGGAATTATTTCTCCAGATCGGCCCACGTGACGATAGAATTTGGCGGTAAAGTGGTGAACCACTGGAAGGCCGATCCGGATAGAGATGATGAAAATAGACGCACCCTCAGAGCATCTTGCGTGGCAGCTTTTCCGCACTGGATGATGAATCTGTTGATGTGCTCCACAGTGGATGTGTCGTCCGTCCCTGAGAACTTGGTGAAATCAGGAACTTTGTAGCGGTGTGGGAACGGCAACGAGTCATAGGCCGGTGGATACGGCGTCTTGTAAGTATAAGTTTGAACTTTCGGCTTCAGCCCAAACTGATCCTGAATTACTTCTGCTATTCTTGCCGTCCAGTCCACCTGCTGCTGATGAACAGTTGTTCGCGGCGCGGGCATATGCTGAAGGGCTGGTATGGCCGGGTGATGAATCGGCGAATTTTGCTGAGCGGCCGATAGCTGATGGCGAAACGAGTCCGCACCCCCTTCGTACGTCACTGCTGGCGCCGTGCCTCTGAGTACTTCCACAGTGCTTGCCCCCCTGCCGATTTCTGGTGAAATCGGCTGATACTGGGGGGCCATCGGCCGAGCGGTCGATTGGTATGGCACCTGAAACGGATAAGTGCCATGCCCGTTCGCTGGCTCGGGAAAATACGCCGTGGTCGACGTCCCCCAAGGCGCTGAGCTCGTAGGTAGTGTTTGCACAGAAGCCATTTGAACGGGTTGAAGCGGCGCTCGCGATGGGAGACATGGTGCACCGCTGTATCTTGGAGACGCCGGAAGTGGTGGAGAGTTGTATCCCTCGCGCTGCGTCAATATCGGCTGAGAAGCCGATTGGGATGTGTACGGTAAGCTTCTGGCCGGCAGAGTATTTGGAGGGGCATATGCCGGTCCCTGATAGCCTTGAACGGCTCCGCTGGCCAGAGAGTTGACGACGGCGTTATACACCGTGTTGCTCATCACCGAGGATTGGTCGATGAACGCTTGATACATGGACTGTTGAATCATCTTTGACATCTTGCCCGAGTCTTCAGCAATGGTGATGTGGCGAGGCGCTGGGATAGGAGCCTTCTTGACTGCTTCCCCGCTTCTGGTACGACTGAACGACTGGAGGTACATCTTCTTGTAATCTTCCAGATGTTTGGCCAATTCCTCCCTCTGGTCGTCCTTGAGATCAGCTTCCGTGACCCCAATGATGTTGCTGTCAGAGATTTCTGCGTTGTTCGACATATCAGATCTTGGATGGTCCCACCAGGCGTGCCAAAAGTGTGTTGGCGCTAAAATCGGCCGGATAGGAATCGGCCGATGGGTCTTCAGCGTCGGACACACGACCCGGGAGAATCTGCTTAGCTCCTGTTCGGGTTATCGCCCTGGTGCGGTTCACGCGGCGTGCCAGTCAATCTGACCTGTTGATTGACAAGGAAATAGAGTATTAAATTCCAGGCGCGTCGATCGGCTGGGGTTCCGATCTGTCCTGAGGAGCGCGTCGGCGGCAAATCGGCCGATTTGCTGTAGAGATGATCGGCTATGGGTCAGCCGATGATCGTATAGTAATCGTAAAGACAACTGCTGGAGCGATCTAGACGACTACTGCAAGAACAACACTTGAAATAGATCTAATCGGCTGTATGATGATGAGTCGAAGAAGAACAATGACAAAGCCGATTACCCTGATCTCAAGCTGGATAACTGGTGATAATACTAGAATAACAGGTAAAACTTGCGATTCTAGTAAATATCGATAACTGGTGAATAAATCCAAACGAAACCACAGCGATGCGCCCGTAGTTAAAGCTCGGATATTACTCGGTAAGCGGAACCTACCAATTGGCCGGAGATCAAGTTGATGCAGCCCTGCCAATCCGTACGAACTCGTGGAAGAAGAAAATATTGGCGAAGTCGCCGACTTGAAAGTAAAGTACTGGTAAAAAGTAGAAGTATTTTGTTGATTGATGTGTTGATATTTCGCAAAGCCCTAACGACTCCTATTTATACTCTAAAACTAGGACTCCCGGTCGATTACGACTTGTTACAACCTTATTTAAAACAGGAAAACTACTAAATCTATAAGAACTTTTAAAGGAAACGGACTCCCGCAGAATCTTCCGCCGCCGTTCCCTAATCCAATCAGGATTCCCTTCAATTGCTCCTTGACCGACTTAGCATGCCCGGTTGACCAGCTTTTGACCAAGATCTTCTGGAATAATCCCATCCTGTTGGCATAGGCTGCGCCACCAATCGGCCGATTTTCAACTGTTACCTCAATCGGCCGATTCCTCACTGTAGCTTTCAGATCTGCTGCATCGGCCAATCTTCTCCTCCTGACACCGATTCAACACGTGTCAAAATCTGGCGTCAACACTCGTCTATGGTGATGTCAAATCCGTTGCCTACAACATACTTACCGGTCGAAGGAGTTTCGGAGCTTTTGCCTGTGATGTTTTCATCGGATTTTGGTACCTCCAAAGAGATTTCTTTGTGAGGTACAATTTCCACTTGCCCCTGGTTGGGGGCCGGTGTTCGTGGATCCCATTTGTGGGATTGTTGTTTGTTGACCGGAGACTGCTGGAGATGTGTCTGGTGTATGTTTCCAGTAATGATGGGGATTGCCCAGGGCGTTCAATGATCCAGCAGCACATCATGCTACTGATGGGCTTGAAATTTGAAGACTTTTTGTCGACTCAGAAGTCAGCCGGAAGCGTCTTTCTGGAGCTTCTTCATGGCGGGAGATGGAGGAGAACCATGATGCAGCAGCGATGGTCGGAGACGATGAAGAGCACCGGCTACTTTTCCTGTGGACTTATGTGTAATTTTTCTTTCTTTCAGGAATACCCAGTCAGGAGCTTGGATGTAAAAGTACTATATCAAAAAATCCAACCCTTTTTCTCAAAAATCCAACCCGTGTTTATCCAGATGTTGTATTTTCAATGAGATGCTTCATGTGAATATTGAATGTTCCATGAAACATGAAATAGATGTTGTGGCAATTTTTTCCCTCGTCATTCAACATGTTTTTTGATGTTGCAAACGGTGATTTTCTATGTTGCAGAAGTTTATTTTCTATGTTGCAGATGTTATCATTTGATGTTGCGATGCACCAATGGAGCGTCCGATGGATCGGACGTCCGGGCGCTAGCAAGGCCGTAAAAATAAACAATAATCCCATCAAACATTCTGCTTATTTTCACTTCTATGATAAGCTGCATCAGATATTTGAACTACGAAAATGATAAGCAAGAAAATTTTATTTAATTTATAATCTAAGCATGGCCGAGGGAAGTGGAAATAAATAGAACCTAAGCGGCTAGTGGCGAGCCGCGCGCAACGGCACGGCCATGCTGGGATCATCTCACGGGAAAAATAGATGTGCTCCAACCAGGTGTGCCCTTAATCTTTGACTCCAGGTATTAAAGGAATTGGGAAATCGCTTTGTGAGTTGGGGATTAATGTTTAGGAATTTGCTTTTTTTATATAGCCCTTGCTTGTGAGAGTACAAGTTGTAGTATCTGAACTTACACATAGACACACACCCTACACACACCCAACACCATACTCACACACCTATGCGCAAGCTAAATCCTACCCCTACACTCACACTCACATGTCTGCCTTGAAGAGATGATCTCGGACACCAGTTCCCAGCACGTGTTGAGGCTGCAGCAGTCCAGGAAAATTTCTAAAAAATCCCCCCGAAATCCGCTTGCGAAGGGGTTCGAACCTGGGACGTCTTACTGAGGCCTGGTGTTATGTGATTCAAATATGAATGGTACTGGGTGAGGTGTGGCTGGATTGCCAATGATCTGGTGCCTCAATTTTTGATACGATGTTGGAATCTTGACATGTTTTGGGCAAGTTGGAGAAGCGGCCGCTGGTCAGGGATGGCAACGAGGCGGGGCGTGCGGGGAGGTGACCCCCGTCCCCGCCCCGTTCCCCGCGGTTGAGTCCCCACCCCGGCCCCGAATTCATTGGCGGGGCCAAATCCTTCCCCGCCCCCGATCCCCGCGGATCCCCGATCCCCGATGGGGCCCTGCGGGGGATCTTTCAAGCCGAGCGGCGGAGGCGGGAAGCTCGAGCGGCGGAGGTGAGGACGGCCAGACGGCGACGAGGAGGAGGTGAGACGAAGATGCAGCAATGCGCGAACAAGGGCGGCGACTCAAGCAGGGACATCTGCGTCGTCCTCATCTCCAACTGCAGACTCGGCCGCCGCTCCGTGAGCTGCCGAGCTCCATTGCGCGCCACCATGGTGGCCTCTCCGGAGCCGAAGCAGCGCGTCGGACAGGGCATGGGTGGCGGCCAGGGCCGATGCGCCGAGCAGGTTGCTGGAGGCGGCGATAGTGGCAGCGGGCGGTCGGGGCCGACGTGCCGAGCAGGTCGCTGGAGGCGGCGATAGTGGCAGCGGGCGGTCGGGGCCAACGTGCCGAGCAGGTCGCTGGAGGCGGCGATAGTGGCAGCAGCGGGCGGTCGGGGCCGACGTGCCGAGCAGGTCGCTGGAGGCGGCGATAGTGGCGACGGCCGGTCGGGCTGAGAGACGGAGAGAAAAAATGAGATGCGGCGGCGGATGGGGAGAGGGCTGAGGAGAGGGAGAGGCTGAGTGAGGAATGATGAGGGCTAAGGTTATTGGGCCATAGTGGGCTAGGTTACATGAGCCGTCTCCCTGTTCTTTTTGTTTTTGATTCCCACAGGTCAAAAACCCGCCCTGCCCCGGCCCCCCCGCGGGGGAAAACGCCCCCCCGTCCCCGTTGCTAACGGGGCGGGTCCCCGCGGGGATCCGCCCCCACGGGGATTTCTGCCACCCTGAGCTGCTGGTATCGAGGAGTAAAAAACCTAGGAAACATTTTTTGTGTATTCTTTTTCCTAAAATTAGCCTAAAACATTTTGAAACTTCAACAGGAAAAATGATTTGATGTTCAAATAGCTAGATATCTTTGGGACTTATGTTTGTCCTATTGCCAATAATCAATCAATCTCTTATATTCACATAGTTGACCGTAGACTGCAATACTAGTAGTGAATATTTCCCTCTATTGTCACCTGCGTCAAATTCAAATGCACATTTCCATCTAATGCCACTTTTTTTCCCTGCAGGATTAATGAAGACACACGACTCGAAGAATGAGTACTGCTTGTTTTCAGACATGGCCGGAGGCTTCAAGGTATCTGTGAGCATCATTTTCACAACTGGAAGAAGGGTCTGAGCCATCAATTGAAATTACTCGTGCTGTTCAGTGACCCTCTTGCAAGAGGCTTGTGACAGAAGTGATGTTTGAAGAAAGCAATCCAGGCTCACAAGCAGCTGCTGAACGGGATCAAGAAGCTAAAGCCCAGGAGGGGAGGAATCAAGTACGTGAAAGTTGCACACCTGCTGCACTTGTATTTGTGCTTGCTGCTGGAATGTTGTCAGGTGTCAAGGTTATGCGGTTGTGGACATGCAGGTTCAGTAGATGTAGGTGTTATGCTTCAGTAGCGGTAGGTGTTATGATTCTGAAGATGTAAAGCATGTTCTGAACATATGATCTTGTATCTGTATGATCTGTGCGCAGCACAAATTAATGACAGTTTGTCCAGCACTGAAATTATAGTCTATTAGTTGCTTTATCTATGTTCAGAAATGAGTAATTTTAGTGGTGAGATGTCACCAAATACCTTGTTAATGGCAATTTATTTGTTGGAGCCAAAATGTAATGTTGTGCATGACAATTATGCAAGTTTTTACTGGCGGGTAATGTTTTAGTGGTTGGGCCCACGGTCCATCTATAAGGTATCTCAGTTGCTATAGTTGGGCCCATCTACCCCAAGGCCTATGGGCTTCCCGACTTTTGTCATCTAGAGGACAAATTCAGGCCCACGTAGACCCGTCTCTCATGTTAGCTGCTTTTGCTTCAATAAATCAAATGCAGCGGAAGCGGCAAGCCGAGAGCTTCCGCGTGCCGTTATATAGCATCATCTTCCTCCGCGCTCTATCCCTCCCCTCCAAGGCTCCAATTCCTTCTCTCACGTAGTCTTCTTCCTTCCCATCGTCTCAAAAAGAAATTGTTTGACCTTCACCACCATCTGCCAGATTCAGTCCACACGTTTCCCTGGGCGAGATGGACTAATGAAATAAGAAGAAGCGGAATGGCGATGAGACGTCTCAGCAAATTTCGGGTGCGAAGAAAGCCTGTGCTTCCTATGCTTATCACGACATCGTTTCCTGCACTGATGCCGTCTTTGTGGGTGGAGGTGAGCACCCGAGAAGTTGGTGTTGCTCTTGATACCTCATCTCACGGTTCTTAGGGGTGTTCGGTATTGAGTTAATTTCTTGGCTTCTTGCAGCCCGGAGCCGTTCGCAAGGACAAGAAAGAAGAAAGCGACAACCCCGACCCGGAGATTGTGGGGACAAAGATGGTCCAGATTCAGCCTTCTGATGTCGGCGTAGATGTCAAGCCTGAGCCCAACATCATCTCAGACACCATTATTCTGATTAGAGGTCTTAATGGCGACCCGCTAGGGTTTGATTCCCGTCTTTCGATGAGAGGCGTGGATAACTCGATTGGTCGATGGAGGCGACGTTCACGGCCCGACTACAGCTTTCCAAGCTGCGCCTTAGCAACCGATACACCCCCTCAATGGCTGTCGCGATCTTGTGGAGCGCGGCACCCGACCACTAGGGCACTCGTCCTGCAAGCAATCGAAGAACTAGCAAGAACAAGTATGACAAGTACTGAATTTACTAGATGTAAATGAAGGTTTCACACGCAATCTCAATAATTGTGGGGTTCCGAAGACAAGAAGACGGGCGGCTGATCCAGCACGCGCGCTTGCAAGCAAGTAGCGAAGGCTAAACTTGATCTAAACAAAACCCAAGCATCCTTGGTGGCGGCTAAGGGGTATAAGTACGTGGGAGGATGACCACAGGGGTGCTGGGGTCGTACTCCAACCCTAGGACGTGTCCGTAATGGACTCAACTTGATACACGGCCCATTGGGCCAAAATAGGGTGACGCAGCACCATGTGCAGAAAAGGACTCTGTATTAATTTTACGATTTCGGCCGACTCGTAATAGATATGGATATGAGGCCGGATCCGTTTGAAAGACGACTTCATAAGCTTTCCACAAAGTACTTGAACGCCCCAATCCGAGTTTATATGCGACCGTGGTGTCCGTCACAAGTTGGTACTGTTCTGCGGTCCGAATCCAGACTGCGCGAATCCGTTTCCCTTTTGGTCGCCTCCTTGGTTCCTAAGAAAAACAAGAGTACACGGGTCTCCATGGTCTAAATATGATGTACATGAGTTTAGATTTGAACCCACCTGATGATTAAGTTGATGCGCACGAGCACGAGTAATAGGACCAGCAATAGGTACTTGTGTCGGAGTGGATGTATCGTTGGTGTTGATGTCCTCATCAGGTCTTATGTCTCGTAGCGTTCCTTATGCTTCCTTTTTCTTGATACGTCGTTCTTAGATTTTAGTACTTGGCTTGCGTTGCATGTGCAACGGCCTCGGAGAGGCAGAAGAGGCGGAATGCCCCCAACCCGGAGATTGCGGGCATGAAGATGGTCCGGGTCCCAGCTTCTGATGCCGGCGCCGATGTCAAGCCTAAGCCCAACATCATGTCCGAAGCCATTATTCTATCTAGAGGTTTTGCAACGTTCTTGGCTGAACCCTGATACGCTTGATGTTCTTGATTTCAATTCTTGTGCCTTGTTACAGGTGTTGCGGTCCTGTAGAGGTAGAATCTAGGGTAGGTATCAATTAGAGAAGCATCTGCCGCCGATACGGACTCCATCAAACCTTGGTGGAGGTGAGTGGAAATGGAGTAGGAATTGAAATCCCCTACTGATTATATGTATAAATAAAGAGTACGGGTCTGTTGTTGGATCTTAGATTCGTGTGAAGGTATAATCTTTGGTTTGTTCAAACAACATAAAAGGCCAAAAGGTTTGTTAATTTGCTGGTTGTAACTTTTTTCTTTCTTAAGCGAGGTACAGGGAGTGCCGCAGCGGCGGCAGGGTGGGTGTCTGATCACCCAGTTAGCGCCGCGGACGCGAATCAACGCCGCCGGATGCCGGATCATGATACATGTTAGTGCTAGCCTGATTCCACCTAGTTCCTCCCCCCTCTCGAAATTCCTGAGTAGATTTAGCCATTCATGTTGTTTATTTTCTTTGTACTTATTTACCTCTCAGCTCAATCGCAGGACCGTAGTACATTTTCTAGCCGATTGAAATACATATTCCCTTGCGGATCCTGAGGCAGGTGAAGCGCTGGTGGTCGTAACACCACATGTCGGGGGTCAGCCCATGTGGGCTCAGGGATGCCCTATTTGGGCCGCTAACTCTAACGGGTGGGTCTAGCCTCTGGATCGATCCCAATGAGCTATGCATCCCATGCGCCGGCTTCGATGCAGCTGCGCTGGCGCCTCTGGTGAGTTTTGTTGTCGTCCATATCAGCTGCAGAGGATTTGTTGGCTATGTGGCATGGCATTGGGTGGGGCTTGTCAACCTTGCGCATGAGCCGATCTTTGATCAGGCGCCTAGGATCGGAGAGGATAATGAACATGGGGCACATCGTACTATGGTCAACTTGGACGAAGCAAAATGAGGTAAGATCGATAGACCGGCTGTTGACACCCAGCGGCGCGTACTCTGCCACCCGGCATGCGTCCAGTGTGGTGCGCCAGCCGATTGGGAAGCATCGTGTTGCACAATGGCGCTTTGCTCGTACTGCCAGCCACGGGAGCTTGTGATGCGCCACCTCAGAGGATTGTTCAAGTGCAAGGCTTGGGAGGAGGGAGGGACTGCGCTTCGCCGGCTTCACCACCCGACAGGGCCGCTGGTGATGGGCCGACACGGGTCGTGGTGGGTCCGCACATGGCAGGTGCTGGTGCAGGTCGAGGACGAGCGAGGCGGCAGGACGGTGGCAAGGGATGTATTCTTGTTGCGCACCTTCACTCCACTGGAGTAGGTGAGGCCATATATGCTTAAGTACCAGTTGGTACTAAAGGAACTTCTTGTACCAGGTGAAGCAACCGGTACTAATTACCAAGACTATAGGTTGCTCAGAGTAGAATTTGGTATTTTGTATTGTTGGATAAGGATGAGAGAATATTCTAGAGTTAGATATTTTATAAAGAAAAGTGTAGAAGTTGTCACATGACAACACCATAATAATCATGAGCACCTATAAATAGATGTGCTCACTTTTCCTCTTGCCATACGATGGCATAAAAGGTCTCAAGTAAGAGATGACATGGTAGCCATGTAGTGTTGTTATGGATAGCCACGTAAAAAATATAAGTATCAAGATATAATGAATAAAAATTTGAGTTCTCTTGTATAGAGTTGGTCTCCTACGTTGATATCTAGGTGAAGATCTCCTCGGTGCAGTGTAGGTATAGGGTCCATAGAAAAAGTGGTATCGCCCTACTTTGATACTTTTTTCGGAAGTCGGTGTCAAACTTAGGAGCATCAATTTCTGAGCACAATAAAATCAATACAACTCGTGACTTGTATGATCTGATCATGCTCTATCCTCAAAATTTGTATAACTTAAAAAGTCACACCAACCTCCCTGGAGCAAATGCGGATTTGTAAATTAACGAAAACAAATTTTGATTTCATTCATCTAACCTGACCATTGAAGCATGCATTGATTATCTAACATCGCATCAGGGAAATGTATGAAAGCAAGGTTTAAAATTTTAGAGAAAGATATCATGTAAATTTATAATGCAATAAAGTAAAGAGTATTTAAGAGGTGAGAACACATGCCTCCTTAAGCCTTTTTTTGAGAGTACAGATGTCGATGCTAGCTTTATATCCATGGAATTTGGACTACAATTATTTTTAGGTATTTTGTCTGCAACAAAATGTTTAGGGTTCTTATCATCAGTTTGAGAAGCGAACAGATATTTAATAGCCTATTTATAAACTAATCGGATAGATCCACCCTAAGCCCCATCCAACACACTATTGCTAATCAGCAAGCAAGCCTACTACGAGAGGAAGGGCAGTTCTACACCCGGAATGATGCATACACGGGCTCCCATCCGGCCTCGTGTGGCGAAGGTCCTCCAGTTAGGTGAAGGTGGATATGCTCTCAAGGCCTCCGCTTTGGTTGAGGACTGTACCGGTGTTATTGCAGCAACTCCATGACGATGCCAGCGCCGATGCAGTTCTGGTGGTGGGGCGGGGACGAGAGGGTGGCAGTGAGGATGGCCATGTTACGTTGCCCCTGATGTCCGCCATGCAGCGAAGGTAGCGGGAGATCTCGCGGAGAGCGTCATCCAGCAAGTCCTCCGTCGATCCGGAAATGGAGGGGAGGGAGCTTAAGAAGTGAAGAATGTCGTATCGTATCTCGCGAGATGGGCGGTGGAAGAAGCAGAAGCAATGCAGCCTGGACCCTGGAGGATCGTCGGGCTGTCCTGCTTTCATTTATTTGGGCTATCTGAATAGTTTGGGCATGAGTGGAAGCCCATGGTCCACGATCAATGTGTTATTTGAGCCTCGGGCTGGATTTTGGCCCACGGGGCTAGTTGGGGGGCGTGTGTAGAAAACGAAGCATTTAATTTTCTATTTGCTTTATTAGTCGATTTTTCTGTATGCTGCATGTTGTGACCACACCGTGCTTGCCCTGCTGGCCCAACAGGCGAGGTAACCCTATAGTCGGGTCTGCTAGTGCTGCTGGCTTGCGTATGCACAGAGCCTAATTAGGGTATGTTTTCTTCCACTTGCTAAACTTTAGATGCTAAAAGTTGCTAAACTTTAGCATCTAAAGTTTAGCCAAACCTGTTTTCTTCCACTTGCTAAAAGGCATTGAATGAGAAGAATAAAGACATGTTTGCCCCTAATGATTGATACCCTTCTTTCTCTCTCATCCCACTTTTCTCCCTCCTCCCTGGATCCCTCTTTCCTGGTTGAACTGCATCTCCTTGGCGCCAGGTCCTTGGCGCCATTTCTTCCTGGCGCCATGCACCATTCGTTCCTGCCCATTCCTTGCTTCCACTCCTTGCGCCATTTCTACATTGCGCCGAGCAATCATCACCATCGGTCACGACGGCCACCAATTCAGTAGCTCGTACCTGAAGGCGGCGAAAGTGAAGCAGTACCTCGCCTTCCCCGGCCACGACGGCCACCACGTGCGGTGGCACCCCTTCCCCGGCCGATTGGCACACCACCATCGGTCTGACGGGGAGGTTGAAACGAGCCGAGACGACCACCATCGCCGCGTCCTCTTCCAGACTCCAGAATGTCGGTGTACTCATCGAGGTAGGGGAATGCCTCATCCTGGGAGTTCAGGTCAAGATCCTGCATGTTAACCCTCCCAACCGAGAGAGATGGAGCCGCCCGAGCGCGCGACGGGCCTTGGGACAGGAACTCCAACTCATCTGGATCGGGTATGGCAGCAGGATTTGGCAACGAAGGGGCCGCCGAGGATGAAGCACCCTGCGATAACCAATCACGGTATCCGGCCATTGCTCCTGGCGGTTGCGGTGGGGATGGGGTAAGGGGAGTTGGCGGAGGCGGTGGGGATGGGGATGGAGAGGGGGATGTTGGCGGCTACGGTGGGAATGGGGCAAGGGGAGGAGGCGAATGTGGTGGGTAGGGGCGGCGAGTATGGCGGATCCGGGAGTTGCGGCGGCGAGGATGGCGGATCCGGGGTGGGAGTGGGGGGAGGGGGACGATGGGATGGCGGATCCGGGGTGGGAGTGGGGGGAGGGGGAAGATGGGGCGGCCTCCAGGAGGGGGCGGCGGCAGGCCTGGACTCCGGGGGGCGGCGGCGGTGGATGCGTCTCCAGGAGCCGGCGGCGGCGGGGCTACACTCCAGGAGCCGGCGGCGGCCGATGCTGTGGGCGGCGGCGGTGGATGCGTCGCGGCGGCGACGGTGGATGCGTCGCGGCGGCGGCGGTGGATGCGTCGCGGCTAGGCCGGCCGCGGGGCTGGACCCCAGGAGCCGGCGGCGGTCAATGCGTGGCGGCGACGGCGGATGCGTGGCGGCGGCGGATGCGTGGCGGCGGCGGGGGTGGATGCGTCGCGGCAGAGGCGGTCAGTGCGCGGCAGGGACGGGGAGTGGATGCGAAGAGCAGAGGAGAGGAGGGCGTGCGCTGGCGAGTGCGGGAGGGGTATGCGGGTGGGGTGCGTGCGGGAGTGCGGGAGTGCGGGAATGAGGGGTATAAGGTGTCCAGCCCACCTTTTAGCAAGTTTTAGCAACCCAAAACTTGCTAAAGTTCTAAACTTTAGCAACTCAACTTTAGCAAGTTTTAGCAAGAGTGTTTTGCAGTTTAGCAGCTCAAAGTTGCTAAACTTTAGCATCTAAAGTTTAGCAAGGTGGAAGAAAACAGGCCCTTAGGTTTTTCTGTTGCCTGTACGTTTTTCTTTCATGTTTATGTTGATGCCATTCTAATTTTTTTATATAAAACAAAGGTGCCTGTGAGTGCTATACAACAGCAAAATCTTATTATTCTTGTTGTGTTTGCATTAGTAATTGATTTTTTTCTCAAGTTTCTTTTGTAACAGTGACAAGTTCAAAGTGTGTTTCAATATTGTTAATTTCAGTTTTTGTATATTTTTAAAATTTCTGTTATGTTCATGTCATGGCCTTTTGTAATCTTTTGATAAGGAACCTTTCTAATTTATATATGATGGTCTATTGTGTGTGTATGGTAAGGAACAATGATTTGTAGATAATTTTGCAGCCGATTCCCACCCGGAAAGTCCGGTGGCAAAATCGAGTGATTTTTCTCTTATCCTCACTCAAATTTTGGCATCTCACGTGGCCTGATTCTATTGGCTCAAAAAATTGAGTGATAGCAGTACATTTTTTACTCGATTGTTAGGTAGTCAGTCCCATTTTTTTTTGCTAAACAGAATTTCAGGCAGGAGCAGTAGAGCCCAATTCTATTTTCTATACAACATCAAAATGTTGCCGAAAATTAATATATTTCTTATGTATTCCCTTCATTTTAAACCGTAGATTGTTTTGGCGAATATATATACATATTTTTTACTATTTATCTATACATAATGTATTTCTAGATACACGTTAAAAGTTATGTATTTAGATTTGCTAAAACGACTAACAATTTAGAGCAGAGGGAGTACAATGGACTTGCCACTTGTCACCGGACAGGAGTGACAAATAAAGTGGAGATACAATATCTCTACCATAATCTCATTATTCACCGATTAAGCGAATATTAAATCAAACATATAATCTCATTATGCACCAATCAGGACAATACTAAATCAAACATGCGATCTCGCAAGTCAGCTAACAACCAATGGCCTTTTCTCGAAGGAAAGACTGGCTCTGTAGCACCCGAAGATCACGACTTCCGGAAAATACCATTGAAAGAGCGTGCCCCCGTAAAATACCACTAAAAGGTATCAACGCTAACTTAAATTACCATTCCGTTAGATTCTGCTGGCACCTCCGTTAACTGAGACAAAAATACCCCCAAACTGTACATCTTCTACTACTGATCGATGCACATGCGCATCCGGCACCAGCAGGTTGTGGACCTGCAGCAGGTCACAGCCTCACAGGGTCCTGCTGCTCCGCTTGCCCATCGCAGAACCATGCTTCGCCCGAACAAGAGTACATCAAGGCCAGTCCGTGATGGAGATGCGGATAGGGGAAAGGCAGCTCTTAGGGATAGAGGCGTCATTTTATGCCCATATTATCTGAATGAAAGGAGAAAACAAGTTTTTGGTGAACTAATCTAACAGAATGGTAGTTTCGATTAACCTTTGCATCTTTCGGTGGTATTTTACGGGGCGAGATGTTTCAGTGGTATTTTTCTGAAGTCGTGATCTTTGAGTTCTACACAACTAATTTTCCTTTTCTCAGTAAGATCCCCATTTTTGCTAAACAGAATTTCAGTCAGCCACAGTGGAGCCTAAATCTATTTTCTATACCGTGCTCACACATCCCGAATGATTTGACACATGGGTGAACAGAATGCAGAGTCAATATTAATGTACAATGGGCTTGCCTCTTGTCATCAGGACATCAGTGGCAAATAAAGTGGAGATATAATGTCTCTACCATAATATCATCATTCACCAACCAAGAGAATATTAAATCAAACATATAGTCTCACTATTCACCAATCAGGACAATATTAAATCAAACATGGGATCTCGCAAGCTAAGACAGCTAACACCGATGGCCTTTTCAGAGCAAGATCGCCCTTTTCTGACGGGGCTCTGCATAGGTTCCACGTATGTCAGGTCAACACCTGGCATGGAAAACGGACTGGAGACCAGGATTATGATATCATTAAACCAGGTCCGGATTAGCGGAAAGCGAGCGGTTTTACACATCAGATTAGTCCCACCCCCGCACCCATTCACAAGTCCGAGCCCATCACCTGGTGGGTCACCATGTTCCTGAACTATGCATGAATCTGGCAGGGAAACAGTTTTCTAAGTTTGCTTAAGATTCTGAATGATTCTAGGTACAACTGAAATGCACAGAGCCAATAGCCACAGCCCACAACTAAAAGGGGGATCCATCTTAAGCCGAAAGGCTCAGCATAATGAGGATTCTTTTGTTCTGCTTTGATCAGCAGTGTAGTATTAAGGTATACTACTGGAAACAACTCCAAGATTTAAATAGAGAAATCGAGTAGCTAATCAAGTAGGCAAGCCGCAAGCAATGGCGTTATTGCCGTTATGAAGCAGCCAAAAATGCCAGATAGTCAACCTCTCATGCCATGGACGAACAAGCAGGATATATACGGAGATGAAAAAAAAAGGTATCATTAGCTTATTAGCAAGACTGAAGATATGAAAGCATTTGCGCATTTCCTTCTGAACCTAATTGCGCGAACATGTAATGGCGAGAACACAGCAGAGAGCATCTTTTCATTTCTGTTACTCGTCTGTTCCATATTTAGCATCAGATTCATCACAACCACATCTCTCCAGACAGGTGCCAATAACCTTGCCATGTGTGCACATTTTCTAGATTGCTCTGTGATTCCTAACAACATTATCCACAGAAACGTGACTCAAAGGCAGACATCAGACATGTGCCGGAACCAAACGCATACCGGTAGTTTGGTCTGAAGTTTGAACAAACCACCACGTGTTTGTTTTACTTTCCTCTCCACCCTCCACGAAACCATTTCCCACAATGGCAAAACTAAAAGAATCAGTTCTGCACTACGTGTCATAAACTATCTAGAGTTCATCATTATAGGTAGCAAAGCCTCCATGCTCTCCCATCAGCACCTTTTAAAGCTAACCATAAGCATGTCATCAACTGCCTCACCAACAACTTGTGCAAAATTAAAGCGACATAGGAAGTGCAGTAGGAAGGCAAAGCATCGGTAGCTCCTCATCAGCTGGGTTGAAAGCTCCAAGCGTTCTGCTTGTGCCCATTCCTTTAGTCAGGAAAGCAGGCCTTGCCTTTGTTCCTGATGAGGCGATGGTGAGTATGCAGCACAATGTGCTGATTCGGTTACACCACATTGTTCCCTGGAATAAAGTTGCCTTTTTGGTAGCTTCACCTTATAAAAGCCCCATACGTGGTTCGGACTCCGAACACTAGCAGGCATCGAGTTCTCACAGGCAGGCAAAGAGAAACTCCCATCATCCAAGCAGAACTGCGGACAGAGCTGCTCCAAACAATGGAGAGTTTTGCCCAGGAGCATGTCATCGGAATTCCTTTGGCTTCCTTTGCATATGCCCAGGAGGAAACACAAGGAAAACCTTCATCTGCCTTGATTCATAAGAAGAGTAAGAATCTCACAGCCTGCTTCCTCAGTTCTCCCTTTGCAACAACTTTACTTTGTAAATCAATACTGATTTTTCATCCCTTCTATATGATACAGATAAGAAGAGTTCCTTCATTTATCGGATGAGCAAATTGAGCCAGAAAACAGATAGCTACATGCAAGGGTTCAAAGAACACTGTAAGAATCCAAACATTCTCCTTTTCTTTAAAGATGAAAGTTGTGTTATGTTAAATATTTAAAATTTCTCATCACTGATGAATCTTTTTTCTTTGCAGTAACCCTGGGACCAAAATTTTCAGAAACTATCAAAGGGAAAGTAAGCTTCGGAGCAAAGGTTCTACAAGCTGGCAGCATTGATAAAGTCTTCAGGGAATACTTTGTAGTCGAGAAAGATGAGAAATTATTGAAGGCTTTCCAGTGTTATCTATCAACCACAGCTGGTCCAATAGCTGGAATGCTTTTCATCTCAACTGAGAAGATAGCATTCCATAGTGATAGGCCTCTGAGTATAGCGTGTTCCAAAGGAGGCAAGACAAGGGTGCCCTACAAGGTAATTGAAGCAAAACCTTCATCACAATAGAGTAACTGGAATTTATCAGATAGAAAAGAAGTTCAAAGATATTTTCATGTACACATGAAGTTAAAGCTAATGAAATTTCTACCTTCTTCAGGTGTTGATCCCCGCAAAAAGGATAAAGAGTGCTTCAGTGAGAGAAAATATGTACAATCCTGACGAGAAGTATATTGATCTAGTTACTGTTGATGGCTATGATTTTTGGTTTATGGGTTTTATTAGCTACGAGAAGTCATTCAGATATCTTCAGAATGTAATTTCGGAGTTGAGATGATACACTTAGTTCTATAGTCTGAAACATACTGCATACCATGCTGATATGGTATATGTATATGCACATTAAACACATAGAATTGATAAATCAAATTGAATTGAAAGCAAATTTTTCCAGTGATGTTCTTGAAGGATATATCATTTTCAAATACATCTTTTTTACGAGAACACCAGGGGAGGACAATACTAAATAAATTTATTCATATAAATATAAATAAGGTTGTTTATGTACAGAAGTTTACAGGACCAAACTATCAATTCAAATACATTGATCGCCTATATATATTGCCCTTTTCTCATGCAGGATGAGATTTCAGGCAACAACAGCAGATTCCTATTCTATACCTTCATCAGTAGTAGACAAATGATTACTGATCACCTATATATATTGCCCAACGCATCACAATTCGTTTGATATGGATTAATAGAATGCAAAGATGACTTAGCTTGACTTGCCACATGTTAGACCAAAAATGACAAGTGTAGATACATACTCTAAGATAAATATTCAATATAAACCACTCATGAATATTACTACTAAAATAGGGATATCGGAAGACATCTCATACCAATGTCTTTATCGAGCAAGATCACCTTTCTGACAGAGTTCTGCATAAGGTCCACGTATGCCAGGTCAATACCTGGCATGGAAAATGGACTGGGATCTGGAACAAAGTGCGATTATGTTATGCTGGAATTAAGTCAAGATTAGCAGAAAGCAACTAATTTTACACATCATATTAGTCTCATTCCACATCATTCACAAGTCCGAGCCCATCACCTTGGCCACCATGTTCTTGAACCATGAATCTGGCAACGCGATGTTTTTGTAAGTTTGTTTAAGATCCTGAATGATTCTAAAACACAAGGCTGTGGCCCACAAGGGAAAAAACACACCGCCAATGTGGAGCCATAACTGAAAAGAAGATCTTAAGCTGAAAGGCTCAGAGTAACAGTATTCTTTTGTCATTTTAATCATCAGTATAGTAGGTGATTCAAAAATTGAAATGGTATTTAGCACATTAGCAGAAATGAAAAATATTAAAGCATTTCTGCATTTCCTTCCCCTAGTGTCAGTAAATACAGTTTGATTCTGATTTATGAACATAATTAGGCAAGCACGTGATGGTGAGTACTCAACAGAAGCAACTTTCAGTTTATGTTAATCTTCTGTTCCATTATTAGCACTTATCAAAGCCCGTCCACACCTTATAAAGCCCACTATAAGCCTGTCATCGACTTGTGGTAAGCAATACGAAGTGCAGTAGGAAATGAAAGCATCGGTAATCTCCAGCTCCTGATCAGCAGGGTTCAAAGCTCCAAGTTTTCTGCCTGTGCCTGTTATTTTAGTCAAGAAAGGATGCCTTGCTTTTGTTCCTGATGAGGCGACGGTGAGTATGCAGCACAAAGTGCTGATTCAGTTACACCACATTGTTCCCTGTAAGAAAGCTACCTTATGGGTAGCTTCACCTTATGAATCCCACACATGAGTTGAATTTGGTGCAGGCACAAATTTCACATATCTAAGCAAAGAGGACTCCCAAGGAGAATAGCAGAGAGTTTCGTCCACGAGCATGTCGTTGGACTTCCTTTGATTTCGTTTGCATATGCTGACGAGAAAACACAAGGAAAAACTTTCCTGTTCTGCCTTGATTTAGGAGAGGAGTAAGAATCACTTTTTCGAGGGGTTCTGTATAGGTTCCACGTATGTCAGGTCAACACCTGGAATGGAAAATGGAGCGGAGACCTGGAGCAAAGCAAGATTATGATATCTTTAAGTCCATACTTGCAGAAACTTGTTTACATATCAGATGAGCCCATTCCACATCATTCACAGGTCCGAGCCCATCACCTGGGCGACCATGTTCTTGAACCATGAATCTGGCAGGGAAATGCTTGTCTAAGATTCTAAATTATTTGTAAGGACAATGCTGTGGCCCGCAGGTGCAAGCGAAAAGGCACACTAATGCGGAGCCACAACAAAAGATCTTAAGCCAAAAGTCTCAGCAGAATATATTTATTTTGTTTTGTGTTAGTCGTCAGGGAAATATTAAGGGATACTAATTACTAAATTATTGCAAACAGCTTCAAAATTTTCATGAAAGAAAGTCATGAGCTAACGAGGCACTGAGGCAGGGATGGCGTCATTGATGCCAGATACTAAACTTCTTATATCATGGGTGAACAAGCTATACTTAACTCAATGACTAATTACCACATTAGCATAACTGAAAACATTAAAGCATTTGTGCACATCCTTCCTCCCGGTGTAAGTAAGTATAGTTTGATTCTAAACTTAATTACACAAATATGTGACAGTGAGTACACAGAACAAAACATCTTTTAATTTCTGTTACACTTCTGTTTCATACTAAGCGTCAGATTCATGATAAGCACATCTTCAACGCACAGGTGGCATCAATCTTGTCAGCTAAACTTACCATGTGCACACTTTTCTGGATTGTTCGAGATTTCAAACATTCTTCACAACCACGTGGCTCAGTATGTGTGTAAGGGAGACATGTACAGTTTGGCTTCAGGTTTGAACCAACCATGTGCATGTTTCACTTTCCTCTCCACTCTCCATGAACCTTTTTTTAAAGACTCCATGAACCTATTTCCTGAAATGGGAAGAAGAATCAGTTATGCGCTACCGCTACGTGTCATTGGCTAATTAGAGTTCATTATATTATCTAAATAGCAAAACCTATATGTGCTCCCGTCAGAACCTAATAAAATCAACTAAAGCTTTGCCATCATCAACCAACTCATCAACACCTTGCGGTAAGCAATAGAAAGAGTGGAAAAGGAAAGCAGGGTACTTCTCCATCTGTTCTGCTCATGCCCATTTCTTTAGTCAAGAAAGCAGGCCTTGCTTTTGTTCCTGATGAGACGATGGTAAGTATGCAGCATAAAGTGCTGATTCAGTTACACCACATTGTCCCATGGAATAAAGTTGCCTTTTCAGTAGTGTCATCATATAAATGCACACATATGGCTCAGACTCTGAGCGCTAGCAGGCATCAAATTCTCACAGGCAAAGAGCAAAATACCAGTATCCAAGCAGATTGCCAGCTTCACCAAGGTTTCTGAAACCCCGCAATCAACAATCTTCACCAACAGAAGCATAACCAAAATACAATTGCAGATTGCCAGCTTGTGATAAGCACCAGAATCAGTGAGTTTGTAGTACAACTCGATAATAACTGACTAACAAGACAAGTACAAATAGAACAGGAGTTCTCAAAAACTACAAAATGTCAAAACTGGATTTCCCACGTACACTTTGAAGGCTCAGGCATTTTGATAGTGGTGCAGCTTGTACAGCAACACTTTCCCACCGGCGTGTCCAACAGACAGGAACCCGCTGCCTGGACTGAAGTCCAGGCACCGAGGGTAGTGAAGGCTGAACCGAGGCCCTGGCCAGTTCTGGAACACGCTGAAGGATGGGACATGCACGAGCCTCATCCCATTCCTCTCCTTTCTCGAGGTAATCGCCAAGACCTGGGCATCATGATTGAATTTCATTTCGCCAACATCAGTGGTAAGGTTCTCAATTGTCTTCAGTGGCTTCCTCTTCCCGCCAAGAAAATCGTCCCTCTTGTACACGTTCACAATACCGCTGGTGGAGCCTGTGGCAAACAAAGAGCTGTCCCGGGAGGTGCAAAGCGAAATGCCAGCCAGGGAACCGTCGTCCATCGCCTTGTGGATACACTTCCTTGTTCCAAGATCCCAGTGGTAAACATGCCCATCTCCACCACTGCTTAGTAGCTGATTCCCACCATCCGCAAAGGCCAACGAACGCACACTACCATTCATCTTGAGGGTTCCAATGAGCTGCTTTGTCTTGGCAGAAATAAGAAGGATGTACCCTTCATTACCGACAAAAGCAATGGTTCTTGAGTCAGGTGATATCTCAAAGCTCTCCAAGCTTTTCTCCTCACGCCCTGTCAAAGGTCCAATCTTGCTAACAGCAGCTTTTACCAGATCAAATGAGTAGAAGAATTTTCTCCTGCCTGAAAGGATCACCTCAGAGCCATCAGGTAGAAACGAAGCCTTGAGTACTGGACAGTCCTCGATAAATATGCTCTGGATCTTCGGGTTTTTCTTTCCATCAATCTGGAAAAACCTCAAATGCTTGTCCAAACCAGCAGCAAGCATCAGCTGCCCATTCCTATGAAATTGCACTGAATTAATAGGGCCACTCGATGGATCCTGGATATTGGCATCTACAAGCCTTGAGAACTCCAGCATCCCAGGTAAAAGCTTAACAGTATCCTTGACAACAAGCTCATCGTTATTCTGAAGGATATCATCAACACCCCCCTCATCATCAGACTCACCATCTGATGCGCCAGGAATAGAAGTCTTCCGGTCCATATCAGCCCAGCCAGTGAAGGGGTTCAATTTGGCATGCTGACCACGCAACCTAGCCTCGTACTCTTTCCCTGATATCAAATGTTCATCAGCCTCTTTTCTCAGCTTCCTCAACCTTGCAACCTTTGCAATGTCCACCTCTGTCCTCTCCTCTTCTTCATCTATCCACACAGGCTTTCTCCCCTTGATAACCACCTCATCTTCTTCCTCATCATGGGCTAAGTCCTCCTCATAAATAGGCAAGTCATCCACACCATCAGCAGCAGACCTATCCGTGAAGAATAAAGGTGCATCCTTGTCAGGAGCTGCCACTGCGCCTGCTACCTCAGTGCCAAACTCCAGTGGCGTGTAAAGGGCACCGAACAGCGAGCTCTCCAGCTGCCGTATCTCCTCTTTCTCCTTGTTCTGCTGGGCCTCTGACACCTTAGTCCTCTTCTTCTTCTTCTTGTCTTTGTTGTGATTCTTCAACTTGGTGCCCTTCCCAACCTCTCCATCCATAGCAACAGGAGAGCCAATGCCCTCGTCATTTTTATCATCAGCTCCACTTTTCTCCAGGCGGCGCTTCTGGGTGTTCTGGGATATCAAGCTCATCTTGCCTCCTGCCAAAACAACAAAATTCAGTCAAAATAATCACATAACATGAATGTATAAACTTCTACTAGTTAGGCATTAGGGAACAGAGGCTACTAAATGTTTTTCAGCCTTATAAACTGAGACATCTCACATGCCAAGCTAAAATGACTTCACCAAACAGAGATGAGGATTGAGATACCAGCATCCATGAACAAATAATATAGTACATCCAGTACCACTGATTGGCATGACTATCACAAACAATCTAAGCCTGGTTATGCCTCTTAAATGAGCAGTTTCTCGTAAAAACCTGAGAAGCTACAGTAGTATTCAGAAAATTAACTAACAAAGAGTTTACAATCCAATGCGTATAACCTGTCAAAGTTTCAGTGACCTTGTCTGAAATAGTGAAATTACCAGTTTACCACTACCTTGTTTCGCTGAGCTCAAACAGCACCATACCTAAGTTACACCGATTCCGACACACCATATGTGTCGGACACGGCGATTCGTCATTTTTCCATCCAAAAATAGCGACACTGCAATACGGTATATACATACATACCTATATGAACTAGGCAAGTAAAATAGCAATCATCAGCACATAAAGCAAAGTAAAACATGGTTCTAACGTCTAAATTCGAATCTAAGCAACCAGTCAACCACACGGCAACAGAGCACTACAGCAGTGCAGCGTGCAGGAGTTCAACCAAAGTTATTACAAGCCAAGGTTCTAGTTTAAATAAAAGACGGCAATACGATAACTTCTTCCTCAGAGCTCAGACTTTGGGTTGAACTTGAACCAGCCAATGCCATTACTAACAGAAACACGAACAAAAAGCATTCAAGATGTACGCATGGCAATGGCAACTGACTAGCTCACTAACTGCTAAGAAGGATCGATGGATTGATTGGGATTTGGAGGAGGAGAATGAAACACACCAGAAGAGAAGGGGAGGCAGTGCTGGGCACCGGCGGCGCGTCGATCCGAGGAGGAGAGGCAGTAACGGCGTCGATGTGGGGAGGAGCGGCGAGCCGACGCCCGGCGGCGCTGCGTCTATCTGGGGCGAAGCGACGGCGGCGAGTGGAAAGGAGAGGCGGCGGCGGCGGCTCAAGTGCTCGTTCTGGGAGGAAGTACCGCCAGGGCATGTAATAATCCAGGGAGGGCTGGCTTATTGGGCTGGGCCGTGTCGATAGGCCTTTGAAGGAGAGGCAGCGGATTCACTGTAGCGGTAACTTTTGGTTCGTTCCCGGCCGTTGATTCGCAGATGGATGGATGGGATCTATATATACAGTACCCGTGATACAGCACATTTGCTACAATGAAACCGGTAGGTTACTGTACCTTTTGCTGACTTTGCTTCAGCATGTTAGACAAGTCGGACCGAGTATGTACAGGGGTGCGTTAGCCCTCCTCCAACGGTCGGCGATGTCGCCTGCTCACGTCGGATTTTGTCTGACGTGGAGGAGCGAGAAACTAAAAAAGCCATGCGCTAGCGACTATTTCCTCGCTTAGCTCGCTCAAAAAACGAGGCGCGCCTGCAGGTCCACACGCGAGATTCCCGGTCGGCGGACTCGAGGCAAGGTGGCCGGCAACAAATCGATGGCGAGCGGGGGCAGCAGAGCTTGTGCGCGCGCCGGTGATGAACTGGAGGCGGCCGGCGCGGAGGGCGACGGCGAGCCGATGGCGCGAAGGAGGGCGAGCGGTGGTGGCGGCGAACTGGCGAGGTCAGGCTGGAGGCAGAGCAGGCCATGCGAGGTCGCGATGGAGCTAGGGGGGCGGCGAGTGCACGGGCTACGAGTTGGAGGTCGGACGAGAGGGGAGCTTGGGGCTCTGCCATCTCGCGGTTGAGACAAAGGAGAAAGACTGCGTGAGAGAAATGTTCGTGGGAAGGGGATAGGTGGCCAACGTGGTGGGTCCCACTAGAGCTTTGGAGAATGAGCTAGAAGTTGGATTGTTGGAGCAATCATCTACTATGCTGATGTGGAATGATTTATAGCTGGTAACTAGCTAGAACTGTTGGAGGAGGCCTTACAAGGTCTCCTCAATATACAGTAGTTTATCAGATAGAAAATGCAATGCAAAGATATTTGGACATACTCAAAGTTAAAGCTTATAAAATTTGTACCTTCTGCAGGTGTTGATCCCCATAAAGAGGATAAAGAGTGCTTCAGTGCGGGAAAATTTATACAATCCAGATGACAAGTATATATATTGATGTAGTTACTCGTGATAGTTTTGATTTTTGGTTCATGGGTTTTGTCAGCTACGACAAGTCATTCAAATACCTTCAGCATGCAATTCAGGAGCTGAGATGATGCGTGTAGTTCTTTAATCTAAAACACACTACATATATGCCATGTTGATATGGTATATGTATGTGAGTAGCCGGTAGGGGAAATCGAGAGGAAGAAGGGAATTAGGGGTAGGATAACAAGAATTGGGATCGGAGAGGACTGGTTAATTGGGGAATTTAGGGTTGTTCTTCATACATGAGTGTTCTGCTCTCCTCTCACCCGATACATATACTAGTTCTAATTCACCCACTCCGGGCCAACCATTCTGTGCTATTGGGCCGCCGAGCTCTTGGGCATGTCCCCTGGGAGCCCACAGGAGAAGCCATGCTATCTACACTGCTAACAATGTACACTGAACACATAGCGTTGATCAATCATTTGATTGGAAAGCAAAGGTTTCCAATGATGTCTTTGAAGGATTCAGTATTGTCAAATACACTGATCAATCATATCGAATGAACTTTAAATGATCGATCAGATCCTGTTTGTAGATACCCCCCAGGTTTTTTTTTTGGTAACCAAGAGGTTATCTTGGAGAGGCTCGGCTCTCAACAGAAGCTTGCTTTCATTTGAAAGGGATTATGCTGAACTAAAGGTCTCACCCAAAGTAAATGTATGCATACAGTTCTACTTCTTCTAAGTGAAGAAGAGCTACTTTCCTCACATTGATTGGCTAGATCCTCTATTGTAATTTGGCATCCTTTTCCTCTTTCATTTCCTTTTCTAGTTCTTTGGTTGTTCTTCCTATACAGTTCTCATCTTTTAATTTGTAGCCAGTAGGGACGCCCCTCCTTTTTTCTATAAAAAAAAAGAAAATTCATTCTTATGTGAAATTCTTAAATCTATAGCCATCACAAACTAGTCTATGCTCCATGTGCATGTGATAGCGGCGGATTATCATAATCCATGCACCTCTTGCCTTTTATGTTATTTATTTATTTTTCTCTGGTACATCAGATGTGTGATAGGTTGTAGTAGTTTCTGGGATTCAGTAGGTTAAAGGGTATAGGCATTCAAACACAAAAACACAACAGAAGGGTCAAAAACGGTTAACGAGTGTAAGAAAATGGTAGTGCAAGGAGTTAGAAGGTAACAACCAATGCTCTCCACATTGTAGATAAATGTTGACAGATGCACAGAAATTGTACATTACACTATCTGTGGATAACCTCTTGGTTGCACTCAGCCCTAGGGGTTGTTTGGGCATGTGGGCGCGTTATATGAGTCATGTTGGACTCTCTTCTTCTTCTTCTTCTTATATAATGGCACATGCAGTTCTCCTTCGCGTTCTACGAAAAAAAATGGATAGCCTAACACTGTATTGTCTGTGTAAAAAGCAAGCAAGTACCGCACTAAGTGGTTTCCTGCAGTTGGTGTACAATGTCATAAATTCAGTTTTACATAGATGCTAGTTGACACTTGGCATGTAATGTAACATGCAAAACAAGATGTAATTAGGTAACCATGTGTTGGCTACATCTCAGATTTTTAAGTGAAAAAAAAACTCGTTTGCACAGCAGATAGATCTCTTAAATGACTTGCTAGCTATTCTAACAGCTCCATTTGATGTTTAACTAAATTTATCTCAGGTTTAAATAACATTGACAAAGTTCAAGGTGCAGTAGTTAGCAATTGATTATCACTTTTCTACTGAAGGTAATAAAGTATTTCACTATTGCATATTTATGATCCTGATGACCAGATGATGACTCCAAAGAGGTAGCTTTGGATAGTGGGTAGTGGGGTTCTAAAGCAGGCCGAAAATGTAAAGAGAGGTAGAGGTAGATCTAAACAGACTTGGGACGAGTCGGTTAAGAGAGACCTTAAGGAGTGGAATATCTCCAAAGAGGTAGCTTTGGATAGGAGCGCTTGGAGACTCGCCATCCACGTACCTGAAGATCCGTGATCTTTGTTTTTTTATGGGTTTCATCTCTAGCCTACCCCAACTTGCTTGGGACAAAAAGGCTATGTTGTTGTTGTTGTTGTTGTTGTTGTATGACCAGATGATGACTCTGCGACAAAGTGCTGACTTGCAAGATGACGACACTGCAGGAGAAAGTGCTGAGTTAGTTATACTACTTTATTCTATCAAACAAAGCCACCTCTAAATTTTTAGGCTGTCTCACCTTATTTTAATAGGCAGGAGTAGGGATCATTTCTTACAGGGAAAGGAACCTTTCACAGAAATATAGCCAGGTATCAACCAGGAAAGTGGTACATGCAGTAAAAAGCTGAGGGATCAAGTTTTTTCTTTCTTGTAAAATACCCATGTGATTGCTACTCCATCCGTTCCAAATTGTAGATCGTTTTAGCAAATTTAGATGCATAATTTTTGCTATGAATCTAGATATAATATATATCTAGATGCATTGCAAAATCTATACACCTAGATTTGTCAAAACGACCTATATTTTGGAACAGAGGGAGTACTATTTAAGCTAAATTATGTGTAACTTTCACTAGTTGGAGTACTGGACCACTGAAAACATGGCTTGATGAAAATTGATCCAAAAATGTAAACTTAGCGAGGATAATGCTGATATATAGCCACAGGCAAATATTATAGCACGAAGCAACTTTTCTGTATGAAATTGTATAAATCATAGATCGATACCAACCAAGTCTTCTTTTTCCATTCAAGGGCATGAAAAGAAGTTTTAAGCAACCAATTTGAAGCCTTTTATCACTTAACAAAAAAAAACACCTCTGCAATTAACCTGCTATTACCAGATTTCCATCTTCTGGCAAAAAGTTTAGTCGATAATTAAGAGGAAAGATCAGTAGGAAATATACCTATTCATGAGTGAAACAACGACAGGGCCACAATATTATCATCTTTACATAACAGTTAAAGGAATTCAAGCTCTCAAAATCACAAATATGATTATCACACTGCAGTGGACTTAACAGTTTATTTTATAGGAAAGCATAGTATACCAGTTAATCTAAGCTGTCATATTCCTTTGAGTGTTTTCTTGTTAGGTTCTTCTACTTAACAGAAATGATACATAGCACAAAGCAGTTTTGAGGAGCACAGCTTTCATGTGAAAACAATTGTTAGGGTAAGAGGCAAAGAGAAGAATTGTGCCTCTCCCTTCAGTTCCCTACTATAATATTGAATACCCATAAGGAAGGTCATTTAAACTTCATTTCCTATTTTGCATGCTTAAGAAAAAAGAAAAGCAGCATGAAACATAAAATGGCATGAAATAGATGAAGACTGTGAATACCTGACGTTCTGTGTGCCTCGAATTATTGGCATACCTTAGGAGAATGAAACACTTCAAATGATGACTCTTTTTAATTAACTTGGCATTGAATCTTTCATTTACTAAGCACTGGCAAGCAAGATACTGTTTATTGCGATAGCATCACACTTTTTCCTTTTCTAAATAGTGTTTTAGGTGCATTTTGTCTGAAGCATCAAAATTGTTGTATCTGTTAACTGTACACTCACATGCAGTGGGCCAGGGGCACTGACATCAAGTAAAGTTTAAGCGTTGTGAAATGATCAGCTGGCAGCAATGTAACAATGCCATCTGTATCCTTTCTAATGCCAACAGAAGTGATGGATAAAAGTTAATCACCAGTAATCTCCACAGGAACACCTCCCTTTCACAAAATGGTGGAACCTGGAATTATCTCTAACGATAATATCCCTGCTTTCTACCTTAGATATGAACTTCAACGCAGAATGGCAGTCTGCACAGATCCGCAAATTCTTCTTCACAATGATTGGTTTCGTAGCTGGCATGCTTATCAAAGCAAAAGCCACAGCAATCCTCTCACTGTGATAGCGCAGAAGCCTCTCCTTTGCACTATCTTCTAGGTTAAGCAGCAAGGAGATTGTGTCCGGGACATAACCTTCCTCCTTTATCCTCTCGGAGAGTTCCTCAAGCTTTTTATATATCTGCTCCTGCTGTGGGTGTGACCAATCCTCAGATCCAAAAACATGTGTTTGCTTGTTAGCATCAACCCAGCTAAAACCGGGCAGCTTCTTAATCCTGCTATCCCTCATCAACTTCCTGACCGCCTTCACATCCTCCCATTGGCCCAATGATGCGTATATCCCAGAAAGGGATACATGAATACCGGTGTTATCTGGCTCAAGCTTCATAAGATTTTGCGCAGCAATCTCTCCCAGCTCCTTGTTTCCTCGCATCCTGCAAGCTCCAAGCAAGGAGCACCAACCATGTGCATTGGGTTTGACAGGCATCTCACTTATGAACTTTTCTGCTTCGTCTAGTCTCCCAGCTCGACCATACATATCAATGATACATGAAAAGTGTTCCTCCTTAGGTTCAATACCATGTTCATCCTTCATGGAGTAAAAATATTTTAGTCCTTCGTCCACTAATCCAGCATGACTGCATGCTGTCAGCAGGCTGACAAACGTAATGTGATTTGGCATGATACCACTTGAGATCATCCTGTCAAAAGCTTGGATTGCTTCCCAACCATGACCGTGCTGTGCATATACATTAATTACTGCATTCCAGGCAATCTCAGTGTGGTATCCAATCTCATTAAATAACTGAACGGACAAACTTATGAGGCCACATTTTCCATACATATCCACAAGGGTGGAAGCAACAAAAGAGTCACTGATCCAACTTGTCTTGATCACTTGAGCATGCAGCTGAGTACCTTGTTCGAGCAGAGCCTGCATGGCACAGCCCTTGATCATGCTCGAGAAAGTGAATTCATTGGGCTCAACACCTTGCCTCCACAGCTCAGTATATGTTTCAAGGGCCTCCTCAACACGATTGGTTTCAATATAACCATCGATCAGTGAGGTGCCGGACACAACATTCCAACCTCCAGGATCAATCTTCACCACACGAGAGGCATTCTCCAAATCCCCAGACTTAGCATACATGTCTAGTAGCGCATTCCTCACAACAGTCTCCAATCCAAACCCTGTCTTAACTAAACAACAATGCAGGCTACAACCAAGCCATCCATCCTTGAGCCCTCCTGATGCACTCAATGCACTGCAGAAGACATGCTGGTCAGCTCCAACCAGTCCCTCACATTTCATATCCCGGAAAGCCAGTACAGCTGCCTGGAGGCTCCCGTTCTTGGCATAGCCGTCAATCATGGCGGTCCAGGCGACAGCATCCTTGTGCGGCATTTGGTCAAACACCCTGCACGCCTCACGCAGGAGACCGCACTTGGAGTACATGTCCGCGAGGTTGCTCGCGACGAAGAGCTCGGTGTCGAAGCCGAGCCTGACGCCGACGCAGTGCAGCTGCGCGCCGGGGCGTGGGGCCGCCAGGCCGGCCGCGGCGCGCGCCGCGCTGGAGAGCACGAACTGCGTGGGCGCGACGTCGGCGCGGCGCATGGCGGCGAAGGCCGCGAGCGCGTCGCGGTGCATGGAGTTCTGGGAGAGCCCCGAGACGAGCGTCGTCCAGGAGAATAGGTTGGGGCGGGGCACGGCGCCGAACACGCGGACGGCGGAGGCGGCGTCGGCGCAGCGGGAGTACATGGTGATGAGGTGGTTGGCGAGGAAGGTGGACGCGGCGGCCGCGCCGGAGAGCAAGAGGTGCGCATGGAGCGCGCGGCCGCGGCGGAGGTCACCGCTGCGGCCGCACGACTGGAGGAGCGACGCGGCGGCGGCGGCGGCGTCCGGCGGGCGCGTATTCTGGCCCCCGGGCTTTCCCATGCGTGGTCGGGCCGGAACGGCAGTGAGACAGGAGAAATTTGCGATTTTGCCACTGTTAAAAGTGGGTTTCGCTCAAATGTCATTCCGCATTTGGATTTCGCTAAAATGCCACTATAAAATGGTGGTTCCACGCTAAACTGCCGTTTCAGGGATTTGTAAATCATTTAGTCATTTTGGTCAACTATTACCACGTGAACTGACCCAAATGCCCTTGGGTCTGGGATCATTCTTGTCTCTATGACATGTAGGCCCGCCTGTCATCGTCTACCTCCTCCCACCTTGCCTACCTGCTGTTGTTCAGCCATGGCGCCTTTTTCACATTCTGTTGAATCAAATCGAGCTATTCAAAAAAAAAAAAAATCGAGCTATGCAAACACCGATCAACCAATTTGCTCCAATCTCCACTGCTGTTGCATCTCCCAAAAGTAAGTATAAAATCTACTGCCACCTGACCATCTTCTTTCTCCCAAAGCAATAAGCCGTGGCCTTTCTTTCTTTTTTCCCTTCTCGTTCTTCTCAAGGGAGCAAATGCTGGAGCTACAACCAATTTTGTTGCGTCAGACCGCAAGCAAAGAAGATCGAAGTCCACAACGACGGCGGAGGTAAGGCACAGGCGCACAGCTAGCAGCCTGCGTTGGATGGTGCGGGTACGGGACTGCGGGTATACCCTCCGCAGGTGGCCGGTGAGGTGTGGGGCGAATGCGCCGTGTCCATGGGCCCTGATGCGCCATCTCGTCCATCTCCCCTGCTGCGCCATCTCGTTCAATCTCCATGAGCAGCTTCAACAGTAGGCGCCGACCAACGAGAAGGGGTCGGAAACGCACGGCCGGCGCTTGGACGAGCAGGTGAGGCGGGGCCCTCCTCTTCCTCCTCCTGGCCGCCGGCGGCGGCGCGCTCGCGCTGTTCCTGCTCTACCGCCCGCGCGCGCCGGCCATCGCCGTCACGGCCGTGCAGCTGCCCGCCTTCGCCGCGGCCAACGACACCGCCGCCTTCACCTTCCAGCAGCTGGCCTCCGTGCAGCAGTTGTAGATGGATAGCGGGACGCTGCAGGTTGCTGCTTCATCTGTAGAGAGGGGGAAGAATATCCGCAGAGAGAGGGGAAGAACAGATGGAGATGAAGAAGATGGTGTACGACGCAAACCGGAGGAGATAGGGGCATAATGGGCAGTTCAAGTGACTAAAGAAGTGAGAAATTACAAAACAAATGGGAAAAGGATGAAAATGCATTGCAGCGTATCGACCAAGTTTGATAATGGCATTATAGCGAAACCTATTTGCGAGATACGTTCCAGCGAAGTCTAATTTTAATGATTGTGAAATCGCAAATTTCTCGTGAGAGACGAGAGGGGAAGGGAGATCCCCGCGCGCACTTCGAGTTGACTGAGCATTTTCGCTTTTACTCCGCCTGTTAACTCCCGTGTACAGGGTTTTTTTATGGTATTTACGAAATTTCGCCACTTCCAAAAAATCCATTTTTTTACGAAATTGCTATCTTGCACACGTTAACAGGTTTCATAATTCCATATACTGCGGCTTAGAGCTGGGGCCCGCTTGTCAGTTAGTCAAACATAACTTGGCTTCAACACTTTTAGGCTATGTTGGTATGCTAGGATCGTGTATGTCATTGTTTATTTAGGTCAACGGCTGAGACTGAGAAGAATAATATGTCCAATTTATTTTTTGTGATTACACATAATATGCCGAATTTATGATACAAGAGTGGTCGATAAACGGGGTGCTCCCGCCCAGGGTTCAAACCCTGGGTGCCGCACCTAATTAAACTTTAGGGTTTTCCTTAAAGTATTTCTATCAAAAAAAGAGTGGTCGATAAACTGTCAGTCGATGTCCCGAAAAGTCGCGAAATCAACGATTAGACGTCTTTCTGATCGTTTAATGACATAGATTGATAAGTGAATCCGATGAAACAACAGGAGTTGTTCCCTTTGTCTTGCCGATTGACTAGCTTAGTAAGAGCCATAAGAACCTATCTGAAATCAACCCCATGTGGATAACGGAATATCTACTCTCCAAGGAGGACACCACATTCCCTGGCAAGGGCAGGTACAAGACAACTGGAAGTCTGGAACATCAATGGATAAGAAGGCACCCACCGTGGAATCTCTTCCTTGCTAGGAGGAAGAATCCATTGGGCGGATCCCAAGGGGGTTCGTCCTACGACAGTGACCGACACACTTCTCTCCGATGTTCAATATAAGGCTAGAATATGTTCAATTCCAGGTGCTCTTACTAATCCTTCCATCCAGGTGGTATGACTAGTGCTCATCTATCCTCCAAGAAGCAGTGGCGGAGCCGGGATCAAAATATATACATACTATAAAAATTATAATATAATAAAATATAGATATAATCATCAAATAACATAGATATAATCATCAGAGAAAAATTTCATTCTACACGCATGTGTAGCTACTCCCATGTGTGTATCCATGATGTAGGACGTATCTGCCCCAACGAAAAGTATGTGTGTGTGGAGTATGTGCCCATACTAGACCATCTATCATGGTATATACATTGAGTATATGACAGATATAGAGCACGTGGATATACTTATTTTTATGTACTTGTACTAAGGTATAATTATTATATATTTTAAAAATAGGGATGCTTTTAAAATTTTTAGTAAATATCCCTTTAAAATATCATAGAGTCAGTATATAAACATACTCAAATTGATAAATGTTGATAAATAAATTTGTGGACATACACACAGTAGCATAATGATGGTGATAATTGCTACACACGCTACACATGAGTGTAGTTAAAACCCGTCCATCATCCAATATATATATATATATATATATATATATATATATATATATAGACACGCTAGAAATCAGTTTGTGAGTCATCAGCGGTAGGTGTGGTGGTCGCCGTACCTCGCCATGTAGGTGGCTCCGCCACTGCCAAGAAGTACCTACTGCGCAACAAGAAAGACTAGTATAAAACACTTCATTCAATATGTCAAAGGGTCAGTAAGTAGGCCGGCCATTCTATCAATTACCAATTCGTGGAATTCTCATCTTCCAATCAATAAGTCTGTCTACTTAAAAGTCAGTCCAATTTGCTTGTGTTAACCTTTCCTCGAACTTTCTTGGGCTTGCTTGCTTGTGGAGACTAATTTCTTCGCGAGTGCCGATTTTCTTCATTTATTATATGAAATTTTGGAAAGGAAAAGAATAGCCAACTCCCCGGCCTGGCTTTCTTGCTTTGAAATTCAATTCAACAAATTCTGATTGCATGAAATGAAATCTGTACAACCAGTTTAGTTAAATGAAACAAATGGAAGTGCGACCTAATTTCCCTTAGATCCTTCTATGTCTCCTCATCTGTCTCGCCTGCAAATCCTGCTAACAGCCTAGTCTATTAGGAAACAGCTGATTCAATTGCTCAAACTGCTTGCTGCTCGAGAAGGGACTAACGGCACTGATTTCTAGTGCTATAACAGAAACTGCCCTTAACGCGCAAATGGAAGCCCTCACAACACTCTTTACCTGCAACTGCTTCCGCTTATGGTAGTAGATAAACAGGTGGGGGACACGTATATGCAGCCTCTGCTGCTGGTAGATTGACTTATGGACTGAGGCTGCAACTGAGGGTAGTGCCTGAGAATGCTACTCTATTCATGGAATTTGCCATCCCCTTCTCTGATGTTCAATGTAAGGCTAGAATACGTTCAATTCCAGGTACTCTTACTAATCCTTCCATCCAGGTGGTATGACTAGTGCTCATCTATCCTCCAAGACGTACGTATTGCGCAACAAGAAAGAGTAGTACAAGACACTTCTTTCAGTCTGTCAAAGAGTCAGTAAGTAGGCCGGCCATTCTATCAATTACCAATTCGTGGAATTCTCATCTTCCAATCAATAAGTTTGTCTACTTAAAAGTCAGCCCAACTTGCTTGTGTTAACCTTTCCTCGAACTTTCTTACTTATAATGGGCTTGCTTTTGATAGATCTCCTATTCTCGGTAAAGGAGATTAACTCAAATTGAAAGTACTTTATTATGATCTTGCTATGAATGTGTATTTTCTAAATAGTGACACATCAAACCATACATTGTATTTTGAAACGGAACGTGTTTATTAATTTACACAGGCCACAGATGACAGATTACACCGTGCCAGAAGCCAGATTCAAAACGGCTAATCTACAACGTGGAGAAAGTAAAGCATGAGAATAGCGGAGCAGTGAGCAATCTCGCAATCTTCCCTTCAACAACTATTTCAGCAAGTAATTACATATCACAACTTAGTGGTCCTTGACCTCTCAATGGAAGTCCTCGTGGAAAAAGAAACTATACAACTCGCCCTCCACGGATCACAAATCCAGCCCAACACTCTGGACTTTCACAGCACCTGTAGAATAGAAACTCTAGGCCGCTACAAACCGCGCTGGCGTGTAAAATACCAGCGCATCTACACATCACATTCATACATAAATTCACGAATATTTGGAGGTGTTCAGCCTGCCCCACCATTTCCGCTTCACGGAGTTGGGCGACGACTCATTTCCGTTCCCAAGTTTGTTCAGGATCACCTTCGTCTCCCTGATGCGGCTGCCGAAGTCCTTCTTCCATGAGTCGAAATTCTGCTTCAGCCTACGGAGCTCCATGTCTGGGTTCAGGCTGGCATCCGCTTGCCCGGACTTGACCTCAACTAGGAACTTTGCGTCATCAGCAAAGACCTGACTCCGCTGCTCGTATTCTTCTGCTAGGCGGTTGACGATGCTAAGGCCTGCATTCATTTCACGCCCGGTGGTGCGTGGCACCAGCTGAGACCCACTTCCAACACGGTTCCCGTTGATCTCCCAGCTCTGATCCACCGATGAGTCCGACATCCTAGGGGTCTCGTCCAGAGCAAGGCTCTTCTTGGCTACTGAAAGGCTTGATTGCAATGACCGCATTTGCTTCTGCCACATTTCCTCCATAGCTTTCATTTTCTGCTCGTACTCTAACCATCGGTTTTCATATTGCTGAAGCCGCTGATGAAGCATCTCATTCTCTTCATCCTTCTCTCGAACTGTGGCCTCAGCTTTTAATATCCGCCTCTGTAACTCAGCAAGGACTGATGCCTTGATCAAAATTTGGTCACCCTCTGCCTCCTGAAACAATAATAATGTAAACATTCGTGCAGTTCTGAATTAAATGAGATGGATCGATAGCAACACTACAGAGCATATGACTACCAGCAGCACAATATAAGGCACCCATTTGTCGTACCTGTTTCGATTCAAACTCTCTTAACACATTTATCAGATCAATATTGCCGTTACATCTTCGAACAAGATTACCACGAATACCTGCATATCAGGAATATAGGAAGAAACAGTAACAGTGTGTCAGATTACCACTTCCCTTCGATGAACTTATATAGAATAGGAGGATCGAGCCTACATACCAGACTGTATTACCACTGAGGCCCTCCGGATATTTGTGAAATACCTTCTTGCAAGCCAACATCTCACATTTCTCTGCAGAATAGTTGCTGCCCTATGTTTCCTCAACAGGGACGAATAAATGTGACGCGCATTCTCACCGCGAATGACTGCAAGTAAGAGTGGATCCAATCCATACAGTAAACTTAAGAGGAAAAATGCACAAAAATAACAAGAAGTCAAATATGCAATATGTAAAGACAGTAATTTGGGAGAATTACATGATTGAAGAGCCAAAACACTTCTTATTCGTTCTCTCGCATGATGGCGTGCTTGATGCCCTCTAAAACAGCTTTGAACCCTTAAAATACCATGCAAAGTACGATTCCGAGTATCTTCAAGTTTTCCAATCTTCAGTTCACAAAATCAAAACGAAACAGTAGCACAAGATTATTTTTACTAAACGCTTTGCATAAAAGGTAATGCATTCATATATACATAAGACATGTACCAACGGCAACATATGCTCTGAATCAAGTACAATACATGGTTTCTAAACATGTACTGAAGACAACAGATTTACTTTCTAATGTAGTCATTATACCAGCAAATTGGATAAATAGAACCACTGACCTGACCAGTTCGGAAAAATAATTTTGTGTAGCCAACTTGATACATCTCAGGCAAAATGTTGAACTGATGAAGAATTGCAACTGAAACACTAAGTGGGTCTTGAGATGCAACATCCTCAAGAAGAAGAAAGCCATACCTGATCAAAATCAAGCATTAACTTTAAAACAAATTGGCAGAAATTTAACGCAGCTATTAAGAGATTCCACCGACCGCCGAGCAAACTTCTGATGAGTCATTCTAGTTGGATATCCAGATCTTGAAATCCGGACAACCTCAAGAACTCCACAGCATTTTAGTTGTTGAAGCACAAGACCTTGCTCGTAAATTGCAGGAAGTTGTAGATTATTTGGTTTAATGCAGCGAATAAAGTGTGGTGTTGTACTTTCCAATCTCTGCATAAGTTGGAACAGTTGTCCCTACAAAAATTGCACATGCATGGTCAATTGAATTGTTCTGATTCATTCAAGACCTTGCAAGGAGGATATTCTTGTGAGTACAAAAATCTGCACCTTAAACTTCATAGCAACACTTAGCTTTTGAGAATCAGCAGCACTGGATCTATATGGAACAGATATAGAATTATCCGATTGAGCTAGCATCTTAGATGCAAACATTTGTGGCAGAGAAGATTTGCATTTGGCAAGGAGCTGTATGGAGTCCATATGCAACAAATCTCTATTTTTCTCCAGAAAACCCGAAGAATCATAAGCCACCTGATTATCAAGAATCAGAACTAATGTTAACAAATGGTAAAAGTGTAAAACAGAGATTGAAGAAAACATATATTCTAAAGCATAAACAACATATTTTCAGTAGGATACCTCTCCTGCGTAGTGATGGACAGCGAATGCCTTGCCTCTTTCTCCTCTGAAGCAAGAGTTCGAGTTAAGATGTTGCTTAAGCTTGTTCGCAAAAGTAAGATCTGTGGCATTGGGGAAGGTTGATTCCTCATCCAGCAGAGACAATAACCCCAGTGGTTTCTGTATTAAAAACATTAGACAGAAAGCACGTATATGTTACTATATGGTTTCAGGTCAAGTTTGCAAAATATACAAAGCAACGCAAGTTGAGACGTTATCCTTTACCAAGTTTTCAGATAATAATAGAAAATATGTGTATGAAATCATGAAGCGTAATAATAAAAAAGCCACAAACACTATGGATTGTCTAAATGTTATTGAATTATTTAGAATCCATGGAATATTAACCCAATCTCTTCCCTGGATAAGAAACATAGGATCCAATGGCTCTAAGCATAACTTTGTTTTATCAATTATCATCATGGTTTGATAAACCAGAAACTCCTTTTACTTGTAAAATATAGGTCAGGTCTATGAATGTCAATCCACAGAGATTTTGACAAAGGTCTGTAGAACCAACACCAATTTACATCTAACAATGAAAATATCTGCATACTCGTGTATTCTGGAATTCATAGACTTAACTTTCAGGCCTTTGGACACATTTTTCTCCTAAGGGAGTATTGCAGATTCCCACACCCACCCCCCCCCCCCCCCCCCCACCCCAAAAAAAAAAAAGAATTGGTACATGAGAACCAAGCATCCATAGAGCCCCCATAGAGGGAATGCCCACCTGGGTTAGAACCCTTTGAATCTGGTATACATAGAGGGAATGACCACCTGGGTTAGAACCCTTTGAGTCTGGTTTCAGGTGATCCTGGACGACCAGGTTTCAGTACTCTCATACCTAAACAAATTCAAAGCCTGGGAATATCTCCCCCGTGGTCGAGGAAATAAAAGAAATTGCTACTTAATGACTTTCCAGAATTTGTGGGCTAATCGTTTGCAAGGGACAATGAGTGAAAAGAATGTAGTGGCTCATACTTTCTCAAAGAGATTCAAACAGTCTTGATTGTCCTCAAAATCAACCTTTGCCCAGTCAATGCCATCCTCAACATATTCCTGCACACAGAAGTAATTTGTTCTTAGAGAAATCTTTGACCATATTTTTTTTTAAAAAAAACATGGGCAGAATGATTATCATTTCAAGTTCACCACTTTCCACTTAGATAACACAATTCTAGAACCATAACTCACTACGCAGACTTAATAATAGGCATATAGGATGGATATTAAATTACAAGAAAGAAACAAAGCTATTTTGAGAATCGTAAAATTGATAACAGAATTGTGACTTGACATCATAGACTTTGCAAGCTAAAACATAAAAATTAACTCACCTCTTGTTCAAGCTTAAACAAATGACGATTGAAATGTTGTTGTAGCCTCTCATTGGCATAATTGATGCAGAACTGTTCAAAACTGTTCTTCTGTAAACGCGGTCATGTCATGAGTAACCATTTACAAGTTAATATATGATGACTTTAGGTCAAAAGGAAGTACATTACATCAAATGATTCAAAGCCGTAGATATCAAGAATACTGATTGATCTCCCAGTTCGACGCTTGCCAACTGAGAGAGACTTATTAATTTGTTCTACAAGCCACTCAAACAAACTGGCATAGACTGATTTGGCCAGTGCGTCTCTTGTGTCAGTAGCCTGAAATAAAAGGGTGGATGCATCAGATATGCAAATTCATTAGTACTTTCAATAACTATGGTTGTTACCTTGCCATTAGTTGAGAAAAAACTAACCTGGGCAAGCGTAAGTTTCTGGACAATGTTTTCACTATTGACTTTCATGTGGCGCTTTGACAAAGCCAAATTAAGATCTTCAATACTGCAGCCAAGAAGCTCTGCAACTGTTTTGGAAGCTGCATTTGCAGGACACCTTTGTTAATAAATAAATATAGTAGCAATGTGTAGTGATACGAATTGCTAGTTTGTGTTCAAAATTTTGAAACAGCATCAAGCAGATTCCTTGAAACCAAGAGGTAAGTTTTATGCACAAGCCTTCTGTCACAGGAAAGCTTATACTGTCAAAGATAAGACAATCCTGAGCATATGCCAAACAGTTCCATGTTGAGGCTAGACCAGGCCAAACATATGGACTCTAACAGCCTATCATCACCAAACTTGTGGCTACCATTTTTTCCCTAGTAAATAATCTCTGTCTTCTTCATAGCAGACTAATAAAAAAATACTCAACCATGGGGAGAAGGCATCCCCTGGAGACTTTGCCTTAAAAAGGGGGTACCAAACCCTTTGTGAAGGTATTCACATGACCTGCAAGCACCTGGGTTCAAGTTCTGGTGGGCGGCCTCTCAACTGGAGGCTCTACCAACCAAGCTATCGCTCAGTTCCTGACAATAACAAATAATCAGGATAGCTTTTGAGCACAGAACACGAGACCTCATAGCTCTAGACTACAGTACAAAGTTCCGTTCACCAGCCATTTGACCTTCTAAGGGAAATCGAGCATTAAAAAGATAGTCAATTCCACAATAATTAAAACCATTATTTTGCAGGGCAGAGCTAAGCTCAGTTGGTAGGAGGTGTGGGTGTATACCACCACCACCACCTAGGTTCGAATCCTCTTCGGGTCACAATTGGGTACCTATTTCTTCTTATTTACAATGCCACTTAGTTCCTCCCAGGTTGGTGATTTTGCTTTTAAGCATCTGAATAAGGTTTTGTGGAAAGGAGCAACTTCAAACCTCAGGATCAAACCACTAATAAAAAAAAGGTAGTCCAGAATCAACAGAAACCAATAAAAGGTACTATTCAAAATGTTGCTAGCATTGCTATGTACTAAAAACAGAAACTAAAGCAAACTTCCTGAGATGAATATTAGGAAAATGACAGCCAACAAAATTAGTACAATGAGGGCAAAATTCAAACACTAAACTATTGAGCGAAGATCAAACATCTTAGTTTACCTTCATCTACAATGATTTCAACATGATTTTCATTATCAATGACACTGAACGAGACATCCCCAAGCCAAAGGACCGCAGAGACCATTGCAAAAACATTCTCTTGGTCTTCTTTGCTGATATGGACAATGTTCATAGCTTCCTAAAACAGAAATAAGTCAGCAAACACAAAAGGAGGAAAGACCAAACACAATAAAGGGTTTGTTCCATGTAATAAGGTATAGAAAACAACATACCGTCACAGTTCGAAACATTTGGGCATCATCCACACCAGCAATTGAATAGCAACAGCTCTGCTTAAGATATTTGTACTCATCCACCTTTTTCAAATTCAACTTCTCTGTATCAAAAGAATTATAAAGAAATTTATATAATTAAATCCTGGTTTGTGCAGAGGAACAGAGAGCAGGATGGAGCTGACATTGAGAATGTGAAGGCATCAATTTCTAGCCCTTTAGAACAAGTTGGAATGTATTAAAGGATATAATCAGATGCCATCACCTTAATTGTGCCTAGATGAATCGATAGATTATGTACCTCTAAGAGACGCAGGTGCACCAGCACATAGCTGATAAAATATATGGTAGGATCGCTCACCAACAGCACATTGTACTACTCTGGACTGTCATGGTGAAAATATGGCACATTAGACTATTAATTGTGAAATGCTACAGTTGTTTTTAAGGACAACCATGAGATTAGAGGTTACCTTCTCAAGTAAAACTGTCCATGCAACGGATAATCAGAAAAATTCAGTAACCATAGTTAGAAATTTAATATGCAAAAGCTAATGATATTGAAAAGAGGACTCAGTGGATCTGCATACATGTTTGAATCATGGCACCACATATTCTTCCAGTTGTACTGAAATGAATTTCAATAAGCTTTCCCTGCAATTGAGAATAAGGATTAGTCTTTGTTCCAAACTGCAGTATAGTGATGCACAAAAGAATAAAACTTACGAAACGACTTGAGTTATCATTTCTCAATGTCTTTGCATTCCCAAAAGCCTCGAGTATTGGATTGGTCTGTAGAATTTCATACTCAATGCCACTTCCACCTCCAAGAGAAGCCAGGTACTGCATAGCAATTTTTGCAGTTTCTGTTTTCCCTGCTCCACTCTCACCACTGTATCAAAAGAAGAAAAATGGCATCATCTATTCAAATTATTGATAACGGTGCTATTAGAATACCTCAAGGTGAAAAAAGAAAGCTAACCCACCTTATAATTATAGACTGGTTAACTTCATCTGAAAAATGGATAGAACACTTAGTTAGGCACAATGTAGATGTAGAAACAAGATTTGATGTATCAAAATTTGTAGACTGACCTCGTTTCATTTCACGAAGAGCTGCATCTGCTATTGCATAAACATGTGGGCTGTCCATTGTTTTATTTCTATATGCATCAATGTACTCAGTACCATATAGTGAAACTTTCTTGAAAGGGTTGACAGCCACCAAAACTGGGCCTGCTTTAGTCTATAATATAATAAATATCAATAATAAAGCCATTAATTCAACCCCATAAAAAGGCAACGCTCGCATCAATTCTTACATAAATCATGTCTTGGGAGTATCTGTACTGCAAATTGTACAGTACTGATGGTTCACTTAGATAACTTAGCTGCATAAGATCATCCACTCCATCAAGAATTTCAGGATTTGCAGGTTGAAGACTCTCTGTTTTTAACCTCAGGACCTTAAAATTGGAAGAACGGGGTCAAATGGTCATGCTTCCAAACAATAATAGTGTCTCTTAGAAAGAAATCTGAAACTTACTTTTCCTTCAGAAACCTTTAGGACGGACTCGTCACCAGAGGTTGTAAGGACAGTGCATAATGCCCAATCACCATTCGGAAGCTGACAAAAAACTCTATGCTTCTGCAACACGGATAGCATAGAATTTGAATTGGCATTCTACTCCAAGTCCAAGTTGTTAAGACATAAGTACATAAACTAGGTGCTATGTTTCACGTACAATATCAGCAGGTGAATGTTCAAACAGGCATACCTGAATATTGAAATCATATATGTAGAGGCTAGAAATCAACTGGCTGAAATCTAAATAATCAACCCAGATGCTTCTCTTAGTTTGAACATGCTACAGTTACCAAGGTTTTTCTTACTAAACTCTACTAGGAAACAAAGGTTTTTAACTCTGACAGATGGAAGGCAAAAGGTTGCTTTGGACTAAATTGTAAAACTACCTGGTCACAAGTCACAACAAAGATTCAAAAAAGATACATCACTTCCTCATGTCACATTTATGCAATTGAAATTGCTAGGAGAAAGGTTTATGACAGATTGTGTTGCACTAACAACCTAGAAGGATAGCATTAAAGAATCAAATTCAGATCTAAAAGTCAAAAAAAAAAAATACCAAACCTCTCGTGTCAACTGTAGCATCTTACTTAGCAAATGCTCTGCAAAAAAACCTAAAGCGCACAAATATCACACCTTTGCATGTGCCCAAAAAATGGTACTAATTGGCATAGCTCATCCTAGTGCTTTGGTTTCACATAATACTGGAAAACTATTTGCATGGTTTTACCAAATGAATTTCCTAAATGTCTGGAACTCCCAAGTCTCAACCTGTTGTTCGTCACATTCCGAAAGGTTCATGAATGAAAAGGAAAAATGGCTCACCTTCTTAGCGCCGTATGAGCTGGTGTCACCCCACCTGGCGTCGCCTTGGGTGGGGCTCGTAGCTGCCGTGGGCGACAGCCGCCTCGGCGTTGCCGCAGCTGCGGAATCCACCTCCTCGCCGCCTCCACCCCTATCCCCCACCTCCTCCTCCTCCTCAGCTGTTGCCGCCTTGGAGCTGTACGGCGAGTCCGCGTCGTCTCCCTCCAACCGCACCACATCCCCTTCCTTCTCCTCCTTCTCCGCCTCCGCGGCGGCAGGTCGGCGGCCGCCGCCGTTCGCCGCCGGGGCGCCGCCTGACCCGTTCGCCGCTGCCGAGTACCTGTAGTCGAGCGGCATGGACCGCACCGGCTGCAGCTTGCTGGGCCCGTTGCGCGCCCGCAGCGCCGTGGACTTCCGCACGGACACCGACGCCATCGCCTCGCCGGCCGGCCGGCAGGCACCGCGACCGGAATCACCTCACGGGACGCAGCGAAACCGCGGCTCTCCGCGGGATCTCCGCCCCGGCCGCCTCAAATCGGCACCCAGACACCTCCGCCCGACGCGAATCCACGCTCGCGCCTAGTAGAACACCTCCCAAAAACCGCCAGAAAGAAAAAACCACAGAAAAAACTGCCGATCTCGCGGGCAGCCCCACCCGGCCGCGCCACTCCAGAAATGGTGAGCGCGGCGCCGCTGCCCGACCCCCCTCCGGCACGCGAATCGCGCGGCCGCGGCTCCCCGCCTCCACCAGCACCCGTCGCGAACGCTTCTCCTCTGCCTCGCTCCTCTCCCTGTCTCTGTCGCTGGAAGAGAGAGAGAGAGAGAGAGAGAGAGAGAGAGAGAAGGAAGGGAGAAGAGGGCTGGGTCGGGAGAAATAATAATAATTTAATAATGGAATTAAGGTGGCCTGCGAATTTCGTGGGGGGTGTGGGTTTAAAAATGTTTAAATTTAAATGGGGGCAGCGGTGGGTGGAGGGCTGCCTCGCTATCGCATCGGGAAGGTTTTGAATCCGCCACATGGCGCACGTAATTCGGCTGCTCTGCTCCGTCAGATCCAGAAAAAAAGCGAGTGGGAGAGCAGCAGCACCAGTCACGAACGGGTGGCTAACGGCCGCCGGGTTCCGCGTTAACGGCGCTAACGGCTACGCCAGAGTGCGCGCCCGCCCGTACTGCTGCAGCATGCAGTGAATCAAAGTGGCAGGAATGCCCCGGGAGTTTGCCGAATTTGCAAAATGCCGTGACTTGATGAACTTTGAGAGTTTCTTTTTTGATTTTCTTGGCAAAATACTCCGAAACTGATTTTGCAAGTTAGTACCCCTTAGATCTAACTATAAGCCACTTAATTTTCCTCTTTTCCAAGAATTTTAAGCTATTTACGTCAACATACATTAGATAGGATGATAATGTAAGATTGATGTGGTAAATTTATCAAAAAAATGTACTTTTGTAACATATGATCCATTTTACCTAAAATATCATATTTCATGTTGTGAGGTGGAGCAATGCTAACACGTTGATTACCTGGAATACCTTTTGGGATGAGTCCTCTTGGCAACAGTAGAAACAACGAGTAGGCCATAATAAGCTCGACCGCTCTGGACATTGAATGATTGTTAGGACAGTATACTTAGCTCTCACATGCAGAGGGTCCTAGGTTGGTCCTGATTAACCAGGTACCAAGTACGCTCATTGCTTAGGATCAAAATGATCTCTAGAAACCCCTCTGTCAGGGTACGGGCGGCTGGTGTGCTGATCACTGACCTCCGCAATTACCAGACCAGCCCAAGGGCTTTTCCGTCATTACCGCACGGCACTTTTCGCAGGCCACACCACGCCCACGGCATCGGGCAGCGGAAAGCGAATTTTACAGTCCGCGGCTGACCTTTGCGGCCGTACCATTCTTCCAATGACACGCGGGCCCCACCAGCAAAAATTCTGTCAGCGCGCACGGAGCGGGAGTACTGTGACCAGTAACCCGCTACCGCTAGCACGTGAGTCGGTTAACGGTTCCGGTGAAATGACGCGGAAGCCCCTGCTCTTTGAGCAGTGGCAGCTGACACCAGGGGCAAGACCGTGACTTCACGCGCTCCGAAACCCACGCGAATTGTACCCGTTCCTCTCCAGGATTTCGGAGGTCTGGTCCCGTAGAGCACGTGACGTGGCCGAAGACTGCAGGGTGCGGTCGGTAGACAAATACTTCCCGGCCTCTGACTGGGTAGCGGTCCAACGTCTCGCTTGCGCTTTGAATCGCAGCCGCCGGATGGCCATCCGAGGGACGGGAAGGCGTTCTTTTTTCCCCTTTTGCCGTTCATTTCGGTGGAGAGACGGCGGCCAGAGGTGGCGGTGCGCAGCTCGGGAGACCCGTGCGCCACGTGGCGGCGGGACATTGGTCGGGTTGCCTGCGAGGCATTTAAAATTGGGAGCTTTGTGTAGTCTGTATGGCCGTGCCGTCCAAAATGGTCGGTTTTGTTCTGGTTCGAAGGGGCTTCGTGTTTGATGGGGATAGCAGAAGAGACACAGAAGATGCTTTCGTTTTTTTAAACCTTTTTTGTTTTCAAGTGCTGCCTTGGCCCTTGGGTTACCTTTTTCATTTCTTATCACGCAGGCGAGTAGGCGACAATGCCCATACACCTTTCTACGACAAGATATGGTAATCAAATAGATAGTATGTGCCAAATTCAGCAGCAAATTATTAGTGGTGAATTAGCCAACGCCTGAAGGCTGAAGAGAGAAACTACTGATATTACCGCGCTTTTAATTTCTACTAGATGCAAGATAGAAGATTTAGGTGCTCCCCAGATAAGCAAATAGCCGGCTTGACATTGATACAGAGGATCAATAATTGAAGCTATGCATGTCTGGCGTTACCTATGTTGTTGCACCACACTTCGATCCATTATTCATACCCGGTTGGCTTGTGGTTAGTTGTGGAGTCAGTTAAGGATCTGGGGTTTGGAAATGGTCCACCGTCATAATTGAAAGATATCTTCTCACTTGCGCTTGCCTGTTCTTTGGTATGCATTATTATGCCGTCAGAAACTTGACGTTGAGAGAAGTCAAAAGCCAATTCAAAACAAACCTAACCTCTCAAAAAAAAATTCACTTGTGGTGTTCTCCTCGTGACGTTCAATTGACTACTCTTTTCTGCACCTGTGTGTTAATTTTACTCCTATATCCCGATGAAACTCCTAAATCAACAAATCAATCCATCGAGAAACGTGGAAGAAACGCCATGTACAAAAGTGCACTGAACCCCGCAACCCACTTGACCCCCAAACCCCATCTGGGACCTATATATGTGTGCACTAGTTCAGGACCACAGTTCAGAAAATCACAGGCAATGCAAAAAGGCAGTACCACTTCAAGCAAAACACTTTTCCTGTTCTGCCTACGAGATCGATATGAGGACGTTGGTCCCAATCCCAAAAGCTCCTAACAGTATGAGATGAACAGAGACGTTACACCTAATAATAATAGCATCCAGGATTATTCTGGCATGCATTGAGTTTGTTCTCTCTACACAAGTACGCTACGTACTACCCCATCATACGAAAGCACAATGACGAGACGGTGTGGTTTGGTCAGATCACAAATTCACAATCGGTATCCTAACAATCTTACCAGATTTTTAATATCTTTTTCTGTATTTCACTCAAAAGCACATCGGCGGATGGGCTCATGCATAAATAGTTTAGCTTACCGGCACCTGCCAATGGCGAATATTTGTCATGTTGACCCCCCAAACCTCTTTTTCAGTACCGTGCAGTGCGTGCAGAGTTTAATACTACTGCTCTGCTGCCCCCCCCCCCCCCCCCCCCCCCCCCCCCCCCGGTGTGCCCACAGCACGAGTCGCGAGTAATTAATCAGAGCCTGCCTCGTGCATGCGCCCGATCGATCTGCTCTGCTCGTCGGGCGTCGGCGGTACGAGATCGGCAGGCATGTGAGGTCGTGACGAGCTAGCTTTTCTCACGAGCTCTCCCTATGATGAAGGGCATTTGTTTTAGTGAAGAGACCTTTGCTTATCGTTTCGCGATTCAGGGTTTCCGGCCCTACATATAACATATGCGTGTAACAAGACTGTCGGTACCGTGCATATGTAGTAAGTATTGATCACAAAATCTACAATTAAGAAGGCTTACGGATGTCCAGATCATCCTTGGGATCTGAGAGACGTGGCAGATAGTATTTGTTCCAGAAAAGAAGAGGACAGCATTTAACAATAGTTTCCATAATATTTTACATATTCATAATCAAAGATTAAAAAAAAGTCTGACTTAGCGCAAACCTAGGTAGACTTACACATGTGAAGCCATATTAAATTAGGAGAGTACTAAAAAATTCGCTATTTTAAACAAGAAAAGTTCATTTATATATGCTGAAGAGACCTTTTACTATGCTTGAAAATACTTCCTAATACTTTCCAATACCTCCTAATGCCTGCCCATAATATTATTTTAAATTAATTGCAGATTATTGAACGGTAAAATAGTAATTGGGATAGCAATCAGCCTCGTCCGCGTCCGCCGTCGCCGTGGGAACCGCGCCGCCCTCGCCCTCTCCCCAGACGTTGCCTCCGCCGCACCGCGCTGCCCTCATCCGTGTCGCTGCCTCCCGCTGCCGCGTTCGCCGTCGCCCTCTCCTCCGACGCCGCCTCCGCCTCCGCCGCGCCGCGCCGAGCGAGCGTCGCCCCCCACCCGGCGAGCGTCACCCCACCGCCGCCTCCCTCCGTTTCCTCGCCCTCGCCCGCGTCGCCGCCTCCAACCACGCCATCGCCGCCTCTGCCTCTGCCTCTGCCGTGCCGCGCCGCCCTCGCACTCTCCCCCGACGCTGCCTCCGCCGCGCCGCGCCGCCCTCGCCTCTGCCTCCGCCGCTGCGAAGGGTCATCTTCAGTTTCATGTGGTCAGTTTCATCTTCTGGACTTCCTCCCTGCCATATGGATTGTTGGACTAGCTGTTGAGGTAGTAAGCCAACTTGTGCGGAAGTCTGGATTGCATCATGCTCTGATTATTCAGTCATGAGACACTGCCGATTAATTTCAATGTTGCTGTACTAGTCCTGTGTAAATACTATCAAAACTTCTGATATTCTCCTCGATAGTTTCATTGTTCAATCTTCTGAAGAGTTGAATTCAGTGGCCATCACTGGTTGATCACTGAATGCGAGTGTAACAGCACAGGCACAAATGCACTTTTGCAATCCCCAACCACATCTACATGTTCAGAAGCGCCATCTACATGTTCAAATGCACTTAGCTTGCATGAGGGAGCACGGCCTCTAGCACACATTCAGAATTGTTAGGCTTAATTGCTTACCTTTATTTGCTATATTTCTTGTTTGCATGGAACCTATTCATGTTCATTTTCTTGTGATGCGTTATTATCTTGCTAGTACCCCTTAACCAGAGTCTTCGTTATTATTACCCCTTTTTTAACTCCGGGTGACTAAGTACCGTTAACTGACCACAATTCAAGATAAGCCTAGAGTAATTTTTCCCTTGCGTGGGATCGAGAAACTTGGCAGAGTAGTAGCACCGTGGTTGGAAGTTTTGCCTTGCTGTGTTGACGCTCTTTGTGATGGAGTTGTTAACGGGGGTTGGTCATTTTTTTATTCTTTACTGATGATTGCTTGTAGGCAAATAACCTGTTATGCATAAGATACCTTGTAGGATGATGCAACTATTTGGTCGTCGTATACTAATGTCCATTTTTTTATTGATGCAGGAGGGAATGCCGGGTCTTGAGTACAATAAAATTGTTACGAAGGTGTTTGATGATGAAGAACAAGGATACGAGTTTTGGTGCAAATAAAACACTGCTCAATCGCCATTAATTCAAGGGGCCAACCCTCCAGAGTAGTTTGTCAGAAACTGTCTGCATCAGTTGACAATCTTAATGGTTTTGGTGACTGGCTATTACACGAAACTTTCAGGGACCTGAGCTTCTATTGGGGCATCATCAGGGATGCTGCTCGTAAAAAAAAAAATTGGGGGTGCAGCAAAATGGGAGTGTGAAACAATGGGATGAAGGCGCTGCCGTCCTTGTCGAAGTAGCTGAATGACGCCACCAGGTACTCGTCGTTGGTCATCTTCTTGAGGTGCAGCGACATGGTCACGAACTCGTCGCAGTCCAGCGTCCCGTTGCCGTTCGTGTCCCCCGCCTCCATGAGCAGTCCAGTGGCGTGGGCGCGCGAAGGGTCCGCGAGCATCACCCACTTGTGCCCGTACTTGGCGACGCAGTACGCGTCCGTCACGCCGCGGCCGTCGACCGTCTTCATCGGGGTGAGCCCCTGCGCGCCGAGGACGCCGACCTCCAGCACGGCGATCGGTGGGCGCCACAGCTGCCAGGCGGTCGGGCGCGTGTCGCTGGCGTACATGGTCGGCTCCATGACGTCGTACGCGCCCTCGAGGCACGCGCGGAGCTGCACACGGCCGGCGAAGACGGCCTCCGGCAGCCGCGCCGGGCGCCCGAACGGCTCCAGGCTGAACCACTGCGCGTGGCCGGGCTCGCGACCGCCGCCGCCGCGCCCACGCCCACCACGGCGTGCACCGCATACACCGCCGCGGCCAACACGGCGCCCGCGCACGCCACTACGAGCGCCGCCGCGGCCGTACTCCGCCGCCCAGCGCACGGCCGTGGCCGGGCTCACGCCCGCCGCCGCCGCCGGGCTCGCGCCCACCATGGCGTGCGCCGCGAACACCGCCGCGGCCAACACGGCGCCCGCGCACGCCGCTACGAGCTTCGAGAGGAAGGGGAGGGAGAGGGGGAAGGATGAGGCGGCGGCATGGGCGGAGAGCGCCTGGAGGCGGTCGGCGACGTGGGCCTGGAGGCCGGACAGCTGCCGGCGAGGTCAAGGGCGACGGGGAGGTGCGAATCGCCGCGCCTGGGAACCCTAGTGTTACATGAATACGATCATTTTTTTTATTTAAAACAAATACTATAATTGTGAATTTACTATGATACCCATATAGGGTGGGCCTATATGGGAGGCGTTACGGCACATATAGGCCCACCCACCATAGACACGTCTAACACCTGCTGACGTCTCTTCATTGATGCCTCCCAACGCCTACCCTCAATTGGGCCCACAAATCATAAACACATAAAATGCCTCCCAACGCCTCTCCAAACATTGTAAAAAAATTCTACACTGAAAGTATTTTCCAGGGCAAATGATGTGATCAGCTCCTAATAATTCAATTTAACCGAGTCAATCGGTTTGGTGACGTTGCGCTAATAATTAAGAGACGAAAAGGAAAAGGAAAACGATTGATGGTTGTTCATGGAAATTAAGAGTTATAGCAGCATATAAAAGGAATGCACCACCTAAAATGCAATGGCAGTGTTTATACTGTTATGCGTGCCGAGAAAAGAATATTCGCAGGGAAACTCTTCACGATAGGCTAAGTTTAGCTTCTTGCACCCGGTCTCCACCAATCCACGTCATGGGAATAATGTAGAGTGAGCCAAGTTGCCCTTCTTTTTTTAAACCCGCCAACATTGCTGTCCGGCATGTTTATATTGATAGAGGAGAAGAATCAAATAAAACTTTACAAAATTTCAGGAAGAAAAAAAAGACAAAAAGTAGAGTCCACAAGAACTACTCTTCCGGAACAATCTCTCTCAGATTTTTTGCACCGACCATGCATGCACCACATTCTCGCTTGATCTTTGATATTTAATTGAAGAAGTTGCACTAGAGTATCTTCGCCTGAAAAAATTCTCGCGTCTCGCTCATTCCGAACTCGCAAGCCACAAGGAGCCAAGTTGCCTTGTTTCTCAAGAAAAGAAAAGAAAAGGACAAATTACCTTCCTCCGTTAGGTGGGAATGTTTTCATCTATCCGGTGTCTCTGTGATCAATCAATCATAATCAGATGCAACCGATACGTACACTGTTTTGTCCGTTGGTTTGCTGTCCATCATCTCCCTTTCGTGTTTAATTTGATCTGGATCTACAAGAATGTAACATGCGTGCTCGCTCAACTTAGCTTTCTCTACGGCACGTATCTCTGCAGCGAGCTTTTATTACTACAATAATTTTGTTGCATCGCGGCCAAATATTGTCTTTTTTACAGGTCTTCAAAAGTAGGAAAAGCTGATGTGGAAGATGATGCGCTAGAGAGGGGAAAAAAGAGGAATGATTGTTTAGTTAGCATGATGATATATACGTGTGGCGGCGCGCTTTATGACTATCATGTGACCACAGAATTAAAGGTGGAGGGGCCACATCCGGCATGGACGACAAGCGCCCGGGCGGGTGCATGATGCGTCCGTGGATGGAGCGGCGGCCACCGGCGGCGTTCACCAGGCATTGAGGCATGCCACGCACATGACATGAGTGGCCGGCCCTCCCGGCCGGCCAGTCCTGAGAGATTGCCGGCGAAACGCGAGGCAGCGCACGCGTCCGGACATCCCAGGCCCCGGCGCGGGGCCCGACCGGTTTCTTCTTTTCATCTGTGGAGACTGGAGAGGGCTGGGCCGCGCGACCTAAACGGAGCAACTGGAGCAGGGCTCGCAGACGCTGATGCCGCCGCCCGCCAACCCTATCTAGCTTCCGATGTTTGATATCCGTGCGGCGCCCGCACGATCTCGTCTTCCTCCGCTCGCTCACGCCGACGGCGGCACCGCTCGCGGGCGCGCCAGAGGGGTGCGAGCTAGCTAGAGAGGGGGTGGAGCGGTCGCCGGTGGGGGTGGGAGGTAGGAGAGAGGGCCGACGGCCGGGGTGGTGGTCGAGATCGGCGTAGCTTAGAGTTTCGGATTTTCAGGGTTCCAATAGTCACCGGCCTTAGAGAAGAAGGTCGGTGGCGGCGGTGGTTGCGGTTCGGCCTGTAGCGGAGGCGAGACGGCGCGGGAGCGCTGCCAGCCGGCCGGGGTTGGACTTCCGATGGGCAGTGGCCGGCAACATGAGCAAGAAGGGTAGGTGGAAGGTAGAGGTGCGTGATGGGTGGGTGGTGGGGAGGCGGGCGGCGTGGCTACGAGATCCGCTAGGCGAGGTGGAGCCGTGGAGGATGAGGAGGCGGGGCAGAGAAAGAAGAAGCCGGTGGTGGGCCTTAAAGACACCACTCCTATCTGACTTCCACAAGCTAGATGTGAGCCCCCCGCCGCCTCCTGGCGTTTCGCTAGTTGTGAAATGGTCAAATGGACGGAGCTATGACTATGGATGGTACATGGAGATGGAGCCATGGAGGTGAGGAGGTGTGTGCAAAGGCGAGAAAGGGCAGGGGAGGGGATGAGCCCTGCTGGATGCGCAGGTAGTACAACACAGTAGAAGCTCTCACGCGGATCGGAGCCGGTGACCTGGCGGCCTGCGCGGACCATTAGTATTCGGATCGCCGGGCCGGCATGTGATCCGAGACGCTCTAGCTACCTGCCTACATGCATGCATGGGGCGATCGATCGATGGGGATCGATGGGTCGACACATGACGAGGGCGGCCTTTGATCTGCCAAGTTCCTCTCACCGATTCAGCTGGGGCGGTCCTTGTTCCAGCTCCTCTCTGGACGGTACATTATTGGGGATTGGATTGGATGGGTACGTTTCGGCGCATGCGTTGAAGCGTCGGCGTCGCTCTCCTCTGGTCTGGGCCTGCATGCGGGGGTGTGTCCTATATATGATTCTGGCCGGCGTGTACGTGCCCATGTTTTAGTTGGAAAGCGAGACGCTGACGCGGACATGAAGCTTTCGATCGAACAGCGTCTCGATCGATCTGTCCAGTGTGCGTGCGTGCATGCAAAGGTGGATCGGAGCAGAGGAGTAGCGGGGAGAAGGGGACGTGACCTTCCCGGTGGCGTACCCTCCCATGTGCTGATGGGCCGGTGCTTGCGTTTTATCGGTGAATTATAATTAAATTATGCTAACGGACAGCACGGGGGTGTAGCTCAGATGGTAGAGCGCTCGCTTAGCATGCGAGAGGTACGGGGATCGATACCCCGCATCTCCATAATAATACTGTCTCTACTTTTTTTAACGGATACACTCACTCATCATTCCGCTGTTCAATTTTTCTTTTTCTTTTTTGATGGCGCATCTTCCCCTTTCTGGATGTACATACACCGGACCGTAGGCAAGACGTGTGTGATTCTTATTTCCACAGCCCATTTTTTAACGATCACCAAAGTGGCAAAGTACAAGGTACGTGCGCGTACCTTTCCTTCTGGAGGTCTGCAGTAGGTACTACACCACATTAGCGCTCTGCAGTCCATTTTTTTATGATGACCGGAGCACGTACGCACGCGGTACGCCGTGCACTACAGTAGCACTCTATATCTTTCGTTTTTGGAGGTGTACCGTAGGAATAAATACATGAATAATACTATTTGCTCCAGCTGCGGCTACGACCAGCTCCGAGGATGCAAATGCGATTGCACGTTGCGACGTCGTGCGTCCCGCGGTAGTACGACGAGCCACGGAGGTCAACCCCCCCGCGCGCGCCCCATCCCGTGCTCGGCGAACGAACGAATTCAATCAGGTCCGCGCGGGGGCGCCGCGGGCTTCATGAATTCGCCGCCCTATCTATCCTGCTGCACGGGCTCGCGACGCGCCCTCGCACGTTTCCTTCGCACGCAGCGCTCTGCTTTCAGAAACCAAAAAAAGAAAAAGAAAAAGCCCAAGTTGTCTCCTTCAGGTCACTGGCACTGGCACTGATCTGACTCTCGGTTTTGTCGCTACAAAATGGATGCCGTTCTGGCATCCGGGCTCTAGGCTCCGGCCTCTGGAGGAGCAGAGGACGGAAGAAGACAGGCACAAACTGCCAGGACGCGCCTTTTTTTTTTCTTTTCGGATTTCGGAACCAGCCAAGTGGCGCATTATTGGTGCGAATAATTCAGGCACGTAATCAACCTTTATAATTTATAATAGGCTTGCGTCCTGACGCGCTTTCATGTGTTACGGTCGAGATCGCCACAACATAATCTGACAAATTGCGTGGGGAAACTGAAAACACCTAACTGAAAATCGGAGGCCAGGAAACGAACGACGATGTGCACGGATGGAAATGGAAGGAATTCTGCACATGTTCATCATGTGGTCCGAGCTGAATAAACTCTACCGCTAATGGTAGAAAGAGTGCGCAGACGTGCAGTGTAGTCTGCACCAAGGATGGATGGATAGCTCAACTTGAGAGACGATTTTGAAGGACACGAGAGACCAGGCTCGTTTCGGACTCTGATCAAAATTGAAAAAAAAAATGGCGAAGTACTACCAAGCTACAAAGATGCTCGACGAGCCAAATAGTATTGTCGTGTTGAGTTCTTGATGGAGGCCCATGGTGGTTTGCAACCTGACCATGCAGAAAACCGAGCCAAGGCTCTCGACTTCTTGCGACCTCAAGAAATGGAACATTTCATAATCACAGGAGGCAATACAAAACAAAACAAAAAAATTCAGAAACATGGATCTCCATTTCTTCTCCGCAGATATACATATACATTGAGTTGTGTACAAACAGCGCTTGGCTCTCAATACCCAGGACCACTTTTATCTGATCCAACAAGTAGTCAAATATTTACGGGTTACAGACTTGCATGTTTTATAAGCTGACATCCCCCCAAAGATCAAGCTAAGAAGGTGGTGGTGGAAAAAACGTCTGTGGCATGATGACGTAATCGATAAGCCTTGCAAGCTCGGCATCTCTATAAGGATCGAAATAAATATAGTCTGGACTCCAGCAAGTCACGATCACCGGCGTCAGTAGTGGAGTGCAACCTCCAGTGTCCTCCAACATCAATCGAGCCAGCATCTTTGTTCCCAGAATGATTTCCGGACGGTGGATGCACAATCTTGCTTGATGCAAACTCACAAGAAGCACAATAATGGCCTGCCCAGAAAGAAAGTGACATTGAGAATTAACAGTGTTATAAGTTCGAACAGAAAAGTCTAACTAGCTTTAATCAGTAGATCTCTTTCCTTTCAGAATACTTAGGTTATTATTATGTCTCACCATTAAGGAATTTTCCAACGTGAATCATGAAAAGCTATGCTGTGGGAATGCAAAAGGTTCCAAGGGCTTCTAGCGCTCTAACTGTAGAACTGTTCAAGATACATGGGAGGTTTTGGAGGTCAAAGGCTACTATTTTAGTCCTTTTAGCGTCTGGGTCCTCGATTTGTTGATAGCATGCTGCATGCATAATGCCATTGATCAAGAGTTGGCTATGTAACCGAAAGTATCATGCTGCTGTCCTTAATTTCATACTGGTAGAAGCGTGATGATTTTGTATTCAGAACTACAGCATAGCAATGGTGTAGACATCTATATCACTGAGCTTTGCAATGTTCATGTCCTAGGCATTAAGAAATCAATGAAGTTGATGGCTAATAAACTGAGTTGTGGTTCCTATCGATGCTAGTATTACCCCACTGGGTGTCTGCCAGGTTTGTTGTTTTCTGATTGTGATGCTTATCATGATAATGAACATGGTTACTACAATCAAGCTTTGTTTGTAGGAATGAGGACTCACCGATACATGCATGGTAATCATATACAGGACAGCAGCTGGGGCTGGATGGCTCAGGATACCAATTTAACTCCCAGAATTCAGCGAAGAACAGTGTGCGTTCACGTGGCAATGAGACACGACCATCAGCTGCAGCAGCATCTCTGCTTGCCAAAAAGTTGGCATGGTAGAATCTCGGGGAGCGAAAGGATCTGGATTCATGCACTCCACAGATAATGTCAAGCTGATACCTTGGTTCCTGCAGCAAGCACGAAGAATGAGAAGGTTTCAGAAGATGCAGAGCATGGCTGTTCAAGTCATAAGCTGAGTAGAGTGAATTGTGAACTTGGACAGCTAGTCAATGGCTTATGGGGGTTCCAACAAGGAATGTAAAAACACAATAATTACAGCGAAGTGGTATCAACTAAAAACACAAGCATATACTGTCAAAACATGGAATAAAGAGGGGAATAACAGTAACATGGTCCTGGCGACAACATGTGACTTACTAGTGGTCCGGTGTCATTATACTAACAGAGCAGCACAAATGACTAGGTCAGTAATGACGAATGATTAACCTAGAGGATAATACTAACAGAAGCAGAAAACACTAGCCGTAACCAATAATCACTAAGATGCCAGCTAGCCAGTAAGGCAGTAACAACAAATTACTAACCAGTAACCATTGACCAATTAGCACCAACCGGCACAAACCACTAAACGGCTAAGCTACTAAATAGTCACCAGCAAAGGGAAGAGCAGAGCATGGGAGCAACAAGAGCACAAAACCAAGAAATATCTGATAAAGAAGAAAAGCATGCAGATTCTAGGGAGGGGGGGAGGAAGATCTTTACCCAGGGATGCTGGTTGCAGTATTTGTGAAGCACTTTATTCAGCTCTGTGCGAACAAAGGTCAGCCTGTCCCTGAAGGCCCTTTTCTTTCTTGATATCTCCAGAGTAGCCTGATCGGACAGGTAGCAGGGAGCCTCATATGTTCGGGCTGATTGTACTGCATTGCATACTGATTCCTCATAGAGGATTGCTGTTAGCTGGATCCAGTGAGCATGAGAGATCCTCCCACCAGCTGGGGCTTGCAGCAAAGAGTGCAGGTGGGTGAGCTTCTCAGGGGACAGGGACTTGAGAAATGATCCAAATGCCAAGTATTGTGGGTGTCTGGCAGCCTTGGCCGCAGCGGTAAAGGGAATGTTGCTACATGCTATTTCTCTGCACAATCTGGAGAGGTCGCAGTTCCAAAAGTAGAGGTACTCCAAGACCTCGTGCTCTGAGAGTCTGCTGGTGGAGCACAAGATGGCAACCAGGCCATCGAGGGAACGGGATTCCGCACGGGACATGGGGTTGGTGTCCAGAATGCCACCTTGTGCTTCAATGTGATCCTGTGTAGGCATCTCGCATGGGGGGGGGGAGGCAATGTCATACCAGATGGAGTTGAGGATGATGTTGGACACAGGGTCCATGGGGCCATAGCAATGTCCAGACACAAGGAGAGCACGAAGGAAGCGGGACTCCCCAGCGCAGGTGGGCAGTATGGCGAGTGCCTTGATGTATAAGGCGTGGATGGCGTCAAGCAGGCACATCTTCAAAGACAGTATGAGCTCGCATTGGAAGGCATCATAATCTACGGCTGGGCCAGGGTTGCCACTGGCCCCCCTGGTGGTTTCCATGAGGCACCTGGATAGCTTGGTCTCCATGTATGTACTATCAAATGTCAGGTCGGAGATGTATGCCAGTGGAACAGGATGTTTATGGTGTAGGCTTGCAATGGAGATTTCAGCAAGAAGGTTTTCCCCAATGCACGAAGAGAGCTGCATCAACACGCTATCAGAGGTGCCTTGAATACAAGTGTCACCACTTGGACGGCGCAAGAACTCTAACTTGACCGAGGGGGTTGGAGGCCATTTGTGGGCCAGCATATCCCTGATGGCCCAGACATCCCCAGTGGTGAGCAGCTTATCTCCCTGCAGGTTGGCCACAATACTAGAGAGCAGGTCAGAGGGGTAACGTGCCGTCATGAGCCCCGCTAGGTCGTCCGGCGCAGGGTGCCCTGCTTTAAGAGCGGCAATCCCTAAGGCAGCCTCAATCTTGCCACCATCAGGGAGCAAGGGTCGTTGCAACTGTGGTGAGAAATGCTCATAGTGGACGAGCTTGATGGCCAGGGAGAGGTCGTAGGAGGCCAGGTGGAGGTATCGCCTAGCCTGGATGTCGGTGAGGTACCGGAAGTATTCACTCAAGAAGGTGCAGAGACCAAAGTAGGAGGCCACCGCCATCGTAGACCACTCCAACCTGCAGCGGGCTGTAGTATCCGGGCAGATGCAGATGTGAGTGCTCCCCTCCGGAGGATGGCGGCAAAGGGAGCCGATGGATGCTGTTGAGGATGATGTTACTGACGGGATCGGCGAGGCCAATGCAGTAGCCGCCTGTGCGGATGCAACCAACAAGCTCCGGGATCTGGTCGAGGGGCAGCCGGCGCGCCGCCTCCACGTAGAATTTCTCAATGGACTTCGTGATCTCCTCGCCGTTCCTGAGTGTGTCCTCGTCGTGGGGAGGCCACTTATCCTCCTCCCCGTGGTAACAGGTGAACCTCCCCCGGCGCAGGAACCCCTCCATGGCATTGAAGCCGTTGGCATCATCAAGGGAACGGGCAATGCCCCCCGTACCGGGGCGCGGGGGCCCTCCCTGTCGATCGGAAGACATGAAAAGGCCGCCGCTACGATCTGGGGGTGGATCTTCGACGAGGCCTGCGGTGGGACTGGGGATTTTTCGCTCGCCGGATTTGCTAGGGCTAGCGATCAAGGATAAAGCAGGCGCACGGCACCGACCTCGCCCGCGTCTGCCGACTAAGATTGGGGCAAAACAGGCCCACAACACAGGGCAAGCAAATCCGTGGCTTTCCATAATTGCTATTGCTAATCGCTCTAGCACCGAAAACGAAACGGTTTGCTGCGGATGAACCCCCGGGTGGGCGCACGCAATCGGGTTTCCACAATTGCTAATCGCTCTAGGCAGAGGGAGGGAAGAGCGAGGGGTGCTTGCCTGCGGGCGGCGAGAGGGCGACGGGCTGGCGGCCGGCGTCGTGGGAGTAGAGGGCCCGCGTCGTACACGGCCAGGCCTCATCCGCATTGGAGGCGGGCGGGCCGCAGCTCCGCACGGCTGCCGGCGAGGACCGGATCTGGCGGCGCCGCGCCAGCCGCTCCGGGCTCCGGCTTCCCCGCCCCAGCCCATCGGGCGAGGAGGGAGAGCGTCGCCCCCGCCTACGGCTCGCACGCCGCCGCGGATCACCGGACAATAACGCCCGGCGGCGGCGGAGGCTGCATCCTTCCTGACTATGCACGAGTCGGGACGGGAGCTCGCCTCGCAGCCTCGCTCGCTCGCTGCATCTGGCCCCGCTGTCGGGGAGGAGAGGGAAGCGAGACTGCGAGAGGGAGAGGAGAGAACATGAAAGAATTTTTTTCTTCTGAAATCCACTGACATGACATATGCTGCTCGTGTCGTGCCGACGGAACGGCACGTAACGTCTACAGCAGCAGCCAAGGTCGAGCGCATTGCTTCGATCCGGTGGTACACCTGCATTGCGCACGGTCCAACTCTTGATGAGCCAAGAAATAGATAGAGGCCTTGCAAGTTATTGATGGAGGCCCATGCTCGCAACCTGAGGTTGCAAAGGCCCATGTATACCGGTACGTAACTAAGGCCATCGATGGAGGCCCATGCTGACAAGCTTGCAAAAAGGGCCCATACATACGACGAGATGAGATTGCCATCTTTTTTCTAAAAAAAAAGAGAGTAAAAGGTGAGATTGCCATTTACCAGTCCACCGGAGTTCTTTCCTTCAAAAAAAAAAGTCCACCGGAGTTCTACGCTAAAATCCTAGCCATCACTAAAGTATCCTCACTCATAATCGATCACAGCACATCATCAGCTGCGCATATAATTCCCCACCGGCACTGCCCAACCCCCCTTCATCAAGTACGAAAGCATAAGAACGCCATCGCTATCAAATAAAATCACTCACGCAGGCGTCTGAATCGGCTGTGGTCTACACAAATATAATCAGGCAGCCTAGCTTCCCGGCTTGGCCAAACAGCACCGGCAATTTGCCCTAAACTATGCACCATCCCTCCCTCGTTTTCAAGCCGCGGGCCGATCGAAGATTTCCAGGAAGGGAGGCAGGCCTGCCCCATGACTTGTAAACAAACGGTTCAGGTTCAGGTCCGCGGTCCGCCATGTTGCTGTTGATTATTTGGTTGCCGATCCGATCACGCCCTCCAATCTGGCAGTTTGCATCGCCGGTTCACCTGCTAATAACTCCCTCAGTTCTTTGATCTTGGTCGAGGAATTCAATATCTTCTGGGGGATGATTTGGGATGGTGCAGACATGCGAAATATGCGCGCCGGCTTCCTCATATACTTTTTGTTTAATCCATGTTTGTTGCCGAGTAGATTAGAAGATATTTTGGTTGGGCGTCAGCGACCTCTTGCTGTTGTCGTCAGTGCTGCGCTGTATTTCGTGATTTCGTCTTTGGATAAGTCATAAGCGACAAGAATTCATCTAGCACAAACTTGTGATATCCCGGACTGATTTTATTTCAGAATATTTCGACCAAAGGCACATTTTTATTTCAGAATGAAACGGTACTGTTCATCATCTGACAATAGTATCCAGATGCCGAACAAAATAAAGATAACCGTGTACTAGTTTCTTGGTAAAACTTCATAGGGTATCGACCATCGACGCTTGACCAGTCCTGCGCTTGACTCAGTCACTCGGAATGAGCTTTCTTGCTCTACCTGTATCCGGCATGGAATGGAATCAACAACTTGAAGCCGTTAATAACGCGCCGAAGCGTAGCACTAATTGGATATCTAGTAGTCAAGGACCAAAGACACGGCAGGCAAGGACCAAGCAGTTGCAGGTTTTGAATCATGGCCTCATGATGGGTGACAAGAAATCAAAGACTACTAGCAGCGGCAGAGCAATAAACTCCGTGCAAGTGCCATGCAGTTCGCTGCAGATAACGTTTGTCTTCAACGTCGAGTCCCCTGCAGTTTACCAAAGGAAAAAGTCTCCTGCAGATTATTAACTGTGTACTTGGTTTAGTCGCACGCAGACGTTCAGATTTGAGCGATGTGATGTGGATTATTTGAACGATGCAAATGCATCAGCAATGTACGGCGCTGTGTGTTCAGGTGACGGATAGATCTAGGTGACTCATCTCGTATGGACTATGGAGTGAGGTAGCAGGCTCCGAAAACCGGGCAGCTAATGAGGAAATTTCCTCAGCAACAAGCTAAGTAAACCAGCTTGAAAACGCCATCGACATCAAGCAAGCTTCGGCACTCGCCCTGTTGCTATCGTCTGAAACGTCTTTGATTGTTTTTGAACAAATCAAACAATAATCTAGCTTCTTCCCAGCTCGTCCAAACAGCATCTATCGACCGGCGATTCGCCATAAAATACACGGCTCGTTTTCAGGCAGCAGATTTAAGATTTCCGGGAAGGGAGGCAGCCCTGCCCCACGGCTTTGTAAACAAATGCTTCAGGTCAAGCTGCTGTTGATTGATTGCTTGTTGCCGGCTCAATCACATCAGGTTTATCATTGCCCATTCAAGAACTCGAGTATCCTACTCCCAATGATTTGAGACGGTACAAGTACAACATGCGAAATGCACGCCAGCTTTGCTTCATCATATATTCAGTATCTATTCGTGTTTGTTGCTGTGTGGACAATTGGTAGAATGTTTATAGGCACTGCATTATTTGACAGCAGGCATACAGTACCTTGTTTATTTTGGTAGGCTTATCCGCTTATGCCAATATCAGCCTGTTCTTGCTATTATGCCACTGCTGCGCTGTGCTTATTCTAACTACAATATCATCTTTTCACTGGTATTATGTTCAGGGCCTTGGCCTGCGCGCTTGAAGCAAGTGTTATGTGGGCTCCATTCTGGTTAATGGAAATGGGGTGACACTCATCTTGAAAGAAACATGACTGTTTACCAATGCGAAGAGTATACAGCCCCGGAAGTCATCTCTACAATATAATCTAGATGGTAAGAGGTTGCAGGCTTGTAGCATTGCTACGAAAAGAATTTTTAGGGGTAGGTAAAAATGTATTTTTCGAGGCGGGTGTGGTGCCCGTTCCTGTTTCTCACAGCTAAAAATAGCTATTTATAGGGACGGGTAACACATCCGCCACTTAAAAATCAATTTCTAGGGCGGGTCACGGCGTCACCCGCTCCTAGAAATCGATTTGTAGGGGTGGATCGGGTTAGGGTATAACCCGCCCCTACAAATCAATGTCCAGAATATAAAAAATAAAAAAATTGAAATCAGCAAAATAAAAAAAAACAATATCTCCGCCAACTAGCCACCACCCCTCTACTATCGATGTACAATTTTTTTAACAAAATATGCACACTTGTGTAAAACAGGGTTTGAACCACTTACCTCGAGCCTCGCGCATACCATCGTCTCCACAGTCACTTGTGATTCTATGCGGTATGCTATTCTTTTATATTAAATCTGAAATTGATCCGTTTCTAGGGGCGGGTGACGCCACCGCTTGCCCCTAAAAATATTTTTCTGTTTTATTCTGAAAATTTATTTAAATCTTTACATATAGCAAAACAAATAAAAAAGTGAAGCTTCTACACTGTGGTTATTGTGAACTATAGATAAAAAAATATAACAAGTATATTTCAGTGTGTATAAAGATTAAGATTGTGGAAACCTCAAAGCATGACTTGATTTGTATGAGATACTATATAGTTATAACCATACGTAGGGTACAACTATTAAATGATCTTATGTTTCTAAAAGATTTTAAATAAATAATATATAAATAATATAATTTTAGATCTTACCACTACAACTTTGATAAGGAGCTACTCTGTATCCGAGGTTGTTCGAAAAAAAATCAAAATTTCTAGATTTTAAAATTAGAGAACTTATAATATTTTTTTGACTATTAAATGACCTTAAATAAAAAAGTTATCAACTATAAAGTTTAGATCAAAACTCTTGTAAGGAATCGGTGCTTGTAGCCTAAGAGGGGGTGAATTAGGCAAACTTAAAATCTTAACCTACGGCTCAATCTAGTTTGCACAAAATATAAGCTAAAACATGCTAACTAGATGTGCAACTATGATTCTTCTAGTGTGAAACCCTCATCCCAAAAGAGTTTTGCAAGCAATAGTCAATCCTAACAAGATACTACGCTAAGAATGTAAAGGCACTCAAGATTGCAATATGAAATGCGGAAGCTTAAAGGTAGAGAATGAAAGGAAGCAAACTCTCAACACGAAGATTTATCCCGTGGTTCGGTTAGGTACAAAGCCAATCCTACTCCACGTTGTTGAAGCACTCACAAAGAGTATTGCTTCCCGGCAACCAAGTCTCTTCCGCGATTCTTCTTGACTCGCCACCAAGGCTACGTCAAGTCACCACATTCACCTTGATCCTGCTTTCCACCAAGGAGCTTTTCCACCAATGAAGGGGGTCTCCACGTCCCCCGCACAAAGTCGTCGACACCACTTCACACCAAGTTGGAGGGTCGTAGACTTGCCGGCGAGCCACCAAATCTCTAAGAGGCCGGCACACCAAGATACACTTGTGGTTCACTTCTAGAACCAGCACACAAGGTTCACACCTTGCTTACTCACTCTCTGAAGAGCTAATCCTAGCACTAAGTCTCACAAAACTTGTGCTAATCTAAGGATGTGATTAATATGCTCTTGGGTGGTTTGGAGGTGTTATGCAATGTTTCTGGTGCTTCTCCCGAGCTCCAACAACCTCAAATGACCCGGGGTAAGGCATATATATAGGTTAGGAATCCAATACTAGCCGTTACATACTTTTACCTAGAAAAGTACGTAGCGTCGTTTCATCCGACCATATGCGTTGGTTTAACTGGTCACTTTGTCCATGCCTGCTAGCCATTGAACTCCCAACGCCTCTCTGGTGCTGACGTCATTGTACCGACGCATAGACCGACGGGACGTCGGTTCAACCGGTCCTGAAGGATTTCTCTGCTGCAGTCCATTAATGGTACTGAGTTAGTACCACAATGCTCTGACACCTCTGCTAGGCCCGTCGGTTCAACTGGTCCTTAAGAACTGGCTTCCAACCATTCTGCAGCAGTACTAAGTAATGTACATATTAATGCACCGACGCTCTTTGATGCACCGTCGGTTTATCCGGTGCTTCTAACGCTTCTCCACTTCATCGCCACGCTATCTGCTCAATGCACTGACACTTCTCTTCATGTAGTGTCGGTTCAACCGGTGCTACTAACTTTAATCTTCAATGCACTGCCAATGCACCGACGCTTTGCAATCTTGCCCCGTTGGTTTTACTGCGATTTGGGTATCTTGGAGATGATTTGGACTCCATCCATGGGACTTAAAAAATCTACAAATATAATCCCACAAACTTGTTAGTCCTATTGACTATGTTGTCACCCAATCACCAAAATCACAATATGGTCTAATGGGGCCATATTTCTTGGCCCATATTCCTTACACCTCTACAATTTTGATATAAATTTCGACTTCATCTGAGATCATATGAAAAGGTTATAATTTTTTTTCGAGGAACCATTTGTAGAGGCGGGTCATGTCATCATCCGCCCCTAAAAATACTATTTCTAGGGGCGGGTGACGCCGTGTCACCCATCCCTGAAAATGGTGCTATTTCTAGGGGCGGGTGACGCCATCACCCATACCTAAAATATTTTTCTAGAAGTGGATCGGATGCAATAGTAACCACACTCTATTTATAGGGGCGGGTTACCTCTTGACCCGCCCTAAAAAAATGGACCGTTCCTACAAATTTTTGTAGTAGTGTAGCTACGGAAGTGACAAGACTATTTCTCAGAAAAAATCTGTAATTCTTTTTTACTTGACTATATTGAAAATTATGTTTTCATATATTGGTTGAGAAAAAAATCGCCTAAAAATTGACTAGGAACAAAATGAAATGCTGTTCAGTTTGTTACTAGTGTAGTACGTGTTAACATCATTGTTCAAGCGGACTTCCTTCTTGCTTGACTTGTATAATAAATACATGAAATGAATGCAACATACAATTCAAAGCGGTTAAGGCGCCGGCACGTTGCCCTAATAATACAAGTATCAGGTCAAGTCAAGGACACCAAAGGACACGGCACGAAACTACCAGCCAATTTCAGGTGACTCCTGTAGTCCTGTGTGCCAACTGCCAACATCTAGCTTATCGGCCAACCAACTCTAGTATATGCTCGCAAACAACCTCACCGAATTATAATGCAACTATATAACCCTATTGCCTCCCATTTTTTTATGGCATCTTGTCTGTGCTGGAGTTAGTTGTTAGTTTAGTATTTGATCCTGAACAAAAAGATCAGTAGATATTCATTCTCTCTGTTCTGTGAACTGTGTTCAGTTGATTCAGTAGGGATTGACGAGAGATCAGAGATTCAGTTTTTGATTGGATTTTTGTCAGTACCTAAATCCACACCTGCTTGTTCCAGTGAACAATGAGCTACCTCTGCAACCTGTTACACCTGCTTTCTTATTTCGTGAATTTTTCATTTTTCAGGCTATCAATGCAAACCAAACACCACCTATATCTGTACTAGCCTATCAACTGTGCTCCCGCACAGGCTAGTTGAAATTAATAAAAAGATAAGACTTATAACTAATAATTATAATTATCTATCTTATACTCTCTTTCATCTATTAAATATTCTAACACAATACTTTAAAAGATACATATTTATCATTATCTGGTTGCAATAGATTTATTTAGTAATAATTTTTTTTAGTTTCCATCACACCTCCATATGTGTTTAGTATGAGCTATGTGAACATATAAAAATTATTATTCTTATCTCTTTCCCCATACATGAATACATGGTGACACACATCATGAGTAATATTTTTATATAAACAATAACATAAATAATATATTAATAACTATAGAAATAGTAATTTAGAAATTATATTGGTGCACTTTAATATTTTATTATAATTATATAATTTGGGTTCAAATTTATAGTTATCTTAACTTTTAATAATGATATAATTGGACTTATATGTAAATTTTGGGGGTTATTTGCATTATTCTTATGATGGCATAGCTAGGTAATTTACATGAAAATTAGGGGGGTTACTTTAGACTATTTTTTATAATGACAGAGTTGGGTAATTTAGATACATATTTAGGGGGTTACTTTAGATTATATTTTATAATGGCAGAGGTGGGTAATCTACATATATGTTTAGGGAATTACTTTAGTCTATTTTTATAATGGCAGAGGTGGGTAATTTAATGAAAAAGATAATAGACCCAATAGCTATTATGATTAGATTTGTCGGATTGGTGGCCAGATGTTTCTAATTTTTGCGAGAATTTATAAGATTTCTCTAATTTTGCAGAGTGTCCACCTAAGATACTAGGTGGCTTCACGTGGAGGCATAAAAAGAGTCTCCAATTAGTAATCCAATTAGTAATAGTAAGATAGTATAGGGTAACATGTTCGGTGACAAATCGCAAGTCAACTCATGCGGGGATGATCGATGTGCAACGAATGACGCCATTCTTGTGACGACCTTCGGATGATCTCAGAATGCATTATTATTTTAATTTGGTGCCTCTGCTGACCTTGTGCAGGCGACTGAGCCGTGTGCTAACTCTGTACAGTAACATGGCCAATTCTCCTACTGGTCTGCCTGTATGGATCTCATGATCTATATGTAGATTAATTAATCATATCCTAGGAAAATCTTACTAGATTGATTTCTTGGAGTGTAAGTTGAGCACCCTTTGATCCTAGTTGCAGATATATATAGCTCCAAAGTGCTTCTAGCTTGTTGCATGTAAAGTACACTTATTATAATGTTGGTGTTGATTTCATTATGGCTTCAGTGGCCCATCTTAAGAGAGCACTCAGTTTGGACATGTGTATTTGTGCGTGATGCAGTGATGTTACCATTTTCTCCCGAATGCCAATTGAATAATGTCTCTGTCTAGTGATGTGTCAGTACTTGCTCTTTTTTTCTTGGTCACTCTAGCATGACGTGAAAACTGGTCGTAGGGGCGAGTAACCATGAAATGAATCCCTGATTGATGCATAGTTTTTGCAACGTGTCAGGAAAACAAAACCATGTGACTACTTGGATATGACTAACAAGTTTTCTGACCTTCTAGTTTATTGCCTGCTACTATCTACAATAATATATAGTCTTTGTGGAGCTATCGCAGTGCCAAGTTGGAGTTCAGTTTGGTTCTAGTTCGCCTGCCATAGGTCACATGTCCCCTTCATAAGATCAGTGCTCAGGATCCATGTCTGAATATTAGAAGGAACGTGTATACTTCATTGTGTTTCTTGAGAGAGAAATATGCCAACTCTTTGAGCTAGTATCGCTCTTGTCAGTTACCCCTCGTTTTATTTCCTGGATGGTTTTTTCATGGGGTCTAATTGCTGCTACTCTTAATCAGTTGCCATTTGATGAAGGACCATCATTGTGATTGACTGACCGTGTTATAAATTGTGCCGTAATTGGCGGCCAAATCATAGAGCATGTTGGTGCAAGTCCGAGTTGAATCTGAATTTGCAGTCAGTCTAAAAAATACACCTGTGGCCTCCAAGGGAAAAACAATATATGCTGCACTATCAATTTGACAAGTGAAATATCTTTTAGTTCATGTAGTAAAAAAGTCCTAAGTCCTAACTTAATTCTAAGTAAAATATCAGTGCATCCCTTGAAGATATTTCGCAGAAGTTATTCTTTGGTGGTGATAGACGTAGATAGAGAAGATCAGGTTAGCTAAGTCAATGCTTAAATACAAACAGCATAAGCTGCCACGAAAGCCTGTTCATCCAGAGAGATCGATAGCTCACAAGAGAAATATTTATTCTTCTGACGTGTGTAGTGATGAGTTAGCGAGAACCCTTTTATATTTACCTGATTGCCTCGACCTTTGACTAATCAAAAAGAGCAAAAGGTAAGATAATTGCGTTTGTTTTTCAGCTAAGGAGTTATGTCGATTTCTATTTATTATTTATTTTGTGGTAAGATCGCTGAAAAGAATGAGGAAAACACTGTAAAAGCAGGTATTAGCATCAGAGAAGCTATACTGTTCTTTATGCCAGCATAGTCAAGAGTCAACTTAAAAAAACATGGCCACGTCAAGAGAGACAATGGTTTTCTAGAGGAGATAAGGCTTGGTGACAAGAAGCAACCTAACTAATGGTTTCCCTTCCACATCAAACTTACCTTTTTACCACTGACAACACTCGATAATCCAATCTAGAGATTTAGGCCCCTTTTTGTTAGAGGAAAATGAGAGGAGTAAAAGTATTTTTAACTGGAGAACAAAATTGATCTTTTTGCTGGATTGGGAGAAACACCCACATCAGATTTTGTCCTTGACTGGGTGCAAACAACCACTTAGGTTAAACTAATGGAAAATCTCATGGTTCAGAATCCATAGTAATTGGAGTGCTTACTCCACTAGTGCCACAATTTGTAATAATTAATAGCTTGATTGTCTGCTTACTTGGCTGCAAAGCAATTCAGTACTGAGATCCACACAAGTTACCCATCTTGGTTCGACAGTGGTCGCTTGCGAAAACGAAGAATACTGAATTTTCAGTTTTAAGAATATGGAGTGCTAGGAGGTGAAAACTCACCTCTCAATATAATTACCATATATTACCATTCATTAGTCATAGGAATAATTAGATAAATTTAAATAATGCATCTGCCAGCTATATGATCGTTCCTAATTAACCAAAAGAAAACATACATAGTTCCTTGTAAGAAGGAATAGTCTGACATCCTAACCAATGCAAATTGCACGGCCTGCACTCCAGTAATTAGTATGTTTTTTTTTTGAAGAAAGTAATTATTATGGTTAATGAGGTTGCGTCATGCATGCTCTGACTAGTCTTTCACGTTGCGTTTGCATGCAAGTGTCAGTTAATCATACAAGCTACAGCAATCAGTATCAATCAGAACACGTCTGATGTGAGTCAGACCTTGTATACTCGCCTTTAATTTATACTGTATGTCTATCTATCTGTAGCGTGCTGTGTGTAGTGGAGCTGCAGCAGGCATTTCCGTAAACCCATTTGAGGTAGTAGCTTGGGGATATTGACTGTTTCTTCAGAACTCAAAATCTTTTATTTTGTACCTGGAAATATGTTTAAAGAGTACTGGCACAACTATGGACAACGTTCAATATTACTGTATGACTGAGAAAAAGAACAAGCAGGCAAATCCCTATTCATCAATTGCTCTGATTTCTACAAAAGCAAAATTCCTGTGTGGCGAACATACTTTCATACTGTTTAAAGGAACCCACTATAAGCTTCAAAAAGATGCGAGAGCTAGTTGTTTGTCGCCTGCCGAAAGAACTGCTGGTTGCTGCCAGCCGTGTGTATGCTCACACTGTCACAGCAGAGAACAATCAGTCAATCACTAGCGCAGCACTGTTGTGGCACAGGCCGGTGCAAAGGGGAGCCTTGGTGCAGGCCTTGCATCTTTTGTCACTCGTGCGTGCGCCCTGCTGTCCCCCCTACGAGAGCCTACGATGGCGATCCGCACCTAACCCTGCACTCCAATATCCAGAGCTCTTTCTTCCCAACCGACAGCATACAAATCTATCCGGCTTCTTGGTTATTGCTCTTTCGCAAAGTGCAGACGCAGCCAAATAATGTTGTGGCCATCGTAGTGGCGAACAGTTTGCAGACATGCATATGCATGTCTGGTTGTTGTGATGTTGCTGGCCTAGTAGCACTGTAGCAGTGAGCCATGATACATCTAGATTGTACTAAGCTAAGATTTATACTTAGTTACTACTTACTAGAGTAAATAAATGCATGGTAGATTTAAAATGTGCCATCAACTGGTTAAAATTAGCATACATGATACATGGTGAAAACTATAACATTATACCAAAGAACAAAGAAACATGGTACTCTCTTGTGCAGTGTGCACACCTCTACACTTATTTAGAGGCTATACTAATTTACAGTGATGTTATGATACTTCTTCATCTTCATGCAAACATATGATCCTACTTACACATAGTGATCTCCTTAAGTAATCTACATTGGAAAGAGGATGTGATACGGTGAAAACTTGACGAGTGCTCCGACGAACACAAACATCCAAAGGCTGCAGCCTGTTTATTGCCTCTCGATCGATGCTGGTGCCGGGGCTGCGGCCTCGGGCACGTAGACGGCTTCTGTACATGGCCTTGCGCCGCCACGGGCATCGATCGTCGCGGTTGATGAAGCATGCATGGGTACGGTGTCTGTTAGACGCCGGCCGGCCGTCTACACGCGGATGAGGGCGGGGGCCTGCTGGATGCGGCGTTGGAGCTGGAGCTGGCGCTGCTCGGACTCCTGCCGCTGCAGGCGCAGGTGCTCGTGCTGCCGCCGGATGAAGCTCTCGGCGCGCCGCAGCAGCTCGTCCGGCGCGATCGCCTCGAGCACGTCCCGCGTGCGCCACCCCAGCTGCCGGAGCGCCGACGGAGGCCGCGGGGCCGCCGCAGCAGTAGTCTTGCTGACCGCCGAGACGGACTTGCGCATCTCCCGGCGCGTCGCGGCGGCGGTCTCGGCCACGCGCTGCAGCCGGGGCAGCTCGTCGTTGCCCCACGACTCGCTCTTCTGCACGACCACCGGCCGCGCCCCGCGCCGCTGCACGATGGACTGCCACAGCGAGTCCATGGACACGTCCTCGTCCTCGCGGTCGACGCCGTCGCCGCTGGGCCTGGGCTCGGCGGCGAAGGCTGCAGGCGTCTCCTGGCCGCGTCGCTCGTCGTCGGGCTCGCGTGCCTCCCCCGCCGCCGACGCGACAGCCCTCCTCGGGCCCGGGGCGTCGTCCTGTCCGGCCGGTTTCTTGCGGACGCGGGGGCGGTCGGCTCGCCTGGCCGCCCGCGCCATCCTCCTGGACCCCGGCAGCGCGTCGGCCGCGCGACGGGCGCTGCCCGCGTCGGAGAAGTACTCGTACTCGGACGAGGACGTGTAGAGGCTATCCGCGGCGTCGTGCACGGCGGCCTCGCCGCCGTGCGCCGAGGACGAGGCAGCGTTGTCGTCGCTGGTCCTGCTGCCACGGCGGGAGGACGAGAGGAGCCAGATGATGATGGCGTTGGCTGCCACCCACAGGAAGGTGGGCGACATGAGGAAGTCGGCGGTGGCAATTGCGGAGCCGGCCGCGGCCTCCGCCGTGGCCGCGAGGACGGCGAACACCACGGCAACCGCCGTCGCCTTGAGGAGGGAGTCCATGGAGAGGAAGGGAGTGGTTGCGCGGTCCGGTGGCGTGTGAAGGCCGAGCAAACGGACGAGTGGTTTATATAAGGCCTGGCCTGGGCTGGCGGCCTGTCGGAGCCGGGGGCTAGAGTGAGAGGTCGGCTTCTGATTGCAGCCGCCTTGGGGTACAGAGCTGGTTGTCCTGAAGCAAGGATTCGGATAATTACTGCACGTCAGTCTGGTAAAAGTTACCTGCCACGTTAGTACGTTACGGCGCACATCTGGAGCACGTGAACTTTTTTTCCCTTGTAGATAATGATCTTTAAAGCCTTTTGGTCCTTAAAAAAAAGAGACAATGATCTTAGTCCATTTCAGTAGCAGCAGAAAGAGACGGGGAGTTGATTTTTGTCGCACCCCACATTCACTCGACACGAGAGAAGGAAGCACCGCACAAGCTCGGAGAATTTTCACAGGAAACAATTCCGTTTTCCTCTGGGATTTGTAAAAAAAAAAAAGGACGGTCTCTCTCAAGAGACAGGCCATTATGAACCGCAGTTAATGGGTCGGGATCCGGGGGCGTACAAGTCCGCGGTCGTCTCGTCTCGCGGGGGTCAGTCAACCCCGCATGCAGCATCAGCATCTCACCGAGCCACCATGCGAGCGCGACGCCGCGTTGTTTCTCAGGCCGGGGCCACCGTGCAGTGACAGCTACCTAGTTTAGTATTCTAGAGCGCTGAACAGGTCTTGGCCTGCGTATAGGAGTAATTTGCTGATGTGGAAATAAAAAACTTATCTCTCGTCCCCAGAAAAGAAAAGAAAAGAAAAGAAAAGAAAAGAAAAGAGGAAAAACCCTACAAACCCCGTATGATGTCAACACGCATTTGGTTTGGTTTATACAATTGGCAGGCTTATTAGTCTGCCGAGTAGGATCGTTACACGCCCGAACCTACCGTGACTGACTGACTGACCTTCGTGTTACCCGCGGCCGACGATTGATGATGCTTTGCTTTAGCGTCAGCAATTCACTATCCGGTGGCGTCAAGAAAGTAAAAAAAAGAAAGAAGGGAACCACTGTCCATTTTTCCGGGTAGTGCGGCCGATGCCGGATTTATTTTCCTGGCCCCTGGAGTCAGCGCGTGAAAAGGAGTCGCTGCAAAATGGGTATGGAAATGAGTGCCCCCCGTTTTTTCTCTTGTCCCGAAAGTCCAGCGCATGGGGTGAGTGAAAACGATCAACCCGTACCGTACCAGGTCTCCCAGTCCGACAGCAAGAGAGTTGTCGTCCTCATCAATTGAATGTTCGTGAGGTACTGCCGTACTCCTCGACGGCGACGGCGAGGCGCATGTAAATCCCAAGTGCCTGCGTGGTTGTACTGTGCTCTGAAACATGTTCTCTAGACAAGCATGGTGTAGTATAATTTAGGAACGTAGAGGATCGATCGAAACAGCTTCCGCAAAGAAGGCGGGAGAGGGAGAGAAAAAAAAAAAAAGTCGCCACGGCGCGCGAGGCGATTGGCCGGGGGCGCGAGTCCCGCGGCACATGGGCGCGGCCTGCCCCCGCTCGCTACCCGACGAGCCGCTCGCATTGTGTAATCGGCCAGTGCGGTTTCGTTTGCATTGTCCCACCGGTTGGTAGGGAGCCGGATATGTTTGTGTGTGCTAAGCGAGTGCGTTCGTGCTAAAATTGTAAGAGCTGCAACCCAACCTCCTTTTGCCGTGTGCGCCGGCTAGAGTCTGCTTACACCAGCGCATACAGCAGCAGCAAGGGAATCTTGAGAGCCAGGACAACTCGCAGCCTGTTCACTCGTCCAGCACATTCTGTTCTTCATAGTTCTGCGTCGACATATCCGTTGCCAGTTACCATCTTACCGTCGTGATCGTGGCATCGCCGGAGTACGTTCAGAACGATCCTGTCCGGCGCGGCGCCGGCTTTTGATCCGGAGATGATCCTGGGAGGATTCGCGCAAGATGAACGGATAAGATGGGGACGTTGTGGACAGATTGGTTTCTGCCATGGCTGGCATCACGGATTCTCCCATGCAGATTGAAGAAGGCAGCGATCAGAATCAAAGAAGTGGCCGGTGGGTGCAGAGGGGCAGAGGGTTGTCATCTTTCGTAGGTACTTGAGCTAGCGTAGCCTTTCTGAGAAGGCATGTGGCTGTGCACTCCGTCCTATCTATACAAATAGGCATCATGTTTAAGCAAATATGCAATAACTGCCAGGCAGATCTTGAAATTTCTTGGCTGCGTTACATTCAATATAGTTAACAACAGATAGTAGGAATACTTATAAGATTAGCAAATAGAATTGTGAACTCAACCGGTTCCAGTTAATTTCACGAAACCACCTTTTTTTTCTTGTTCCAAACTTTATCTATATCCAAGATAAAAATGTTGATGTGTCAGAGGGAAAAGACAACCTAAAGTATACCTTGCTGTCAACACTTGACAATGATATGCAAACCGAAACCATTCGATCAAAATGAAAGGTCCGAGCTTGCCTTATATCTTATCTCTGGATAGCTATATATACGACGAAGCTAATCTAGGATAGCTATAGGAACTTTATTATGGCGCTTCACTCTTATAATACAGCTTCTGGTGAACGAGACCTCCTCCAAAGGCTGACTCTTATAATATAGCTATAGGAACTTTATCCATAAACAGTGCAAAAAGTGAAGAGCTATCTCTTATTCAAGAGATAGTCTCATACACGAACTTCGAGATTGCAAGGAGATGACATGTGAGGTCACTCGCATTATGAGCTATGTGCTAAGAGCTGTATCACTGGAAGGGTTGTCTCTTAGAGTATTTAGAGCTGGGTACTAGCTTATACCTTTGGAGTAGGTCTGATAAGTAAATATACTAGAAAGTTGCATCTAATTTTAAATACTTCACAATTTTCCATAGAATCACAAATGAAAAAAATAAAAATAAAAACTCAAACAACAAACGAACAGGCCTCTGTTGCTACTGAACAAACTGCTCTTTCATGGGGAATCACACAACTTTTATAGTAAATGAACTTTGAAAAGTAATATAGATAGCACATCAGTAAATTGCTAATTTTCTGGAATGTTGCCATGAGTAGGTCCCTATTGTCGAGCCTACTACGATTACAAAATAAATAAGCAATAACAACAGCAACAACCATAAATAAATAAATGTTCAAACTATTTTATTGACAACACCTAATTCCAAATCAAACTAAAAACTGACAGCTGGCATTTATTTGGTTGAACGTTTAAAAAGGTCCCAATGGTGATATTTTTGTTTAGAATTTCTCTTAGGCCTATGATAAGCAACTAGAGTGGTCTTGAGTATTTCCTGATCTCATATGAAATTGAGGTGATGGAAACCAGATGTCTGTTCAAAGCTGATCCCGCTGGGATTTTTTTCACACATTCTGAGAGTCTGTTATAGTCATTAAGCAACTGAGCCATTGCTGCTTTTAGAATCGCCATCCCGGACAAGAGGTTACTGCAAGAAGTTACAACTTCATTGTGCATGATCTCTAGAGCACTTCTCCACTTCATGGCAAAGTTCTTCACAACTGGCTCAAGTTCATCAATATTTGAGTGCTCAGTGTAAAATAGCAGGTCTTCAGCTAAAAAGAGAACAAGAATAATCAGTTTTGCAAAGCATTCACATCAACCGGCATTTAAGTTTTCTGGAACTTACAAACACGACTCCTCACAAATCGAAGTAAATCGCTAAAATGTTCCATGAGCAAATCATCCTGTACCCCAGAAAAAAATGATAAGAAACGCATAAAAAGCTTCCATTGAAAAGATTCAAAAATAAATTAATTTCAGTTCAAAAAAGGGACCCTAAGAATATTTATCTTAATATAAAACTGAAAATACGCCAGCGGTCTAGTGGTGGGAAGGCTATTCAACCACTGTCACCTCGGTTTGATTACCGAGCACTTTAGTAAAAGAAAATGAAGAGCTTGAGAGAAACAAACATCACTGGTAAATCCAAATAATGATTGTAGATATTCTATTGTAATCATATCTTAATGTTCACATCCATTTACCATATGGCATGTTGTCAACAAAAATTGATCAGAATAATTAAGGTTCAAGAAATGATATTTTAATGTTCTGTGTGCATATATTTACTCATTCCCAAAGTTTAATAAATGGGTGACTGTCTGCCTGATTGCATCAGGGGATTATGCAAGTAAATTTCAATAAGAATGGTGACTTAGTTCTGTGTACCAATTATTTTCAAATGATTATTTTCTTGCTATCTATAAATATCAACATATAAGAAATACAGTAAAGGGTCAAAATCACACATTTGCTGTCTAAAACTTATTATTAGTCGCCCGTTGCAGTTTTTCCAATGGAGACTGGAATTCAACCTAGCATAAAGTTAAAATAAAGTGCTAGATCCCACCAGAAACAATCCAAAACCAGCACAACCCACAAGCTAGAACCAGTCTGTTAGTATGATACCATGGCTCAATAATTGTACATAGCCAGATACTGAAGACATGAGAGCATTGGTTTACCACAAAAGCCATCATGTTACTTTCTAGTTTGTCTTCAAAATATCTTTGCAGATTTTTGGCTTCATCGCCAGCTTCCTGGAAAAAGGAAATTATGTCCAATAAACCTTCGCACAAATTGGAAGGAATATAAGATGGAAAATTAAAATTGAGGCATGAACCTTCAGGACAGAGATGGCCATGTCATAATTATTCAAAACAAAAAGGTGCTGCAGTTTGGGAGTTGTAAAATTTTGGGCAAGCCTAACAAGTAGACCATCAATAGCTGACCGCAAGCGTTCCAAGTTCATATCAAGCTGCATAAATATGAATCATTACTATCATATCAGCTAGCAACCTAACTAGAGCATTCACAGAAGCAAGAATGCTTTTGAAAAAGCTTAATGGTGAAAACGATCATATATAAGGATTGAATCTGGGACTGGAATTTATGAGTCACGCCGCATATTTTTTGAGAATAAAAACAGGCTAGCAGATTAGTGTTGTGGCACAGTGACCAGACAATGGTTTCCCAATTGTGAAGGCATGTTTTTTTCCTCTGACACTTTTCAATTTAAATTCAAAATAAATGGCTGATCTTTTCCTAAATTTCTCAATAATTCTTGGATCACAGAAATTTTGGTGGAGATCTGTTTCTCTTATTAAAAAATGGAGATTTTTTTCTTTGTAACTGTTATTTTGCTTGATATTTTGTGAACTAATTAGCTCTTTGTCATTGCAAAGATGTATAAAATCAGAGTATGCATGTGGTCCAGGAGCATCATATAAATGGCACATTGGATGGTATATATACCGACAAGCTCCTGGTTGTACATTGATCAAACTTCCATCATACAAATCTGATTTTTGGGGTAGCATCAGAGGTACTACAATGCTTATTCTTGAATAAAAGATTTCCATTAGTAGTCCATGAATTTTCTGGAAAACCTGTGTGGTTGCCTTAGCTCAAATCTGATGAGCAGATAGACAATATATTTGCATAACAATGATTAAATGAACAACTTCAGAAGTTAGATATATGTAAGTAGATCAAGGATCATATTTAAGCAGCTATATAAAAAGTATGGTTTTATCAATGTGAGCTCAGAACATATACAACAGCTATTTGCAATATTAAAAAGATAATGGTATTATATAATTCAACAAACCTGACCGTCTCCACATTTAGCATTAAGTTGAACAAGGGATGCTGTGAACTCCACATAGCACCTTACAATATGGTGCGGATGGGTACCATCTATCCATAACGTTTTTGCATCGCACTGATATGAGCTTCTAAGGTACATGTCAAACACTACCTTGAATCGTGGCCAGAGATACATGACAGCCTAAAGCAGATAGGACAGGGTCACCATCAAGATAAGAAACAGAAAACAGACAAGAAGTGGAAGTTGAATAGAGTAACTGATTCGTCAGTAGTGCAAAGTTCTGGCTCATAATGGACCTTATCAAAGTAGTTCTCAAGACAAGGAAGCTGTCTGTTGGACATAACCAACTGAAACAAAAAAAAATGTGATAAAGCTCATGTTATCTCAATGTTCAAAGTTCAAACTTTTCGAAGTAGTTTAACACGGTGAATAAAAATTGAAATGTGTTATATTAGAATGGTAACAAATAATGCCCGAGCAACTAGAATCTGGTGATCAGCAATAACACCTATTTTTTGTTGATTATAAAGATCGATACATTGTGCTTATACCTTCCTACCTGGTGCTTCCTAGTTATGCAGATCATGAGCATCAGGCACACAGCATCACGACAATTTGGAAGAGTGAGATCCAAATGATGATCAATAACAGCAAAAGGTCCTGAAAATAATCAAAAGGATATGAGGAATTGTCACAACATGTGAAGCTTTTGCCACACGATGCTTTGAGAACTATCATAATTTTCGTCCAAAGATTTCCCTTTCAAGGAGAAGGAGTGTTTCAAGCGCCTCCACCTTGATAAGAGTGCAGCCAACATCGAGAGCTATAATTTAGCGAAGAGGGTTGCAAAGCGAGCTGTGAGCGTAGCAAAGGGTAAAGCGTACGATGACCTGTATCAACGGCTAGCCACGAAGGAAGGGGAGAAGGACATCTATAGGATGGCTAGGATCCGCGAGCGGAAGACAAGAGATATCAACCAAATCAAATGCATCAAGGATGGGACAGATCGACTTCTAGTGAAGGATGAGGAGATCAAGGACAGATGGCGAGAGTATTTTGATAAGTTGTTTAATGGGGAGAATGAGAGCCCTACCCTTGAGTTAGATGACACTTTTGATGACATCAACAGACGCTTTGTGAGGAGAATTCAGGAGGCTGAGATCGGGGAGGCGTTGAAGAGGATGGAGGGGGGTAAAGCGATGAGCTCTGATGGTATCCCCATTGAGGTGTGGAGATGCCTAGGTGCCAAAGCGATAGTATGGTTAACTAAGCTTTTTAACCTTATTTTTCAGTCCAGCAGGATGCCTGAATAATGGAGGAGAAGTATATTAGTACCAATCTTCAAGAACAAAGGAGATGTTCAAAGTTGTACTAACTACCGTGGGATTAAGCTGATGAGCCATACGATGAAGCTTTGGGAGAGGGTTATCGAGCACCGTCTAAGAAGAGTGATAAATGTGACCCAAAACCAGTTTGGGTTCATACCTGGAAGGTCGACCATGAAGGCGATTTTCTTAATCCGACAATTGATGGAGAGATATAGAGAGCAGAAGAAGGACTTGCATATGGTCTTTATTGACCTTGAGAAGGCGTATGATAAAATACCGAGAAATGTCATGTGGTGGGCCTTGGAGAAGCACAAAGTCCCAACTAAGTACATTACCCTCATCAAGGATATGTATAAGGATGCGATGACGTTTGTCCGGACATGTGATGGTGACACCACTGACTTTCCTATTAACATAGGCCTACATCAGGGGTCCGCATTGAGTTCTTATTTTTTTTGTCTTGGTGATGGATGAGGTCACAAGGGACATACAAGATGATATCCCTTGGTGTATGCTCTTTGCTGATGATGTGGTGCTGGTTGACGAGAGTAGGGAAGGGATTAATAGGAAGTTAGAGCTGTGGAGACGCACGTTAGAGTCGAGAGGGTTCAGACTCAGTAGGACTAAGACCGAGTACATGATGTGCGATTTCAGCGCGACTAGGCATGAGGATGGAGATGTTAGCCTTGATGGGCAAGTGGTGGTCCAGAAGGATACTTTTCGGTATTTAGGATCGATGCTTCAAAAGGATGGCGACATTGATGAAGATGTTAGATATAGAATCTCAGCTGTCTGGTTGAAGTGGCGTCAAGCTTCTGACGTCTTATGTGACAGAAGGGTGCCACAAAAGTTAAAAGGTAAGTTTTATAGGACAGCGATTCGTCTGGCGATGTTATACGGTGCTGAATGTTGGCCTACAAAAAGAGGACATGTCCAACAACTGAGTGTAGTAGAGATGCGGATGTTGCGGTGATTTTGCGGGCACACACGAAGGGATAGAGTCCGGAACGAAGTTATTCGGGATAGAGTCGGGGTGACACCAATTGAGGAGAAACTTACCCAACATCGATTGAGATGGTTTGGACATGTCCAACGGAGATCCCCTGAGGCGCCGGTGCGTAGTGGGGTTCTAAAGCAGGCCGAAAATGTAAAGAGAGGTAGAGGTAGACCTAAACTGACTTGGGACGAGTCGGTGAAGAGAGACCTTAAGGAGTGGAATATCTCCAAAGAGGTAGCTTTGGATAGGAGCGCTTGGAGACTCACCATCCACGTACCTGAAGATCCGTGATCTTTATTTTTTTATGAGTTTCATCTCTAGCCTACCCCAACTTGCTTGGGACAAAAGGCTATGTTGTTGTTGTTGTTGTTGTAAAGATTTCCCTTTCAGGATTTTCCACCCTGAATAATGAAATAAATGATTTGACGATCTTGATTTGTGCACTGAGGATTGCCCCTCAAATATTTCAAAGTCAAATTAAAAGAGTGGAAACACACTTGTGCCAAGAACCCAACTACTCCTGCCATTCCTGTGGTCCGGTCAGACTGTAAAACAAATTTTAATCACATTTGCTTAATCCAGACACATTCACCCCATTTTCTTATCATGTTTGTGTTTCACTCTATACATGGCCACGACTGGATGGTTATAGTTTGTCCAATCTATTCTTTCAAAAGGTAAAGGATGCATATTAAATGTTAACATTTCCTGGAGACAGTGGAGAGAAGGCAAATGAATCATAAAACGACAGAAGAATGTACCTTCAAAAACTTGATAAAATAGTGACTCTTCTCCAAAGAATGCTTCAATGAAAAGATACCTCAAAAGTAAAACATGGAAAGTATTAGAAATATTAGCATACTCACTGATGGTATAGTAGTTTACTCTAGATAGAATCAATAGATACTCAGAGCTAGCGGTGTCCATCAGAAGCTTCTGAATGCTCCTGAAAATAACTTCATATGGATATTTGCGAGAGTTGACTTGAGGAACCAAGCCAGGCTGATCAATCTCCTGAAAAGTAAGGTAAACGAGATTATAGATAGAACAATCCTCACGAAAGCAGTCTTTGCCGAATGTTGGTGCAAAATTTTGCATTTGAAATCGATGTTGCCATGATGTTGCTCTGAACACTAAAAAATGTACAAAGAATAAAAACATCCTCTTTAAACTGAACTCAATAATATACCTTCAAAATATTTGCACGTTCACCCAATGAAAACATGAAATGGTGATCTCTCAGATGCTCCCTTCCCCTTGTTATAATATCAGTGATAGTATCATGTCCACTTAAATCACTGGATACAGCAATATCTAGATTCAGCCTCTCTAGTGCTTCTACATACACACGAAAGTATGTACTCAGAACCTGTTTGCAAAGAAGAGACGGTAAGAACAAACTAGATTTAAGGTCTCAATGAACATAACTATCCGGCATTACAACTTATCTTGATAGCAACAGACACCATAAAAGTATATACACAACCAAGTTTTTCTTACTAAAAGAGGTGGTGTTCTACCATATTCTGAATTCATAAGTTTTCTTCATGAATGGAAAATCCATGGATACCTATAATTTAAGAACCAAATTACCAATAGGTAGCATGTACACTACTGACTGCACAATGAAGTATTAGTATGTTTGATGACACTATAAGTTTGGATGGGTATGCAGCAGGACAGTCCCATTGAAGTCACAGTTGACAGCGGGCATCACCATATTAGTAGGTTAGGTAGCAATGTGCTTTAGATGTCCAGAGATGACAGTTCCAATGTTCCATCGACGCCATAGGAGAGAAAGAAAGGTGCAAAAGCTAAAGTGCAGTAAGTGGAAGGAGGTTGGAGCTTGATGCCAGATAAAAGGAATCATAATTCATACTCTTAGAGTCTTGGAGACTAGCTGCAATATTTTGAAAGCAATTCTAGCTGCAGTTTTGATGAAGCAAACCAATACCCAAATGTAGAACGTTTTTGTATTGTCAGTGCAATCACCAAATCTAAAAGGTAGACCCAAAGGCTCATCCTGCCTCCATCTAGTCAAATCACTTCCAGCCACTGAGGGTCTGAGGCTTATAACTCTCAAGTCTCAACACCACCCAACCCCAAAGCATGACACTAGACTGTTGGCATGTATGTATGCTATTATGTATGTATGTAGGGACCTATCTGCTCATGTAGTAATAAAAGAGAGGGGGAGGTGTGTGCTTGGGATACACACAAACCCTATCCTCATTCCCAAATTCAACTTGGTATACAGAGCTAGGTTACGCCGCTGCCACCGTCGTTCCCAAATCCACCACCGTCCTCCACCTCCCCGTTGTCGCGTGCACAGCCAATCCAACCCCGACTGGTTCGTTCTTCAAGCGCGCAGGTCGCGCACCCGCGCGTGCGCTGGGCTGCGGGCGGACTGCCGCTTGCAGCAAGGGTCGTTGGCCTCCTGTACCTCACATACCAGAAGGGGGCGAGCTGGAGTAGGTGCAGGGGGAGGCATACGAAGTGAAGGCTAACTGCTGCTTGTGAAGGCCGTTGCCACTGCCAGATCTAGGTGAGAAGGAAGAGGATTTCTGCTGTTGTGCTTCTTAGTGATTTGGGAATAAGCCTGGTCCGGTGGGTAATGGCGGAGATAGCATACTGAATCTTTGATGCTTAAGAAAGTGCCGTGATTGTGGTGGACACACTCGGCTGTAGAGATAGCTTGGCATTACTCCAGTAAGGATGATGAGCCCTGAGGAGCTAAGAGGAAGGCAGACGAAGAAGCTGCAATGAAGGCAGGAACTGGGAAAATTAGCAGTGGAAGTGGTGAAGATTTACTCACCAAAAATGAGATGAGGAGTGAAATGAGAAATATGTTGCAGGAGCTTATGGAGATGGGTGTGATTGGTCCTAGGATAGGGGCTGGATCATCTGACCTAAAGCTGGAGCTTATGCCCAATGATGTGAAGCTTGAGGGCAGCAAGAACTATCTGAGTTGGGCTAGGAGAGTGGGTGTGCTTTTGGGTGCCAAAGGAGTGGAACACTACTTGGAGGAGAACTGTTTTGAGCCTGTTAATAGGCTTAGCACTGAATGGAAGGTATGGCACACCACAAACTCTACTGTGGTGGGATGGCTGATGGCATCGATGTCTCCATCTATTGCTAAGATGGTAGAATCAATGCGGAGTGCAGCAAAAATATGGAAGACACTGAGCAACATGTACTCTAGGAAAGGAAATGTGATGATGATGATGGAAATCCAAAGCAAGGCAGATGCAGTGAAACAAGAAGGGAGGACAGTTGAAGAATATGCTAGTGAACTCAAGTATTTGTGGGGGGAGTTAAATCATTATGCTCCGCTGCAAATGGAGACTCCAAATGATGCTCAAGCTGTACAAAAATGGGTGGAGGACAGGAGGGTAACCCAGTTTCTCAGAGGTTTGAATCCTGAATTTGAGCAAAGGAGGGCTGCTATATGCCACCAGGATAGTCTCCCTAGTCTGGAGGATGCAATTTCAGCCATGGTCCAAGAAGAAGTCAGGTTGCGAGTGATGGGCAGTAGCAATCCTGTGCGATCAGCCTACACCATAGCTGATGACAGGGATTGCTATAATTGTGGAATCAAAGGTCACTTGAGCTATGACTATCTTCAACCGAGGAACTATAATGGGGGTCAGTTCAGCAACCGTGGAGGCCGGGGTGGTGGCCGTGGTGGTCGTGGTTATGGTGGTACTCGTGGAGGTCGTACTGGAGGCCGAGGCCGAGGCCGAGGTGGTGGCCCTAGGGCCAATGCAGCGATGACAGAGGAGGCTACATCTATCACCTTGACAGGAGAACAAGCCATACAGTGGGAACAATAGCAGAAGGGAAAAGCCTCTAATAGCTCCACAAGCACCACATAGGATCCTGTTGCAGCAGCAGCCACTCATTTTGGTAACTTTGCCAACTATGCCCATGTGGGCAAAGGTACTCAGGCACAAGCACTTGCATTATATCATCCTCACTTAAATTGAATCATAGATTCTAGTGCATCTAAACATGTGACAGGCTCGTTTGATACTTTTGCATCTTATACTCCATACGATCATTTAGAAACAATTCAAACAGCTGATGGAACTTCCCAACCAATTAGAGGTGTAGGATCTGTTGTATGCAAACCACATATTACATTGCCTTTTGTCCTTCATGTCCCTTCATTTCCAGTCAACCTCCTTTCTATCAGTTCTATTATCGATCAATTCAAGTGCACAGTTTTATTTGATGAGGATTGTCTTTCAGGATAAGAGGACTGGGAAGAGGATTGGGACTGAAATCAGGCGTAATGGGTTATGGTATATCAGCCAGGAAGATTCTGCTTTGGCAGTAAAAGGTGTGGAGCAAGATATTTTGTTGCATCATTGCAGATTAGGACATCCATCTTTTGAGAATGTGAGTAGGATGTATCATGAATTATTCAATGAAGTAGACAAGAGAAAACTTGTGTCTGATGCTTGTGAGTTCAGCAAGCATACGAGGTCCACATATAGTGTTGTTGGACTTAGGAGTTGTGAACCTTTCATATTAATACATTCTGATGTTTAGGGACCATGTCCAATTACCTCTGTGAGTGGAACTAAATGGTTTGTTACCTTTATCGGCTGCTTTACTCGTATGACTTGGATTTATATGATGAAACATAAGAGTGAAGTGATTAAGTGTTTTCAAGATTTTCACAAAATGGTCAACACTCAATTTAGTAAGAAAATTCAGATCATACGGTCTGATAATGGAACAGAGTATATCAATAATGAGTTTGGAGCATATCTCTCCGAGCAAGGAATAGTGCATCAGACAACCTGTCCTGGAACCCCCGCTCAGAATGGAGTTGCTGAAAGAAAAAATCGACATTTATTGGAGGTAGCACGTTCTCTCATATTCCAAATGAATGTGCCAAAGTTCTTGTGGAGTGAAGCGGTAATGACAGCTGCATATCTTATCAATCGCTTGCCATAAAAAATACTTGGTTTTAAGTCGCCAGCCGAACTTCTCATGGGCAGCAGGGAGTTCAAAGTACCTCCAAAGGTATTTGGGTGTGTGTGCTTTGTGAGAGATCATCGTCCCTCCGTTGGCAAACTAGATCCATATGCAGTAAAGTGTATATTTGTTGGTTATGCATCTAGTCAGAAGGGCTATAAGTGTTGGGATCCTGTTGGAAAGAGGCTATTTGTGAGTATGGATGTGACTTTTCGGGAATGGGAGCCATACTACAAGACTCAAGATGATCTTGCTCAGTTCTGGGAGGAATTCTCTCCTGCCACTAAGAGTGACTGTAGAGAGGGGGAGAATGAAGAGCATGTGGTTGTAGGGACTATCCTATGTCCTATAGAGCAGGTGCAAGAAGGGCGATTAGATGAGGAAAATGAGAAAAATAAGGTTAATGAACAGAATCAAGAAAGGGCACATGGTGATTGGGAGGAAATAGTTATAGGAACCATCCCATGTCGCGTGGAGCAGATGGAAGAAGGGCAATTAACTGAGAAGAGTGCAACAAAGGAAATAAAAGTATATCAAAGGAGGCGGTTTGGTAAACAGGGGGAGCAGCCAATTAAGAGTAGTAAGAAAGGGATGGACAAAGGACAGCTGACACATGTTGATGTACAACCACAACCCAATGAACCAGATGCTTCAGTCCCAACCCTCTCCTCGAAACTCTTTCCATCAAGCTCATACCCAAATCATGGGACAAGTGGTAATAATTCCTCATCTAATCTTGAACACATAGATTTACCACTTGCATTACGACGTGAACGTAGAACTGGTAGTAGGCCTTCTAACCGTTATGGTTTTGAAGAACATGATATAGCAAACTTCATGTCATATTCCCATATCTCACCTGCATATAAAGTATTCATTGCATCCCTACAAATAGTGCCAATTCCTAGTGATTGGAAGGTTGCTAAACAAGATCCTAAGTGGAAGGCAGCAATGAAGGAGGAACTTCTTGCACTTCAAAAAAATCAGACATGGGAGCTCGTCTCACTTCCATCTGGAAAGCAAGCTGTAGGTTGTAAGTGGGTGTTCGCTGTGAAACAAAGCCCCGACGGAAAGGTGGAAAGGTACAAGGCAAGGTTGGTCGCGAAAGGGTATAGTCAAACATATGGAATTGACTATGATGAGACCTTTGCACCGGTGGCAAAGATGAGCACGATGAGGATGTTGATTTCTTGTGCAGCTAATTTTGGATGGCCACTTCATCAACTAGATGTCAAAAATGCTTTCCTTCATGGTGACTTACAGGAAGAAGTTTACATGGAAATTCCTCCTGGATTTATGAATAAGCAAACAAGTGGGAAGGTAAGCAAACTTAAGAAGTCTTTGTATGGCTTGAAGCAGTCACCACGAGCATGGTTTGATAGGTTCAGGCGTGCGATTTGTGGCATGGGCTACACGCAGTGTAATGGGGATCATACTGTTTTCTATAAGCACAAAGAGTCACGCATCACTATATTGGCGGTCTATGTTGATGACATAGTGATCACAGGGGATGATACTCAAGAAATCGCACGCTTGAAAGGAAATCTTGGGAAAGCATTTGAAGTGAAATATCTGGGACAATTGAGATACTTCCTTGGGATTGAAATTGCTCGATCTACAAAAGGTATAGTCCTCTCTCAGAGGAAGTATGTCCTTGATTTGTTGACCGAGATAGGGATGCTTGGATGTCGCTCCATAGCTTCACCAATTGACAGAAATCATAGACTTTGTGCTGAATCAGGTGACCCAGTTGACAAGGAAGCATACCAACGGCTGGTTGGGTGTCTTATTTATTTATGCCACACAAGACCTGACATTTCATATGCAGTGAGTGTGGTGAGTCGTTACATGCATGATCCAAGGACTGGACATTTAGAAGCTGCATATCGAATCCTAAGATACTTAAAGAGTAGTCCTGGAAGAGGCTTGTGGTTCAGAAAGAACCAATATTTGGATATTGAAGGATATTGTGATGCTGATTGGGCAAGTAGTATAGATGATAGGAGATCTACCTCAGGATATTGTGTATTTGTAGGAGGCAATCTTGTGTCATGGAGAAGCAAGAAGCAGGAGGTTGTAGCTCGGTCAACAGCAGAAGCCGAGTACAGGGCGATGGCATTGAGTCTGAGTGAGATGATTTGGGTGAAGTGTCTATTATCAGAACTCAAAGTGTTGAGGAATGAAACAGTGTTACTGCACTGCGACACCAAATCTGCAATGAATATCGCAAACAACCCTATACAACATGATCGAACCAAACATATTGAGATTGACAGATTCTTCATCAAGGAGAAGATAGATAGTGGAATGTTGAAACTGAAGTATGTAAAGTCTAGTGAGCAGGTGGCTGACTGACTCACTAAAAGATTAGGTCCTAGTGAAAGCATGGCAATATGTAACAAGATGGGCATGATTGATATATTTTGCCCATCTTGAGGGGGAGTTTTGGCATGTATGTATGCTATTATGTATGTATGTAGGGACCTATCTGCTCATGTAGCAATAAAAGAGAGGGGGAGGTGTGTGCCTGGGATACACACGAACCCTATCCTCATTCCCAAATTCAACTTAGACACATATTGAAAACCCCGTTCAGACTCATCAACAGTTCATACAGATTTAGTCATGGAAAAACTGACTAGAACATCAAACAGATTTACCTTGTTCATTGTATCAACATACGATGCAGACAAATCATCATACGTCTCGGAACCATGCTCTTTAAGAAACACAATGAGATACCTGAGAAATGTAAGTAACAATCTCATGCAGTAATTGAACAGAAAGTAGTCTGCATTTTATTGCATAGACAACAACGACATGACTTTGAAAATAAACAACGAAACATAGTATGCCATTTCAATTTAATTACTGTTAGTGAAACCATACGACTAACCTATGTAATTTAAAATTTGAAGCATTACCAAGCATGAAATTGACTCGAAAAATGCATTAAATGTTTATAGAAGCAACAATGTAATTTTTGTAGGGAAAAGGGGAAGATAAAATGAGCACAGTTATGCGTCAAAATATATATCATCAGCGTAGCAGACATGAGTAAATCGAAGGATGAGAGGAGTATGGATAAGATTCTCCTTTTGACCATGTGCATTAGAAGTTAACACCTTAGGAGATAATTGTTGCTCAGAGAGGGAAAAGAATTAGTTCATCTAAATGAATTTAGTTTTGCAGCATGTACCTATGTTTCTGAAGCAAATTTTGTTGCAATATCTGTATATTAGTTCCAGGCTTTCTCATAGCAAAGAAAATCTCGATAATGTGGCTGGAAACCTGAAATGGTAAATGCAGGAAAAGATGGGCATGAAACATCCCTCCACAACACATATTAATCTACATAATTAACATATGTAGAAACTAAGAGGAAATAAACATATAGTTTATTAGAACGAGAGATTAATGGTGAATAGCCCAGATGAGGTAACCTTGGATAGCGCTTTTCGTCGAAGCGTTTCCAGTTCTTGCGTAATATCTTTCAAAGCTTTTGATGCATTAATCAGTGGGTTTACTTGAACAAATTTCAACTTTTTGCTCAAAATCTCCAGACTTCTGGCATAACCATCATTTACCTGCCAAAATAAACTGGAATAGAAAGTCATATGAACTATACAGAAGAAACCAGAATAGCAAGTCATGGCTGCTAAAATAGTGACAATTTGCAGCGTGGAAGACAAAACAGGAAGTAAACAGTCATAACACAAAACGATAGCATGAAATATCTGAGTTTTTTTAAGGACACTTACCTCTCCATTAACAAGAATATCTACTAAACCAGGAGGAGCAATTATCTCTTCAACAAATCCAGCAAGCTTTGTCTCCACCAACTGTATGTGTTTAAGTTTTCTTGTGAGCACATTTAATCATAAATGATAGAGGCTAAAATGAGTGCCCCATATGCTACAGTATAAAGGTATTCGAAGTGGAAGGATCAATCAAATTTCGGTAAACAAATCATGTTACTTGTAGGCTAATGTGTGAAAGTACAGTAAATGTTTTATGTATAATTATGATATGCAGGCTCCTAACCTTGCGGTTCTTCAGTTGAACACTTATATCCAAGGATTTCACCTGGAGGCTTCTAATTTCCGAGCTTATTGAACCTATATGGGCCTGCCAAGTGAACCATTAAATTTTTTTTCTTGAGACAATGATACGCAGGTCTTCTGAGTGTTTGGCAAAAAAAATCATTAAAATTAAGTTTAGTGATTTGATTATAATCAAAACCTACTTTGAGCAGAAGCTGCAATAGAACATCTCTTTGCAAATTTAGTAAAATAAAAAATCTTCCAAGCAACTTGTAAATCAACATTACGTTCTGTGAAGTCAATTAGTAATTTGGTTTTTGCTCTTGGTTGGAAAAAATATAGTGAAAATATAGTGGTTTGGTTTACAAAATGTCACAAAAACTTTGACAACCCTGGGTAGGTGATTTCTTATATATCCTGGCCCAGAAGTCAATGGAAACATAAGATTACTGCAATGCTATGAAGGAGATCGGATACAAAAATGTCTCTCCTGTATGACCATGTAAAGGCCAAGTTATCAGGTTCAGAGGGAGTGAAACCCCAATTTAAGAGAATATGGTCGCCACATGATCTTTGAAGAAAAATGAAACACTTACGCGAATTTACAGTAACAAATACGCCTATGATCTGTTTATCCACACAGTAATGTACTTCGCCTACCTGGAAGCCACTAAGAAGTGGTCCTATTTGTGACAAAATAATGTCACATTCATGAATCTGATCATGCAACAGAGCAAGGTTGTCGTTATCTTCAATATAATCCTGAGAATATAAAACAAGCAATCTTTAAGACCCAGGTGCTAGATGTAATGTTTCCACATATAATGTAAAATAGCAGAGCACGAGGTCAATATGATTTAGAACATAACATGGCTGGCTATGAAAAAGATACAGAGCTATTTCATATTTTGTACAAAGCTATTGAATGAACTAACCTGTAAATAAGTTACAGTGCAAAGGTCCAGGTTATAAGGTACCAATCAAATACTGTTTTTATATGAAAAAAGGAAAACAAAACATGCCATTTGAAGCACTGGAACAAGGGATAACAAAGCTCTATGTCTTTGTCCCTAAAGGACAATTGCATAAAACATAAAGAACTTGAATGCTTCTATTTTTGACTTCTACAAGGTTCTTGTATATTTGATAGTTCCTTGTATTTAGCAGTTAAACAACATGATACAGTAATCCATTAGGAAGCCAAGTGTCCAACAAAAACATCCAAGCTAATTAAGATTCAGAACAACTTTTTTAGCTAAGAACAAATAAAATAATAATGATAGCTAAGAAACGAAACATAGTTTTGTTATGCTCTGCTCAAATAAAAACTGGATAGCATGTATTGTTGGTAATGATATGTGGCCTGAGTTTTCTGTCGTAATCATTATTTTTTGATTTGCGGAGAATCTATTTAAAGAAAGGAAAATATACATCCACCAAAGTGGATCCCATTCAAAAAAAAGTTAGCAATACCATAAAATAATATGATAGCCATAGCTTCTGAAAAGAGAAAACGTGCTGCAATTTATATTGTAGTTTTAACAATTCGTAAACATTTGCATAGCTAAAGCTTTCAGCAACTCATACTTCAATCAGAGATTCTTCAATATGGCCTAGGTTGCCCTCAACCAATGTCGCCAAGCCACGTTTTTTTTCACCATTCCTTAAAATAGTTATTAGTACCTGGACACAACAGAGAACACCATATTAGCCTTTTATATGACTGCATATGAGGAAAGAGAACTCAAGCTTCTAAGAAATTGGGTGAGGTATGTTTGGGCTGGGTGTAAGCAAAGGGTAGATAGCTCAAGTCCAATTTACTTCAGGTATCACTGTATTATAAGCCAAGTGCAGGGTACTTTATTTCATTCTTTAGGAAATGCCAAACATCATTATGAAGGTGTGAATTTTTGGTGTTTAAATCCCATGCATCCTAAACGTGAAAAAGATAAACCAAGTCCAAGAGTAAGGATGAATAATTAGTATTACATGATCCAGTATATATTAATTAAAATGCTAACTATGCACTTATCTGAAATACATGGAAACAATATCAAACTACATGCAAATCAATAGTCACATAAAATGGAGAATGAGAAACATCAGTGGCCCGTGACTCACATCATAGTCCTTGTGCTCTTCAAGTTCCTCCTCCAACTCATCCAGTGATATATTCTCACTGTTAGGATGATCCAGAAAAAAAAAATACCAATGATGTGGTGATATACCATTTGGTGAAATAGCATTTACAGTACGATCACTCTCTGAATCTCTAAACATTTTGCAAAATATCCAAAGCAGGTAATGGTGATGTGATACAGAAATAGAACAGCAGTACAGTTCTAATTTAATCCTGCTGGGATTGTGGTACCTTTCGGAATCCTCATCGAAGCACAAAAAACGACAAAAATGTTCCTCAATTCGCTGCTCCTGAGCCCAAGCCATAGGGGCTTCTAACATACAGCAGAAAATCATCTGAGTGGCAGATTGCATGAGTGGTCTGAAAGGAAAGGTATGGCCACATGGGGATGCAATGTACGCCCAGCTGAAGCAGCAAAAAACGTATAGAAATCGCAGGCTCCATAGTAGTTGAATAGGAGGAAGTGGGATACCTCACCTCGCCTTGGAACTGTGGCACCGCTCGGCTACCACGGCGAGCTTGGGCCCTGGCTGCTGCCTCGATCTCGCTGCCCTCTTTTCGCGATCGGGGGGCGAGGGAAATGGAGCGAGACTGAGCGGGGGCGCGATCCGATTCGCGCGCGCGCCTGCGACCCCGCCGCTCTGACGCGGGCGCGCATTTTGAACCGATCGCGGAGCCATCGGGTCGGTTCTATTTTTGGGCTTGGAGCGGCCTGGTGACCGGTGCGGATTGCAGTCTTGCAGAAAAAAGTTGCACAGCACATGCATCCCTTCGTACAGTGAAATCTGAATATTGTTTTTTAACAAATAGTCTGAACAGTGGGTGTGTGCATGCTTGGAAGAGGATACGAAGAGAAGGAAAAAAGACGAACGACGTAAGCAAATGCATGCACATAATTTTAAAATAAAAAGATCATAATTTTAAAATCCGATTATACAGTTATGTTTGTTTCAATAAAGGTTTCAAAAAAAATCTCACACCACTATATTTCAATGATATATTTTTTATGGGAAAACTTTTTTAGTGTATTCTAATTTGCTGCAAAAATTGTTTATAGTTTTACAGAATGTTTGCTTCACATGGCTGAGTTCAGTTAAGTGGATGTTGTGTTCATATTGTGAAGATAGATTGTTTGGTGCCATTAGTGGATGAGGGTAAACACTTTGTTGGGTAGGTCAATATTTATTGCATGATCGATAATAAGCAACTTTAGCAGATCAGTTGAGCATTCTAATTTATTTTAGTATTTTTTATTATACACAAGCAATTTATATATCTTTGAAAAATATTATGAGAACATATACAAGTGGATCTTATTTAATTTTGAAGATCTCTTCGAAAGAGATGCAATTGTGCAATCAGAATTTAAATTTGATGGATGATTTAAGAACTACAACTTTTCAGTTTTGAAATTGATTGCATGTACCACTGCACGTGGGGGTGATAGTAAATTTACGTTGCCGTGCAATTGCGCGAACGCACAGCCGTAGCAAAAATATTACCCTGAATATTAACGGATCATTTGTTCGTGCAGGCAGGGATTGATCCAACGTGGGACCTGGCGCAGAGCCCCTGCGGACAGAGCTATGGGCAGCACGTCGGTGCCAGCTCTACACTTGCTAACCATCACGCAAGCGTCCTTGATCTCACATTGATTCCAGAATTCAGATGAGAAAAAAAGAAACTGCAAATTCAGTGTGCAGCAAAGACCACAAGAAGGCAAGGAACCCACTCAGGATGCCCGGGCGCAGCCGCCCATAGCACGCAGAATGGCAGCTGCAGTGGAGGGCCTACATACAGATCTGTAACCATACAAGCACGCAAGCACATGCAGATCGCACGCCAGGCATAGCATGCCTGGCGAATTTGATCTCCACGGCACGTTATTTTTGGCACATTCACCGTTTAATGAAGCGGGACCAATCAACAAATCTGCACATAAAAGTTCTCAACGCGCAAATTCTGCTGCGGGGGGCAGTTTTTGCGCCTTGTGTACATGACCTAACGAACACCGAGGACACAACTAAAACGAACGGATTGTTCCATAACAAACAGACTGTAAATTCCTTTGGTACTTTCATGTCTGTGGGTGTATAGTCACGGCAACACTGCAGACTTTTGAATGGATCGCCAAGAGGTGAACCTGCAAGAAGATAGAAGAATCTGTTATTACTTGTCGGTAGAAACCACAAAATCAGGTGTTAGAGAAAAAGAAACCACAAAAGCAGAAATGGTACTTGAGGTGCGAAGAAGAAAAGAGGCAACATGTGCCATTGCACAAGCAAACAAAGGTGTCGCTTGTAAGGAAAACAAGAAGAAGATCCAACAGGTTGAAATTGAACCATATGTATACCAGATAAAGAGTACAATCTTATACACAGAAAGATCTAGCATGTTCCCGAGACAGTTTAGAAACTTCATCAGAGCATGTGGTTCTTTAAATAATGTCTATTCTAGCAGAAGTATTCCATCACTTGTTCATGTCACTGTCCTCCAGAAAATACCAGATTCTCCACACTTTCTATTTTACAATATCACGTGCCCAACTGCCCAAGAAAATTATGAATTTCACTGCCAAAGACGTGACCTTATAACTAGTGTTAAGGATTATGCGTATAGACCTCTGTTTTCATTAGATATACACTAAAGACATCAAAAATGACCCAAAAAAAGGAAAAATCCTATGGTATGAGATTGACTAAATGTGTGCAATGTGGTTAAGTGATTATAAAAATGCTGAACAAAGCTACTCCAAGCTATTCTGCTGATTGATCTTATTTCTGAATCAACCATCAGGCTATAAAAAAAAAGGCAAACTAAAAACCAATACAAAATAAACTAGAAGCACCCCAGGATTCAATTAGAAAAACCAGAGATGCATTCCCAAGGAGCAATACAGTGGTATGAATGTTTTTGTTGCAATGCACCCATGCATCCAATCCGATGTTAATGGATTGACATTTGTTACCAGGGTTGAGGAAGGACACAAAGAAAAGTATGGACAGCTGAGCACTTCAATAATCCATCATTTATACCTTTAATATATTGTGTAATTAACTAATTATGCAACAAGTAAACCAAAATGGCTGATCGAAGTCGCCATAATTGATAGAATCCATGTTGTGAATAAGACCTAAACTGAGAAAGACATCTGCATAAACCATGTCATACAAACAAATCACATGCAAAATCTTATATGATTATTCGGTTACGCTTTCTGAGAAAAGGAGGAGGGGAGGGGGGGGGGGGGGGGGGGGGCATTTTCTAATATGCTGGTTTTGTTGGTCCTCCTAGTCTTTAGAAACTAGAAATGATACTTGCATCTTGAAACATTCCAGAAATCATGCTAAGAGATAGAAGGGAGAAACTTGGACATAGAATCTATCAAACCCCACAGGATGGCTAATAACTACAAAAAGAACTTAGCTATATAGATGTATGATTACCAGAAGAGCATGCCAAAAGTACGAAATAACACTTACTGTTGTAGAGATATTTTGGTCTAGAAGTTAAAGGTAGCCAATTAAAAAAATGCAATCATGCTGATGGTAAGCTTATTCGTCCATAAATCATATCTTCCAAAAAGGAAAAGTGATCTCTACAGTTATGCTAGATGTACACCTGAAGTTATTGTGTTTAATCAGAAAGGCTTTTCCTATGAGAAAATAGAGGGCCTTTATAGGAAAAGACACATCACATATCAATGTAACGTAGTTTACACGAGACAGTTGGAAGCATAGGTTGTGTTAAATTCCTGAATTTTCTTCTGCTTGAAATCAAGAATTGATCCCTATTCATGTGATAAACAATGTAAGTGAATATTCAGCAAAACATTAAGACAATGTTCCATTTAATATGTACAATTGTAGGATCAGGATCATAAACGCAAAGAAATTAACAAGATCACTAAGGTAATTAATGCATTAAGGGTCATACAGTAATACCATCTACTGTTCTACCACTTCGTTTACAATAGGAATCAGGGATTTCTCAAGAAGGGGTTTCAACTGAACCAACAACCTCTACAGGTATAAACTCGCTTTCTCACTGGAAGCAAAATCCAAGTATCGAGTTCCCTTTTTTTTTAAGAAAAAGAAATTTAATAAGAGTCTGAACAGTGAACAAACATAGGCCACTGTTTCTGCATGACATTGGACTTATTGCGAGTCTGAACAGTGAGCAAGCATAGGCCACTGTTTCTGTATGACATTGGAAGGTCACTAGCCACTACATCAAAGGTACACTTCAAAATTGGATATGAATATTTAAATGTACTATTGCTTCTTCACCATTTCCTGCCCTATCCGTGTTTCTAAGGACTTCCATAAGTTTGATGATATTTTAGAATAGACAAATGTCATAGCATTTTACCACATTTTCACTAAATTTAGCCATTTCCTTCCTTCCACTATGGTTAACAAGAAATCAGTAGTTCAACTATAAAAATTCAGAACAAAAAAATTGGACTTAGATGCGAGAATAAATAGTTCTAAACAGGTTCCACTTTGAAAACCTATAGCCAGTAACGATAGCAGTGTTTGACTATGCAAATACCTCAAGGTTGATTTGTGCTCAATTCTTGCTGCTGGGCGCGCCTCCATCTTGCGATCCACTACCCTGAGAGTTGCTACCGCTGCCCCCATTGTTCCCATCCTGCTGTGATGTTTGCCCTCCCAATCCACTGAACGGCCACGGCAGCGACACATTGAACCTCCTCTCAACCACCCTAGCATTCTCCTCCCTTTCCTCCATCCCTCCATCAGCAGCAGTAGAGCTCCCAGACGCAACCGCAGCAATTCCAACAGGCGGCTGCGGATTAGAGGCCTTCCGCCCCTCATAATCTGGATCATCAGTGGGGAGCTCAAAACGACAGATAGGGCACGAGTTGTGAAGCTCCAGCCAGGGCACAATGCAGTCGGCGTGGTAGATGTGCTTGCAGGGCATCTGCTTAGCCACCTCTCCAGGAGAGAAATCATCCTTGCACACGGCACACTCAGCGCCCTCCGCCGCGGCAACCATTGCGTGAGTCACGACGACATCGGGGAGAGCAGAGAGGGCCGACTTGGCAGCTGGCGGTGTGCCATAGCGGTTAGGGTCGTTCTCGGCGAGCTGCTCGATGAGTTGCTCAAGGCCCGGGCCAACGAAGTAGTCCCCGAAGCTTGCCCCGCCAGTGCGGCCGAATCCCGGGCCCAGGCTGAGGCTGGCGTCGTCGAGGAGGAACTGGATGTTGGCCCCTCCCTCCATGAGGCTACGGAGGTAATTCTGGAAGAACATGACCGGGTCGAAGGGCTCGGGCTCGTTCTCGGGGGTCGCCGTGCCGGCGGCGGAGCGCACGCCGCCGCCGACCCTGCCGGATTGCTCGCCAAGTCCGAGGAAGGTGTTGAGGATGGAGGAGATGTCGTTGGGCTGGGACGGGGAGGTCGCGGCGGAGGAGGACGAGGACGACAGGGACGGGGAGCCGCCGGAGCCGGCGCCTGGGGCTGGGGCGGTGCTGGCGGCGGGGATCGTGGTGGAGGCGAAGGGGAAGGGGAAGGGGAGCGGGATGAAGGTGGGGGCCGGGACGGTGACCTCCTCGAGGAAGTCGCCGTGGCAGTCGGGGCAGGAGAGCTCCCCGGCGGCGGCGGCGGAGGCCGCGATGAGGACGGTGCGGTTGCATTGGTAGCAGAAGTACTGCTTGCGCGCGGCGGCGGCGAAGTAGGCGGCGGCTGGAGTAGACATGGCGGCGCCCGTCGATCTCGCGGCGGCGCCCTCTCTCTCTCTCGCTCAATATATGGAATTTAGGTCATCGATTTTCCAGTGCTGTGTTTTTGTGGGGAGCGATTTCCTCCGGATTTATATTTATTTATTATACGAAGCGTCGGGGCACGGGATCAGGAGAGGAGAGGACACGGTGTTCGGTTCGGTGAGGTGGGATAGGATCACCGGCCGGTCGCGGTATTTCACTTGGGGTAGAACACGGCTGTCCCGGTTTGGACTTTGGACCGAGCCGTCGCCTTTTTTTATATGGATATATAAACTCTTGTGATCAGAACGTTCTGGAACTGTCCTCCTTCGGTGCAACGTAATAGAACTCGCTAACAAAAATAATAGCACCGAATAGTTCCTGTTACATTGGCTGATTATACACGGGGAGTGAAAAATGTATGCTATGAACTTACTGTTCATACCTTCTTTTAGAATTGAATGGATTCTCAACAAAGGGAGGAGGTACCAAGAATAACTTCCAAGTAGAGCTACAAATGTGATGAGATTATAGACTATATGACCGAATAGACGAGAGGTGAACTCATTCCTATATACAAATATAACCTCTTTTAGCATGAAGATCGAAAAGTGTGATTCTGCCAAGTTATCACATACAACTTTACATTTGTGATTCAATTGATTGTGTTGTTTTTCAATCTTGAGTGGTGTAACTCTTATGTATATATTGTAATAACTTCTTAATTCTTATGTAGGTTAACGGGTATGTCTGCACTTAGCATCCATGCAACATGTCCTATACCATATCAAAACAATGGTTAAAAATAAAAATCTTCAATTTGAAACTATAAATTCAAATGGGAACAAAGGGTAAGGTACAATGTTTATCTAGAGATGCCAATTGGTGCACCTTAGGGGCACCACCGACCTTTTAGTTCAATTAATTAAATATTTTTTTAAAAAAATACAATACTCTTAAGGGCATTTACTCTTGTCCTTATCTTGTAGATTTTGTTGATATAAATAGAAATATGAAAGGGACGATGATTACGTGTGGCGCACACACATGCACGACACCTTCACACGTACGTTCACACAAGATGAACGCACGTTCAAAGGTGCGACTGCATGCTCCACACGTGTTTATTGATGATGTTGATAGTAAAAATATGTTGTGGTGGTTGAACAATGATGAGGTTGGCCATCACCGAAACCCGACTTTGCTGGATTATGAAATGCCTGAGCAGAAAGACTGGACACAACTTCGATACTTAGTAATCACCACATACCACATATGATGTTGGACAAACATGAAGGATTAGGTGGACGATAGTGGCATGATACGCTCTGAAGTCGCTAGGTCTTTGTATCCGGATGGATGGGTATATGTAGGTGCACCAATGCAAAAGATTTGGATGCATGATAGTAGCATGAATTGGTGCTTCATGATTTGTGGTACAGAGGAAAGGGTGGTGAAGAGGAAAGAGGTAGCATGTCAAAACATAGATATGAACCGAGCGTAGGAGAGGGGTGAGGCAAATATATCAAATCTTACCTCTATTTTGATGCCGATAAAACATGATGGCAACAACCACCATTTCACCAATAGGATCTATAAGGTGAAAGATAAGGAAGAGAAGGTGGAGCTTCAACTTCTATTCTTCACTCACCCATGAAGCTAGAATTACTAAAGAAAAAGCTAGTCTGCTTTTTTTTTTTTGCTATACTATGATCGCGAAGCTCCAAACCCTCTCGTCGCTAGAGAGTGAAAGTGTATCTAAACTATCTAAGTGTGTTTTATTGATTGATGATAAATAAAATTACATGACTAATAAATACATTTGATAGGTTTATGAACAAGTGAATGCCCACTGGCAAGAACTATATATGTGGTGACTAGAATAGCTTAGTAAATACTATATGTTAGTAATTGCAGCCTTGAGTTCATACTAGGATAACATAAACGAAGTTATATTTCTACTTTGTACTTGTAAGGGTATGAGAATCTGATAGTGCACCGGAAGTTCCGATCTAAGTTGGATCCTCAAAACTTTTGGTTCCTAATCAAAAAAATCTAACCTTGCTTTCACATTGAATTAATAGAAAATATGCCTATTAAATGTCTCTCTAGGTGACCATATCAATCATTCAGAGAGATCACTGGAGCCAAAATGACTGAAATGGAAACAAAAAAAAACATGTCTAGATAAGGGAAACATAACAAAATTTAGTCATCCGTTTGGATAGAATAAACAAAAAATAAAACAAAATGGTTAGCAAATCCATTTGAAAAGAAATAAACTTAAAAATGTAAATCCATTTGAAAAGAAAAAAAACTTAAAAAATTGCCCCCATGCAGGATCGAACTACAGACCTTCAGTTTACAAGACTGACGCTCTACCACTGAGCTATAGGGGCAATCGCGTCTACGGTCCAGTTTAAATTTTATTTATAATAAAGTGGCCTACCGCCTACTAGCCACCTATTGCTCGCCGCCCGCCGCCCGCGGCTCCTTCGTCACTCCTCCCTCCGCATTTACAGCCGCCGCCTCTCCTCCCCTGGCGCCGCCGTGACAACGCCTAACTAGCACGGCGCGAGCCATGGCGACCCCGGGACGGATCGAACTGGACAAGCTCAGCGTGGAACAGCTCAAGGGGCTCAAGGAGCAGACGGATCTGGAGGTCAACCTCCTCCAGGACAGCCTCAACAAGATCCGCACAGCCGCCACTCGCCTCGAGAGCGCCTCCGCCGCGCTGCAGGACCTATCCCTCCGCCCCCACGGTGCGTATCCTCTCCTCCAATCACCGTTCCTTCCCCGCTTCGCGCGCTCCGTTTCCTCGTCCTTCCAGCGTCGATTGGTAGCTAACCCTTTCCTTCGGTGGTGGGTGTGCAGGGAAGAAGATGCTTGTGCCGCTCACGGCGTCCCTGTACGTGCCCGGCTCTCTCGACGACGCCGAGAAGGTCCTTGTCGACGTCGGCACTGGTTACTTCATCGAGGTAACCTCGCTTGTTGCAATTGTTTGACAGATCAGTTCAGCTTGCTAGCATGCGCTTTATACTTTAGTATATTATGTAGACTATTATAGGGATTTGAACCATTAAAGCTTCTTTAATTGTATCAAAAACATTTGGGTTCAACATGGGTGGGGTGGCATTCTGATATCCTCATATCCACGATGGCTGGTTATTTGGCACCACATCATCATGTTGAACCTGAATTGATAATTGCATAAGGAAAAAGGTCAGTTGCTGTCAAGTGCAATACGTTTCTCTCAGCCTTTCTGATGGGGAATCTACAACTACCAGCCTTGTAGGTGTCCAGTGATGTCTCGTGATTCAGTTTTTGCCTTACTAGTGGAAGAATGTTTCAATTTGCTCCAGCATAAATGTAAAATGCATGCTTGTAGGTCATGTTATTTATGCATTACCTTAGTTAAAAAGTATGTGTACTCAAATGCTCCATTTGTTTGCTCTGCAGAAAACCATGGCTCAAGGGAAAGACTACTGTGAAAGGAAAATTAATTTATTGAAGTCAAATTTTGATGAACTGGTTGAGGTATGTAGTACTTGCTTGATTGCTCTGCTCTTGTATACATTGCTATTTCTTCCTACCTGGAGGAGCAAATGCTTTGTTTCGTGTTCACCGCATGGGTTACTCATTATTGATAAACAATACTAATTTTATTGACATCCTCAAGACAAATTTGGACGAATATTCTAGTTTCTTTTCTATAAAATAATTTTGACATGAGATTAGGAAATTCTGTATTCTTAAATTTTCTAGCTACCTCGCATACATCCTATATATCCTCTGATTTTTTTGCTGTGACTTTTCTGGATACACCCATAGTATGCTGGGTTATCTAAGAACCAGTATTTTCACCAAGCTTGATAGCTAGTTGGAATTTCAGTGCCTAACGCAACTGGTCATTCTATTTCATTGTGTAATTTATATTGTATATAAGTAATTATCATCCCTCCAATGTGTCCTTATTTTACTGTCAAAAATTGCCAATGCTTTTGAATCATTTTTATATGTTAAAAACTTTACGGTGTTATGTTTAGTAGTTAGGTCAATTATGAAGCATAATCATGAAATGTATTCAGCCATGGTTCAAAATTGCATATAAACTTGAAGTCGGTACAAGTTGATGCCGAAGGCTTTTCTGCTACTCCCTCAGCCACAATTTTAGGCAATGCCATCTTGTGCATTTAGAACTTAACTAGTTTCTGGCAGTATGGTTCTTGTGTCTTGCTAAGAGAACTTTTGACAAGAGATAAACAGGCTATAAACTGGACTGTTTTCTGAAACATTAGCTGGATGAGTTATCTTCTTATTGTACAGTCATCTTTCTGTCTTATGGACACAAATACATTTTACTCAACTGCTAGATCCCCATTTGCTGAACTTATCATCTGTCCTTGAGACAGGATTGTACCACAAAGCTCAGTATGCACATTGCTACTGTTAGATAAACAGTAGCTTGATATAATTTGAGTTAATGAGGCATTGCTTCTAGCTGATATTAAGAAGTTGGACATACTTTTGGTGTAGGTGGCTACGAAAAAGAAAGCCATAGCAGATGAGATGGGTCTGCTGCTACAAGCCAAGCTGAGGCAAGCATCGCCTGGCCCAAGTTCATGAGAGCTCCGGATGCATGTCTTGTCTCCGCCTTGTTGGATGAATGGATGGTTTAGTTTGTAGCATTAGGGAAGCACAGGGAAATGATAGCTGCTTTTGTCATGTGTGCAAGGCTACGGGTCACGGATAATTTGCTGAACCAACCTGCCACATCAAACATCATCATGTTATTTTCCAGTTGGTCCTGAACAAGAGTTGAGTAATTTTGAAGTTAGTGTTAAACTTGCTGTGTGGACTGTATTTTTTTGTCACACAATGAAGCCAACGCTTATGGTCATCACTGTTGTGTTTCTTGCACCTCTAATGGCTAATTTGGTTTTTGTTGTTGTCCATCGAACTTTCATGCGTTTGTCTGGCTGATGGTTGGCTGGTGTGCAAATAATCTATTAGTTCTGTGAAATTTACTTAATGGTCTGAGATGATTTTAAATAGTGACGCTGTGCACAAGAGAGTGCTCCTCTTCATGTTTTGCTATCTGATGCAAGAAAGCGGTACATTCCAGCCGCGCCAAAGAAAGCTGCAGGTTTCCTTCGCTTCCTTTTTTAAACAGCAACATCAAACACGTCGACTAGTCACGCAACATTCAGCCAAAGGTCTTCCATGTGATCAAACAAAAACTGAACTGAGAATTGGTAACATTCTGGACGACTACGCTAGACGTATCCAACATGTAATGTCACAGCACGAAACTAGCCCTCAGAGACAGCCCTTTCCAATATCAGCGAACGTGCCCTCAGGTACAATTCATATCTAACACTGCCATCCTATGCTTACAACACTAAGCCAGCCTCTCCCACAGGTCAAAAAGGAGCCCTGAAGCGGGCTTCTTACACTTCCAAAAACCTTCAGTGGAAGTGGAGAACCGCAGGTGCAACAGGATAACTGTCATCTGGTTAGGAAATGAGCAATTGAGCATGCAGTTATCTAGGCCTCCCACCTCTGAACGAAGAGTCAGGCGGAGCACATATACATATACTGGTGATCTTCTCCTGCAGGCACTCATCTGCGGCCAGTAAGTAGGGTGTGAATTGAACTGCCAGCAGCTGCCCGTTTCTTTGACTGAAATTCCATAGTTATCACGAGGTTAAAGTATGCACACGACAAGCTTAGGGAGTACGCATAAGGTATAGGCATGCACCTTTGCGTTGTTGAAGAGGTCCTCTGCAATGGCTTCCATTTGTTTCCGCTGCTGCTCCTCACGCATGAAATCAGTCATTGTGCCCCCATCATAGTCAGATTCTCTGCAGAAAGAAAAAGAAAAGCTAATTAGACTTTCATGCCTAATAACCTTCAAAATTCAATGGAAGTCTTTCTGGCTCTTGCCTGTATGGATCTCGTGCAAATGGAACAAGGTCCTTGAAGCTGTTTCCCGACACTGTTTCCCTCTGAAGTAAAAGGTCGGAGGCCCAGAAGTAAACATGGACACATTCAGTTGTTTATGCCAAAAAGGACTACATGAGAAAATATTACATTTGCATGATATATACCTTTCTAAAGCGTTTGAAGTTAACACCTCCAACTTCAGGTGATGCAGCAGGAGCTGTCCGAGGGGGTCTTTTGACAACCAGATCCTGACTAAATATTACATCACAAGCCCCATCCCTGCTGATGTCCAAATTCTCATCCTTTGGCACCTTGCTTATAACACGAACATCCTCATCTCTAGCTTTGGATCTATATACTGCTGTTTTCTCTATGACCTTAACATCATCTTCCGTAGGTTTCGAAACTTCAACTTTCGGTGGGTCATTTGGTTGAATAACATTAGCCTTTGTTCCACTGACAGTTACAGCAACTTCATTGGTTATATTTGTGATTTCCTTTTCATCATCAGAGATATTCTCAATGCGATTTTGAGACTTGTTAGCAGCACCACTAGGATTAGAAGTTGCAGTCTCCATTTCAACATCAGAATCCTCCACAATAGTTTCATCCATCGAATTCGAGGATGTAACAATGACTGTCAGAAACAGAATTAAGAGAACATTTGAATTTATAATCTTGATATGATGCAGGGAAAGGCATCAAAGATGCTAGTGTAAAGGTAAAGAAAAAGAGAATAGCAGTGAGTGGATTTGTTCTATTAATACTTACAGGCAGGTGGTTCAATCGCAGTTGCTTCCAAGCGGCCAGACAATATAGCAGCAAATAGCTTAACATCACTGATCTTTGACAACGGAAACAGCCCACGAATCTTACTGAACTCTAAGGGATACCTTGCAGGAACCACAAGAATTTGTTGATCAGTATCTCCAGCTACCGAGTCCTGTCAATGATAAGGTAGAAATTGGTTGTGGCACCAAAAGCAATGTAGCAATCAACTAGAATAACTTATGCAAAATTCTGCTGGCATAGACCAGCAGGGAAAACTTTATTTTTGCTATAAGCATGTGGGAGAAAACAGATTACACATCTCATATTTTCTGAAGACAACAACCATAACATGGTTTCACCAGCACTTACCTGGCTGTTTGCACAAAATTCATCAATGTGGATATATTTTGCTCCAGTTACTTCCAGTAATCCATGGAGTTTCTCACCAAATTGATACTGCACTTGTATAGAATTAGCCAACAATAAAGTGCCTAATGATATTTTTTCCTTTCAACAGAAAAGAACCGGACAGCACCTTATCTGATGGCCCTAGGATAAAAGCATAGCCTGCTAGACAATTCTGAATGAGGTTGATCTCCACCATCTTGATTACTGTCCCATCAAGAGTCAAGTTTGGAATGTATCTGGATCAAGTTCCAACAATAACACTTGGTCTATGATCATACAGCAAGCACAACATGATATAAGGATACACACATACTATATTATCAAGTGTCGGAGGGTTGCCCACAACTTACTGTGTACAAGAAGGGATTTCTGTGTGTATGTTCTTTTCAGACATTGCCTGAAACAGATAAAAAATAGTACAAAACTAAGGTTGAGACATGCAATATGAGAATGGTTTATATGGCACAAGTTAACTAGGTGTTCAATCTTCAACAATCAAAACCCATGGCCTCTTCAGGATCATCTGTATGATCATGATTCTTTTTGACCTACTACTGTGCAGCCAGCTAGTTCACATAAGTCCATCCACATGGAAAATAACAATTAACTGATCTCTTTTTAGAAAAAAAAACACTGGAGCATATAAGAAGTATGGCCATAGGAGAAAGCAAGTACCTTAAACCACTCTCCCAACACAATCTGCTTCTTTCCCATAACTGCATCGAGGAGCTCAGGTGTCAACGAACATGATTCATCAGCAAGAACATGTGTACATTCATCACTCCACTTACGAGTAGCGTATGCACCTTACAAAAAGAAAAATGGTGGTCATCATTAGTGTGCAAGATAACAAAAGGTTATCATGTGTCAGCAACTGTAGCAATATTCATGAAGAAAAAAATATATGCTTGATAATGAACCAACAATGCTTCTATTACAGAATGGAAGTGTTGATTACCACTAACCAATAGATGTCATGACTGCATGCAATGATGGATCAATTCGCGCTGATTTTCTGCCATGAAAAAAGGCCACTATGGGGACAAATGACAACCTGTCACGAAGATAATTTTTTTTTGGAAATTAGTACAACTGATGCATTCAACTTTCACAGCAAAGGATCACAAAGATACATATGAGTTAACCAAAAACTGCCTAAGACGTAGGGGTGGTAAAGGGCCTTAAATTTTAGCTTAGATAATCTAAGGGCCGGGCTCTAATCTTATACATTTTTGAGCTAAAAATATATAAGGGACAAATTGGATTGTGAGAAAGCATTAGGGCCATGATCCTTTACCACCCCTAGGACGACACCATGTATTGATAAGGTGTTCTTATGCATAGCAACATATTATAACCAAAAAAGTTTGGAAGAAGTGAAGGTATTAGAAGATGTATAGAATATTTTGACTTGTGCTCACCTGAAGGTTGCATTCCCAGTTCCAAAAGTCACAGTATCGCCATCAGTAAGCATTACATCTTCATCCTTATGTAGACGACTGCCCTGGGTTCCATGTACTTTGTTGACAAATGTGCCATACTTCGATCTGTCGACTACACGAACATAGGATGGACTGGCAGGCGCACCAGAGTGCGGATCCCAGGCAACCATCTTTTCAATCGCAATCTCCGCATGGACTCGGGATATAGATGTGTCAGCTTGAACAATGACATCACAATCTGCAGTGGAAACTTACCAACATCAATATATGGCTGAGATCTCTACACGGTTCTTTTACTAGGTCAGGCATGAATTGAAGATAAAATAACTTTAATAAAACCATAAAACAAGGATGCTTGTTCTTCACCATTCCTTATTCAATAAGTAGCAAACATAAATTCATAAACCTTTTCCTAGTTCACATTGCCATTTTAATCCAAGGAGCCAAAACATCATGCCTAATCTCCGTTTAGTTATTTTTTTTTCTGATGGTCTAGTCTCTGTTTAGTGAAACGCAACACACCAATCGCTAACAGGAACTAGCTCATCGCCACACCAACGAACTGCAAGGAACCGCATAAGAAACGCAAACGGGGTGAGGTCCAAGGGGGCACCTTTGCGGCCGACCTTGTACGTCCCGGCGGCGAAGATGTAATGCTTCTGCGTCCCTGCGAAACGCAACAACAAACATTCACCAAGCCATCGATCGACCCAAACTCACAAAAAAAAAACCACACCGCGAGATCGGCAGGCGATAGGTATTTCGACAGGAGAGGCGGCGCACCGCGCACTGTGTCGACGGGGGTCAGCGCCCAGACCATCCCTTCCTCCCGCTTCCTCCACCGTACACTGCCCCCAACTCCTTCTCGGGGTTTCCTTCCAGGCCCGCCGCGGGAAGGGGGGTAGGCAGGCGGCTGGCGCTGGTCGGTACTTCCGCCCGCCGCGGCGGCCGTCGGAGCAACGCCTTGGCCGGAACTGTGTCGTCTAAAACGCTGTAGCGGCTCGGCTGCAGCGAATACGGAAAGTTTGGATGCAACTTATGGTGTTCCCCGTGGGCTCAAGTGAAGGCCCAGCTGCCCAAGAGGACCAAATTTATTTTCTGGCCCAGAAACGTTAGAAGAGGCCCAAAGTTATAATTTCCTCTCTCAGTTTTTTTTTTTTTGCGAAATCATCTCTTTCGGTTTAGTTCGCCTTTTTCTGATCCATTTTCGTAGGTTCCACTAGAGTGGATTCAAAATTCTACCTTTGGGAAAAACTCCTTCGCAAATTTTGTCAAAAAGAAAAGACTCTTCGCCAATTCATTTTTTTCTCGGCTGCTCGAGTTCACCCATGCTGGCATGGTTGCAGGAGGAAGATCTCCGTGCTGAAGACAGTGGTGCCAATTTGATGGAATGATTTGAACCCATCCCCATTTGGCATCACCATGAATGGGAAATATATTGGCTCACTGCATCGGTGGAGCAACACTTGCAGTTGGAATTTGGAATGAGGCATATAACTTGCTTTAGTATTTGCGGTTCAGCTTAACATCGACTGCTTTATGGTAAGCCAGAAGTCGCCCATGGAATTCGTCAAGAAGAACCAACTTTTCCATGAACAAAATGGGGAATATTACTTTCCTAATTTCCCATTAGCAAAAGCAAACATTTACAACAAAAGAGTCTCCCGGAGTCTCGATCGATGAAGCTGACTTAATTAGTGTTGGCGCTAAAATCGGCCAGATAAGAATCGGCCGATGGTCTTCAGCGTCGGACACACGATCCGGGAGAATCTGCTTAGCTCCTGTTCGGGTTATTGCCCTGGTGCGGTTCGCGCGGCGTGCCAGTCAATCTGACCTGTTGATTGACAAGGAAATAAAAGTATTAAATTCCGGGCGTCCCGATCGGCTGGGTTTCCGATCTGTCCCGAAGAGTGCGTCGGCGAATCGGCCGATTTGCTGTGAAGATGATCGGCTATGGATCAGCCGATAATCGCATAATAATTGCAAAGAAAACTGCTGGAGCGATCTAAACAATTATTACAGATGCAACACTTGAAAATAGATCTAATCGGCTATGTGATGATGAACGAAGAAGAGCGATGATAAAGCCGATAACTCCAATTTCAAGCTGGATAACTGGTGATAATACTAGAACAATAGGTAAAACCTATAATTCTAGTAAATATCGATAACTGGTGAATAAATCCAAACGAAACCACAGCGATGCACCGTAGTTAAAGCTCGGATGTTACTCAATAAGCGGAACCTACCAATTGGCCGGAGATCAAGTTGATGCAGCCCTGCCAATCCGTACGAACTCGTGAAAGAAGAAAAAGTATTGGCGAAGTCGCCGACTTGAAAGTAAAGTACTAGAAAAAAGTAGAAGTGTTTTTGTTGATTGATGTGTTCATATCCTGCAAAGCCCTAGCGACTCCTATTTATACCCTAAAACCAGGACTCCTGGTCGATTACGACTTGTTACAATCCTTATTTCAAATAGAAAAACTACTATATCTATAATATCTTTAGAAAGGAAACGGACTCCCGCAGAATCCTCCGCCGCCGTCTCCTAATCCAATCAGGACTTTTTCCCATTGCTTCTTGACCGAATCAGCATCGCTCTGTTGACCAATATCAGGCCACTTTTGACCAGGACCCTCTGTTGTGGCTCCAATCTGTTGGCGCAAGCTGTATCACCAATCGGCCGATTTCCAACTGTTACCTCAATCGGCCGATTCTTTACTGTAGCCTTTAGATCTGCCGCATCGGCCAATCCCTTCTCCTGACGCCAATTCAACACGTGTCAAAATCTGGCGTCAACACATGCCCCCCAGTTTCGGAGTAAAACATAATTTTTATTCTGAAACTCTTTCTTTAATCCTTTTCTCCGAAACGGGAGCAGTAAAAATCTCCTTCCGTTCTGCGGTCTTCTACATAATGATTGCGATTTTCTCGGACCGGGTGCTCGAGACAACTGTTCCCCTGGAATTCGTGTAGACGGCGCGGCAAAAATCCCGCCTTTACCCTTTCTCTCTCGGATTATCCTTAAGTACTGGCATTCTCCGCCTACTTTTCTCCACGAGCCTAGTATTTTCCTCCAACGAACCACTTTTCATCTTCCTCCCGAGCCCTCTCGATCTCCAAACGCTCCCTCCGGCAATCTTGCTTGCGACCTGCTCCAACTCCCCAATGGCGTCACCATCAGCAACTTCTCCAATCACGGAGGCTCTATCGGCAACCCCCTCAACGGCGGCGGCCCCATCGGCGGCTCGACTAACGGCTCCATCGGCGACGATGAGCTTCATTCCGGAGGTAATTATCTGAAATTTTCACCTTTTTGCTCTTCTATTGTTCAAGTATTTCCTGGTCCCATCCTCAGTTTTTTCTCTTTTTTCTTCTTTTTAGACATTTAGGCACCAGATTACCATTCCCCTCTCAGAATCCTCCGATCTTATCTGCTTAGGCCCCATGGGGAATCCCGATCCAACTGACCTGATCAACCTAGAGACTCACAGAATCCCTTTCAAGCAATCGCCCATGGATTTAGATCAGTGGGCAGGTGTCTTTAGGTCTTGGCCGAATGAGACCCCTGTTTGGAGAGAATGATACCATAGAGTAGCCAGGTCTAGGAAAGTTCAGTGGGATGAACTAAAAATCGGCCAATGCATAGACCTCTCTCTGTCCCAGATGGAGAAAAATGAGCCCTTGGTCATAGCAGCTTCTTACTTCTGGTCCGACGCACTCAATGCGTTTCTTTTTGGACACGGACCCATGACTCCAACTTTGGCCGATGTCCTGTTGTTGACCGGCCTTGACATCTCCTCCTCTGATACCCCCTTTGACTATCTGATTAAACCATCACATCGGCTAGAGACCAAAGGAATCGGCGGATGGAAGGGGTACATCAGCAAAAATATGAGGACTGGGACAGTTTCAGAGAGAGAGCATACTGCGTTCCTGATGATGTGGCTGGAGAAACATTTTTTCTGTGGCAGAGCAGTTGGCCCTTCTTCCAACACCCAAGCCTTGGCAGAAGCTCTGTCACTAGGATCGGCCGTTCCCCTGGGAAAGCATCTGTTGGGATCGGCCTACCACATGATGCACCAAATCGGCACTAGGCTGTCAAAAGGGGAGCCGATTGGGAACCCTGGCGGTCCCTGGTGGTTCATTACTCTCTGGATCAACCTATATATGAGCAAGGTCTCTCAGCAACGAATAGAGACCAAAACTTTCCCCAACATTGAGTCAGAGGAAAATCCAACCGTCCGACGACGCTGCAGATCTTTTGGAGAAGCGACATCGGCCTTCCCTGGCTGTCAATTCACTGCTGCCCGAACGGCCGAATATTTCAGATGCTTCTACAATGGCTTCAGTGAAGAGACTGTCAGTTGGTATCCATATCGGACAGTAGAGCCGATTTTCGAACTTCCCGTCTGCTACGACTCGTCCACCCATACTTTTGATAGGGAACTTATGGATATTCTGATTAAGACAGGGATTTTGCCAGCCAACTTCTTCTCTGGAAAGGACTCTCCCACATATGAGTTCTATAATCCATCGGCTACAGCAAGGCAACTGGGCTTTGGTCAACTGCCGATTCGGGTCTACTTTGCCGGTCAAGCAAAATTCAGAGACGAACTGACCAAGAGTCTTGACTACAATCGGCTGCGCAACTTAGTGCCAGATTCTAGCACCATTGATCTGAACAACTGGACAGTGGCCTCTTTTGCCGTTTAGCAATTTAAACTATGGTGGGCAGAATGGAAGCAATATCTCTTCTGCAAATCCCCATCAACATATTGCAACATTCTGGACCCAGAAAACGTCGATCCAAGTGCAGCGGTATGTCCTTTCTCCCAGCCAATTTCAATGTTGTTTCTTTTCCATACTACCATCTTACCGTTAGCTTATATTTATCTTCTTAGTCTGAATGCCAAGTCCCTCCGATGCGGAGCCGAAGCGGCAGGCCAATAGAGAACAATCATCCATATACGCCTTATCCACTCATCGGCTTTCACGCTCCAACCATCAAGGATATCGCTACCGGCCGATTGAAACGAACACCGAAAAGGCCAACCTTGAAGACAACAAGCCGTCGAGTGCGTGCCTGTATCGGACCAACTGACCAATCAGCGGTAGTATCGGCTGAAACTCCAACTCCTCTATCTTTGCCGACTACCGATATGGCCGATCCTCAAGTCACCGCAGAAGTCGGAGTAGCTGCGGCATCACTGCTAGTGGAGGCTGTTCAGGTAATCTTGCTTATTTCATATATCTTTAAGTGCTCCACTAACACTAACTTTTTCTTTCTGTCAGGCTGCACAAGCCGCTCCACTGCAATCCCCACAGCAATCGGCCACATCCGAAGCGGAAGCCGAAGCTCCAGCAACTCTACTCATCGAGGTAGATAATCTCTTAACTCAATTTCTCGACATTCAGAGGACTTTAACTGATCCTGATGCAGGCCGATTTGGGTATGTCGACTGTAGTCCCACAACAAACATCGACCGGAAGACCAACAGAGGCATGGCAAATATCTCATATCATCTTGTTTCAATTACCCATAGTATACCCATAGAGTCTGTTTTCCATACCTTTTCAGGAAGCTGATCCAAGCAGAGCATTAATAGTTGTCGAGTTCTCTTCCTCTGACGAGCCGATTGTACCGGTCCCTGAGACGAGGGAGGCGCTCCCATCGGCGCAAGCAAGAGAGATCCGCTTCAAGGAGGTAATAAATTTATCACCGGAATCGGCCGATTCCCTTTTACTGCTCACTAATCCTTTTCTTTATTCTCCCGCAGGAACAAGACACCCCGAATAATAGCATTTTCTCCTTCGCCGTCTCTTTGCCTGATGATGAAGAAATCGCTTCACGCCAAATTCCGCTGAGCTCTATTTCTGATGATGTCCGCGCCAAGCTCGAGAGCATGCGAATTCTCCACCAAAATGATATCGGCCGATTAGTAGAAGATGCTTCGCCGATTCGGCGACTTTTCAGTGACATCAAGGGTCAAATCCCAGAAGAAACAACAGAAAGCTTGGAACTTGTTGCATATATAGAATATATGCAAACCCCAGTTTTCAGGGCCCTGCGCCATATGGCCGATCGTGCCCAGCTAGCAAAGATCCGGGAAGAAGCCGACTCGTACAAACACCGAGCCCAAGAGGTACATCAACGGATCAACTTTCTCGAGAGCTCTCGCCCGGATATCGTCGGCACGATAGATCGTCTCAAACGGAGGAGAGCAGAGCTAGCCAAAGAGATGGAGCAAGTAACCAAAGACATAGCTGCTGAAGAAAAGAGACTTCAAGAGCTCCCATCCGTCATCGCTGGGCTGAAGCAAGAAAGGCAGAACTTGGCCTGTGAAGCGATAAGGCTTCGTCGCCATATATCAGAAGTTCCCGGATCGGCTGACGACGACCAAAGAGTACTAGATTCGGCCGATCAGATCAGGCAACGAGCTATCGCGGCCATAGATGCTTTCCTCGGGCTGTAAAGAATGCTGTAAACATCTAATGCTCCTTTAATGCTACTGCGCCGATTCGATCCTGGACCACTTCCTTTGGCAGATTTGCATTTATGAATGCTTTTACTCCGATAGGACGTGTCCCACTATCCTTTTACTTCCTTCTCTTTATAAGTAGATTCTGCACCGTTTCCAGAGGCATACGCATTACCCATCTTCTCCCCCTCCAATAATCTGGATCTTTTACCTTCCCAAACCGAACAACAAGATGTCTTCTTCGTCTTCTTCGTCTTCTTCCTCTGTCAATCAGGTACGAACTCTCCTCTGCTTCTCCCCTAGACATCTCAATCGCTCTGATGCTGGGTAGCTTTTCATTTCTGTTTAGTCAAAACATTTCAGCCCCAGTCTGGAACGAGCGATCGAAGTTATCCATTCAGACGAACAACTGTCGCAGGCAGACAGAGATCTGATAAGAGCTCATTCTGAAGAACTTAAAGATAATGTTCCTGCTGTTGTCCAGAAGTATTGGGACCTTATAGACGCTCACTGCCTGGTCCGCAAGCGATTGCCATCTGAAAAGAATCCTTCACTCCCTCATCAGGTCGAGACTGAAGTCACCATGGAGAATCTGGAGGAGAAGAAGACCCGCCTCCTGATAGAACTATGCCATCAAGCTGAGACTGGAGCCACCATGGAGAATCCGAAGGAGAATAGGACCCGCCTTCTGATAGAACTAGGTCGGATCGAGAGAGAAATCCAGAGCAAGCGTAATCAATAGATATATCGGTATTTTTATTCTAAGGGCGACTTGTACCATATCGGCCGTGTACTCTATTGTTTTCATCGAATAATGAACTGGTCAAACCGAATCACAATGTTTCTTTCTTCTGGCGATGTCATTTCCACATCGGCTATGTAGACGAAAGCCGATAGAAGTCGGCCATGTTGTCTTGATATATCTTACTGCAAGTTATGCATCTACCCAAATGCTTGGATAGTACCTCTTCAGATATTGTCCATTAAAAGCTCTTGGGAATTCTTCCCCTTCAATAGTTTCCAGAATATATGCATTTCGAGGGGCACATCGGCCGATTCTGTACGGCCCTTCCCAAGTGGGTGACCATTTACCGAATTTGGGATTCTTAGACCCTATCGGCAGCACCAACTTCCATACCAAATCTCCTTGGGAGAATTGTTTAACTTTGACCTTTTTGTCATACCATCTGGCCAACCTTTTCTTGTTCTCTTCTATGATAATCAGGGCCCTCAACCGCTGACCTGCCGAGTCATCGAGCTCATCCTTCATGAGGAAAGAATAGTCATCGGCCGTCAACTGATTTTGAAGCGATATACGTCTTGACCCCATCCTTAATTCCCAAGGCAGGACCGCTTCATGACCATAAAATAGCTGATAAGGAGATATCTTGGTGGCTCCGTGGCAAGCCAACCTATAAGCCCATAGAGATTCAGCCAAAGACGTGTGCCACGTTTTGGGTTGTTCCTCTATCTTCCTCTTAATCAACTTGATTATCCCATTATTGGACGATTCTGCCTGGCCATTGGCTTGAGCGTATCACCATATCGGCGGCAAATTCTCCGAATTCTCCAGAGGTGAACATTGTTCCCTGATCAGTTGTGATAGTCTGAGGAATACCGAATCGATAGACAATATGGTTCTTAACGAACTCAATCATATCGGCCGATGTCACGTTCCTTAAAGGAACTGCCTCCACCCACTTAGTAAAATAATCGGTGGCCACTAATATGAACTTATGCCCTTTACTCGATGGAAGGTGAATCTGTCCGATGAGATCTATTCCCCAACCTCTGAACGGCCACGGCTTGATTACTGGATTCATAGCCGATGCTGGCGCGCGCTGTACATTGCCAAACCTCTGACAGTCTTGGCATCCTTTATAATATTTGAAACAATTCTCGAGAATCGTTGGCCAATAATACCCATTGTTTCTGATCATCCATTTCATTTTGTGAGCCGATTGATGGGCTCCACATACGCCTTCATGGATTTCTCCCATCAGGACCTTTGCTTCTTCTGCTCCCAGGCACTTGAGAAGAACTCCATCAATCGTCCGGTAAAATAAATCATCTTCAAGTAACACATATTTTGTGGCTTGAAAACGTACTCGCCGATCCACTTTCCGGGAGGGGTCCTTCAAGTAATCGGCGATTTCCCTTCGCCAGTCATCGGCCGTGAGCTCCAAAATCATAGCACCATGAATCGGCCGATATCCGGACGCTTGTTGGGCCAGCCTGTTGGCTTCTTCATTATAATTTCTGGGGATATGCTCAATTATTGCAGACTTGAATTCCTTTAAAAGCTGAAGGCAATCTTCATAATAAATCTTCAAGATATCATCTTTACACTCAGATCGCCCCGTTAACTGATCTACGATGAGCATGGAATCCCCAAAAATCTCGACTGCGTCAGCTTTGACTTCCCTTAATAATTGAATACCTTTTAGGACGGCTCGATATTCCGCCTGGTTATTGGTTGCGGATGCTTCTATCGGCAGAGAGAAATCATAACTTGCCTCCCGAGGCGATACAAGAACGATGCCGATTCCTGATCCGGCCCCACACGAAGAACCATCAAAATACAGAGTCCATGGAACCGGTTCAACGACAGCGATTTCTGGCCCGCAATGCTGAGCTACGAAATCGGTCATGACTTGACCCTTGACAGCTTTGGCCGATTCGTACCTTAAGTCAAATTCTGACAGAGCCAGGATCCATTTTCCAATCCGTCCTTTCAAAATCGGCAATGATAGCATATATTTCACCACATCATCTTTGCATACAACTATGCATTCTGCCGATAACAAATAGTGCCTGAGCTTGGTACACGAGAAGTATAAACACAAGCACAGCCGCTCCACCGGGGAATATCTTGTTTCGGCATCCAGGAGTCTTCTGCTGACATAATATACCACCCGTTCTTTCCCTTCAAACTCCTGTACCAACGCCGATCCAATAGCCTGTTCATCATCCGATAAATATAATTTGAACGGCTTACCAGGTTGTGGCGGGACTAACACCGGAGGTGAAATCAGATATTGTTTGATATCTTCCAACGCTCTACGTTGTTCTTCTCCCCATACAAATTCCTAATCGGGCTTTAATTTCAACAAAAGAGTAAAAGCTCGAATACACCCTGACAGGTTGGATACGAATCTTCTGATAAAATTGACCTTGCCGATGAGAGACTATAGCTCAGTTTTATTCTGTGGGGCCACAACTTTGATGATGACGTCTATGGTCTTCCGGTTGACCTCTATCCCGCGCTCATGGACCATGAATCCTAAGAATTGCCCGGCCGATACGCCAAATGCACACTTGTTCGGGTTCATTTTCAACCCATGCTTCCTTGTGCACTCCAGCACTTCTTGTAAATCGGCCAGATGTTCTTGATGACCTTTTGACTTGACCACGACATCATCTATACAAATTTCCACCGATGTACCATTAAGCTTGTGAAAGATATATTTCATGGCCCGCTGATATGTAGCACTGGCGTTCTTTAACCCAAAGATCATTACAACCCACTCGAATAAACCAAGGTGGCCTGGACACCTGAAAGCCGTTTTCGAGACATCTTCTTCGGCCATTAATATCTGATTGTACCCGGCATTACCATCCATAAAACTGATGACTTAGTGTCCTGCGGCAGCATCTATCAGGATATCGGTTGTCGGCATTGGATATCTGTCTATTGGTGTGGCCTGATTTAGGTTCCTGAAGTCGATGCACACGCGCAGTTTTCCATTTTTCTTATACACGGGCACAATATTAGAAATCCATTCGGCGTAGCGGCACTGCCGGATAAATCCTGCTTCAATTAACTTTATGATCTCGGCCTTTATATCAGGTAGAATCTTGGGGTTGCACCGTCGTTCAGGTTGCTGATATGGCCGATATCCTGATTTTATAGGTAACCTGTGTTCAACAATGGACCGGTCTAGACCTGGCATCTCATGGTATTCCCAAGCAAAGCAATCCTTGAATTCTTTTAATAAACTTATCAATTTACACTTATACCCAGGATCCAAGTTAGCACTAATATACGTCATCCTTGATTTGCTACTATCTCCCAGATCGACCATCTCCAATGAATCGGCCGACGTAAACCCATGCCCAAGCTTCTCGTCTTCTCAGACGAGTTGATCATTCTATTCTGAATCTTCAGGGCCGACTGCTTGGATCGGCTGTAGACCGAAATCGGACACCTTCAGGAAATCAGTGTCTCAAGTCCTGCCAGATATACACCTGACGTGCTCACAGCTCCACTGTTGCGTATCGGCCGCTGCGACGCTGTAGGCGGAATCGGCGGTGACTATCTCTGTACTGTCGCCGATCCATTGCACGAGGCATTGATGCATTGTAGATGGGACACAACAATTTGCATGTATCCAGTCGCGACCGAGCAGCATGTTGTAGGACCCCTTACCATTAATAATGAAAAAGGTAGTAGGAAGGGTCCTACTGCCGATGGTGAGGTCGACGCAGAGCGCTCCACGGGTGGGAGACACATTGCCCTCGAAGTTCTTGAGCATCATGTCCGTCTTGGTCAGGTCTTCATCGCCTTTGGCCAATTTGCGAAACATGGCATACGGCATGATGTTGACTACGGCGTCTCCATCTACTAGCAGCCTGGTAACGGGTCGCCCGTTAACGTGCCCTTTGAGAATTAATGTCTTGAGATGTTGCCGCTTTTCGTCTTCTGGCTTCTCAAAGGTGGCTGTCATCGGCTCTAATGCCAGCTACGCCATCTGCTCTTCTACCCTTGTCGCTTTGTCTCGATCGGCAGGCGCCATGAACTCCATCGGCAATATGAACACCATGTTGATGTCAGCTGCCGATTCTTGATTGTCTGCTTCCTTGCTGTTGTTTTTCTTGGGGCGCCAGACCCGAGACTTAACGTTTCTTTTCTCCACCGCCTGCCTGTACTCTTCTTCTTGTTGCTCCCACTGGCGCAGGCATTGGATCCTCCGTTTCTGGGATTTGGATAGACCATCAGGGCACCACCTGGAGTTTACTGGTTTGGCTGATGTTCTGGCGTGCTCCCAATCTGGTTCCCTTCCTAGGGGGTTTTCATCTGACACCCTGTCATCAGCCATTTCTTTCAGCCGATCGTGTACGCTGATTCTGCCTCCCAGTCGATCTTGTTGGCTGATTCTGCCTTTCGACCGGTGATACCGGTCAACTCTGCCCCCCAGCCGATCATGCACTGAAAGGCGTCGTCCTTCTCGTTCGCGCCGATTTCTGCTGATCGGCTCTGATCCTCTGTCTCTGGAGCGTGACCTTTTAAACAGGCGATCGTTGCAGCTTAATCCGTTGCACTCAGAACAGTTATCGGCTGACGGCAATCGGAGGTCATTTTCCCAGCAATGAATGAAGAACGGACATTGACAGTGATCCTCGTGCCGGCGTATCATCTCGTCGTGGTATCTTGATTGTTCCTGCTGCCGCCGATATTTGCCGAGCAAGAACTAGGAGGTGACGGGTCTGCGCGATCGTTCTGATCCTTCGCCCTTGTCTTCAACCCGCCTTTTCCCTTTGACTTCGGCCGCTGTGACTTGCTTCCTGGGATCTATGGCGCCGCTCCTTCTTGCCAATTCCGATGTCAGCACCTTGGTTTGAAGTGAATTTCTTCCCGTGTCAACCATGTTAGCCGGGAAAGGATGCTGGTCTATCTTCATTGGCTTTGCCGGTTTAGCCGGGGTTTCAAACTTAAGCCTTCCCTTCTCAATGGCCGATTGTATCTACTGACGAAAGATCTTGCATTCATTCGTGTCACGAGACGTGGCGTTGTGCCACTTGCAGTACTTCATCTTCTTGAGCTGATCGGCCGAAGGGATGGTATGATACTGAGATAGCTTGATCAGCCCTTCCTGGAGCAATAAGTCGAAAATCTTTTCGGCTTTTGATGTGTCAAAGCCGAATGTCTCCGGTTCTTTCTTTCCGAAAGGGCACGATATTGGCTTTTTGCCTTTCACCCACTCTGCTAGGCCGATTTCCTCCTCCCCATCAGATTCAGACCTACCTTCTTCTGGAAATTCCTCCGCTGCTCAAACGGACGGACTTCCTGCCCTGCCAATCGGTGAACGATCTGGCTTAGGCTTTCAAATTCTTGCGAAGCATACCTTTCCTTGATTTGTGGCAGGAGGCTCTGGAAAGCAATATCGGCCAACTGTGCATCGGTCAGAGCCAGACTGTAGCATTTATTCCTAACTTCTCTGAACCTCTGTATGTATCCAGTTACTGGTTCATCGCTCCTCTGCCTGAGGCTGGTCAAATCTGAGAGCTTCATCTCATGTACTCCTGCATAGAAGTACTTATGGAACTGCTTCTCCAGATCGGCCCAAGTGACAATAGAATTTGGTGGCAAAGTGCTGAACCACTGGAAGGCTGATCCAGACATAGATGATGAAAACAAACGCACCCTCAGAGCGTCTTGCGTGGCGGCTTCCCCGCACTGGATGATGAATCTATTAATGTGTTCCACGGTGGATGTATCGTCCAGCCCTGAAAACTTAGTGAAATCGGGCACCTTGTACCGGTGTGGAAACGGCAGCAAGTCATAGGCAGATGGATATGGCGTCTTGTATGTGTAAGTCTGTACTTTTGGCTTCAAGCCGAATTGATCCTGAATTACTTCTGCAATTCTTGCTGTCCGGTCCACCTGATGCTGATGAACGACCGTTCGAGGTGCCGGCATATGTTGAAGGACTGGTGGTGGTACGGCCGGGTGATGGATCGAAGCCTGCGGCGAATTTTGTTGCGTCATGGCCGTCTGAGCAGTTGCCAGTTGATGGCGAAGTGAATCCGCCGCCCCGTCGTACATCATCATCGGTGCCGTACTTCTGAGTGCCTCTACAGCGCCTGCCCCCCTGCCGATCTCTGATGAGACTGGTTGATACTGAGTGACCGTCGGCTCGACGGCCAATTGGAACGGCGTTTGGATTGGATAGCTCCCATGTCCGGTTGACAGCTCAGGAAAAGCCGTCGTTGCCGATGCCGCCCAGGGCACTGAGTTTGTGGGTATCGATTGGACAGAAGCAATCTGGACAGGCTGAAGCGGTGCCTGCGATGGGAAGGATGATGTACCGCTATACTTTGGAGACGCTGGTGGTAATGAAGTGTTGTAGCCTTCACGTTGCGTCAATGTCGGCTGAGGAGCCGATTGGGATGTGCCTGATAAGCTTCTGGCTGGAAGTGCAATCGGCGGGGCATACGCTGGCCCCTGATAGCCTTGAACTGCTCCGCTGGCCAGAGAGCTGATGACGGCGTTGTACACCGTGTTGGTCATCACCGAGGATTGGTCGATGAACGCCTGGTAGACGGACTGTCGGATAATATCGGACATCTTGCTCGAGTCCTCGGCAATGGTGATGTGGCGGGGAACTGGAATAGGAGCTTTCTTGACTGTCTCCCCGCTTCGTGTACGGCTGAACGACTGCAGATACATCTTCTTCTAGATGTTTAGCCAATTCTTCCTTCTGGTCGTCCTTGAAATCCGCTTCTGTGACCTCAATGATGTTGTTCTCGGAAACCTCTGCGTTCTTCGACATGTCGGATCTTGAAGTTGGTCCCATCGGGCGTGACAAAGGTGTGTTGGCGCTAAAATCGGCCAGATAGGAATCAGCCGATGGTCTTCAGCGTCGGACACACGACCCGGGAGAATCTGCTTAGCTCCTGTTCGGGTTATTGCCCTGTTGCGGTTCGCGCGGCGTGCCAGTCAATCTGACCTGTTGATTGACAAGGAAATAAAAGTATTAAATTCCGGGCGTCCCGATCGGCTGGGTTTCCGATCTGTCCCGAAGAGCGCGTCGGCGAATCAGCCGATTTGCTGTGAAGATGATCGACTATGGATCAGCCGATAATCGCGTAATAATTGCAAAAAAAACTGCTGGAGCGATCTAAACAATTATTACAGATGCAACACTTGAAAATAGATCTAATCAGCTATGTGATGATGAACGAAGAAGAGCGATGATAAAGCCGATAACTCAAATTTCAAGCTGGATAACTGGTGATAATACTATAACAACAGGTAAAACCTATAATTCTAGTATATATCGATAACTGGTGAATAAATCCAAACGAAACCACAGCGATGCGCCCGTAGTTAAAGCTCGGATGTTACTCGATAAGCGGAACCTACCAATTGGCCGGAGATCAAGTTAATGCAGCCCTGCCAATCCGTACGAACTCGTGAAAGAAGAAAAAGTATTGACGAAGTCGCCGACTTGAAAGTAAAGTATTAGAAAAAAGTAGAAGTGTTTTTGTTGATTGATGTGTTCATGTCCTGCAAAGCCCTAGCGACTCCTATTTATACCCTAAAAACAGGACTCCTGGTCGATTACGACTTGTTACAATCCTTATTTCAAACAGAAAAACTACTATATCTATAATATCTTTAGAAAGAAAACGGACTTCCGCAGAATTCTCCGCCGCCGTCTCCTAATCCAATCATGACTTTTTCCCATTGCTTCTTGACCGAATCAGCATCGCTCTATTGACCAACATCAGAACACTTTTGACCGGAAACCTCTGTTATGGCTCCAATCTGTTGGCGCAAGATGTATCACCAATCGGCCGATTTCCAACTGTTACCTCAATCGGCCGATTTTTTACTGTAGCCTTTAGATCTGCTGCATCGGCCAATCCCTTCTCCTGACACCGATTTAACACGCATTTATTTAATTTCCTTTTCATCGCCTGGCTTTCCATCTTCCTCCGCCCCGTTCATGATTAGTGAATCCAAGCGGCGAGCAAGCCCCGTTTGATGGCGCGGATCCTCTCCAGGCACCGCTCGGCGCGCTCGATGGCCAACTCCGCCCTGTCCTTCGTCCCTCCCGGCGGCGAGCCCGTCCGCCGCCTCCGCTTCCCCTCCTCCCGCTCCCGCACGGCGCCTCCGCGCGGCGGCTTCCTCTTCCGCGTCGAGGACTCTGCAAAAGTGTTCGAGCAGGAGGGACCACGCGTCCACGCGTGGTGAGCGAGTGCGCAAGCGGCCACGACTGCTCGATCGGGCAATGACACGGCACAGAAGGAGGGGCGTGGCATGTGGACGGAGGACGAACCTTGGGTGCAGACGAGGCCCTCGAGGGAAGGAGCAAGCTGGGACGAGGCGGGAGCGGTGCCGTCGTCGTCGGTGGCGGTGGCGGTGGCGACCGCGGCGGCGGCGCGCGGCGAGACGGGCGAAGGGAAGGCGGCCGCGTCCAGGCCGGGGTCGGCGACGAGGCGCTCCAGCTCGGCCTTGAGCGGGCCGAAGCGGCCCGGGTGCGCCGCCTCCAGCTTGGCCAGCTCCTCGCCCGCCACCTCCGCCACCCAGGCCCACCCCGCCGACGCCATCGCCCTCGCCGCGCGGCCACCGGAGCACAGACACAGAGGACGTCGGCCGGGAGGTGGCGAGGCGCCGAGGCAGCGGCAGCGGCTTGAGGACGGAGGCCGCCGCTGGACGAGTCCACCTACGGGCGGGCGGCGCGGAGCTTCTTCGAGTCGGAGGGAAATCGAATGCGTGAGACGGATGGATGGATGGTTTGATGTGATCTCGGCTACTGCGAAGCGGTGAGATTGATTTGATTTGACAACGGCTCGACCTGGCCCCGCGGCCGGGCTGCGCGCGCTGCCGCTGCAGCACGGCACGGCAGGCGGCGCGGCTTGTGTGGACGTTGGAAATCGCGCGGGTCTTGTCGGGCGCCGCGCCGGCCCGCCCGCCCGGGGTGCAGTGCGCTGCGCGCCCCTCTTCGGGCCTTGGTTCCCGCGGCTTTTCGAGTCCCTGGTCTGCGCCCTGCTGGTTCTTTCGGGGGCTTGGCTCGGGTGGGGTGCTGTCCTGGCTTCTGCGCCGGGCACCAGTGGTCAGTGGACTCCTCGAACGAGCTAGCTACGGCAGCCAGCAGGACGAATGGTCTTCCGGTCAGCGCGATGGGTCAAGGGTCACCTCCGCCGTTGGCAGTGCGGCCAAGTCGAGCACCCTGCGCTCAACGATCAGCACACACTACTCCAGTCGTTACATGTACTGTTCGCGATTGTTTGTGTTGGGGGTGTACCGCCAGACCGCCACCGTTTCACCGGACCGTGCACGGCGCGGAGAAAAAGCCCGGTGCCGCACCAGTGGCGCGGATCCGCGGCCGGGAGCAGCTGGCGGCACACGAGAAGACGGGTGCAATGCAAATCTGACCTGGGGCGGTGCTGGTGATTGGACTTGTTGGACGTGACGGGGAGGCAGGGCTGCCGAACGGCAGGCCCCGGCGCTGGAATCGCTGCTGCTACCGACCTGTGCTTTCCTTCCTTGGCCTCCAAGTCGTACCGGGCAATTGCAATCTTGTTCGTCACGTTGATGTGCAAGATGCAGCCTCTGCAGACTGAGGAACATGCGTCAGGTTGGGCCACTTTCCACGACCACGAGAATGTGGTGTACAGAGTAGGGGCGAAGACACTGCCACGAACCACATAGCGCCATAGACTAGCAAGTTCGAATAGTACGCAGATGCAGTTCAACGAATATTGTAGGTGGGGAAGGACAGAAATATTTCGCAACAGGGAAGCACTTCCCGTTTCCATCTCACAAGCGACTTTTGTATCGAGGAAAATACCAAAAGTTCAAAAGTGATTATCATACAAGTTCGCACTCCCCCGGTTTCTAAGCGCGGAAGAGGAAAGTACCATCGAACCAAGGTGCACCGAGCCTTGCTGGATGACCCGGAAGGGGGAAATCATCTCGAACGTGCAATGAGTGCAAGCAAAAGATTCAAGGATCACTCATGTTCAGATCAATTTTCAGGAGTCTATGTGAACATGAACCATGTATGTGATGCAGAAGCGCCTCGGACAATTACAACGACGATGAGTCCAGTGAGTCCATTAACTGAAATATGCCTCCCAGCGATATTCATCTGTGCATTTCTTCACCATGTGTTACTTCTGGAATTGAATGGAGTAGGAACCTGTGTTTGGATCTTTGACAGCTTTGAAATTGTCAACACTCATTCCGAAGCGCCCCAGCACAGAATTCCCCAGATCTTTCAACTTTCCTGCATCAGATAACATGGCTCCTTTAGTAGCAATAAGGAAAATGATGCACCGATGGAAACATGTACGCTACTTGATCACTATGCACAGCACACGAGATAATCAATATACACTATGAGAAAATCCTGATGATGGTAGGACACTAAACAATCATTTGGTTCAGTGGAAGTTGTATGAGCAATAAAAAGCTTTGGCATGTTCCTTCCACATACTACATCCTAATGATTTCATCCCAGACTGTTCTGGAAAGTAGACACTTATTAGATTTGTATGAACTCCTGAAACTACCAAGCATAAGTGCATAACAAGATAAAACATTTTACATAAAAGATGTCTACAGCTTTCCGCAATTAGATGCCAATAATCCTATTTTGAAATACTTGAGAAAAAAGGCACATTTTACCAATCATTTCTTCCTTCATCTTTTCCCTTTTCTCAGCTGCCAGGGGCTCAAGCCGGAGCAGTGACCTCGTGGCTTGTTGATTTGAAGGATCCAATTCAATAACCTTTTTCATATCTGTGAACAGTAATAAATTGACAGCAATCAGAACTAGTGAAATTCAGAAGTGATGCATGTTTATGCGAAAATAAATGATGTGAATAGACATAATAAAACATATTATGGTGGTGGTTGTTTGGGGGTTTGGGGGTGCGGTGGGGTGGGTCTAACCAGCAATAGCTTCATCGTAGTGCTCAAGCTTTTCGTGCGCTTCTGCTCTCCGGAGCAAGGCTTTCATGTACGATGGATTGAGCTCAAGTGCTTTTGTGCATTCTTTAATCGTCTCGTCATGTTTCCCCTAATAACACAAGTTAGTAACACAAAAGTCAGCATAGGGATAAGCTTGTGACGAGATAAAAATTGAATTTATTCAAAATGTGCTGATCCAAGTAAATAAATAAAAGATTAAGGTCAAGAGAGCAAAACATTTGAAAAATTACACTAATTAAGCACAGCATTTTAGAAAAATAGGAGCAACGTTGAATTTATACTTAACTACTAAACACCAGATACACATGCTCTACTCTAGCAGGTCCAGACAGCATATGTTCTAAAAGTGTTTCTTAAATTTACACAGGAGTGCAAGGAAAAGTCCGCTGTAGGTTAAAAAGAGTTAAAACGAAGAGCTCATGGGATAAGTAGTGGTAGTAGAGCACCATATTCATGAAAAAATACATAGCTACAGTGACAGTACTGGACTTTCACAACAGTATTAAGCCACAAAAAAATATGAATATTTTTCTACATACATCAAAATTATGGTCCAATCAGAAAACATCTCACCAATTTCAAGAAGCATACAGCACGATTTGAATGGCACACGGAGCGTATATCCTCGGCAGATTCCAGCTCAGCAGCAATTTGCAAAGCAATTTCATATTGAAATAATGCTTCCTCATATTGTCCAGCACCAAAAAGCTTGTTTCCTTCTGCTTTTGCATCATTTGCTTGGTTTCTAGCTTTCTACAGAAAGTGCAAAGATTAATCATGTATCAGAGTGCAATAAGTATCTCCAGCATAACTAATGCTAGTAACTTACAGAATATAATCAGATCCAACCGGTAGGATCATAAATGTTGCAACATGATAATGAATCAACTCGCTATTTATCCATGTGCAGGAAGTTACTGCTATCCTAATAATATTCTGAAACACCACATTTGGTTTTAGTCACTCCCACCTACTTTTGCATATGCGGGACACAAGATTTGAGTTATTGTTATGTTGCAAATGGATAGTTACGTAAACGTAGCATGGCAAGCAAAGTTCCGAGGACAAGTTGTACATAGTGCCAGTCACATCAGTTTTTGCATATCACACATGCATATGCATAACCAAACAACCAATCAGATAGCCTTTACCGCCTTCAGTTTGTACTTGTAACCAAACAAACAACCAATCAGTATCTCCTATAAAAGCTATGGTACAAGTGTATAACCAAAACACGAAACAAACCTACAGACCACTTGCATTCTGAGAACTGAACATGACAATAGGTTCAACCATTGTAATAGCATATATGAATGAAGGCAGCAACGTATACCTCCCTGGCAAGGAAATCAAAAGGACCTACCAAAATAGATAATTAGGGGTACCGTCATTGTAAGACATGAAGATCATAGCTATCCAGACAATGGGAACTAAAGATAGCACCATCTTCCAGTTGTTGACAACAAATAGGGGCAGCAATTAAGGGATAAATCCGCTACCCTTGTTTTTTTTTATAAAAAAAAATCTACAGCACCCAACCTGACTACCAATGGACAGATCCGCTACTACGCACGTCAACGCATGAATCAGGCAATCGGTTAAACTAGAACGACCATTTCAAGCAGCTACCAACTGGATAGATTTGGGGGGGGGGGGGGGGGGGGGGGGGGGGTTTGTGGCGCTCGCGGCCTACCTCCCGCAGCTGCTCGTCGGTGAGCGCGTCCTCGAAGGCCTCCTCCTCCTCCTCCTCCTCCTCCTCCTCCTGCTCCGCCCTCGGCGCCTCCTCGCCGGCCGCGGCCCCCGCCTGCTCCCCGGGCGCCGGCGGCGACGAGGCGTGCGCCGCCTCCCCGGCGGCCTCGGATGCCGCCTGCTCCTCGGAAACCGCCGGGGAGGGGCGCGTCGCCTTCTCGGGCTCCGGCTCCGGCTCCAGCTCGATCAACACCATCTCTTCCCCTCGACGCGACGGTGGATTCGAACTCTCTCGAGGAGTCGTTCCGTAGACGTGCGCCGCGGAGAAGGACCGGATCGATCGAATCGCGTCGGCGTGGCCGCGTGGGGGCTGCGGGGTTTATGCGCTTTTGGGATTGTGCCCTCCTCTTTTCCCGTTTTTCTTTTTAGGTGACGCGCTTCTGGAACTTTGGTGGAAGTTTGGAGGCTTCTGGAGGTGGGACAAGATAACCGCCATGGCGCTGACATGTGGGACACACGCGACAGTACCATCTCCTTTGTTTGTTTGTTTGTTTCTTAGGGAAATCTCCTTTGTTTGTTAATTATATTGGCGTTTAGAAACTCATCTTTTTAGTCCAGGCCTTTGGAGGGGGCACAGGGGCAAACCCTGTATTCGTGTTGTAAGGGTGCATTCCTCGCCGCGGCCCGGTGTTGCCGTACTTTGTGCTAAATATTTTTCTTGCTTTCTATCTTAATTAAAAGGTAGAGCTCATGCCATTACGTTCCAAAAAAATGTATATTGACCTATGCACGATTGCATACGGTGGACTTTGCTGACAAGAACAAGCGAGCTTTTTAGACGAATATTTTGGTCTGCATGATAATAACTATTAAGTGAAAGAATAATCAAATCTACATGTAAATGAGATTTAGAAAACAAATATACATGTAATTAGTAGGGATTTACAATACTTAGGTGGTGTGAGTTTGTGATTTGTGAGCTTTTCTTTCAATCATAATTCATATGTTGCCGGAACTTGCTCACAAAGGCAGCCAATTCGTCTCAAAAACAACACCATAACAAGTCACAAGTGGGATCCTCACCGTTTTTTCTTGTGCATGTACAAGCGCCTCCTCAACTCCAATTTCTCTTCCATTTTACCAATAATTCACCACGGCAACTCTCTATCCATGCATCCATGGACCATGGTACATTGGCTCCGTTCAACCACCTACCCATCCTTGTCTTCATCATCCTTTTACTCATTTCACAATTTAAACTATCTAAAATGTTGGTTGTCCTCAACCGAGCACTTGCAACAATTCTCTTTCGTTTCACTTGAGCAATCATTTCTCTAGTACTTCACTAACATAGTGTCTATGCGTTGCTGCCGTTAATATTTTATTTAGTGTTGCTACTGTTAATATTTTTTTTCTAAATATGGCTAATATAAATTAGGTTGCTTGGTTTGAATATTAAGGAAAAGACATGAGAAGCATAAGATTTCGTCCCAAAACAACTAATTTTTGGCCACAGTCCGGTAAATTTTAGCATCAAACACACTTTGAAAAAATAGTATAGAGAATCTTTAGAGGCATTACCATTCACTTCAAGGACAACTCATTGACTTTCTTTAATATCTAGTAGACCTGATCATTGGTCGGCCGACTCGACCCGCCTGAGAAAAACCCGACCCGATCCGACCCGATGAATGTATGGGTCGGGCTCTGGCTGAATTTTTGGCCCGCCATAAAAGTCGGGCCGGGTACGGGTTGAAATTTTTGACAAAAAAAACCTGACCCAACCCGAAAATTACACATGAAAAACCCGACTCGACCCGACCACGTGACGGGTCGGGCTCGGGCCGAAAAATCTAGCCCGATGGTCGGGTTGGGTCGGGTTGGGTCGGGTACGAGCCGAAGGAAAAAACCAACGGACCGAACTTGACCCGACCCGAATCCAACCCGACTGAAGATGATCAGGTCTAATCTCTAGTAGGAACAAATTTGTGCTCCGTGAATTAATTTTATTATATTAGGCATAAGATTCATGCTAAATATTAGTTCTTTGAAAGACAATGGTAATGCAACCAACAAAAAATAGCATGCCTAATAGATAACTTATTTTTGCAATTTTTCCAATTGATGTGGTTGCCTACGGTGAAACTTCATTGATAATGAGAATTAGATGCAGCAAAAAATAAAAAGGATTTAAAATAGTATGTAGTAGCAACAGAATTAAGTATGGTATTATTTAAATAAAACTATTTTTTATATTTTGTCTTGAATTTTTATTTTTTCATATCAGATAAGGTAAATACAAGTATTTTACAATTTGTCTTGCATATTTTATAACAATCACGCAGAAGCAGCAAGCCAATAATAATTTGATACAAGCTCCCGACATGATTGAAGTTTCTCTAAATACTACCTCCATCCTAAATTATAATTTATTTTGATTTTTTAAAATATATATATATTTGCTATGCACTATAGCAAAAATTATGTATTAAAAAAGCTAAAATGAATTGCAGTTTGGAATAGATAGGGATGAAAACGGTGGGAAACGGTCGGCGAAAGGTTTCATCACTTTCACTTTCACATTTTTTTCATTAGAAACGAAAATAATACGATATTATCAGAAATGAAGATGGTATCAATATTACGGTAATTTCGAAAATGAAAATATATGATCGAAAATATATCGATAACGATCAAAACCTATCGAAATGGTATTTTAAAAAATAATAAATATGTCAAACCATAGAGCACAACACTAACCATATGAATTGACACATTTCATACACAAGTACTAATGGTTAAGATACTAATCCAAGAATCCATCCATCCATGACATTTATCTCATTTTATAGTACTAAAAATTTAGATATTCCCTTTATCCATAGTCCTATGAATTCAGGTCGTTAGGTTATGATTTAGAGTTAGAATATATGAGTCGTAAGTTTCTAAAAATATAGATATGATATTCTAGAAATATAGATTGCAGGGTGTGCTGGTATTGTACGTGAATATGGTATTTCTATCGATAAAATACGTAGAATAGGGCAAAAATATGATATTTCTCGAAAATGATCGGAAGATGCTCAAATTATTTTCATTTTCACTTTCATATTTTTTAAGCATTTTCATTTTTGTTTTTTTGATATTTTTTTTATTTTTCTTTAGCTTCAAAAGTAGATAAAATCTCGAAAATGATCCTTGAAAATTGGAAATTACCACTCTCATTTTCATCCCTAGGAACAGAGTTAGGTCCTGTTTGGCATAGCTCCACTCCACAACTCCAGCGACTCCAGCAAAAAAATAGCCAAACACCCCAACTCCAAAACTCCATGGAGCTGCCAACTCCATGGAGCTGTAGTGCAAATGGGGGTGGAGTTTTGGAGCACCTCTTTTGCTGCTCCAAAACTCTCACTTTTGAACCTCCTCGTGGAGTTGGTGAATAATTATCCACCAATACCATTGATTACAGAAAAAAATGATTTGTTCTTTCTTTTCTCCCCCCGAGCGCGACTCCTCTGTTTCTCCTCCGAGCCCGTGTGTTGCTGCGCCGCTTGTTGTCCTACCCCCCACCGGCGGCCCAGCCCTGCCGCCGCCCTACCCCCCGCCGGTGGCGGGAGCCCCATCGCCGCCCGCCCTAGATCCTTCGCCGGCCCCCTTTCCCTGCCCTCCCGCCGAGCCCCGCCGACAAAAGGGATCCGCCGCCACCGTCAAAATAGATCGACAAGGACCGCTGCCTGCCTCTGTAACCCCACTGCCGTCAACGGGATCCGCCGATGGCCGCCTAAGCCCCGCCGCCCTCCACATCAGGAGGAGATCCCCCGCTTTCATTAACTGAAATGCATCAGGAGGAGTACACCTTTGATTGTGCCTTTGAGTTTGATTGTAATTGAGTTAGCTGCCTTTGCTTCAAATCGATTTGATCAGAGAAGTATGTGTCAATCGATCTGAACTGCTTTAATGCAACGTGGCAAGGATGGTTGTCACTGCATTAGCTTGATTCAGATCGATTTTGTCAATAGTGTTTGGTGTATTAACATGGAATGTTCACTGATAACTGATAAATAAGGCTTGATATGTAGCTATCCTATCCTTTCTAGGCCAGTAAATGTTGAACCCTGTAACTGAAACACTAGAAAAATAGACAAAAAACTTCACTGGAGGTAATGGTGATCTCTGTCTCGTTCATGCTAGTCCAAGTGGTCATCAGTCTAGCTGAAATAATTGATAGCTGCAATCAGTCCAAGTTGGTTCAATGATATACTCGAGTGCTGTGTGCGTATGAAATTGATATACTTGAGTGATGTGTGTGTATGAAATTGATATACTCGAGGCCTTCTAATATGAAATTTGTGAGTTCGATAGATGCCTAAAATTGATTGGAATTCGGAGAACACTCGAGTGTTGTGTGTGTTGTTTGCCGAACAAGTTGAAAAAGAAAATCGGCCAAACACACACTTGAATACACTTAGTTATGCTGAGGTTGAGAAAGGGTTCAAAGAAAGGACTGGAATTGTGGCTACCAAGGCTCAGATCAAGAACAAATGGGACAAGTTGAAGAAAGATTTCAAGGCATGGAAGAAACTAATGCTAAGGCAAACAGGGGCTGGTTGGGATCCTATAAAGAAGACTATTGCTATGGATGATGAATGGTGGAAAAAAGCTAGAGCTGTAAGTTGGTTCAAAAATTTTGCTATTTTTTTCCATATGTCAAATCTATTGGTAATACTTATAATAATATGTGCTTATTTCAGGACATTCCGGGTTGTGGCAAGTTTAAAAAGAAGGGCCTTGAGAATGAAGATGCATTAGCCAACTGTTTTGCTGACATTACTACTATTGGTATTGATCATTGGTCTCCTCATGTTGTGAATGTTGAAGCAACCGAAAATGTTGATGTGACACAAGATGAGGCAACCAATTTTGAACCAGAAGGTGATGATTTCATTCCTGAAACACAAGAGGAGGATAGTGGTATTTCTCCTTCACCTGCGAGTGGCAAGAGACTGGCAAGGCCTGTTGACAGGAGTGGTAAAAAAGCAAAGTCTAAAAATGCACTCATAATTCAAGAAGCAGTAACAAGTATGGCAAGTTCAGCCAATGAATATGTTTCGAAGAGACATGGAAAATATTCTATTGATGAAGTGATGGAGGTTGTGATTGCTTGTGGGGCCGGCTATGATAGCAATGAACATTACATGGCGTCTGAACTGTTTGTGAAGAAGGAGCAAAGGAAGATGTTCATGACCTTGCCTACTAATGAGATTAGGTTCAATTGGCTTAGGAGGAAGTACAGTGATAAATATAAAAAGTAGAAATTGGCTTAGTGAATGTGATGTCATTTATGTATGCTACATTTTATTTTTGTCGCATGTATGGTATATTTTATTTTCTTGCAGTTCATTTATGTATGGCAGTTGTATCTTACATTTTATTTATGTCAATGTTCACAGATGTCTTCAAGTGAATGTAGCGAGTCTTCAAGTGAGTCTGATGGGGATTTTTTTTTCAAATGGTTGAGAGCTGTGCTACACTAGCACAAAATTATCATGACTTGTATATGGATAAGGCACCGTCGAGGTTTATGTTTTCACAACAAAGTGGAATGGGATGGCTGATGGAGACGGTGAACACTCCAAGGGAGTGTCATCGAATGCTTCGGATGAATGAGGTTATTTTTCATGATCTTCATGATGTGTTGGTTGAGAGGTACAGATTAAAACCATCGAAACACGTGAATACATATGAAATGTTGGCCATTTTTCTATTCACATGTGGTGGGTGTGAGTCAAATAGAAGAGGACAAAATAAGTTCAAACACTCAGGTGAAACCATTAGTAGAAAATATCATGAAGTTCTAGATTGTGTGGTTGCCATGGTAAAAGATTCCTTGAGACCAACAGATCCTAATCTTCGCAATGTACACAAGAGGATTAGGAATGACAAGAGAGCATATCCACACTTTAAGGATTGCATCGGTGCACTTGATGGAACCCATATTCGTGTGTTTTTATCACCTGAAGAACAAGTGAGATATATTGGTAAGACTGGAATTGCAACTCAAAATGTGCTTGCCGTTTGTGATTTTGATATGTGCTTCACCTATGTGGCTGCGGGTCAACCGGGTTCTTTGCATGACACTAGTGTACTGTACCATACATTGGAAGCAGACGTAGATGTCTTCCCACATCCTCCTCAAGGTAAAAATTTTTTCCTTATATTTTTTTCATATTTGTATGCACAAACTTATCTTGTTTTACATATGTGTAGGCAAGTACTATGTTGTAGATGCGGGCTATCCTAATCGTCCGGGGTATCTGGCTCCATATAAGGGTGAAAGGTACCACCTACCCGAGTGGCATCGAGGTATGGAACCAAATACTCCAAAAGAGAAGTTCAACCGTATACATTCATCTGTTCGTAATGTTATTGAGCGCTCATTTGGAGTATTAAAAATGAAATGGCAAATCCTTTACAAGATGCCCGGTTATTCAATGGTCACACAAAAAAAAATTGTTGCTGCTACCATGGTCCTACACAATTTCATACGTGAACATGCTACTGTTGATGTGGACTTTGCTAATTTTGATAGAGATCCTACCTACATGCCTACTATTCCGGAAAGATACAACAAATATGCCGTGTCTCAACATGCCTCCGATGGATCAACTTCGGAATCAAGCTTTGTGACTATGGACACCTTTCGTAATAGTATGGCTACATCCATCGCTCTAGCATGGAATTAGTGCAATGATTATTGTAACGACCTTATTTTGGAACTATGAATATGCTTTGAAATTTTGAAATTTTGGAACATGTAATTTTGAACTTCACTACATGTACTTTCATATCACAATAAGTAGTTCAGGTCGAATCAGGGGTAAGAAAGGCAATCTGCCCTCAAACTCCTCTTTTCTGGAGCGAGAGACACCCTTTCAGCCAAACACCCTCATCAGACAGCTCCAACTCCACCCAGAACTGGCTCCACTTGGAGTTTTAGAGTGGAGCAGCTCCATTCGAAGTTGGAGTCATGCCAAACAGGACTTTAGTAGCTGAATTTGTGTCTGTAGAGCTTGAACGTTATATGGACTCACTGATGAAAATGATGGGTACCGAGTTCAATGCATGATTACGTCTTTGCCTATATGATACAGATTCTTGACACTTTTGGAAAAGGAAAACCACCTTAATCACTAAGTTTAATCTATTTGGATCATCTAGAGCTAATTTGTAACTGGATCCGAAAGCTCCCACGATCTCCGAACAATAACACGGATCCCTGTTATTTATGCTGCACTTGTTAGACTCCATTTATCAGGAAAGGAACTCGACGCGCCGTAAAAAGAAAGGCTAGGCCCACCTTTTCCAGCTCGGAAGCGAATCCCACTCGGCGTCGCAACGGCTAGCTCCCTGGGGCCGATCCCACCCGTCCGATCCGCTCCTTCCGACCGCTGCGATACGAACCCTACCCGACCGTTGGAGCCGCTTCCCCACTCGCCGCGCCGCCTCTGCCTGACAACGCCCACACGCTCGATATATCTGCTCCCGGCCTCCCTCCTCTTTCCCTCAAGAAATTTACCAGTAACACCACGCGACGCCATTGATTGAACAGGGAGAGGCAAGGGAGGAGGAAGGGGAAGGGGGTAACAGGCGCGCGCTTATTCTCGCCGGATCTGTGGTGACTGCGCTCGCCGGCGGGGAAGAGGGGACGCGGGCGGCGAGCCTCCAGTCTTTCTTCACCTCCGTGCTCTCCGGGATCTTCGGCCAGGGCGAGGACGAGGAAGAGATGGCCACGCGCAACCGTAACGCCGCCGCCGCCGCCGCCGCCGCTCCGCCGCTTCACCATCTCAACCGAGGTGAGCCCATGGATCTCCTGAGTTCTTGGTTGCTCCCTCCCTGGTTTCTTGCTGAAGGTCAGATCTTGGGTGATCTCGGGAACGATTAGCCTCTCTAGCAAGTTCTTTCACTCGATTCATGAAAAAGATTGGGTGACTCGCTCCCTGGTTTCTTGCTGAAGGTTAGATTTTGGGTGATCTCGGGAACGATTAGCCTCTCTAGCAAGTTCTTTCACTCGAGTCATGAAAAAGATTTGGTGATCTATGTTTGTGTCTCTGTTCAACTGCCGGATTTTGGAAGAAAGATTCTTATTTTTTTTCCACAAACTGTTAGCTGTTACGATGAATTTCTCATCTCGTGTCTCCTGTGCAATCGTCAGGTGGTGTTCCCGCTCCGGGAAAGCAGAAGGCCGTCGCGGCCGGCCGAGCTGACGCCATGAACCGCCGAGCCCCCCTGGGCGACATCGGCAACTTCGTCAGCGTCCACGCGGCCGAAGGGTACGAACGAAATCAAGCGCTTTTTTATTTGGGGGCAACTGTTTTTTTCCCCGTTCTTCTTCTGAGAACAACCTCGTTCTTGGTTGCAGGAAGGCGCAGCCGAGGGTGCAGGTCAACCGCCCCATCACGAGGAGCTTCGCTGCTCAACTCGTGAAGAACGCGCAGGCGAATGCCGCCGCAATCAAGGTACACGGACAAATCACGCTCCCTTCTCTTATGGTTCTTCCTGCAAGAGTAATCTGGAATTTGAAGCATTCAATTCCGTCTGTTTCTAACTGTGGAACGTCTGTTTGCAGCAGAATGCGGCAATCCCACCTGCGAGGCCTGCGCCGAGGCTGGAGAGGAAGGCTCCTTCCAAGCCTCCTACTCCTGAGAATGTCGTAGAGATAAGCTCCGACTCTGACCAGAGCAAGACGCAGTCCGAGAGCAGCGCCAGCTCCGTCCGCTCGAGGAAGAAGGTCATCAACACCCTTACTTCTGTTCTCTCGGCTCGCTCAAAGGTGCGTGATCTGTCAAAGACCTCCTTGCCCTGGTAAATGGTAATCCCAGTTCCACAAAAAACATGAGGAATTAGTCTGATTGTTGTCCTTCTGAATGTCAGGCTGCCTGTGGAATCACTGATAAGCCTCGAGAAGTGATTGAAGACATCGACAAGTTGGACGCCAACAATCAGCTCGCGGTTGTGGAATATATTGAGGACATCTACACCTTCTACAAGACTGCCGAGGTAACTGCCGAGATGTCTGCTATGTAAATCACGTGATCTGCTAGCAGCAGTCTCTGAAAGTATTTCTTCCTGGTTCATTGCAGCATGAGAGCCGGCCATGTGACTACATTGAAGCCCAGGTGGAGGTCAACCCAAATATGAGGGCCATCCTGGCCGATTGGATGATTGAAGTACACCACAAGTTTGAGCTGATGCCCGAGACTCTCTACCTGACTATGTACATCATCGACCTATACCTCTCGCTGCAACCAGTCCTGCGAAGGGAGCTGCAGCTTGTGGGCGTTTCAGCCATGCTGATCGCCTGCAAATACGAGGAAATTTGGGCCCCTGAGGTACACAGAAAGCTTCCATCTCTCTCTCCTATCCTGTTCAGAGCTTCCTTTTTCAAGTTCTTGTTCTAATTGTTTGTGTGCTTCACAGGTGAATGAGTTCATCCTGATATCAGATAGTGCATACAGTAGGGAGCAGATTCTTTCAATGGAGAAGGCAATACTAAATAGGCTTGAGTGGAACTTAACTGTTCCTACATCATACATGTTCCTCGTTCGCTTTATCAAGGCGGCGTGTTCGGGTATCAAAACTGACAAAGAGGTAAAGATTCAAATTTCTCTCCTTGGGTTGTTGTAGTCATTCAGAGTTGCATCAATATTATTCTTGTGAACTAAAATCTCTGTGTTTGAATGCAGATGGAGAACATGGTCTTCTTCTTTGCGGAGTTATCACTGATGCAATATGGCTTGGTGACGCACCTGCCTTCAATGGTTGCTGCCTCTGCTGTCTATGCGGCAAGGCTCACTCTCAAGAGGGCTCCACTTTGGACTGACACGCTCAAGCACCACACAGGCTTCAGAGAGTCAGAGCTAATGTAAGACCCCATTGCCAATCGCCATCTCTTCCTAAGTCATGTAACAGTGTAAGTTGGACTATACATAATGGCCTTTGCTGTGATGGTTTCAGGGAATGCACAAAAATGCTCGTGAGCGCACATGTGGCCGCACCGGAGAGCAAGTTGAGGGTCGTCTACAAGAAGTATTCCAGCGAGCAGTATGGAGGGGTCGCACTACGTCCACCGGCAAAGGAGATATGCAAATAAACGAAGATAGTTTTATGCTTGATAGAAATCAAGAAAGTTTGAACACTTGAGATAGTCATTTGTTTGCTGGGCTGTTCTCAGGGAGGAGTCAGGAAGTTATCTGATTTGTATTGGCAATTAGGATTAGGATACACCTTGGTGTATATTCCTGTCGTGAGAATTTTATCAATAGCAAGTTATTCATAAATATGAATAATGATTGGAATGTTTGCTGATTGGAAATTAGGATTAGGATACACCTTGGTGTATATTCCTGTCGTGAGAATTTTATCAATAGCAAGTTATTCATAAATATGAATAATGATTGGAATGTTTGCTGATTGGAAATTTGTTTCGCTTAGTGTCATCTGAATCAAGCATGAACGAATTGCAGATCAGAATTTCTTTTTGCTTGGTCTATATACCTGTTGCTGTCTGCTGTCTTTCAGCGAATTTGTTCCCCTCACTTCCTTGCTGTCTGCTGCCAATTCTTAACAGCCAGCAATGGCATTGTTCAATTTGGGGATTCTTGACACACTGCCAATTCTTTGCTGGTGCCAATGGATCAACCGACCGATAGCCGTCTTACTGTTGATGTGTGGAAGATTGGGTTCGGATTGGGTTCGGTCTTAAGGAGAAGATGCGATCTGACCACGGCACCCTTATGCCCGCAAGAACTTCACATCGCTTGCAGCAAGCCCAATGGCGAGTTCAGCAGCTGAGGGAGGGTGACGTACAGAACCGAACCTGCAGGCTGCGTGCGGGTCCGACCATGTGACCTTCCGTTGGCCATGGTCGGCTGTTCTTGAAGTGTTTTCATATAGGGGATGCACGGACCAATCGGGTACATAAGGGGAAGAGAGCTCGTAGAATGAGCTGAAAAGCACAAATTGAGCTGCTTTGACAGTACCGCGAATTCTCAGCATGAGTCGGCCCAGTTTTGTCTCTTCTGAAATGATCGGCACCAGATCGCGCAACCTAATGCAAGTCTGGACAGGGATATACATCAAGATGTCTCGAGTGCAGACAGTTTCTTGTGCCAAGGAGAAATCTCGGTGAGGACGACTGTGATGGTGATACTGCTGCTAGCTGCGCGCGGCCAGCAGCCAGCACAGGCTCAGAATGGGCTTGACGCCTTGACGTGGCCACGGCCAGACGGCAGCGCCACGATGTGGCAACGGCGTGGCTGGTGAGTGGTGACTGCCAAGGCCATCTCGTGGTGGGAGATATTGCTGTTTGCTACCACTCCAAGCCCAGAGGCCAGAGCCCTGGCTTAGACCTTGGTTCAGCTGGTAACCTGGCTATAGGACTAAGCCAGTGTACCAAATCGTACCATATAAGCACAGCAAAGGCTCAAAATAAAGATAACATCAAAAATGCAGGCTGAGGAAACAGAACACAACGGCAAGCCCGGCTAGGTTCCAGAGTCTGACCAATAGACCACATGTTCGGCTTTAACGATCAATCAGATATTCAGATTACAGTTTTATTTGATGTCAACAAAGTTAAGCAACACTCAGCAAGTAAACAACCATTGAGTTATGTGTTACATGTCTGAGAGCTGGCATTTGCCCAACGTGGCAGACCCGAGCCTGCACAACAATACCCGGTACAAATGGCCTAGTAACGGTACTTGGTGGAGTAGTCCTTTGGAGCAATCACCAGACCGCGGCCCTTCCGGCGCCCCTGTACACAGTCTCCACAATGTCGATGAACTCCTGCTTGTCCTTCAAGGCCCAATTGATCTTGTTGTTTCCTGTCCCGAGATCAATCATGATGTGCTTGTTCCGGAAGAAGAACATCACGATCGTACAGCTCGTACATCGTGTTGAAATCAGGAACCTCCGTGATGTCAACGAGGTAGATAACTGCAAAGTTCTTTAGTCTATGCAACTGCGGCCAACACTTCATCCATCTAAACATAAATAAGATAAAAAGGAGTCAGAATAATGCTGGATAAGAAAATAATAATGCTGAATACAAAAGAGTCACAGCAGCATATGGAGTCACAGCAGCATATGGAGTGCTGAATACAAAAGGTCTTTGGAAGGTATCCAGATATATCCTATGACAATAGGAAAGCTTGATACAGCAACACTTAGTAAGATGGTTGAGCAGTAACAACTAACAAGTAGCAATAGTTTCTTCTCATATTTAAATCAGCTTAGTCGAGCCAAGGTCCCAGTACATCATCTAGTTACCGCCAACACTTCCTCAAACTTTGAGGCTCTGAATCAGCAAAATCACTGCAATTCACAATTTTATTTGGCATCAGTAAGCAGCTTATAAACGACACAATATCCTAAAACCCCCCTGTCTAATCTATCTACGATTCTGCATCGTTGCCATACTTCTACAAGTTCGTGACCGAAGTAGCTCACACTCAATATTACACCCTGTCTGTGTCCGATCGGCGATGGCTCCAGAAGACAAAACAAGAAACTAACAGAAAGTGCAAAAGGCAACTACACAGCAGAATTTTAGGGACCGAAGGTGCATGGACAAAGTACCAACTAAATTCATTTTTTTTCCAAGCAATTTGTCGAGAACCTCAAATTTTAAGATGAAGTCCAATGTGAGTTTACCTTACCAAACTCCCAACATAACACACGATATTTATTTCGTTTTAAGAGAAGAGACAGAGAGGAAGTAAACCCCTCCCTCATCTGTTCCAACTTTAGACTAACACAAAAAACTATCCCCTAATAATAGAAAAGCTGAAAATAACAATTTAAATTTCATTATGGAAACAATCTTAACATATTTTGATAAGCTAAGTACAGTAGTACTGCTGCCCAGAGATCCCCCATCATCTATTTTCCCCTTCTGTTTATAACATCAACGAGTCCTTAATCGACCTTGCTAAACAGGAAAAGGCGCACGTCGGCGGAAGCTAAATCGCAAAACTGGGGCAGAAGCAGTACTCTCATGTATCAGTATAAGTTCCTTCAAAAAAAAAAAAGAAGTAGCTGTATAAGCAGTTCCCTCGCCCCTTCTACGCTAGACCTCGCCGTTCCATATCCTCACCGCCTTCGCAACAAATCTGAACTCCCCACCCGCACCGTCAACACCTAAACCCACGATTCACCCCGCAAACAAATCAAGCGTCGGTAGCGAGCTAGGGTTAGGCGGCCGAGGAGCCGTTTCAGCAATTACCTGCATGCACGTCTCGTCCCAGTCGTGGCCGAAGCGGATGATGACGAGGCGCTCCTCCTCGGCGAGGATGGCCTGGTCCACCGCCCACCCGGAGTGCAGGTGCGGCAGCAGGTACGACATCTCCGCTCTGTCCCCGGTTCGGCGAGACGGCGAGAGGAACTGGAGCTCGGGGAAAGACGGGGTGTGCGGTGGCCGGTGGGAGCCGGTGGATTCCTTGCGCTTGGAACACGGCCTCGCTCGGAGCCAGGAGGCACGACGAGCACACGGGATTTTGGGCCGAGCAGAGACGTGGCTAGCCCATCTGGGCCCAAAACAATCGTTCCAGTGACTTGCTGCTACTGTACTTTGCTAGTGTGCTCCCGACGCAGAAGGCGTGAGGTTAACCAACGCAGGCAGGATGAAGGCACTCAGCAGTCGGTATATATACAATATATATATACAACTATACATGATTGTGGATCTGTTTGTTCTTGCCCTGCCTTTTATTTATTTTTGTAAAACTTTCCTTGCCAGTTGCCTTGTGAGTACAACAGTGTGTTCCTTCCTGGGTGTTACTTTTGTTCTTCCTGGTTCACGAGATGCTTTCTAACTGAACTCTTCTTCAGATTGCAGAGATCACCATCGCTCGGCGGCGCACCGAGCTATCGGCTCCTCCGACGAGCATGGCGTCGCCGTCTCCGGCTACCGCTGCTGTGATCAAAGTGGAAGATGAAGAGAACCTAGGTGTGCGGCCCGGTCGGGTCCCCAGCGAGCAAGAGCTGAGGAACAAGTTCTGGGAGGACGTCAAGCGCCGGGCCGAGCTCAAGAAGAGGGGCCTGTGCACCTCTGGCAGTGCGCAGCCGCCGCCTCCCCCACCGCCACCGGTGAGGCACAATCCATCGCTTCCTCCTTTTCAGCACAAAGCAAGTGAGTTTGTGTTACAAAGTCATGGTCAGAACTTCATATCGAAGCATGTTGTTTTGCATGCGGGCTTTTATATTTGGTTTATACCAAAGTCTAAGCATGCCAAGAATGTCACCTCAGAGAAAAAAAGTCGAGTATAGCTTCTCTGCAGTAGAATTGTTCTGTTAAGGCATGAGGTGAAATTGCTCTGCGGATGTTTCAGAGAAACTGAATACTCCTGTTCTTGGACTACATTTTTTTTGAAGCGGTTTAAAAATTTTTTGAAGCAGGGACTGCATTTTGTTTCATTCTAATTTTTGCGTCCATGTTTCGATTTGATCTCTGAGTGCCAGTGCGACATACGTTCCATAATTGAATAGCAGTAGCCTTGAAAAAGACACAGTTTATGCCACAGCTAGAACTATATTCTTCAGCAAACAGCCTCGATCTTCATTCTCTGTTATCATCATCTATCCGTGCCAAACCTGAAGCATAGGTCAGTTGCCTTGTGATGGTGCCTTCCCTCGAATGATACTAGTAGTTCAAAGTGGTAGCATTATCCTCTGCAGATGCATTTTTCGGTTAAATGAACAAAAATATTGCACTAAACTATAGACAGTAGTTTATTGTTACAACAAAGTCTGACATCTCAAATGAAATACTACATCTCCTCCTTTCTGCATTCTTTCTTTATTCAGGCAGAAAAAGAACCACTAACTGTAGTACTGTAATGTGTAAGGTTCCGCATATGGTTTGAAAACAGTATGCTTCAGTTCACAGCTTAAACTTACCTATTGTCACATTTTACTGTTACTACTGCTATTACATGCTTTCTTTTGTTTACATATACTCCCTCCATCCCAAAAAACAAGTCACCTTAAGAATTCTAGGACAAATTAACAGAAAGGTAAAATAACCATGTTTGCCCCTATTTATTTTTCATATTTAGCACTAATTGATTCTTGCATGCACATGCACTTTCTAAATAGGGTAAGACGATTTGTTTTTTGGACAAGTTTTAAATCCTACGATAACTTATTTTTCAGGACGGAGGGAGTATCTTTCAAAAATGGAACTGTGGAAATGATCATATTACTGAACTACGAGATCTCCAGCCAACAAATAATTATAGCTGTATCCACCTGCATTTCATTTCATCTTCATTACAAACTGCACTTGCATACCACTGGTTTTCTGTATCATGTACTGTTGTGTGACGCTCCTCAGGTACAACCACCGCCTCCGCCTCCACCGGCCCATCAACCATGGGCAAAGAGGCCGGCCACCGTGCCGCCTCCGGGGCTCGCGGGTGTTCGCCAGCCGCCGCGGAAGCTGTACCAGCGCAGGCCACCAGGGCAGAGGGCGTCGGCTCAACCGCAGCAACCGGCACCGAACGCATGCCGCGCCCTGGCCCTGCCGCCAGCGCACGCCGCCGGACCCGACCCCGTCGCCGTGCCCCAAACGCTCCAGCGAAGGCCCGCGCCGCCCAAGCCGCCGCGGCACCCGGCCGCGAAGAAGAAGCCCACCGTGCCGTGCGCCTTCTGCGGCGTGCTGTGCATGACGGCGTGGCACCTGGAGCAGCACGAGAAGGGGCGGAAGCACCGGAACAGGGTGGCCTACCTCGCCGGGGAGACGAACGTGCGGTGCCCGGTGTGCGACGTGCACCCTTCCGGCGCGCTCAACGTCGAGCAGCACTTCGCCGGGAAGCAGCACATCTGGCGGCTCAAGCTCAGCTGAGGAGCCTGAAGAATGCGCGGCCGCGTTTGACGCCTCAGCGGCGTTGCATGCTCTCATGGTTTGCGGTATCTGTGTTTCACGTGACGTTTGAACATCGAAGTAACTGTGTTTGTTTTCGTTCATATTGATGTAATCACAAGGGACCAGCCTAGTGCGTGATTGCTGAGATTATCATTTGGCTTGTGTTTGACTCTGTTATACTCAGGCTCGCCCTATTTCTGTGTGCTTCCTTGATTCTAGCCGTTTGAATCCTTTCAAATGTTAATTCTCCTATTTTTCAGACCATATTAGTTCTATCCATTCATCCATCCTTTTGAATGCCTGCTTGTTCTGTCTGGCTATTCATCAGGTCTCTGAATAGTCTTAAGAAAAGGCTGTGTTTGGCAAAAGCAAGAGAAAGGGTGGTGAAAGTCTGAAAGATGATGTCATGTTGTGTAAGCTATGCCTCCAGTCAATTGTCGTCGGACAACCGATCGCAGGCAGACCTCTCAACAACAACAACAACAATAACATTATAGCCTTCTTGTCCCAAGCAAGTTGGGATAGGCTAGAGATAAAACATATAAAAAAAACAAAGATCACGGATCTTCACATACGTGGATGGCGAGTCTCTAAGCGCTCCTATCCAAAGCTGCTTCTTTGGAGATATTCCACTCCTTAAGGTCTCTCTTAACCGACTCGTCCCAAATCAGTTTAGGTCTACCTCTACCTCTCTTTACATTTTCGGCCTGCTTTAGAACCCCACTACGCACCGGCGCCTCAGGGGATCTCCGTTGGATATGTCCAAACCATCTCAATCGATGTTGGGTAAGTTTCTCCTCAATTGGTGCCACCCCGACTCTATCTCGAATAACTTTGTTCCGGACTCTATCCCTTCGTGTGTGCCCGCAAAACCACCGCAACATCCGCATCTCTACTACACTCAGTTGTTGGACATGTCGTCTTTTTATAAGCCAACATTCAGCACCGTATAACATCGTCGGACGAATCGCTGTCCTATAGAACTTACCTTTTAACTTTTGTGGCACCCTTCTGTCACATAGGACGCCAGAAGCTTGACGCCACTTCAACCAGACGGCTGAGATTCTATATCTAACATCTTCATCAATGTCGCCATCCTTTTGAAGCATCGATCCTAAATACCGAAAAGTATCCTTCTGGGCAACCACTTGCCCATCAAGGCTAACATCTCCATCCTCATGCCTAGTCGCGTTGAAATCGCATATCATGTACTCGGTCTTGGTCCTACTGAGTCTGAACCCTCTCGACTCTAACGTGCATCTCCACAGCTCTAACTTCCTATTAACCCCTTCCCTACTCTCGTCAACCAGCACCACATCATCAGCAAAGAGCATACACCAAGGGATATCATCTTCTATGTCCCTTATGACCTCATCCATCACGAAGGCAAATAAATAAGGACTCAATGCTGACCCCTGATGTAGGCCTAAAAGTCAGTGGTGTCACCATCACATGTCCGGACAAACGTCATCGCATCCTTATACACATCCTTGATGAGGGTAATGTACTTAGTTAGGACTTTGTGCTTCTCCAAGGCCCACCACATGACATTTCTCGGTATTTTATCATACGCCTTCTCAAGGTCAATAAAGACCATATACAAGTCCTTCTTCGGCTCTCTATATCTCTCCATCAATTGTCAGATTAAAAAAATCGCCTCCATGGTCGACCTTCCAGGCATGAACCCAAACTGGTTTTGGGTCACACTTATCACTCTTAATAGACGGTGCTCGATAACCCTCTCCCAAAGCTTCATCGTATGGCTCATCATCTTAATCCCACGGTAGTTAGTACAACTTTAAACATCTCTTTTGTTCTTGAAGATTGGTACTAATATACTTCTCCTCCATTCTTCAGGCATCCTGCTGGACTGAAAAATAAGGTTAAAAAGCTTAGTTAACCATACTATCATTTTGGCACTTAGACATCTCCACACCTCAATGGGGATACCATCAGGGCCATCGCTTTACCCCCTTCATCCCCTTCAACGCCTCCCCGATCTCAGCCTCCTGAATTCTCCTCACAAAGCGTCTGTTGGTGTCATCAAAAGAGTCATCTAACTCAAGGGTAGTGCCTCATTCTCCCCATTAAACAACTTATCAAAATACTCTCGCCATCTGTCCTTGATCTCCTCATCCTTCACTAGAAGTCGATCTGTCCCATCCTTGATGCATTTGATTTGGTTGATATCTCTTGTCTTCCGCTCGCGGATCCTAGCCATCCTATAGATGTCTTTCACCCCTTCCTTCGTGACTAGCCGCTGATACAGGTCATCATACGCTTTACCCTTTGCTACGCTCACAGCTCGCTTTACAACCCTCTTCGCTAAATTATAGCTCTCGATGTTGGCTGCACTCTTATCAAGGTGGAGGCGCTTGAAACACTCCTTCTTCTCCTTAATAGTCCTTTGCACCTCGTCATTCCACCACCAGGTGTCTTTCCCTTCCTGTTTGCCTCCCCTACTCACACCAAACACCTCTGAGGCCACCTTCCGAACACATTTTGCCATCTTTAGCCACATGTCTTCTGCATCTTCTTCTTCCTCCCAGGGCCTCTCACCTAGCATTCTCTCCTTGAACGTTTGCGCCGCTTCCCCTCTAAGCTTCCACCACTTCGTTCTCACAATCTTGGTGCGTTTATCTCGATGGACACGTACCCAAAAACGAAAGTCCGCCACCACAAGCTTGTGTTGAGGGACAACACACTCCCCGGGTATTACCTTACAATCTAAGCAATCACATCTATCCTCCCTCCTAGCAAGGATAAAGTCGATCTGGCTCGAGTGTTGTCCACATGGCCGTTGAGATCTCCTCCTATGAAGAGTTTCTCGCTGCTAGGAACGGTACTAGCCATGCTATCTAGGTCTTCCCAGAACTGCATCTTGCTGCTCTCACTGAGACCTACCTGAGGGAAATAGGCACTGATCACATTCAGGGCTGAGTCTCCAACTACCATCCGGATCAGGATAATCCGGTCTCCTCGCCTCGTAACCTCTACGACTCCATCCCTAAGTCTCCTATCGATTAATATACCTACACCATTCCTACCCGGTGTTGCCCCCGTGTATCAAAGCTTGAAGCCAGTATCCTCAACCTCCTTCGCCTTTTGACCCTTCCATTTAGTCTCCTAAAAGCATAGAATATTTACACGTCTCCTAATTGCTGCATCAACTAGCTCCGGAACTTACCTGTTAGGGATCCTACGTTCCAGCTACCTATGTGAATTCTAGTTGGCTCGGCTAACTTCCTTACCCTTCGCACCCGTCGAGGGAAGTGCGAAGACCCTTGCTCATTTTCCACTACACCCGGGCGCAGATGTAGCGCGCCACTCAGGCTGTGACGACCCGACCCTTGCTCACTTTTCATCGTACCCAGGTCACGATACGACGCACCCTTAGGGGGATGGCGACCCGGCCTTTGCCCATTTAACACCACACCCGGGTTCCGATGTAGCGCGTCGCTAAGAGGGTTACGCCCCAACGAGTTTCTTATGGGTTTCATATCTATTAGAGTGACTGTTTTTTTACGCTGGTTCGCCAAACCTAACACAACCCTTCTCCTTTATCCGGACTTGGGACCGGCTATATTGAGAATCAGCACAGACGGAGTTAGGCAGACCTCTAAACGCATCGGACAAAATGGGGAAAAGCAACTCCACGTGTACTTACGACAAAATGGTGGTGCGAGTGCATTTGCATGCATAATAGTCAGGTTGTGTCCTCCTGTTCGCAGCTGCAGTTTTTTTGGGCACACCACATTTTTTTTTTCATCAATCCTCCATAATTTTAAATCATGGGCTAAGGCATTTAGCGGCAGGGCCGTTATGGCGTTTAGTGGGCTAGCTGGTTTTAGCGGCGGCTGCCCTTCCTAGCAGTTATAGCCGGCTATTTAAAACCTTGCAATGAAGAAAAATTAATAGAGTTGTGCAAAGAAGGCATCATAATGTACTGCAAGTTTTTCTTAGTTGCATTCATCTTAATTTTGGTACCTGCGGTCGTATCATCTTTACACATTTCAATGCATGAAGGCACATATCAAGTGCAGGTGATTGTAATAGTACTTTCTAGTTTCTACATTCATGATTTGTCATGCTAATCATGTACTGTTTCCATCATTCTTCAGGTACATCAGCTACCGCTACTGCCGCCTCCGCCTCCACCTCCACCTCCGCATTCCACGCGGGCAAAGAGGCCTTCGTCCGGACTGCCCCCGGGGTTCGCCGGCGTTCGCCAGCCGCCGCAGAAGTCACCGTGTCAAAGCGCCCCGGCGCAGCAGCAGCACGTCCCTCCACAACCGGCGCCAGACGCCCACCGCGCCCCGGGCACGTCCTCCCTCCCGCCGCCGGCGCACGCGATCAGCCAGGGCGCCATCATGCCAGCAGCGACGACGAGCGCCGCCAACCCCGCGCTCCAGCGACGGTCCGCGCCGAGGAAGAAGCCCACCGTGCCGTGCGGGCTCTGCGGCGTGCTGTGCATGACGGCGCGGCACCTGAAGCAGCACGGGCAGGGGCGGAGGCACCGGAACAAGGCGGCGCACCTCGCCGGGGAGATGAACGTGCGGTGCCCGGTGTGCGACGTGCACCTCTCCTCCGGGCTCAACGTCGAGCAGCACCTCCCCGGGAAGCAGCACGCCCGGCGGCTCATGCTCAAGGAAGTAGGAGCTGAAATGCACGGCCACCCGTCAATGGCGGAACATGCTTATGGTCTGAAGTATCTGATACATGCTGCCGCAGCACTACTACTGTACATTTAAAATATGTGATGCTACTTACTGTACATTTAGTGACTGGAACTTTGAACCGTGTTTGTGTTTGTCCGTATCTGTGTAACTGAAGTGATCAGCCTGACAAGAACTGTCATTTGGATTGCGTACTCTGTAAAAGGATGGCCAGATTACGTACGTGTTATTGTGTTTGACTCTGTTTCTGCGTAGTTTCTTCGATTGAATCCAGCAGTTTGAATTGTTTGATGTTTTGATTCTCTTGTTGCAGTGATTTATCCTTGGGAATCCAGCATCTTGAATCCTGCATCAGGTCATCATATTCCTTTCATTTGTGTAGCTCACCGACGACAGCAACACATGAATGAGGTTGGCGAAACCATATGTGCCAGTGAAAGATGGGATCATCATCTCCCTGTAGCCCAAAGATACGGCTAAGCGCAGGAGTTGTCGCTACATGCCAAGCGCCCAAGTGTACCTCTGACAACCGCTGAGCCCGGGCCTCTAGTCAATTTGTCGTTACTCGTTGGACAACCAATCGCAGCTAACCCCCTCTGAACGGGACGTGGCTGTGGGTGGATTGCAGGTATGTGGAACAAAAGACTCCAGCGATGCACCAAAACAAGAATCCGGGCGCCTGAGCTTCTTTTATTCCTTTGGGAGCGTCGTCGGACATGGATAGTTTTATTTTTTTTCCGATTATACAGTACAACTCAGACACTCACAATACACGCATACTCACCCCTATTAATATAAATACTGAAATACGCAAACTCTACCTTTATGAGCATCTTCGAAGACGAGCCGGCAAATCCTCAAGATTGATAAAGCCACCACTGACGCTTCGCTATCGACGGGAACATCGCTTGCCACTGAAAGCGCAACGCCGTTAAATTCTAGAAAATTTGCTTCTACGAGTGGTTCACGTTACTTTTCACTCCGTATGTACATGGCGATCACGTCATGGTCGAGGTGGCTGCATCTCTCTCCAAGAAAAAAAAACAAAGGGTCGTTGCTGCGCCGCGCCATCTTCCATCCAAGGGCCGATGCGATGGATCACCTACGAGGAACAAACCTCCGGATAAAAAACGCGACGAGGCCAACTCTAAGAGGTCATTAGCATGAGCCTGTCAGAAGCAAGCAACCCCGCGCGGTTCCATTCCACCGTCCAATCACACGGGCTCGTGATCCGGCGCCGCAGCTGCGCAGGCGATCTGCTGCTACAGCCTGCAGATGCCGACCGCCGCATAACTATAACCTGGAGTGCGTAACGTGTTAACGTATGACGGCCAGCGTCTTCTCGACGACTCTTTTTTTTTTCTGAGGGAAAAAAAGGGTTTTGACCGCTGGTGGGCAGGGCGCGAAGCGTCAAGCGTTTCCGTTTCCACGATCTTGCTCAGCGACCCGGCGACCCGCCCGCGCGTCACCTAGTCCGGGGCGAGAGCAGAGACCTTTCTGCCCTGCCGAGACGTGGGGAAGCGCAGTAAAAAAAAAACAGCGGAAACCGCGGGCGATCCATCGATCGACCGGCGTCCTCGTGGTCACCACTCGCCATGCAGTGGCTGGCTGCCCTGGCTGGGGCAGTGGTTGCGTTTGGTCACCACTCGCCACCGCTCGAGTGGCGGGGCAGCGGGAGCGGGACGGGGGGCTTCCGGCCCTCGGCGCACCACCCACCAACCCAACCCGCCACCGCCATCAGGCGCGCGCGCTTTTTCCCGAGGCCATCGTGCGCCGCTGATCCGGGTCCAATGATGACCAAACTTTCGGAAAGGGAAAGCGCGGTTGGTTTAATACTTTAACCATACGCGAATTAGCACGTCACGGTCGCGCAATTAGCATCCCTGCGTGTACACTCTCGCCCCGGTCGCCGGATGCGTGGGCTCTAGTGCTACAAGCACAGGCACTGCGCGCTCACATGCACCACCTAGGTAGAAACCACGTGATCTTTATTTCCTGGTATTTAAACTGTTATTATCGTATTTTCTTTTCTTTTGAACATCATACATAAATTTCAGCGGGAAAAAAACATGGGAAAAAGTGCTTGCGTTCTGAACAGGCCTTGCTCTGCAGGGGTTTGGTTGGTTGCCGGCTGCCGATCAGATACGGTGATCTTTCAGAAAAGTTGTCGAGTGTGTAAAGACAGGATAATGCAAGTACGGGCATAAATTAAGCACCACGGGCGCGCGACGCTCAAGCAGCTAGCGCCGGAGTAAGCTTGGTTCCGCCGCGGGCTAAGCGTGGGGTTTAAGCTCGCGCGCGTGACAAAAATCAGGCCGTGCGCGGGAGGGAGTTCGTTCTCGCGCGGACTTTCAGCTCACCTAATCAAAACGGCCCCGTACGTGTACGTTGCCATCAAGCAACCTCACTCACCGGCGTCCTACCTATATATTGGAGCCACCCCCAGACAGAAGCTCACGCACTCCCTCCCTCACGCAGCGCGCAACAGAGCCACCACCTTTCGTCGTCCCCCAGCCTCCGTGCCGGCCAGCACGCCATGAGCGGGAGCGGCGCCATGGACACGGCCGCCTCGCGCAACGCCACGGCCGCCGCGGCGGCGGCGCTCGGTGCCGGCGGGGGGCTCGCGGGCCTGCTGCCGGAGGTGCAGACGCTGGAGCTGCTCGTGGCAGTGTCCATCTTCGTGGCGATCCACTCGCTGCGGCAACGGCGCGCACAGGGCCTCCCCGCGTGGCCGCTCGTCGGCATGCTCCCATCGCTGCTCCTCGGCCTCCGCGGCGACATGTATGAGTGGATCACGGGCGTGCTCCGGGCGCGCGGCGGCACCTTCACGTTCCGCGGGCCGTGGCTCACCAACCTCCACTGCGTCGTCACCGCGGACCCGCGCAACCTGGAGCACCTGCTCAAGACCCGGTTCGGTAGCTTCCCCAAGGGCCCCTACTTCCGCGACACCGTGCGGGACCTCCTCGGCGACGGCATCTTCGGGGCCGACGACGAGGTCTGGAGGCGGCAGCGCAAGGCGGCCAGCCTCGAGTTCCACTCCGCCGAGTTCCGCGCGCTCACCGCCACCTCCCTCGTCGAGCTCGTGCACCGCCGCCTGCTCCCCGTGCTGGCGGGCGCAGAGGCCGCGGGCGCCGCCGTCGACCTCCAGGACGTGCTCCTCCGCCTCACCTTCGACAACGTCTGCATGATCGCCTTCGGCGTCGACCCGGGCTGCCTCAGCCCGGGCCTCCCCGAGATCCCGTTCGCGCGCGCCTTCGAGGACGCCACCGAGGCCACCATCGTGCGCTTCCTCACGCCCACCGCGGTGTGGCGCGCCATGCGCGCGCTCGACGTCGGGAACGAGCGCGTGCTCCAGCGCTCCCTGGCCGGCGTCGACGAGTTCGCCTACGATGTCATCCGCAGGCGCAAGGAGGAGCTCGAGGCGGGCCGCGGCGCAGCCGACGCCGCCGGGCGCAGGTCGGACCTCCTCACCGTCTTCACCAAGATGCGCGACGAGGACGGCCGCCCCGCCTACTCGGACAAGTTCCTCCGCGACATCTGCGTCAACTTCATCCTGGCCGGCCGCGACACCTCCTCCGTGGCGCTCGCGTGGTTCTTCTGGCTGCTCGGCAAGAACCCCGCCGTGGAGGACAGGATCCTGGAGGAGATCGAGGGCATCGTCGCCGCGCGGGAGGCGCAGGGGGAGGTCGAGGAGGAGCTCGTGTTCCAGCCGGAGGAGGTGAAGCGGATGGAGTACCTCCACGCCGCGCTCTCCGAGGCGCTCCGGCTATACCCCTCCGTCCCCGTCGACCACAAGGAGGTACACGCACGCGCAAACACACATTTTCATGTCCTGAATATTAATTTGATGTCTACTTTAATGTTTTTTTTATTATGACGCGGTAGGCACATATCGATTTCCCCTTTTCTTAAAAAAAATATATCTACTTATGGGCGAATACATGTGCTAGAATGTTAAATACTATTTACCCTGTGTATTTCAAATTGCAGGTCGTTTTGACAAAATTAAATACATACTTTATTTTTTAGAAAAATACGACAGTTTCCCTCCACATAAAATGCTTGTCCAGATAAGTCGTTCTCATTAAAAGAGACACATGCGTTTCCTCAAAAACTATAGGATTTGAGTTGCTTCGCGTGAAATTCCTAAGTTCCAACAAACAAGTGCAAGTAGTGTGACATATAAAATGGGCACACCGCACCCGCTTTACATTCAAGATCGAGCTAGGGTTGCACTCCGCGTTGCCGTTCGGTGAAACTAACTCGTCCTTGTAGCGTCGAGTCCCCAAGTGTGTGAGTAGCTGGCCCTATCCGCATGAGGTACGGTTACCGTGCATGCTTATTTATTGGAAACTGCAATTTGCATGACTTGCAAGATTAGTGTGGAAAACAAAGGAATTGGAACTCATGTCGAGCGCTGATAAATCTTAAGTTCTAAACCACCGAGACAGAAAAAGGGAAAAAAAATCCAAGTTGTTGGACGCACTTGCCAATGTGTTGCTGCAGCACTCGACTCTCTGCAGAAACAGAAACATAAAGTAGCACAGCTGGGAAGCTGGGCAGCTGCATGCCCGGGAGTCTTGAATGGTGACGCGATAGGCTGATTCTGCATCTCACCTACACAATATATCCTGAAGCTGCTACTACTAGTTGATAATGTGGCGTGGCCCATGGCCATGGGGAGTTGGGCACTGTGGAGAGAAGTGGACGGGGGAGAACAGAACGTAAGCTGCAGCCTGCAGGAGTTAACAGCAGGTTGCAAGTTGTTCATCTACATGTCGCCTGCATCCCCTGTTCTTCTTTTCATCTTCTTTCTTTTTTGGGCATCTTATGTAGCCTCTGATGGAGACGCGTGTCGATCGGTCGGGCCAGCCCACTAGGTAGTTAGAAACTCAGTAGTTGCACGTACCCGTTCTTAGTTTAGCTACTCGATCCTATCCTATCTTGAAACAGTAGTCTGAGAGCACAGGTCGCTGACTGGTGCACCAGATCAGCTCGCCATCACCTCCTTTCTGGACTAGGCGAGCGAAAAGAAGTCACTGTTCGGCGACAAGCTATTGGCCAACAAGCAGCCAGCCTTATCGCAGAAGTTTCGTTCCGCTCCCTTTTTTTTTCGACCTTGGCTTGCAAAGTAAACCACGCACCGATAACCAAATCAAGAAGAACTAACTTAATTTCTTGTGCAAATGAGACTTTGGGATCATCTTTATTATTACCTAATTGCTTAATGGCAGCTGCTAATTCCAGTACTGATCACGATCTGCGAACCGTGCAGGTGGTGGAGGACGAGGTGTTCCCGGACGGGACGGTGCTGAGGAAGGGCACCAAGGTGATCTACGCCATGTACGCCATGGGGCGGATGGAGAGCATCTGGGGCGACGACTGCCGGGAGTACAGGCCGGAGCGCTGGCTCCGGGACGGCCGCTTCACCAGCGAGTCCGCCTACAAGTTCACCGCCTTCAACGGCGGCCCGCGCCTCTGCCTCGGCAAGGACTTCGCCTACTACCAGATGAAGTTCGCCGCGGCCTCCATCCTCCGCCGCTACCGCGTCCGCGTCGTCGAGGGGCACCCCGTCGCGCCCAAGATGGCGCTTACCATGTACATGAAGCACGGGCTCAAGGTGACGCTGGCCAAGAGGGACAAGGGCAGCAGCAGGTTCTGAGCTTGATGACACCGTTTGGAGCTTTCTTTCAGATGCACACACGTGGTCCGCAAGTTGTGCAAACTTTGTGGAGAGGAAGTGGATGGTGGTTCTGTGTGAAAAGATGTCCTCTGTGTTCATTCTGTTTCGTCTTTTGTAGTGCTACTTTTATTATTAAGTAATTGATTTGTTCCGTTTACATGTAGTGTAGATAAGTACCGGGAGTACAGAACTTCTGTATATGTATATGTGTGATGATGGCAAAACGCTGAAGCTTCAGATGATGTAACCGGTTTATTTTAGCAGTATCGTTTCAGCACAACAGCAGCAAGATGCCATGGCATCTCTTTGAATACATTTGCTCCAAACCAACTGATTCAGTACTATTTTACTACTCTACGTGCCCGATTACAGAGTGTACCATGTACTTGGCAGACCAACGCCATCTACGGACTCCAGACAAGTAGGTTGACTGCTTATCACAGGGCTGGATCATTGTTCAGCAACTCTTAAGGCTTTCACCAGCAGAAAATATCCCAGGTAGATGGACATCATCATGAGTTGTTGAGATATGGTTGGCCAACTGCACGCTCTCACACAGAATCAAAACTTAGTTGTTCAGCTTCAAGCCCTGCCACTCCACTCTTCATAAAATTCAGCCACAAAGTCCTCCATGAACTTGTGCCTTTTCTCTGCTCTTCTTTTGCCGGCCTACTCACAGAATGAAACTACGTGTCAGTATGTATGGAGCAGACAAGGGAATATTAGAACGAGTGTATGTCTGGGTGAACAATAGCTGATACTATGGCACATGCATTAAAAAATGAATTGGGAACCAATATCACGTGGCTGTTAATCATTATATCAGTCCATAATTACGGGAGTAGGACTAAGCAAATCTATTTTTCATACACTCTGCATAAATGAAGCAAAATAATTTCCCTAAAAGAAGAGGAAAAACAAGGCAAACTAGACCTAACATCACTTTACAGCTCTGACTAGATTCAGTAGGTGTAGAGACAATGCTTTCTTCCTGAATTTTCATACAAGACAGATACGCAGCAGTAAGAAGACTTTTATAGCAAAGCTCAACCATTACCTCTGTTTTCATCATTTCTTTCAATTTAAAAAGCTTCTCATGAAAATGATTAATTGATGTCTGTTTCTCCTCCTTGGACATGTACTTTTCCTTTGACAAGTTATCACGTGGCAGTATTCTAGGATCATGCAATGCGCTGTTCTTGCTCCCACCATATGTAAAGCATCTTGCAATACCTGCATGTATCACTTAAGAAGATCAAAACATGGAATTCTTATATGAAACTAAAAAGGTAGACAAACATATGAGCATCTTTAGTCTTCTTTGTCCAGACATGTAAGCATTTCTGGCAAAACCGTAAAAGCCAACGTAACAGGATCCACATTCCAAAATGAAAGTGTACAACCATGAAAACTAGTATAATATCATATGTTTCGTCTTTGTTATCTTTCTTTTTCTCAGTTTTAGTTAGATCATCAAAGGCTGTCATGTATCTCGCACATGTATGCTAACAGTAATGTCTAGTTCAAACTTCGTATGGGTAGGTGGTACAATATTGCAATTAGCATACCATTGCACATCAGATAGGCGAATAGCTACAGTAAGTTGTAAACAAATACTATTTGAACAATTGCTCAAGTGAATTTCAGAATGAAAACTATGTGTATGACGGCTCTTAAGAGAGGTTAGAGTGCCTCTGCACTGCAGAAAGCTCTACTACTGGTTTGCAATGCCTTTAGATGTACAAGTAATGGTATTCAGGTGTGGAGCCAGGAATGGTTCTGGCCCCTGGGCTGCACCACTTCAAAGCTTCAAATGTGCCTAAAATCCCTACTGACTCAAGACGTTTCTACACAAAACCAAGTCAGCTCTCATGTATCTTTCGGCCAAGAACCAGGGCTGAAGCACGAGCAGCCCAGACCCTGGCTCCGCCACTGATGGTATTTTCCCACAATAGTCAATTTGGTAAACTAACGGTGTGGCAAACATTCGATGGATCTGTTCTAGCAGAACTCAAATAAATAGAAAAATTCCACTGCTTGGGAAAAAGTTATGTATATCTAGATTCTAGAGTTTGCTAACACTTGGGTTTCATCTCCATATCCTCTACGATATATGTAGCCTTTTTCTCTTTCGTTTCCTTTTATGCTGGTGGCTCATGTTGGATTACGGCTCTAGCCTACCCCAACTAGCTTGGGGCTAAAAGGCTTTGTTGTTGTGCTGTAGAGTTTGCTAACTTGTATCACATTATAGAGTATAAAACTACGCTTAAGCAGTACTTACCAATTGCACCAATTGCATCCAGGCGATCTGCATCTTGTACAATTGCAAACTCAAGAGTGGGATCAACAATAGACTTCTTTGCAACTTCATTTTTGAATCCTGCAGTTTATTAAAGGGTTAACAGAAATTTTCGCAACCATAATTTCAAGAATGTCTCACTAAGAATGAATTAGAATGCTCTGTTGCAGTCTGCCGTAGAGGAGAACGAACAAGTGCATGAAGAAAAATAAGCTGAGATGTGAGATCATAATAAAATGTACACATGCATACCGAAGAGGAATAAGCCATTTGAACTAGATTATGTTCCACGTGAGATGTACCGCTTAAGAAATATGATGCGCAGATGCATAAATGCAAACAAGTCAGTAAGATAATAACTCACCCATCCCCTTAATAATTGACACTATTTCATCCTTCTGCCCTTCCTCCAATCCTACCTCTTCAAGAAACATCTCGACAACGCTCATATCCTCCACGTTGTTCCTATCCAATATCCATTTATGCAATCAAATTCACATACCGGAATCAAACTCCCTCATTAACAACAGTCAAAAGTCTATCACTAATGCATATTCTCCACAGCACAAGGGGTTTCAGGCTTTCAGCTATCTCTAAACTCAACTTCCTTTCACTTTCTCAAAATCTAAGGAGCGAACTCAACAAGACAGTAGAATCCCCCCCTTACTTGGTGTACTTGTAATCTCCTACACAAGAAAAGAGAGGGAAAAATTAATCACGTTCAAATGGAGAGCTAAAGCAAATGAAATCGGGAAAGGATATTTGGGAGGTGAGAAGTTACCAACGTCGTGCAGGAGAGCGGCCAGTTCCACCTGGGGCAATCAAACGGGCACGCGCGTCAGCAAATCGATTAGAAATCGCGGGAAGATAGTCGCAGATGGGGCCGAGCAACGAAGGAGAGGCGAGCGGTTGATTACGGTGAGGAGGCGGGCGGGTGCGGCGAGGCCCTCCTCGGCGGCGAGCGAGAGCGCGAGGTCGCGGACGCGGAGCGCATGCGCGGCGTCGTGGGACGCGTCGCGCCCGGCCATCTCCCTCTCCACCAGCTCCTCCGCGCGCCGCACCGCCACGGGCTTCTCCGCCGCCGCCGCCATTTCGACCTCCGGAGTTTGGGTTCGGACGGTCAGGTAGTTCGGCCGTGCGAGTCAACGTACCCGACGGTCGGTCAACGTGCAGCGCGTCGCCCGTCCGATCGCGAATCAAAGGCTCTCGCGTTGCACGGAGAATGGTCATCGAAGGGTGTGGAACTGCGGAGGAAAGCCCAACGGAAAACAACACACGGAAGTGAATTTCCCATTGGTAAAACGGATAAACCTCCAAAGGAGATAATTAACAAGAGATCCACAAAAGTAAATAACCTAGCCGCACACATGACTGGAGAGCATTAGACGTGGTATTTGCTTCTAGAACAGCGGAATTCAGCTTACTGTGCTACTGAAGCACTACGTAGTTTCGTAGCTTTGAATGTCAGCCGTGACCACAAATTAACGAACAAACATTCCTGCTAAGCTCTAGTTCTTTTTTTTTTCTTTTTCTCATGGCAAGTGGTGGGCCTTGTCCAGGTGTCAAATTGTTATAGGCCGCCCCTCGCCCCCAGCAGCCCAGCTAGTTCCTCCTGACCCCTGAATCCCTGATCGTGCTGTGCAAGTCATGAGCCGTGACGGACTGACTTCGTAGCCTCGTAGGCGATGCCGTACTTGACCGTATAATTCCGCTCGTCGCTTCGGCGCCACCCACCCGGGTTCCCTCAGCTAATCCGACGGCAAGCGGCGTAAACCATGTCTGGTTCGCGCGAGGCCATTAAAAACTAATCGTATTTGCCTGCTCGTTCGAGAGCTGCCTTACTATCTAATATCTCGGGAGTCTAGGATTAGGCTTCTTGGCTTCTTGCACGCCGGCGCGTGCATCGGCGCATCCGCGCATGGTGGCCCTGGCAGCGTCGGCGGAGGACATCGCTCTGGCAGCCGACTCGCTGGCGAGCGGGCGGCGGCGCGGACAGGGGAAGCTCGTCGGCTGGGGCACCGTGTTCTGCTTCGGGTTCGGGAGCCGTCGCGAGCGCGGCGAGGAGGCGCTGGCGGAGGAGGAGGGGACGCCGACGTGGCAGAGGTGGGCGCGACGGAGGAAGCGCACCGTCCCCGTGGACGGGGACCTGGTGGCGGGGACGGCTGATGATCGGGACGTGATGAGGTGCGGCGCCGGCGACGGGGAGTCCCGGTGCTGCTTCTTGGCGCCGGCGCGCGCTCCTGGACGCAAGGTGAGTCCAACAGCTCGGTCGGTGGTAGCACAACACTAGAACACGTGTGCTACGTGACATTGCCCTCGTGTTCTGTACAAATTCGTGTTGTCATTTCGAATTCCATGCAGAGAGTTCATATTTTTCAATTTCACCAAATTTTTGCTGTCGTCCAATGGTAAGTGGTACCAGTCTGCTTCCTGAATCCCTGTCACAGCATAACGCCTTGGGCAGCAGCAGCAGCACCCACGACAAGCGGCGGCGGCTAGAGCACACAGAGCAGCGGCCGCCGCCGCGGTCACCGTCCAAAGCGGCTGCGCCGTCGTCGCGGACCCAAGCCACCGTCGGCAGCCGCTCGCGCCGTGCGGAACGACCCCGCGGCGCCCCCGCCGAGCCGCGAGCGCGAGCGCGCACCGGGCCGAGCGACAGCGAAGGATCAGGCAAAGGCGAAGCGTCCGCGCGCGGGCCCTGCCCGAACGCGTCAGCCGGCGCGGAAGCGTTCGGCCCCGTGGTGGGGCTGTCCGTGGTGGCCGCGGTGTCCATGGCGGGGCTGCTCGGCGGGCGCGTCTGGGCCGTGGCCTGCGCGTGCGCGTGGCTCGCCGCGCTGTCCAGGCTCCTCCGGCGGCGGGACGCGCGGGCGGCCGGCTCCGGCACGGCCGGGAGCGACGGCGGTGAGGAGGCGGTGGCTGACGTGGATTCCAAGGATTACAAGAAGCTCGTCGTGCTCCGGGGGCTGCTCGACCGGGATCGGGCGAAGGCCGTGAAGGCGTAGATTGTACTAGGAGCTCATGCAGTATAGGGAAAGTGGGAAACACATAACTTGCCATTGTAACGCTCTTCTGTAGTATGTGTATAATAATAGCTCTTATAATGTGATCTTACTCTGCTTCACTTAATCTTGGTTCATAAGTCTAGTAAAATGGTTGTTGAGGTTGTGGATGAAGACCACGGCATTTTGACAATGATATCAAAGTTAGAGCCCAGCTAATTGATCGTCGCCCGTACAAAAATTAGATCAATTTTTAATATATTATTTATGGTGCGCCAACCCTTGATGTTTTCTTTCCTTTTCCGTTGTTTTCCCTTTATTTTTTACTACTAACACAAAAATTATATATATATAAAAAGGAAGTATCTACACAGAGGGTCTCCCCATCCCTCGTCCATGGCAAAAGAAATAAAATGGAAAAATCATCCGCACCCGCCTGCTCCATCTTCGCCGTCCATACACCCCACCCATTCCCTCCTCTCCGCTTCCCCTTCTCCTTCCCCCTCCAATCCATCTGGCCTCCGTTCGCCCCGCCTGCCTCGCCGGCATCGCCTCCGACGCTGGTAAGGACCGCCCCCTCCACCTATCCTGCCCCATCCCTCCCCTCCCCTTCCCATCCGTTCTGCAGGAACCATATCGCCGCCGTTATTGTCGTCGTCTTCTTCATCTCCAACGAACGCCCCTGCCCCTTCACCGTCCTCCGGTTGTCTTCCACCACCCCGGCCGACGGCGCCATCGCCTCGCCTCGCCTCGCCGCCCGCCTCCACAGATCTCCCTCTAGATCTAGGAACACAGTAACTACCAACCCTGAACCCTAACTCGCCGAAGCGCCGCCCTTCGCTAAAACTATTTCTCTTTCTCCTTTATTACTTTCTTCTTACGGGGAGTTACTTTCTCATGTATGCTCCTAGAAGTAACAAGAGGGTTCTCGATTTAACCTTAAATCGAGAGACCTCTACGTATAGCTTTTGGGATAGAAAAAGACTATATAGAAATCTATATATGATTTTGTATTAATAGATTTATACACCAAAAGTTATCCATAGGAAATATAAAAAAAATCATGTAACAAAAATATATGACACATTATACGAACAAATTTGTAACAAATATTTCATGAATATATTTATATAAAAATGCATCAAATTTTGAAAACATTTTAAAACCCAAAACTCTAAACAAAAGGATACCGGAACAAAATTTGGAAATAAATTTTGGAAACACAATTTCAGGAAAAAATCAAAGAAAAAAGTGGAAGAAAACAATTGGGGAAAACTGAAGAACATAAAAGTTCAAGAAAAAAAATTAGAACACAAATTTTGGAAAGGAGTTTTTAGAATTTATGCTAAAAAAGTGAATGAAAAGAATCATGTACACAACTTTCTCACAACAGGTCATGTAACACACGGAAAAAGAAGGGAAAAAAACATGGGCCATCGTGTCCCCTGCCTCCAAGCTCCCTGGGTAGCCCACTTGTCATCACACCTGCCAGGGCAAGATACCATCACCACCCGCGCCCTCTTGCTCCGACCGTCGCCAAGCACGGCGCGGCCTCTGCTCTGCGGCCTCTGCTCTGCTGGATCTTGTGGAGAAAGGAGTGGAAAATGGAAGCGGGACATAGAGGAGACGAAATGGCAGCCGGGATGGAGGAAATGAATAAGAGAGAGAATGGACAGAGCGTGCACACTACTTCGTGTTGAAATTGCTCTGAGGTTCTATCTTGAGCTACTGAGAGATCATGTACCGAGTGTGACCTAGAATGCATCCTATAATTGGTCACTTTTGTCGGGTATCACTCTTGATCTTGATTTGGTACAACAATATGAATTCTCAATTCCTCCCATTTAAAGTAGCTAGAGTAGGCTAACAGATCCTATAATAGTACCATTAAATCTTAAATAAATATAAAAAATACGAGAACTCGTGACAAATTAAGGAGGAACCTGAGTAGGGCTAGTGAGTAGTGACGATGCTCAGCCCAAATGGACAGTTTGACAACTAGGGTAGCCAATCAGATACTTGAGGGACCAATTTGAACATTTGGATAAAATGGAGGGATAAAAATGGCTATTCCAAGTCCTCCGCGAAGACGGCATCCAACTGAAATCTCATTATTGGCAACCTTCTGAAATGTACAAACTGGAGAACCAGTAACAATAAAAAAATTGCAATCTTATTGTCAGCTACATTAATGCAACTAACTAAAGCTATGTATTATACACTGCCCGCCATGGCGAGAAGCACCAATTCTCATTGTTTGATCTTTCTATTCCCCTGAAAGAACTGAATGAATGAAGTGTTCAGGCTATTCTATTCCTACCTGCTCGGGCAGGGTCAACAGACTTTACAAAAGGTGCATGAAGCAACACCGGCATATATATGCCAGATGCACCAGGAATCACATTAGCCAATCTTACATGTTCGATTGTACAAGCTACAAAAGCTTATGTTACATCACGAAGTGAACCGCCATGGTCATCTACCATATATCTGAAATTATTAAGCACCAAAAGCAGTTGACCTAGATGCGCAAATTCTGTTTCATATATAGATAGGTTTCACGTCATTAACACCGAAGCTAAGTCCACAGGATGGGCACTGCTTCTGACGGCTGCCAAGTGACTTCTGTACACAATGATTGCAGAAGAGATGGTAGCACCTGGCAATCACAACCTACAATCAGAAAAATTATGTCATTCGATTAAATATTCATTTCCAGTGTTGGAGTGTGTCACGTATATAGTAGTACCTCTTTCTGCCTTTCGTGACAGATACCACATTTCAATATTCCTCTATATTCCTTGACTTCATGGTGAAGCTTTTGCAGGACTACTGAATTATCTGTCTTCTCTCTAAGCGAGTTGGCTTTACTTGACATTAGATCCAAGTCATCCTCAATTCTCTTCTTAGTAAACCTAGAACAAGACTGATCTTGTTAGACTAAATATTAAAAAAAATAATTGCTTCAGAAAAGGAAATGTTTGTATAAACCACCTCTCCTTCTCTAGTTCTATAAGCAGCTCAGCAACTTCCAGTCGATTGCTCCCAACCTTTGCTTGTAGTTCATCCATTGACTGCGTGAGCTTTGGAGCTTCTCCACGCAAACCAGCCAACTTTTTTTGAGAATTGCCCAATGATATAGATTGCTGCATTCCATCCTCTGACAGTCTCCTCACCCGCTCTGACCAACCTCTTAGCTGAAAATTGATAAGTAGTCAGCCCTACTGCCAGAATGGTTAGCTTCTCAGTATGAATGTGCCACGAACCTGGTCCTCTAGGCGGACAGTTTTCTGGTTATACAGATCCATCAAAGTGCTTGCATGCTGCAAATTTCTTTTCAAGGAGCTCACTTCCAAATGCAAAGCATCATGGGACTGTTTTGCTTTAACACCCTCCATGAAAAGCTGCAGTGGTAATTCAGTACTAAGATATTACTGATCCAACTACTGAAAAATGGTATGCTTCTTACAAATTAATACATTCAAAAGAACCTAGGTCTAGACGTCAAATTTGTTCAAATGCTCAATACAACTTTCTCAACTTCTCAGTTCTCCATCATCATAAGTAACCAAGTTTCAGTATCAGTAAGCTCCCACTAAAATCACACTCAGATTAAGATCACAAAAACATTAACTCAACTATGATGCCTCATCTCATGATGGTTATATGCTAAGACATCTTATACAGACTAATTGCAAAAAAAAACCTTAAGTGATAATCCATATTAGTTTTCTCAGGGCCCTTGGTGACCCACTAACCCTAAGTCCAAAACAACCAACACAAGTCACAGACAAGGAAAACAAGAGAAAGCAAAGGGAAGTAGAAGATGACACTATTCCTACTTCAATAGAATGGCACGCTTCTCCTGCACATTCAATGAAAAAGAAACTAGAACAGAGAGCCAAGCACTATTGCTTTTCACAATGCTAGCTCCTGCGTTACAATCTATTAAATCAAAAACATGGTAACTACAATTTCCAGGCTTTTCCAGTAATTCTCCTTTTTTAGGAACTCAACTTTCTTTTATTCAACTTCACAACACAGGGCGCCCAATTCCTTTGGCCCAGAACCTATCACCATAATCGGCAAGTACTACAAATCCAGGAAACCACCATTGTTTCCATAGCCACTGGAAATTGTTCGCCAGGGTTTAAAGCCTCATGTATTAGTCATTCCTTCCTAATTTGGTTTAAATTAACAGCAGGTCAATGCAGTACCAATTACCAAGTTGGTTACTGATAGTGAAATGGGCTCGGGTCAACTTTGGATCTCTATACTCTTCTAATATATATTTATTTTAGTACATAAATAAATTTTTATTTATTTCCCGGCTCGGAGCAAATTCTCACATCTACTTAAGGGTCCGGCAGTGCTCCTGCCTATGGCTTCCATGCTATAAATTTCATTTTTTTTATTTATTTTAGGCACCAACTATAACAAAGATACCTAGCCACAACATCATCCCTGTTACAAACACAGAAAATCTCAATACCATCCCTGAATTTGCAGCTTAATCAAACTCCAAAAAGCTACAAATAAGCTTTGCTGGCAAGAGGCCAAGCTGCCATCAAGATGACATTTCATGAGAATCGTATCAGACAGGGGCACGGCACTAATTAACCAGACAACAACCCTGCACGTGCACGAGCCTTACTTAAACCTAGGCACCAGAGGCAACCCATACCTCTTCACTCAACCAAACAAGCTACACCCTCAACAGAAACTGTTCCCCTTTTCTGCTGACTCGCCTGTGACCGTCCAAGCGATGTACCCCACCTGACGGTTCTCCATAGCCATGGTGGTCCCTTCTCCTCCAAATTCTCTACTTATTCTTCCACTACATCAACCAATTCCTCAAATCATCTTCTAAATTGTTTTTCATCATTTTAGGCGGCGACGCAGAAAAAGCAAAATGGATGCATGAATCAGAGTAATAACACTGAAGGAAACTAGTTGCACAAACTGAATTGGTGGCTGGGAAATAGAACCTCTTCTTAAGGAGTTAAGCATTCAAGTAAAATAGCAGAAGAGTCATACAATAACATTGAGAGGATAACACAGTGAATGTAATTGCTTAAATTAGTTCTTTGCACCTTGGTATTATGATCATCTCTTTCAATAATCTGTTGTAGCAATTGTTGATTTTGTGACATTATGTCTTCATATGCATGGCCGATGCTCTGTAACAAAAAAAGAAGAATTTGAGACCTGAAATATAATGTTGATAATCATACCAGAAATGTAAGGTTGTCTGCACCTCAATCTCCACCACATACGATTCACATTCTTCATATTTAGACTTCAGTATATCAGATAGTCTCACTAGATCTCTAAGCCATAGAAATGCGGCACATATCACTTTACTTGAAAATTTTATAAAAGAAAATATGAGTACTATTTCAACAGTCCTGAGCCCACCCAGTATAAAAAATAGAAATAAATTCTCTTTTCTGATTGCATTTCTAAATACAAGTAGGAACGAGTGAATAGATGCATGAATGAAGTACCTCTTAGAAGTTTCCAGCTTCTGCCCTAATTCAGCAATCTTAGCTTCAGCAGTTGCTAGTCTCTGTTGAGACATTGCTTCAGCTTCATTGGCTGCTATCACACGCTGCTCTAATTTACTTTCATTAAGAGAATATTTGAGGACGTGAACTTGAGCCCATTCAGAGAGTTCCCTATCTCTGTATTCTATCAGCTGTCTGCCACAAAAGAGTAAAAACATTTGTGAAGATAGCAGAAATTCGTACCCACGAAATAGTAGACAATTTTCAAATGGTCAGTAGATATTTCCATCATTAAAATCAGAATGGATATTTTTTTTCATGAAAAAAAACAGATTACTATAGCTAACATAATATATAAGGACCAATGAGATTCAGAAACAAGCTACAAGAGATAATATATGATAAACAAGTAACTTGCAAGAATAGCACTAATCCAACATTTTTCATACAAAAGAAGTGAAAAGAAGTACCCCAATCCATTGGTATCACTCATTGAAGTTATACAACTGATGATTTTGAAATAAGATAAACCTACCTTGAATCCGGGGACTCATGCTTATACAATTCCACAAACAGCTTAAGCTCCTGAATATTTTCCTTCAGATCACGGACCTACAATATGTAAATATGTTAATAAACAACAATGGCATAAATAGATCCAGCAGTAGGTAAACCAGTGCACCTTCTTAAATCGGCACAGAAAATATTAACAAGTTCTGAAGTTACAAAATCAGATTGACAAAAAAAACACTTACCAGAGATTGAAGTTGGCTTATATCAGATTCAGCATGGGCAGATCTGCATGCTGTTTCTTCAATTTCTTGTTCCTACAAAACAAATACAGAATCGACACATCTGCAAATCAATGCCACAACACTTGCACACTGATTGTGCAAACGAACAAATGAAATTTACCTTTCTGGTTATGGTACTAGAAAGTGAAGAAACTTCTGCTCGCAAAGAATGCAACTGTAAGCAAGCATCCTTGTGTTTGGACAGTTCACTTTGCACGGCACCCATTTCCCTTGGTAGTGATGACACCAGAGCTTTAAATTCTGAGATAACTTGGTTCCGACCTGACAGTTGCAAAAATTTTATTATTTCCTGCTTTAAACAATGACCAGATGGAAAAGTATTCCAAGTATGTTGTGTTGTAATTACAGCACCGGGTTCTCTTGAAGCCTCTTCAAGTTTCAGTGCCAGCGTATTCTTTTCGTTACATAGTTTCTGAATATCACTTTCAAGGTCAGCAATTCTAGACACACAGTATGCAGAAACCTTCTGAGGGATTTCAGCCAGATCAACTTTTTCATTAAATTGCCTTTCTTGCCAAACAAAGCTATCTATATCAACCTGAAACATGGCAATTAGAAGTTTAACCAAAGAAAAGATCTTTTAGGGAGACACATCTGCTAGACAGACATGCAAATTCACTGACCAGTAACCACCTGTAATTTCTTTAACAATGTTTGGTGATCATCCAATTCTGCTTGTGACTTCTGAAGTTGGGCACTAACAAGTTCAAAAGCTTTGGAAGAACGAGTGCTTTTGAAATCCATCAGTATATTCTGGGAGCAACAAGAAAAAATGGTCATATAGGGGTTCGTCACTACAAGGTCTAACCTTCGACTGCCCAATAAAAATTAGGTATGGGAATCCAAATGTGTATAGCAATTGTGCGTTCTGTGCTTGATCAGAGATATATTTGGTTCAACAAACCTGAAAAGTCGCTAACTTGTTCAAAATTTCAATCCTCTCTTTGTGCAGTCGTCTAATTTCCTCCAGACGCTTTGAAACTAATTCCTGCTCATATTAGCGTGTGCAAAGTTTAAACTGCATGCCTAGACAATAGTTTGGAATTCTAAAAATAAGAACTTGATATTACCATTAACTCCTTGTGGGTAGCTTCAAGATCTTGCAGTTCTCTTTGTTTGTGTCTCACCTTCTCTGCTGATGCATTTTTGTTTCCCAGTGTAGGAACAAGGACCGGAGTCCCTTGCTTATTGTCTCCCTGTGCTTTTAGTGCTGCCAGTTTGTGCTTGCTTTCTTCCAACTTGGAAACAGCACTGGTCAACTCCTCTTGAAAAATACATAAAATGCCTGACTTAGTTTTACCATTACACAACAGCTAGTACAGATAATGGACTAAAACATAGTACCAGTATGTCAACTGTTGGCAGTGCCACTGCAAGGAACATTATCTATGAAAAACTCACAATGTATCATTGCCATGAGGCTTTCAATGACTTTGACTGAGATTAGCATTAACTTATTTGATGGTTCAAGGTATACAACAGAACTTTAAATATTGCTGAAGTACTTTCAGTTAAGGACACAAACACTATTTGAGATTGGAACCCCCTCGAAAGATAATCATCCACAAAACAATACAAAATACCTTTCAGCCTTTTCTGTCCAGCTCTGTTCCAGGCACTCGAATCCCTTTGTTTCTGATAGTTCCCTGCCAGTTGCCTGTGTTTCAAGTGAAGATTATCTACTGCCTGTATCACCTTATGAAGTTTGGATAGCATGTTGCTGGTAGCACTGTGCAGTTGCTGGCTGTGTTCTACAGATAACGAGTAAATTGAGGAAGTCTTAGCATAGCATAATTGACACGTGATAAGCTATTCTACAACAGAACATATGGAGCAGAACACACCATTTTCTGGCAACTTAGTGAGAGCAACAGAAACTAACTCGTCATTCACATGCCAGACCACTTGATGGAAGGAAGGCCTTCTGCAGAACATTAACTGTTGATGATTGTTCTGGAGGGACACCATTTCCCAGATGGCAACTGGGAGAACAACCTGAACTTTCTGTGGCAGTAGCCCCCAAAAGTCTATTTAAAAAGTCCCTTTCTAGGGGCATGCATATACCATCCGACAAATAAGATTTTGCATGTATATGAAGGACAAAATGAGAAAATAAGAAACATTTAAAGTAGACAATATAAAATAGCAAGGGCTATCTAGTTAGACTGCTATTTGAATAAATAATTTATTTGTTAATAACCATCAACAGATAATAGGTAGCTCTGCAGATAAGATTGTAGCCTGTTTGTCACAAAATTCCTTTCAAAAGAGTAATGAAACAAACACCTCAAATAACAAATTTTCACAATACCGCTAATTCACTGCTTTGTTAATAGAAAATATGGGCCTGCTTGGGACTGCACCACTCCGTGTTTTTCAGCTCTATGCACTTGACCCCATCCCAAACCCCAACTCCACTAAACTCTGGAACAGCCACTTCAACTCCGTGGAGCTGGAGGCTTCCCCTAGTTAATTTTAGAAGTCACATAATTCTTTGCTCCTCCATGTATGATTCTAGAACAATGCAAGGGCTCTGATATATTCATAATGCATAAAGTACAGCTTCATACCCTTTTGTACATTGTTCTGCCCTGTACTACAGCTCGAGTGCGAAGATTCACTTTTGCAAACAGAAACCATCTCAAGATCTGCTAGAAGCTGTTCGGATAAGGGAATTTCAGCAGAGAGGCTATAATACATAGTTATGGCAACATGCAGGTTAGAATAACTTACTTGCTCCCAATAACTTTTGACCAGGACAAGTGTCTCATTATGTGTCCTCTGCTTCTCTTTTAAATCATTGAATCTACTCTCGAGAGTACGGAACTCAAACTTGTGGACTTCCAGTTGTTCCGCGAGCTTTTGATTTTTGTATTTAAGTACAGCAAAATCAAGCTGCCAAATAAGAAAGCATAAACACAAGTGTAAACTAAATCTCAGCATTGGGTTAAAATTATATCATAGTAACCACAGTTCAAACAAAGCAGCATAGATCAACATGTGCACCTTCAATGTTCAAACCTCAAGAAATGCAAAGATGCAATGAGATAAGATAATAATAGTGGTACTGCGTGACAAGGGGTGGAAATATAATTCGGAAGAGACACCTCTGTGCTCACCCCGAAAGCAATTAAAAAAGGATCCTTGGTGCCTCAGCATTGCATGGTCAACTTCAATCCAGCAATGGTGGACGCTGACAAAGAAGAGAAAAATTGCACCAAGATTATGGGTATACTCCTTTGGGAATTTGTGAGTTTCTCAATATTTAACCAGAATTGGTTTCACTAAATAAGATAGCACTAAAAAATTATTCCAATTTGTGGTGTATGAGATAGGTTTCAACTGCAGACTTGAAATGCTAAAAAATGCAAAAATCTTGCTGGCAGAAGTTAGACTTTTGGAAGGTTAAGTAGTCATTTATACCAGATTACCAGCATGTTCCCAAGCTTCTCATGTGTTTACCATTTGAGGAAAAGAATGAGTACCAATATGTACAATTAATTGGCAATCTTGTTGCAAGTGGTATTGCACAAGACAACATGGAAATAGGTTGAGTCCTCTGTTTCTATGGATTAAGAAGAAATAGGTGAAAAGCTAAAGTCCCTTCAGCGGTCACTGGGTACAAAAGTTGCTCGAAATCCACTGTTGTTGCTTTATTATGCACAAAAAATATTGGACCTATCACCCTGTTATTCAAGGGTGATGCGTTTTTGGTTAGGTCTACCTCCTTGAAATGAGAAGTTAGCATTGCTGAGTTGTGATTTTGAAAGATTTCATTGCCACATACAATTATCTTCAGCAGCTTCAATAAAGAAATAACCTAGCAGACTTCACAACAAAGTTGATGTAGCATTGTAGCATAGGTTCAAGACTTCTCCTAATGAGAACTAGAGACCCCATGGTCAGGGCCAAATTTATTGTGCGATTTCAGCAATTCGCATTAGAATACCTGAGTTAACAGTCGGCATCATAAAGCTAGGACTACCTTTTAGCAGCCATATAGCCTTATCAGTGTTATTAAGGTGTCACCTAGGCTCCACAAGGGCCTAGTTACTCCGTGTCACCAAGGTGCCGCCTAGGCAACACGACGTACCCAGGGTGCCACAGGACGCCTTAAGAACCATGAGCCTTAATGATACTCATAAATAAGCGTAGCTCCAACAATCATAGTACTTTGGATGCAAATGCAATATGTTTTCTTAAATTGAACATACAATATATCAGACAAAATTTACATTTAACATGCGTGATATGTGCGCTAATGCTAATTGTCTAATGTGAGAAAAACACAGTATATTATTGGAAAAGTAAGAGGTCATGTAACTTCAACAACTAAACATAGGTGAAAAATGATTCTGCTGTGATTCAACTTGTGAGGAAGTTTATTGCAACGTGGTGAGGCTATGGTGTCTCAGCGGCGGGTTCCCAAAGTAATGTGAGTATTTATTTTTGTTTGTTATCTGTTTCTCACATTGCATTCCTTGTGACTTAGTTCTCTTAGGCTCGTTGCCTTGCCTAATTTACATAATAAGGAGAATATTCCCATGATTGGCGTAAATGACATACTAAGTTGATGAGAGAAGACTGCAGAATCTATCAAAGTGGAACTGCAGTTTCAGAAATGAACATTTGGCAGATTCTTGGCATCAGAACCAGTACATAGTATGCCAAAAAGAATAACATAAATTGCTAGCTGCTACATATCCATTTGCCTCATCCTCTGGTGCAGGTCGCATGTGCATGTGTTGGGATTCTGTGGGCAGGATACATGTATGTTTTGGGATAGAAGTGCAGCAGTGGTGCCGAAGATGGCTCTAGGAAATTAAGGCTGGGTATAATAGACCCGATGCCAAAATCAGTGCTGGCCCATGACTGGTGACTGGTGACAAAAAAGAGAAAATGTGTGCTTTTTTTATAATGAAAAATGTGTGCTTTGAGATTTCATTGCTGGGAATATTAGATGTATACAATTCAAAACTTGTGGATAGTTCTAATTTCATCTCATACACCACAAAATTGAAGTAACATAAAATTACTGAAGCATTACCGAGGAAGTTACATGAAAGTAAATCACAAAATAATTAAAAAAGCACACACACAGTCATGGTGCAATTGTCTTCATCGTCAACACTCAACTATTACCAATTCACCACTGATCATTGCTGGGCCGACGCTATGCAGGCATCAAGCAACAATGAGCACCAACCCCATTTCCATAGGAGCAAACACATAGGCAATTCTCCCCAATGATAACTCCAATCTACCATCTTCGCATAGTACCTTTTTTCTTAGAACAATCGCATCGTACCGCTGTCATTACACTATTTCACTGTGTCCCGTCTTACCCTTATCATGTTCTCCTTTCCTCCCCCTTAGTCAATTTTTCTTGGTATATAGTTACATGGTACTTCGCAGTAGCTAGACTGTGAAAGAGATCTTCACATCTTTTCATATGCTAGGTTTTGTGCATTTAAATTTTCTTCTTGCGAAGTATCCAATAAAAGATCATTCATAAACTGTTTGGTTCTAGATAAGAAAGGAGTTCCCTGGACAACTTTTAATGCTTGCATATTTACAGATGGACTATATACTTCTTCGTACTACAGCCACAGGCTCAATATCTCATTGGCGATACTTTTTACAGCACAGCAGTGTTTCACTAGGTGATAATGGTCAGAAGTCACTCAGTAATAATGAAATTTAGTATTTCATAGAGATCATGCTGCAACCAGCTATGACAACGATTGCCTACCTGATTGTTTTGTTTTACAAGACAGGAAAGTTGGGTAAAGTTATAACAGTATGCCCCTAGTTCTACTGCTACCCCATTGCTCCATGAGACCATGACTTTGTTAAGAAATCCATTTCTCGTAACTTTCTTAAACTGGTACAGCAAGGGAAACTCAATGTACTTCCCTCACTAGATAAGCTAAGACATTACATCTAAGATGAACTTTTGCATACCTATACATCGGATAACCTCTCAAAGGTACCAGGCTATACAGTGTACACAATTATGTTGAATATTTTATACAAACTTATCAGAAGGCAACTATTCTTTAGAAGTCATGTAATCCATCAAGTGACAAGATGTTTAACAGGGAGCACACAACAGAATACCTTAGTTCTTAGTTTCATTTTCCCCGGCAGCTGGGAGTCAAATATGAATATATGATGCAGCAATCAAGCAAGCACAAAGCATGGAAAAACAAAAGGTGCAGCGGTTGTACAATATGTAGCTCCTTTCATTTTCAGTAAAAGTATGAGTAGTAAAATCTTGTAGACCACAGAAAATAATTGCTCATTTGCATTTGTACTCAGTAAAAGTACAAGTGGTAAAATCTTGTGGACCACAGAAAATAGTTGCCCATTTGTATTTGTACTCAGTAAAAGTACAAGTAGTAAAATCTAGTAGACCACAGAAAATAATTGCTCTTTTGTACTTACAGGACTAGACATAGTAATTTTCCCAGGATCTTGGATGTGGAGGCAAGTTGACATTCAGCTAAGCTTCAATTGTTAAAGATTTGTTAATGATAAGGAAAAGTACTCTGTTTCTGACCAGTGCCTGTGAATGGTGATGTAGGGGGGTCAGAGCAATCATGTGACTTATTTGAAAGGTACATGAGCTTATAGTGAGTTCAAAGAACTGATAAGATGCATGTGTATTATGAAATTTACCTATCTTCAAAAAGGTGTCCCCCTGTTTTGGATGGCTGCGGCGGTTGAGTAGGGCCTCGACCACAATTCGCCGTCTACCTGGATAGCACTGCTTAAACCAGTCTTGGGGTCATATGAAGAGTATGCAACCTGCTGGGAGGCAGAGTTGCAAGATCAGTTTGATCTGTGACATAATTTGGATTAAAAACACAGTATTAATTAATTGTTTTCATTAGCAGGCATGATTTGCAATGGGAAAATATAGCAAAAGCATTTTTCCTGTTCCAACAACCAACAGTGCTTGTTCTAGAAATTAAGTCATTGTATCTCCGTTCACTGAACCTTGCAACAAAATTACAAATAGCCTAGGACTACCATAGCAGGGGGTTTGGCTGCTTCGAGTGTCGATTGTTGATGTAGCATGGGGGGGGGGGGGGGGGGGGGGATGCTGAGTTAAGATAAAACAGCTCTATGCAGGGGACCAGAAGGTCGATGTTAGGTTTACGCAAAGACGATCAGGAAGACGGTAGCAGTGGTGGTCGAGGCAATTCTAGGGATGGGAGTGGTGTGGGTGTTGGATTGCTAGGGTCTCCAGGCTCCACGTCACTGAAGATTTGTAGGGCTGGGCATTCTGCAATCCCGTTCTGATCGAAATATCGTGTCTCCGAAGAATGCTACCCGAAATTATGACCAGAATTTCACTGACAAACAGTTCAGTTACCCCAACTTTCAGTTTTGGCCTTTGGTCAGGACCTATTGTAGTCTTGTAAGCTACAAATTCAGATGTGAATTATGAAAAATTGGACCGAGGATGCACAGAGCAAACTCGAACTGCAATAGGATAACACACTCGGTTCTACAATTTGAAGAACAGGCGAGGACTAGGTCGACATAGATAGATTAAAAAAAAAGGAACAATCTCGGAGAGACTACAGCTACAGCCCCGGCGCTTGAAGTCATCCCAGAGGCAAGCCTGGTCTGCTCAACGGGCTAGTCAACAGAGCGCCTCGATCGTAGGACACTGAGAAGCGCGCAATCAGGAAAGGGAAAGGCATCAGAAGAGGGAGTCAGGTCCTCTCACCGTTCCCGATTCCGCGAGCAGCCACCGCCGCGATGTCGAAGAGCCTGGGCCTCCTAGCTCCACTCCGCCCGGCGTTGGGAGTGGGGTGGAGACGAGCGGCCAAGTCGCCCAGAGACGGAGAGAGGCAAAGGGTGTGGCAGCCGGGGAATCTGCGCGCGGCGGGGCCGGCAGGCGGCGGTCCGCCGTGGCTGGCTGGCTGCTGGGCGGACTGCCTTTTTTGGAGAGAGAGAGAGAGAGAGAGGAAGTGCTGGGCGGATTGCGAGTCTGCTACTGTGGGAGTGGTTGAGTGGGCCGCGATGGGCCGATCTTTTGGGCTGCGAGTCGGCTCGTCGTAGAAGAGGCGCGTCGATCGCCGCAGGTAGGTCCCACGGAGCTCCTGTCTTCTCCGGCGGCGAGTCGCTGCAGGAGTTCCGGAGGGAGGCGGTGCTGCCGGGGTTGCCTTGGCCTCCAGGCTTAGAAAGGGGTGCGAGGGGCGGCAGGGAAGGCCTCCAGCGGTGGCGGGATGGAGGGGCAGCGCAGCGAGGGGGAGAGGAAAGGCAGAAGAGAGGATTAAATGGGAAAGGCTTTCTCCAGTAGGGAGTTCAAACCGATCCTCCGGCGGGCTATAACATGAATCGAATTCATCTTTGAAAACATCAAATTTTCGAGAGAAGATGAATTTAATCTTTACATCAATTCCTAATGATTAAAAGATCGAAACGCACCTGCTAGTTTTTCCTCATGGCGAATCTTGGAGCTTGCCTTTGAACGCCGCTGTTGTTGGGCGGCGCCGCAGCGACCCAGGGCGCCAGCGCGCTGCGCGCAAACAGATAGGATGCGGGCGCGGCAAGACACTGTTGATGGTGAAGGTGCATCTTGCAACCCTATGGCAGATCCCGACGGAGTGAGACACGGTCCGGATGGCGGCAGCGCCTAGTGAGGTAGGGGTGTTGGCCGCCGCCGCCACCGCTGCCACGATGGAGGAACAGTCGCGGATGAAAGAAAACTGGAGGGGTAAAGGGTGGTGTGGGTCACATGGGTGGAGGAGTGGCTTCTGGAAAACAGAATCCTAACTTATTTATGGCTTGTAGTTTCTGCGTACATCAAATACATCACTGGAGAATGCTTAATTCTAAAGAAACCGTCCATAGTATCTACATTACGTGGCAAATATAGAAACCTTGCACGTAACATTAGAATAAAATAACAATGAACGGGTAAAAAAAATGAATGTAGGCAAAAGAAAGAAAGGGTAAAAGAGGGTGCTTGTCTTTATCCATCCAGATTAGCATCATATTTTCTATGAGTTTCAAGGATGACCATTTCTGCGGCAGTTTGTACCACACGTCCTCTGTACATATAATTGGAAAATAACTATGGACAGAAGAAGAAGAAGAAGAATGATGTAAATACAGCTGCTATACATGCAGCCGAGAGTTGCGTTAGGCAATTCAGATGTCATCGTCAGTCCTTTACTTGCATATAAAGTTCTCCTCGCACCACCTCTCTTGCCTACCTATGAATGCATGCGTAGTATGTAGATTTGACGGTACCATTTCTTCAAAATTTAATATGTCAAACGATTGACGTATTATCACTTTTGTATTGCTGCAACTACTCCAATATGGAACAAGATTGGTTTGCCATGTTGGTGTGTTCGCAAGAAGGATTCGCAATAATAAGTGTTCGATGTTATTTGCTCCCATTCACCAAGTTCGTGTGTTTGATGGTAGTTAACCTTTGTGCGGCTCTCAGGAGACTAGCGTCTTGTCCATTTGGTTGGAAATTCCCATTGCATGTGGAGCGTGTCTTGCTCGATACTCATTGAACAGAAAATTTGTTTACTGTGGTCGATGTGGCACGCAGCTTGTTCATGCTGCCTGCACAAAAATGGAAATGTAATTTGTACTTTGCGTGGATCTGTTTTTCAGGTGATTTTTCAGATTTTCCTAGTGTTTGTATGCATAGAGGCAACCAAAGGCACTATTACCTGTCCATTCAGCACCAAAAAAAGCATTCAGCAATACAATTTTCATGTCATAAGGTACACGATTGCCTAAAAGTAAGCAGCAACAAGAATCTATGGACTAAGATGAACACCATTACCTGTCCATTCAGCACCAAAAAATACATTCAGCAATACAAAGTCCTTTTATTAACTTAGAAATGTCTCATTTAGCACCATATTTCGAAACAGCAAACTTCAGAAACACAGCTCAATGAACGCCAAATGCTAACTGAGATCAATAATTTCAACATAACAATCACAACAATTTGACTCCAGCTTCTCTAACAGAATCTATTACAGCCTTGACTTTCCCGTGGTACTTCTGTTCTCTCTTCATGTGGATGGACACTGCAGGTATTCCCTTGAGAAGAAGGCGCTCGCCGAGCAACTTTCCAATCTTCGCTGCAGCTGAAACATCACGGGTCGATTCCATGTCTGGTCTCAGGAGCTTCTCCTGCGAGCTTGCTGAACATGCAACAGTCGCTGTTGGGGTATGGATGACCTGAGCAGATACATACTTGTTTGAGAAATGCATCCTCAACAGGTAGGGCTTCAGAAAACAGGTGACTCTAGCTGCCCTTTCTGGTGGAGGGATCACCATGGTCACTGGTTTCACTGCTGCACGTTAACAAGAAGAAAATAACTATTATTTGCCATATGTTTCATTTTTTCACAACAAGGAATCGATGGTCAGATGAGGGGAGTAGTGGAAGTTTCAGAAAAAAAAGGTTGCAAACAGTATAGAAAAACACAGGGTTGACAATGCGTGATGAGGGGAGTAGTGGAAGTTTCAGAAAAAAAAAAGGTTGCAAACAGTATAGAAAAACACAGGGTTGACAATGCGTGATGAAATTCTTTGTTGCCTGGGCAGCAGGCAGTAATCTAGTGTCATGCTAGAAAACTTTCTACCAGTCTTGCTTATACAGGTATGCTAAACAGCCCGATCAATACAGAAGCCATTCTGCTTTGAAAAAATAGGTCAACAATCTAACCTGATATTACTACTCAATTACTCAACTGACACGGCATACTGCTGAGGTACTAACTCAGCAGTAATTTAGAACTAATAGCACAGTGAAGCTTAGTGCATCAGCCTAGGAGAAGACCGAGATTCCACAAAACGCCAGTTTAATCATCAACCTTTGGCGCGGCAGAATTCGAATGGACCATGCGGCCTGCAGAAGAACAGTTGCCAACTCCACATTGCTGCAGGGATATGCAGACTACAGGAACAGACCAAACCAGGACCTATTTTGGGGTGTTGAACAAATTGAGGGAGGCCTAACAGCGAGCGTCTCCCAAATTTTCTATAGAAGCTGCACAAAACAACTAAGAGAAATGGGGACAACAAGAAAGGTTGTGCAAGCCTGACTGACAATGGTGGCTGCAGAGCAATTTGCGAGGATAACATTCAGACCGAACTATGCACAATCGAATCATAGGGTACAGAGCCTCAGTGACTTGAACCAGTAGGAGCCATCAGAGCCAACCTAGTGAACCTCAGAACTCGTCCAAAGCACAAGATACCAACATGATCCTTCCCCGTACATCCATGGCCTCATCATCACTCCATCTCAATCCACTGCGGAACCTCACGACCCAACCACAACTGACCATTTGACCCAAGTCTTAGATCCAACCCATAAATTACAGTTGATCCAAAAAAAAAAACCCATAAACTACAGAGTCGGATCAAAAAAGAAGTACAGTAGGAAAAATGCACGGGAGAGAGCCGACCTACCTGTGGTGAAGAGAACACGCGCCGCTCTGCCGGAGGGCCGAGGACGGAGCAGGCGGCGGCGGCGCGGCGCGGAGCGTGGACAGACCGGGGTTGGAGGAGGGTTAGGACTAGGAGAGGAGACACCCGATGGGCCGAGTCACATAAATCATTCGCTGGGCTTACGATCTATGGGCCGGAACAAAGTCGATGGGCCCACGCTGACCACTAAACCGCTCCTGATCCAATTCCGAGCCCAACCTTGTCGAAAACCGCCAACCGCTCTGTGCCCCTGTGAAGATACTGGCAGGTGGGGCCGGGCGGGACAAGACGAGCCGCCGCCTCGAGGTGCGAAGGGAGCGGAGCGGACTGGAGGAGCAAGCCGGCGGCGATGGCAGCGGATGGATTGCCGGTCGAGCCGCAGTCGTTGAAGAAGCTGAGCCTGAAGTCGCTGAAGCGCTCACTGGACCTCTTCGCCCCCGCCCAATCCCTCCTCTTCGCGCCCGACGCCGAGAGGTAAACCTAGCTCGCCCCATTCCCTTCTCTTTCTTTGGCAGCCGCAGAACCCTAGCGTGGACGGAACCCTAACTGCGTGTTCTCTCGGTCTCGTTGCTCGGGTGGTGGCAGCAAGAGGATTCGCACCGGGTGCAAGGTGAGGGCCGAGTACGGGGCGGTGAGGGATCTGCCTGCTGAGCAGGGGCGCGGGCAGGGCAAGGGGACTTCGACGCCGTCTACAGCGTTGGCGTTGCCAGGTTAGCTTCGCTCTTTTCTTCTTTTCTGTTCTCACAAAAAAATTGACCTTTTTTGCTCCTCAAAGAACTATTTTTAGGTCTTTTGGAACGGTTAGCTTTATGGTTTCGTGATTTTTCCCTAGTTTTCTAGAGCTAGCGCAACTGATTGATTGTAGGCTGTCTATACAGTACCACCTCTTCTCTAATTTTGACCAGGTTTATAGAAAAATATATTAACATCGACAATATCAAATAAATGCACTATCATGACATGTTTCATGGTGGATTAGTGAAACTAATTTGATGTTGCAGATATTGGTGCATTTTCTATAAACTTGGTCAAAATTAGAGAAGTTTGACTTAGGGCAATTGGACAAAACTAAAAATGTCTTACATTTTGGAACAGAGGGAACACCAGAAATCAGGGCATATCTTGTGAAAAATGCACTTTAGGTATATGACTGCAATCTGCATAACTCATTAGTAGCAAAAGACAGGCTACACCCCCTGCATAAATTACCCAAAACAAAAGTGAGCAACCTTGGATGATAACGAAGTAACGAACTACCACCAAAACAAAAATAAAAGTTAGTTTTGCTTTTCATACGATCTTAGTCCTGCTGGCAATATGTCTCCGGAACACATCCAAACGTATATTGATCAAGTACTATAAGAACCATATTTTTGGAAGCCACTTTCACCTCATATTTCCATTGAAGAAACCGGATATTGTCTAGATTGTCCGTCCAATAGTTGATTCCTAGTCGGGCAACTCATCTTCCCCAAACACCTTATGAACTAAAAGTTCCAGTGACCTTCTATATAGCATTCATTGACTTTATACGAGGACAGGAATAAACTGCAATTAGATATTTGGGACAGGAGCAAACTGCTTTCAGTGTTGAAATTTCTAGCAAGTGTCTGCCTAAAATTCAGTATTTTCAACATTGTAAATGTGATGAATCGCTCTCTGGTGAAACCAGTGTTTTAATATTTTTTGTAGCACCTTTAGAATTGTGATCCACCCTGATAATTTGAGCTGAAAAATCAAACCCTTCAGCAAACTGTGATCTCCTTGGTTAGCAGATGCGAACACATTTTTTTGGGCTTATTTTATCTGAGCTTGCAATTATCTTTTCAGGCACACAAGATACAAAAGATGCTCACAGAGAAGGCACTAATAATGCCATTGTCCCTGCACCTCTTATGCTACCAAAAGCACCGTAAGTGCATTCATGTTGCCTTGCTTGTTGTTAAACTAGTTTAACACCCTAATGTTTTCCCCTTAACTAACTATGGTTTTTGAACTATATTCAGTGAATCTACAATTCCTGGCAAAAATACAACTTTGTCAATTCCTGGATCATCTGACAGGTTTGTTCACTTGTCTTTGCTTCAATGGCTATTGGCCCTTGTACCATGTAGCATGGCATGACTATTGTTTATGGTATTGCGCTTGTTGCATTAGCAATGAATAAGTGTTTTCTGTTTATTAGATGATGCTAGGAAAACTTCGAAATCCGGTGTTACCATCTTACTGTTCTTCTAGTGTCCTTTTGTTTTGCATGGATACATGCCATCTTTTGTATTTTCGTAATATATGTGCATCCATATTGCTGTACACCCCCCCCCCCCCCCCCCCCCCCAAGATATCTGTTCACTTCTCAATCATTACTTTTTAATGTATTTTGTAACTTATCATTCACTTGCAAATTGCTGATTTCTTGATACATATTACAGATTTTCTACATCGGCACTGATGGAAAGGATACCAAGTAGATGGCCACGACCTGCATGGCATGCTCCTTGGAAGAACTATCGGGTATATTCATCTTCCATTCAATTGCAACCTTCCGTAGTTTATTACCTAATAAGTTTGCCACATTTGCAAATGATTTCTGGAAATTTGATTCAACCCTGTTAGTGAGATAGGTTCCATCTTTGTGAATTCATGTTCTTCTACTATTGACAGCCTAAACCACTAACACAGGGCTACTGGCAAAAGCTTTCACTTTCCATGTTTTTTGCTTCCTAATAAAATGCTTTTCATTTTTCATTCTCCAAATTAATATCAATGGTTCTTGTAAACATATACAGGTCATTAGTGGCCACTTGGGTTGGGTGCGTTCTATAGCGTTTGATCCGGGCAACGAGTGGTTCTGTACAGGTTCAGCTGATAGGACAATAAAGGTGACGTCCACTGTCTGAACTACACCTTTTTTCTTATATACTATTATACTATTCTATTTGCATATCATGATTTCAATTCTATTATGGAAACTTGCTGAATCTAGTAGGATTCTAGTTATGAGTACCATGTTGTGGATGCATTTGTACAGTTTGATAAATTAGATGCAATAACCAGAGTCTTACCGCCTGTGACCGGAAGGTCCCGGGTTCGAGTCGCAGTCTCCTCGCATTGCACAGGCGAGGGTAAGGCTTGCCACTGACACCCCTTCCCCAGACCCCGCACAGAACGGGAGCTCTCTGCACTGGGTACGCCCTTTTTAACCAGATCTTGGCGGAGATTGGAAGAAGTGAAAAACCGTCAATTTACAGATTTTCGAAAGTTGTTTCAGAATTTTGGGATGTCATTTTGTAAATATTTTTAATGGCTATATGAATAGATGACAAGTTGGTGGGTGTTTAAAGGGTGAAACCGGGTCCAAAAACTGGCCACAACTAAAGCTGATTTGCAGTTCTTTTTGTACCTACTCCTGTGAAACTAGAAACTAGTGCATATTTATAAACTACCACTTCGTCTAGTGCAATGCCATAGTTTGTTGTCAATACTTTTGACTGTCCTAGGGATGACTTAGAATTCAAATGATAGTTATGTTACATCTCAGCCTTTTCTCCAGCTTCTTGCAAGACCTAATTCACTATTACATTAAGCTATCAACCCAACATGTGTTTGCTCATTTTCCTCCAACTAATGTCATGCTGTAGATATGGGATCTTGCATCAGGAACACTGAAGCTTACTCTGACTGGTCATATTGAACAAGTTCGTGGTAAGTTTCTCTTGGTTTTGGTTAGCCAGGTCTTCCCAACACCCTTACAGTACCCTTTCCTGTCCCAGTTTGAAATTTAATGATTGATGCTGGATGTAATTCATGTTGATGTAGGACTTGCCGTCAGCCAACGGCATACTTATTTATTTTCTGCTGGTGATGACAAACAAGTAAAATGTTGGGACCTTGAACAAAACAAGGTTAGTTTTACTTTTAATCCAGTGTAATTTATATTCATATAAACATCTGTTGACATCTTGTCCATATTCTATGTTCAAGGTTATTAGGTCTTACCATGGGCATCTGAGCGGTGTTTACTGCCTCGCTCTCCATCCAACTATTGATATATTACTTACTGGCGGTCGAGATTCAGTTTGCAGGGTATGAAATAATCTCTAACGATTGCACGTTGTGAAAAAGGTCTAGCAGCATTCAATGCTTTACGATTGATCTGATTTACTTACCTTCATGTACAGGTGTGGGACATCCGGACGAAAGCACATGTTTCTGCTTTGACAGGTCACGATAACACTGTTTGTTCAGTGTTTGCGCGACCTACGGTAAGGAAACAATTTCAACATTTCACATTCATGCAACTCATCTAAAATATTTTCTTCCTCTACGCAGTATTCTCTTCATCTGATCATGTGTAAAACACCCATGTGAAATTTCTCGTTCTTTCCTAAATTATAGGTTAAGGGATCTGATATCTGTGTCACATTTTAGTTTACTCAAGTCTGATTAGCAACAGTGAAAGAATGATCTTGACACGTTTTAGGTTGTGTATATTGTGCGTGTCATAAATTTTAAAGTACTTTTCACAAAACTACAACTATCAGCACACCTATAAATGAACTAGAATATTAGGACCAGTTTCACAGAACTACAACTATTTGTGCCCCTAGTGATGCAAAACCGCGATTTTTGCATAAAACTACAACTATTCACTATGTTTTTCATCGCCCAAAGTTGTAATTTTTTTAAAATGCAAGTGTTTATAAGTTGCTGTAATTTACTCTACTCTAAATTTTATTTACCTATCACAATACCTACTCTCAGATATATTTATATTCCTTATTGTGTCTCAGGATCCTCAAGTTGTAACTGGCTCACATGATACAACTATCAAACTCTGGGATCTTGTTGCTGGTAAGTTATGTATCAAACTAAAAGAATTAGCGAATGTTTCTCTGTTTCCTTTTCCAATTCAGTTCGTTCTTTATGCAGGGAGGACTATGTGTACTCTTACACACCATAAGAAGTCTGTTCGGGCTATGGCACTGCATCCAAAGGAGTTAGTTTCTACCCATGTCCAGTTCCATATCATCTATGATGTTTTAGACCTTTGCAATAACATCTCATTTACAGGAAATCATTTGCATCAGCATCAGCGGATAACATAAAGAAGTTTAGCCTGCCCAAAGGGGAATTCCTCCACAACATGCTGTGAGTCTCTTATATTTGTGTTTGTCTTGTATGTTTTTTTTATCACATTCTAACTCAGGACATTGCACCATATGCTAATTGCTACTTGATTGATATTCAAATTTATTTTTTTTTTGAACGTGAGATTGATATTCAAATTTCAAAATGTGTATGGTGTGATGTGAGGTGGAAATGCATTTTTTGAATATCAATAAATATAGGGTTGTGTACCACAAAGCCAAAGCACCTTGCCTTTTGTACAACATTGCAAATAAGTGCTGCTGATTCTGATTATTTCTTTATCTTCTTTATTTAATTTTAGATTAGATGATTTTTATCACCTATCTGATAAGTAATGAATTTGAATATCCATGTGTAATTTCTACTGTAATTTGGAGTCTAAGGCTGTCCGCACTCGTCGTACTCTAAATTCATCCTCTAAAATGAATATTCTATCCTGGTCATCAAGATTCTCTCCTCTATCCCCATTTCTCCCGCACTCGTCATACTCTATATCACATCCTCTATACCAACTACCACATATTTTATTCAACCATCTCCAACTACAATCTCATTTTCTTTTTCCCTCCTCTTCTTTTCCTTTTCTTTTTTCTCTTTTCCTTTTACAATAGTGTAGTAATACAACTTTTTAATTAAATAATAATATTTTTTTCTCTTTTTATCTTTTTCTCCCTTTTTTCTCTTTTTTCTTTTCCTCCTTTTCTCTTCCTATTTTTCCTCCCCTCATTTTCTCTCCCCCGGCCTCTCCTCCCCTGCTCTCTCCCTCTCTGCCCCGGCCATCCCCGGCGGCAGTGCGCCGGGCGCCCCTCCCTCTCCTGCGGAGCTCGAGCGCGCCCCTCGGCGCCGCGCCTCGCTCCCAGGCGCCAGCGCGCGGGGTCCTCGGAGGTGGGGGAGGGCGGCGAGGGAAACGAGGCGGCGGTGAGGAGGTCCTTGGAGGTCGGCGAGAGGAGGAGGCGGGGAGTGGTGGGGGGTGGCGCGTCCATGGCGTCGGCGGCCGGCGGCTAGGTGGGCGTGGATCTGGGATGTGGGGGGCGGCCAGCCGTGTTTGGAGGCTCCTCCTCCCTGCGCCGTCCCTCTCCGCGGGGGGTGGCTGCAGCGGCGGGGCGGAGGGAGGGAGGAGGAGGGCGGCGCGACGGCCGACGGCCCTTGCGGCGGCAGGATCCAGTGCGAGGAGCGGCGCACGGCCGCGGCACCCCCTCCCCTGCTCCCTCCCCCAGCAAGCCGCGGGGCCGCGCGTGCCCCCTCCCCTGCTCCCTCCCCCAGCAAGCCGTGGGGCCGCGCGTGCCCCCTCCCTGCTCCCTCCTCCGGGATCGTGGCCACAGCCTCCGCGGATGCCCGTGACTCCAGGCCGGCGAGAAGCGGCGGCGGCACGGCCGGAAAGCACGCGAGCGGGCGTCGGGGCGGCGCGTGGAGCCTTGGGAGCGGGGCGGCCTCCCCTCCGCGGCAGCCTCGACCTCCCGGACCGGCACGTCGCGGCGGCGGCCTCCGCCCCTCGTCTGCTCCCTCCCCTCCTCGCTCGTTTCCTCCGCCAGCCTCCTCCCGGCGACCATGGGCGAGTGCGCCGGTTGGGATGGCTCGCGGACGCGCGGGCCCCGCGCCCTGTCCGCATTTAGCGGCCTCCTGCAAGCCCGCTTGATTTGGCGGACGCGGGATGCTCCGCTAGCATAGCGTAAGCTCTATCGTACCCCGGCGAGGAGGGATTTCCGCTATCCCGGTCCTTCAGGACCGGGTAGCGTACCCCGGTGCGAGCAGCCTAATGTCCAATGTATCTGTGCAGTGTTCTCTAGATAGTAAGATCTAGAGTAATCCTTATAGTTTCAGTTTACTAAAAATTTACTTAGCAAAAATGTACAGGCATTTGCTTGGTTTTTTCAGATAGTAAAATCTAGATTAACAAATCTTATCAATTACTCAAAACCCCACTGAACAAGTCTGTAATACTTATTTGAGTTTTGACTAGCATTGTGCCCGTGCGTTGCTACGGATAATTTAAGTTATATCCGGATCTATACGAGATCATCAATTTTGCACACTTTCACTCTGTGTGCATTGTTCAGTTCTGATTGGAATTGCGATTGATTTGTATGGTTTCGATTAGGATTTCGATCGATTTGTCCTATTCCAATTAGGATTCCGATTGACGGACCAAGGAATCAATCCTTGCTTTAGAAATAGGTAAAGATAGAACCACGAAGCAGCATATGGTGCAGGAGTAAAAACATTCAGAAAGGAAATGGATGTTTCCATATCGTTTGTTGTTACTGCTGAAGTGTAATGCTGACTTCCAGTTCCTGAATACAATGGTGGTTCCTGAATGAGTGGAGCTTTAAATGCTGCCATGATGCATATGTTCTTGTGTGGAATATCACTTCATTATTTGGCATTGTAGTTTCTCTTGACTGACACTTATCATCTCTATTAATGTTAGGTCTCAGCAGAAAACTATTATAAATTCTATGGCTGTAAATGAGGATGGTGTCATGGCAACTGGAGGTATGCACTGCAAAATTTGGTGTATTCTATTAATGTAATTTTATCTCTAGGGACCTCCCTGCAATGAAGTTTAAAACATGTCATATTGGACATACATGCAATCAAACTTGTGAAACCTGATATCACTGTCGTTAAATATATATTGGAAGCATGAAAGATCACATTTGCATTGATAAAAAGGTTTCATTAATATAATGATTTTTATATGTTTTATAAATATATATAAAATAATTATTGGCCAATTTATGATTTGGAGATCATACAGTTGTCCAGAACATTGTATTTGTATTATTTAGTTCACCATTCTATACTTACTGTATGCATCATATTCTGCTTTATGTTGTTTCTTTACCACTTGTAGAAGAACAATATTTGAACAACTTTCAGCAAGTTTTGGTTTCCTCTGGTGAAATGATCATTGCCTTTGTAATCTCATTATTTCCCATAGTTTCAAATCACTTGGAGAGAGCATTCATATTTTTCTGTTATAGGTAGTAAGATTTCGTCAGCAAATATGCTTGTATACTGTTAAATTCTTCTTAGTATTTGATTTTTTTTTTGAGCAGGGGATAATGGAAGCCTGTGGTTTTGGGACTGGAAGAGTGGCCATAACTTTCAACAAGAGCAGACTATAGTCCAGCCGGGTAAGTATTGCTTTTCACCATGCATTGATTGGTAATAGGATAAGCAAATGGCAGAACCCACCTGTTTTGCCCTCGCAATATTTCTTGGGACGAGTAGAGGTTGAGAACATCAGTTGTTTTAGAAACTCTGATAGCAGTGGTTATATAACTTGCTTAAGTTCATTGCTGAAACTTTCACCATGAGTTTTAGCTAGAAATTTGCCAAATTCTAGGCTTTGCTCATAATGCATATGCTTGTTTAAACTTCAATCTCTATTGGACATGCTTACCGTTGGTATCTCCAATTTCAGGATCATTGGAGAGTGAGGCATGCATATATGCCCTTTCTTATGATGTCAGTGGATCTAGGCTTGTGACTTGTGAGGCAGATAAAACTATAAAAATGTGGAAGGAGGATTTAACTGCAACACCAGAAACCCATCCCATCAATTTCAAACCACCAAAGGACATCAGGCGATATTGATTTTCCCAGGCTGCAAGTTACAGGATTGTTGTTTCTTGGAACAAAAAGTTACAGGATTGTTGTAGATGCCCCGATTCTGCCCAACCGGTTAGATTACTGGACCCAGTTCAAATTTGGGCACACTTGCCCTATGCACGTTGCTGGGGCTGTATGGATGATGAATCAAACATTTCCGTGACTGTACAAGTAGATATGCTGCAGCTGTACTTATTCTGAATTTGTATCACTTTACATGCCTACTTCAATTTTGTGGATTAAACCTAATTTGCCTCGCGGAATTACATTTGGAATTGTTGATGCCTGTTTCAGCTGCTTTATTCATGCACATCTGCTGATTCATTCATCCTCGTCCTTACGTGCCAGACGTGCATCGGTGCATGTATAGCTGTGGCTTGTCTTTCTAATTTGTCGCTACCATTTTCCACAGATTTGCTATGCTAATGCTACTGCTTGTTAGGCTGTTCGTTTGAATCCGCTTGAGTTTTTTGGGCCCCGCTATGTTGATTGCAATGCTGTCTATTATATGTGGTGGCTGCTACGGGCTTTGTGCTGAGGTTTGCCCACCCTTTTCTTGTGCTGACTGCTCTGTTTTCCAAAACTGCACGATGTGGTTCTCCAATATGAACAAATAAAAGCTTAGTAAACAATTTTTTTTATTTTCTGCAGTTAAAAATTCAGTACTTTGCATCTGCCAATTTAAGCACTCAAGGTAAAACGGTAGCATGATTTTAACGCCACTAGAGTGTTATAAAGGGCCTGGACACTCGATTTCCCCTGGCTGTTGGATCTTGAATCCTTGATCCAATTGCCCGTGTCTTTCTTCCACTTCTGCCTTATCATCCTTCGTGAGCTTCCTGCCATGGCGTCCATGATAACCTGCTGCAGCTTGACGCCCCGCTCCGCTGCACCGATAACTTCTAAAGGTCACAGAACTCACAGGGTTAAAGATAAAAGACGCACGGTCTAATTGCATGCAAATGTTGCTAAGTAATGGAGCCGTGTTCGACTTGAAGACTCCACAAATCTTCCTGTCTTGTTCAATCGCCTTGCACATGCATGCATATACATTTTTTTTAAGCAAGCACATGTACACACATGTTTTAGATAGATGACCGCTGTTTTGATCTGCTTGGTCAGCGTGCAGGGTGCCGTCCGTGCATAGACATTTCATGGGCGTGCTGTTTCAGGTGACTTGTTAGACCAAGCAAAATGCCAAACCGTGAACACAATGATGCTCGATCTACAAAACATGGACAGATTGGTACCAAACTAATCACTCTCTTAAGGAATAGCCACTTGCTCTCAATCAGATAGAAAAGAGCAGCATGAGATCATCCAGGAAATGGTGATGGATGACCATAGGATTAACGTTGGCGTTTGCATTTGCTTGGACATCAAGGGAAGAAGTTTTCTTGATGAAGAGGGAGTGGAAGTTTCTCTTGAAATGGAATCACAACAAAATGAGTTGAGTAGTTGACCAAACCATTATCCCTCTCTCATCTCGAATACAATAGAAACATAGCAATGAGATAAAAAATGTAGGAAGTAATGCAAGCATGAGAAATTATTTTGCTACGAAAAAATCCATTTTACTATACAGTTTGGGAAGTAATAAATCGAGCCAAACTTCTGTTTGGGGGGGCTCAGGATAGTAAATGGACTTTATCTTTTGCTATTAACCGGCAGTTTTCTTTCTCACCAATGGTTTTTCAAAAACATCTGTTTTTCTTAGTTTTTAAATAATGCTATGCATGAGCTCAAGCAAATATACTGCAGATTTTTTTGTAAAAAATATTAACATGCATGGTTGTATTTACTGGATGCAAACTAGATGATGGTAATTTCACAAATAGTAGTGGAAAGTTACCTGGTGTTGCATTCTACTAGCGTCCAGTCAGCGGGTGATGAGAAGATGGGCAACTAGGATTAGTCAAAGTGGAGTTGTTCTATGCCAGGACATACATCCATACCGGTTTCCCTAAGATCAAAGTCTGCTCGAAATTTTCCTGAGCTTCAACGTCACAATAGTTAATTAGTAGGTTAGGCAGACTTTCATTTTAACAATTGATTATTTTCTTTTCATTTTCTGCCTTCTAGAATGATTTTGCGCTCAATCTTCTTAAACCTAATTTCTATACCTCCTTAAGATGATGTGTTTATCTAACTGATTCCATTGGAAAAATAAACTTTAAAAAGAGAATTAACAAAGCAAGGTTTGAACCTTGACCTCCTAATTTCTATACCTACTTAGACCTCCAAGGTTCGAACCTTCGATTAGCAAGCAAAAAAAAAATCACTCAACAACTAGAAACCATAAAGGAAATCCAGAGAACGGGTAGCTAGAGATTAGAGAAATTGCTTCTTCGTGAAAGCAGGGCGGTTTATAAAGTAGTGAACGGTGTACCACCTTTTATTTCTCGCATAACTTTCTATAGAGGGATTCAGTGATTACATAGTGACCGTACTATTTTATTATTGCGTTTTTTATCGAAATTTTATTATTGCGTTTTGCCAAGAACAAAAGAAGAGAAAACATTTACTGGAAAAAACCAGAAAAATCCAGGCACATAACATATACGGTGGCACACGACTCTTCTTTTCGGCTCAGCAAAATCCATTCAACAACTGGAAATAAACCAAAACCCCCCAAAAGAGTTTGCAGCTAGTACTAATGTGTTGCGCCATAAGCCCCTAAATATGGCCTGACGGAAGATCTACCCATCTTCTTTAATAAAGAACAGCATACATTTCCACGAAGATACAATAAATCCCACCTCGTTCCTGAATCCTTATTTGCCTGTTTCAAACATTTGTAAACATTTTTGTTGCAAGCTTGCTCGCAGCTTGAATAGACTAGATTTAATGCGTCTCTCCTCACTGGCACCAGTCTGCCTGCGCGGTCGCTACAAAGCGGTCTCCGCCCGCTCCTCTTCTCCCATACGCGACCGCGACTTAAAAATTCCTCCGCGCCTTAGCTTTCGCGAGCTGTGCTAGCTAGCTCTTCGTGCGCCGGGGCCTGTTCCATTCCATGAGTTGCAATCATGACCTCCGAAGCAACACCGCGTACGCCTTGTTAGAAAAATGGTCTCCGACATCCTCCTCCTCCTCCAAATCCGATCGAGGATTAGTAGCCTGAAAATCCATCCCGTCTCTTGATCAAGCCGCCAGGGTCATTACAGGAACAGAGGAAGCTTCCAAAAATTATTCCTTGTACCGTGGCGGCATGTCTCCGCACCGCCGGCCGTCGTTGCCACTGCCGGCCGGTCACGGCGCCTTGCTCTAGGTAGCTAAGGTGCTGCGGTGGGGGATTATTGGACCATGCCTGTGCTCGACGATCCCGACAGGCGACGGTGCTCGTGCCTGCCGTTCTGCTTCTGGGGCGCCAAGTCCGCGGGCGCGCCGGCGAGGAAGAAGCGGCGGCGGCGCAGGCTCAGGCTGTCGTGGCTCGCGTGGCAGTGGTTCTTCCGGAAGGGCGGCAACCATAAGGGCGCGGGCGGCGACGGCGGCGGGAACAAGGGGAAGAACAAGCGGAGGGGGAGGCGGCTGCTGCTGCTGCTCACGGCGTCGCTGCAGCCCAAGAAGGCGCTCGCGTCCGTCGTCTCCGGAGGCGGCGGCGCCCTCCTGCCGGCCAAGGTACGTACGTGGAGGCCGATCGCTATGGCCGCACGCCCATGATCTTATCCCGAGAAGCTGATCGGTTGCTAGCAGCGCTCCGTCGTCGCGAGACAGCGACTGCTTGATCGATCGATCGTGCGCTGGATTTAATTACTGGTTAATTTTGACGCCGGCCGGATCATCCTTAGCGCGTAACCCAGGTGTACGTAGTTAGTTAGCGGTGACTGGTGAGTAGGTGGGTGGTTTAACGGGGTCGGCCGCCGTCATGGCGATGTGCGCGGGGCCAACCGCGGGAGGCTGCGTGGTTGACCCACCAACGCCGTCGCCGGCCGGCCTCCTCGCTCTACCTCTGGCGGGTCGCTGTTGTGAGGTTTTTGGCGCGCGGCTTTGGCTCGTCACGTGGGTTTACTAAAAACCTCGTGACTGGAATCAAGCAGCTAGTACTGCTCACGGGTTAGAATCCTAGGAATCATGGAGGGTTTGAATTTGAACTTGTTTTGAAAAACCAAAACAAAAGTTGTTTCACGCAAAGGGGGAAAAGAATCTAAATCAATCGAGAGACTCGGTGGATACGAAGGTTAAAGACTCTCAACTGCAGTCAGTTTCAGTATCCAATTTGCTCATGTGCCTAGTGTCAGGCAGACCCTACTAGCAAAGCCAATACTAAGGATTTGTTAACCTTGTCAGTTCTTCATTGTTAAGCAAGCAAATCGGCAAAGATAGGAGCCATAGAATCCTACGTCCACGCCGGACTTTTCGATTCGAGCTTTTTCGTGGGCGACAACAACAAGCAGCGCGGTACTAAACTTCTTGTTGTTGCTTTAGTTGGGCCCATGCGCCGGTGACGCAATAGGAACGCTTACCTTCCTGGCACTGTGCTACTGGTTCGATCGTATATCCTGGATTCTGAATGCATGGCATTATGCCAATCATGCAGGCTCTGAATGCATGGCATTATTCCAATCAAAGCATTCTTTGTTGTAAAACAACGGGAGCTGTCTTATATTATGAAAAGTCAAGTAAATTTTGTAGCTCTGCAAACTGCACCTTCTTCCCAAGGCGGGTATTTAAACAGGAATAAATATAGGTAATGACTTTATTACGGCCAATCGCACGTTTATGCTATTGCACGACAGTCTAAAGGTACTATCCACCCCGCGCGCAGTGGCACATGCAACTAATTTCAAAACTTAAAAAAATTATAATTCTTAAACTATTCATCAAACTCAAATTCTAATTACACAATTGTATCTCATTCGAAGAGACCTTCAAAACAAGACCCCACTTATATATATATTTTAATAATATTTTTTAAAGACATATAAATTACTTTATGTATAATGGTAAAAATATCAAAATAAAATAGTTAACAACTGATATGCTAAAGTTGTCTATTATTAATTATGCAATATACATTCACCTACCTAATAAAGTTATTTACCCTCGTCCACTAATAATACCAAACAATTTATCTTCACAACATGAACACCAATATCGACTTAACTGAACTCGGGCATGTGAAGCAACATTCTGTAAAGCTATAAATAATTTTTGCAAACATCATAAGCAAATTAGAATACAGTAAAAGATATTTTCTCTCAACAAAAATATATCATTGAAATATAGTGGTGTGGGATCTTGTTTTGAAAATTTTATTAAAACAAATACAACTGTGTAATCGGATTTTAATTTCGATTTTGAAACTACGATCTTTTTATTTTAAAATTATGGGCATATATGTGCTTACTCTTTGCCCCTCCCCTCACGTGCATGCACACACCCACTGCATGCATCCAAAACGGGACAGTCGTGCGGTCGGTCCCTCCATAAATATATTAGGAAGAAAAGAGTACAAAAATTTTTTGATGAAAAAAACAGTCCAAATTACTCAATTACAGCTTAAGACTCCCCCAACTATGGGTTTCTTCTTGCACTCTCTACAGGTGAGCACTTTCGGCGACGCCAAGAAGCAAAGCAACCGCAAGCCACGGCCAGCGGCGGACGACGACGGGCCAAGCGGCAGCAGGTAGCCGCAAGCCTCGACCTCGACGAGCACGGCGCCTGCTCGTTCCCGGACGGAGACGAGCCAGCAGCCGAGCCCGAGATGGCCACCCGACTGGCCAGCCGTCGCCGCCGGACGCACCTGGCGAGCCCCGTCGAGGCGGCACTCGTTTCACCGTCAGTTCGACAGCACCGGGCGGCCGGACGGCGGCGCCGGCGGGCTGTGGACGGCGGCGACGACGCTGGGCGTGATCGTGCTCTTCGGCCGCGTCACCGCGGTGGTCTTCCTGTGCTCGTGCCTGTACGGCGCGCGCTTCGTCCGGGCGAGAGCTGCCGGCGCCGTGGCCAAGGCCAAGAGCAGCGGTGTCGCTGGCGGTAGCCGGCAGTTCGGCGACGCGGTGGGGGTGGCCAGAGAGAAGGCCGTGGTGGAGCCGCGCGCCGCGGAGGAGTTCAAGAAGAAGGTGGTCATGGCGGGGTTGCTCGACAGGGCAGGCAAGACGCCCTCGTCGCGCTTTGGTAGGTGATCATCAGAAGCTGACGTTGTAAATGATGCCATTTAGTTAGTCCATGGTGTGCCGATGGTGATGCAGTTTTGTTCTTGTTTTCATCTTTGGTGAGATTGAAATGGAGTAGAGGTCTCAGGTCTGTACACGATTGGATTGGTTTTTGGTTATGATCAGTGATTGGCAATTTGGCATGGCATTCTGTGGGCCAAAAAGAAGAAGATAAATATAGGAGCTTCAGGCGTTCTGGAACACTAGTGACTCCAGCATTGAATGTCATATCAGTTTAGTTGGATGACTCATGAAGACATTCTGTCAGTTAAGGTCCTAACTCCTCAGGATCCAAATAAACGGATAACTCCAGCTTGGAGCTAACAAGATGGTAACAGTGCCACAAGGGACTAGAAATAAAGATGCCTAAGATGGCAATGTCTTTTTTTCCAAATAAATTGTACTAATAATAGCTGATGAAGCTAAGAGGTTTAGGAGTGCATAATAATAACACGGGTACGGTCCAAATTGTACCGATATTAATGTTTGAAAAATGTTTTGCTTTATCCGTCAAGTGAAACAGTGGGTCGTGAACTTTGAGAAGGCAGAAACAGTACTAATGTAGCTTTCAGTTTCTGTAGCGCCTAGCCTGCTTAAACAGTACTAGTAGTAGTATTTTAGAGTAGAGACTAGTCCAGTAAACCCAAGTGGTCAGGTATTACAGCTGGGCTATAAAAGGTAATATACCATTGCATTAACGGACTAACACATCCTATAGTTAGCCTACACATGTTTAAGACACATCCTATAGTCACTCTGGGAGGGACACGCCCATGTTAGTAAGTGTATCCATTAACTTAACTGATCGATGTGATCCATGCTGCTTTGCTGCTGCATCTTGCATATGCAGACCTTGAGTTCTTGGAGTTTCTCGAGCATTATCAACGATGCTGAATCCTGAGAACTCTTTTTGTCAGTTCGTCGATCACCTTGAAGCGTAATGACTGTCACATCAGGTATGTGCAAGGTGATGGTTGAAACAAAGCTATTGAAGTTTGTAGTTGTAACCCCATCCAGAATAATAGGAGTCCTGTTCCAGAAAAAATAAAATAAAATAAATATCTTGAAAATACCCCCAATACTGCTTAATTCATTGATCAGAAGTATGTGCAGCATAAAATAGCTGCTGCTCAGATGATTTGTATGGCATCATGAATACAAACACCTCTATCAGGTATAAGCACTAAACCAGGCAACCAACCATACCATCTAATATAGTATTAGCAGCATGCTATTTTCTGCAGGAGCACACGTAGTCATGTAATTGTGATGCTTAAAAAGAAAACACAATGAAGAAAAACGAAAAGCATAAAATTTCTGCAAAGACCGAATGAATAAGCATTACCAAGGTTCATGTGAATGAAAGTTTACGTTCTTTTAGTAGAAAGTACTATGTTGGAATTTTATTATACATACCTAAACCTTTGTTCCACAAATTCAAATTTCGGTATTGGCCACTGCAAAATCTTGCATAGCCTAAAAAGTGCAGTCCGAGGTCCACCTTTATCCATTTTGATAGGAAGAACAACTGAGAGCATATGAAAAGGCATGGTATCTGAGTACTGTAAGTATTTTGTGACAGATAGAAGTAGGTAAACAAATTTAATTTCTAGTATTTCCTATTTGATAGCCTGCAAGCCAGTGAGTACCATATAACAACCAAAACAGGACACACCTGTTGCTCCCACTGAGGAAAGACCTTCTAGGCTAAGACGGCCATCCACATCAGGATAACCACGTCGTGTTTCCAACTGCAGAGATACAATAATGTTCATAACTCAGAAAGTCAGAATTAAATTCAATACTTAAGTGCCATTTTGTTGAGAACTCTCTAGAAGTTTACACTTGTCAATTGAGATTGCAGTTCTGAAGAGACAGTATCCAATTGCTTAGCCTTAGATAAACATTGTTTAAGTGAAAGACCCCTTTTCTGCTTAAAAAAAATAAAATCAGTATCGAGCATGGTAGAATAAAGAGAGAATTCCCTGTATGCCATTGAAAATTTAAATCATTCTTTCTATGCCATCAAAATTTACATCATCCCTTCAATGCCATTACAAATTTAACTCCATCCCTTCTATGCCATTATCATTATATTTATGGATTATTTTTTCCATAAATATAACGATAATGGCATAGAAGGGATGGAGTTAAATTTTCAGTGGCACTGAAGGGATGATGTAAATTTCGATGGCATAGAAGGGATGAGTTAAATTTTCAATGGCATACAAGGAATTCTATCTAGAATAAATATCCAACAAAACAAAGGATCTATTACCAAAGCAGCAGAACACCATATGATTACTTGCACACCCTAGGAAGAGTGTGTAAGAGATATGGATGTTCCCATTGTAAAAGGCAACAAATTTACACGCAAGGTGTGTCGTTGGGCTACCCATTAGCATCACCATGAGGCTGCCCCAACTTTTGAACTAGACACTTCTTTGCTATTTATTGTTTCTGTTTGAGAAAACATACCTTCAGGTCGACCAGAATTCGGGCTGCTGCCTTTGCATTTGCACTCTTCCTATTTCTGTCATGCCCTTGTGCTATCAGCAGTTCATCTCGTAACTGCACCTTCATCTCTATAATTAATTCTTCTCCTTTACTGGTACATTTTGAATTTATGAAGCAACCAAGGTGGCTACATAACTCAAGCAACTCACGATAAGGTGGCAATGCAAGCTTATCAGGGGTAATCATTGGAGAAAGCAATGGTTCAACAATCTTCCAAACCATATCAACATTAAAATTTACATCTATAAATATTGCACCAGTAATACTTTCCATGATGTCTCCAAGAACCTGTAAAGGAAAAATAAAATTAGCTTGCTAACTTTTGTGGATACTGCTGGCTTAGGAAAACTCCACATTGCAGAGTAGAGAGATAGACGTTGTGGAAACAATGAAAGCTCATGTTTCAATCAAGAATATGCAGGAGATCTGCGCATCATTCACTCAAAAAGAGATAAAATTAGAACATTGAAAATAGGTTTCCAACCTTAGGTACTTTGCATGTAGCTTGTTGAAGGAATTCATTCTCGTTCCCGTTGCACTCCAAATTGAACCTGACATACTCTGTTATTTGCTCCAAAAGTATTCCAGATCCATGCTGTAGATGATTATGAATGTTGTTTCTGACAACTGCTTGTGCAAAATTCTCATTACTAACCAAAGCGGAACGTAAGTCTGTTGATTCTCCAGGATCAACATCAGTGTGGGAAGCATAGAGATGCCGTGTGATTAGTAGGTCCAGCACAGAATCACCAAGAAATTCCAGCCGCTGATGCAAAGAAAAAATTAAGGCTAATGTAGTAAAAGTCTAGCACAGAAGCATAGAGATGTATCAATTTTCAAGCAATTGGGTGATTTAAATGCAATAATCTAATGTAGTAAAAGTCTAAAACTTCTACAGCTATGACAAGAACTACTATGTTTCACTAACCTGGTAACAATAGTCGACCCCTAATTCCTGCAGAGATGGATGTGTTATGGCTTCAAGCAGAAGGCTCTTGACCGAAAAGTTGTACTTCAGTTTTGCTTCCAGTTCCTCAATATCTTTCAATTTTGATAAATAGCACAGATGAGATGCATTAGATTTCACTTTCTGCACTAGATTCATATCACATCTGATATCAATACCAAACCACTGCATAACCCAAAGTGCAGCAGTGATGCCACCACCAACATAATATGCTCCAACTAGCGCTTCAACACAATCAGATACTGTTTTCGAGCACATCCATCTGTGACCTCTGTCACATGGTTTTCCCACGACAAACGATGGATCATCACTGATATATCTTCCACAAAAAGGCACAAATGCAGTCTCAAGTCCGCAGGTACAAGGAAAAGGACGCAATGATATCTGTCCAGGGGCAACCCAACGACGTGTGTCGAATGCACTATCACGTACATACCCCTGAAAGCATGAAACAGATGGGCATTAAAAATTAAAATCTAATAAAAATAAAAGATTTCAAAGAAATCAATCAGATGACACCAGGCCTCCGGTATAACTTTAGGAAACTACAAGAGGGTAGCAAAGTAAAGAAAACAATGAAACTGTCAAAAAATTATATGCTTTCTATAAAAAAAGGATGACTCTCTTTCACAAAAAAAGGAGTACTAAAAAACTAATGTAACTGGACTCCTATTTTCATTGTAGCATGAATACTTTCATGCATTTTTTTCTCGATTTTTTTTTTCCATTTGGACAAAGCTTCTAGGAAAATTTTTTTTTTCTCGAAAAACGCAGGAGAGCTGCGCATCATTATATTAAGAAGGTGAAAAAAAGGGAAGAGATCCCAGTCAACACTAAACACTCCCAAAACACACCCAAACACACGCCAACACACAAACAGCAAGCCTCAAGTTACATGATAAAGAATTTATTGGTGTCATTATCAAATAGAACTAGTTGAATTATAATGTAAAGAATATTGACGGAGTCAATTATAAACTTCAGCAAATTGACACCATACAAATGGACTTAGGATTGAAAGCATCAACCTGCAAGGATCTCCATATTCCATGTTTATGCAATGTTGCATTGCATACGGCTGCGGATCTCATATCAGAGAGATGACCTTCATGTTTCATTGGATACCTTAGGAACAGGTCACATCCTACTACATATTTCAGTACTGAGTCTCCTAATAACTCCAGCCGCTCAAGAGAAAATGTCTCGCAGCACCTTAAAGTTGTGATAGCCTCCAATATCTGACATGAGAGAAATCAGATTCTTGAGGTATGCATTATTATCTTTACAAAGTAAAACGATATGTAATATCATGAGGGAGGACGAACCAGACTACTCGGTATGTGTAGAGTGTAACCAATGTCGCTGCGAAGCTGGCTCGCTAGCATTAAAGACTGAAGCCGATGCATTACAGAAGGGAGTAAATAAAATGATTTAAGAATATCAGTTGTGACATCAATGTGGATGAGTAGTTCAGGTGGGACTCGGGCATGAATTTGCTCTTTCTCCAAGAGCAGAGGATTGCCAGTTGAACCATCTGCCGTAAGTTAGGTGGAATGTCATGTAAAAGTGGAGTCAATAGTAACACAATAATCTTGAAGACTTAAAGTTTATTACAACAGAGTAAGAAAGAATGTTACTACATTAGAGATTACAGTACCTAGGTACTTCAATTTTGAGAAAAGTAGATTGTGTGCATTGTGGCTTTGCTTTAACAGCAACAAAGGTTGCCCTGGGTGTTGAATAACAATACCGTACCTACACATATGAAAACAGAGAAATTAGTGACAAAGCATACCAGAATGGATCATTCTTGAAACTGAGACATGTAAAAACAAACACCTACTTTTGATGGTAGTAGTCCACGAATGAAGCAAATGGCGAAGCTTTCCCATTATACATCTCATCGAATGAATCTTCTGCAGTTGTGTCTAAAATCAGGTCGAGAACAGAATAAATCCTCCCAGTGTGAAGAGATAGCACAACTGAATCTTTGACACTGGAAAAATGAAGAGATCTGTTCGCCAGATGAATGATTTCTTCTCCCTTGTTTCTTTTATTTGGACTTAAATTTTCATGATTGAGATTCCCGTCTTCCAGATACAAATTTCTCAAATGCTCCACTGCATCAGAGCAAGATGCAATAGCTTCCCACTGTATGTTTAGATCACGCTGTATATGTGAGGTATGCCTCAAAGGCAAAAGTAAGTACATGTTGTCTGAGCTCCACTGTATTTCATATCCTTTTCTGAAAATAAATTCCCTTTGTAGTCCACTCGTTCGGGAACCATGAAATAATCTACCAAATATACCATTGAAGAAGAATTCTTGGAATACTTTTCCTTTACGCAGCTGAAGAAAACTTGGAAAGGTGAGCCATGGGTAAACTTTATAGAATTCTAACAAAAGTAGTATTGTTTCATGAACAACCTGCTCTTTGTTCAGTTGAATTTTTCCACAAGGAGTTACAGTGGTGTAGACCATCTTATTAGGTATAAGGAAGAGATCTATTTTTAAATTTGCCACATCATCATCAAGTGCTGATTCTATTAAGAGAACGAACCCAGCATAGTTTTCACCTTCTTGATCACAAACAAAATCAAATCTGTAAGTATTCAGAGTGACAGATTCATTTTCATGGATCCAACTTCCAGATAGACCGTGAACATTTATTGTTCCATGAAGCTCCTTTCGTTTAGTTGTTCCTGCCGAAATGGTGAAAGGGCAAATTAAAAAAATAAAGAATTTTCTTCAAAAGGAAAGGCGCTCATAGCTGCTGGTATACTCTCAACTTTCATTTTTGCAAACTAATGTATACCGTGTATGGCTCAACTAAAGGCTACAAGTAACAAATGAGAGAGTAGCTACATAAAGGCTCCATGAAATCTTGATATAAGCAAGTGTGCAAGACTTCAAAGACATTAGGCGCATACCTGGTCCAGAAAGACATTTTCCATCTGTTACAGCTGTATCAATATTAGTAGGTTCTTCAGTCAAGGGTACTAGATGATCATTGAGTTCTCCCAGCTGGTGCAATTTCTTGCATGCCTCAAGGGATACAAGCTGCTTAGCCAAATTACATGTACTGCTTGGAGGTCCAACTATACTTCGAAATGCAGCATTGGGAGGCATTGTCAAGGTACATTGATATGACCCATCTTTGAGAGCCACATCAAATGAAGGCTTTGGCATGTAATACCTGCATAGGAGTGCTATGATGGACAACCATTTTTTATGCGACAAAAATACAGAAAAACCATGGGGGTAGGATGTATAGTTATTGTATTATATCTGATTTCAAGTCTGATCAACTTTTCATCCTGCAAGCAAATGCTACCCACCAACAGCAACAAAACCAACTGTAATTCTAAGCACGCAACCAGACGAAACAAAACTTTCATTAATAGAACAAAGGTTATAAATAGTTATTGGGAAGTGAAAGTAATACCTATCTTTAGGTAGCTTCTCACAATATTTATAAATTAGATTGACACAGCAGCCTGCGGTGATAGTCGCTCCTGTTGAGTCAACATGGTATGTGTACTTCTCTTCGAGAGGCAAATCATATGATGGAGTATTGGGTGGTTTATGCAGTGCAAAGTTTTTAACATAGTATTCAGTTCTTATTATACGAAATATATGTTCCTGCTGCACCAAGTTTCCCCTGAAAGTTCCAGACAAAGCATCAAGGAAGAGAAGATTTATGCATGGGTGCACTGATGGAAGCAGATAGCAGTGACCATGAGAACCCTTTTAAAGCTAAATAACCTATATCACTTTTTTAAAAAAAAACTATATCAAAATGCAATTGATTAAGTGTGGCAATCTTTGTACCTCTCAATCATAAGAACATAACTCGAACTACTTCTTCTGGCACGCCCACGAGACTGGACATAGCTACATACAGTTCTGGGAAGGTCAAAGCGTATCACACAAGAACAGTTAGGTACATCGATACCCTCTTCAGTAACATCTGTTGTGAAAAGCAAATTCACCTAGATATTGACACAAAAGTTAGCATATCGTTTGAAATCCTATTTAAAATCAAATATGACAAGTAACACGTCATGCCTTCCCATCTCGGAACAAATCCAAAGTAAATCTCTGTACTGCTGGGCTCAAAGCATCTTTTGATGTACTCCCTCCAGTTAAGTAAGAAATTGAAAAACGAGAGAAGCTCACAATTCCTCTCATAAATCTTTCAACAGCTTTGGCTGTCATAATTCTTTCTACAAAAATCAGGCAAAGGACTTCCTCTGATGAGCTGTGGAGAAAACACACATAAATGTATCTTTGTACCAACAAAAAAGAAAAAAAATAAGCATCTTGACTGGTGTAAGGTATTACCCAAATGATTTGAAAATGTTGATCAGTGTATCAACTTTAGAAGAAATATATCCCCTCTTAGTTAGTTCCGCAGAACCAGATTCTAATTTCATCAGTTCCTCATAACCTATTATAGGACGATGCCATAAGAATTAGAAAGCATATCGATGCATTAAGTGTAGTTTCCTAGCTGGTGATAGTATAGAGAGAGTTCAGAAAAATAAAAGCCTAAAAATGATGAACCCGAAAACATGCAGATTAACAACTTCCATATGAAGTTCTTTTTATCGAACATTCAGGGGAGCTGGGCCTCCTTGTATTAGAGAGAGATAAGAAGCCAAGCTTCCCACAGAGGACTGGTTAGAGCCTTGAATTCCAGGACTTTGTTGAAACTCCTGTTCTGACCCAGGTTGGAAGCACAGCACCTTTTTAGAAGTTAGAACAAAGCCCGGAGGGAGTCTCCCCCATGGTCGAGTTTTTTGAGAGAGATAAGAAATAACCAGCCCAGTACAGTGCCCCAAGGGCAATGCATAAACCCAAGAACGCACAGACACACACCATGCACACTGTTACACTGGATTTAGTCTAGGAATCTATAGATCCACACAACAGGGAGTGCTGAAATTTGTTTGTGGTACGATTGTATAGAGCATCAAGCATGCAAGAAACAGAACAAGTGAATAGAAGCATGTATTTATCTTCCTTTTATCTTGTAACAAGACTTGCAAATTAAAGATATTAACTAAACACATGGAAAGAAATAAATTCCCGCTTGCTCTTGTAAACTGTATTATTACCTTATCATTAATAACTAGGTAAGATATTGTAAGATTTTCAATGTAGGATATGTAGTTGCAAGCAAAAACAATTAGATATTGAACATACTTTCGAGATATAATAACTAGTGCATGCTTGCTTATGCAGTCATCATCAGAAATAAGAAACTGAACAAAACAAGTAAAGACCGCATCATACCCTGTGGCAAAATTTCCTCTATAAAAAATAAAGCTTCTTTAAAATAGGACACCTGTAAGTTCAGGCTAGCTTTAGAAAAGTGGCAATCCTCAGAATCAGCAACTGTATTGATGTTTTCATTATATATTTTCACCACCTGTTAGGAAAAAAAACTACAAAGAGTTAGCATATAAGCATTTCAAATTGTACAAGTAGCTACTCTGGTTAATAAGATTGCAAGGCAAATGCATCTATATGTTTTCTAGAAAAGAACACCATGATCCTTCAAAACAGAAATATACAATCTGAAGAAAAATGCTATAAGAAAACACTTGTGAAAATAGGATTAGAACCACATATTTTCTAATAAAAATGGTGGTAAGGGGTGGTAAGGACGTAAGGTGAGCAGTGCAAGTGCTACACAATTAAGACTGGCACCTGGCAGGGAAAGAATCAGAACATTTTCATAAAGGAGGGCACATAGCAAAATGTATCCACTGACTGGAGCGATTTTTTTCTTTTGGTGAAACAGGAGAAAAGGTATGGTGTCCCAATGGTATATCCTACAACAAACACGACCTATTACACCACACCTGCCATTTCTAATCCAGTATACTCCCTGGCTCGGCAAGAGTCAATAGAAACAGTTAGCAAATGTGTAGGAGGTTCTGAATCACTCCGGACAAAGGATGACAGAAACTTATGCGGCTACTAGTCGACAAATAGGACACATACTGAACGCTTCAATAAAATATTACCTCCAAGGTAACAACGGGACCAAGAGTATTTAGTCCATACAATATCTTCTCATGGTACCTGGACAAGCTCTTTCTTGACATCTCCAAGATACTATCAGTGTCTTCAAATTTATTAGGGGATGATTCTTGTAGACTAACCAACAAACCATCAAACTGCCAAACAGTACAGTGTTTAAATATATCAAAATATACATAAGTGCAAATGAAATATAATATCTTAGGTATTCTAGGGTGTGACAACTGAAACGACATATTTTTCTAGCACATCAGAAGAAATATAGTTGTTTAGTTGAATCACCTCCTCATACAGTATCTGTAACTTCGATTCCAGATCATCCAAATCAAACAAGTAAGGATCATAGTATTTATTAACAATTGTTGCACCAGGTGAAAAGCTCTCAATTTCATTCCTATCTTCAACAATATATACCTGGGATAACATGTAAGATATTGACATCAATTTGTTGCCCCAAGCTTGGATTTACTAAAAGAACTCAATAAATTCAAAACTAAAGAAGTTTTGGCTGCTAGAAGAAAGAACCTTGGCATCCAATATCAGTTCAAGTTGAACAACCTGTGCTTCACAATCTTCTATGGTAGAAGCTCCTGACAAAAAATATAGGGCTTCAATAAATAAAAGGTTGTAGTAAAATGCTAACGCAAATTAGAATAGCATGATCCATTTTATGGTAGAATTGCCATCCTAGGTGACAATATGCTCTAACAGGATTGCCAAGCCACACTCTGCATGAACCTACCAAAGCAATAGTCAAGGATCCCCAAAATGTGCACCTACCATAATTAGTTCGAAAACATATGCCTAATGAAGCAGTCGTAGATCAGAAGACAACTTTGATTCAGTAAATTGGTCGTGTGTAGCTTCCAGTAGCATGAATAGCAGCGCTAAAAATAATTATTAACAAGGAAATTCAATGGGCACACAAGATTCAAGTCTGATGCATATTGAAGCAGCAACCAATAATGTACACGTAGTAACCTAAAAATTTGTACTACTGAGAATGAGAAGTAGAGCAGCATTTGTAGAAGAGAAAGCGTCACAGTTCCAGCAATGCGATGTCTTGTGATGCACACAACAATACGTGTCAGTGCCAGAATAAGTTTTGGCACCGATATGACACCAAAATGGAGTATCGGTGTATCATAGAATTCATCAAAAGAGCTTTTCATGGAACATGACACAAAGAAAGGAAGGCAATTACAGTCAAACAACATGATAATATAAATAACTACAAAGCATAATTTTGACGAAAGAGAAAGTACACATGATTGCCATGTACAGAACTCCTACCTTTTGTAGCAACGGGAGATGCCGTCATTCCAAATATTGCTGGCCTCCACTCAGAATCAGCGTAAAACTCCTTTAAACTCAAGCAGGGTATAAAACATTAGAAAATTTTGTGTGGCACTTATTTAGAAAATGTGATTGTCTACAAACATTGCAAGAGGGTATAGAGCAAAGCTTATCTATGACTATTGTCAAATCAAAGAAAATATCTTCAATCCCATTACCTTCATTATTCGTGAGTAGGGATGGTTTCCACAAGCACGATGACATTCATCAAATATTAGCAAGCTCATTACATTCATTGTTAGAAAAGCATGCCTCAGAGCGTCCAACAATATCTGTGGCGTCATAACAACAATCTGAGAGACAGAAAAGGGAAAGATTCATTACTCAAAGCAAACACATAATTCCAATCACAGATAGCAGATAAGCAAAATACGGGACTTTGAATTTCGAACAGACGATTGAAATATCTTGTAAATGATTATGAAATCCTAGAGAAGAATATGGCAGTACGGCACTAGAAAGCCATAAAATCTATGATAATTAAGTTGATCACAGTGGTATATTTACAAGATCTCGTGAATTTAAGTCGAGTATCCTTGTAAGGTTCTGGCAGCAAAACCAATATGTGGCTTTAGAAAAGTTCAAGGATAATTTAGTCTACAACTCTGCATTTGTGAACATTAACCACAACCGTCCACACGCCAGGACGCTTTTTGGTCCCAAACCATTCATCAAGCACAGTGCATACAATTGCTCAATTACCGCCTCAGGCATAGCACGGGCTTCGTTGAACCCTGGCGCTTACCTCCTTAGTCCCGATTGCCTCCTTCCACTGACGAGCGCTCCACTCACCGACCCCTGATGCCCCATGGCACTCCACCGCGTCGAGGTCCGTGTACTCCCGAATCACCTGGAATTGCTACAGAACAAAACAAAAACTTAACGCAACCGCCTCCACCCCCACATTCCCGCGTTGAGAAGACAAACGGGCCACTGGACGCGCACCTGGTGGACGAGGTGCACGGTGGGCGCGAGGAACACCACGATCCGGCGCGGGGCGTCCCCGGCGCGCGCGCGGCGGGCGTGCTCACGCGCCAGCATGACGGCGACTATGGTCTTCCCGGAGCCGGTGTCGAGCACCGCGATGGTGTTCCCGCGCAGCGCCGCCGCGAACACCTCCACCTGATACCTGCACGCGAGCGGGCCCGCATCAGCTCAGCACAGCAGGCGCCCGCCACGGGCCACGGCCGGCCCGATAGCGCGAGATCGGAGTCGTCGGTCAGTACCCCCGCGGCTGGAGTTGCTTGTGCGGGCGGCGAGGAGGCGGGAACTGCGCCGGCGGAGGTGGGGGCGGCGGGTCGGCGTCGTCCTCGGACATGGCGGCGGCCACCATGGAGGCGGTAGGGTTGGGTGCGGGGCTGCGGGCGAAGCGGTGGTGGCGGTGGGGTGGTGAGAAACGCGGCGGAAGGGGAGGGGGAGCTGAGCCGGGGGAGGAGGTGTAGAAGGCGAAGTGCGTGAGGCGGTGGGTGTGGGGGCGCCGTGGTGTTCATTCGTTCGGTGGCGCCGCGGCGGGGGAAATAGGAATGTTTCGCGTTCTGGGGAGGAGGCCGTTACCGTTGGCGAGGCGGACGGACCAGGTACGAACGATTCGCGCTCCTGGGCGGCTGGCATGTGGACCCATCTTGTCATATGGCACGTGCTTGCAAAATGTACGTGAATGTCTTCGCTTGGTTGGCAGGTGGGCGGTTTCGGCTCAGCTTAGTCATGCACACATGCTACTGTCGTGATGATTGACGAACCTTCCCTCCTTTTATTCGTGAAGTATCCTGCTAACATAACATGTTAGCCAATTTTATTTAACCCGTGTAAGAAAAATGCATGAATCATGACTCATGAGGTGTCATTACTTGTTGGTATAGACGTAGAAGGAGGATCCAGACTTGAACAATAGGGGGTTCTTTTCTCCTCTACATCTACGTTCACCTCTTATTTTTCTTCTTTCTTCTCCTCCACCTCGTGCTCCAATGAATTTCTAGGTTGTAGGACCAACCCCCCCAACCCCAACGCGCGCGCACACCCCACACGTTAGATGTTGCACCAGTTCGGCCTATTTTGTCCAGATACATCAACTAAAGTGTGTATCAAGATCAAGCACCAGATAGCAATATTAATGTAACCAAAGTGTATTAAGATCGAGCACCACAATGATGTGTCATAATAGAGTGGGTTATTTGGAAATTTCCGGTACTCCATTCCTTTCATTTTACATGTACAGTGTTATTAAGATTAAAAAATGACAGATCTGATGAACTCAGGCTAAGAACTAAATGAATTATATACAAACCACAAGACTTATATCAATAGATTCGTATTGCAGAAATCTTTTAACGCAACCTTGATTTTGTAGCCATTAATAATATGTTATGAGTGAAACTAATAGTCAAGATACATTTCCAAAGATATTTTTTATTAAACCCTAGTAACACTACAAGGACCTACCTCATTTCCCTATCTCATTCGCTCCCCGCATCCAAATGTCGACAAAGCGCTCATAAAGAAAAGCAACAAATTAAAATGATCTTCAATGTGCTAACTCGAAGAGAAACATCTTTTTAATAATACTTCCAATGAAACTGAGTCATCCATTCCTAGGAGAAAAGACATAGAGCTGCTCTCTGATATTCTCTAAACCTATAAATAACACAACAAGATAGACAATGGCAGACCCAAAGATCATGTAGTTGGTATACCTGCCCTTGTGTGCCTGGGAAAGTTGCCCATGCTGAAGTATTTTTTTTTTGCCCCACTTTTCAGAAACACCATACACTTCCTCTAATTGGAGCATGAGCAGGTGCCCAGGGTCGCGGGATCTGAATCTGCGCCTGAAGATAGATATGCATTGCAGGTAACATAAATAGTAGTAAATTGGTCCTTACATTGCATAGGGCTTTCCGCTTGTCGCGCATGCTTTTTTGATAGGCAGCCCACACGACTTTGACCTGGAGAGAAAGGCTAGCTTTCATGCAATGGTGGATCCAGGATAATTGTTAGGAGAAACTTTCTTCCGCCTCTAGACCACTTCAGCTTCTTCTCGCGGTGCATCCATGGTAAAAAATTATAGGAGAGGTTTAGTGGGGCTCCATGGATCCGGCGGCGTCCCACTGCCAGATCCGCCCCTGCTTTCATGAGGTACTATATCCAATGTTTTGGCTGCACTTTGTGATGAGTATCAAGATTTTGTTTTGTTTTGGCTGCAAGGCTAACTTTCATGAGGTACTCTATCCAATGTTTTGGCTGCACTTTGAAATGAGAATCAAGATTGTGTTCTCAAGTTGTTTTTAGCATTGATCCACAACAACACGGGATTAAGCTCAATTAGAGCATAGAAGTAAGAAACACACATATTCTCATCAAGAAACACCCCTTGTCATTCCTGACAACACTTGTCCAGTAAGTCCTGTATGCATCGAATATGTAAATAAGCCCTGGATAATAAAAGATAATCACAATGAATGTTGTGCCGCTAAAAAAGACCGTCTTACTGCTTGTCGCCACATCTGTCAACCTAATCCACTGGGTCAAGTGTGTCATTTTGTGTGATCACATCCTAACAGTGTATGTGACTGTTCCAAAATAATGGGAATTTCTAATAAGATCTGAAGCTTCTTGATCAACAACTTTTGCACAAGAAACCTTAAGACAGACACAGAAACAGAGTCATGATCATTGATGGTCATGACTGTATACATGCCTGAAATATAATTGCGAGCTGAAAATCCAACTTCGCCACCACCGGCTTCAAGACTTTGTATGACATGCAATTCTGCTGCCAGAATAAATACTAATAAAATCAAGGAACAGGCATATATGTCTCTTTTAATCCTTTATAATGCCACCCATATCTCCATATCAATGATCGGCGATATACACAACACGATCAAGTAACTTCCTTCAGGGTAATGGTTGCTGAAATGCAACCATGTAACGACAGCTTTCTATGCCTACACACTCACTACGTATCATTGTACATTCAGAAGTCCTTGAACATGGAAAGATATATGTCTAGAAAAATGACAATCCTAGAGCATCTTCACTATTTCTTTCGAAATCGTTGGCGCTTCTTGCCTCCTGAATTGTTACTTCCATCCCAAGCACTTCCCCAGAAAAACAATGACATCCAGAACAGAACTGCAAAGAATATCCGTGCTCTATCCTGCAACCTTGACAGCCTCTCTTGCCAACCTGTCAAAAGGAAAATAAAATTAATTATATGCTCAGAGTTACAACTCCATCTTTAGCAATTTATGTACCCCATAAAAAATCTCGGATTATCTTTCACAGTTCTCCTCTCATAATGTCAACTCCAATAGTTCACAGCAACACCCTATTGGTACATTGTATTCTTGGAACTGAATAGACCTCAAAAAGGAAACATCTATGAATGGGTGTATCAGACCATGAAGCCAACCAACCAACAGGGATAAGGATGTTTCAAGAAATATGTGTTCCATAAGTCGTCATATGTTCAGTAATACCACAAAGATGAGCTTGCTGGTCTCTAGGACTGTCTTGTTTTCACTGGAACAAGAAAAAGGAATAGACAAGGACGATCGTAGGGCTATTGGCTAGTTACTAAATCAATGGATTACTACAAGAACTAACATGGCAATAATGGCATGGAAACAAAGAAAAATAACTCAAAAAGATCACAAAAATGACAGTGAACCTTAATTCAAATAAGCTCTACGGTCATATGACAGCAACAACTTTGACAACTTTGGTGACTGTTGAATACAATTGCCTTCTATACAGCAGATAAGTGATGAATTTTGCATTAACTTAATTGATGTGTAGTCACCGCTTCTCATCTACTCAAGTCTTAATTAGTTGACCTGATTACTTCAAAAATTATGAGCACACTTCACCACAAATTTCTCCACCCTAGTCAACCACCGAGTTCATTTCAATCCCCAATTCTCTGCATCAAACATGTGTAGCGCACTCTTCGTTGATGTCCCAAACGCCTGATCAGTCAACTAATTGTGCTCAATTACAGCAAAACTATTCGCAGCTAACTGGAGATAAAGTTGCAGAAACGGAAGGAGAAATGAATAAAGAAGCAACGTGCTTACCAGACGGCGGAGGAGGCTCGGAGGAGGAGGGCGGCGACGGCCCGGCGGCGGCTCGACAGCGGATACTAGGCAAGGGACGACAGCCCGGCCCCAGGGAAATGGGGAAAGCCGCGGCCGCGGCGGCCGATGGTGCTGGGCACAAGCGGAGGCGGTGTAGGGAAGGGCGTAGTGGCGAGAGGCGCGAGACGGAGGCGCCGGCGCCGCCGGGGGCGGGGGCGGCTGGGGTGGAGCTCAGCGTCGCCATCGGGAAGGTTCGTCCGGAGAGTGGGGAAACGCGTGGCTGTCTGTGCAGAGAGACTGGAATACTGGATGGTTCCCCTCGAAAGCCGCGGACGATGGTGCGACACGCGGGGCAGGTTTGCGTTGATTTCCCATGTGGCGGTGGCAAAATAATTCGTCAAAATCATCCCAAAGTTAAATAGTTAATGTTTTATACAAAATCAATTTTTTATATTTTCTCAAATTATTATAAAGGAAAGAAAATTACTATATCCGGTTAGTTTCATTAAATCACATGAAATATGTCTTGATGATGTATTTTTCTTAGTGTTGTAGAAGTTGATATACCTCTATAAAACTAAGTCGGAGAGGTTTGACTTTGGATAAAACTAATATTTTGATAGGGTTATATGAAACTAGTTTTATTTTTTCAAAAATGCTAAGTGTTTTATTTCATTAAAAAGAGAGAAGGTTCAAGTACAAGAGATAATCTAAATATAAAGAAAATAAAACACAAGATAAGCGTTAGCGGATGTTAAACCCAACTCGACAACCTTCAAGAAGTGGATCTAAATACTCAAATCTCTTATGAAATTCCACGTGTTGGCAGCGTTTATGATCTATAGATAAAAGGCCTTCCACCTTAAGTCTGTATAAGCCCAAATAAAGAGGGTGTAGAAAGAACACAAATAAATTTAAGTAACAAATTTAGAAACAAATTGACATGCAAAAGGTAATCGAGCCTCGAGAGGATGCAGTAAAGAGAGATATGGGCTGGGTCCAGGGGTGGTATCATGACTCTAGTACTCTCTTCACAATTGTATAAGATAAGAGTTCGATCCTTAGATTATCTAGACTAAAATTTAAGACCCTTTACCATCTCTAGTTGGATCCTTATATATTTTTAGCTTAATATTGTATGAAATAAGAGTCCAGATTTTAGATTATCTAGACTAAACCTCCTAGCTGTCTAGGAGCCAATAAATGGGGAATACGGAATGTGTGGTTGGCTGTGAGCCAATAAATGGGGAATACGGCATGTGTGGTTAACGGTCGAGAATGGCTTTGCTGGTGCATGGTGAGTTCAGCAACCCTTTTATTCTGTAACTTCTTTGGGAGGATAGCAATATATCATGACAATGGTTGGGCTTACACGTTCTTGCAAAAGAAATGCACGTAAACTATAGTTCGCGTTGCCAGAAAGTAGCCAAAGCAGCAAAGTAATCACATGGACTGACAAGCAAAAAATGGTATTCGCAACGGAATCGAGAACCTAAACACACGCACAAGGAAAAGAAAAAAAGGAACTATAATCTTAAGTTAAACGAAGCCAATTTCTTCTATATTAGGGGTATGGGATCACACATACAACACATATATAACCGCCCTTTGATCCTCTACAATATCTCATTGTGTACAAAAGAATATCCTCCTCAAATATCGAAGTCTCCTCTATGTCATCTAACATCTATAATTTATATGAAGAATATTAACGCTGCTACTCTTGGCGCAACATGTCCAATATAACATGAGAACCATGTAAACCTAATCTAGAAACATCTGAGAACATGGATGCATCAGATTTTCAGTGTGTTCCAAGTAGCAGGAACCAACCAAGGTCCTGCTTTGTTTCCGCAGCTGTGAAGACTGGTGTCAACCTAAGCTGTAAGTTCCTTCATGGACACTTTCTGGACCCCCTGGAGTTCAGGGAAAATCATGCACATGGCCAGGATATAGCACACTATTAATCGCGAGCCGCCTTGTTTCTCCAAGCAGCAATTGGCTTTGGGATGTTGTCAAAGCGTGGGATGGGGAGAGGAAGAGCAAAAGCATCTGTATTTATGCTCCACTTGCTTGCCGACCATATGGACGAACTGGTGTTGCTCTCTGGCTCTTGGAACTCTGGAGTGCTGCATGATTTCCTTACAGTTTGCAGACCATTGCTGAACAAAGGCTCTGCCATTGCAAAAAGGTTCTGCTGACTCTTGTTCATGTCTGGTCGACTACTCGACTTCGGCCTCAGCGCCAAGCCTTTTCCAGCGCTTGCCAGGAAGTCACCACCATTTTCCTCCCTAGGTAACAGCTCACCATCAGCTTTCTGACGCCGCCTTATCAACCTTTCACTATCACCATTCTCATCAGTATCACCATCAATAAGGGAAGAACCTATCCCCAAGCTTCTACTTTTCCTATTCTGAAGAGGGAACGGGTCGGTATTTGGTGGCTCCAGCCATGGCTCAACATCCAAAAAAGCAGATTTTCCTTTTCTATAGACTGCCATCTCAGTGCCTTCACCTGTTTGATCTCTCTTTGGAGGTGGTGCAAGGCCATAGTATCCCTGCAGAAGACTCATGGCTGGCGAAACTTTGGGTTTTGGTGTTTTCAATATAGAATCCAAGATGTCATCATGAATACGGCGTGGAGTACATTCCCTGAAATAATAATACCATTATATCAGGTAAGGCATATAGTAGACATAGCAAAGATAGTCGCTAATCTATAGAGGACTCTATACAATGAAATTAATCAATATCTCGGAGAGCCTCATAGACTCGATAAGCTAGGAAGAAGCACTTGCAAGTTGCTACAGCAACTAGAGAATAAGGCTAAAATTTTGTGGTGTATGATGACTAAAAATACTGCCACTGTAGAATTCGCCCCAAAAAAAACTCAGACATGTCTGAACTCTGAAGTACACGCCAATTTGCCAACATTATTTTAGATATGTGCAGATCACAAATGCTTGATGGAGGCGATTACACAGCCATGCAAGCACAAGATGACTAAAATGTATTCACATGTTGGTTCACATGAACCTTTAGCTCCTATAGTGCTCTTCAATTGTTGATTTACTCATGTCCACAACTAATACCGCAGTCACTTGAAGAAAGCTTAAAGTTTCCAAAAGAAATATGCTTGACCATTTTAAATATGCCACATGAGCATTCATACACTCAGAACCTAAAGTATCAAGGTACATGCCCACCCAAAAAATCAAGGTGCATGTCGCCAAAAGAAAAAAGTGGATAAAGGAAGTTTCAAGGACTCAAGACTCCTTCAGTTACAGTCCATGAATAAAAAAACGTGTATCCACAGCTGAAAGCTCCCACACAACGTGCATGCATATTTAGTTCAAATCATTTTTTCCATAAAAAATCAAATCAAACTCCAGGTTGCGTGTGGTTACTGGTAACTAATAGGCCAAATCATCTCGATAGTACAAAAGATCAAAACAACTCTCAATGATCAACGCGATGGGGGAACCTTCACCTGGGTGTGGAAAAGTTTTTGGCAACAAACATGCAGCTGAAACTTGAAATGACAAGAAACATTTTGCATGAGACTACAAGGCTAAGATCCCCTTTCAATTACTATTTTGAGTTACGTTATACACTTCAATTTCACATGGCAATAGTTGAAATGCATATGCATGTACTCAGAGATCTTGCACTAATGCCCTAGTCTGACTTTGACCTTGCTACGCATTTCCTGAGTGAACTTGTATCGGTTCCGTTAACTAGTGACTCTCAATCAACACACAAAAAAAGAAATGCTTGCTCAGAAGCACCACAACATGTGACACCGGTAACATGGTTTATGTGGCAAGACATACTGATGAACAATTTCACATTCCAGCTACCTTTCTTCATCCTCGAATGAACCATTCTCCTGGTAAGATGACGGAGGATGCCTCCCTTGGAGCGGAATCCGCAGTGTCTTGTGTGCAAACATCTGGAGGTCAATTGAGAGGCCATTCAGCCTCTTAATGTCCGCTACCTACACAATCCGGATACACCAACCATTCCAGTATCAGTTCACCAAAAATACGAAATAGAAGGGCGTTCCACACAGAATGGCTGCGAGTTAAAGAATGCTGTCGTTTTATACCCCATCTGATACTGTACCAACGTTATATTAAAAGCAGACCCTAAACAATACAACATCACTCCCGTCGCATTACCTCGACGCCGTACTTGATGGCGACGCCCGCGAGGGTGTCCAGCTTGCGCACCCGGTGCAGCATATACTGCCCGCACGAGGACATCGCCGCCGCCGGCGAGGACGCCGTCGGGGACGAGGACTGCGAGGGCGACTGCTCGGCGGCTACGGTGGCCACCGCGCCCACCTCCTCGATCTCGCCGACGCCGCCGGCTCCGCCGTCCAAGGACCCATTGGCGCGCGGGAAGGCCGGGTCCTTGGGCAAATGGGAGCGGCTCATGACATCCGGAGGCGCGGGGGGGGGGGGGGGGGGGGGGGGGGGTGGAGATCTGGGCGCGGGCGACGCGGATTCGCCGTCGGTGGCGGCGGTGGCAGGATACAGGGGAGGAGATGGGTGCGAGGAATCGGCGTGGTGAGAGGAGGGGAAGGGGGGCGGGGAGGGAGACGGGGAGCTCTCACAAGGTTTGGTTCGTTTGCCGCTGACGCGGCTCGGGGAAGGAGGAAGAAGGGGGCGCTAGAACGTGGCGCACGGGAAGCTCCCCCTATTTTTCCTCTCTTTGAAGCTTCGATTTTTATTTTTAAAATGGAATCCTCCACCTGAAATTGATTCTCCGTTGATGTTTGAAATGGCCCTTTACCTGCCAATTCCATCGTATCAAACCATTGCAATAGATGCATTTAAAATAAATTTTTTGATGAGCTCAGAGCCGACACGATGACCTAGGGAAAACAAAACTTGGCATCTCTAACCAAGGTCCTATCAAAGCCTCCAGTGCAGGCACCCTTGACCGAAGTGCAGGCATCCATGACCCAATCCAGTTCGATCGATAACAAATACGATCTTTTCCGTAACAAAACAAGACCATTGATCTTTTCTGTAACAAAGCATGACCATTCGAAACCATCACGAGACCACTCGGTCAATGGATTTTATAGGTACGGCTCTGTCGTTTACGTGCGAAACAAGCACGCGAGTGACACATAGGTAGGTTACCGCTTGCTTCAGCGACAGCATAGCCTTTTCCTACCCTCGCTTGCTGCAGAGGGGGCCAAAAACTTAAAAAATAGAATGCTTGCGTAAGAAAAAGGACAATGTTAGACTAACTTCAATATATTAACAAGTCTGGGTTGAGCTGCATATGCGCATCACTCTACGCCTCTGCTGCTGAGTGCTGATTGAAGTACACGAAAAGTCAAGGTGGACACTGTTAATTGTAGCTCGATTATTTGATCATACTGCAAAAAAAAACTGTTGCTTTTTTACATACCAAGATACGCTCAAAACCTTGGATTATTTGTGGCTACATAACTTTACCTTTGTAGCTGCATAACTTTACCTTACTAGGTGCTTTAATTCTACTTCTGCGAAACACAGGGACTGGCGTTTTTATGCAGTCAAGTTCCTGAACCCGGTTGACGAGCTGAGCAGAAATGTGCACGGTTTATCCATGTTGGCAGTATGCTATGGCGTGCTCTTTTTCACGCTTACTGCAGATTTTCAGAGTGAATGGAGACGCCAAATAAACTCGAGCAACATCCAGGGCCCTATGCTGTGCATTGAAAGTCCTATCCAGGGACTGTAAAGGCAGCCCAGACTCCAGTTGGCGCCAAAGTCAACTATGTACATCATCATGCGAGATCGCAATGACCTGCTAAGAAGTACAGCAAATCTAATGTCAAGTAACCTACATTATGAAAATGTAACACAAATGAAATGTTGAGAAGGGCGGAAGGACCCTCCGCAAACAAGCAGAAAAAGAAACAGAACATAAATTGAATTAAAACTTATAATCCTACTACGCTCCATGCAAGACTAAAAAAATGATAAAGCAGGCACAATGCAGCTATTAGAAGCAGTTTTTGCTCAACAGTCACCGCACCGAATTACTATAAGAAATTATAATTGTTCTGCGCCATAGGGGACACTTCCTTTAGTGTTCATTTACTTGAATGGATGACAGTAAGGTAGGTACAGGTTAGCCGGTTCACAATAAAATAAACGAGTATCTAATAAATGTTCTAACATCTACTGAGCAGAATGGGCTAGCATTCTAGCAAGGTGCCTCTCCAGCTATGGCACCAGTACCTCTGGGTGCATACATCCTAAATGCTCGTGCCAATAACCTTTCAATATATTTCCTAAGAAACATCAAATAGCCAGAACATTTCTAACTATTTAAGATACTACACTTCCAGACCAGATACATCCAACATAATGAAGTTATCAGGCAACAAATGATGAAACTAGTCCTCGAATTCATCAGAGACTTCCATAAATACCAAGTCAAACTTGGTATGAGAGGTCAGAAACCATGTTTCTTAAACTCCCTACCAATTTAGCAATGCCCAGACATACTTTTAGTTGACAAGTTCTCGGCTTCGCAAATAATACAACTTTGATCAAAAGCAGACAGACCACAAGAAACTCATGGTAACCAGTCAAAAGGTTCAATAGCATCACAAAACTACAGTGATAGTATTTATCCTAAATAAATAAAATAATCTATACTTTGTTTAGTTCTGGCTTTACCCTATGACAACACCAACTCGTGTCAAAACAAAATTAGGTCAGTTTGGTCTGTTTTGTCCATTTTAATGCTTAATAGGAGGCCAGCAAGAAGATGAACATTTAGGAAGAATATTGCATTGCCCGAAGGAAACTAGGCCAAATTTGGATCAATGGTCGCATGCAACAACCAACAAGTATCACCTCTGCATGAAACAAATATCGGTGGTTGGCAAGCACAGGAAGACACAACAGTGATGGAGGAATTGTGAACCTACAAGATGAAATGTATACCTTCAACTACTTCTCTTTAGAAGGGAACTAGTCAGGAAGCCTCAACCGTCTAAAGAATTCGAAAAGATGAAAATTTGATGTCCAGTAAAAGAAAGCTATCACGGGACCATCTCTGATGAACTGCAAGTTGCACAACAGAAGTATGTTAAAACAAATAATATGGACCCAAGATGCACTCTGTTTACTGAATTCACCTTTCCATCTAGTATCAAGAGCTCCCCATCAACCCATCGAGGGTTTTGGACGCCAGGGTCTGCAATTTTCCTTTGCCCCTTATACCTAGCAACCTATATCATGGTGAGTTGTAAGGTTTGATGTTTGCCGGTGAAAAGATAATATCACTATTCAGATTATGGAAATACCACTCCAAGTTCTCTTGGGATGATTCCCTTATGAGGAAGCTGATAGCGCTCACCAACTTTTGCACGGAACACAACCTGGCATAGGAATCATATTAGGTCAATCTGAATTATCATGTCTTTCAATGAAACAGCACATTAAATAACTCTTTAGACTGAGAGTGGGCTACTCAAAACTGAGCAAAATCGACAGAGAAGATTGTTCAAAGAGTTTATGATATGATGACACACTTCTTAGCATACAATTGGTGAGTGAAAACTGCAAATTTCGATGGGAATATAAAAATGATGTTTCAACTATCCTTAAAGCAGGAAGGGCTAAATCAGAACACACATATTACTTACAATCATTAAATACTTTTGTACATGGTAATAAGAACTGAGTGAAAGCATCACACACCTCACCCACTGGCACAAGGTTGTCCCCTGTTAATTTTACAGCTTCAACATACTCATAGAACAGTAGGTCACTATGCTCCTCTGACGAATTATCCTCCCGCCATTGACCAAATTTTCGTTGCAAACTAAGAATTTCTGAGTCAAAGCCTGATGCAGTCACATATAAACCTGCCCAAACGATGTCTTTCAGCCAATACCAGAAAAAAAAGGAGAAAAACAAGGATAAAGCAACTCAAATGGAAGGTGTGTTGGGTGGTTTTTTACAATCCCAATTCTCTTTCTCTCTAGAGTATTTGAGAACAAGAAAAGGTCAAGCGGTATGTACAATTCAGAACATACCATTAAGAGGATCTGAAGATATAGGGGCCTGAATACGACTGAAGTGGGTAACTCCATGCAGTTTTTGCTGAACCTTGTTATTATGTTGTTTGATGCCAAGTTGTAGTATCTGCATAAGATAAGTTGAAATGATATAATTTCATTATGCAAGTCCACAGTACCATTGAAAAATTCATTTTCTTTCTTACTCGAAGCACACATAATGATATAATTTTCAATTGCTGAACTGAATGATATACTTGTGTTTGTGTGCATGTGAGAATAGGCAGAAAAGAGACATGAAGGATCATGGGTTCACACTATCAATATGTTCAGAGGTACTTGATACAGATCTAACAATCTGACAATTAACAGCAAGATTAAAAAAAAAGGAGGTATTGCCAGCGAGATAATTGACAAATCCATGTTCTTTAACAAAAGGACAAGGTGGCATAGTTTGCAGAAAGAATGTGGTTCGCAAAGTTCACTGGGATTTAAGCATAAAAAGTTATGTTCAATGTTTAATGTTTTACCAGTTCATACAGATAATGAGCGGTCCGTCCGAAGAGACATTAAACTAGAAGAGACCATTAACAATGAATCATTGATCATCATAGCCAAACAAGACTGAATAATTGATGTTCAGTTAGATGATTCAATCAAGCACAGTGAAGGGCATCAAAAGCTAATGCAGAGCACAGTATCAATAAAATACTTACCGACAGTTTCTTCTTGCTACCACTCAACTTTACACGATCAAGCTGAACAAAACCATCATCATCCTGCTGACTGGTATGCAGACCAACTGTTTTGTTTGAAGTCTGCTGGCCTTTTCCCGCATCTAGTTTTTTATTGTATTCTTCAGTATAGAAGGAAAATGAGAAGCGGTCTGTTCTTTCTAATTTAGCTGGCATTCGTTCAAATGCTTCGGCTGATGAATGGGAAGCATAATCATTGTTATTCTCACTGACAAAATCAATTGAAATCAAGGCTTCAATATCATTTTCGTCACCAGATTCATCACCATTCTCTTCAGCAGAAACTGTTTCCGCTCCTTCATTGTTATCTCCATCACCAATATCATGTGAAGATTCATTTTCGACCTCAGAATCATCATGGTCATCATCTTCCTCTGAAATTTGATCAAAAATATTGATTATGTAGTCTTGGTTGACATTTTCCATGGGTACCACTTTCAAGATTTTAATCCTGGGAATTGCAGTTGAATCGCTTGACAAGTTTTTCAAACCAGCTGGGCCACCAGCAGTAATATTATTATCATCACTATCTTGATCATCCATGTTTGCACTTCCATCGAATTCTTCATGCTTAGACCCTACTGAACTGCTAGATATGTTTATACTGTCAATGCCAAGTTTCTCTCTTAACATATTTGGCAATTGGTCAGAATCACTATCATCTGGTCTCAGATGCACTGCCTGAAAATAACAGCCCTATCTTGTCAGAGAATGGATGGAAATAAAAACACATTATTTAACAAGATAACAGTTCTTATGGCCTTGCCCATAGTTACGGAAGATAAAAAACAAAATGAACTCTTCAAATTGGAATTGGAGAAATATGATCTAGGAAATCGTGCATGCCACGTATAGTTCAAACCATAGTCACAAAGTTCCCGGGTCGAACGGGTCGAGGAACGGGGTCGAGGGTCGAGGATCGAGACTTTGTAAAATTGTGGTACGAGGGGGGTATACCTCTTTGGAACGAGAACCCAAATTTTGGTACGTGAATCCATGGCTAATGGGTCGATGACCCTGGGAGGGTCCTAAGAGTCGAGGGTCGCGACCCCAATCAATTGAAATACTCCCCCTCCTCTCTCAGCTCATATAACAGCCCATATAACAGCCCAGCCCAACTCCTCCGGTCCTCCCCTCCTCTCAGCCCATGTAACAGCCCAGCCCAGCCCAACTCTCTCTCTCTCTCTCTCTCTCTCTCTCTCTCCCCCCCCCTCCCCCTCCCTCCCTCCCTCCCTCCCTCTCCCTCTCCCCCTCTCTCCCTCTCCCTCTCTCCCTCTCTCTCTCTCCCTCTCTCTCTCTCCCCCCCTTATCTCTTCCCCTGGTGTGCTCCCATCCTCCCAATCTCCTCTCTCACGACGCCGCTTCTCTCTTCCTTCTCTCTTCCCCTTCTCTCTTCCCCCTGCGGATGGAGAAGCCGGTGCGCGCACAGGGTGGAGGCCGGTGGCCGGCGGCCGGAGGCCAGCGTGCGGTGGAGGCCGGCGGCCGGTGTGTGCGGCAGAGGCCGGCAGCCGGCGGCCGGCATGGGTGCGGCGAAGGCCAACGAGGCGGTGACGGCCGGCGTGGGCGCGGCGAAGGCCAACGACCGGCGTGCGAGAAGGTGGGGATGGGCGGGGGACGTAGCGGGACGGCGGCCGGCGCGGCGGACGACACGGCTGCGGCGTGTCTGGTACGCGACCCATCCTGAATTGGGACGTCGACCCTTGTCGTCCCCGACCCGCGAATTGGGACGACGATCCGGGGTCACGGATCACGGCATCGACCCCGAATTTTGTGACTGTGGTTCAAACTCCGGAGTTAATTGCATGGGTTTGTTGACATTGACAACTTGACATGAGAAAACTAATTGGCAGCTATGATAGGAAGGCTATTTGTTTGATTGAATGAATAAAGCCTTATAACAGCGTCCCAGAATACATAACAGCAACTGTGAAAGTGAAACCAGGTTTTGCATGTTCTATCAAGCCTGAGGGGCATGGGCATGCCAGCATGGACAGGCCTACAACAATATGACCCAACCACGCTGAGCAATATGAGAATATGCAAAGGTGACCAATATGACACTTCCAGATTTATTTTACGATGTTATTATCATATCAAAAGAAATAAAAGGATGCCATCCTGAATCTTCCAGAAGCACATGATAACTTGATATTCTGCTCATGAAACTGCTAGCAAGTGGTAATATTTCTATGATATTGAAGATTATTTCGATGTTTTCCCATAAAAGGGGGCACCCAGAATTGCAGTACCAAGATGATATCAAATATTTGCATGTTATTTTTCTTATATTAAGCATAAAACATTGTACCTGCAGTTTGTATTCTCCATTTGCTTCTGCAAAGTATATTTCAAATATAGGAAAACCAGGGCTGTCTGAAGCCAGCTGTCTAAGAATAACAAGAGAATTTTGAAAAGTCATTTAGCATGCACCATGATAAATAAGTATTTCATACAATAAAGTAACCACTTTCAACGTTAGTAAAACGAAATCATATAAGAGTCATTATAATATGTGCATGGATGACCCACACATACATTGAAGAAAGTTTAAAATTATAGTGCCGGTTGTATTAACTTATGAGACATACACAGTTCTGTTATTGTTCTAGCAGCTTTGCTACACAATTCACAACCTACAAATGATAAAAGGAAATAGTTCTTGCAGTAGCAGTACTCCATAAAACATTTTTGATGACCTATGATTGGGATACTGAGACATGCTGTGTTAAAAAAAATAACTTCATTGTTATGAATCCATAACACATTTTTTCAATGGAGTGTAATAATTTCAAACAGTTCTTCAAAAATAAGCTTCAGCAACTGATTGATACATCAACTAGGCTAAGTCAATCATAAACGGAGACACATCTCTACTGCTTCACTCATCAATTTCTCTAAGAGTGGCACTCCTGATGTCTGAACTTACTACAGAAATGACCCCATTGCCAAAGATGGCAATGCCAACAGCTCCTTAAGCTGGAGCAAACTTTAGTAGGAAACCCACATTTTCCTAGGCATTTTTTCCACACCAATGAAATTGTAAAGTGAAATGAATGAGAGCATTCCAGCCATAAAAAGAAAAGAAAAGCATAAATGTGAGCAGCAAGTCCACTCACGGAATGATAAACTAAAGAATAAACAATAGAACATTGTAATTATGCACATAAATAATAAGTAGTCAACAAAATTAATACCTCGTATCATAACTTCTTGCAACATATCGACCATGTTCAGCACTTATACGAATTATAAGACCATATGGATCAGACAAATTTCCAGAAATTCCAGACCACCACCCCAGCTGCATGTTCTCTAATGGATCAGGCAATAGCATTGTTTTGCAAAAATGGAAAGAAATAAGATGTAGAAATGGGTAATTGTGAACAATTTACAAAGCATGATCAAGATTCATCTTTTGCAAAAGTATAATTAAGATCTATTAACTTGGATGAAAAGAGGTTACAGAAACTTAGTTGGCAGCAGCACACGATATAGAGGAACTGTGTGGTACTGACCAGTCCTGCACCAACATGATCTCTGATATATGTTGCATCACTGTAGCGCTCCTCTTCTATTGCCCTCTGCAAAACCCAAAACAGCAGTCAATTATCTTATAAATAACACAATCTTAATCCCTCAAATTGATCATGGATCAATTCAGCTCCTCTAAACAAAAAACCTTGATACTGATTCTTCCATATATGTGCTGTATTGCTGAGCACCCTTTTGTTAACAAGAAGTCAGACATATGTCATGGTATGCTGCTTACAACAGAGGATGTAAATACAATAGCTAAGGGAATATGTGGCTGCAAGAACAACTAGTTGTCCCCATAAGTTGAGTTATTTCAGGCAGCTGCAAACTTATTAGCCACTGTTCCCTTTAGCCATAACCAAGCGGTGGCTTGGATAATGATAAGATCTCAAAAACACCACTTTGACCATACAATATTAAAATTCTAGTAATGTATTTTATAGCAAATCTATACATATCATTTCTATATCCAATCTAAGTATTCATAGAAATATGGAACAAGTTTAAATTGTCTGGAAGCAGGCATCATAAAACGTCACTTATTTTTTACTGGAAGGAGTACATCTAAGCCACCAACTTTGCCTGACATTCAACCCTTTGTGGCACAGGACCAGAGGACTATGCTTAGTGCTTAATGTATAGAGGGACAATTCCAAGAATGGATCAGAAGTGTCATTTATCAGTAATAACGGCATAAAGAAACAACAGGTATCTCTTACATTTAAGTCAGAGATAGCTCTGCCCACAGTGTCATTTCTTGCCGTAGCTGCAATAGCCAGCTTCAGTTTATGAGCACTCCTATAGTCTTCTCTATAAATAGCAGCTCGGAGTTGTAGCTGAAATTAAATATACAGGTATCAAGACATTTGCAATTTGACAATATAGACTATAGAGCTATTACAAAATTTGAATCGGATATCTGCACAAAAATCATACACACATACACATTGGTGGACCAGGCAAGCAAGCCATCTCATTCACATGGATAAAGTTCTACCGCATGTACTTTATAAAGTTCTATTCGACATCACATGAATAGAAGCTCAATAATTTAAAACCACATCAGACATCACCCAAATGGCACAAATGCTGCAACCCTGGCATGAACCAGAACCAAAGACCTTTTATGCAGCTTGATAGCAATTACAAAAGAGAAAAGGCAGTTTTCAGTCGTGTGACCATGGGTTCCATGGAAATTGCTGCAATCATAGGGGTTCTATCTACAGATTTCAACCAACAGTATCATGCATGGTTCGTGAAGCTATTGTGTGATTGAGCCTATCATGAAATTGATTTTTCAATGTTTGAGGTTCAGTCATTCCACCTGCAACTTTAAAAGTGTATTGTTGACAACATGTTAAAAGTCTACAAGTCATTGGTGTGGTGACAGATAACACAACGGTTTTGGTGAATGGTCCTTTCATCAGCCTACAAGCTGGTCCATGTAATACATCCAACAACCTCAGAATCTAGTCCGCACACCTATTTGACCCAAAAGAAAAATAAATATTAGCTTCCAACCGGCCTGCTCAGATGTGAGTGTGGGTTTAATAGTTCTTACTGAGCTTCTTGTAACAGCTAATTAGCATGAATGCAGTATGTAAAGTATGCAAAAAGGCACTTTCTTCAGACTTGTGCCACTCAAGTCACAAACCGTAATGCAGACGCTAAACAAAAAATGTCAAATCATTATGTACATCACATTCACTGTTAGTCGCTTCACAAAAACCTAACCTGTTCTAAGCACAGTCCTCAGAGGCAATTTCTAAGGGTCAACTTCCAAGTTTGGTGCCACTCATACATGAAAATTTATCTCCATTCAACAATGTATTCAAACTTATGCCAACCAGTAAATGATTAGTAGTGTCAAAAATCCAGTGTTGGATCGTGAGCAGGTTACGTTATTATGTCCACATGTGCAGCATTACAGGTAAGTAAGATGGATAAAATTTAACCTGTAGCTCATCAACAAGGCGCTCGCTCTCCTCAATGAGAGCAAAGTGCCGCTTCCACATCTCCGAGCTCCACTTCCCCTCTTCCTCCTCCGCCTTACTCTCCTCTCCATCCCCACTCACCGCGTCCTCTTCGTGAGAACTTCCAACTCTCTTCCCCGTACCTTCCTCCTTCGCGGCGTGCGGTGGGGGCCAGTAATTGCTGACGTACTCGCTCCACCGCCGCACGGCGCCCTGGAACGCGTCGTGGAGCATCGCGTCCCAGCCCCGCCGGCGCCGCTCACCACCGGCGTCCGCGTCGGGGCTACGCGCGGAGCACCGGACCACCGGCGCGCGCCGCGAGGGGGCCGCGCCGGCGAGGCGTCGCACGGCGTGGAGGCGCCGCGCGGCGAGGAACCGGCCGCCGCTAGGGTTCGGATCCAGCTGCCGCGCGGAGGACGGGGAGGACGCGGCCGCGGGGAGCGTCGCGCGCGGCGCCGTGGACGCGGATGCCATGGACGGGGGCGCGGGGCGGGCGCGGCGGCGACGCGGTGGCACTGGGTGGCGGAGGAGCTCGTGCTCGATCGCTCGTGCTGGTTGTATTCGCGTGCGTTCGGTTGCTGAGGCTCGCGCGCTGCGGTTGGAGCCGTGCTCGGCCTCGTCTCTACTCGTGTGGATTAGAACGAGGCCAGGGGTGATAAGACTCGCTGGGAGCAGGCGAGACCTCCTGCGAGAGCCGTGACAGACAAGTGGGCCTACGATGGGGACAGTTGTTTCTGGGCCCATGTGCTCGTGGCGGCGTTGCGTCCGAGTTTTAGCGGCGTGCATTTTACGGCCCTGCTTTTTGTTGTGCGTTGCTTGCGTCCACGGAAATGCGGGGGCCACGGGAAATGCTTCGCCACGGTGGTGCAGTGGTGCTTGTTCAAGGACAATGATTTGCGGGCCGCATGTTTTGTTCCGGCGCGGGTGGGACAAGCAGGTCAGGGGATGGGGGGTAGCATCACTTATGGGTTTAGGCACCTGAAGAGAGATTAGTCCTCTTGAACTGTTTCTATGCGGGCTCAATCTCAGGCCCATTAGTGCAATACATGCAGAAAAAAGATAGAAAACCATGACGTCACCCACATGCATGCAAATTCAACACTAAAAAAATTATAACTACTAAACCGAGCATCCAAATTAAATTTAAATTGCACAATCATTTTTCTTATAACAAGATATTCAAAATAAGACCACTCTTACCTATATTTACATGATATCTTAAAAAAGTATTATTTTAATATTTAATAATGAAGTTCGGTTCCTGTGAACAAATATTTTAATAGCACGAATAATGATTATTTTTCAGAACAAAAGGTTAAACATAACGAACAAATAATAATATACGACAAACAAAAAATTACGCATCACGAACATTTGAGAAATAAATATCGTGAACAAATAAGTTATCATCACGGAACAATTTAATCTATCAAATGAATAAATAATTTGGCACGAATAAATTAGTCACACGCAGACGAATAATTTTACATGAAAATAAATATATCCACCCCTTAAAAAATATTTTTATAAGCATATACAAGTGCTAAAACAGGAGAAAGAAAAAAATAGAAAGACAAAAAAATACCTACACGTCATGCAGCAGCATGCAGTTATAGCCGTAGAACGGTGCATGCAGAGAAGAAATATTTATAAGAGAACTAGAAAAGGAAAAATAAAATAGGAAGAATAGCAAAAGAAATAAGCGAGGACAACAAAAAGAACAAAAAAATAGAAACGGAGAAAAAGTTACTAATAATCGAATCACTTCTACTGGCATCTCAGAAAACGGAATCGTTCAGATCGAACGCATCTTCATATACCTCCACGTCAGGACGCCGCCCCTCGTGAACAGTACCGCTGCATGCATGCATAGAAAAAAATAAAAACATCATGCAGCAGCATACAGTCATAGTTGTAGGATGGTGCATGCATGTGACGCGTCAGACTCAAAGATTACACAAGACGAAAGCGTTTTATTTGACTGAAAACCTAAGATTAGGCCGAAGCCAATAAGTTATGATGGTCTATTTGACTAAAACCGAGCTCGTTTAGCATGACAATCTCATGCCCGAAGCTGCTCGGCTCAAGCTCTTCACCCTGTAAAAAAAGAAGCAGAAAGCATGAGATCGACGCACGAGCTGCAGAGGCGTACACGTGTGGCCCTTGCTGCCGGTCTGCCGGCTTCAGCTTCCGGTGCTCCGTCCCGATCACGCAACGAGAATGATCGCTTTGGAAGTTGCTTTTGCGCTTTCCCTTTCTCCTCTGCGAACCAGACCACTACTACGTCAAACAGACTGGCGTCAACACATGGGCCAACTGATTCCTTGATCCGCTGGTATATTGGGCCAAATAAGCTGACAAACCAGCCCAACAGCAGACAAATTTGTAGCACAAGGGACAAAACAACTACGGCCCAATAACGGAGGAGCAGGCCTTCACGCGATGGATTGGTTCTTTGCAACACAAGCGATGGATAGCCATTGCGGGATAAAGAGGGCTCGTGGCCTCGTGGGGCGGGTGCCTGGGTTTTTCGCGTTGGTCCACACGCAGTCCAAAGGCTAAGATAAGCAGTACAAATCGGACCCACTGTGATATTATTTGGTTTGACGTGGATTATAGGACTGGAATTCAGGAATTATGTATCTCCTGCTATTTTTATGATAATCCTTGCGCAGACAAACATTTGTGGGGGTTTTGAAAAGGGAGAAAATTCTATAACGCCCTAAACTTAGCTCCAATTTCAAATTTCACTCTCAACCTTTATCTTTTCTAATTTAGAGATTAATCAGGTTGCAAACCTGTGGAGCATAAGAAAAGCGGTTAGGAGTTTCATAAACATTAAATAGAGTATCATATCACCATTTTTAGCAATATGATAAAACAACAATGTTAGGGATAGGACGTCCGATCCGTCAGACGCCCCTATCCACTCATCCGCTGGCTCGCTCGGCTCTCGCCCCCTCCATTACGTGCGCTGTCTGCTCTCTTTTTTTCTCACCCTGGTGTCATCCTCCACCACAGCAGCTCCTTCCCCACCCAGGCGGCGGCACCCTCACCTACCCTGGCGTCCTTCTCCCCCACACCGACAGCTCCCTAACCGGCGGCGGCATCCTCACCCACACCCGGCATCCTCTGCAGCGAGAACGGTTGCAGGCAGCCGGGTGCACGCCGCCGCCGCCGCCACCTGCAAGCGAGGGGTGCATCCGGGTGCGGGGCAATGGAGCTCGCGCGGCCGGGCGCGAGCACAAGCGTCGGGGCTACGCGCGGAGCACTAGACCACCGGCACGTGCCGCGAGGGGGCCGCGCCGGCGAGGCGTCGCATGGCGCTGAGGTGCCGCACGGTGAGGACCCGGCCGCCGCTAGGGTTTGGATCCAGCTGCCGCGCGGAGGACGGGGGAGGACGTGGCCGCGGGGAGCAGCGGGCGCACCGCAGTGGACACGGACGCCATGGACGGCGGGCGGGGGCGCGGCGGCGACGCGATGGCACTGAGTGGCGGAGGAGCTCGTGGTCGTGCTGGTTGTATTCGCGTGCGGAAGCGGTGGTCCCTCGGGCGCGGGGCAACGGAGCTCGCGCAGCGGAGCTCACGCAGCGACAGAGCTCACCAGTGGCGAGGCAGGCCGATAAAGGAGCTCCGGGGCGGCGTCCACGGCGGGCAGCAGGGAGTTTTGCTGCATGTTGCAAGCGTATGCTTCAAGTGTTTTAGATGTTTCAGAAGAATATTGCAGGTGTTTCATACGAATGTTGCAAAAGTAGATTTAGATGTTGCGATATTGCATATATTTACACAAATGTTGCAAGTGTTTTATCTGGTTGTTGTATCTCCAATGAGAGATTTGAGTGTTCCATATAACATGAAACGGATGTTGCGGTGGTTTTTTTCCCTCATCATCAACGGATGCTGTAATTTTTTTTCAGCATATTTTTTATGTTACAGACGTTGACATTTTATGTTACATGCGTTATTTTTTGATGTTGCATATGTTAATTTTAAATGTTGCAAAAGATTTGCATGCAAAATTTACGCATGCTGCGACGAGAATTTTTACTGCTAAACTAAACTACCGTCCGATGCGTCGGACATCCGGGCGCTAGCAAGCCTCTAAGAATTAATGAGGAGAGAGGTGAAATAATGTATGCATTGTTTCCCAACATATTATGTTTCTTGCATGTATTGTCTACACAACACTAAAATAGAACAATACATTGCACGAGCTATCTCATCCATCAACTTAAATGATTTGTTGCCTATATGCTTAAAACTATAAAAATAAAACCTCCTAATGGGAATAACCTTATACATTCACAACCGGCATCCAATGTGATCAATGTATATTGGATAACATTCCTGAAAGAGTTGTAAAGAAGAAAGAACATTTTATGCATTTGTTCATTAACTTATGTTGGAATTTTGATTAATCATGGTAAATTTGGCGGTTACATTAGCATTTGGATTCATCGTGGTAAATTGGCTATCTGGGAGTACAAGCATTCAACATGCATCAAAGTTCATTAATTATAAATGCAAGGTAGTATACCCACGCATGTGGTAATTTTGATGCACAAATAGCTAAAATATCTCTTTAGTATGGTCTTTTCTTTAAATCTAAATGTAAATCTCTTTTCTAAATGTTGACTGGATGGTATCAGGGCATTGCTGGTACTGAAGAGATTGTTTTTCTCACTGGCCATACTCTATTTCGTGCATTGCTATTATACATCGAGCACTAATTGTACTTCTATCGTTTAAGCATAATCATGTGTATTGATAATTTTTTTTATCTTCATATATCTTTGTTGCGAAACACATTATACATAGAGATGCTTGTATACACTCACATTCATATTTATAAATGCTTAACTTACAAGCATCTCTAGGCGATTGGATTGATAATTCTTAAGGTTGACGAAGTCACCATATTTACCTCACTGTCAATGGAATATCAACTGCCACTGTAATAGTAGTTTCTTTAATTTCTATAATAAATTAGAAAAAAATGAGCACCCGTAGTGAATTGATATCTAAAACCCGCCTAGTCAAGTCGCACCATAAGAAATCTAACCTAATTATGTTATATTTTGAATATGGGTTCAATTCAAGTAGTTTTCACAAACCATATAGTGTCTTGTATATGGTGTCACTTAAATCCCATGTAAAAAGATGTACTTCGTCTCCTTGTGGATAAATTTATATTACATATATAAGTCACTCCTCATATCCATTGCACACCGTATGTGGATATTGCCTAGTTGTGCTTGTTTTTGCTCAAATCAATCTTATAATTATTTACCGCACATTCACCTATTGTAAAAAGGTTTATCACTATTTAATGCCATTGATGGTGAAAGTTATAAATGTTGAGACGCTCAACACTTCAAAAGATTTGTTCGATTACTCAATAAGATAAATTATAGACAAAATCATAATTGGTACTTCGCTCAAATATTATTTTGTATTTTTTTTATCTTTGTCAACTTTTAAGCCCGTGGTTTGTACGAGTTCAATTTTTTTTTAAAACAATTAGCTTGTCCTAAGCATCATATATTAAAAAGAGACTTGCTAGCTTAGTTAATTTTTGTCGCGGAAAAGAAATATTTGTGACATGAGAAAATATCATCTAGAACAATAGAATTGCTTTGTACACAACATAGATTGGTCTACTGGTCTAGTCCCTCCGAGGTGCTTATACGGATAAGGTTGCATGCATATATTCACAGAAGCGAGTGCATCATGCCATGTTCATAAAAGCAGAAAATTACTGTCATAATTTAGAGCGAGTACGTTGCTACATATAAGCTATTTTATATATTGTTTCATATAATGTCTAATGCGATTTTTGGTGATATGGAGGAGAGAGAGCAATGAGAGATAAATAAAATCTTTGCTTTGCGAAATCATCGACTCATAAGCTAATTTTAGAATTATAGGATCACATGTTTACGGTTTTTATGAGTTTTTTCTGACATGCAATTCATAATTCCCTTTTATTTTTACACAAATTAAGGAACTATAAAGATATTAGGGATAACAATTTTTGAAGAAAATACTAAGGACAACATAAAGGATAATTCATTGCACATGCTATCTATCAAGTCATACTAAGATCGGGATCGTTTATTACACGGTGCAAATGTAAATGTAAGTTAGTTCGGAAATGGGATCGATTATGCTGAAACGAAGGTCTCCGGATCAACTCATGAGACTTTGCCACTTTGGTGAAGGCACCGAACGCATAAAGGCCATGAGGCATGAACCAGAACCTGGCAAAAATCGAGCCAAAACCGACCGGACTCCCCGGACGGCCAGACGGCCGAACTCGAGTCCTCGCGCGAAGTCGTGCGCTCTGGTGTTGCCTTGCCACTAAACCCTGGCCGACGCGGGGACGGCGGCAGCCATGCGCCGCCTCCTCGCCGCGGCATGGCCGTGCGCTATCCTCCTCCTCCTTGCCGGCGCGCTACGGTCTCCGGCGGTTGCGAGCTCCGGTGCCGCTGCCGGCCGTCCGGAATGGCAGGTCCTGACCAGGGCCAACTTCTCTTCCCAGATCCGGCTCCACCCCCACGTCCTCCTCCTCGCAACGATGCCCTGTGAGCCCTCCTGCTTGTGCCTGCCTCTGATGTCTGATGAGCTGCCTAGTCACTTCAGTGGTTCAACTGAACAAAAGTCTTCCAGTTAATTTGGAATTGATAAGATTTCTGAAATCTGTCGGAATGACAAGGCAAAACGTGAAGTTTACTGTGGCCCAGATGCTTTACTACTGAAGTATCCTGAACATTTTTATTTATTATGCATTGGAGCCGCATAATTAAGCTTTGCTCAGCGTCCGCCTGGTCCCGAAATCTAAAGTTGCCAAAATGCAGGGTTTCTCATAAAACTCCGATGCATTTGCAGTAGAATGTGCTCTGATGCTCTATCATAGACTATGCGGTCACAGCATGCCATAGCCTAACTGTTATTGTTACCGATCTTACTCTGTAGGGTATGGTGAGTCCAGAGCATTGATGGCTGACATAGAACATTTGGTTGGTTCCGATGAGGAGCTTGGTCGCCTCAAGCTGATGGTTGTATACAGGAATTCTGAGAAGTTGCTGACAGATGCTATTGGTGCCACTGAAGGAATAAAGGTTGTATACTACCAACGTTCCATGCAATTCAAATATCAAGGGAAGCTTCGTGCACGAGATATTCTGTCTTCGATGCGCCATATCATGTCACTTAAGCACGAGGAGACCCCTTTTGAAGTTTTGCATACAAAAGAAGATGTGGAGACTTTCATTGAATCAACTGATAAATCTATACTCCTTTATGAATCCTGTGGATGGTTCACCAGACTGGCTCATGGTCATGGCGGCAGCAACCAGACTTATGAGGTGGCCTTATCAAATAACATAGAAAATGGTTTGTCATTTGTCAATTCTGCAACTTCCCTCCATGTTTTATTCAATTTTTGAAGCATTATGTTTTTCTTTCTTCTGAGAGAGAAAGAGAGATTGTGACACTCTGTTGAAACCTTAACATTGAGCTTGATATCACAGCCTATGACTGTACGGATAAATTTGTATGTAAAACACACTGGGTACAAAATGTTCTTTAGGGTGCAATTTTTGGCATAAATACGAAATCTCTGCAATTAGCACTCCAGGATGCAATGGCGGAGCCTAAGTGTCAGCCAACTTGCCATACCCCCCCCGCACTGGACCCATGTAGTTTTCTGTGGTTCAGGCATCTTTAGCGACCCACAGCCATTCAACTCCCGTGCACATATGCATTACCGACACCCATGCAACACCAAGTTGGTAGTACCCAGCACGTCAGCGCGTTAACACTCCTAATCGTCATCCCCTTCTTTGTTCTTGCAGAGTTTTAGTTGCAAGCAAAAGTTGCCAAATGCCAACACGGCTACACGGACACAACTAATGAATCTCCCTGTTCCGCCCTTCTTAATTCTTCCCCAACCTGAGTAGGCTGCTTGCCTTGCTATGTTTGGCTCTCTCATTGCTGCATTCACTGGCAGCTACATGATCACTCCTTAAGCCAGGTGCTGCTGTCCACAACTGCAAATCCTCAAGGCACCAGTGTGACTCTGTAGCGAAAACTCCTTTCAGTCATAAATCCACTGCGTTCCCTTGCTGAGGCGTCAAGTCAATATGGCTCCATGGTGAGCTGACGAGGCATTGTCGATGCCTCAGTGTCCTGATGAGAGCTTCTTTTGAAACATAAGCTGCCAGGATCCTATTCTATCTGGTTTACTCTTTCAATTTAATTTTCTGTAGTCCTTGTCCATTTTCATGCACCACTTGCCCCCTGATCTCTCTTACATAAATCTTTTGAATTAATGATAGTGCCTTTAATCTTCTGATGTCTGGATTATATATTCTTTGATGTGCTACAGTTGACATTTCTGGGAAGACACTAACCAGAGAATCAGATGGGCCGCTAGAGCTTGTAAGTGTAGTGAAGAAGGTTCAATTTATATCTGATTAATTACCTGCTGCTATGTTTCTTTGAGAAGAACTATCTGAACTATGAAGATTCAGCAATTATCTGAAGAAAGATCCCTGAAAATATACTTATTTGAGATGACAAACAGGTTATAGAGGATGAAGAAATAACCTTTGGAGGTGCCGGTCAGCTTACTGGTTCTTCTTGGAAAGGTGGGTTTACCTTGGCAAATGAAAGTGTCTCTGAGCAAATTGGAAACACAGACGATGGAGATAGAAAGTGTACAATGCAAAAGTTCCATCAGTTTGAAAGCTTCTATGCAAAGCTTACTGCTATAGCAAGAGAATATTTTCTTCCTCCAGAAATAGCTAGATTTGGTCTTATAACCGAAAGATCATTGCTGCCGTCACTGGATGTTGTTAATGAAGGCAACCCAGAGACGTGGTTTGTCGTCATTCATTATCTGGGATGCACAACTTGTTCCATTATTGTGAAAGATGGAGATGACCTTGGAAATATAGTGCAGTCCCACAATATTCTGGGCATTAAGGAGGTAGGTGAATAATGATTTTATGCACTTCTGAGATAGAACCAAATATGCATTAAATGCTACTCATTCGTATGGAATTAGCACTTATTTTCCTTCCATTTTTAATGTTTCTGGGATCTATAAGTATGCTAGTAGAATAGATATTAGAGGAATAAAAAACAGTGCCTGTTGCCTTCTGGTTAGACTGCTTACAATTCCCTTGTCTATCCACTGCTGTGCCGACAACTACTCCCTCTGTCGCATGAAAAGTGCAATCCTGACATTTGAAAAAAAATCCCACAAAAGAGTGCAATCCTAATAATTGGACAACAAGTGGGGCCCACGTTATCATCTTCCCCTCCCTCATTTCCCGCAACTACTGCCTAATTAAGTGCGAAAACAATTTTCTTGAATGAATTATTTGTATGTATGCTATCTTTCTTTAGTCGAAAATGCTATCTTATTTTGTTTTTGATGTTGCCTATAGGATATTTTAATTCTTTTTTCCTCGAACACGCAGGAGAGATGCGTATACTTTTAATTCTTACATGCACCAGGCCATGACTTTTGATTTTCCATGTTATATACATAGGTTGCTGAGGAAAGTGGCGACAAGGCTATCTTCCCTGCAAACAGGCCCTCGATAATTCTATTTATTGATAGATTATCCCGTTCATCAAAAGTCAGAGATGAAAGCAGATTCGTCATCAAGTTACTAAGACAGTACGTCCAAAATAACTATCCATCTCATGTCAGTACTGGAGTTCTAAGTAGCGGTACCTTGAAAACACGCTCAAAAGTGGTCAATTCTTTGAGAAATACAGGTATTTCAGATGCCCATTCTGAATCAGGAAGGCTGAGTGCTTGGGCCTCTAAGCTTATGGCACTTGGGGACAAAATGTCAGTTATGGTGGTTAATGATGGAGATAATATTTTATACAGAACTTCCAGCCATGATAGTGGCGGTAATCCTTTATACGATGTTTTGACTAAGTTGCTACACAAAACTAGACCAGGGCATAGGTTAAAGAAAACAAGGATAAATTTAGTTACAAAAGACGTTGGCCTAAATATGCTGTCAGATGACTCTAAAATTCAGGTAGTCGAGTCTCTATCAGCTCAAGAGAGTGAATACAAAAGGATCGACAATTCAGTTGCCACTTCAGATAATTCCAATGATGATATTACTGAAGTTTCTGTGGATGAAAACACAGCAGAAGAAACTGAATATATCGATGATGGGCAAGCACCAAGTATACTTGAGAAAACTCTGGCAACTTACCCTGATGAAAATGATAATGATCTTGAATCTGATGTTGCAGAAGTGGAGGACCAAAGCAAAAGTGAAGCTTCAGATATGAGTCCTGATCTTCAGGAAGACGTCTCCTATAATGCGTATAGTAGTGGTGAGGTTGAAGGTATATTGCATAAACGCATAGTGGAGAAAACAGTTACAGAAACTTTGGAATCTGATGAGAGAAACATGCATGCGGACCAAGAGGAATCAGTATCATCAAACGAGCAAGATGATGGATCTTCAGTCCTGGGTGAAACATTCAGAAAAAATGAAAATGTCATTTATGAGGAGAACACATTCAATCTACATGAAGGATCAGAAGAAAGTGATACAAGATGTCCCCATCATGCAACATGTAGCTCTTCCTGCAGTCCTGTAAAAGATGACAGAGACTTTACTGAGCATGTAACTTCAATTATATCTGATGACCGTTTTGCTGGTTCTTTCTACTTCTCTGATGGTGGTTACAGGCTCCTGGAAACTTTAACTGGTGGTTCAAGAATTCCATCCTTGGTAATTATTGATCCAGTTCAACAAGAGCATTACGTCTTTCCTGAGGAAATTGAGTATAGCTATGCTTCTTTACAGAATTATCTTGACAGTTTTATGAATGGAAGTCTTTCTTCGTATTACCATGTTACCTCACTAGCTATAAGTTCAAAGGAGCTTCCAAGGCCACCTTTTGTTAACCATGATTTCCATGAGGCAAATTCGATCCCTCAGTTGACAACAAATAGTTTTTGTCCGTTGGTCTTTGGATCTGCAGGCTGTGATTTAAAAAGTGAAGTATCATTTTCAAACACTGAAAATCTTTCATCGGGTTGGAACAAGGATGTAATGGTGCTTTTCAGCAACTCTTGGTGTGGGTTTTGCCAGCGAGCAGAGCTGGTGGTCCGTGAGTTACACCGATCATTTAAGAGCTTTTCCAGTTATTCAGATTCTTCATCTGCAAATGCTCAAGATGTGCAAGGCACTGAAGGTAATACCTGAATTACTTACTGTTAGCTGAGAGCTCACATTGTTACCTTTATCTTTAGAAATGTCAGAAGCATTTGTTCCTTTTAGTTGAGATTAAGGTCATGCTGTAAATTGAATTAGAAACAATTTGCATCTAATGCAAGTCATGTTGTTTTGCTTACCTCCCATCTTTAGTGGCGAACATCATAAAATGTAGCCTTGTTCTAGACTTCTAGATGTTAGACTGACACCAATAGCTCACGAGTCAAATGCCAGTAATGGCTGGAAATTCACTTTCAAAGTTTTCAATGAAAGAAGTTGCACCTTTACTGTGTGGGGCCATGTTCCCGTTAATTGTGAAAGGGACAATGAAAGAGAAAAGGTAGCAAATCATGTGTAAGTTGCAACATTACTGCAGCGCCATCCAAGCATATACACATCACATCATTGCATCATAAAGTCAACAGAACCCGTTTATTGCAGTATGTTCCCTTTGAGTTCAGAACATTGGGTAAGCATATTCCCTATATTCCTTGCATGTCAAATGACAATAATTCATTGTGTATTAAAGAATCATCCTTTTGGTTGCAGGGAAAAATGAAAAATATGCCATGAAGGGCTTTCCAGTGATTTACATGATAGACTGCACATCAAATGAATGCCACCATTTACTGAAATCTGCAGGCTTGGTAATACTTATTTTTAATCATATATTCTCATCATTGAAGTTTGCTCCCTCCTGTAACAGGACAAATCTATATTTGGTTATATTCCTTAACATGAAATAGGTCAGGTAAGCAGCTAGTGACTTAGAGAATTGGGGGAGCATTACGTTTGGGAAACTCATCTTTGTTGATAAGCCACGGTGCATAGAATGTAAGTGGGCATCTGCAAATAACTTTAGTCAAAAGGTACTTGTATGAGCAACACTCAAGCACGACAGTCTTTTTTGGGGTTATATGGCTAGATATAACTTCAGAAGACTTTGTCATCTGACCATTGAAACCATAGTTGTTACGACGGCGCGGCGAGGCGTGGCGACCCACCACCTTCACACCTTTACAACGTCTATGGCGCGCGGCGTGGCGTCGCCATACACACATCGGCGTGGCGAATACATACATTATAGTCTAGGATATTAGGAAATTATACTGACAAATAGTAATGCAAATGTAGGTTAAAAGGTATAGTCTACAATATTAGCAACTCAAAATAGCAATGTAAATGTAGCACAAAAGATATAGAACTCTCTCATTTCTCAAACTTCCAAATCTCTCATCTCTCAAAAGTTGTCCAATGCAAACTTATTGAGATCGTTAGAAGCATCCACGTTCTCTCCACCATCTTCAGTAGCATCCATTGGTTGTTCACCAAAATCATCTATATCATCATCATCCAAAATGATCTCTTCTTCCTCTTCCTCTTCCTCATCTTCTTCAACCACTCTTGGTATATGTCTTGCGCGACGAGTGTAAATCCTAGGAAGATTACGACCTCGAAGCTCACGTGATGCCCCAATGGCTTCATCAACTTGATCCCATGTTAGTTCCGAACCACGAGCACCTTCAGGTTGGGCCATTGGGTCTACCCATTCATTGTTCCAATCAAAATCTTCTAAAACCAAAGGGTCATAGCTTCTACCCGCTTCCTCGCGGCGCTTTCGGAACCTACTTGTCATTTTCCGATTATAGGAAACATAAACCAAATCATTCAATCTTTTATGCTCCAGCCGGTTTCTCTTCTTAGAACGAATCTACATTTGATCATAAAGCAAGAAAATTTAAAAAAATATGTTTTAACCGATTTCATTCAATGAATAATGGAACTTGAGTACTTTACTTACAAATTCAAAAGTGCTCCAATTACGCTCACAACCGGATGATGATGCACAAAGACTAACAATACGCTTTGCTAATCTTTGGAGGTCAATGCATCGGCCACCATACGTACGCCACCAATCAACTAAATTAACAATACGTCAATACACATTCATATATTAGGATTTAAACCTTAAATAACATGCAGCAATTAAATTTTTAAATCACTTACGAGGGTTCTTTAACTTCACGGTTTGGAGAGCCATGCAATTCTTGAAGATATCTCCGCGTTGATCTTCATAGAGCATGGATTGTTGATCAATTTTGTTTCGAATGCTCTCATCTTGCACCATTCGTGCAAGCACATCATTGAAACAACCCCTTAGATGGCCAACATATTCATCATTCTCCTTTTGGATGGTATAGAATTTTCCTGGGTTCAAAAAGAGGGCAGCGCCATAGAGTGGGGTATCCATTTGCCTATCCCAACGACTCTCAATAATTTGTATGATCTTGTTGAGCAAGCTTCTCTTGTTGTCAGTAGAGAAGCTAGCCTTGATCTTCTCCTTTGCATGATTCATGAGAGCATCAACCTCTGGCATGGCAGGCCTCTCATCACCATCAACCACCCTCAACACAATGATAAGTGGTAGAGAAGCTCTAAGGCAATCCTCAACGGAGTTCCAAAACTCCCTAGAAAGCAAAATATCATACACTTTTTTCCCGGCCTCTGTCTTTGCTAGTTTGCAACCAGTCCATTCCTCGGAGGTAAACAGAAATCTTAATGCATCTTTGTGCTTGTACAAACTCTGCAAGGTGAGGAATGTGGTAGCAAACCGAGTGGCTGCGGGTCTCACAAGATCCCTCCCATTTGTCTTCTCCCTCATTGCACTAAGAAGTCTTCCATGTCTATAGATGAAAGTAGTGACATGCCGGGCACGTGAGATAGGCTTCTTAAATTCCTTCAACTTCGCTACGTCTTCCAACATAAGGTCTAAACAATGTGCTGCACAAGGAGTCCAATAAAGTGTAGGAAACCTCTCCATGAGAAGCTTGTCCGCTGCTTTATAGTTAGCTCCATTATCAGTGACAACTTGCACAACTTTATCAACTCCAATGTCCATGATTTTCTTCTCTAACAAATCAGCTAACATCACCTGATCATGAACTTCACTTGATGCATCAACTGACTCCAAGAAGAAAGTCCCCTCTGGACTATTGACTAGAAAGTTGATCAAATGATGCCCCCTCCTATCCGTCCATCCATCTGACATCAATGTGCAGCCATATTGTTTCCATGCATCCTCATGTTTCTTTCTCAAATCATCTGTCTCCTTAACAACCTTTTGGAGCAATGGCTCCCTAAGCTCATGGTAGGTAGGAGGCCTATACCCAGAACCATACTGTGCAGTGGCCTCTATAGCAATCTCAAACTGTCTAGAATTTGCGGCATTGAATGGTATGCCACACTCATAAAAGAACCTGGCCCACTCTAAGTTGACAGCTTCTCTTTCTTCCTTCGTCCTTATGCTAGCTTGAATACTGACTTGAGAAGAACCCTTCGAGTGTCTTTCTTCCACAACCTCTGTTGGAGTTTTCCGAAGCATTGAACCAACTGACTTGGTGCTGGGCTCTTTTGGTTCACTGAACTTCAATGTGGATTGTTTCCTTTTGGCAGCTGTCCCTGAACTAGAATGCACAATGCGGCTAGCAACATCTTGGGACTCCTCTGTCAAAACAATCACATTATCTTCCCCTTCTTCATCATCAAGGACGAGTGGTCTCTTCTTCTTCTTCATAGCATCTTGCATCTCTCGTGCAATAGTTGTTGTGGTTTTGAGACATTTCTGAACATCTCCATAACCACCCACAAGATGCTCCTTGAGCCTTGTAATTCCTCCCGTTATTCTTCTATCACATAAGCAACACTGCACAACATCTCTATTGCCAATGGTTGGCCAAAATCCATATTTCCACCCAGGATCATTTGACTTTGCCGGCTTCCGCTTTGGATCAGTCTTTGGATCAATATTTGATGCCGCGTCCGAGGCCTCCACACTTCCAGTCCCTTGCGTAGCCATGTTCTATACTTCTGTGACAGGATTATCCTAAAATCTGCATACACACGTTGATTTTGATTCACTGTTACCACAAGGCTATATGCATACCACTTCAATGCACAAGCACAGCACCGCACAGGCACAGCACCGCACAAGCACAAGCACAGCACCGCACAAGGCTATATGCACCGCACAGCACCGCACAAGCACAGCAGCACCGTACAAGCACCGCACAAGTCAGAGAGAGGGTCCATACCTAGCGATGCGGACGGCGTGGAGGAGCAGCGGCGCGCGGCGGATGACGGCGTGGAGGAGCAGCGGCTCGAGGCGGACGACGGCGTGGAGGAGCAGCGGCGCGAGCTCCCGCCGGAGTGGAGGAGCAGCGGCGCGAGCTCCCGCGGCTCACGCGCGGAGAGAAGAAGAAGAAGAGCCGGCGGAGGGCGAGGAACAGGGGAGATAGCGGCGGCGGCGGCGGATCGGGCCGGCGGAGGGCGGGGAACAGGGGAGATAGCGGCGGCGGCGGCGGATCGGGCCGACGGAGGGCGGGGAACAGGGGAGATAGCGGCGGCTCGGGCAGGCGGCGGGCGGGGAACAGGGGAGATAGCGGCGGCGGCGGCGGATCGGGGCGGCGGAGGCTCGGGCAGGCGGCGGCGGCGGAGGCTCGGCTCGGGCAGGCGGCGGCGGTGGAGGCTCGGGCAGGCGGCGGTGCAGCGGCGGCTCGGGCAAGGGGAAGGGGAGAGCGGCGGCTCGGGCAAGGGCAAGGGGAACGAGAGGTAACAGAAATCTTCTCACTCTCCTTTCAACCCCTAGACCTAAACCTAGACGCATCTATGGCGCCCGCCACAGAGCTTCACGGCGCCACAGGACGCCATATCGGCGCCACGGGGACGCCACAGCTCTGTGGCGGACGCCATAGACATCCGAGGTTGTGGCGTCGCCGTGGCGACATGCCAAAATCCGCCACGACGCTATGGTGTCGCTATGGCGACGATATGGCGACGCCATAACAACTATGATTGAAACAACTATGATCTCTAGAGTTTACTAGTGGTTGAACGCTAACTGGTTCGGACTTCAGAGTTCTCCCTTCCGAGATTCAGAGAACAGGGAGGGCAGGCTGGCAGGGCCATTTATTGCCCCAACCAGCCATGGCCCACACAGTTCAATTTGTTGAACACTATTTATATGGTTCTAATGTAATGTTATATTGTGTTCCTTCCCAGAAAGTTCAAACTATCGAATGCAAAGCTGTGCCTACACAAGAAAGTTTTTAAATTCAATCAGTTCAGACCCTGTTTGGAACACATGAATGTTATAGGGAACATAACATTTTCCTTCAGGAATCGGGAAATCCTCCCATCCAACAATCAGTTTTCTGAAATGCATGTATTTTTAAAATAAAGTATCAGGAATGTATGTTCTTGAGCTCCCTTAGTTAGCAGCAGCAGCAGCAACAACTAACACAACGGCTCCTTTGTTAACTGAATATTTTGATACTGATGCACTTACTAATGCTACTGTGTTGCACTTTCATCTACACACAGGAAGAGCTTTATCCTACATTGTTGCTTTTCCCTGCGGAGAACAAAAGTGCAATAGCATATGAAGGGGGGATGGCAGTGATTCATTTAATCGAATTTTTGGAGTCTCATGTGAGCAATTCTCGCCATCTATTGGAATATAAAGGTTGGTGGCAGAACATCTTGTGATTGCATCTGTTTGTACTTAAAATATATAGATGCGCTATAATTCTATAATATATGTTAACTTACACATTACGACACTATTGTTTCTTAAAAGTTGCGTTAATCTTCTTCTCACACATGGAAGTCTGCCTTGTTCTCGTGCTGCCCACCTGTCTGGCATGCTATTTTAGTTTACCACTCTTATCTGGATTGACAGATGCTTGGCCATAGATTACCTTATTCTAGAAGTCCCCCAAACCTGAGGTGCCATCACACTAATGAGGATTTGTTTGGAGAGCCCTGTTTTCCTGGTACTTGTAAATCAAAAGGTTTCACAAATGTCACATGCATTCCTACACCCAAAAGATGATAATGAACCGCATAATTTTTTTTTATGTACTGACTAGTTCCTAGTGTGTTTGATACATGCTCTAAAGCCTATTTTCTTCATGGTACTCAGGATATTTGTGGAAGAAGAGAATGGAAACACAGCAAGATGCACCACAGGCAATTCAGTTTCACATCAGTGATAAAGGCAGCAGCAGCGGCAGTGTTGGTTCTGACTTACCAAATCATTCAGATGTCGTTACAGGATCCATCCTCACTGCCACTGATAAGCTTGGCACCGCAGTTCCATTTGATAGTGCCAAAGTGCTCATTGTATCTTCTGATTCTCATGGAGGCTTTCATGGCTTGATCATCAACAAACGATTAAGCTGGGGAATCTTCAAGAATCTGGACAGCTCGATGGAGCCTATCAAGTACGCCCCACTTTTCTATGGTGGGCCTGTTGTGGTGCAGGGTTATCATCTTGTGAGCTTGTCAAGAGTAGCCTGGGAGGGGTACATGCAAGTCATACCAGGCGTCTATTATGGAAACATAATTGCCACAAGCCGGGTAGTCACACGGATCAAGTCGGGCGAGCAATCTGTTGATGACCTATGGTTCTTCTTAGGCTACTCGGGGTGGGGATACAACCAACTTCTTGATGAGCTATCTGGAGGAGCATGGCTTGTCAGTAGAAAGCCGATTGAGCATTTGGACTGGCCGGAGACTTGAAAGGGTTCTCTGGACCTCTGTCGTTGCTCCAAAGAAAATTTTCAGTCCACCTTGCACATACCTCCCGTCACTGCAACATAACACTGTACTTCACCTTTTTGGATTAGAGACATAGCATGTGTTTTCAGATCATGTTCACTGTACTATGGTGTCACAAATTTGTTATACATAACGCTTTGATAGTCAAGACTTCGTTGTTGTTCCCTGTGAAGTTATGTTAGATCATTAGTGGAAATTTTATTTGAAGGAATCTTTTTTTCTAATCGGGACTTTTAAGCCATTCTGACAAAAGAAAGAGCAACCTTATTTCTGAACACATCTGTTCCCAACTGATAACAGCCCACAGTCCGTTTCACTAAAAAAAAAGCGGTCAGACTACGGCCCACGGGCCATTTTGAAGTAATCCAACCCGTGTCGTCGAGTTCCTCCTCACTCCTCTCTTCCTCGCCCGACGGCCGCTGCTGCTCTCGCGCCCCGAGTCCCCGACGCTCATTGATTTCTCCTTCGGTAACCCTAGGCCTCAACCACCGCCAGTCATGGCGACGCCGGCGTCGGCCGTCTCCGACGTGGGCGAACCACAGGCCGAAGCCCCCCCTCAGGCCGAGGTAGCCGTCGCAGCGGAATCGGAAGGGCCCGAGGCAGGGGCGGCCACCACGGCGGAATCGGCAGGGGCATCCAATCAATCTGCCCTCGCGGCGGCAGCCTCCGGAGACGCCTCGTCCGCTCCCGCTCCCGCTCCCGCTCCCACCACCACTCCCGATTCTTCGGCGGCGCCACCTCCGGCTTCTCCAGCTACGCGCGCAGCACCAGGGCCGCCGCGGCCGCAATTTGCATGCTCCCCGGCCTACATGGCGCCCCCGTCGCTGTCTCCATCGCCGTCGCTTGCCTTTTCTTATAACGTACCGCCGAGGGCTCCACCAGCCCCGCAAGTTGGAGGCGGTGCAGCTTCACTACAGCCAGGCTCTTCTCCGGTAGGCATCTTGTCTTATTATCTACTGCAGCTTATCTGCCTTGACATTGCCATTCTGTTATATGCTGCGTGGGAGGTTTTCCTTTTCCCTTTTCTGTGTATGGACACTTGTTTAATGTTGTGACTTTGACTAGAATGAGATAATGCTAGCTTTTGCAACTGAACTATAGTGCTCCACTGATTGGCTTTGATGATGAACAATGACATTCTGATAGGTTATCATAGTTAATGATTTTTGTATGCAAACTGCATAAAGTCACAAACCTGTGTTCCATATAAGCCTTTTCTACTCATGGGAACTTCATGCTCGTAATTTCACCCATGAATTAGCTAGCTGAATTGCAATATATTCTTTTGGTTTCTATATGGAGCTGATGATCACAATAGTCGACTATTATCAATGCTTTGTTAGCTTCAATGGAAGATGGCTAGACCATGATTTTGGTCAAGGCATTGCCTACTTTACATGTTGCATAGCTCATGTTATTATTTTAGTGTTCTAATTTTTTTATGTCATGCTAAACATACTTTTTTGTGATCGAATATGATAGATAGAGACCATTTTATTTTTTTCTGTTATATATGATTAGCTTCTGTAGTCTGATTCTTTGAATTTGTCAAATGCCTAGAAACTTACTCAGTCAGTGATAATTTTGCATTATGTCATGTCTATAAGTGCCTCAGAATTGATTAATTGAAAGCTGTTATTGCGATGGACCATAATCGGCAACAGTTTATTTAGAAGAGTTTATTGGAGAAGCTAGTAAAATCAGGTTCTTTATATTGATACACTACTAATTTTATTCATTTTCAATTCTTTTTATTGGTACACTGCTGTGAATCCTGCCATTATCAAAGATGGCCTAATACAAAGTTAAGATATTGACAACCCAACTTTATTATTGTAAACAGAAGAACAATCTTTCTGTTAAAGTAGAATGGAAGGATGGAAACTACAAACAATTCAACTTAGTCAACTTTGCTCAACTTGGGTTGCTTACCTAATGTTGGCGTTCCAGTATCTCATGATTTTTACCCCCCTTGCAGGCACTCGCAGCTGCTCCTGTGCCTGCAGCAGCTCTTCAGCCACCAGCCCCAGGGCAATATTTTGGGAACAGGCCTTCTTTCTCGTATAATGTAGTTTCGCATGCTAATGCTAGATTGCCTACTGGTCAGCAGTTTCAACCTGACACTGTAATTTCTCATGGCTTTATTATCATTACCATTGTTCTGTATACTAGTTTTTTCTTCTTCTTCTTAAGTTAGTGACCTGATCCTATTATCTGATGCACTAACCCTTAATATATTGTTTTCTTACAGGGGGCAAACCATGTTGGTCAAGCTTCTAGATTTGTTCCACCGGGTTCCTTGCAGCCTCCTGCTCCTGGGCAATTAACTCGCCCAGGTACAACTTTGCAAGGAGCTATGGCACCTAATCCTCCTGGATCTATTCAGTTGCCATTTTCAATGCCAAGGCCATCCAATATTCCTTTTGGTGCTAGCGCACAGCAGGTGCAATCCCAAGCCTCTCTATTTCCATTAAACACTACGCATCAATCTGTTTGCTTTTGTATTTTTGAATCTTTGGAGTAACTTGATGAGTTTATTACAGGGGAACTTGAACACTAATACTTCGAAATCAGATGCCCCAAGTGTGCCAATGATTAGCCCCCACACCATGCAGTTGCCTACTGGCCTGCCATCAAATTCCCCCTCAACAATTACAAGTGCTTCTGGAAGTTCTTCAATCCCTATTCAGATGCCAACACTGTCATTGCCGCCTCGCCCTGAGGTATTTGGAAGCGCTAGACTATCTGTACCTGGACAACCTTCACCAATCTTCTCAAATCCAACAAGCCTCCCTGGGAGGCCTATTGTTCCATCTGCTGCTCCTTTGTCCCAAACAGCACCATCATCAATTGCAAACCCAGGTGTTATTCCACAGAATTCTCAACCACCATTTTACCCATCCTATCAAGGACATGGTATTGTCCCACCTCAACCTTTATGGGGGCACCCCCATCCTCCACAATCTACTGGGGCTCAGCAGCCTCCCTTCCAGTCCTATCCTGGTCCTGTAGGGTCTCTTGGCAAGCCAATGGTTGGGGCTTCTGCTGCAACTACGGCTTTTGCCAATGCCCAACCATCTGGTGTCTCAGCTGGCGCGGATCGGAAAGAACAGACATCAACAAATCCAGGATCTGAACAGCCCACTCTGGCTTCAGCTGAGCCAGATTCTACAGGCAATGCTTTTGCTGGAGTTGATATGGGATCTTGGTTTTCCTGTTAATTCTTCTCAATTCTCATTACAGCGTGTAATGCTGCAGGGCATGGAGGTCAAGTCAATGAGCAGCTGGAGGACAAAAGAAATACAGGAGTTCAGGATTCAGATGCATGGTCTGCTCACAAAACTGAAACTGGTGTTGTATACTATTACAATGCCTTGACTGGAGAATCAACTTATCAGAGACCGCCTGGTTATAAGGGGGAGGTAGTTGCACAGAGGAATAGCTTTATCAAGTAATATGACTTCATTCTAGTATGGGGACATGCCAATTTAGCATCACGATTTAACTAATTTCTTTCCTTTTTATGTTTTTGCTGCAGCCTGAGAAGGTTGCAACAGAACCAGTTCCAGTTTCTTGGTATGTCTGAAGCTACCATGCTTATCTTGAACTGTGTTTGACCGATTATACAGTTGGAGTTATGTCTTGATGGATGAACGTTCCAAGCATTTTGATCTGTCCTACTTTATTCTCTTCATATAGTTCTTGAAGGCACAACCAATTTAGTGTGAATGACTGCCGTGATTTCTGATTGCTTCTGCATCAACTGGAGAGTTGTAACTGCATATGCTACATGAATAGGCAGTCTTTCAAGCTAGGATTCATTTTAGGCTAGCAGTTCTCCAGCTATGGGTTATGATAGGAGTGATCGTTATTCTAGAATCAGGGCTGTTGGATCCTCAGAATTCTACACTAAAAATAGCGTTTGGCTCAACTGCCCTGCTATACTTTTGCTGAATTACACAATCCCTTGTTCATTTTTGTTTGATCAAGTAGATAATATTTAATTATCTTAGTCTCCTTGATGTTCGTTTAGTGCTAACATTTAGTATTAATATATTTTATGCCACTACATTGCATGTTTAATATAGTCTGTTTAATTATGTTAGCAGTAATCCAGGTCCAGAGTGTTTAGGTGCAGTCTTTAGTGTTAGCAGATTAGGGAGAATAATAGGCAATCATAGTAGTAATGCCTGCATTAATTAGGTGGTTAAGTGAGCCCTTATTGGAGCATGTATTCCGTGTTCGGCTATACATAGCAAGGAAAACCAGAAAAACTGCAAGCAATTGTCAATACCCAGCCCCACTTTGTTCGTATATGTGTTCTGTGTGAGCATCCTGGGCAACTGGGCTACGTGTGAGGCCTTTTGGCTTTCAATTTAGACATAAAGAAAACCCGTAGGCACAGAAAAAAAGATCCAGTCTCCTTATGAATGGTGCAATTGATATCATGGTCCTAAATGCACTGTATATTATATGATTGATAATAGCCATGTGGATTGCAAAATTACTAGCTGAAAATATGCATGATTGTCAGTATCCTCTTCAGTTGCTCTTTATCTGATCAATACATTCTGGTTTTTCTTCTATATTCGTGCATGTTCACGAATTTAATGCAATATGTAATCTAATCTTTTTTACTCTGCCAGGGACAAATTGGCTGGCACTGACTGGAGCATAGTATCTACAAGCGATGGAAAGAAATATTATTATGATAACAAGCAAAAGGTAAGATCTAGCCCATGGCTTAGGGCAACTTTAGTGTACAGCACCTTTGTGTTTTTAAGATGGGATCCACATGTGGGGTGCTAGGATGGCACAAAATGCTTCGAGTGTTTAGCACTACTGTCTTATGCAAAGTATGACCTACAGCCGGTATAATTAAAAGAAAAAACGTGTTCTCCTCAGCTGTCGCATCCAATCTTTTCAAGATTCTTCTCTCACCAACACTTGGTTCACGCATACTTTTCCTTCCTTGGCACTGGGTGCTGAACTTAGCTACAGTTTTTTCAATGCTAGCACCCTGTGAAAAATTTGCTCCAGTGTATGGATAGAGTACTCACTTTCTCTCCTCTTGGCACCTTGTTTTCTATCACGCTGGAGCTGCCCTCAATAGCTCAGCGGCACGTACAATATTGGAGTTGCATAGGTCTTTGGGTATCTCATGAGTTTATGTATGCCATATTACTGAACGCTGAGTTGCTTAACAGGTTAGCAGCTGGCAACTTCCGCCAGAGGTGGCTGAGCTCCTCAAGAATGCGGAATCTGGCCCAACTTCACTGCAGGATGCTGCTACTATAGAGAATAAGGGAGTAATAAGCATTGATGCAAGTACTCCTGCTATACAGACAGGTGGCCGTGATTCGTTGCCACTTCGGCAAACAGTTGCCCCTGCATCGCCATCTGCATTGGATTTAATAAAGAAGAAATTGCAGGATGCTGGTGCTTCCAGTGTGCCTTCACCTCTCGCTACGTCTTCATCTGCTGCTTCTGAATTGAATGGATCCAAAGCAGCTGATGCTGTACTTAAGGGGCAGCAAGTGTCGAATCATGGTGAGAAATCAAAAGATAACAATGGAGATGCAAATATGTCTGATTCCTCATCAGATTCAGATGATGAGGAACATGGCCCAAGTAAAGAGGACTGCATTCGTCAGTTTAAGGTGGTTCTCGTGACATTTCTCTGGATTTTAGTGCAGACACCAAGGGGTCCACTGCTTCTCCATGAGTTTTTTCCCCTCCCCATGCTAGCTCCATACTTTCTGTCTAGAATAGAGATGATCATTCAAAATAATGTAACTTGATGTTTGCTCATTTTTGTTGGGTCTGATGTACCATGGACTCTTTTGGGTAATTTCTGGGATAAACAACTAGGTCTCTACTTCTAATTGGAGAATTAGAATAGCTGACTAAAACTGTGAAGTTACATTTTGGTTGAAATGGATGATTATACTATGATGTACCTTACATGCATGTGTGTTAAATTTCACAGGAGATGCTAAAGGAACGAGGAGTTGCACCATTTTCAAAGTGGGAGAAGGAACTTCCAAAAATAGTTTTTGATCCGCGCTTTAAGGTTTGCCTAGTTTGTGATCTTGCATGTGACTGGCCTACTGTCATTTGAGTTGGTTAACACTTATTACATTAGATGCATCTTCACCACTGAATGTGACATACATAATGAAAACTAAGTGTTGCAGTTGTTTTTAAGAAGACAGTTCTTTTTGTAGCACACTTAGAGAAAATTTTGATTCAGATAGGCGACTGATGTGATACTAGTTTGTGGAGTTCTGTTTTTGAGGTAGTGGTGAAAATGCTGTTCACAGAATCAGTGGCACTAGGTATTTGTTTGGTTAAAACTTTACAACAATGTACTAAATTCTGCATAACTGAATGTTGTTTTTGTGAAAGCATAACTTTGCACCTATGTGTTGCTGTTCTTTTTTAACTGAGGCTAGAAATTGTGCAAATTTCTCTTTGTTTTTTGTTGAGTAAAACTGAGGCTCAACTTTTACTTATTACAAGAATAATTGAGCAATTAATGATTATAATCGTGTTATTTTTTATGCGTGTTATACTGGAGAACCATTGATTTTAAGTATTCTTTTGTGAATTTAAAGCATATTAGTTACTATTTAACTTTTACAAACTGGTAATTTTCTTGACAGCTAATAAACATAACTGATAAGGTCCAAATTATATGTTCTTTTTTCTTTTTATAGGCTATTCCTAGTCACTCAACTAGGCGGGCTATATTTGACCACTATGTTCGCACACGTGCTGAAGAGGAGCGGAAGGAGAAAAGAGCTGCTCAGAAGGCTGCAGTAGAGGCGTATAAAGAATTACTGGAAGAAGCATCCAAGGTCTAATTTAGACTTTAATTGTTTTCCCTGTAAATTGACTTGGCCATGTAATGGTGGCGAAATGGCTCGCCTATAAAGGTTATATCATTCATCTGTGTCATGCCATCTAAATATATATTGCAGGACATCAACGAGAAAACAGCCTATCAGGATTTCAAAAGAAAATGGGGTGCTGATTCTCGGTTTGAAGCCTTGGACCGAAAGGAAAGGGAGTCTCTTTTTAATGAGAAGTATGCCCATCATTGAATAAATGATTTTGATTTCTGTAAGTTAAATATATGAGCTATACACTTATATAATGCATCATCAACTTTTGAGCAGGGTGAAGGCGATTCAAGAAAAAGTCCAATCAATGCGCAAAGCTGTCATTGCTGACTTCAAATCAATGCTTCGAGAAAGTAAAGATATAACTTCAGCTAGCAGATGGACAAAAGTATGCATTTTGTTCTCATTTCACTGAATATAACTACTGCAATAACAAAGCCTTTAGTACCAAGCAAGTTGGTGTAGATGAAATGAAATGCAACAAGAGCCACCTGACCAAAAACTGTTGCGTTAAATTAAAAACAGTACCAACACTATTTTTTATTTAGAATATAGAAGTAAATAACTTGAATTCTAGGTCATGGTTCTGGCACATGGATTGTTAATTTCCACATGCTACTATGCAAGCAAGATACTCCCTGTGTCTCTAATTATAGGTTGTTTTGGCTTTTCTAGATACATAGCTTTTGCTGTGCACCTAGATATATGCTATGTCTAGATACATAGTCTAGAAAGCCAAAACGACATAATTTGGAATGGAGGGAGTAATCCTTTGTATACATTTTGCTCATACCCCCAGGATTGCATCCTGAATCTGATTCATATAAATACTGTGTAACTATGTGACACATCGCATATCTACACTAGCAGATTATAATCTTATAGGCATGTGATTCTATTGACGCTTTACGTATCAGCTTTCGTTTCTGCCACCTTCTATTTGTGTTAGGACTTAGGAGGGACGAACACATCCTCTTTTGAGATCCTAGTTAAATTCCGAACTTGACATTTGTGTGCATAACTTGGCGGAACTGAGTTTCTTCTGAGACTGACAATGTGCCACAAATCAACAGCTTCTTCTAACCTAGGGAGGCATTCTAGCATACCGATCTACCGGTGACTGTTATGGTATCTGTTCTCAAGATCCTGATATCAATATATCATCGATATTGACTCCAATACCTGTTTCAAAAGGTGGTGCCAGGCGTCCTAGCACCCAGGTGTCTTATCTAGGCGTTTTCTGCCTAAAGTGGTTTAGGATTTGATCTATAATATAATTCAAACTGAGACAGTCAGACAGATTAGACATGAAGGGAGCTGAATTATTGTCATGCAACTTATAAATGCATGTTAATATCAAATTCTTTCTTTAAAGTTTTAATATGCGATGTTTCCTCTATCTAATAAGGCATTACTCCTACTAACTCAAAAAAATAAAATTGCCTAGAATCGCCTTCACCTAGGAGCTAGGCAGAGCCTGACCACCTGGCTACCAACATCGTAAAGTATGATGGCCTGTTTTGGTATGATATTTTTGTCTGACTTTCCTGTGGCGGGATCACATCGTCCTGATGTTCCAATTTACGAGTTGTGCACTTCATGTAGTAAATTGACAGTTGTGAACCAGTTGTGGCCCTCAAACAGCTCCTTCCATTCAGAACATCATAAATCTATAAGTTGTATCATTGTATGTTTATTTGCAACATCTTATTGAATGCCATTTTTTTTTAAAGAAAACAGTGTGGGAGAGGCCTACCAAAAGGATTTCATCACTAACAGTAATTATAGTGCACCGATATTGTAGGATGTAGTAGGGCTTCGCAGTGTAAGTTATGGGTTGTTTTTCTACTCATGAATCAATGTTCATGTTCATACGCTGAATCATGTAGGTGAAAGAAAATTTCCGGAGTGATCCAAGGTACAAAGCCACGAAGCATGAAGAGAGGGAAACTATATTTAATGAATACATAGCGGAACTAAAATCTGCTGAACAGGAAGCAGAACAAGCTGCCAAGGCCAAAGTGGATGAGCAAGTCAGTCAACTTAACTGATGAACATCGTGATCTTTTTTTTTTTCATTTACTAAGTATAGCTTTACATATACTTTGGTATTTGTTCCAGGCCAAGTTAAAGGAGAGGGAACGTGAAACACGCAAAAGGAAAGAAAGGGAGGAACGGGAAATGGAGAGAGTAAAAATGAAGATCCGAAGAAAAGAGGCTGTGTCATCATACCAAGCTTTGCTTGTTGAAATGATTAAGGATCCCAAGGTGATTTGAGTTACTTGTTATTCTTCCTCTTTAACTGAGCAGGCACTTATAGACTGTCTTTCATTGTTGTCGACAAAATAGTGTCATGCCAGTTATAGTGCCCTTCACCAGTGTTTTTCTTTGATATGCAAACCGGCTTTGATTGGCTAGTTACTACGAGGATGAACTAGTGCCATTGAACCATTTTGTATGTAGAAGATATTGCTTAATGTTGTGTCTAATTGAAGCAAAATTGTGATAAGCTTGTTGCTGCTGGTCTTGGAAAGAAAGAAAAGCTATAGGAGATGTATGTAGAGAGATATTAGCTGCCACCCACAAATTCTTACCGTTTCCTTGATACACTATGAATCCTCGGTTCTGATTGAAAAGAACAATAATGTGAACAGCCGTTTGCTGTCATCTGGTGTTGTGTTTATTTCTGGAAATCTAAATGCTGTATTTCCGCTGAAAGCATCGCGTGTTATTGGTGAAAGTTATCTATGATTGTGTAGCTAGGATGTGTCCTTACTTCTCTGGTCATGTTGTTTTGCATTTATTTTTTTTAATTTAGTATAAGCTTCCTGTTGGCCTTTAACTGACATCGTTTTGCTGTACCTAGTTTACTTCATATTGATGAGTTGGTAACTATGCATTGCTCGATTCAACAATTTTACTTTCGTGCTATAGGTATCATGGACAGAATCCAAACCGAAGCTTGAAAAGGATCCGCAAGGTCGTGCTCTAAATCCTGACTTAGGCCAAGGCGATGCAGAAAAGTTATTTCGTGACCATGTCAAGGACCTATATGAGGTAAATCCAAATGATGTAAATTCATGTAGCTACTGAACTAAGAATTTGAAACTACTCTGGTATCATGGCTGTTTGTTCACTGAAGTTTTGATTTATAGTCAATGTTGTCAGAATCAGAGATTCTAAATCGGATTGGAGGTCTTTAAATAGGAATACGACTATAATCGTAAAATCAAGCCCTTTCAATCTAGATCATATGGTCATGAAATCGCCTGACAAAATCGAGATTTTGACAACCATGTTTCTGGTCTCCATTATGTCCCAATCAATTATTTTGCCCACCATATTATTTTTGTTGTGCACACATTCTAGCTGTTAAAGCCTTAGGCGTGGTGTTGTGGGCACATCCACTACCTGGGCACTAGGCACACAACCTGTGTCTGCGCCACTTTCAGAAACTATCTGCTACTTTTGCCAATACATCAGCTGAAAGAATCGCCTAAATGTTCATCAAACTAGCAAATTTACAGAAACCTTTGTGTTGCAAGTGGCCATGCTAATAACGAGCAGTAGGCATATTGCATACTTTTGTTTGAGGTTGTAGACTTTGATGCTTGAGTAGTGTGTTACTTAGATAACTCCTTGTCATCACCAGCTGCCATAGGATGATCATTGTATGCATTTTGTAATTCTGCCTGGATGCTTGTTATTGTGTCATCTTGACCCATTTCTGCTATAATTTCTCCCAGAGGTGTGTACGTGATTTCCGAGCACTTCTATCTGAGGTTATCACTCCAGAGGTAGCAGCACGGGCAACAGACGAGGGGAAGACTGTAATCAACTCTTGGAGTGAAGCAAAATGTCTTCTAAGATCTGATCCAAGGTTCAACAAACTAGCGAGTAAAGACAGAGAGTCTATTTGGCGGCGCTATGCTGATGACTTGACGAGGAAACTCAAACAATCAGACATGAAGGAGAAGGATAAATCGGATACAGATGGGAAGCCACGAAAGTCTGACACGAAGGAGGAGAAATCGGATACAGATGGGAAGCAACGTAGGTCCTCTGATCCACCTAGGCGCAGGTAGCCACTTATAGTAACACCCACTTGTACTTCCTAGTTGCTATTTCTTGCTGTTGGTAGTGAAGGGCCTGGTTACACTCTTCTGTAACATGAATTGTCATCGTCATCACAGCAAGTTTTGATACTGAGAAGCCTTCTATGTTTTAGAAGTTTTTTGCCATGCAATTCGATTCTGGAGCTATCGTACGCCGATTCTTGCAATGAGTTGATCTTGCAGTTAATGTCTCCTGTCTTCAACACAGTTTACTAGGTCAAGTAGTGATACCCCCTGTTGAATTCGAGCCAATAAGAGCTTGCAGTGCTAGCGCCTGGAGTATCTTGGATCCTGGATCTGTAAACGAGATCAGTCGAGATCAGTAATCTCTGTTGCGGGTGTGTTATGGACCTGGATAGCTGGGAAGGGTTGGATAGCAGAATTGGAGAGATTTGGGGGAAGAACTCAGCAAGAACGGAAGAACTCGAGGAGGAATAGAGAGGGATTCAGAAGTTCATCAGTTATCTTCTTCATTGATGGATCGTTCCATGTCTCATCCACGAGTACATATACATGCCCGACATGGGCCAACTCACTCTGGGCTCAGCCCAACACGCAACAAGGCACGCAGGCCCACAGATAACCCAACACACTGGAACAAGGCCTGGGTCATAACAGGGTGCTTTCTAGTCGCAGCGTTCTTGCATCTGGAAGACACATTCGCAGCGTTCTTGCATCTGGAAGACGCATTCGAATCTAATGGACCGTGAAGCATCTCAACATTGAACCTAAGAAACCTACAGTTTATGATAAGCAAGCCAGTGTGGTAGTCCATGTATGTCGTGTCAGATTATTCGTGCAAAGCTTAGTGCAATCTATACCAAGTGTCTCTCTTCCAAAATTCGGATCGAACATTTTAAAAAGGAATAAAATTACGTGCTATACAGTTTGAGCCACGTCACTCTACTGAAAAATGATGAAGTGCTGTTGGGATTGTGAAAGGCCAATCGCCCAATCGCTCGCCGTGCCAAACCCTAACGCTCGACACAGTCACAGTGAGAAGGGAAAAGAGGAGAAAGGGAAACAGGGCCCCAAACCCTTGCAAACCCCGAGTCCCCACCATGGCGTCCCTCCTCCTCCGCCGCCGCCTCGCCGCGCACCCAAGCGCCGCCGCCTCCACCCGCCTACTCCGCGCCTTCTCCGCGCTCCCCGACGTTGATCCCTCGGCGTCCCCCGCCGCAACCCGTACCCCGGCCGCTCCCACCTCCACCTCCGCCCGTTCCTCCGCTGTGCTCGACCTTCAGCTCGCCGTCCGCGCCGAGGCCGACCCGGCCCGCATCCACTCCCTCGTCGCCTCGGCGCTGTCCAACCACGACCTCCCGCGCCTCCACACCTCGCGCCAGCTCTTCTCCCTGGCCACCTCCCGCCTGACCCGCCTCCGCCGCCCCGACCTCGCCGCCTCGCTCCTCCACCAGCTCCTCGCCTCCGCGCCGCCCTCCCCGGGCCTCCTGGCGCGCGCGCTTTCCCTCTTCCCGGGCCCCGATGACGCGCTCCAGGCCTTCTCCGCCTCGCCCCCCGCCGCCCGCTCCGACGTCTCACTCTCGGCGCTCCTGTCCGCGCTTCTCCGCGCCGGTCGCCTCGACGATCTCAAGTCCACCTTCGCCTCCGCGGAGTCCTCGCTCGGGGTCGCGCCCGCCCGCGCCTCCCACAACGTGCTCCTTCACGCGCTGGTCAAGAACTCCGAGGTCGCTGCTGCCCGGAAGCTGCTCGACGAAATGGCCAACAAGAAGTTGAAGCACCGCCCTGCCCCGGACATCATATCCTACAACACTGTCCTTGCTGGGTACTCCGTGCAGGGCAATGAGGAGGGATTTGAGAAGCTTCTGAAGGAGATCAGTGCGAGCAAGCTGGAGCCAAATGTTGTCACCTACAACTGCCGGATACAGTGGTTTGCCAAGAAAGGCGAGACAGTCAAGGGGGAGGAGCTGCTTGATGTGATGGAATCAAAGGAGGTGGCGCCGAATTACCTTACCTACAACGCTCTCGTGCAGGGATACTGCAAGGAGGGGAATGTTGGGCCAGCGATGCGGGTGTTCAAGAGGATGAAGGTCATGAAGAGGCGGGAGGGGAGAAGTGACTTGGGTGTGTCTGCGCATTCACAGACATATGTGGTGCTGTTTAGGAGCTTGGTGGAGAAAGAGAAGCTTGATGACGCATTGTGGATTTGTAAGAGCTGCTTTGCGATGAAGGCAGCACCACCATTTGAGGCTGTTAAGGGTTTGGTTGAGGGTTTGGTGAAGAGTGGGAGGTCTGAAGAGGCTAGGAATGTTGTTTCCAAGATGGATTTACTTGTGAAAGGTGATGCTAAGCTTGCTTGGGGGAAGGTCGTTGGTGAACTGTCTCTTGAAGATGGAGCACCAAGTTCAAATCCATGATTTGCTAGAGGCATCTGTGTTACTTCTGATTGATTCATCTGTTTTGGACCTTGAACAATGATGGTGATGAAGAAGATAGGCTTTCACATGGGATCCAGTGCTGTATTTGAGTTGTCACTTGGTTGTTTTTTTTAAAAGAAGTCCATGGTTAGATCAGGATGTGATGGATGTCTCTCTAAAGCTGAATGGTAAGAGGTGCCATTCCATAATCTCTTTGCTGTAAGAGCTTGCTCTATTTTTGTGTCTTCTAATAATATTTAAAATGATGTTAAATTTTAACATTTGTTGAAGTGGTGAGGGGATCATGATAGATTATACATCTACTATCTTGCACTGTAACATGTTAGTTATAATGTGCGCTTTATGACTCATAACATAATTGTTCTGCTTCTCCTTTGAATATATGATTGTTGCGTTGTAATCAGTTCGCTCATGTATACAATCAGTACAGAGATAATCCTGTAATTAGTACATTGCACAGTGGAACAGCATGCTATATAGTGCCTTAATTCTACAAGTATCTTGGAATTAAACTCAAGTACCTTACATTGTTTGATAGATAAACACATAAATACAGTAAAACATTAGCCATGTTTATGCAGTGCACAGCTGCCACCCAGACATCTATGGTCTTTATGAGATGTACCTGTATATATAATATTTATGTATGCCATGTAAATCTTCCCTATGGTCCTCTTGTATACTAGCTTGTGAATGTCTTATAGGAGGTACAGTTTCAGTTGACACCTCGAACTAGCAGTCCTTCGAAGGTGATTCCTGGGCCAAAAGCCAAGATCAATCCCCACTCTTCTCTTATTGCCCCTTTCTTCAACTCATCCCTCAAATACTCCAACACATAAAAGATTGTGTTGCTGCTCACATTTCCGTAGTTCATCAAGGCTTTTCTACTAATCTTGAGCTTCTCTGGCTGAAGTTCAAGGCAGAACTCAAGCCTGTTCAATATTGCTGGTCCACCAGGATGCACAGCCCAAAATACATCATTGAAATCCTTTATCCCAACCTGGTCCATGAGGGTCCTGCAGAACCCTTCTATCCGACTTTCAATCTTCCCAGGCAAATCACGCCCTAGTTTGAAATTAATTCCTTCCTCCGAGATCTTGCCATCGATTACCTTATCAGTCCCAGGCAGGAACTCCTGCGTCGAGAACTCAAGCTCCAAGAAGGGATTTTCTGCTGGTGTCATGGGTCCTGCTCCAACAATCACCGCTGATGCACCATCACCAAACAGGGCAGCACCAACAAGGTCATAAGGACGGTCGTAACTCGGGGGCCGGAAACCTAGCACAGTGGTCTCAGCAGCTGTTACTAGGACGCGGCTCCCTGGGTTGTTCTCAGCAATGTCCTTGGCAGTGCGGAGGGCAGCAGCACCACCGGAGCAGCCAAGGAAGAGAAGGGAAGTGCGCACGGTGTTTGGGCTAAGGCCAAGGCGGGCAGCCAGGTGAAGGTCGCCCCCTGGGAGACGAAGCTCACTGGATGAGATGTAGACGAGGTGGGTGATATCAGCTGCAGGGCGGCCCCAATCATCAAGGGCAGCCTGAGCTGCTGCAGCACCAAGGTCAATCACTGCAGCGTTGCAGATGTCAAGGCGTGGCGTTAGTGTTGGGATGCCCTCCGCCTTCAGCTCTGGATGCTCATCCAGGATCTCCTTGGTCATGACAGTGTACCTTGTCCTCACTGTAGTGGTCTTGCCTGCAAAATACAATTGTTGGGTAATAGTCATCTGTCTGTTGTGGGCGTTGATATTCTGTATCGTGTTCAATCATCTAAATTGGCTCGTTGTACTGACATTCTTAGAGCAAAAGTGGTTCTGCATTTTTTTTTGTGCGTGTGTTCTCTTTCGCTACCGAATGGAAAATTGTGCCTCTTTGCCTTTCATTTTACTACTTCCATTTTCTACGTGCAATGGACAGTTCCTTGATCAGATATATTGCAGCCGTGATAGTTTGATAACTGAAAGTTGTTTAAACCAGAGATCTTTATGAGGAGAGCTAAGATATATTTGCCAACACAAAATTCTCAGCATAAAGATAAATCGCTTTGAGAAAATAACAACTGCGGTGAACACAAGCGAACTTACAAAGGCGTTCGAGCTTCGCCCTGGTGGCGGGGTCGTCGCAGCTGCTGTCTTGGAGGTAGCTCTCGACGACCTTCTCCTGAGGCAGAACTTGGTCAGGGAGGCCCTTCCCCAGGGCGAGCAGCATGGCCTTGCCCCTGGAGCTCTGGCTCTTGCCATTGGCGCCCCTGCTGACGACGCTGCCGGACATTGTCACCCCACTCGGTCTCTCTTTCAGCTTCCGACTGCTCTACTGTTTGTGATCCCGTTGCGCGGCGAGGCCATTGCAACATCTTCGGTGCTTTAATAGGAGGGGCATGGCTGCTGAGGGGTTTGTTTGGTTTCGGTTCCGCAGGAGACGAAGGCATGAGCGCAAGCACGGTAGGTCGCGGACTCGTCGTCTCGTTCTCCCAATTTTTCTGAGGGGGAGATGGCTCATTCTTTCCACCCCTTTCTTTAGTCTGCCCGGTATTTTTGCCCACCCAGTCGGTGTGATCTTTATCACCTTGTGTGACCGTACGTGTGATGCTAGAAAGATATTTTGTTTTGTAATGCGTAATGCTAAGGCAGTCAGGCGGATACTTGTAATGCTGTTTGCATGTGGTGTGTGTGGTTGATGCTGAAACCTGTGGGTAGGTGCATGTTCCTCTGTAGCGCGAGCTGGGTGCGCCCAGGCCTGGCCTCAGGACGGCGTGGGCGCGGCAGGTCAGGAGCTGCCTGCCTTGCGCCCGTTTGTCCCTTCTAGAGGAACGCGGTTGGTGATACGGCAAATAGGCCTGAGAGCGTCCTGAAAATGGAGGCGACGACCAATGGCATCGATCGTTGATGAGTGTGGTCAGAGGACTCAGGACGGGGCGGGATGAATCTACGATGAATTCCTCTGGCGTGTAATTTACTGGAACTCCCAGCATTTTCCTCTGGTTCAATTTCTGTATAGAGTTTATTTGTCCCTAATCACTAGATAATCGCTTGCAGCCATCCTTCCATTGGAGAATAACAAACAGGTCCTAAGACGGCCAAGGTCTAAGTACACCCTCGGTACCACCCCTGTCACTGCATTTCATGTATATTGGGGTCAGCTTTAACTAGTAAGAGTTGCACTTTGCAGGGGTACTACTCCGTGCATTAATCGAAAGGCGTATTTCGTTTCGTTAGGTTAAAGTTTTGATCAACAGTTACTCTATTAATATTTCATTATTTATATGAAACGAAAATATACTCATAAGGAAATGTTTTTCAACACGAATCTGATTGCATCAACTTTATAAAAAAAAGAATTTGTTCTAACGATTACTACTAGGTAGTAGGGACCCAATAGTCCTCACCGGCTACCCCTAAGTGCTAGCCTCAAAGTGCATGGAAGAAATTGACTTGCAAATTGCATATGTCAATTTTCAGATGCAAGTTTCAAAGCGCGCTTGAACGACTGTCTTGCAAATTGCATGCGTACCTCAATTTTCATTTACGAGTTTGAAGTGCTAGTTTCAAAGTGAACTTGAACAATTGTCTTGCAAATGCGGGCTTCAATTTTCATGTGCGGAGTTTTAATGCTTGGATAAAATAAATTACTGCAAATTGTATACGTCAATTTTCAATCCACGAGTTGGGGATAGCTTTCGAAGTGCGTGTGAATAGCATACTCCGGTTCAATCAGATTTCAGATTGATCTACATAATTTTGACAGACAGAGACAACATATTTCATTTTCATCTGCAAATTTGTGTTTAAAGTTTTTCTGAAAGAAATTTGTGTTTAAAGTTGATCCTCATCCTATTCTTTTTCCCGGTTTGCAACGCCAAGCTTTGCAGCCTGCCACGTTTTTGCTTTCCTGCTGATCCGTGTCCTCCTTCCGCTAGCTGTAGCCTTTCTCCCTGAACCGTCGTTAACGCCTGCGTCCCAGCGCTGCAGATGCACCTGCCGCATCACGTGACGCTTCCACACCAGCGTCCCCTCTCCCCGATCGCGCGCGGCAGCGAGAGCGGGCATAGCATACTGCTAGTGCTAGCTTAGCTCAGCTCAGCTCAGCTCAGCTGTGCTGACCTCACCTTATCCGAACACCCACCACGCTGCGAAGCCGGAGCGCGCGCGCGGGGCGACGCGATGGAGCGGAGGCTGTCGGCGGCGTCGAGGCGGTCCGCGCCGTCGCCCATCCAGCAGCTGTCCCACCTGGCGCAGCGCGTCGGCGCCGTCAACCTCGCCGAGGGCTTCCCGGACTTCGCCGCGCCTCCCCACGTCAAGGCCGCCGCCGCCGCCGCCATTGCCGCCGACCACAACCAGTACAGGTCCGTCTCCCTATCCCGCCCCACCCACCACCTTCTCTCTCTCGCTGCCGTCCAGCGCATGTTCGGTGAGAATGCCTCCACCCGGCCTTGACTGACAACTGCCGCCGGCGGCGCGTAGGCATGTGCAGGGGATCTGCGACATCCTCGCGGAGACGGCGAAACGGGACCACGGCCTCGACGTCGACCCGCTCACGGACTTCGTCATCTGCTGCGGGCAATCAGAAGCGTTCGCCGCTGCCATCTTTGCAAGTACTAGTACAGCTAATGCACATTCCGTACGAGCTACTGAATTATGGAGGTTTCAGAACAGATTTTCCTTGCTGAAATCTTGTTGATGGATATGCGATTCCTTCTTTTTATGCCATGCAGTAATAGATCCTGGGGATGAGGTTTTGCTGTTCGACCCTGCTTACGAAACGTACGAGACATGCATTGAACTGGCCCGAGGTGTCCCTGTAAGATGATTTTTTAATTCAGAATTTAGAGTTTTTAAGTCTAGCAAAATCAGTGATTCAGAATTCAGAGTCTTAATTGTTAGGTGTATGTGCCATTGGATCCACCTTCTTGGACTCTGAAAGAAGATGAATTCTTGAAATCTTTTACAAGTCGAACAAAAGCGGTGGTCTTAAACAGGTGATTGATTCCTACCACTTACCAGTGCTTGTTGAATTGGCTGTATGCTTGATCGATGTCGTTATCAGCATATGGAGATGTTTGCACAGGACATGCTGACTGAGCCGAATTCCATAATCTCACCACCTGCAGTCCGCACAATTCAACAGGGAAGGTCTTCAGCAAAGAGAAGTTGCTTATTATTGCCCAAGCTTGTCAGAAAATGGACTGCTTTGCAATAACTGATGAGGTAGATCTGCAACAAGCAGCAAAGGCTCCTCTTTCCTCTCTTTCATTGCATATAGTATATATGTCAGCTTTGTAAATAGACTTCTGAAACAAAACTTCATCAACATGTTGCCTTAATGTGTCTGAATATTTCCAGGTTTATGAGTATATTACTTATGATGAGAACAAGCATATCTCACTGGCTTCTCTTCCAGGGATGCAAGAGAGGACCATCATCACATCCTCACTGTCTAAAACTTACAGCGTAACTGGTGAGCTCGACTTCAATTTCTCGTGATGTTTGTTTTGATGTAAACTACAATTTCAATAGCAACTTATCGTGAGGGAATTTGACAAAACTACTGCCTGGATTGACTAGGTTGGAGAATTGGGTGGGCTTGTGCTCCAGCAAGCATTGCCTCAGCAATAAGAAATATCCACGTCAAACTAACAGATTCAGCTCCTGCACCATTCCAAGAAGCTGCACTGATCGCATTAACCAGCAAACCGGACTTCTATTCGTCCCTGAAAAAAGTGAGCCTTCACGCTAACCTCTAACGTTTACCAATTTACCACGAGAATTTCAAATCGAATTCTCTCACTATATAACTGTATTTACTTTGGTAAGGACCATGGGTGAGAAGAGACTTCATCCTTCAGCTGCTGAAAGATTTTGGCTTTCACATCAGCTTCAAGCCACAAGGTTCAGTCTTTGTATTTGCTGAGCTGCCCTGGTCCTGGCAAATTTCTGATGTGAGTTCCTATGCTATGATCCTGAACTATATCTGACGCATGAATAGGAGATTCCACTAATATCAGACACTTATGGAATTTGGAACAACTAGTAGTTGGTGCAGGAAATTTATGTGCAGAACATGATATTCTAGTACTGGTACTTTTACATGCCTTTTGTATTATTCATTCACAAAGGTTGTCTGAATTTACTGAGCATCGGTAGACAATAAGGATGTATCAATGCATCTTTCGGGATCGGCTTGCATCCATAATCATGTTGATCAAGCATTCTAACCAGTGGCGCATCAAAACAAAACGCAGATATATTTCGTAACGAACTTGATCAATGACGCCGGTGTGGCAGCCGTGCCTGGCCGTGGGTTCTTCCACAGGAATTGTGACGGTGAAAGCTACCATCACCGGTACGTCAGGTTTGCGTTCTGCAAGAGCGATGACACACTGATGGCTGCTGCTCTAAGGATGAGGAAGCTGGCGGACACCAAGGGAAAGACGTGGCTTACTGGCAGTGGCAGACAAGAAGATCAGACTGCCTCTGCCTCTCGATGCGGTTCTGCTTGAATGTGCGTCTTGGTGCGGTTTTGTTTGAATAGATTTATTCTTTTTGTAGTTTCTGGATAGAAGTTTGATGTTATGCCATGCTTCTTTACGTGGACAACAAGAACAAAGAAAGGAACCTTTATTTTGATACATTTCATCTTTTTCTCATGCATTCAAAATGGTTACAAGGAGGATGTACACTATGATAGAATCATGTCGGGCCATCTATAAATATAAACGGTTTTTGAGTTCTTACATGTTCACTGTAACAAGCACACAAGAATAAGAACCGTTTGGGTCATTCATCTCTTCTCCCGACAATAAAATCGAGACATGTCTCAGGTGAATAAGAACCATTGAGGGCATTCATCAATTGACGGTAAAATGAAAACATGTCCAATTCAGATGAATTCGTTCCACCATCGATAGTCAAACAAAAAAATAATAATGCTAAACTAATGAATCTCAGAAGTACCAAAACTACTAGAGCTCATACAACCAAAATATTGACCACTCTCCATAAAAAAAAATTGACCACTCATTCATATTGTCTGTAATGCAGATAAAGATAGGTTTCATCACAAAATAGGCTCATTTTTGCCTCAGAAGAGCTGAGTTAATATTACATGCTCCTTTTCAAACAAAGATACAACCAAAATACTAACCTATTTCGTTCGTACTATAGAAACTCAAAATGCAAATAAAGGTAGGTTCCTTGATAAGCTATATCAGTAATCTGTGAACGCAGAATAGCTGAATTTTAACATGATCCTTTCAAACAAGATACGAGTGCTCGACATATGCTTAGGAAACTATAGTCAAGGCTCCATGACTCATGACATAAACATCCAGGCGTAAACATTTTCTTGTACAAATGCTCTGCTAAGCTTTGTAGGAGTGTACCTAGTTTAGCAGGCAGACTAAACTTTCATGGCAGACAATGGGATAGAACTTTAAGTCCGGAAAGCCCTTGGTGTAGATGGTCTCAAATGCTGCTGGTCCTGGGATCATAGTAGCCCAATGACCAACCAGTGTTGAGCAAAATCCGTCCATCTGTTGGATCAATAGCCAATGGTGCAGTGTTCTCCGCTAACTTGTCAAGCACTATATGATACTCCATTAACCAGATACCGTCATCTTTCATCATCCACAGGTCGACCGTGTTCCTTCTCTGGTCTGAATAGGAAATACAAAGTGCTCCTTGAAGCTCGAGGATGGTCATATGCCCACTACCATGGGTGCACGGTGGACCTTGCAGGATTTCAAATTCCTCTGTGTCGACATTGAATGCGACGATTTCGCATCTTGCAGAGAATGGTCCGAGGTTAGGGTCTACCATCCAGTAGATCTTGCCGTTGACGAAGGTCGGCGGTATGCCAGCTACTGGTCTAGAAGGAGGATCTATTGGATCCCATTCCCAGCCATCCACATACTTCATTTTGCACTGTCATTTGTAATATCTCGTTTCCAGGTTCTTCTCTTCATAGGTAATATGCACCATGACAGGCTTCTCAATCTCTGTGTTGTACCCCAACCCAATGCGACCAGCAAAAAATGTACCATCGTTATCATCAAATTCTATGTGCTTACAATAACCTGTGGTAGGATTGCATACGAAATCCCAGGATGAGTAGCTCCCAACATTGAGGCCATGGTAAGGCTGGGAACATACAAGATCAAGGTTTAGTGATATTTCATCTTGAACAATCCATTCATCCAGATCCATATAGCAACCGAAGCGAGGATCCACGATGAACTTAACCCCTGGGCTCCTTATCAAGTTTGCATGGATAACATGTGACTGGGTAAAGCAATCAGTCATGATCATACCGCGCCACTCCCTGCAAACTAATCTTAGCTCCAAAACAGAACGTGTCGGCAGCCACTTGAGGATGTCAAACCAAGCTTCGGTTGTTGGCGATGAGAAGACCATCTCCTCAATTGTGTCGCCCACGGGCATGAGGCTCTCCTCTAATAGAACAAACGTTGGTAAATTGTCATCCTCACCACTTCCAACCATGGTATCCTCTGGTGTGAGTAAAATCTCTGGGTCGCCACCATCAGGGTCTACTGCAAACACCTTGCAAGAACCTGTCCCGAACATGATCTTTCGTCCACTGCCTGAGTAATTATATATACCAATTGGAGCAATCCAGAGCGAGTTCAGCAGCATGCACTCAGATTCTGGCCAAGCAGTTCGATCAATACAACATAGCTTCTCCCACCGGGCTTCCTTGTTATCTCTCAGAACACATACATGGATAGGATCTTCACTATCCGGCTCACCATAGCAAAGACACAAACACCCATCCAGCTCTGTCAGCACATACGCCACATTCTCGAAATCTGGTGGCGGCAGCAACGAACCAAAGGTCTCATCGCTGATGTTGAAGGTGGTGATGCCACCATCAAAGCATAGGAAGTGCAGGTACCCGTTTAAGAAGACAGCTGGGTTCTTCTCCTTCACGCAGCACGGAGGGTTTTCAGCACTAGGCCTCCAGTAACCAGGTGTGTTGAGGACGAAGACCTCGGTTCTTGCAGGCGCAAATTCATCATCTCCACCTCCAGCTTCACGATTGGAGAACAAGCGCACGACTTTATACTCCTTCCTCAATGTGCAGTAACTAAGGCCGTAAGATACCCTTAAGTAGAACGGCAGCACGGGTTTAGCCAACTTGAAACTCCCAAGCGCGACTTCATCTTCAATGGCTTTTCGCTGTCGGGAAGTGCTAGGGCCTCACCAGTGGAAGGATTGAAGACGAAATAACCGCCATTGTTAGAGGCCCGGACTAGAACGAGGCCCCGGCAGGGCTTAGTGAGAGGCACGGTTACCCCTCCCCCGAATTCGTCGGGCATGAGCTTCTCGACCGCACCTCCGGGCTGCCATGAGTACAAGTAGCCGTCGTAGGAGGACCCAACCGCGGTGAGGAGCAGCTTCGGGTGGTCCGGCCTGTTGGCCCGCCGCGCGTGGAGGTCGACGAAGTAGTCCGACGAGAGCAGGGCGGACCACGCGCGGGACACGCAGCGGAAGCGCCCCGCCGACTTGGCCGGCAGCCGGGCGAGGATTCCGTGAGGACCTCGTCGGGCAGCTCCTGGACACCGAGATTGCTGTCCGCCATGGCCACCGCTTGGTTTTCCACTTCCTCCGTGTCACGCTCGAGCTTTCCCAGCAGAAGAATCGGCCGGCGGCGGGGCGGGGCGGGGCGGCGCGGTTGGTGGGGTGGAGGGCGATGGGCTCAAATCACTTTTTCTTGGAGGTTTTCCTTTCGAGTTGAGCACGGGCTTTCATGGGCCGGAACACGCCTAAGGTCTATCCTGAATTGTTACGGCTTCCTTCTTCGAAGCCGATTTGTTTTTGGCTTTGGCGAAAATTTCTTTCTTTTTCTGTTGAAATAAATTGCTGGACCTTATAAATGAAGTGGCATCAAGAATTAAATATGCCAAACTGTTCCAGTACACAAACACAAGGCATTCGGGCGAACAAGTTCAGTAATCTCCGTCACAAACATACTTGTATTCTCCGATGTCGGCACCATCGTACAATATCGCCGTGAAATACCGGCACTGATTCTTTCTCTGGGTACAACATTTTTAGTGATGCTAAAAATGGGTCAGGTAGACACATCTCCGAGGGTAAGCTTGGTGAGTGGTTGGTCAATCACAAGAATATCGGGGCCATGACCAATGTGATTGTGGCGAGCATCTTGATAAGAACATGAAGCGAAGGGCCCGCCGTGTCTTTGAATGGGTCCCCAACCCTGCAACGCAACAAGCGTACTCGTGTAAGTGTTCTCGTCTTATACTCGTGTAAGTGTTCGCGTAACCAGAAAATTGCACGGTCCCATAACCGAAAGGCTCAGCTCAGCTCAAGAGCATAGCCGCAAATTATGTGTCAATAGAACGGCATTATATGTGACTGAGAAACTTACGTATCGCCAGTAACCGCTGCCTTGTGAGACTCGCTGCCTTTGCCACCAAGAGCACCAGTCTCGATGTACTTCTTCGCGTTGTCCCAGGCGCCCCCAGCGGTGTTCAAGAAGAGTGCCATGAGAATACCAGCAACTGTCGCGAACATGAGCATAGAGGCCACGACTTTAGCTCCAAGAAGAGGTTGGCCAGTGGAGTGGCCCAAAATCCGGAAGATAACGCCTGCAAACCATGCCAATCGAATTACAGAAGCATCATGGACACAAACAAGAATGCCAGTTACCATAGATATGGCCTAAAAAACTCACCAACAGCCATGGGTGATATAATTGCTAAAGCACCAGGTCTTATCATTTCTCTCAAGGATGCAGATGCCACAATTGCAACACAACGTCCATAATCAGGCTTCTCTTTGTAGTCCTGGATGATATTATTTGCAGGTTGACATCAGCTTTCCCAGAATAAGGGAACAGAATAACTTCATGATAGAACCAATGTACTCACCATAATACCAGGCCTCTCAATAAATTGTCTCCTGACCTCATTAACAACTTCCTGTGCAGTTTTGCCGACTGCTGAACAAGCCCATGCACTGAACAAGAATATAAGCATCGAGCCTAATAATCCACCAACAAAAATCTCTGGGACTGCTATGTCAACCTGCAACAATTGTGCAAGGCTACTCAATATGATAAATTCAGTATTCCACATGGCATTCTAATACACGCTGCATACCTCTTTGAATGGCAATTGAGCAAAAGAAGCTACTTCATCCATATACGCACTGAACAGGAGGAAGGAAGCCAGTGCCGCCGACCCAATAGCAAATCCCTTTGTAGTAGCTTTTGTTGTGTTGCCCACAGCATCTAGAACATCTGTGATCTCCCTCACGCTTTCAGGCTGCACGGTACTTGGTCAGAGTTAAGATGATTGAACACGATACAGAATATCAACGCCCACATATAAACATGAGACATGCTAAACCAGCTAATTCCCTACAGCCATCATAGGTTGAAAAACAGTACATAATACTTTCAATAGTTCTTTCTTTTATTTGAACTGTGAAATGTTTTGAAATTTCCTAATGGTAAAAGTATTATTAAATATTACAGATTGTTTGCTATGACCTATAAAAAGAGGTTTCAACTACAAAAGAAATGCATGAGCATAATACCTGCTGGCTCATCTCAACAATACCACCAGCGTTGTCAGCTATAGGACCAAACATGTCCATAGTGAGAACATACCCTGCTGTGCTAAGCATCCCCATTGTTGCTACGGCTGTCCCAAAAAGACCACCAGTTGGGTTGCCCGACTCGTCCACCAAGCCAGAGGTCTGCCCCAGCCAATAAGCTGATATAATGGCTACACTGATCACTAGAACTGGTAGTGCTGTCGACTCCATTCCCAAACTTACTCCAGCAATAATATTAGTTCCATGACCTGTAGAACTTGAAAGAGCTAAAAGGCGGACTGGCTCGTGTTTATAATCTGTGTAATACTTCGAAATCCAAACAAACGCATATGCTGTGATGATCCCCACCAAGCCACACAGTGCAAAATTTAGCCATGCTGAAGGTGCTTGCTCCGTGTACAGGAGCCAACGAGTAGACTGGAAATGTAACACAGATCAATAATCATAAAGCAACTTCGGGCAAAAAAAAATGTACAGTTTTACTTGGTATAAAGGGAAAGACACATGGCATCACAAACACAGCCTCGGTTCACTGTGAGTTGGAAGCCTTAAATAAAAAACTTAAACTCAACTCAATAAACTACAGACTTGAAGAGTTATAGAGAACCTTAACAAGAGTTCTTCATGGTTTATAACATGCTTCTTTTATCAGTTCAAATATCTTCTGATTTACATCCTAAGGCTATGGTTTCGTTAGAAATAACTGCCAGACTGAGGTCATCTTCTGTTCATGCTTTGTAATATGTTTTTTTTTCAGTTCAAATATATTTTGATGACATCCTATGGGCATCATAATTGATGTTTCAGTGACTCATTCAAAAGTTCTCTTTATATTATATACGATGACAACAGGAAGCCTGCATGAAAAATATTCAACAACTATGCTGTAGACCACTTTTGCATATTGCAATTCCAAAGAGATTTCTGCACCCAGCCTTGGGAACAAATGGTGTTGTGTAATGTTATAACAGTATAAAACTACGAATGTTACTGCAACAAGAAGGACAGCATAATCAAATACCACATAACAAGACTCACCACTCCAAATGTAAGAACAGCAAGCATAATAGTAACAGAATAGCCTTTTTGCATAATTGCCATGGGATCTTCAATAGGGGAAATGAGACTAGAGTCCCGTGTCCCTCTGATTGAAAGAATTCCAACTGATGACACCACCAAATCAAATGAATGGACAACAAGAGGAAACAGAATAAAGCCAGATGGATCTGCAATGAAAAACAATGTTTATTATAGACCAGAACAGAGCAATTACAAAGGTGCAGTGTGTGTACATTGTACCAAAAATATGGCAGTTATTAATTTTATTCAAAACCAGGTACCGTCCATGCATAGTGTCATCCAAAGAATATTTCTCAATATAACTAGATTAATGAGAACTTAGCATATCAAGAATATGAGCAACCACTTGCGAGTTGTGGCCAGTGTTCTTATTGACAAGAATATTGGATGGTAACAAAAGAGACTTGCCCTCAATTTTGCAGCGCTGTGCCATTGTTCCTCCAAGTATCATTGCACTGATAATTTCTGCTGCTATGCTCTCAAAAAGATCAGCGCCTCGGGCAGCACAATCTCCAACATTGTCACCAACCTGAGTAGTTTTCTTTTGTTACACAAGCAAATGTAGTAGCAAAGATGAACTATATACAACAAGAACAATACAAGTTGTAGTGTTGTAGAGCAAAGCAAATCTTGTATTGAGTATTGCAGCACAGACAAATATTCAATCTTTGAGAGCGCATATGATTTCTATCAAACCTTAGTGCATATAGTTGCACAGTACAGAATCATTCATTCAGTTTCAAAAGGAAAGCAAGTTGTTGACGTCGATCAATCCCTAATAAAGCTTTTGAAGCACATAAATACTGATTTTCGTCAGCAATGCCTAGGTGTATTTGAACATAATTGAGTCAAACTTTTTTCCGCAAAAGAAAAGTAATTGAGCTATCTTCAATAAAATAGTTATGCCAAAGGAAAGGTACGTCAGGTTTACTAGAGAACATCAATACCAAATCAGCAATGACAGCAGGATTGCGAGGATCATCTTCTGGTATTCCCTGCTCAACTTTTCCAACAAGATCAGCCCCAACATCAGCAGCTTTAGTGTATATCCCACCACCCAACTGAGCAAAAAGGGCAACAAAAGAGGCACCAAATCCATATCCCACAAGGAGAAGAGGCACTACACAAAAACATATGAATAAGCAACAGAATAATATTCCTTTTACATAAGAAAATGATATTGCAATTTGCAACTAAAGCACATAACTGGTGGATGACTTGGAACAATGTAATCTAGTGCAGTTTCAGGACCTTACAGGAAAATTACATGCGGCGCAACTAACTCTACAAGAACACAAGCTAAGGTCTGCAATAGAGTCCAAATCGTTTAGACGGGACCTTGCTTTGCCATGGTACTTCTACATATAAGTTGTAACTGAGAACCTATTGAACGGAGCTTGCAGCTTTGATGAAGGAGCACATAACAATGTTTTGCAGAGCCACCCGGGTAGAGATATCAGATTCTAAGCATGATCAACTAAATAACAGTATGCTCCTTATCTTTGTACTATGCTGAAGTCAATTGCAGGACACATGAGAATTGTAGCATTAATGTTTGGGTAAGTCAATCTCAACGATATAAGGCAAACATGTGAACTCTACAATCATTATAACTAAAGCATGTAGTATTAAAAGTGAATGCCTCAAGACATTATCATTATAACTAAGTTTTAGTTTTGTTTTCTCAGTCCCAAACAATAGTAAATCACATTAGTAAGTAATTTTTTTGTTCTTGACATGTGGGCCTATCAGTCATACACATAAGTATCTGTGGCCAAGGATGAAAGTTGGGTACAGCTTCAAAAAGTGAAAAGTGGAACCATAGTACAAGTCAAATTTAGAGAAGCATAACAGTATTAACCACAACTTATATTACAGAAATAAAATGACAAGTTAGCGATTTATAACCTTGCAACGTTGCCTATAACAATTGACAACCAGAGCATAGATACATCTGACGCAACTTATGAATATTGGGTGTAATGTGTACAAGAAACTTACAGTCGGTAACCTTCATTGAACCAGGTGAATCTACTCCAAGCCAAACATAAAATGTTGAGTACAGTATTGCCACGCCAAATACAGCCATGCAAACAACCACAATGGCTGAGAAACCACCAGCACGGACAGCAATCTGTCATCATTTCAAACTCCATTACAGGAGAATCACCTGAAAGTACAGCAAGGAATGAAAACATACCTGCAATGCTTCCCTCGCAGAGCGCCGAGCTGCACTTGAAACTCGAACATTTGCACGTACAGAGACCCACATCCCAACAAAGCCAGCTATTCCAGAACATAAAGCCCCAAGGAGAAACGAAGCAACTGTAATATATGCAGATGTTGCCCTGTGTAGTTATGGGTTTCATGAGATCTCAACATATCAGTACAAATAAGGTTTCAGATAATGGCAGAAAGTTACCTTCCTAAGCCAGATGCCTCCTGCTGCGGGGTGGTAGTGCGAAAGAGATAAATGCCAAGGATGACAAAGGCCAGAATACATGCCATTTTAGAAATAGTTCCATATTGTGTCCTAAAAAATCCTTCAGCACCATCTCTTATGGCGTCAGATATCTGAACAAGAGAATGAACAGAATCAATCACACTACAGCACTAATATGACAGGTCAAAACCCAATGGTACTAGCAGATTTACAAACAAAACAAAATATAGAAAATAACAGAAGGGGAAGCAGTATGGAATGTGGATGTCAATTTACAGGTCCAAATTAAATTAATTACATAGTGAAATCTATGTTGTTTCAGCATAGTTGGTCCCAGGCCCAGACAAAAGGGGAGGGATCCCTTCTCGAAAAAGGGGGTTTGATAGGTTTGGCGAGCAACATAAGAAAACCGGTCACTCCCAATAAGATGCTCACATTGGGTTTGATCTCTAGGCTAATCCAACTTGCTTGGGATTAAACGGCTCTTTGTTGCTGCTGCTGCTGTTTTTGTTGTACATAATGAAATCTACTTAATGGCAAAATCCACAAGTCAATATGATCATCATTATACCATACAAAGAAAATAGTATGCATAACCATACCCATGTTGCTTCGTCGGTGCCAAAATGTCCGTAAAACTATTATTCAATCCAGTCGTAAATAATTATCGTATCAAACAGTGACACCAAGACACTGCTTTGACCATTAATTAATAGTATAAAACATATCTAAAAATGGAAAATTTATAATATTTTGAGACTACATTTGGAGACAAATTTAGGTACTATTTTTAATTTTTCATTTCAAATTTAGATATTGCCAGGTTCAACTTCTATACAGGAAGTCTAGATGCACAGCAGGGAAAAGAGGTAGCTTGAAGTCTGAGCCCCAAATATGCTTATTTGCTGGTTTCTTTGGTCTGTTTTCGAAAAAATGAGCGATAATTTGCAGGTTCATTTATTGTGTAATCTTATATTACTAAAATGTTCTTTTAGATTACTGCATGAGCTACCTGTAAATGATCCCATGCTAGTTGATGTGATGTGATGTGCCTAATTCAGTTGCATCCAGTTGTGTGGATGCAGCTCAGTATCCACAGTTCCACAATCCCCAGCTAAATATAATCCTAGAAAATCACTGTTCAACCCACACCAAGAGATAAAGGAGCAGACAGCCAGATGTAATAAAGCTCTAGCAAGGATCTAGTATAGCTTCAACATAATAATCGGACTCACAACAAATAAATCTCAGATATGCAGGATAAACAAGAACAATTCTAGAGCTCCAGGTTGTAGTTAACTGCATAAAGCACATTATGCATAGCAAGACAGCAACAGTGGCATAAAGCACATTGCAGACATAGAGAAATAGCATGTGACAAGAAGTAAAGCATTGAAAGCGCACAAAATGAAAGCACTAGAACATTATCAGTGAGCTGAACTGAGGCACTTTCTATACCTCGGACATTTCTGGAGGTCCTTCATCCTTGGTAAGAACCCACTTTGCGAGGTAGAGAGAGAAGAACAAACTGAGAGTACATATACAGAAAACAAAGACCACAATTGGTGATGTACTGGCTCCCACATATAGAACACCACTGAAGACCAACAGAGAGAGAATAATCAAGGCACGGGGATTTATCCTCATCAACAAACGGAAGACCTGTAGCAACAAAATAGACTGTATAAGAGACAATGAAAAATATCCAGCAGCTACTCATGACATGTTAAATAAAAGTGTGTCGATCAATCAGCAGAAGTGTACACTTCAACAATTTTTCATCTATCAAAGTTTGTGACCTGGAATATCCATAAACCATGCAAGTAGCTTGAAACATAACATAATACATCAGTGCACATTTTGATAGAAAAAGGCTGGTTCAAGCATGGAAACCTATGTTGCTTAAAGTACTTCAGGTCAACTCATTTGAAACCCCAGAGTAGCATAATATAGAGTGTAAGCCTGGCTATTTCTTTTAGCTTAATGACCTTTTTTGGGATATGACAAAAGAGGTTAATTTTTAGCCTATCCTGACTTGCTTCGACCAAAAAGTCTTTTCTTTAAAGGTGGAACTAAAAGGCTTTTGTTGTTGTTGTTGAGCAAAAGAGGATAACTCCAGTTGCTTACTTTATGGATAAATTTCATAAGTATAAATATAAAACTAGAAGATAGAAAGATGGAAAAGGAATGCTATAATATTCATAGTATGCTGAATTGTTCTTTGGTTTATATTTGATAACTGTTGATTGGCATATACGATACATTAACAAAATGATGGAATAGAAAATAATAAATCAATAGTGTGGATATTTGTTTCCCACCAAAAAAAATAGTCTGAATATATCAACAAAAACAACACGGACAGTTCACAGTGCCGCGACAAAGGACAAATGCCATGCAGTTGCATATATTAGCACGCAAGAAAGAAATACATGCACAAAGTGAGCACATGAAACATGAATGGAAGCTAAATTGATAGGCTTCAAAGTAGCCAGAAAGTTTGTTTATGTATTTGAATGAAAGGTGGAGAATGCTTAGCTATAGGTCATACCAGTGGTATAGATGATTTACTTCGTACTGTAGAAAAAGTTCTTGGTCTTTCCTGATACGATCTTCCATTTTCCATGTCCTCTTCCATCATGATGGAATACGAGTTTGTCCTCCTTGTAACTGGGAAAGGAACGAACTCCCCACCCTGGGGTAGGTCACTCCCTGATCCCTGGCGCTGAATTTTGGATAGTCTATGTCAGATACCTCTCGTCAACAGCAAAGCATATACAGATTTTCTTCAGCCTCAGCCACAATCTTCTCTTTGATTGAAAATGTCCTTTACCCCACAAAATCTACAAGATAATATACCATAAAACTAAATGTAGTAAACATTTTTATAGAAGCATGATAAACAAGCATAAAGTGCAATTGTTGCCTAAAACATGAACTCTGGTTATAATAAAATATACAAGTCTACAACAATGTATGGTCTGCTTCATTCATCGAATGTGCAACATTACTAGGCAAAGTTCACGGCTTCAGGCAAACGCGCAACAAAGTAGTACTAATTTAAGCTGAAAATGTGCAACATTACTTTCTCAAGTGCAAATAATTACAAGCCGGGGTTCAGGAACTAATCAACTAATGAAGAAATCGTGTACCTTGGAGGATTGGAGCAGAGGAGCATGAGATCGAAGCGAGATGCAGATCAGGCGGAAGCAGATCAGACCGGAACTGCAGCTTAGAGTCTTGGCCTAGAGGGGCATGCCTGCGGACTGCTGGCGCTAGAGCTGGCCGCTGCGAGCCGGACCAACGGTGGCGCAGGCGCGTGGCCGCGAGGACCGGCAGCACACGAGCGCCGGACCGAAGGTGGCGCAGGCGCGTGGCAGCGAGGAACCACAGTACACGAGCGCGCGGCTGCGAGCGCGAAAGACGAGCAGATGAGGTGCGCCGCCCAGCCGTCACGTCACCCGTCAGCGAGTGCTAGCGGCTGTGACGCGTAGCAATGGGTGGTGGTGGCAGCGGCGGCGGCTGCTCGGAGTCGAAGCCGGAGTTGGAGCAGAAGAGTAGAAAGAAAGAATGGTGGGCTGGGCTTCAATTTGTCTGAGATCGCGGGGTTTTGGGCCGGCCCAAATATCCCGAATGTAAACAATTTTATTGTGAAGGTCACAAAAGTTTCTAAAAGTCTGTTATGCGAATATGTTAAGTGTGATCTAATTTTAAAATTTCATCTAAAAAAATAAAATGTTGTAATTGAATCTGATCCGAGCTCTTGCATTGGTCTGAGAACGACGTTTCCGTTTCGATTTTTTTTGCACGACCCTAGGCAAGTAGGCCATGGGCTCGAAGTACATGCAATCACACTTCTATACAACTGCTGATGTCTTAGATTTGATGCAGGAACAATTATTGCTGTTCCAACAAAAAAAAATTGTTCCACCAATAAAAAATAATTGTTAGACCTTGTGTGATGATTTAACTGTCAGTTACACATGTAACTCCTAATATTTGCTATTACGACTACTGACATCTTAGGGTCCTGTGAGACCCATAACTATTCACATTTCTTCTTCTTTTTCAAATACTAGTAAGGCGCGGCACGCGCGTGTTTAAAAGAATTTTATTGAACAAATATTTTTATTCACACAACACACTTATATAGTAATATGTAATATACACAATATATATCAAAATAGAAGTTAAGTTTTGCAATATTTTAAATTAAATTAAAAACTAATGATTCTACCTAGTATATTATACATATACACACAGACTACGCACTACCATTGGACTGGAAGGCCTGACTCACCTTAATGCCATCCTTGGTCCTGTCAACCCAAGATTGGATGCAGCCAATGATTTTGCCGAAATTTGGACTGAATTTAGACAGTAAGGTACTTTTCCCTACAAATTATAACTCAAAAAATTAAGTTATACGCAGTTCAATGGTCTATAGAACAACTAATCAGTTCGAGTGCCCACCAAATTTCTAATATTATATATTTCTACATACACAGATTTAAGAGATAAAAACTTTCATGGTGAAGATATCATGGACCTCTTTGTATTGTTGAACGATCATTGCAAAAGTTGGACTTTAATCTGACACTCCTACCCACCTGAATCTCAATAGGTTTGATAGCACCTTGCGTGCCAGCATCTCTACCTGCCACGGAAAAGTGACTAATGAAAGTACTATATGCCTATCTTGCCAGGTGTTTTGAATCGTCCTAGTTATATCTGCCTCAAATTCTGGACAGAACATCCTATCAGCTTCATCCAACCTCAAGAATGTCACTCTCTGGAGGCAGTCCCAACCTAGAAATCATAAACCAGTTTCTATAGCAGCTACATCAGCACCAAATTTTATTAGAAACTATGCTGCATAATGCACCGTTTCTTCCTGTGGGCCCGTAATATATGGTGGCCACTTCTTTTCCCATTCTCCCGTCATCTTCTTTCTCCGCCATCCTCCCTTCTCTCTCCGTCGTGGCTATCGCTTCTGCTCGATTTGCTTATGAAGGAGGGAACGAGGTAGCTAGTGCTTGGATTTGGTGCGGTGGAGCTCAGCCATTTTTGCTTTGGTGGGAAAAGAGAGAGAAGCGGATGCTGCTTGCTTGCATCTCGTAGGAACTCGAATTGAATAGTATATTGGATTGGTGAAGAAAGGGGAAAAGATGATATGGAAGGTAAGCTGCAGGGAATATTGCCGCACTTGAGCAAAATTTCCGCGACTTGCCAGCTTCAGCTTCGTGCTGCACTGTGCTGCATTGTGTTGTACTGTAGCTGAAACAGATTTCGAGGTGCTACAGTCAACTAGGGAACATGTGAAGCTGGTGACAAGCCAGGCTTCAGTGGCTTCGTGCTACATTACGCATAAACAGTGGTGAAGCTGAATCACTATGAAGCTATACGAAATGAGCCCTAACTCTCGATTTCTATGAGTCTACCCCTCTTTCCACCTCCCTCAGCCCTGATAGGTGGATCCAACGTGAGGGGTACGATGAGCCCGATCCGAGTGGAATATTTTCAATTATTTAGGATCTATATATTATAAATTATATTTGCAATTTTTTATGAGACAGTCGCCTTTCTTCTTCTTATTCTTTTCCTTCTTCTCGTCCACAAGGTCCGTGACGTTAACGATCACTTCTGAAATCCCATGAAGGAGAAGAGACCACAATCAGTTCCGACAAGCAAACAAAAGGAAAATGAGCTGCAGTTAAGAGACGAGTCCTACCACCACGCGCTCTTTCCTCCTCAGTTAGGCGCGCGTTATAGTCCGCAAAGAAGTCGTAGGAGAACTCGGCTGCAACGAAAGTAGCAATACCTTCTGTTAAGATGTTGAGAATGAATACACCCAAAAAAAGATGTTGAGAATACAGGTGATACTCTACTGATCGAGGCTACATGTACCTCGCTTTCGCCCTTCTCCGATTCACCTCCCTTTCCTGCACCTTTCCTCCCAGCCTCCTTTCCCATCCATCCCTCCCTTCCTACCAGAGGAATGGCACACGGTGCAGATCTTGGAGAGTGGAGAGATAGTGGAGGCTGGAGAATGATACAACGGCAGCATTCAGCTGATATCCTTTTTATAGCCTGGACCTTGGAACGCCGCACAACACCGTACCATAATTGGTCCTCCCTCCTGTAACGTCCCGCCTTGCCGAGGCCGGATCCGCTTACATCTGGCCACTTTTTAGAATATAGACTGCCCTCACAAACCAACACAAGTCTTTTCTGCACACTTTGTCCTCACTCGTGCGCACTCGAGAAGAAATTTCCGGTCGGTTACCCATCCCGAAATTGCTCCAAACCAAGTACGCTTAATAACCTCAAAGTTTTTTGGGATTGACGTCCGGAAAAGAAGTTGGAACTTGTTGGTATGAGTATTATATTAATTCTATTAAGTCTTAGGCCGGGATGTCACACCTCCCTCACCAGTTCAGCCGCTGGAACTAGGTAGTTGGATTGGAAGAAGCTCTTGCAGGCTTAACTGATGGCGAGAAGGGCAGTTTGGTCGGTTTATGCAAAACTCTGACAGCAATGTTAGGGTAATGGTGAGCTTGGCTCAAGGAGGTGACAGCAGTGACAGAGAAGGAATAGGGGAAAACATGAGAACGGATTTAAGTTATTATGTACTTGAGAGGACGAAGGAAAACGGGACAGAGTATAGAAGTGAATGTTTGGATTAGTTGCCCCTGTGAGCAGCATCAGCTTCAATCACCATGCTCCATTCTCTTCCCAGCTATCGGTTTTAGAACAATGGTACTACGCCTCAAGTTCGCTTTTCTTGAATGATGTTCCATGATAAAGAAGTGGAGAGATGACAATAGTGATTAGAAAAATATCAGTATAGGGAGAGCAGAGCAAGGTTGCGGCTAAACCACTCAGTAAGGTGCATGTGGAGAAACTCCCTGAAGCAACAGATTCAAATACAAGTTTGTGCCCTGTGATAGAATACTAATTTTTCTAAAAAGGACAGTTTGAACCGAGATGTTATACGACTTCCGTTTTAGACATAACTCAGGGTATGAGAGTACCTAACATGGTGATGAACCTGTTACACGGCTGGGATTTTGAAATCCAAGATTTATATCCTTATCTGGACCCGCAAAGGGATTCAGGCATCTCATTAAATTCAAAGAGTTCGTAGATCAGGGTCATGCATAAAACCAAAAGCAAATGAAACGATCTATCATTTTGTCCCAGGCTTCCAAACCAACAATTCGGTCCTGAAGCTCAAGCAGTGTGCGAATTCTCGATAAACATCATTGTCAGTCTGATTCCTTTCCAGTCGTTCTAGTTCAGTCTACTTCATCCATCAATATAATGGACGATTCAAAACCATGCTAACCACTTTGACCATGTAAATCATGTAGGATCCCGTTTGAAACAATAATATCATGATCACATTTTAGTAACCGTCACTACTACAAAAATGATTTGTAGCAACTCTCCAATTCTTTTCAGGAGCGGATCAAAATGTAACTCGTTGCTACAAATGGAGCGTAGTTACTGCAGCAACCGACCCGCCCCTAAAAATACTATTTATAGGGGTGGGTGAGGGGGTAACCCAGCCCTACAAATGGTATTTTCAGGGGCGGGTCACCCCCTCATCCACCCCTAAAAATGGAACTATTTTCAGGGGCGGGTGAGGGGTGGCCCGCCCCTACAAATGACATTTGTAGGGTGCGGGTCACACTCCCTCACCCGTCCTTACAAATTATTTTTAAATTTATTTTAAAAATTTGTTTAATTTAAAAAATAGCAAAACACATCAAAAAAGTGTTGTACCATAAGCTATTACGATATATAGAACTAGAAAAAATATTAAAAGCGTATTTCAGTGTATATAGTGATTATGAGCGTGGAAACCACAAAGTGAGCCTTGAGTTGTATGAGATAGTAGTGTGGGTGAGTTATACATTATGGTTTCACACTCTTACCCATTATACACGCTGGAATATAGTTTTAATATTTTTTTAAGTTCTACATGTCACAATAGGCTTATGGTAAAAATTTTACTTTTTTATGTATGCTATATATTTTTATTTTGCTATATATTTTCATTTAAACAAAATTCAAGAATAATAAAAAATCATTTGTACCCCTAAAATTATAATTTGTATGGGCGGATGGAGGCGTACATGTGTAAATTTCGTGTGCTGGGCAAAGTTGCGAGGCCATTGGCTGGAGCAAGTCGGGCGAGGATCACCAGACCCACCCCCGCCGTGCCTGCCGCTCCATCTCCTCGCCGCCTTTCTCTGTTCCTTATCTCTTCCTTTGCCCCCATCTCTCTCTCTCTTCCTTATCTCTACCGCCTCCTGCTCGCTCTGCCGCGCCGCCGTCCCCTGCTGCTTCTCCGCCCGCCCCTGCCTGCCGTGCATGCCAGCCCGCCTGGCCGCCGTGGGGTCCCAGCGCCCATCGCTCCCCCTGCTGTCTACCTCCCCTTCCCTTCCTCCTGTCGGTCCACTCTTCTCCCCTCCTCTCCCTTCTTCCCCGTCGCCCCCTAACCACCTCTCGCTGGTCCTCTCTCCTCCTCCCCCTCTTCTACTGCAATGCGGGAGCAGCGGGCGCACCGGCGAGCGGGAGCGGCGGCCCTCCGATGCGTGGGAGCGGCGACCGCACCAGCAAGCGGGAGCCGCAGGCGTGCAGGAGCAGCGGCCGCGCCAGCAAGCGGGAGCCGCAGGCGTGCGGGAGCAGCGGCCCACCCGCAAGCGACAGCGGCGGCCACGCGGCATGCAGGCGCAGCGGCCGCGCTGGCGATCGGGAGCGGCGGCCCACCGTAGAGCGGGAGCAGCGATCGTACGGCATGCGGGAGCGGCGGCCCACCAGCGAGTGGGAGCAGTGGCCTCACGGTGTGCGGGAGCAGCGGCCGCGCCGGTGTGGGGAGGCGGGGCCTGCGGTGGTTCCGCGCGTGGGTGCCTGCGCGTGGCTCTTTTTTTGTTTTTTTAATCGGTTTCCAGGGGCGGGTGAGGGGGTGACCCATCCCTGGAAATGGATTTCAAGGGGCGGTTTAGGGGTGACCCGCCCCTAGAAATATATTTATAGGGGAGGACGTGTTACCCGTTCCTGCAAATAGCATTTTGAGCTACGAGAAGCATGGGTGGGTACCGCACCTGCCCCTAGAAATAGCTTTCCAACGACCCCTCTAGAAATCATTTATATAGTTGAGAGGATGAAGGAAAAAAGGACAGAGTGTAGAAGTGGATGTTTGGATTAGTTGCCCCTATATATGAGCAGCAGCTTCAATCACCCTGCTCCATTCTCTTCGCAGCTATCGGTTTTAGAACAATGGTACTACGCCTCAAATTCGCTCTTCTTGAATGATGTTCCATGATACAGAAGTGGAGAGATGACAATAGTAGTTAGAAAAATATCAGTTTAGGGAGAGCATAGCAGGGTTGCGGCTAAACCATTCAGTAAGGTCCATGTTGAGAAGTTTCTAAAACAACAGATTCAAATACAAGTTTGTGCCTTGTGATGGATTACTAATTTTTCTAAAAGGACAGTTTGAATCGAGATGTTATACGACTTCCCTTTTAGACATACTTCAGGGTATGAGAGTACCTAACATGGTGATGAACCTGTTACACCTTTCATACGGCTAGGATTCAATCTTTTGTCACAGCAGCCAGACCTCTAAGGATTTTGAAATCCAAGATTTATATCCTTATCTGGACACACAAATCGGCCTGGGTATTCGGTTCTAACTGAACCGATAGATTCGGTTCCTTGGTTCCTGCACAACTTCGGTGTTGGTGTTTTACCGTTAAGCCCACTGAGGGATACCCCCAAGGTGGTAGGTTGTAGGTAGGGTGTCGACGAGACCAGGAACTCGAAGGTGTAAGGAACACAAGGCAGGTTCGGGCCGCCGAAAGAGTAATACCCTACGTTCTGTGTGGTTTGTATTGCCTTGGAGGTTATGCGTATACACGTTATACTTTGGAGGGGTCCCTGCCTGCCCTTATATAGTCTGGGGGATAGGGTTACATGGAAGCCCTAGTCGAGAACGGTCTGAGGAGTCCTACCCGAGTACGTTCTCGGGTAGTTTCTTTACGTTCGACTAGTCCTAGCTCTATACGACTAATTACAATGGGGATAAGGTATGGCCCATGCGTCATCCTCTACTACAAAAATATGTACGCCAAGTGAGCAGTCCCGCTGCCCCGGGTCTGACAAGCCCCCGAGCTCTTCGTAGCCGAGTACTACAGGCTTCCGAGTACTTCTGGAAGGTGTCTTCAGGTCCCTGCTGAGTCCCCTTGAGAAGCTATCTTTCGAGTACTTCTTTGGTTGCATCGAGGCAGTGAGGTGCTCAAGCCTCGAATAGTTTTCAAGTCTTCTTTTACATGGAGTAGCCCCCGAGCCTTAAGTTGAATCGAAGAATCAGGCTGAGCGTCAAATTAGTCTTGAATCTTCCTTATGCATCTTCCAAATTTTTTTGAAAAATAAGTCATCGATGACACGTACCCCGCAGCCCCCGAGCCTTTAATCCAAATTCCAAAGTTTGGAAAAAAAGGATCTAAAGAGTCGTGGCATGGAATGTGTATTGTTTTTTTAATTCAATTTGATAATTTTTAGGGTTAATTAGTTCTGGATGTAGAAAAGCCCATAACCTCGGCAGTCTATCCCTGAGAAAACGGCTAGTTTCAAAATCCTTCACACAAAACCCTTAAAAAACCGCTCAAAATTGAAACATTATCCCGATAAAGTCTCTTCGACTTCCAACGGAAAAATGGGAGCTGCTGGTTATAAATAACCCCGTGGTACCCCTTAGGGTTTTCACCCGCTGTTGTTTTCACCTCAGTAAAAACAGATCTACTTCCCAAAAACCCTAGCCGCCGCCGCTGCGCCCAAATCGACCACCCCCAGCCCAAATCCAAAGCTAAGAGTAGCTGAATCTCCACTTCCCGTCTTCATCCACACCCGTGTGGTCTTTCCAGGGCATGCGCACAAAGCTTTGTGTGACATTCTGCCCAAAGATGCTGAGGAAATCCGCCGCCAGGCGTGGGAGGAAGAGGGAGAATGAAGGCGGGGAGGAGTCGCCGCTGGCTAAGGTCGCCAAGATGGTGGCGGACAGCGAGTGGAGGTCCTCAAGTGTCCAGGAGAAAGATCTTCTCCGGCTCGTCGCCGAACGAGTGCTCCAGGAGAAAGGAGTGGTGCAGTGGCGGCCCGCGGGGACCGACTCATCTCCGTGGGAGATGACGGGTGAGACAATCTTGTTCGCCCCTTTCGCCGACCATGGCTTGGCCTTGTCATCTTTTGATTTTTTCCGTGGCATTCTTGGTTTTTACAAAATCAAGCACTACCACCTTCCCCCCAACTCTGTTTTGCACATTTCTATCTTCGTGCATCTCTGCGAGGCATTCCTCGGAATTCGTCCGCATTTTAATCTTTTTCGACATCTCTTCTGCCTCAAGCCTCAGCCGGACGAGCGCAACCCGGCGCTAGTCGGGGGTGCTGGGGTGCAGCTGCGCGACAAGGGGTTGTACCTCGAGTACACGACCCCGAGTAGCCTGTCCGGGTGGCACGGGCAGTGGTTCTACATCGGGAACCACAAGCCAAGCCTGCCTGGACGGGACAACGCTATCCTCTGTTTTTATATGATCTTCTGTTTTGAGTCAACATATCCTATATATTCTTATTTCTTATTGCTAAGTTTCTATCTAGGAACAGAATGGGGATGAACCTCAAGCTTACAAGGTAAAAGAGACGGGGGTTGAATCTAAGTAGTTATGGTTTCATCTGACTGTGTTTAAAGTCAACTCTATTCTTAGCGCTAATTTTCTATGCAGAAAGAGGATCCAAAGTTGTATAGGCTGCCGTTTTACTCGGTTGTCAAGAACAACTTTAGTGCTATTTATCGTCTCCTTGGAGATGGCTATGCAGTCAGGATGTCCTTTTATACTGGGAAGAACTTTAGTTTTCTAAAACCTAGCAAGATTTACAAATCCCTAGGACGTGGTAGGGTCCGACATGCTATTGTCCTTGTTGGAGCGGGAGGAGGGGGTCTGTAAACTACTACCATTTTCTGAACCCCTAGGGCCAAGACTTCTGCCTTCGAATTTTTAAAAGAGGAGTTAGGGTTGTCAATCCAAGGCTTCATTCTTCTCATGGAGGTAAGAAAACAGAAAAGACATGTGACCGCTTTGGTCTGCTAAGGGCACCTGATATACGTGCTCACCCTGTTACGTTTCTTCGTCATGAGGATGTAAGTGCTTCACATTTATGCTCTTGTATGTTTAACCTCATGTTGTAAAAGTTAGTGAATGTATTGATATATTTATTTATTTTTCCTACAGGACCTTAAACACTACAAAGTGCTACTGCATGAAGACATAAATATGTTATTTCTGTTTGTAGTCTCATCTCTTTACATAACATTTTTTTGGTATATGATGTATGATAGTATGAGAGCAGCACTCCCATTCATTTTAGTTCAGTTTTGAAGTCTTAAATATCTTTGGCAGACTACTTGTTTTTTTGTTTCTTGTTTCTTCATTGTTTGAACCGCAAATGCATTATCGTGCACAACTAATGTTCATAGTATACTTGGTTCCCATGTCGAATTCAACTATGCTATATCCATAATTAAATGTTTCTATAAATGCATGGTGCTACCTGTTGAGAAATAGGTGCCCCTACTCTTAACACCGACTTCCGAGAAGGGGTACCAAAATAGTGTGATATCACTTCTTCTTCGGATCCTATATCCACACTACACCAAGAAGATCTTTAGCTAGACACCAATATGGGAGACCAACTCTATATGAGGATTCAACTTTTTTATTCACCGTAACTTAGTACAACACAAGACTTTTACACTCTTTATGTGGTTACGCTACCATGACACAACTATACTACATGGCTACCATACCACCTCCTACTTGAGACCTCTTATGCCATGGTATGACAAGAGGGGAGAGGAGCACCTCTATTTATAAATGCTCATGGATGTTGTGGTGTTGTCATGTGGTAACTTCCACACTCTTCTTTACAAAATATCTATCTCTAGAAATTTTTCATTATTATCCAACCGTACTAAATATTTCATTCTAGAGAATTCTTATCTTGCCATGAAGCATGTCAACTCCTCTCTCTTGTCATTTTCAAAATCTTTTAGAACCTTCTCAAGTATGTATTGTTATTTTCAACACTACCTTTTATATTATTATTTCACGAGCACATGTTTTATATGTCTTTGCAGCTTGTTGCGGTGGTTCCTTGGCTGGGAACATCTTCAGGTGGGTATTCATATATGTCATATCTCATGGTCCTGCCTTAGTTACTTGGTGCATGTTACATTGGCTGATCTGTTAAGAATGATGTGGCATATAATCAGTTTTTGATATCTTTCTTTTGATGCTTGCGAAAGAACCTGAGTTTATGTGTTTACATCTTTCATCTTTAGGTTTGCTATCTCCCAAACAAAAGTGCCTAATGTTTCTGTCAATAGTGTACTCCCTCCGTTTCAAAATGTAGGTTATTTTAGCTTTTTTAGATTAATAGATTTTGCTATGCATCTCGACATATGTTATATCTAGATGCATAGCAAATATCATAAATCTAGAAAAGCTAAAACGAACTACATTTTGGAACGGAGGGAGTATCATAGAAGGCTAAAGAGCAGAATGGAGAGAAGGAGCGGGAAGCCAGCTCGTCAAGAAGGATGGAGGTTCGCCAATGGACCCTTGCAGGTCTGAGGACTGAGGCCCTCCGAGCTGCCTGAACCTCTTGGCAAATTTTTTTTTGGCTCTGTGGTGGTAATTTTGTTTTGTTCTGTGAGCTGCTTAGATCCGTAGGCCGGTTCTATGAGCTGCTTAGATCCGTAGGCCGGTTGTGTCAGCTGTGAAGAAAGCTGATGATGTGTGCAAATGATGGTCTGGGGCTCGAACCCTAGAATTCATTGAAGAACACTTTAGTACGCATCTTATAATTTGCATTTCTTTGTTCTGGTCGATTTTTCTGCCTAGGGTGATTATATATATCCTCCTGTTTTTTAAAAAAACTATATACATTCTCCTCTATGGGATCGGCGGTTGCTCACATATGATGTGGACACTCTTCATGCCAAACTAGTGGCATGCTTGGTGTTATGACCGGTGTTCAGTACCAGCGTCGCAGCAGGCGCAGCCGTGGCTAGAGCCACGCCGAGATCTCCTAGCTAGTTAAGATTTATTCAGTTTGTCCTCTAGATTTTTGTCCACGTCAGGATTGCTAGCTCGTGAGATAAGTTTGTTAGGTTTACGATTGAGTTTGTTAGCAGATTGGATTGGGCTATATATATATAGCCAAGACATTGTAACTATTGGTTAAGCAAGATCAACATATTGTTGCTTCCTTGCACCTTGCGCTCTCCTGTTCCATCTGCTCGTGCGACAGCACGGCACTACCTCGCCGCCGGGGGTTCAAGCCCCGGCCACCCATTAGCCACCACTACGACCTCCGGAGCTATCCTAGCTCTATCACTTGGTGCCTGTATTATAAGCGCAAAAAATACTAGGAGCCGTGGACTACAAAGTGTCGAAGTTCATGGCCAACACGGCCCGACTCGGTTCTTACGGCCTTTCCGTAGGTGTGTGTCCTGGGTTTCAGGCCCGATGTAGAATAACAGCGCCTCTCAGAAAAGGAAAACAACAGGTAAATCCAAGCTGCTCCCTATTTGACTATAACCAAAAAAAATATGAAAGAGAAGGAGCCCCTTGACAAGATCTAAATCGTCCTCCACCGTCTCGTTCTCGCAAGAAAAAGGGAAATTGGATCCATACCATTGAAAGAACCCATCTTTAGATATATACCATTAAAAGATTCAACTATAGAGATATACCATGGGGCCGTTTGGATCCCCGGACTAACTTTTATTCCCGTCACATTGGATGTTTGGACACCAATTAAAAATAATAAATATGTGCTAATCACAAAATCAATTGCATAATGTAGACTAATTCACGAGACGAATGCATTAAGTCTAATTAGTTCATCATTTGACAATGTTGTGCTATAATAAACATGTTCCAATGATGGATTAGTTTGGCTTAGTAGATTCGTCTCGTGAATTAGTTTCCATTTATGCAATTAGTTTTATAGGTAGATCATATTTAATCCGCCTAATTGGTATCCAAACATCCGATGTGATCTAGACTAAAAATTAGTCTCGGGATCCAAACACCCAAAAAGATGACACTTTTTGGTTGCTTACCATTTCTTTCAACTCCATGTTAACTGTGACTGTTGTACCCTCATGAGAACGATTCCAGAGCAGTAATATTGCTGCACTCCAGCCTCCATGACACATTGACATGGATGCACTGCCTAGTGCAGATAAAATTCTACTTGCCATCGTTTATGTGTTAAGTGAAAGAGAAGGCTTACTTATGCTGCCGGTGATTGAAATTCCATCTCCGTTTGAACAAGTCTACAATTGTGAACCCACCCGCTTGTAATTTTCAACAAAGAAAAAAGAAACCAACCGCTTGAGCATAAGAGACGAACTGCTGTCTACTGAATTCCCATTCGGCCCTTCCTGTTCTTGATTCTCCTCCTCAGCCATGACTCATCAACAGAGGAATCAGAATCCAAATTACCCGTCGCCCAAAACCTTGATGTTGATGGATCAAAGCCGTCCCTCGGCTTTGGTGTTCCTGAAGCCTGGACAGCCCTAGCCATGATATCTGACAACGACTTCCTCGCCTGAGCATAGTTGCCGATGGAATTCGTAGGGTCCACGCGGCCGCGACCTGGCTCTGGTCGTCGGCGCGAGCGTCAGCTAGCGCCCGCACGACCTGGCTCTGGCCGTCTCGGCATGAGCGTCAGCCGGCGCCCGCGCGACGGCATGCGCCGTGCTCGGGAGATTTCTTAGCATGACGAGAGAGAGGAAAGCTCAATTATGGTAGAAAAAGAGGAAGATGGGGATATGCACACACAATGTGGAGGAGGGCGGAGGAGTCACCACCGCGCTATCGCCTGCTCTTTCGCGTGGGGACGAGTTGGCGAGAGTTCGTGAGTTTGGGGCAGGCTGCTGCTCGTGCTAATGTGTTTTTGGTAAGTGGGCAAAATTGGAACTTCCTAATACTGTATTGGAAAAAGAAATGTAAAAACTAACGGTGATGCTAACGGAAGCAAACAGAATGATAAATGCATGTCACATTCAATCTTTTAAGGGAAAAGTCCAATTTTCAATCCTGAACTATCACGATCGTCTGGTCTGATTTTTAATTCGGAACTACAAAATCGGACATCCTACACCCTCAACTCTTCAAAACCGCGCAGATTACCCCCCTCAAGCCGAAACCTCGGGCAGGGAGGACGTGGAAAGAAGAGGAAGAGATCAGAAATCGGCACCAGCAGCAAGAGGGAGGGGAAGAAGGCTGGCAGGGGAGGGACACGGATCCTTTTCAGTATTTCTCTCTACAGTTGGGTTACCTACGTGGGAGGAGTACTGCAGAGGAATTCTGTCTGTAGGGGAAAGGAGATCTACGCCAATGCCAACATAATTGCAGCGGGATCGCTCAAGGACCTCATCACCTTCCTCACCACCTACTCCCAATCCTGGTTCTACACTCGCCTGGACGCAACCCAACTCACGGTTGACGCACTATTGGGGGTGGAGTGCACGTGCTGGAGGCCCAGCATTTATCCCGCGCCTCCTTCTTCTTTCCTCCCTTTCCCCTTCCTCTTACGGTCTTACCTCCCTTCTTTCTTCTCCACACGAGAGTATAGCGAGGGGGAGCATGGCAGGCGGCGGAACGGATCCCGGCAGAGCGGTGGAAGACGGGGCCCGTGAGAGGCTCTCACGGGAGGCGCTGGCAGGCTGCCCGGCTGCGTCACTGGCTGGTGGCTGGAGCGCAGATGGAGGGCCGTCGGGCATGGTGACCTCCCCTCGCGGGAGCTACAGTGGGTGCGGCGTGCTCCCCCACGGAAGCGGTGGTGCTGGGGAGCGGCGGCTCGTGATGGTGAGGGTGGCATACTCCCCCGCGGGAGGGGCGGCGCCGGGGACTCGGAGCACCATTTTTTTTTCCTTTTTTTTGAATTTTCTTTTTGATGAGTATAACTTTTGTTCCCAATTTTTTCGTTTGGAAAAAGATTTTGCGCCAACTTTTTTTCTAATTTTTTGTTCATCATTTTTCTTTCGAAATTTTGTTTCCGGTCTTCCAAATTTTTTCGTATAACTTTATTCTCATTTTTTCTGCAGACTTTTTCCCTACAACGTTTTATTTTAAAATTTTCGTTCATAACTTTTTTGTAAATTTTTTACTTCATTCTTTATCCAGGAACATTTTTCCCGATCTTTGTTTCAGATTTTGTCAAAAAAATTTGTTTCTAAAAGTTTTCTTAAATTTTGGTGTATAATTTTTTTGATTTTGTTGTGTGGGGAGTGGTGTCCGCTACCTTCCCACCTCGGAAGCCCTGCACTACCTGCGCCTGGCCAGGGCTGATCTCATCGTAGCCATGCGCGTCATCGAGGAGGATCGTGACTCTGAAGCCTTCACCATCCACCACTCTACTACCAAAGTTGCTCTGACTTGTGCTGCCCTAGCTGCAATGCGTCACCATGTCTCGGGATCAGATGATCCCAAGGTCACCAGATTTGTGAATTGCTCTCTCATGCTGGCTTCCCGTTTGGACATGGTCTCCCCCTTCCTGACGATGCAAGGCCGCCTCTGCATTGCCACTCTAAGGGTCTGTTTGGTAGGGCTCTGACTCTTCAAAAATAGCTCCGGCTCCGGCTCCTTTGCTGGAGCGGTTTTTCTGGTGGAGCTGGAGTCATTTTGGAAAATATTTAGCAAAATGACTCTATTCTACTTTTCATAAATGGATTAGAGAGGAGAAGCCGGTTGGAGCTAACATTTTGTGGCTCCGCCACCATAGTGGAAGCTGTTTTGGGCTTCACCAACGGCTTCGTGTATGGAGCCGCTCCAAAACCACCCCTTTAGCAAAACTTCGGTCGGAGCCAGTTTTGGAGCTGTTTTTGGAGTCCTGCCAAAGAGGCTCTAAGTTGACGACTTTTCGAGTTATCGTTGGAAGGCAGGCATGAGACAGCAGACTCGGAGGGGGTCATGCACTATGCCATCTCAACTTCTCAAGGTTTCCCTCCAGTATAAAGAAGACGTCGTATCCGTATGAGCTTGCACTAGCTCTGATGAAGGTGCTTCAAGATAGAATCCATGGTTCTACCTCAAGGCAGTTTCCTGCATCCCAGCGTCCTGCTTGCGCTCGCGGCACCACCGGGGCCTCCTGAAGGCTGGCCACTGCTATGGTCAGTTTGATCCTGTCACCAGCATCATCCTCAACACCATCTGGTATATATATGACACCGTATTCCCCCCACACAAAGAGTTTAAGGTGGGCATGATCTACAATGAGACCGTCGCCCGCACTCAGTGCCGTTCCCTCTATGGCCTCATCACCTTTGTAAAAAAGCTATTCCCTGCGCTCTCCACATATGATGCTACACGATACCTTCTTTTGGACAATGCGACACTTGATTGTGTCATTACGAGGGCAAACCAGGGATGGCTACCAGACATCTGTCGATCAATATGATGCTTACACTACTTACATAATCTTAAATAGATCCACCCCTTTTTGTCCCGCTATGGTTGGACCTGGGACTAAAGGAGGCATTAGTCCCGGGTCCAACGGTTAGGAACTTCGTCGGCACGGGCAGGGACTTTAGTCCCGGTTGGAGCCACCAACCAGGACTAAAGGTACATCATTAGTCCCGGTTTGTGGTTCAAACTGGAACTAAAGACGCGCGGCACATTTAGTCCTGGTTTGTCGCTCCAACCGGGACTAAATGCCGACCTTTAGTCCCGGTTGAAGCCACCAACCGGGACTAAATTCCCAGGCCTTTTTATCCCTTCTTCCTCCCTGCCCGAGAGCCATTCTCTGCTCTCCTCCCTCCTCGTGTTCTTGCTCTTGGCTCTCGGGTGAGGAGAGTTCATGCCTATTTTCTCCAAGATTTGTGAAGTTTTTTGATTTTCCCTCCATCCAAAGGTGAGAAACTTCATCCTCTCAAGTTCCATTGCTAATGGAGCTCATTTTATGCCTTAGAAATAGAGATTTTTAAGCATATTTAGATATGGTACAATGTTTATATTTTTTTCGATTCATGCGCTATTTGAGCTCGAAGTTAGATAAGGTTTGCATGTGTAGATGTGATTTACTTGTATTAGTTGATGGAAATGAGTATATTGAGTTCAATGTTTTTATTTTTTGAATGAATATAAATATTTAGCAAAATAAATATGAATGAAAATGGTTGTAGTAGAATTTTTATTTTTGCAAAATGAGTATGTGTATATGTGGATTTATTAGTGAAATGTGAATGTTTGAATGTGGTTTTTCAAAATGAAGTGAAAAAGGTGTATACTTGGTATTTAATTTTTATTAAGAAGAAAATATTTTGATACTCTAATGATGTATTTATTTAGGCTCTCATTGAAACCATCGCAAATTTAAAAAAATCTTTATCTCGGATATGTATATGTCGTTAACCTTGATCCTGCGGTGTTGATACGGACATTCGGGGCCAACATCGATATCCGCGATGCGGTGCGGTATAGGGACGTGATGAAGGAGTACGGTCTTGGTCCCAATGAAGAAATCTTCAACTTTGAGACTTCTTTATTAGGACCAAGGTCGTACTCTTTTATCACGTCTGTATACTGCATCATGTCACGGATATCGATGTTGGCCCCGAATGATAGTGTCACCACCGCAGGGTCCAGGTTGACGACATATGCACATCCTAAATAAGAATTTTTTTTCTTTTCGATGGTTTTTGCATAAAGGGCTTGAATAAATGTTATGAACCATTATTGCATCCCATATGACATGGGACGACGAGTGTTCGCCTCAAACTGAAGAGTATCAAAATAATTAGATTTTAGAAATAACTTTTTTTTATTTGCATGTGCAGATGTGATTTAGTTGTATTAGTTGATGAAAATGGGTATATTGAGTTGAATGTTTATTTTTGAATGGATATGGATGTGTGCACTTGGTATTTAATTTACATCGAATGGAATGTTAATGTTTAATCAGTAGAAATGACTTTGCAACATGATGGGTTGGAGCGTCTGCATGGTACGCAATAATTTGAAGCGCGCCGGTCATTCACTTGAGTTCCGCCCTGAAGAGCGCCTTGGACTTGTTAGTGGTCGTATTCATCGTTGGATTAAGAAAGCATTCCATTGCCTCGCGCTTGGCAAATTTAAGCGTGAATTTGATATCGAGTTGCATGGTACGGATGATGATCGCGAGTTGATGGCTCGACATAATGCAAGGCGCGAGGCGTCGAGGATGCCAGAAATTGACCGTTCTGTGGCAAGAGTTTGCGCGGCGATTCACGAGGCATCGGTTAATAGGTCTTATGAGTAGTTTGTATTTGCATGTAGTCCTTTTGTGTATTCATGTTGTGTAATGGATCATGTGGACCTTTTCATTGTGTACTTCTCAATTTTTTTCATACTGTATCATTAAATGTATCAATTTGAACTCTAAAGATGAGAACTGAAGTGGTGAAATCAATGTAGATGGATCGGCGGATGTATGCTGACCGACGTTCCAAGGAGTTCATTGATGGTCTGCATTATTTTTCGGATGTGGCCGAGGCAAACAAGCAGAATGGTTTCATGTGCTGTCCGTGCAATATTTGCAAGAACCAAAAGGATTACTCATCATCAAGGATCCTTCATAGCCATATTTTTTCTCATGGTTTCATGCCCAATTACATTTGTTGGACCAAGCACGGAGAAAGAGGAATTATAATGGAGAAAAATGAAGAGGAAAATTATCACGAAAACTTTCCTGGCCCCTTTGGATTCGATGCCTTTGATGATGATACTGCAATGGAAGATCCTACACATTCAGCATTATAAGCAGAATATTTTGTTTCCTTACAACTTTAAGTGAGTGTTTCCTGCCTTGTAACGCCTTTTGCTTTTGTACAATTGAACTTTTTTAACCCTAAAAAAAGTGGTTCTGTATAATCTTGCAGAAATCACTAGATACTAGTTTGTATAATTCCTGATATGCGATTAGCGATTATTATGGACTCATTAAGAAAAGATCCAGAAGAGTACAAGGACATGACCAAGATGTTGAAAAGGTAATTACTAATTATGATAATTCCTGACATGTGCTTAGCGATAAATATATTTATCTCAGTGTTTGGAGAAAGTTAAGTAAAAATATCCAAATGATTTAACAGGCGAACTTAGATTGAAGACGGACTTTCTGGTACGTACTTGGATGCTAGTTTGCACGCTTCATTTGTTTCATTATATTTTCATATGGACATCTAGTAACTTCTTTTGTCTTAAAGTATTTGAGGCAGGCATAGGGTAATAATCTATACCCGTACTATGTTTGCGAGTTCCTTCACAATTATGTAGGTCCTTACAAGACATATACTGCTTGGGAAGCAGAAGTAAGTAATAAATAATATTTCCCAATATTTCAGCTAATTAATGTTACAAATTGTAATAATTGGTATTGTTCACTTCTTAATAGGTATTAAGGATGCGGGATCTGCTCATTCCACAGGAAAGAGTTTTGTCGATTCAAGAAGTCCTGGCAGGATTTATTAATGAAGAAGTCCTCACTCCAGATGGTGAATTCTACTACGATGGATACATCCTTGATTCAAGTAGTAAATATAGTATATATGCATGATAGATAAAACTTTGATTCGCTTGGTATGTATATGTATATATCTATATGTTTTACTTTGTTGCACTTTATTAGAACCCGGTGAATCCACTTTGTGTGTATATATATAGACATATATATATATGTTATATATGTATTGTACGTATTTCATACTCACCTCGAACAAGCGTGTATGAGAGTACTACCATAATAAAACAGACTTCTTAATTTCGAATATGAAAATATAATTGAGATACAAAAGAAATGAATGGAATGAAAACAGGAAAAAGAAAAAAAAGAAGGGGACCTTTAGTCCCGGTTGGTAACGGCGGAGCACCTTTAGTCGGACTAAAGTGCATTTTTAGTCCCGGGTCAGGGAACCGGGACTAAAGGCCGAGGCCTTTTGTCCCGGATTGGTAGTCCCGGTTGGGAAACAGGGACTAAATGGGGTTTCCCAACCGGGACTATTCAAGGGTTCTGTACTAGTTTTACATGGCTGCTGCTCGTGCTGCAAATCACCCCAAACCCTACAGCACTAGCAACCTTTGCATCAGGGTCCATGCAAGAAGGGTTAGATTTGAAGTCATTGCTTGAGGTTAAGCGTACCCTGTCCCCTGATGATGTTCGGACCATCTCCACACACTTGTTACAGTATCCACGTAGCAAGCCTGAGGGGCTGGTTCAGAAACTGACCAAGCGTGCCTCCCAGATTGTCTCTGCTAGAAGGAAGGATTTTGAGGCGCACCAGAGTTTGATTTACATATGTGTTCAAGCTGCATTAAGTAAACATACACAAGATAAGGCAGGCTCATTATATGTTCTGTTGTTTCTCTGCTGTTCTTTCATTCTTTGAACCCTGTCTGGTAGATGATTTCTCTGATCTAGTACTTTTTGAACCAATTGCAGGGAGAGGAGTATGAGCTTCTTGCAATCTGTGGGGTGAATGCTGAAATACCCTGGAATGGCAAATTTGGTTACTATGACAACTACAACGGATACCCATATTCCCGTATCAACATCTGGGCAAGGCTAAAAGGGTCACAACTTGCTGATGTATCTCCCACACTCCTTTTCATACAGTGTAGAAATGACTCTGAAGACATGAAGGACTCACAATCTATGTGCTTGCCCGTGTCAGAGTCATCAAAAGATGCTGGTATGTTCTCTATAAGCTGTGTCCAGATTAGCTTGCATGATTGTTCTTAGTAGTGGTATGATTATCCCTTTGACGTACATGTCAAGATCTGTGTCATCATGCACTGCCTGTGCAAAACCTTTAGAGGATGTTCAGTGTTGAGGAATAATGCCCAAAAACAATACTGATAATAGGGAAATCTTAATAAAAACTAGCCATTTGCTTTGGTCTGCTCCTACAGATACCAGTAGATAATCTAACCTATGCATCGTCTGTTGTACTTTCTCCAATTAAAGTACTGTTCCCTTCTACCGCGAAGGCGCGAACAACATATTGCTGGATCAGTTGATGAATGCCTTTGTGGACTTGCCTCAGGTCATGCTAACATATTGTATTAGACCACCAAAGCATACGCTGATGTTGGTTAGGCACCTGATTTGTGTCAAATAGAGAGAGAAAAAATGGAATGAGTACTCCCCATTTCAAGGAACATGAAACCTGTAATTATGCTATCCTGCAACTGTAGTGGGCTGTGGGCATAAATATGGCACCAGAACCTACTGTGATTGAACCACTGGATGGTTGTTTAATAAAATGTTACAATGCATCAGCATAGCTCCTCTTACAGATCTTGCTGATTCTTCATGTTTTCTCTAAAACTGGTCAGTGCCAGAACTGCTCCTGCCATCTTGTTGCACCTTCTGTCATTCCGTCATAATAAGATTCTTAGGAGGTTTGTTTGGCAATTCTTTGGCTGCACTGATGGCAAAAGATGCAAAGACATCTGGATGTGTGTCCGACTAACATAATGCACCTTTAGCATATTATCATTGGACGGTATTGTTGAGAATCGCAGTATTAAATTCCGAACAGATTTAACCATGACGAGAACAAATCCTAGCATGCAATTCTCTAGCATACAAAGCAGTACGAACAGCATAACCATGATCTCTGAAAACATGATTAAGAACTGGAGTAAATCATAGCGTACATACTGAGCAGGAGCAGGAGCCGTCGGGAAGCGGAACAGCGCAGTCGGGACGAAGACGGTTCTGCGGATGGAGTGCAGCAGATGACGGCACGCCGCACCTCCTAACTTGGACGAGGGACGAGCCGTGGTGAAGATCTTGAGCAGTCGCGCAGAGCGCTTTCCAAAAACCTCATTCGTCCTCTCCCGGTGCAGAATCCCAAAGGCGAAGGGTTTCGGAGACATGCTCTCCCGTTCGCCGGTACACGACGGCGCTCGGGATGGAGAAGGCTACGGTGGCGGCACAAATATATTTCTGGTGGAGGCTGATGGTCATATATATAGGGAAGCCAAACCGACCTCACGTCGCGTTAGTGATCTAAACCGATTAGGTTTAGGTTTTAGGCTTCCATATCTTCGCAGACTTAGAGCCCAAGTCACCAAAAATAAAAAATTGCAAAAGGAAGCCGCGCCCCCGCAGGGGGGGGGGGCGGATTTCGGCAGACCATTCACACGTACGTCGTGCGCCCGCGCCCTTCGCCCCGCCCGGCGCGGGCGAGGCGTGGCGTGCGCGCGCGTGTGGTGTTTCTGTTCTCTCCCCCCATCACATAGCTTGGAGGGGTGGAGACAACCTCCATATTTATGTTGTCCATCCCACTCCTCCACTAGCAAGGTGGGACTAAACTTACAAGACTTACTCTTGCACACATGGGCCTTTGAGATTTATTGGAATTTCTGAATTTGTAAATGGGCCAAACCCACTAAAATTCTAGCAATCCCCCACCAGATCTCAAGTGCCCTTTTAGAGTTTTGCTTGTTTCTTACTACTGTTTGATATACTAGCGTTTCAGCAGAGACTGTTAAGTTGAACTTCCGCCTAGAGCTTCAAGCTACGCTTACTCATAACTTGACAATAAACTGTCTTGAATTGCTAGTTTTCTGTGAATAAGTTTCACTCAAAGTCATAACCAGTACATAGCCTACCCCGCGGTTGGAGCATATACGTCGTACTCCCTGGTCTCTTTATGAGCTTGCTAGAGATCACCCAAGTCTCATAGACTGCGACTTTTAACAGTCGGGCTCATATAGGTATGTTCTTTCAAGAATACTCTGTAGGACAGCATCTTTGCCTAGCAAAGCCAATAGAAACACATTAAAGCGTTTAGCCAACCTGCCTTACAGCATTTGAGAGTATTGCATCTTCACTTAGAGAGGGTTAAAAATTTACTCTCCTCGGTCAACCAACAGCTTGTTCTTCCCAGGTCCTGATTCACGGGATCTTCGATCACATAGGTTGGGTTACTACTGTGGCAACTTATATGGGTCTCATACCCATCTCTCTCGATGCATTTTCAATCACATTCCGTGAAAGCCCTTTTGTAAAGGGATCTGCCAGGTTTTTCTCAGTTGAAATATAAGTCACACTTATCACTCCGGAGTTTCTCAACTTCCTGACAGACTTCAGTCATCTCTTGACATGTCTTGATGACTTCGCATTATCTTTAGCACTATTGAGTTTGACTATCACAGTTGGATTGTCACAGTTCATAAGGATAGGCGACACTGGTTTCTCAACCACCAGCAAGTCCATCAAGAGCTCACGCAGCCACTCTGCCTCAGCAGTGGCTGTATCTAGAGCAGTAAGCTCTGCTTCCATGGTTGACCTTGTCAAAATGGTCTGTTTGCAAGACTTCCATGATATCGCACCACCTTCAAGGGTAAACACGTACCCACCCGTGTCATATAGCTCTTCTGCATTAGAAATCCAGTTTGAATCACTATATCCCTCTAGTACAGCGGGGTGCACAAAATAGTGAATCCCATAGCTCATAGTACCTATCAGATAGCGCATAACCCGATCAAGTGCATGCCAATTATCTAAACCCGGGTTTGACAAGAACCTGCTCAATTTGCTAATGACAAAAGATATGTCGGGCCTCGTTGCACTAGCTAAGTACATGAGTGAACCAATAACCTGAGAGTACCTCAATGGATCCTTAGCGACCTTCTTGTTCTTGCGTAGTATCACACTGGGATCATAAGGTGTTGGAGATGGCTTGCTTTCCAAGTAGCCGAATCTGCTCAAAATCTTTTCCACATAATGGGATTGTGAAAGAGCAATCCCATTCTCACCCTTAATAAGCTTGATGTTGAGGATCACATCAGCTTATCCCAGATCTTTCATATCAAAGCTCTTCGACAAGAAAGACTTGACATCATTGATCACATCAATATTTGTACCAAAAATTAGTATGTCATCCACATACAGACATAATATAACTCCCTGATCCCCACCACAGCGATAGTACACACATCTATCAGCCTCGTTAATGACAAATCCCGCAGAAGTCAAGGTTCTGTCGAACTTCTCATGCCATTGCTTAGGTGCTTGTTTTAGACCATACAAGGATTTTAACAACTTGCACACCTTGCTTTCTTGACCTTTTGCTACAAATCCATCTGGCTGATCCATATAAATATCCTCATCCAACTCTTCATTTGGGAAAGTTGTCTTTACGTTCATCTAATGAACGATAAGACCATACGAGGCAGCCAAGGAAAGTAGTGCTCGAATAGTGGTCAGTCTAACAACAGGTGAGTAAGTGTCAAATAAGTCTTCTCCTTCTTTTTGTGTGAAACCTTTGGCCACAAGCCGAGCCTTGTACTTCTCAATAGTACCATCATGCCTAAGCTTCTTCTTGAACACCCATTTACAACCAACTGGTTTGCAACCATAGGGTCGTTCAATTAATTTCCAAGTCACATTGGATAGAATCAAGTCCATCTCGTTATGAACAGCTTTTCCAATCATCTGCATCAGGAGATGCATATGCCTCTGCAATGGACGTGGGAGTATCATCCACAAGGTACACAGTGAAATCATCGCCAAAGGATTTTGCAACCCTCTGTCTCTTACTCCTCCTAGGAGTTTCAATGTCATCTAGGGATGTAAATGGTACGGATATTTCCCGACCGATCGTCCAACCGAGAGGGTCGGATATCAATTCGGATAGCTTTTTTCGGATATTCGGGTACTCTTTCGGAAATCGGATTGGATATTAGATACATAAATCGGATATCGGATTCGGATACAGTACACCCAATATCCGGCAGATATCGGATATCCGGTCGGATAATCCGGATAGTCAACTGGTATACTAAATTCGGATAGTTGTATTATCTCAAATATATACATTAATAAAAACAGATTTAATCTCTATAAAATTATAACTAATTCATTTCTAATTAGAAAAATATAAAATTAGCACCATAATTTTTCTAAAAATATAATCTATCTATTGGTTGGTTGATAGTTGTATTATTCCAAATATATACATTAACAAAAATCTAATTTAATCTCTAAAAATTTATAACTAATTCATATCTAATAAAAAATATAAAATTAGTACCAAGATTTTTCTAAAACTATAATCTATCTATTGGTATTATATTGGAGATAAATCTTATTGATTTCTAGTTCGAGAATTAAACTCAAACTTTGCTAATAATTCAACAACAATAAATAGACTTCTTCCATCCTTTTTTTAAAAAACTGAATATTGTATATTAGTTGGGACTCTAGCAATAATTCGTCCGCTTTTACATATTTATGCATGTAATAATTAAGAGTGTTAATATTGTGTAATTTAATGTCCAAAAGGGTATGTCATCTTTTGTTCATTTGGTTAATCAAACACGATTTTAGTTTGAACGTGGCTTCCTTGAACAGATGAATTGATTCGAGTGCTTATGAAGCATCATCAATGTAATAAGTTATAATATTGTTAGTTAAGTGTCACCAATCTAAGCTATATTGCAAATTAGAATGTCATGTAATCGAATCTATCTCATATACGTAATAAGTTAGAAATGTCATGCAATAACTTGTTTTGTTAAGCATAATCTAGTTAATGTTACCTTTACTCGATATTCGAAGAAATATCTGTATCTGATAGTAACCGCATCCGGATCACTCCGTATTCGAGACATATCTATTCGTATTCGTAACCGAAACAATTCGCATTCGTATGTGTATCCAAGTCTATCGGTGTTCGAATCTGAATCCGATAAAAAATATGAAAACAAATACAATATCAGCGACATCCGTCCGTATCCGATCCATTTTCATCCCCACTATGTCATCCTTCTCAAGGATTTTCTCATTCTCAACAGGTTGTTCAGAAGACTCAACAGGTGAAATAGATTCAGGAGTTATCTCAGTAGAAAATCTAGAAATGTTATGCATATCTTTCATAGGAAATATATTCTCAAAAAATGTTGCATCACGAGATTGCATAATAGTATCAACATGCATATCAGGTACATCAGATTAACTACCAAAAATCTGTAAGCAATCCTCCGCTGAGCATACCCCAGAGAGACACAATCCACTGTTTTAGTCCCAACTTGCGTTTCTTTGGAATGGGCACATTGACTTTTACCAGGCATCCCCAAGTGTGTAGATAAGAAAGCGATGGTTTTCTTCCAATCCACATCTCATATGGTGTCTGATCTTTATTAGTGTTTGAAACTCTATTCGGGACATGACACAAAGTCAACAGGGCCTCCCCCCACCATGCCTTAGATAAACCAGCAGTGTCCAACATGGCATTGACCAAGTCAGTCAGCGTGCGGTTTTTCCTCTCAGCAACCCCGTTTGATTTGGGTGAATAGGGAGCCGTCCTCTCATGAATAACACCATGTTCGATCAAAGACTTTGAAAAAATACTCGCCACCATGGTCAGACCTTAGACATTTGATTTTTCTCTCTAGTTGAGTTTCAACTTCAGCTTTATAGATTTTAAAGTAATCTAACGCTTCATCCTTAGTTTGCAACAAATAAACATAGCAGAATCTAGTCGCATCATCAAACAACGTCATGAAATATTTCTTTTCACCTTTTGTCAACACACCATTCATCTCGCAGATATCAGAATGTATGAGTTCTAGAGGTGCCAAATTCCTCTCCTCAACCGACTTGTGAGCTTTTCGAGGTTGCTTCGATTGCACACAACTATGCCACCTAGAACCTTTGACAATGGTGAAATTCAGAATTAAACACATGCTGAAAAGCCGAGACATTAAACCAAAATTAATGTGATATAAACGAGAATGTCAAACACTCGCTTCATCATTAACACTATCGCAAATATGGTTCACCGACTTATCACAAAAATCTGAAAGACAAAAGCGAAACAAGCCTCCGCTATCATAGCCTTCACCAACGAATTATCCATGCTTAGACACAACTAATTTATTGGACTCTAACACTACCTTAAAACCATCCCTACACAGAAGGGAGCCGCTCACGAGATTTTTGTTGATAGAAGGGACATGATGCACGTTCTTCAATTGCACGATCTTTCTCGAAGTAAACTTCAGATCTACCGTGCCAACACCATGAACAGAAGCATGTAACCCATTCCCCATCAGGACGGAAGAACCCCGAGCGACCTGGTAAGAAGAATACATAGAGATGTCAGCACACACATGAACATTAGCACCCGTATCAAACCACCAACTAGTAGATTGAAATACTGAAAAAATAGTAGGTAAATTACCATACCCGTCTACAGTGTTGCTCACGGTCACCATGTTGACAGTCTTGTCTTTGCTAGCCTTCTCCTTGCGATCTGCACGGTTTTGACAGTCCCTTGCAAAGTATCCCCCATCACCGCACGTGAAGCAAGCCCCTTTAGCATTTGTAGTCTTCTTCTTCTTGAAGGTAGTTGTCTTGTTAGGCTTAGTGACAGCCTTCCTTTTGTTCTTGCCTTTGTTCTTCTGCACCATGTTGACGCTGGAGTGAGCCTCACCTCCTTTCTCAGAAGCATCCTTAGCCCAAGCCTTCTCCTCCACATCAAGAGATGCTATCAGGTTTTCAACTGATATTTCCTGTCTCTTGTGTTTCAGAGTAGTGGTGAAGTTCCTCCATGAAGAGGGTAACTTTGCAATCATGCACCCAGCCATAAACTTGTCGAGTAAAGGACACTTTAGCAGTTCAAGTTCCTTCACAAGGACCTGTATCCCATGAGCCTACTCTACCACAGAACGGTTGTTCATCATCCTGTAGTCATGAAAGCTTTCCATGGTATACAGTTCACTGCCCACATCGGTCGCATCATACTTTGCAACCAATGCATCCCACAGCTCTTTCGCATCTGTTATGTGCATGTACACATCAACCAGACGGTCAGCAAGAACACTGATCACACAGCCCACGAAGAGATTGTTAGCAACCGTGAACTTCTTCCTCTCCTCAGAAGAATGTTCACCTACTAGTATGCCAAGCTTCGCTTCCCAGGCGTGCATGACAGTCAGCCAGAGATGGACCTTGACTTGCCATCTCTTAAAGTGCACATTAGAAAACTTTTCCGGCCTCAATGCATAAGCAAATCCAGCCATAGTAAATCAACAGATTGCCTGTAATAAGGTTTTTGGATTATTGAGAATATAGACAATCGCAGTATTAAATTCCGAACAGATTTAAACATGATGAGAACAAACCCTAGCATGCAATTCTCTAGCATACAAAGCAGTACGAACAGCATAACCATGATCTCTGAAAACATGATTAAGAATTGGAGTAAATCACAGCGTAGGTACTGAGCAGGAGCAGGAGCCGTCGGGAAGCGAAACGACGCAGTCGGGACGAAGATGGTTCTGCGAATGGAGTGCAGCAAACAACGTAGTAGACGCCGGCAGGCCGCAGCTCCTGACTTGGATGAGGGACGAGCCGTGGTGAAGATCCTGAGCAGTCTCGCGGAGCGCTTCCCAAAAACCTTATCCGCCCTCTCCCGGTTGTAGGATCCCAAAGGCAAAGGATTCCGGAGACCTGCTCTCCCGTTCGCCGGTGCACGCCGGCGCTTGGGATGGAGAAGGCTACGGTGGCGGCGCAGCAGTGAGAAGAGGCGAAAACCCTAGGTTTTGATATGTTTCTGGTGGAGGCCGATGGTCACATATATAGGGAAGCCAAACTGACCTCGCGTCGCGTTAGCGATCTAAACCGATTAGGTTTAGGGTTTAGGTTTCCATATCTCGCAGACTTAGAACCCAAGTCACCAAAAATAAAAACTGCAAAAAGGAAGTCGCGTCCCCGCAAGGCGAGGTGCCGAATTTCGGCGGACCATTCACGCGTATGTCGTGCGCGCGCGTGTGGTGTTTCTCTTCTCTCCCCCATCACATAGCTTGGAGGGGTGGAGACAACCTCCATATTTATGTTGGTCATCCCACTCCTCCACTAGCAAGGTGGGACTAAACTTGCACCACTTCCTCTTGCACACATGGACCTTTGAGATTTATTGAAATTTCTGAATTTGTAAATGGGTCAAGCCCACTAAAATTTTAGCAGCATATAAATAAATACCATTAAATGAAAGATAATAAATACCACTAAATTTGGACTTCATATGAGGGACTAATACCAATTATAAACTTTAATTCCAGATTAAAAAGGAAAAAATGAACCATACATGTGTTCTTCACCTCTGGAGTGACGCAATCCATGTGAGTTGCATATAAACCGATAAGGAAATTAGTATTTCCCTGTGAGTTCTATAAAAACCAACAAAGAAATTGCAATTTTCCTGTGAGTGTAGGGAACCGATAAGGAAATTAGTATTTTCATGTGAGCCTTCGTGATACCGTTAAAAAAATTACACGGCACACAGGGAAATTTCGGTTTCCAGTAGTGAAGGACTCCATTGGTAAAGTTGAAATTGTTTTCTGTATCACCGCTAGTATCATCCCTGCCAGGGTTGAGTTTAACCAATTATTTTCTTCTTTCAATCCTACTTTCAGTTTTACTTATATTAAATTTTCTTTAATTTGTTGACCTGCAAGTAAAACTTCCTTGGGTTCATGAAGCATTTTTCTTTAGTTAGCAGTGCTTATCAAAATCATTATTATTACAGACTGCCTTTCATCCCTTTATTTCCAAATTCTAATTCCCTGCTTCCTGTTATTTGTATGGCACAGAAAGGGAGGGCAAAGCATTGGTCCGTAGCTGGATCTACGTGGGTGCCCCGTTATCTCGTGCTCCTATTTATCCTTGGTCTGACTTGTGCGAAAGTTTGTAATCTCAGCAAAATCAGCAAGACTAGTGGGTTTGAGTATCTTGTTGATGAATGCTTTGTGCCAGCAAGATTGCTTTAGTTTCTTCGACCTTTCACAACGTTTTCATGATTTTCACTGCCAAGTTAGCATTTTTATTTAGTTCTAAAAGTTGTATGGCCATCGGAGGACATTCAGGCTCAGGGACATGGAAATGCTAACCCCACGGTTCCACAGAAGATGAGTAAAATTTGTGCAACTTTTGACCCGTATAAGTTGACATGTGGCTTATTTTTTATGTCCTTGCTGAGCCTTGATTTCGAAATGTATCTAGTCTTTTGTTGAGTTTGGAAGTAGCTACTTTTGTTTCTCTTTGATTTGGAAGTGATTATTTTCTGTCTTGGTTCCTATTCACCTGCGTTTGACAGGTCTTGATTTTGAAATCTTGGAGCAAGCTAGGTTTTTGTGATAGTTGTTGATTGTTTAGAGCTTCGCATGCAACTGCATCAGGAGGTGTTAATATCATGGAAGGGTCAGTTCGAGCGCGTCCGCGTAGCTGGAGAAGACGATCGTGTTGGGGTTCTGGGCTCTTGGCCTAACAGCCGAAGCCGAGCATGAAATGTATTTGGTGAGTTTTGGGTTTCAATTGGAGGTCATCCACTTCAATTCTTGAACCAAAACCGAGCTTAACCAATTCAGCAGTTGATGTTAGTTGTCAGTGCTTAAACGTCAGGTGTTTGCATGACACACAATTATTATGGGGGTTATTGCGTTCTTGCTCTTATTCCGAACTGCAATTGTAATTTACCCTCTTTTTGTCCACTTTACGATTTTACCCCTACTTTTTAAAATTGAGGACTAAGTTTGTAGTTCGGAGTGAGGATAAAATCACAATTACAGTTCGGATTGAGGGCAAGAATACAATAACCCTATTATTCTGCTATCTGGGACTGAAGTGCCTGCTTGGCCTGGGGGACAGCGGCTACAGGCAGTTGTATGGGCCTGTGGGGGATTCGGACGAACTGTTGGACTGGGCTATATTTGGCTATATGGGACAGGCTCACCGGACCCGAACCACGGTCCACGGACCTCGGTTTGGTTCCCTCCCCGGGAGGCGCGCACCGGGGATCTATGGTGTTGTTTAGATCAAAAAATTTTGACTAAAAATGTCACATTGAATGTTTGGATACATGCATGAAGTATTAAATCTATATTGTAAAGATCCAAAACAATTAAAAATACTTCTTACCATAGAAAAACATCTCTTACCCCTCACAATGGTCCCATTTGCCAGGTTTTGATGTGGCGAAAGTTTTGATACCGCTGAAAAAAGAGTGCTTTCTAAAATATTTCCTGAATTTTGATACTTCTTTTTTCACCGTGAAAAATTCTACCCACGCACCATACCCACCTCCAATCCCATCCGGAAAACACTCAAATTATAATTGGTAATTGTATGCAGTCAGGATGTAGCACCAGTGGCCATCGATACCGGGATGACGTTGCCTTTCCTATAAAATTTTCCTACCCACCAACGGTACCCATGCATGCCGAAAACGAATTCTCTTTCCTAATATACAAACATATCTTTGATCCGTCTGCATTCATTGAATTAAATGCCGTGATTGGCTATCAAATTCCGTTGGCAACAAACCAAATTCGGGACATTTCCTTCCTAATTAGCTATTGCCCATGCACCCATCCTGTGCAGCGAGAGAAGATCCTTCCTAATTAGCTAATACGTACATGAAGAAGATTTGCCCGTGCACCCAGCCTTGTGCAACAGGAGAAGATTTACCATGCACAAAAAAGAATCGAATTAGATGGAAGAGTGGTAGCCTGTGCAGTGGGAGAAAATTTGTTGTCTACAAAAAAGGTATTGAAGAGTGCTTGCCATATTAAAAGACGAGATCTAAGGTATAATTGACTTTCCAAATCCAATTAACTTTCCCTCTACGAGCATCCAATCAAATTGCTTCTTTCTCGCCACCCCGATCACGATATCGCCTCGTTTTTGTACGCTCATGTGACTGCCCTCGTCCCTGGCAGGTCACGCCTTCTGCGGCTCTACCGACTACGTTTCGTCCGGCTGATGATCGGACACCCAGCACGCCACCGACGTCTTCCGTCGTCAAATCGGACTGCGTGCTTGCTCAAGCCTGCGCTGAACTATCTGCACTGCTCCAAGTCTCCACTCCACGCACGCCGTGAAGCTGCCCACGATCGTTAAACCACCTCGTTGTCTTGCTCTTCTCACGCTGATAGTGCCGGGATCAACGACCATGCCGAGCGATCGCGCCACAGCGATGCACGCTGACATCATGGCAAACATCGTTCACCGACGTGGTTCTCCGTGATAACCTCTCATCTCCTAGGTATAGTTTTCTTGATAGTGTAGATGTAGATACCATCTTTTCTTTATTCATTCATTTGCTTTTCCATTGTAGATCTTATGCATTTGCATTGTCGTTTGTAATGGAACATCGAGTTCCGCTTGGAGATGACACCAACACAACCAGATCATAATCATGTTCGATCGTGACTAACAAGAGACAAGACAGAGACTGGTGTTGAGAATACAAGTACGGGTAACTAAGATCTCGTTGCTTATTTTCACCATCTATAGTTTCTTTAAAATGTTTGTTGCAACAAAAATTTAGTGAGTATTTTTTTGCAACATTGTTCTTCAAACACGGCATGCACGTGCAACCTACTAGTGTGGGTAAAATAAAAACCAATTGCACGGATGGGTTGTAAATCGCGAGACGAATCTAATGAGCCTATTTAATCCATGATTTGCAACAGTGGTGCTACAGTAACCATCTGCTAACCATGGATTAATTACCATCAATAGATTCGTCTCACGATTTACAACCCAGCTGTGCAAAAAGTTTTGTAAATAGATTTTATTTAATACTCCTAAATAGCAAGATTTACTTTCAAATTTTTTTTAGCATGTGATCTAAACACACCCTATATATATTCTGAAAGATTTTTTCTTAATCGTCTTCCATCTTCCAATGTTTGAGATCCGTGCGAGTTAAACAAGTGGAACATATCAAAGCACATGAGAAAGCAGTGAGCGTGCGGCAGTCTCATGGGTGGGGGGAGCAGAACACATGTCAGCGTCCGATTGGCTGCTGTGGAGGAGTGACGGGAGGAATCTCATTTCCATCCAAAAATTTGATTTCATTTTTCTCTCAAACTATAAATGTGTTTTGTATTCCGTTTGAACCATGGTATTACTTACAATTTATACAACAAAACAAGATCAAATATGAATATATTTTATTTTTTTAATTTTTTTTCCAAAAGCAACATTTAGTAGGTACTAACTCAACATCTTAATATACATGTCTCAACATTTTTGATGTAGTGCTTCAACATTTCCACATAAAATGTTGAACCAGTTTACTGTAATTGCTGGACTAAATTTGAATAAATGTTGAATCTAGTATGTTAAAATGTTGACCATATTAATTTAATATCCTGAAATAACAAACTATTTAGCAAAATAATAAAATACCAAAGAAAGATGATAAAGGGATAAAATATTTGATTACTTTATCCCCTGCTAGCTGCTGCTGCCGTCGATCCTCACGTGCTAAATTGAAGCAGGTCAGCTTGCAGCTGCTACTAGCTAATGGTTTCCACGGACCATCTAAGATTAGCAGGCCGTAGACGGTGCGGACAGTGGGCCTAGCGGGCCGTGCGATGAATAGACCTTCCGGAATATAGATAGGAGCCCCCGGCCCCGGCGCGCACCTCCGCAGTCCCCTTTCCAACTCAAGCTGCTCTGCTCCGCCACGGCAGTGAGCGGCGCCGGCGTGGCTGCGCCGAGGGTTAGCTATTACCTCAGGAACCCACTGGTCTCTAGCGGCTGGGCACACCTCCTATTAACTACTCGTAGTCGAGAAGCCAGCAGAACTGCAGAAGGGTGGTGCCTCAAGAGGACAGTACCAGCTCGCACGCAAGGTGCTTGTGGGAATGCTCCTCCGGCAGCTGCATCTTCAAGCGCGGCGGCAGTGCGCATCCCGTCCGCTTCGGGAGCTCCCCGGCCTCCTTTACCTCTTCTGCTCGCTGTCCATCGTCCCTCCTGAAGCCTCGACCACGCCCCCGCGCCGGTCTCCACCTGTGCGAGTCCAAGGCTCGCCTAGCTCCAGTTCTGGCCCCCTTGGCTCCGGCTTCCGCATCGACGTGGTCGACTCCGACCTATGGCTCGCGTCCCTGGGCTTTCTGCCGGAGCCTGCACGCGGCAGCGAGTTCACAGATGACTTTCAGCAACATGAGGGTGATGAGATACATGATTCGGATGATGAGATCGATGACATGAGGCACCGCAAGAAGCTGTTCTACAAGCTGGACAGGGGCTCGCGGGAGTTTGAGGAGAATAGCGTGTCCTTGCATCGCAGCAGAAAGAGGGAGAAAGCCAAGGCCAAGAACTCAAAGGAATGCAAGAATGTGGAGCCTATCAAGTCTGTTTCTGCCAATGTTCCAAAGCTGAAGGCAAAGCGTTCAGCACGCGAGGACGACATGGTTGAGGTGAAGCGGGAACGGGTGCCAACGTTCAACCAGATGACCGATCCTTACCACCACCCTTTCTGCCTTGATATACACATCACCAAAGGGTCAGTGCGTGCTTGCTTTGTGCACCGAGTGACCAGCAGGGTGGTGGCTGTTGCACACTCCATATCAAAGGATATGAAGTATGATCTGGGTTCAAGGAAGGGTAAGGGTTTGAAGGCCTGTGCGGCTGTTGGTGCCGTGCTTGCGAAGCGTGCCATAGAGGATGATATTCACAATGCAGTGTATACACCAAGGAAAGGGGATAGGATTGAAGGAAAAATTGAGGTTGTGTTGCGTGCAATAATTGATAATGGAGTTGATGTGAAGGTGAAACTGAAGCAAAGAAAGCCGATAAAGGTATTCCATTGCTTATTGTTGCATTTATTTTGTATGGTGTTGAACTTGAGTAGAGGCTGTTGTGAGTTTCTCTAGTAATTATTTTTCCTGTCAGATGTTACATATAGGTATAGTGTATTGCAGGACTTTAAAAGACTACTTTGCTGATGCTCATGTGTGTTACTCATACACAAGTGAAATCTGGACCAAGCTGGGGTTAGACCATGAAAAATGCAAAAATGAACAGAAGCAGTTCCGTAGTGAAATTTAGTTCCATGTTTTTGTGGAACATCATCAAAACATTTGTTGATATGCTTACATAATATATTATGTTCTGTTATAAATTCATTTTCTATTTTTCTGTAAGAAAATACATTCAGCTTTGCTAAATAGAAGGAAAAGGACAAAACTTAGATGCTGACAGTATTTTGACACTGGTAATTATTGCTGTGGCTAAAATTACAATAAGCTATCATGAAGTAAACTTTTTAATTCCTGAAAAGAAAATAAGGTGAACAGAATTGGCCTTTAATCTAAATCATGAATATCCACCTCATTTTATCTTGTAAAACCTATGATGTACCATATTGAGAAGCAAAAATGTTCAGAATGCTGTTCTAGTAAACCAATTTCTCGTCTTCATCCAACATTGCAGTGCTGAGGTTTTTGGTTTTCAGTACATTACTCTGCTCACACGATCAGCTACAGCTTTAAAGCAACACATAAATATCAATATGTCCCTTTGCAATGGGAATCATCAGTGTTACAATTGCTATGGCACCGCCACCATTAAGAACCCACAATTCTTGGTCTCACTGTTTTCTTTTACCTTTACTTGCAGAAAACACTGGTGGTGCAGCAAGATCAGTCCCCCTAAAAGGTCAGCAATTGTTCAGCACCATGAACCAAAATGCTTCAAAACTCATGAATTTTATCTAGAAAACTGATGACTGAAAGAGGAACAGGCAGCTGATGGAAATGCGTGCAGTTCTCATAGATGGCCCTAACGTTCTTGTTCCATGTACCCACAAATCACCTGCTTCAGTGCTTCTCAACCTCAACATTCAGCCAGTGCTACACACATAAACTCAGCATGGTTAAATTCTGCAGTATGTTCTTGGCGCCGGCCTCCTGTTCTCAACGAGCGCATGTTCTTGGGAGAGCGAGAGAGGGAGGAGAGAGGTGCACGGTAGAGAGACGGGCAGAGCCGATTGGATCCAATGAGTGGTAAAGGATAAGGTGAGGGCAATGTGGTCTTTTTAGGGGGCTGTAAAATGAAAAAGTGAAGGAAAATCAGAGAAATAGAGAAAAGAAGATGAAATCTCTTGAATCGAAAGAATTTACATGTGGGAGGTTATATTTCGAAAGACTTGCGAATTGGATGTTAAAACGCCTAAGGCGTATGTATTCAATGTCAAGTATCGAAATTTATCGCCCGCGTGCGCCGAACGCTCCGTTTCTTTGTGTTTTCCCCGGCTCGCTTCAGGCGATCGCCGCCCCCATCTCCGCCCACCCTGCAGGAGAGCCTCCGCCTCCCGTCCACGCCGACGGGGTGAAATCGAGCGAATCCATCCAGCCTCCGTGTGCAGATTCCTCCCAAAACCCCTCTCACACCCCATGCCGCTCGCCACGCTGCTCGCCCACCTCGCGGCCCGCCGCTTCGGCCGCGTGGTGGAGCTCACGGGCGGCGGCGCGTCCACCGCGGCGGCCGCGCACCGCGCCCTGCACCTCCTCCTCCGCACCGCGCCGCTGCCCCCTCTCCCGCACCTCGTCTCCCTCGCGCGGTGGTCGCGGGCCCACTTCCGCGCGCCGCTCCCGCTCCCGCTCCACGCCCTCCTCCTCGCCCGCCTCGCCTCCCGCGGCGACGGCGGCGGCGGGGAACACTACTCGCTCCTCCGCGCCGAGCTCCACGCCCTCGCGGCCGCGCGTCTCCACTCCCCGGCCTCCATCCTCCGCGCCCTCCCCGCCTCGTTCCCCTCCGCGCCGCTCATCGCCGACATGCTCGTCCTCGCGCTCGCCCGGGACCCCCAGCCGCTGGCCGCATACGAGGCATTCGTCCTCGCGGGCGCCGAATACCCGCGCCACCGCCCCTCGGCCTTCTCCGTCAACGCCCTGCTGGCCGCCCTCGTCCGCGCCGACCGGGTCGACCTCGCCGAGAAGGCATTCAGGGCGGCGCTGCGGCGGCGCGTGTCGCCGGACCTGATCACCTTCAACACCGTCATCTCCGGGCTCTGCAAGACCGGTCAGCTCCGCAAGGCCGGCGACGTCGTCAAGGACATCAGGGCGTGGGGGCTGGCGCCCTCGGTGGCCACGTACAACACTCTCATCGACGGGTACTTCAAGTCCCGCCAAGCAGGGAAGATGTACCATGTAGATGTGCTGTTGAAAGAGATGATCGATGCCGGTCTTTCTCTGAATGTGGTTACATTCAATGTGCTGATTAATGGGTATTGTAAGGAATCCAACATTACAGCTGCAGTGAAGGTCTTCGAGGAGATGAAGCAGCACGGGATTTCCGCGAATGTGGTGACATACAGTTCACTTGTTGCCGGGCTCTGCAGTGAGGGGAAGGTGGAGGAAGGCGTGAAGCTAGTGAAAGAGATGGAAGAGCTGGGGTTGGCATGCCCTCTGTTTACCCTGAACTGTGTGCTGAATGGGTTTTGCAAGAATGGCATGATGGTGGAAGCTGAGGACTGGATTGATGGTATGGCACAGAGTGACATGAAACCCAATGTGGTTACTTACAGTACCTTGGTCGATGGATACCGTCGTCTTGGAAAGATGGAGGAGGCAGTGGCGGTGAAGGAGGCAATGGCAGGGAAGGGGATTAGTCCAAATGTTAACACATATAATTGCTTGTTAGTAGGGTTTACCAGTAGTATGGATTGGAGCAGTATTTCAGGCCTTCTCGATGAGATGAAGGAGAAAGGTGTGAAAGCAGATGTTATCACATATAATGTGCTTATTGGCGCGCTTTGTTGCAAAGGTGAGGTCTGGAAAGCAGTAAAGCTCTTGGATGAGATGTTAGAGGTTGGTTTGGAGCCAAAACATCTGACCTACAATACCATTATAAAAGGGTTTTGTGAGAAGGGGAACATTAAGGCTGCCTATGAAATTAGGAGTAGGATGAACAAATGTAAGAAACGGGCGAATGTGGCCACATACAATGTGTTTCTCGAGTACTTCTGCAAGATGGGGAAGATGGAGGAGGCTAATGAGCTCCTGAATGAAATGTTGGAGAAAGGTCTAGTTCCAAATAGGGTCACTTATGAAATAATCAATGCAGGCATGGTAGAAAAAGGCTTTGTGCCTGATATAAAAGGATTTGCAGCAGATATTTCTAAGAGCTTCACATCTTCCTGAAAGGTATGTTCTTGCAGTGTAGTAATATAGTTTGTTAGAACTTGCTGTAAGGTGTGACGTGTGACTCTAATTTCTGCTAGGTCATGTTTGCCTCGTCTAGGTTTGGGTTTGGAATTATGATTACTTCTTGAGATTAGGAGTTGCAATCCTTATCTCTGTTAGGTCATATTTTGCCTTGTCTAGATTTGGATGTGGAACTGTGATTCCCTGTTGGAGCTTGGGATAGGAATATTGATCCTTATTTCTGCTAGGTCATGTTTTGCCATGTCTAGGTTGTATGTGATCATTTCATTTGTGTGAGGTGTAATGTGGGAGCAAATCTGTCCATTAGGCAGCTCAGTTGCCAATCAATCATCCGCTCCAACTACCATATGGTTAGTTAACTGTTATGAGTCCACCAATGTCTATGTGTGCATGAGTATTAGTATACAAAGATTTGCTCAGCTAGTATTTATATTGCCATATCATAATATAATTTATTTGAGATGTTCAAGTGCTATTTCTAAACATCAGACAGAATGCTGAGAACTTGAGGATTGGATGCAAGCATTTCTCCTACTTCATTTACAGACATGTGGATCTGAGAATGGTAGCCCGGTATGTCTCCTGGTCACTATGCTTCTTAGTTACCAGTTTACCACAAGATTTGCATTTTTAAGTTTCTCAGAATAGTGACATTACAAGTGTATAACTTCTGCATCTCGGTTACTGACCTATTTTGTTTGGTTTACAAGGGACATGAATAATCTGCTGAAATTATTCTCAGGTGCTGGGTTGAAGTCTAAAAGATTGATCATGTTTTGAGGACTGGAGATGAAGGCATTTAAAAGACCATCTGCCATTTCTTTTGCCTGGGTACTGCAAAGCTGCATGTTTATGTTTAGTTGGTTTTCAGGAATCATATATGGACCACCTGTGCGACTTCTATGCAATGCACAATATACGACGTCGTTGCTTGACACGTCATGATGCTAGCAGCCCAAAAGAACACTTTGCTTATCATCAGATCAAGGCTTGCACACCCCTTTCTGTTGATTGTTACAATGTGGGTCAGTTGATGGCAATCTCATGAGAAAATGGGGTACTGGAGTGCCTTGTGGTTATCATCATCAAAACCCAACTCCTGCGGTTGCTTGATCAAATGTCACATGATTGATTATTCCACGTTCAAGGCAATAATCTTCATGAGAAATTGAGCTTTTGACAATTCCTTTGAGAAAGTTGCCACTCGCATTGCAGTATCTGCCATGCAAGTAGACTCATCCCAGCAGTATGACGCCTCATTACTTTGATGTTCGGTCTACTAAGCAGGCCCTTTGTACAGTCCTGGCTTATGTACTTGACTATGTGTGCTATAGTTGTCGATTGACAGATATTGTGATGAGCATATGATCTTTTACGATTTGACCGTACAAGAAAAATAATAGAGTCAATTTTTGATTATCCACTGCTCTCTGTGTGTTTCTTTTGGGAAAGTATGTTTTGACTCAGCGTGGTATTGTTCTGCATCACGAGTTCCAAATTTGAAGCTGTATTCTTTTGTATGATCATGGTTTGTGTGCTACTCAATTCAAGGGGATCTCAAACAGAAACAGCTTCGGTTTATTTGGTAGGCTGCGGTGCCACTGCGGAAATGCAGCTAGTCCATGGAGCCTGTTTTACTGTCGTTGCCAATTGAGCCGACTTTAAGAAATTTGCTGAGGAGCACACATGAAAGTGAGCTAGCGACCGCAGGTAACTCTTGAACAAAACACTAGTAATTCGCCTGCAACGCAACTCTTGGTTTGGATTCGTGTTTGCCGATTACTGAGGAATATGACTTAAAGCTGTTGACTCTACTGTGCCCAGTCGTATTCATGTGCTTGGTATTTTCAGCACCAGTGAATCTTCCAACCGTACAGCGTCAGTTTCAGAGTGCTTATTTCGTACACACCTCTCAGTCCAACAGCAGGGACAACGACCAATCAGAAAATGGATCACGGTCAAGCATCCAAAATAAACTTTTCTCGAAAAAAATAAATTGCATGCATATGATAATGTACCTGATTGGCACACCTTACTGTCAATTTGTCATTCATAGACCGTCTAGTTCAGAACAAACAAGCTGGATGCAGCCAGGGGCAATCATTAAGATCAAATTGAACTCAGAAGTTAAGTAACTACTAACAGTAATATCTCCTGAATAATCATACAAAGTAGATGACCCAAGTAGTTAGTTGCACTACCATCATAAGGTTCCCGTTTTAAGCAACAGACAAGCACACAACACTCAATAAGCCAAAGCAAATCAAATACGGCCACAACCTAATAGTATCAATCCACATTGCAAAAATGACAATCAGTTATAAAACTACACCTGTAGCAGTTGAAGTGACTATCATGTGCACATTTGGATAGTAATTCAGATTAATCTGTCTTATGCAGAGATTTTGTGCTCATGACCTTAAGCAATACGTATTCTAATGTTAGGTTATGCGCATTAACATGCAAGTACATGCCCTGTTTTGAACATGGAGGCAATGCTATAACAGGCACCTGACCTGACTATTAGATAAACACCAACAAATATTCACAAATCACTACGCGGTGCACACAGAAACCATTAGATAGCTGGTGCCAATACCATTTAGCAAAAGAAATTGATCATCAACACATTTCATAACTACCTGTCAGCTAATGCAACCGCTAGCACTTCAGTTCAAACAACCATTAATTCACATACAAGCAAAGAATCGTAGGCCAACCAAGATGATCCTCAAATGGCTAATCAAAACATGCCATGGTGCATCAGGGAAGAGCAGTAATTAAAAAATTTGAAATGGGACACAAATCTGTCAAAAATAAACAATCACAACCGTGCTATCGAAGCTGGGCCACAATACATGAGACAGCAGAACAAAGAACATTGTTTCCGAAGAACATTTCGCGATGCATAACATTGATTGATAAGTCCATCAGAAACAAGCACAATTCATAGCTTCGGCGCGCTTCAGGAGCGTATTCACAAGGAGGGCAAACCCCTAGTACTTCCAACCACACATCACACACAGACATTACGAATCACTCAACACATAATCATATGGTCATAGATTATCCCACTGCACGAATTTGCCCTCCCTCCCGGGAGCACCACCAAACCCTACCCCTATTTCTTACCTCCGTCGTGGACCTCGAGCTCCTGGATGATGACGTAGCCGACCTTCTTAGGGCTCTCGGTGTCGGACGCCTCGTCCTCGTCGCCGTAGAGCTCTTCGTACGGGGAGGCCGCGGCGGCGCCGGCGACCATGGACCAGACGAGGTACACGGAGGCGGCGGTGAGCGCGCCGCAGGCGACGCCGAAGAGGAGCCCGACGACGACCACGAGGATGTCCCTGGCGCGCTCCTGGGGCCCGGCGGCCGCCGCGTGGGCCGGGTGGGGGAGCTCGGGGAGGCGGATCTGGACGTTGGCGGGGATGGAGTGGAGGTGGTGATGGTTGCGGTGGCCGTGGTGGAGGTGCGGGCCGAGGCGGCGGACGCGGAACACGGTGACGACCGTGGCGACGTGGGGGACGCCGCGGTAGCGATGGGCGGCGCCGTCGCCGCCGCTGGGGTTGGGGTTTGGGTCGGCCGGGAAGGCGACGAGGAAGGTGCGGCACGGGCGCGCGTCGGCGGCGAGGAGGGACGCGGCGGTGACGGCGAGCAGCAGGAGGAGGCGGCGGGCGGCCATGGCAGGCAGGCGGCGGCGGAGAGCCAGATTTGTGTCCGGGGAAAGGGAAGAAGGTTCGCTCGGAGAAAATGGAGCTCGGAGTCGACTCTTCAGCCGGGGGTGCGAGGGGAATCCGAGGGGGACGGATTTTTTGCAGTGTAGCCCTTGTTTGTTCCGCACTGTCCGATTTAGGCTTACGAGTGAAGTACTTCACGGTTCAGACGTGGAGTCCGCTGTCCGCACACCTAGCAAGTCTTTTTTTTTTCTCGAGATGTATAGAGCCTGATTTGTTTAATTTTAATTTTTATCAAACTAAAATCATGGCAAGCTAAGATATTGGCTTACCAAAATCAGAACATGCCAAAGTGTTAGCAAGAAATTTAGATATTTATATGATTTAATGTCAAAACATGGCAACCAATATTTTTTCCTTTTGTAAGAAGTTTTTAATAATTTACCATTATTTTGGTCAAATACTGAAGTGCCAACTTTTTCGATATAAACTAATTGGTAGCCAAATTTTACTGGCATGTTCTGATTTTGGCTTGGCAGGATTGGCATGCAACAAATCAAGCTCATAATCCACGAGTCTTTCTTCGAAAGTTAATATATATACATAAACAGCAGCACTATTTTAAATCTTAGATGGAGCGGCTATTCTACAGCTATCAATCAAATTATTTATTAAATTGACTAAAATTTACTAAATTTAATTACTATATTACTAAATCATATTTAGTCAAAAGATCTTAGTAACCATATGTATTAGTAAGGTGTAGCTACACTTTAAGTTTGGAATAGTACATGGATATACTCGAATTGCATTTGGAGAAACATTAGCATACTATTCTAACGAGGGTATTTTACATAACACGGTATAGATATAGACTACACAACAATTTTTATGAATATATACACACTCAATCTTAAACATGAGCACATTCGAAAGATTCAGTAAATCCTGAAATGAAGGAAGCTACCGTACTATGTCTCGTGTGGATACATACGTCGCCAAGAATAGCATTTAAATCATAAAATAAATCTGAAAAAACCTAGCAAGCAAGAGCTCGAACCTAAGTGGCAGGTCCCGCTATAAAAAAGAGTCTAACCAATTTAGCAGTGCGCGCCCTCAATCTAATATTCAGGTTAAAATCTCTAGGATGAAATTTAATAAATGAATTGTAATATATTGGATACATGTCCAATTAAGTTTGTACTTGAGTGGTTATACTCGAAGCATATCTGAGCTTAGCATGCACCGGGTTTTGTTTTACTATTAAACTATGTGTCTTACAGTTTGGTACCATTGGTCTTTATGCTAATTTCAGTTATCATGAGCATCAAATAAGTTCCACGCAGTTTTTCTGGCTCGATATCTCAGGCATGGGTCTTTCAGAAAAAAAACATCTCAGACATGGTTTTTCTACCTACATTGCACATTGGTTTTTGCGTTTGTATTCTTAGGCCAGTCCCAACCCATAATGTTCATAGATGATGTCTATGCTGTCACGTAAGCAAAATATCTTCTTTAGAAACTATACTCTACAACCCATAATTTATTAGTATAGTTTCTAATGAATGTATTCTCTCTCCTCTCCACCTATCATATTTGTTCTCTATATACTATGAAGCTTCCAATTGCAATTTAATAGTGATTAGTGCATTGTATTCCATGTTAAAACTGAGTCTTGCATGAGATCCGGTTTCTTCCACTCTTTTTTTTTCTCATTTATTATAGTACCACATAAGCTAAAAGTTCTATGTGGCAATGTAATTAATATCATAGATATCATCCTACATGGAGAGTTGGGAGTGCCCTTAGACCAGTTTCAGTGGGGAATGTCATCGCACAGTTATCAACACTAGAAATTTGAGAACTATACCAGAGGAGTGTCATCACCATGATACTCTTCTCTCATCTTATTACATTTCTCCTCTTCTCTCTTGTATCATGTTAGCAAAAAATTTTATAGTTTTACTACGATGACGTTATTTATTCAGAGCTTGACTGGAACACGGGCAGCACGCGCTGAGACGCCGCACCGACAATCTCGATGCCGCAATTGTTGGGCACCGAGGCACGTGGCCACGAAGCCACGCGGCCATGCCCCGTGCCATCCACGCCTAGCATTTCCGGCGCATCCACGCGCTGGAGCCTCCGCCGTCTGTCTACCCTCACACACTGACACACGGGCCACACCCAGCCCGACGCAAAAACAACGGCGAAGCACGACGTCGGTCGACGACGTTCCCCGCTAGGCCTCTAATTCCCGCATTGGGCTACGGAAATTCCCATCGGGCCACGTGTGAACAATACAGCCCATAGAAAGGCCCAGTCGTTTGGACTACCTGGGCCGTCCGCTGATTCCACGTGTAAACGGGCCTGAACACCTGACCCTCAAAAGGAAAAAAAAGAGTAAATTGCAGTCCCCGAACTCCTAGCGAAGCCGCTTAAATCCTCAAACTCTCAAAATTTCTAAAGTGTTTTATAGGGTCCAAAACGCGCCAGTGCAGCAAACCATTATGCCACGCGAACTCAGCTCCCTGCTGTTTTTACAAAAACCCACTGCCCTCGCTCACCCTCACAATGGCCCCAGCTCCTCCACGGCGTCGGGGCGCCGCACGACATCGAGCGGGGCGGCTACTTCGGCGACACGGCGGCCATCGACGACGTGGTCACGGAGGAGCCCGACGTCGGCTCGCGGGCCGTCGGCCGGGCGCAGGGCACCTACATGCTGGCCTCACAGCACGAGGAGGTGTTCGTGGTCGCCGTCACCGTCGCACTCACCGCGGGGCCATACAACGGCAGCACCTTCTCCGTGGCCGGCCGCGTTGGGGTCTACAACGACAAGGCGGAGGCCGCGGTGGTCGGCGGCACGGGCCGGCTCCGGCGCGCCGGCGGCTACCTCACGTGGAGGATGGTCAAGCTGGTGGTGTCCGAGGGGTACGTAAGGTGGAGCTGGACGTGCACATGGCCGTGCCGGTGAGCGCCGCCGCGGCTGCCGGTGGCAATTGGTCATGTTCCGTTGCGATCGAGTAATTAATAGCACAAATTTGCGATCGAATAACAGCACAGATTGCTTCTTGCAATTTTGGCTGAATCGCTGGTCAACCTTGCATTGGCTCCAAGCTATTAGCTTGATTGATGTACTGAGTTCTCCACATCATATCCATCCCTTGGATTTCCTCGAAATCGAATCACCCGAGTACGCACCGGTACGTGCCGCACTGGTGGTAGGCTGGTAGCAAGCGGCGGCAGCCAGCATGGGCGGCGCGCGGCGTCGGCGTCTTCCGCGGGGTCGCGCCGCGCGCTCTGCTCGGGCTGGGCGCGCCCCGCCCCCTTCCGCGCGCTGCCGGCCACGTGACGCGGTCACGTACGCACGTACCGGTCTCTCCTCGTCCTCGGCGCGGGCGCGACGAGGACGCCACGTCTCCGCCGTGCACGCGTCGTGATGCTACAGTGAATGGCGCGCGCCAGCAAGGAGGGCGTTACGTTGAGGTGGATGGAGTGGTCTGATGGTGAGGACTGAGAGCAGAGGATTTTTGCCTGCCGCGTTTTACGGAAAGTTGCCGCGAGCGAAGGGGATTGGGTGCGTGGCCATGCTTGCCTTGGGGTAGGCGGGTTTTCGAAAAAACACCAGGAGCCGAGCTCGCGTGGCATGACAGGTCGTCACAGGTTGCTGCGCTGGCGTATTTTGAACCCTCCGTGAGACGCTTAATATACTTTAGACATTCAATTAGTCGATTTGAGAGTTTGGGGATCTAAGCGGAACTTCGCTACAAATTCGGGGACAAAAAAAAGCAGTTGTGTCTCATGTGTGTGCCCGCCGTAGCTATACGTCGCTCGTGCGACAAACCTCGGAACCATCACTCGCACCGGCCCAACGGGCCTTCTTCTTCCTCGAGCACGGCGCGGGGGCGGCGAGGCGCGGCGGGAGGCGGCGGCCGACGGTTCTGGATTAGGGAGGTTCGGGCTTCGGGGTTCGTGTTGCCGGGGTTCGGACCGCTCACCGCCGGCCATAAAGGGAGGACCGTCGGCGGCAGGCTGGCACGGCGGAGAAGGCAGGCGCGGGGGCGGTGAGGCACGGCGGTGGGGGCGCCGTCGGCCGAACAGTGGGAGATGGCGGTTGGGCCGGCATCAGGGCGGGGGAGCGCGACGACAGCGGTGGACGGAGGCGGCGGTGGCGGTGATGGAAGGCGTCCAGCGCGGGACGGCCGGTGCGGAGCTCCAGCGGGACCCTAACGCCGGTGGGGTGGGGAGGGTCTGGGCGGCGGGCGATGGCCGGCGGCCGGCGGGTGCTCAGTGCTAGGGAAGAAGAAGGGTGGGGGAGGTGACGCTTGTGGACCGCTGGGCGCCGTTGCTTTAGGTGATGGATAATTTTCCCGTCACCTGAAGCGATGCATAATCGCGCTCGCGTGTGCCTGGGCAAAACCTTAATCATCTACTGGTTTTGACAGAAGACCCCAAAGAGAGATTAATCAGCATCAAACGACGTACTGCACGCACGCATGCATCAACACAAACACGTGTTCATATATATATGTCGCGATATATATGATGATGTTACAGAAGAGAACCTTCAGCCCTTTTCTTTTCTGATCTAGTAGAGAAGAGCTAGGAAGGGAAGCACACCACCTCATTAATCATAGATTCGTAATCATCAAACTCATATAAGAATTGCATTATACTAGTGCGCTTTTAGGAGAATTTTTTCCTAGATCGACTCGCACGCTGCTACTACATGAAGATATCGCATCACCATCAGAACATGAACGCTGCCATATGCAGAGACGACGCTGCACGAACTTTTACTGGAGTAGTACTTGACGGATGCCATATGCTGATATGCCGGCGGCCTCAGTAGCTCTCGCGGCCGCCGCCGGCAGCCTTGGCGTCGTCGTCGTCGTCGTACCCGAAGACGTCACGGTACTGGTCGTCGCTGGCGAAGAAGAGGAAGTAGCAGGAGAAGCCGACGATGGACGTGAGGCCGCCGGTGGCGAACCCGAACCATACGGCGTGAGTGGCGCTGATGCAGAAGAGGGGGTCCTGGCCGCCGCCGGTCGAGCGGTAGCTGTTGTAGGACTGGTGGATCGCGCGCCACTTGACGAAGAACGCGCCGGAGAGGAAGGCGAGGGCGGCAGCGGAGAGGACGAGGACAAGCCGGGCGCCGCGGCGGTCCTGCTGATGGGTGGCCATGGGCCATGGCGGCGCGCGTACGGCCGGGCGGCGATCGATCGAGGAGCTGGTGGCGCTCCGGCGTGGAGGGCCGGCGGGTTGGTCGATCTGCAGCTGGCGGTGAGAAGCGGGAGTGGGACTGTGGGAGGAGGTGAGCTTGGAAGGCTGGAGCAAGGCCCGTCCGGGCTCGAGCGGAGATTTTATAAGCAAGCAGGGTCTGCTAGCAGCCGTCTTGTCCGATGCTCTCGCCGGTGAGGAAAAGCGAGGGTAAAATAATGTCGCTGCGGTGTGAGTTCTTGTACTCGGGACAGTTTGGCAAGACGGCATTGGATCTGGTGTTGCAAATTCACACTACAAGACAAGGGTGGTTTGGAGGAAGGGAGAAGCAAGTGAGGTGGAGTCCATTATGTTGTGTAGATCAAGTGATTATGGTCAGCAGTTCATGCCCAATGGTCAATTCCATTTGCATGGGATAGTCGTTGCTGTCATACGCAAATTGAAATGGTGGGATGAAAGCTACGGAAGGCACCATATACAGTGTAAAATTCTGTCATCGCTGGGCTTGGCGATCGTCTCTTTCAAGCTGGTCGGTGTCGTGTGACAGCGGATCGAGGCACGACGTTTTCTGTTTCGTGTTCGATCTCTTTTCTTTTCCGTGTGTAGGCGCTCGCATGCTAGAAATCGATCGAAACCGTTTTGGTTCTTAGTCGTTTTAACCCATTTTCAAAAGGACTTTTGCCATTCACAATCACCAAACATGTGCAAGCACGGTCTCTCACTCCCTCCACATCTTTTTTTTGAAGAATAACTCCCTCCACATCTTGCAATAACATGCGCCGATCATCGTCAAACGAAATCAAGCAGAGTGGATAGTAGCCAAACAGCGGTCATCATCAGCTCGTCACGGGCAACGCAGAAGCAAGCACAGTGCAGTACACACTCTGCCTAGGCTAGTTTTGGCCAGAGGTGGGTGGCGGCGTTGGCGTGGCGTCCCTGGGCGCACATGCAAGGAGCTACGACTTCTTTTGCTGCGTAGGTTTTCCATGTCATATCATGTCCCCCTGCCTGTCCTGGCTCTCGCCAACGTGGACAGCAACGCAGCAGGTAGTGGGTGGGCATAGGGTGGCGAGAGTGGGCGGGGGGCCCAACCCGCCCACAGTGCCCATGGCCAACAGGCCAAGCTCCGAACCATTGTGAACCTCCAATGGCAAAGGTGACTGACGACGTCCAAAGTCCGAACCATTGTGAACCTCCAATGGCAGCTGGGCTGGGCAGCTTGGTCTATGCCATTGACAGCGTGACCTCTGATGGTCAGAAACGTATACCGCCCCATAACACAGCAATACATGCGCTGGATCCTGCTTTTGGTCTTTCAAATTCCGATTCCAAGCGCATCAGTTCATGACATGATGAGCTCATGTGCATGGTCTTCTTTGCTGTCAAAGAAGGTAGTGGATGTTTTGCAAGAAGAAAGATGCCTCTGCAGATTTTGCACCATGCTGTCTACACTACAAACAATACCTGATACAGCAACGACAGTATGCACTTCTGTGGCTCAAAATCTGCTGATTCAAGTATGAATCGCGAATCCAAACTCTTCTCGGCAGCTATCAGGTATCAATGGATACAGCATTAACCACGATATGCACCATGTACCGTTGGATACAATCATTCCAGGTAATTTTATTCAATGTCATACCCAGCAGTTGGTTCAAGAGCCAACCTTACCGAGTTGCATTTCTCAAGGAGTGCTAAAATCTTTTCAGGATTACAAATCGATGCTGACAAAATCCCCAAGGTTAGGAACTTGGCAAGGGCAACAAAACCAGCATGTTTAGTCGGGTGTGGCCACACCCTGGTTAAGCTCAGCAAATCTCATGCCAACCCTCATGGAGTGCTTCAGGAACTTCTCAGCGCAGCGGCGGACGCATGACTCCTCTTGCTTGTCCAGGGTCTTGCGGCGGAACGTGTCCACGCAGTCCGTGAAGCATCTCTCCACCAGGGAATTGTACATTCTCAGACTGCAAAGTGATGGAGCAAAGATGTGAGGGTTCTAGATATGCAGTTTCACAGATGCAAAAGACAGGATTCAATGAGCTACCCACGAGTTTTGGGTTAGACAAAAGCGTAACAAATATGTGGAAACAACACTTCAAATTAAAGTCAAGTATTGCATAATTTGCAGATACATTGCTACAATGGAGGACGAGGACCATTAATTAATTTAACAGGGAAATATTATTCTGTTCCATCATCACATCCTTATTTCTCCACACTTTCGAGTAACCTCACATTATCACACCTAGCACTAGCCTCAAGCAGCAATATAACACCAATACTTGCATTTCTACCTCCAGCATCTACACCTTAAACAAAGTAGTCCCTTTCCAGGTATCTAAAATGCTGTAAACTAGAATTAATCAATGAGCAATTCTAATGCAACAGTTCTGAATTATCTAGAAGGATGACAAACTTTTACCCAATAGGTCTATAAAACAATCCATGCTCTATCAAAACTATAAAAATACAGGAATCTACAATTATGACAGTTTTGGCTATAGCTTGAAACCGGGGACCAGCAAATCTAATGTGGCAGAACAGAACATACAAATAGCTGGACACCTATAATATACGCATCGGAAATCACAAATAACAGAAGGAATGCAGAAAATCCATTAACCTATCAATTCTAACGCACAGAATCCTTGGTTACCAGTTACCACCAGAAAGGCCAGCCAGCAGTTAAATTTTTCAAGCCTAGAAACACCGGGTTCTAGTTCACCTGATAGTTTGGCAGCTTCTGAATACAACCAAGGACTAACTAATACTAACCTTCCATTTCCCAACCACGATTTTCTGCTCCTATGCCACTCGGACAAACTAAACTATTTATCACTGACGTCGGCAGCCAAAAGCTAGGAAATCAGAGCTTGACTCCCTAAACTTATACTAATCGGCATGATTTGGGACGTACCAGGTGCAAAATCACAAATCCAGAGGATACCCACAAGCAAAACCCTTCTATCCCAGATAACGATGCACAGCATAAGCAAACCAATCACCATTTCGGCAATAGACCACAGAGATCAATTTGTTACGGTTTTCCCAAAATTACGCTTCCAAATCAACAACCGGTGTCACCAGAGAGAGGGGCATGGGCATGGTCCTCGAACCTGTCACGGATCTGGAGCTGCTCGATCATGGCGGCCATGCGCATCTTGTCCTCCTCGGGGAGGCCGTCCAGGTCGCCGAGCATGCTCTTGTCCATGGCCGCCGCCGCTGCAGCCCGAGGAAGAGAGCTAGGTTTTGGAGCCTCGCGGAGGAATAGGAGAGAAGGCAAGACCCAATCAATGTGGTCTCCTCCCGGAAAGAAGCGGAGCAAATATGTCGCACGGCCCACCGCGGCCCACAGCTCTATCCCGTCGTCCAAGCGTGCTCGTCCACGCCGGGGGACTGGGCTGGGCTACGGAAACTGTACAGCGGGCCAAGATTTGTTATTCTTTTCATACTTGGGCCAAGATTTGGTTGTGCGCGCCCTCCCCGCCATGGATCCTGCTCATCTTCCGGAAAGATTTTTTCTTCCTCACCTTCCAGTGTTTGAGACTCATGCAAATATTTATCACTATTGGATTAACACTCAAAGCCTAACCCTCACCTCTCTCTCCTATCTCGTGCTCGCGCCGTTGCCGAGGCGACCTTCCCCTGCCAGCACCACCGTCGCGGCTGCCCCGCCGCCGCGCGCCCGCCTCTCGGCCCTCCCCTACCCGTGCGCCGCTCTCGCAGTTGCCCCGCCGCCGCGCGCCCGCGTCCCGGGCCTCCCTTGCCCACGTGCCGCCACGCGCCCCCCGCGCCATTGGCGTCGGAGAAGATGGTGGGGAAGATGGGGAAATGTTGGTTCAACATTTTTAAATTGAAGGTTTAATATGGTTCAACATTTTCAAAAAGAAGGTTCAACATTTTGAAAATGTTGATTCAATAATTTTTTCCTAGTAAAATGTTAAATGAGCTGAGCTGAGTCTTGATGGACTTTATAGGTAAGTTTGCTTAACCATCTTCCACAAGATGTATGGGAGCATCCCCCTCCCCCGCTGCTTGGGGAATATATGCCTCTTACCGGTGTTACTAGTACAAGTTAGGGACAAAGTGAATTAAATTTTTCGAAGTATGGATATCAATAACTTCTAAGTGTTTCATTTTCATTCTAAAATATGAATTTCATATGTGAAGTACTTTCAGTCACCTACGTCTTTGACAAAAGCATGGTCAACTTTTCAAAAGATTGGGTAATGATAATTTAAATATATTGCAGTTCTGTGTCATTATGTTCCGAACACCAAGATTTTTATGAGAAAGAATACCCTTTTCCTAAGAACTTACCGCCTCCGATGTCAAGTATAAGTTGGTTAAGACATTGTTATGTTCCCAACTTTACACTTTGAGTAATAGCATCTATATATGAATACATTGTTTCAAGTAAAAATAGTCACACGCATTTAGTATCAACTCGTTGTGCCATCTATGCAAGCTTTTACACATCTACCGATAGTTCAAACTCAAAAAATATACTTATTTCAATAAGTTGTACAATAACACAACAAACGAACTAAGTGTAAGTCAGCTAATTTGGTTCATTATTGTGAAACTCACCACATATGGGTCCTAGTCTTAAGACCCGGTATGCATGCTCTCATTTTTCTAACTTATTTTACAAATTAATGATATTTTTTTTCTTCAGTGGTAGCCAATATTCAATATTCATGTCGATAACAAGACTCTCGGCGATAACTTCTGCTGGGCTATTTTTTTTAAGACATGGAAGGGTGGGATGCCATCTATGGGAGTGGCGTGCGTAGTGCATTTTGAAAAAAAAAAACGCCCACAACATAGCAAATTGTGCATCAGTGCATGCAACGGGCTACAGCAGCCCACTCTATCTCTGCAAGCATGGATCATTTCAGGTTAGGTGGCTAGGCTACTGTATGGTTGCAACTTGCAAGATGGTAGGATTTGGGCCAGAGCGAGACAGGTCCTGACGCGGATCAGTGAGGCAGCAGCTGGCGCGAAGATCTTGCCGGCTGTGGCGACGGCGAGGAGGCCGACCGCTTCTGGGGTTTGGCGTAGAGACAATTCCTTGAATGCTTTCTAAATTTATAGCAATCCCTTTAATACTATTGAAAATTAAGCTATCCCTTCGTTGCCATCAGAATTTAACATTTCATCCTTTCACTGCCATTCCGTTCAATTCTGCTGTTATCGTGACGGAAACTGCCGCGCACCCCACATGTAAGTAAGATGGAGGACTAAAGCCTTCTTTTTGCCCCTTCTTGATTTCCGATGGACCGATCATGGTCGGCGGCGTGGCGAGCTGCCCCCGCTGGCGGCAAGGCCGGCTGCTGGCAGGGCGGCGCAGGTCCGCGGCCAACGCACTCAGGGGAGGCGGCGGCGCGGCCTGGGGCGGTATAGGGGCGGCCAGCAAGTGGGCGACAGCATGGCGGCAGCGGCGGCATCCAAAAACGAGCGTGGAAACTGCGGGAACGTGCAAGAACGAGCAGAGCATGAGCTTCACTGCATCACCTAGGGTCGATTTGAGCCGTTGGGCAAAGGAAACGGTGGCCGGACGATGGAGTTCCACTGTAGGCGGATCTTGAACGGTAATGGAGGCCGACGGCCCGGAAATCCTCGATTCCCGGCGAGGTGGGGGTCGGGGCTCGGGTCTGATGGGTCGTGGAGGGAGCTAGGGAGGTGAAGGAGCTTCGGGTGCGAGGGATTTGAAATCCATGGAGGGAGCTGCGCGGATTTGGCCGGCGAAGGCGAGCTGCTCGAGCTCCGTCAAAGGTGGCCGGAGGAAGAAGAAATACTGAGCGTGCGAGAGAGAGAGGGAGCCGCGCAAGATGCTGTACGCCTACGACACGGTCCTGCACGGCTTCTCGGCGCGGCTCACGCCGGCGGAGGCCGCATGCCTGGCGCGCGTGGAGGGCGTTCTGCGACCCGAACGAGATGTACAGCACGGGCGACGGCTGCCGCGTGTCCAGCCAGCGCACGACGAGATCTCGCGCACGACGCCGTCGTCGCTGTAGGTCTCTATCTGAGAGACGGTGCGGACGAGGGGGCCGATAGGCCACACCGGGACCTTGCCAAGGGTGCGCCGCAGCATGGCCAGCCCCGTGGGCTCCAACTCCTCCACGGTGTTGGAGATTACCGCGTCCGTCAGGTACCCGCGCGGTAGGTGCCGCTGGTGGTACGCCGCCGACGACAGCCACGACACGCACACGTCCTCCACGGCCGCCGGCGCCGCCGTGCCCGACACCAGCCTGTTCAGGTTCGCGGCCGGGACGACGCGTGGCATGGCGCCCCGGGCGCGCGTCGCTGTGTACAGGGTTTGCTGGCTCGGCGGGTGCTTCAGCTCCGACATCCTCGCGGGCATGGACGCCGCCGTCGCCGACGGATGCGGCGTGCTCTCGCTCGGCGGCAGGAAGAAGGGGCAAAAAGTCCTCCCTCTCACTTACATGTGGGGTCCGCGGCAGCTTCCGTCACGATAACAGCAGAATTGAACGGAATGGCGGTGAAGGCACGGAACGTTAAATTCTAATGGCAATGAAAGGATAGCTTAATTTTCAATAGCATTGAAGGGATTGCTATAAATTTGGATGGCATTCTCTCCCCCAGCGTAGCGTAGGGCGGCGATGCGCACGCAGCGTCGTCGCGCGCCGCAGTGCAAGTTGGAGGTGGTGCGGTTTCACGGGGAGCGGCAAGCCAGGGCCAGCCAGTGGTGGTGGGACAGGCCGCGTCCGAGGAGCGGCAGGGGTGACAGCTGGTGGTGGAAATACTGCCTGCTAGATGCTGCCTCGGTCGGACTCGCGCAACAGGCAACAGCACAGCTGCACAGGCGATGATCGTCTGTGCTGTGACCGCCGGCGTCCCGTCCGTGCTGGTGCTGGGCTGCTGGCCTGGGGCTCCTGGCAGCTGGAATTACTCGGTGCTCCAGTATCCAACCACGTCACAAGTCACAACAGACTCGCAAATTGTCCAGTGCATGCAAAACTAACCTGGAGACCCAGTGTCAACCGAGTGAGCACTAGGCAGCACACCAAATTCGAAGATACAGTACGATCTTCGGTTGTGTGAAGTTTAAAGGAGTGGACAAAATGCGAGCACCGGTCAAATAATATTCCAACCGCAGTTTCTTTTATATTGCCAAACATAACATACATTGTCTATTCAATTTGCTTGAGACACGACCGACCCAGCGCTTCACACAAACGCTACCGCGGATGGACCACCATACCACATCCGATCAATATATATACGCTACTGAAAAGACATGTCATCGTCTATGCGGTGGATGAAAGTGTCGGCAACGATTGATATTTCTGTTGCCAAAAAATAATATTACACAATAACCCGGCTCCAATGCAAAATTGTAGGAACCGCCTGAATTCTGGAGCTCGTTTAGGAAGAAAAAAAACCAAACGAGAAAGAAGAAGAATCAAACCCTCCCGCTCGCTCCTACAGACCGCACGGCGGCGCGTAGGATTCACCAGGCGCAGCCGATGCACTGCGCCCTCGCCCTCCTGGCCTCCATCCTCACTGCCCCCCACTCGGGCGGAATAAATTTTGCGCAAGGAAACGAAACGCGAGATCTTCCAAGGTACGGCCTCGATCTCAAGAGCATCTCCGCTGCCCGCCGTCCCCTGCCGCTTTTCGAGTTCTCTCTCTTCCCTGCCCCTGCCCAGGCCGGGGGACCCCTCCCCTCCTCCCCCTGCTGCCGCTCCTGTTTCGAGAACAGCAGCGTCGCTTGCTTTATGGATCTCGCATCCCTTTCGAAATCCATGAAGATCTTAGCGTCTAGCGTAGCCCGGGCAAAAGGCTACGAGTAATCAAGTCTCACGATGTGAGATTAAACAAATCGAAGAAGGGCAAGGTTAAGGAGGTCACTGCAGCTCGGGCAGTGCAAAGAGCGAGCTCGATTAGCGAAGGAGATCAGGCTTTGAATATAATTAGACGCTAAGGTGATGGAAAGGTTTGGAGGGGAAAGATTTGTCGTCCTAGCTTCCGTAGGGAGAAGAATTTGGGGGGTGTTTTTGTATGCCCCCAAAGTGCTCCGTGTTGATCGGCCCTGACGCCCTGGATCGGGTGCACCGATCCCCCGTGATCATGTTGGATAGTTGGATGCTTCCACTAAAGTCAAGCGGTTTTTTAAAGGGCGAGGAATGATGCAGTTAGAACCGGATTGTATTTTGTAGTCTTGTACTATATGGATATATGGTCCATGGAGCGTATTTCATTTAGGTAGAGTTATGTGCCACATGTTCCTAGCGCATAGTGCAAGTCTGCAAGTTAGGTGGTTACTGGTTGTTTTTTTTTTAATTCTTCTCTTAGAAGAAACGAGCATGCGAGACCTATGCATCTTTGCATTAAAACAGAGGCTCAATCCATCGCGCGTATCTCTACTTCTCATCCTGAAAGAAAAATGATCTTCACATGCTAGAATTACTTTTATAGAATTCTCTATGGTTCGAGTGATTGAAAAGGGTTCCCAAGGTCAGACGCGAAATGCCATCTTTTTAAGAAAAAATCTGCATATTTTCAACTGATAAACTGGAAGTTCACATTACGATGCATTATGCAGATATAAACCGTGGGTCTACATAGCTTTTTGGCACAGTTTGATAACTAAAACATGGGAACATGGTTGTGGAAAATCACTAAAAATTCAATACCCAACTAGATCATCAAAGATGCTGATTTTGAGGACCATTTCTCCAAAAGAAGATCGTTGACACAAAGTGCTGTCCCAGGGACAAGTGCAAAGAATTTGTGTGTCTAGAAACATAAGTGAGAACAAGTGAACAACAGTAAGTCAATAATAAGTTAATAACCCTACTAATGGCCACATCCAACAAGGAATACAGCTCGAATAGAATCACTATCTCTATCCCTAGAGCTTGTGCTTCCTCAGCCTGTACAAAGTTCCAAAATTCCCTGTGATATTGACCACCGGGTCCTCTCAAACTCAAAGTGCCCCCACCCCCACAGAATAACCCAACCGGTGCCTCAAAAATGCCGAGGAAACTCAAGAGAAGATCCAGAAAAAGAAAGAACAAGATCGCATCTTAGTCAGCTGCCTATATCCCTTATTCACTTTCTGCCGGCTAAAGCTAGCTCCCAAACGCAGCATTGTCGTCTCTCCTGGGGAATATGCCCTGGCCCGGCCCCAGGATGCGTAGCGGGTCGAACCGGGTCTTGCGCTCCGCGAACCGCTCCCACCGCCGCCCAAAGTGCTGGTGCCAACCGGACGGAGTCGGGTGGTGAGCCAAGTACTGTTTGGCACCGAGGTGTACGCCGGCGGTGTCGGCGATGCGGCGGTGGCGGCGGAGGAGCTCTTGGAGGCAGTGGTAGGAGCAGCCACCTTCAGGGTTTGCGGACCTGAGGATGCCCACCACGTACATCACCCGGTCCGTGGATCCGGAATCTGGTAGCACGACCGATGTGTTGGTGTCCCACCTGTCGGAAGGATAACAGAGCAACAATTAAACCATAATACTTCAGACCTACCCGGACATCATGAGTTTAAAATAGGAAGAAAAAAATTATACAGCTGACCTACTGGAGTTCAGTGTATCCTGACTTTAGTTTTAGTGTTTTCTGGAGAGAGGTCTACATTGGGGCTATAAACTAGTCCGGTGCAATGAACATGGATCTTGGGTCACAACTTCGATCTTTTGTTAAGAATTTATCAGCTCAGAGTTAACACTGGGATGCAATCTAGCATATTTAAACACTTCTGCAGGTGCTTGTCTACTTTTTTTTTGGGAAGATGAACATATAACAAATGCTTGCATGTGAGGTCAATCAAATCATGGAAACTTTTTTTTTTCCCATACCACACAGAACTTGGGCCTTTAAAAATGTGAGCAACGTTTTGCATCTTCGGAAAAGAATAGCCTGTACTAAGTCAAATATAGGTTTCTGATGTTCCACCTGGACACATGTAACTATTTATCGTGCAACGGAATAAGCAAATCTTATCTTCACATAAACAATACACAAACAAAGCTCCTTTTAATTGAAGTCAAAAATCAAGATTTCAAAAGATCAGCTGCTATGTTTATAAATTTCCCTATTGCTACCGAATAGTTCAAGGTTTCACTTAATAAAAGAAGACGCCACTGATTGAGCTGAGCTATAATCTCAGTTGAATCATACAATGCTGATGACAGATGTGATTCTATTTGAGGGACCGCACATAAAAACCTGTTATAATTACTCCTAGAAATGCAAGGATCGACTAGTATGAAGTCACTGTAGCTGTGGACTTTGTAACAAAAATATTGTGGGCATATGCACAACTTTCATCAAAAAGGTACCGATGCACTAAATAGCTGATATCATATTCTCATTCTTGTGTCCAATCTGTTCTGGAAGCTGCAGTACTGCATGCCTCAGCAAAAGGAAGGTGAAAGGTGGATGGAGTGCCTCTACACCCAACCCACAGCAACTTTTATTTATTACCACAAGAACAGAGTTGGGACCAACAAGGGGAATACTGATGAATAACTTTAGATCTTAAGTGGGCCTGGGTACTGCAAAACGATACATCAGACTTCATTTATGAAACTATGTTCTCTTCCTGAGAACCTTGCAGAGCTGAATAGAGATAGAAGGCAAATGATAAATGACATTCCAAAGAAGACCACAAATGGTGCCCCCACATTGAAATATGTACTACCAGCCATTGCTGGTTGTAGAAAAAAATAGCAGTAAGCAAAAAGGAATTATCCCTAGTGCAACTTGGTTATCTAAAATAACGTTACTACTATAGCCCAAGGACGCAACTTGTTTGGATAAGGCAAAGAAATATTTGTCCAACTTGGACATCTTGGAAGGTAATGAAGTGCTCACAAAAGAGGGATTAATTAATAGATAGCTTTTCACAAATAATGGTTTCATGAAAGCAGGCGTATCTTGATGAATGCATATTTTTTGTTATTAATAGTGATGCTTACTTGTCTCTGAGGAGTGGGTAGATGAGGATCAGGCCCTCAAAGCTATCTGGTGAAACGTTGTCCATGAGCAGGTCCCTGAAGTCATTGATCCCCGCCTTTGGCACAAACATGTTGAGCCATGGGTGGTGTACCTCCCACAGCCCGATGCTCCTTAGGCTCATCTCCTCCATCCTGACACGATTGAGAAAATCGAAGTAGGACACCTCCACACTGTACAACTGGGACACCATGTGGCTCATCTGCCTTGAGATAACTTCCACAACCTGAAAAGGATGCCCATTAAGAATATCCCTAATCCTTGACAAGTTTCAAAAAAACGAAATAATAAATTTAGCGCTTACCTGTTCCACATTAGTATTCTCGTGCTGGTAATTATGGACTGCAAACTCTATGCAGTAGTAAATGTTAGGGTTGTTCTTGGTGCCAAAATCTGGGTTGAAGTCCACATTTGCAGGGAAGGCGATGGAAGAGCTGTGAAGGGATTGTTCATTCAAGACTATGAAACCTTCCACATAGTCCACCAAATCCGGCATGGATACCAGCAACTCCTGGTTCTGGGTGAAGGTGCTGAAATCATCATAAAAGGCTCTCACCCACTTCACCTGAACTTATTCGAAAATTGTTCAGTTATTGTACAGAGCTAATGAAATAATAATATGATATACTAAGATGTACAGGACAGTCGTAAGAAGCAGCATACTTTCTGTGGAGCTTCCTGCAGCAGGATCCTGGCCCTAGTTATGATGCCAAACTGGCCAAGACCTCCCAGAACCGCATTGAACAAATCCGCATCCTTGCTGGGTGAGCATGTCACAATCTCCCCTCGTCCTGTGAAACAGAGAGTAACAGAAAATCTACTGCCCATCAGTTAAAAAGAGGTTGGCCAAGAAAGACAGCCAAAAAGGCAAAATATGGTCTTATCTTTTTGTTTGATTCATCATGCATGTATCTCACCTGTGACTACCTCCAGCTGTAGAACATTACTAATCTGAGGCCCGTGCTTGAATGTCTGCCCACTGATGCCAGCATTGGACAGCGTTCCGCCAACGGTGAGATAGAGGTAGTCAGTCCATGATCTTGGAGCTAGCCCAAGCTTCAAGCTCTGCTCCAGGAGGTCTATCCACATAACCCCACCACTCACATCAGCATACGAAATTTCTCCTTCTCCTCCTTTGTATAATTCTATCTCGGCAGGCAAAGAGCACATCTCCACCACAATGCCATCGAGAGCCTGGGCCTGGCCATGAATGGAGTGACCTGCTCCCCTGGCCGCGACCGTGACCTTGCTCAGAGACGAGCCAGATAGGAAGCTGAGAAGCAGGGAGATGTCCCTTGAGGACTGGGGCTTCAGCACCGCGGCCGGAGAGTGGAAAAGTATCCTACCAAAATCGCTGGACGCAGTGGTGGTGGTGGGGAGCAGGTTCAGGGGGCCGAAGTCCATGGGACTCTGTATGAACTTGTATGGAGAGCAGAGGGAGAGGATGAGGATGAGCAGGCTAACTCTTGTGCAGAGCATGGCAACCTCCATGGCGTGAGCAATTCCTGGAGCTGCTTCTTGTAATATGGAGGGTAGTAAAAGCAGAGGGGTTGTGTATTATCTTGGTGCGTCACCACAATGTGTAGGATTGCGATGGCGGTCGGCGAAGCGATCAGAGCATCATATTGCTTTGTTCTTGCCTTTTGGGCAAAGGTGAGGGATGAAGAAAAATGAGGGCAGGGAAGAGGGTTCTTAAAGGAGCAGGAGAAGGCAATCACTGATCAGCCGATGAGGTGGTGATTTGAGGTTTTGAAAGGGGTTTCATGAAGAGGAGATAAAAGGAAGCACTAAAAGACTAAAAGCAGAAGCTGTCACATACCCAAAAAAAGGCCACCATGTGATCCTCAGTCCTCTGTCTCTCTCCCCTCGACCCCTGTGACAAAGAATGCTTGAGGCAGCGGAGCGCTCTCTCTCTCTCTCAGCTCTCTGAGCTCTGAAGTAGGTAAGCAGCTCAAACAAATTGGCACATCAATATTTTTACACATCAATCACATCAATGTTTGAACACACGCATATATTAAATGTAGTTGAAAAAAAATCGCATTAGACAAATGAACTGTAAATCGCAACACGAATCTAATAAGACTAATTAGGCCGTGATTAGACAATAAATTGCTACAGCCATGCTAATGACGAACTAATTAGGCTCATTAAATTCGTCTCACAATTTACGGACGGAATCTGCAATTAGTTTTTTTAATTAGTCTATGTTTAATACTTCAAATGTGAAAAAATTCCATTTCAAAAATTTTACACATTCAACTAAACAAGACCTAAATGAGTGTAGAGTGGAGAAGAGGACAAGCCCGAGGCTCCCCTGCCAAAGAAAAGGAAGCAAAGACAATACAGGCCAGACTGGTCACTGCACTCTCTTTTCTGTTCCGGAAGACTGTCCTCAATGGAGGTCCATGTGATCAGCTGTCACCTATCTCTCTCTCCCCTCCCTATCAGCTCTAAAGAATGGAGCTCAGCGGCAAGAAAAAAAAAACCTCAAACATGTATTCAACAATATTATATCCACTTATCACGCATATAGGCAATGGAGCAAAAGATCGTTCTCAGATTTATGGACCTGGCGAACACAGAGGAAAGCAGAACCAACCATTTCTTTTTCGCAGCCCGTTGCTCTGATCCATCTGAACAGTCTTTTAAGGAGAGCCTATACCCCCCCCCCCCCCCCCCCCCACCCCCCCTATGTTGCCCTTGACCATATCCAACGCTAGCTGGGTACAATGGGGCTCAGCTCTTAGACACCAAATCTTTTGCAGGGTTACTGTTGTGTAATACTGTTCTGAGGGCCCTAAAATTATTTATGTTGATTGGCCACCACTCAGGCTAAGAAGGAGCCCATGGATTGTGTGGCTGGAAACCATGAGCTCTCATGCAACTAACAGGCAAGTGCGAGGACCAACTCCATTTGTTTCAGGAACCAAATCAGAGACAAAAAAAAAATCTGGACCAAAACCAAATTCCTTTTTTCTTTCTGAAGGACACCGAGACAATTAATTAAGACCTAAACAACTCAATCAATAATGAAATATATTGAGGTCTAGCTGTTCAGAAAATAAATAGAAAACAGAATGGTTTGCTGACCTTGGGATGACACGTCAAATTTAATTGACTCGTCCAAGTTCTGTTATCTACCATTTGGCGTCACCCCAGTTTGAGTTCAGAATAGGTTAGCTGATATTATATGTTCATAATGCATATCAATGAATTTCCTAAGCTCATAAATGATTTTATTTATTGAGCTCTAGATACTGGACAACACTAGATATTACATTCAATAACTAATTTTTAGATAGGTTGACATCCACACATCTGAAACCATACTCTCACATTTTTGTTAAAACAAATGTAGAACCAGAATATCGTTTGTTATGCTCAGGAAATGCTTTTGTACTGCTGTTTGCAAAAGAAAATGTTGGGGTTTCTTTGTTTGGAAGCAATAGGACGCAAGGGAATGTAATCTAGGCAGGTCAGAGAATCCAAGAACAGTATATGATATCTGAAAATTTTCCACAGATGGATGCAATATCAACAGCGATATATTCCAATATATAGATGGATGCATTATCAACAGAGATATATTCCAATATGCTGCCTAGGTACACCACCACAGGCTTCAAATCACGAGATTGCACAAACATAAAGTCAGTATCTAGTGAATTGCTCCACTACAACACTAAAATTTCTTTTGTCAAATCCTTAAATAATGACATCCTTGTTACATGTTTCCGCATAAAATATGCGATGAGCTCGATTTTGACATAAACCCTAATGTCTATTAGGTGGCTCAGAACAAGTTCCTTGATTGGACAGGCATATGAAAATATGAAATGGAGTTGCATCGCTCTGCAATATACCTTAAAACTCACAAACAAGAACCAAATATAACCTGCAACACTAACTGAAAACTCGAAGAAACAAATAAAACAATAAACCCACAAGCCTCACAACATCCATATCCTAATGACAAAACTTTTGGCCTTTGCACGAGCATGGTCAGGGGATGCCATCATGCAATAACAAAATGCCTCATTTGCTGATCCAGTGGAGAGTACACAGTGTGATCTTGGCCAAGATTTGAGACCGATTCGGAATCACTTTCCTACTCCAATCCATAAGCTCATCCTTGTGGAAAAGAGGGAAAAGGTGGGCCACTAAGTCTTTCCTAGATCTCCCTTTTCCTCCCCACTTGCAAGAGCCCAATGACCTCATGAGATCCCCTCTGCCATTGATGAACGCAAATCTGTATGGAAAAGAGGAGGCACACCCTTTCCACTGAGACCCCCCCCCCCCCCCCCCCCCCCCCCCCCTCCCCTTTTGTTTTTGGAACTACTTGGTATTGGGGGGATGGAAAGCCATGGCGTGGCTGGGCCCAATGAGATTTGGGCTTTATAGCCTCACGACACTCACCGAGCGCATCATCTTATATATGGCTGGTAGAGTACAGTGGTGGTCCTGACCTATTTCGGCTCTATAGGTTTTTATGCCAAGAAAGAACAATCCATCCTCTGTTTCTCCTCCCTCCAGTCCTCCACAGTGGGCAGTGTGCATCACTCACCGATGCAATTTGGTATTGATAAGCGACAAATTTATTGATTCTCCAAGAAATTTGTGGTCAAAGATTTACCCTCCATATGTAAATGCGTGTCATGTCTAAACTTTGACTGCTAGTATGAGCAAATATATTTCAATAGACCAAGTAAAATTAATACTAATATGTTCGGCACAGAAATATTTTTATTTCATAATATTTTGATAGTGTTTACCAACATCCCGTGGAGGAAAATTTGCAACTAATGTTGCATTCTGAAGACAATGGCATGTTCAGAACACAAAAAGTTTTCTGTTTATATGCCAAGATAGGGATAATCCTTCAAGGCATATGATAAACTTCTACCATGCTGCTAATGAAGATAAAAAAAAACATGTGCTTTGGGCTTTCTTAGCACGCAAAAACACAGCAGGAAACTATGCTTGAAAAACGGATATCATCGTGGGCTGTAAATGGATCAAACCTGTTTATGTCCTTTTGCAATGCATTTGGTATTGAAGTATAAGTGAATTGCCCACCTCTCCCCATCAGCTTAAGCTTTTGGGTTGAATTGGTTGGTGCATGCAACTCCATATTTGGGCTGGGGCATCTGCCAAGGAACTCTAAAAAACAGACATCATATGAATGGTAAGTACAAATGGACTGGAACTATATTATGAAATGAAAATATGTAACAGTCTGATAAACAGCTCCGTACCTGAAGTCTGCCAAATTTCCAAGTGCAGATGATTTTGTTGTCAGAGCATAAGTTTTGGACAGATCCTTATATCATACCTCAGAAGGAGGCAAATTCCCTGGCAAAGATGTGCCAATGATGTCACAGAAAAGTAGGCATACGATTTCTCAATTTTAGTGGTCTAGTTGTGGGACCATCACAGAACTACTCGGGAATAGGAACACAAAGGGGCACACAAAGTTAGGAAAAGGCGCTTTTGCCTTGTGATGACTGCAGTTGATCAGCATGCAAATCTTAGAATCAGATCAGTTAGAAAAGTTGTGTTAGCGGTGATTGCATTTACTAAAGCTAATTGCAGATCACAACACACATCTGCCATATGCTATATATCTAATCAGGAAAGAAAGTTCCCCTTTATTTCCTATAGGTATTCCGAAACAGAGGATAGGGCAAATCCCTTTCCATGCAAGCACAACTCCTAGACATCAGACATGTACAGAGCAGAACAACAATTACAGAGATGGTGCAGTTTCCAAATGGCCACGCTTCTTTTGGCGACATGTTCACCACTTGCATGATTAAACAACAGATGCTGTCACATACTTAATCTGATGGTTCTGTCCTCTCTTATTAACTTTTGATTTATTAATTTAGATTAGTTGGCGTCTTATCATGCTTAGCTGTATGTGTTTCTTCTATTTCCTTTCCATGTTTGGATACTTCTCCGCATACCAATTTGTCCAGGCTTTACATTCCGATAGGAAATGAGCCATCCAGACGAGCCACCATTTTTCTGGAACACAAGAGCCACCCTTGTTTCTTGCATGCTGTTTTCTCACTAAATTATTTGATATTTGTTTATCCCCCCTTAAACTGAAAGGTTAGTCTTTCATATGTCAGCTTTGGGGCACTGCTAATAATGCACACTAAAATTTTGACAGGATACATGTTCCCAACCATGCATGTTGCAGAGTGTAGCATATTACTACACTTACACGCTCATGTCCTTACTCTTATAAAGCACACAAAGTACAAAGACAGAAGAAGGACAAAGATTGTCTTCAGATGGACATGGAACGGCTGTTTTCAACTGCTTTTAAACCATATTCTGGAATCTGTTTCATCGTGAGGTACGGAGCATAAACTAGTTGTTACCTTCTCAGACTAAATTCATAAACAATGAGTGCTAGAAGGCAATGCATAGTTTGTTTCCATCGCATATATGATATGAAACACTTTGAACTAATTTGTAGCATGGTACACTTGTCCTTGATTGAGTTTATGATGCCAGCCTGTGATTACAAGCTTAGCACAGGGTTGTCTTGAATAAAGATTCCATCATGGTCTAAGCATATCTTAAATATTGCAACCGATAGCTTGTTCTGAAAGTAAAGGCAACATGTGAAGGCTCCAGCCTCCGTGGCTTATAAGCAGAACTGCTAGCACACAGGAACATCGTCATTGATCCAATCTCAGTTGTAAATACCAGCAAGTAGTAGTAACAGTAAAGTCTGAAATCTAAAAAAAGATACATTACTCTGAAGGTGTATATTTAATTAGAACTACCATTTCTTAAGTATAAAAGCTACTGTAACATAGGATGCCTTAAATCTATAACTGTTCTAGTTTACCTCCTGTTTATATTCCAACCCATAGATAATAGATAATCCAGTGTGCGGCTCAGCTCAACTCCATCAGCATGACTCTGCCATACTGCCATGCCCCAGCTTGGTCACCTCAAATTACTGATCACCTAAATGAGCAATTTCTTTCTGTGCTGCATGAGGACGAGAACATCAGAAACACATGCTGAGAATCTGCATTGTCAGAAACTGTCAGATCTGTATGTAAGATAAGAACGGATCTTGTAGAGAGAGAAGTACATTATGCCCCTTTGTCCCAGATTATCTTCCATTATCCTGTACATTCTCCATAAGTTGTATTTTCCAGTAAAAGAAAAGTCAGATCAAAAGCTGTCCCAATCAGCCTAAATTTAAGTAATCTGGTTTCAACATCACAGTGGCAAATCATTCAGCTTCCTGCATGCACAAACAATTATGTGGAGGTGCTGCAATATGATCCTAAATTTTTCACTTTGTTCTGCTTGGCTTTTTTCGGCTTCTTTTGGCTTTTTTCGGTTTATTTCCTTTCACAGAATACTATTGAACCAGCTAAAACCAGCTGAAATCCAGCCTGCCGAACAGAGTGTTTATCTGCATATGCAAGATTGGAACAAAAGGACAGAAAAATCGGTTGCAAAAGAAATTTGTTCGGTGAGATCTTAATATTATTGCACAAAAGAGCCATGTGATCATTAACTAACAGATCCCAGGTGATCAGCCCGGCATGAGCATAACCAATCATTGTGGTCCAGGTTGCTGTCAAATCCTAACTAGTGGCCAAACCTGTCACCTATGGTGGTAGTGATGTCTGATAACTCACTACGATCTTCCTAGATTATTAATTCACTTACAGTCAAGTGAATAGTGTCAGGAAACATTGAGATATTAATTGATAACATGTTTCCCTTTTCAAAAACATATGCTCTTTGTTTTAGGAAAGCTCCCTACGGGGTGTTTTTTTTATTCAAAATTAAAGAGATAACGATGAGTTGCGTATTTTCTCAAGAATAAAAGAGAGAAACATATCATTCGTTAAGAAAAAAAAAAGGACAGCATAACTAGGACAGAGGATAGGCGCAATCAAATTATCTTAACTTTGACCAATGATATTTTACGAATGCTTGGATCGACCATATGACTAGATTCATTGTGAAAAGTAGTAAAGTGCTTCATAATACTAGTAGTTTTTATTAAGTAATGCTCTTGAGGCTATCAATGTTTGTCCAAAGCAGCACTTGTGACTGGACGGAGTATGTGCCAACTGTAATACAGATACATTTTAATCTGTGATATGTCATCTTCAGAAATACAAAACATGCAATAAAAGACAAAGCACTATAAACAATAAGTTTTCCAATACAAAGAACCTAGAAAAGTATATAACAGCAGGTTAGTTCCGTATCTCGGGACCCCAAGATTTACAACATAGACTGTCTAAATGACAGGCAAGACAACACTCTCATCTGAAATTATAGATCAGAACAAGAGTGAGCTTAAGTTTATTCCTCAACAACATCTGAAATATTATGAGCTCGTGTGAGGCCCGCACACGCACACGCGTATTTTCTGACAAGTAACGTGAATTTTTCACGCGTAAATGCACATGCGCAGTCGTGAGGATTCGAACCTACCGGGTGGTGTCATTGACCGGTACTAAATAGCCGCGCCATTATAGTACCGGGCCAAAACAACAACCGGTATTTAGTATCAGTTGGTATTTTTGTCCGGTACTAACATTGCTATGGGGGCTTTTAAATTTGGACCCGATACAAAAATAGCTTCGTGACAACTTTAGTACCGGACCAAAATGTGTCTGTTAGTAACACGTAGGACGAATGCTCATTTTTCTAGCTGTGAGTGTCATGAAATGAGAGAAGAGTGCCATCACCATGATACTTCGCTGGCACAGTTCTCAAGTCTCTAGTCTTAATAACTGTGTAATGATATTCCCCACCAAAACTGGTCTAAAAGCGCGCCGACGCGCGCGTTACACCACCCCTGCTGGGCCAGGACGACTCTGCTCTCTGCAGCGTGCAAACAAAATCGCCGTGGGTGAACAGAGCGTCGTGGGAGAGAACGGGCGGGCGAACCGAGCGAAACGGCAGCACCTCGACTAGCTCGGAGGCTCCGGTGCGCGGACAAGACTGCTTATGGCAAAGGCTTGCGTTTTGGGTGTCAGTTTCACAGGTGTAAAGTTTTAACGTGTCATGTTGTGGTATATATTTAAAGTGTTAAATATAGATTAATAACAAAACTAATTACAGAACTCGCATGTAAACCGCGAGACGGATCTAATGAGGTATATTAATCCATAATTAGCGGATTGTTACTGTAGTAGCATTGTTGCAAATTATAAATTAAATAGGCTCATTAGATTCATCTCACAAATTACAACACATCTATGAAAAAAGTTTTATCATTAGATTTTATTTAGAAAACAATAGGAGTTGCTAGCAATGTTTTAAATAGCGGGCTATAGCGGCGCTAATAGCGTTTTGAGAATCATATCGCTAAATCCTATAGCCCGCTATTTAAAATATTGGTTGCTAGACAAGCTAAGTGCAATGATTACAATCATACAAAAGATTAAACAAAAGATTAAGAGCGTAGCAATGATAGCTCGATGGTACAGTCATTTCATATTCATGACATGATCTCAACCCAGTAACAAAACTGAGTATCACCCTAACACGACCCAGCAAGGTATGGTGATTACCTCTAGCTACAAGCCTACAACGAGAAGTAGCATTATCATCAGTGGATGACCACAATCTGAAAATTTATGAGAGGAGTGATAGATAATGCATCATGCACAGAGTGTCAACGTGGTCTAGAAAAAAGCAACACAAAAATTGATGTTTGACATGCTCACCCATCCATATCAAGCTGCAGGTATTGTTCAAATACAGGGCGCACTGTTGGACGTTAGGGATGTATCGAAGATGACGGCGGCATAGCAGGCAAAACTCTTTGAGAGCAGAAGTAGGAGAGAGGGGACGAGCGCAAAGGAGGTGGCTATACCCCACCAGTTGTAATTGTGAATTTGTATACCCCGTGTATGGTTTGTGTCGGGGAAAAGATGAAAGCAATGTATGAAAATATAAAGCATTTATGCATAGAGATGTAGCAAATAGAGATGGAGAACAAAGGAAAGAGAAAGAGATTATTTATTTGTGTTGATATACACTGAATCACTCATCTAGATCTCCTTCTAAAAATCTAAGGATAATTTATCATGTATAATAATTAAAACTCTCAAGAAAAAGCTTACATCTCCAGCAAAAGTTTAAAAAATATGTTCATGTCAAAAAGTAGATCTTTATATTACTTCCGGGAAAGTTTATATTTTTGTATAAGTTATTTCCTTTTCTCTTGAATTTTTGTTTCTAAAAGGTACACCGTAGAATATGGTTGATGAAAAAAGAAGTATAGATTAGATGAAAAAAGTATCGATAACCTCTATCTAGATCATCTAGAAAATCATTTCTAATAACATCATTAGAAAATAAACTATTGACATCTAATTTTCTAAATAAGAAATATGAAAACTACCGTCTTCTCGGCCGGAGTAGTCGAAGCACTGACACATCCGCCGCGGGGCTGCGACGCCAAACTCGAGATCGTCGCCGCCGGCCAGAAATCGTTGTCCGGCAGTCGAGGCGCCATCGTACGATGCACCCGCTCAAATTGAGCGGTTACGTCGAACACGTCGAACACAGATGGTCGCCCGTAAACCGGACGCGACACGACGAGCCGTTCGACGATTTCGGCAGCGATCCCCCGACTCCCTTAGGTCATCCCCCACTACTCGCAAACTCTCCTCTAACACCAGATGTTGGAAGAACTACCACCGCCCTCAGGGGGGCGCACACAACACAACACGAGAAACATGACTTGGGTAATCTGTGGAGCACGCCCGGCGCCCCCCCTATTTATAGCCCCAGGGAGACTGGTCCAGCAAGCCCCGGGTAGGCAACCGCATACGGGCCACACATTCCCCTCGCACAGGGAACAAATTCCCCTAAAAAAGGGCGAAACGGCAGGTCTCCGACGCGACACAACGAGCTAGAGACCCGTCAACTCCCCCATCGGGGCAGCATGAGGCAGACGATGCAGAACCGTCACAATGGCCCGGCGACCCCTCGGACGAACCGCCGGGCAAAAGGGTAACGCCTCCGCACGACCGCCACATAGCGCTGCACTGCCCGCGCGGAGTAACTCCCCCCTGACAAAGACGAAGTGTCCACGCGATTAAAACAAAAATCGCGAGGACGCTCGGGGCCTCTGTTGGGTTCCTAGAACCAGGGTTACCAGCGGGCCTGCCTTGTCAGACCAAGGCCTGAACAAACTTCCGCACCCGCACGGCCTCTTTAGCCACACAGCGCTTGTGGGCCGTCTCGGCCCATGAGTCCCGTCTAGGCGTTCTCCTCGAACCGGACTCCACGGCCCATAACGCCGAATCCGAGTGCCCCCGCTCAAGGCCAGCTTAAAGACCGCAGACATCATCCCCCCCCCCCCCCCCCCCCCCGTCAAACTCCCGACTTACTCGGGTCACTACCAGGAGGAAAAACCCCACTTGGTCACGGACGCCAGGCTTGGTCCGCAAGGGACAGACCCAGCCGTACCAAGTGGGCGCGGCTTTCCCGGGGTCGTAGGCTCGAACAGTGAGCCACTGTACCTCTGCCACAGCAGAGGACCGGCACTGTGGCATCCACTTGGTCCTTGTGATGATCAGGCCTGGCGTCATCACGGCTTGACCACCAAGAAATCATCAACCAGGATGGGACTTAGCATGCAAACTGTCCCCCCCGATGGGACGGCTGCGTCGTCCCATCAGGGCTCCCGTACCTTTTGACTTACCAAACCCGGCGAACAGGCTCAAGACCAGAAGACCCCCAGGATTTCAGGATCACGCAATCCACCAAGGACATCACCGACTGACCACATGTACGGGCCCATTGACGATTTGGGTCGCCCGACTGCCGGCGTCAAAGATATTTCTCCCCGAAGCCTTCTCCTGCAAGGGATTCACTGTAACATGGCCCCTTCTTGAGCTATAAAAGTGGGGTCCCTTGAGATTTAGGATATCAGAAGTCAAGTTAGACAGAACACCTAGCTCTCTAGCACTCGAAAGCCCTGTACTCCCCAACTCTCACGAGCACCTGGGCTCGAGCAATACATCCCACTGACCCCTAACTGGACGTAGTGCGTTCTCGCCTGAACCAGTATAATCCCTCGAGTTATTGTGTGCTATGCCACCTCCAATCACGACGCATGACACACACGCTATCGAGTAGTTTACCCGTCGCCCAATTCCGGGAGCGACGGATGTAAAAGATTATTTTTCTTCCAATGGCTACGTCAATTAAGGTAATATCTAGAATAGTAGTAGTACAAGCAATACTGTAGTAGTAATTTTTAGAGCATAAATAATTATCACTGTGCTTCCACGTCGCAACACAAATGTATTCTAGAGTTGTAGTTTTCATAATTCAGATTAGTATTCTGTTCATATTCAAGTAGTATTTTCACACGGCTGAATAAAATCTTGATTTGGCTATAGCTGTACTCACGCTAGTCATTTTCCTTTTTTAATTTTTGATATAGATTCATCTTTTCTGTAAACAATGATTATATTTTATAACATGTGTAATTTGTGTATAGAATAAATAATTACTCCTTGCTGTTATTAGTTCTTAATATTATTTTAAGCTGACAATCCTATTTTAATTTCCTTTGTTTCATGGTGTAGGCGCAGCAGTGTAGAGAATCTCTCTGCTAAAGTGATGAGGACATCTTGAAAAAAATTCAGTCGTGCTGCATTCGATGCATCACCATGAACATCTTGGTTGGCAGCAGGCAGTTCATGTCCACCTCAGTGCACATTTTGTACATTTTTGGACCCCTGCAATGACAACTTCATGGTACATTGCAGGATGAGCAGCTACATCCGTAGTTGATGATTCAACTATTTAAGATGCATGTGTTTGCAAAGTTTGAAGGAGCTTGCAATCTTGTTTTGTCTATCACTGTACTGCAACATACCATTTTTCTATTTTTCTAGTTGGGGTCTTTTTTTCCTTCTAGTCAATTAAAAATACTACTAATGTTTGGAAAATGCTCCTGGCATTTGGAGAAAAAAATACTCTTCTGCTCAGTTGAAAATACTCTTGACAATTGAAGAAACTTACTCTTGTCGATTGAAAAATACTCTTGAAATTTGCATAATACTCCAGAAATTTTGTTAAATACTATTCTTGTGAATTGAAAAATACTCCTGTTATTAGAAAATAAACACTCCAGTCATTTGAAAATGCTCCTGACATTTGAAAAAAATAACGTTTGAAATATTCCTCTAGCCGACATGGAAAATTACCCCTAACATAATAAAAAAAAATACTCTTGTTTAATATGGAATATTAAGCATGTGGTCTAACATGTGATTATAATCCTCTCAGCTTATCCCAAATTAGAGCAGTATTTTGTCAATCTTTGAATAGTAATTTTTTACAATTCAGAGTAATATTTTTCACAATTCAGAGTAATACTTTTGCAGTTTAATAATTATCTTGAATTACGAGTTTAAATTTGGAGAGATGGTTTGGAGGAGTTAGGGGAGATAATTACCATTAGTCAACTTGAAAAAGTAATTCTCATGAAAGCATATATGATTACTACTGCACGTGATCTCCTCATAATTACTGACATATATTCAACCCAGAATCACGTTTCAAATTACATGCATGCATGGCTGTCTCTCTCTTTTCGAAACACATGCGTGTATTTCTCTCCAAACCTCCATCACGCTAGCATGCGCACATGCAAGAGCTAACTGGTCCCTCACCTCAATTCGCAAGCGCGTGATTGTAGGCGAGATGCAAGGAGCGATCCAAACATATGGTGCTGTTCTCACCAACACCAACGATGCCCTCTAATATTGCGGTCCAAATGATTTTTACGGTTGCCGCACCACTCCGACGTGTTTTTACGGCTACGTGCGCTCGTCGGAGCTCCGCCGCAACATCAATCCAATTTGTTTTTACGCACGGGACGATGACCTATGATTACTTTTTACTCCCATTCACACCAAGAGTAACTTTTAGCTCGTCGTTGAGGGCTGCAGGCTGTCTAGTCAAGCGAGCATTAAATCAGGACAGGTGGACGGCAAGAGGTGCACTTTTTACTACCGCGCAGTGTTGGAGTGTAATTTTACGAAACCGTAACAGCTGTGATGACAATATTTACAAGATCGTGAACTCTATAGACTCCATGCATGGTCATGGCAGAAGAGATATTTAAATTGCATGTGTTGTCTGGACAAGATTAGATCCAACAGATAACAAATATCAACTATTTATTGGACATCCAACTCATTTTTATGGTCACGAGATGGATTTGCTGATGAAATATGATTTTACGCACCATATGATAACCCATGCGTGCAAAGTAAGTCAAATCATACCACACATGCCTAGAATGTCTCGTAACGCGAGCAAATTAAAAGGGCACTAAAACAGGTGCGCAAAACAGGTTTGATTCGATTTTTACTACCGCACATAAAAATGGAGTAATTAGTGCTCACCGGAGCTCCGGTGGAGGCTCCACGGTAGGTGCTAAATAATATTCAACTTCCGGGATATATAGCCATGTGCTACTCTACACCTTAGGTGTAGCAGTTTATTCTACACCAATAGCTAAACTGCCTAGAATTACTGAATAATTTTTCATTAGTTTAGTAACCGGCGAGCTATTACTGAACATTGTTCAGTAACTTGGTAAATTTAGTTTAGTAATTTGACGATTATTTCTGCTAGTTGTAGAAGTATGGTGTAGAATAGCGCTACCGTGTCTATATATAAATATATATATATATATATATATATATACAGTATATATATTAGCAGCTTAGGGCTTCCTATAACAATTGGAAGCCCCGTACAACTTGCTTCATGAGCCAACCCACCGACAGCCACTACTAGAAAATCGGGATTATGCAACGGACAAAATCTGTTGCAATATGCCCAAAACCGTTGCAATAGGTTAAATTGCAACAGATTTTTGCAGTTAGGGCTAGTTGCAAAAAAATGCGTTGTAGTAAGTTTGTACCACCAGATCACTTGCCGTTGCCAAAAAAACTCCTGTTGCAACGGCATGAACCGTGGCAAATAACATATAAGGCAACGGTTGATTGGTGGTAATAGAACGTATTGCAACGCCAGATGCCATTGCCATAGCAACTAGTTGCATCGCACCAAAGCGTGGTAAAAAGTAGTTTTGCAACGCCAAAACGTTTGTTGCCACAGACCTCAAACGTGGTAACATGTGGACCTCTATTGCCATGCGCACAGTTTGGTTGCTATATAGGTACAACCCGCTATTGCCACGCTACACATGTCTTGTTGCTATAGTTGAATCCTCTATTGCCACTCTAAATATTTAGTTGCTATAAGTGGACGCCTCTATTGCCACAAGAATTATTTGGTTGCTATAAGTGGGCGCCTTTGTTGCCACGTTGAATGTTTGGTTGTCTTATGGTGGATTCTCTATTGCCACGCACTATGTAAAAATAGCTCATTAGAGACGCGAGCTTCTTACGTCTCTAAATTTAATGTGAACACATCAGAGACGTGGGAATCCGCCTCTTTAATACTGACATCAAATACGTGGGAATCCGCGTCTCTAACAACTGTCATCAGAGACGTGTATTGACAAAAATGCGTCTCAATGACCACTCATCTGAGACGCTGATTGACAAAAATGCGTCTCTGATGACAAATTAAAAAACAAAAAAGAAGAAAAAAGTGGACTTAAAATATACCTTATATACATCAGACAATTACTACTTTTATGTTTCTATCAACCTCATACTACCCTATTACTACCTTATTTGATTTTTATGGTTGTACCACCTATCCGATGCATTTTTACGACCACAAGCGCTCGTCGGAGCTTCCTATGCATGCAATGTAAATCCAATCACATCGATCACGCACAAAATATCTTGTTGCACCAGCAAATCAAAAGAGCATAAAATAGATGTGTAATACACGTTTGATACGATTTTTACTACCACACATGAAAATGGAGTAATTTTACATCTAAAGTGCTCACCGGAGCTCTGGTGAAGGCTCCACCGTACGTGCTAAATACTATTCAACTCCCAGGTTGCTAAATAGACCAGCCCTGTATAGTCTATTTGGTACCCAGTGAGTTGAATATTGTTCAGCACCCTGGCGGCGCCACCCGCCATGGGTCTCAATTTCCCCCATACCCGCCATCCGCGTGGGTAACGAGTACCCATTGGGTGACCCACCCCGAGTGGGTAACGCGCTGCGAGCTGGTGGGCGGCGGTGCAGGGCGCAAGGCATGCGAGCGGGGGCGATGCAGGGCGCCAATTTTTCCCTAGCGGCTGGTGGGCGGCGGTTGCTGGTGGGAACTGAGGATTAGGTTTAGGGTTTGTTTCTTGTGGTAGTTATATACACAGTGAGTAGGGTCAGCTTAATGGGTGCCCCATCGGGTAACGGGTCTGGGATCCGATAGATCACACCCACAACCATCTCATCCGATGGGTGAGGAAAAAACCCATTAGCAGACCCGTGGGGGCAAAAAATGCCCATACCCGCACCCTAATAGGGTTTTTACCAACGGGTTGTCGGGTCGCGGGTCCCCATTGCCATCCCTATTCTTGACTAAAAACGTTCCCTTGTGGAGACCAAGTCACCCACGCCCCTCACCATTGAACTTGTCTACATGTTTTCCTAGCAGTCTGATTCTACCCTCAATACATGTCTATACATAGGGATGCCTGTCCACCACATCCATGTGATCAATCAAAGGTAGGTTGTTACATAAGCTAAGCTCAATCTTTGCTTGTGATACAAGTTCAGACATCTAGTATCCCCTGTATTATATGTGTACTTTAACGCGTTGAATTTCCTGTACAGGGAAGGGACACAACAGATGTTGTAATCCTAATGGCAGAGATTGTCACTTCTTCTGTTGTCCAGGAGACAGTTAGCCAAGTTCTATCTGGTCTGGTTCAAAAGTATGAGGACAAATAGGAATCAAATGCGAACAGGAACTTGGAGAGGTTAGAGATGGCACACATCAGGCTGGAGGCTGCTCTTGAGACATCGGATAAATGGCAGATCACTGATGCATCATTGTTGTGTTGGCGTAAGAAGCTGAAGTGAGCTGCTCTAGAGTGTGAAGACACTCTACACAAATGCAAGAAAAGAGTCCTAGAAGACGAACAATTGGAACATGAGGTAAGGAAATCCCCCCTTCCTAAACGGATTGCACATGCAACCAAGTCATTTGTTTCTTCCATCTTTAACTGCGACAACGATGGATTGAGCATATCAGTGATTAAAAGATTTGAGTGGTATGCGGATGGTGCTAATGAGTTCATGAGATACATAGAGCTTGGTGGTACACCACGCCGTCACATGCCCTTTCACTATCTTGTCAGGAACCTTTTTGCAGGCAAGCAACTCGACCATAAAATCATTCAGGGAGACGAGAAACCCTTGTCTCTACTATCGTTGACACCCTTCATCACTGAAGAGTATGGGATAGAGGCTAGCCTGATATTTAGTCAGAATGATGGTACACCAGAGGGTAATATCTACTTTACTTTAGCAATACAGCTTTCAGAGAGTGTAGACATAGTTGGGATTGCAATCAAATACTTGCAGTTGTTTGCCCCTCATTTCAAGTGTAGATTTGAAAATATCTTGAAAGAACTTACTCAGCTACCTACACAAGACTTTTCATGGGTTTCATGGGTTCCATGTGTTTATTCTTCCCAGTAAAAACATTGGGACAATCTTCACAGCCTTGTGTCTCAATGGCTACGCCCAAACCTGTTTTTTTTAGATTAAGGAAAAGTTCCGGCCTTGAACATTCAGGATGAATGTCTACAGCAAAGGTCTTAAAAACCCAGCATTTAAGCTGCCAACACACTCTCAACAATGACACCAAATGCAACTAACAGCTGCCAGAACCAACCCAACAGCTCCACCAACCATAGTTCGACACAAGACAAAAACGAACCGAAGATTAAAGCACACTAGGAGCTCTAATCCTGCTCCTGAAATTCCATGTAAAACGCCATGGTAGTGCTCTCCAAAATGCAGCTCTTCTTCTTCAGAGACTTCTTCCTTTCCTCTTTAGACAGTTGGGACCAGCACCTTGCCCAATATATCCCTCTGAAAATTACCTGCAAATAAGAGTTAGGAATGGTCTTCTGAAAGACGACATCATTTCTACTCAACCAAATTGCCCAACAAAGAGCCGATGCCCCCACAAGAATTTGTTTTCGAAGCTTTCTAGAAAAAATTCCAAGCCAAGAACCCAACAAAGAGGAAATACTTGTGGGTGGTTGAATACCAAACGAGATGTACACCACATTCCAAATGAACCTAGCCACATGACAATCAAAGAATAAATGTTGTATAGTCTCTTTAGAGCTACAAAAGGAACATTTAGTATCACCTTTCCATTTTCGTTTTGCAAGATTGTCTTTTGTTAGAATGACCCCTTTTTTCAAATACCACAAAAAAAATTTATCTTGAGCGGTATCTTTAGGTCCCATGCTACACATCCATCAGGTATATGATCAGTTTTCATCAAGTCTGAATACATAGACTTCACTGTGAAAGAGGTATGTTTAGTCAAACTCCAAACAAAGCTATCATTTTGGTCTCCGAACTCCACATTCATTATCTTTGCAACCAGTTCTAGCCACATCATCAACCTATCTCCCACTAGAGCTAGTCTGAAAGAAATGTTAAGTGGCCTAGTGCTTAGCACATTAGCTACCGTTTGGTTCTTTCTTCTAACAATATTGTACAGGGATGGGTACTGATGCATTGACGATTTGTTTCCCACCCAAAGGTCTTCCCAAAATCTGCATTGGTTTCCATTCCGTACTATAAATCTTCCTCGTGGTAAGAAGAATTCTTTAATATCCATTAGACCTTTCCAGAATTGAGAATCTCCTGGTTTCTTGACCACTTGAGATAACACCTTATTACCGAGATATTTCCTCTTGAGCATGTTTTGCCACATTCCTTCTTTGTTGAGGAGTTTGAAAAGCCATTTGCTTAGCAAACAGATATTTTGAAACTCAAGGTTTGTGATACCCAACCCCCTACACACTTAGGTGTACAAAGAATGCTCCATTTTGCAAGTCTGTATTTCTTTTGATGTTCATCACACTGCCAGAAAAACCTAGACCTATAATAATCTAGTTTCTTGAGCACTCCCTTAGGCACTCTGAAAAAGGATAGCATAAACATTGGTAACCTGGACAAAACGGAGTTAATGAGCACTAATCTCCCTCCCACTGACAAGAGTTTTCCTTTCCAGCTGCTAAGTTTTTTTTGGAATCATTCTTCTATCATGTTCCAGTCCTTGTTTGGCAACTTATGGTCACTCATTGGGATCCCCAAATATTTGAAAGGAAAGCTTCCTTCTTGGCAACCAAACATCTCAGTGTAGGTTGTTACCAATCCTTTAGCATCTCCCATGCAAAACAATTCACTTTTATGGAAGTTGATTTTGAGACCAGATAACTTCTCAAAAGCACATAGTACTAGTTTCAAGTTCTTGGCTTGTTCTAAATCATTTTTCAAGAAGAGGATCGTGTCATCCGCATATTGTAGGATCGACAACCCCCCATCCACCAGATGAGGCACCATGCCTTTGAATTGTTTAGTATTTGTAGCCCTCGTGATAAAAATTGCTAGCATATCAACCACCAAATTGAATAGAACTGGAGATAGAGGATCCACTTGTCTTAAGCCTTTCTTAGTCCGGAAAAAGTTTCCAATCTCATCATTTATCTTTATTCCAACACTACCCCCACTGACAATACTCTCAATCCACTTGCACCATTGTGATGTAAAACCCTTCATTCTTAAGGCTTGTTGCAAAAAGGACCAATTGACCTTGTCGTAAGCCTTTTCGAAATCCAATTTGAGAATTAGGCAACTTTGTTTTTTTTCCGAATCTTGTGAATTGTTTCATGCAAGATGACCACACCTTCCAAAATGTATCGTCTCGGCAGGAATGTCGTTTGTGAAGGTCTAATAATTCTATTTGCCACTGTTGTGAGTCTATTAGTAACAACCTTTGTAAAGATTTTGAAGCTAACATTCAACATGCAAATTGGTAGGAATTGTTGAATCATCTTGACCTCCTTTAGTTTCGGTAGTAAAGTTATTACCCCAAAATTCAGACTGAAAAGCGGAAGGTCACCTCTGTGGAAATCTTTAAACATGGCCATTAGATCATTTTTTATAAGACTCGAAAATACCTGATAAAACTCCACAGGAAAGCCATCAGGCCCCGGAGCTTTATTGTGTTTCATTTGAAAGATTGCCTCCCAAACCTCTTTCTGTGAGAAACTCTCCGTCAACATCTCGTTTTCTTCGTTTGTTACTTGGGTAATATCTTTTGTCCTATGCTCATCCATAACCCAATTGTTATTTTTTGGTGGGTAGAACTTTGTAGTACTTTGTGATGTACTTTTTCAGATTTTCTTCTCCCTCAATAACCCCTCACTATGTAAGAAAATCCCTATAGTGACAGGCATCATCTCCCTAAAGTGACGGGCAAAGTGCCCGTCACTTCTATTGTGTTACTGTTTTGAACAGAAAGGTGACGGGTGTCTGCCCATCACCTATGTGACGCAATAGGTGACGGACTTTGGTAGAGAACCGTCACCTTTCCTGGTGTCCAGGCCCCCCCGTATGAAGTCTACGCCCGTCACCTATGATTCGAGAATAAGTGACGGGCATAGAATAACACTCATCACTTGGAATTTTTAAAGGTGACGGGCTATGCTACCAGGTGCCGTCACCTGGTGTATATTAAAGGTGACCGGCATTGGTTGTTGCCCGTCACCTTTGATTCTAGACCCTAGCAGTATCATTTTGCGCTTACGGCTGCATCCTAGAGTACAGCTAGGATTTGCAGCCATATTGATCCTGCAAATTAAACACACAGAATAGAGATTGCATATTCAAATCACCATTCATATATCACACAAGTTACATCAGAAACAACCACCAAGTCAGTCAGTCAGAAACAATATTCATATATCACATTGTACAATAATCACATGAATATCCAAGAGTCAGTCAGAAGTTCAACATGAATCCAACAGTCCATGAATGATCTCAGTTCAATGACAGTGGAAGTCATTTTTGTAGCTTATAACGTCTACCAGCAACAACTCTGCAACCTTTTCTCTAATAGCCAGGAGTTGGTGCTTCTCCAATTTGTCCTTGTCATCCTGCATGTCCTAGCAAGAAGTAGAGGAAGTCAAATGATGAGTGTATGTATTTATATGTATATATATATAATATTACATTTGACTAAGGCTTACTTTTGCTCCTTTAAAATGTTTGAAAGTTGAAGTAAGCCGGATCATGTGGTATGCAACATAGAACCCACATTCATTTCCAGATCCTTGCTGCATGCACTGCACAAGATGATATACTGTTAGGTCAAATATATTTGGTGAAATCATGAAAAGATAGAATGCGGGCGATCAGAGATATACCGAAAAATCGGTGACGTGTGTCAAATTGGTTTTTGGAAGACCATCGGCAGCTCGAAAGGAGGAGAAACCACTGCATTAGGCGTTATGGATGTCGTTAGCTGCAAAATATGTGACGGTTCGCAAATGAGAAAATTGTAAATGTGGTAAGTCAGAGATATACCTATCGATAACTGCCTTGATGGTGGTGTAGTCTCGCTGTCCTAAAGTGCCATCCTCGTTGTGTGGTCTGTTAGAGTCCAAGTACCACACTATTTCCCACTTCGGACAGATGACGACTAGGAAGTAGTGGGAGCCTATGTGGTGCGCAGCAAGCACACAACCGGTGTCAGACTTCAAGACCTTTGAGATGACAGACTGTACGTGGTTCGGGTCCTGAGCGATGACGGTGGCAGAGAAACTCTGGGGGTCAATGAACGCAACACCGAGCTCACATTCCTTTGATTCTTTGTTCAATTGCCTACATACAAATATATTAGTTTTTTAGGTAGCTTATGAAGTAATATATTAATGACTATGAACAATCATTTGTACTATATATATACTCACAGTGTCAAGCAACGGATGAGTGAGATGTCCAAGGCATTGAGGTTGAAGAGGTCGAGAGATCAGACCACGCAACGGAGAAATAACCAGGCCCATTGTGCAAGTCCCGGGCCTTGAATTCACCCACGATTGCCGGATCATCTTGGTGCATGGCATGGGAAATGTAGTGCTTGTGGAGTCCCCTGGTATTCACCCCTGCACTGGCCAGCTCCTCCATTGTCAGCATTGGCTTGCCCATTACAAACTTGGGGTGCGCAGCCATCCATGCACTCTTTGCTGGTTCCTTGGGTGCCTCCTTGCCCTTCGCTTCCTCCGTTGCTTTCTTTGCTGCTGCTGCCTTACCCCTCCCCTTTTTCGCTGGTACTATCTTTAGGGTGATTCGTCCCTTTTTCTTTGCGGGGCTGCCTGAGGCGACAACTGGTTCAGGCGTTTGGTCCTTTGTTGCCCGATCAATCTTCTGGAACAGTGGCTAGGGCGTCTGTACCGTAGGAGCAAGTGGACTAGGAGTTGGGATGCGTGTCCGCTTTTGTGCACCACTAGTAGATAAGGACCAACCCATGGGCGGGATGAGAATGCCACTTGTCTTCCATTTGATCCGGGTGTTACGGGCATCCCCTAAAGTAAAAATCTCGACATCTGGCAGAGGGATGTCGAGAGGGATGGCTTCTGCATTTTGATGGACGTGATCAATCTTCACCATGACATACCCATCTTGCACCGGCACCGTGTGGCAGACCTTCTCCTCGGGTAGCACGACCCCTTGTCCTAGCTCAATCAACATCGTTGAGAAATTTCCAGTTATAAGGCTGCAGGGGGTTGGACCATTTAGCTTGTCGAATGTGTCGGGGGAGGGGGAGGGGAGGCTATGTCCACTGGGGTAGGGAAGGATATGTCCACTGGGGGAGGGGAGGATATGTTGGCCTGCTGGTGATGCTAGGGGCTGTTCCACCTCCTTAGAGGCGCAGCTGCTCTTGCCAATGGACGCGCCTAATGCTGCGTCAATGTCAATCCCCGCTGCCCTGAGCATCCCAAATATTTCAGCCTTTATCTCTTGTTTCAATTGGTCTGGATCCATAGATGACCTTTTCTTCTTCTTCCACAAGCATTCATTTTCTTTGCCGAAGGCTTCCTTACAACCCTTCGAACTGGAGACTCCATGCACGCGACCTCTGTGCTCTGGCGTATCAATGACAATGGAGAGGACGTCATGTTCTCTTACACCGCTCTCATGATCCTTCAGCTCAATCACCCGGTCGGCCAGCCTATTGGTACCGTCGCTACTCCAGGTGATTTCCCAGGTGGATGGTGTTGGGGCAGCCCTGACCCTTAAATATGGCGCTGCGCATCCAGGAAACTGTCTCCAAGGGTTCTCTGACCCCGCGTCCTCCATTGCTGCGTCCTCTTTGTGCCACTTTCCCTTCTCCTTCCCAGCATATCCCTCTGGACCGAGGCGATGGTTGTCTGCGATCCTACCACGAAGGTTCTTGAAGTGCTCACTCTTCTCTAAGAATTGCTCAGAGGTGGTAGTCTCGATGAACATCTCCCAGTCTCGACGATCCAAGTGCTTGTGCACGTCGAAGGGATCTTTACCTTCATTGACAAAATTTTGTACCAGTTGGGACTTGAAGTGCCTGTGGAGCTTGGCGATTGACTTCCATGCCGCCCCTCTTACACGATTCATCTGTACCTCGGATGTGCCCTCAGGAAACTCCAAGTACTCCTTCATGGTCTCGAACAAGCCCTGTCACGCGGGCTCATCCACATCCTCAAAATTGACATTGATTCCGACCCTTTGCCGAGCGATTAATCCACAGATCAGTCGCCACCGTTTCATACCATTATCATTTGTTGGGAACCCTTCACCGTTGATGCCCTCGACTTTTACAACATCAGTTGATCACTTTGTCTGTGTTCTTGGCCTCCTATGTTGGGATGTGCTACATGCAGCTGTCTGTCCAGACGACGATGCTCCACTGTGTGCAGGCTCTTCATGTTGTGCACTTGAAGTGTTAGAGGATCCAGTTTGAGACATGGCTGCTTCTAGTGATCCTGCAAAATATGCAGCAGTACATGATATGGCATAGGAAAAATGATAACAAATATTGAGCATCAGAAGCAAATAAAACCATGTATACAAGCCTAGAATAAGATCTTGCAAGAACACCACCCTAGAACTATGATATGGGTCTCAAAGTTTTCTACGGAGTTCATGATGTCAAGATAAGCCTAAGTTCCAAAAATCAGGTGACAGCATTGCTCTTGAACATGTGCTACATTTTTTAGCCATTTACTCTAACCTTTATCTTATATTAAAATAGAACGACAATATGAGCATGTGAATCTAAGCAGGTGGAGTAGAGGCACACCTGCAGAGGGTCTTGGTGGAGGCGGCGGTGTTGGAGCTTGGCTCCGACGAGGTACCAGTCGGATCTGGGGCAGGGGTACTCGGTGCAGCGGAGAGGTGGCGCCAGTGTGGTGAAGTCCGGCGGCGGCGGGCGTCCCCTCCTTCTCTTCCTCTGCTTCTCCTCCTCACCTCCTTATCCCTCCCTCTCGGTGCGGTGGTGGTGGAGCTCAACTCCGACGAGGCGACGGTGGGTTGGGTCTGGGGCAGGGGTGCTCGGTGAAGTCCGGCGTGGTGAAGTCCAGCGGTGGTAGGCACCCCCTCCTTCTCTCCCTCTCGGTGCGGTGGCGGCGAAGAGGGGAGTGGTGGCACGGTGGCGAAGAGGGGAGCGGCAGCGGCTACCTAGGGTTTGAAATGGGAAATGAAAACGACTAAGTGCCGAGAGAGATCTATTTTTGTTACAAATAGAGAAAATGACTATAGGTGACGGGCAACACAAGTCGCCCGTCACCTGAGAAACTATAAGTGACGGGCAACACAAGTCGCCCGTCACCTATGATGCACTCCAGGTGACGGGCAACACATGTCGTCTGTCACCTGTGATGCAGTATAGGTGATGGGCAACACATGTTGCCTGTCACCTCTAATAATTGCTATGTGGTCTAAATCCCTCCAATTCCAGACTGCAATTCAGGCTGCAATTCAGACAACAATTTATGTCCATTACACTAAAATAGAAAATAATGTACATTATGGTAAAATAGAAATTAATGTACATTACAATTTATGTCAAATTTCAAACAACAATTAATGTACATTACAATAGAAATATATATTACATCAAAAGAGACATTGTCATTGTGCTAGGTTTCTTTACATCCATGTCCACGTCCACATCCACGGCCAGACTTTGACCTCACACAGATTTTTTTCGTTTTGGTCGGTGTGCAGGTACGGAGTCTTGTCGTTGTCCGTTAGGCGGGGAAATTCACAAGTTGCTCAAGGAGGAATTTCATCAAACTGATTAAACTCTTCCTCATCCACTGTATTTTGCACCCCAACAATCCTTCTCTTGCCAGGAAGGACAATATGTCGTGTCGTCCTCATTGTATCAGACACATAAAACACTTGTTGCACATCTTTTGCAAGAACAAAGGGTTCTGTTTTGTACCCAACGTTGCGAAGATCAACACTGATAAATCCATTCTTGTCACGTGTTACTCCCTGTGACCCTTGAACCCATGGACATTTGAATAGGGCAACCTTGAATCCCTGGTAGTTCAGCTCCCAAATCTCCTCTATTTGACCATAGTATGGGGCCTTTTGCATGTTGTTATCATAACCATCAATTTGGACCCCACTATTCTGGTAGATACTTTTCTTGTCTTGCTCTACTGTGTAAAATGTGTATCCATTGATATCATAAGCCTGATATGTCGTCACAGTGAATATAGGGCCTGCAGCTAGTTTCTTAATGTCGTCATCAGTCGATACACCGCTTGCTGTCACACGGTCTTTGAACCAATTGTTGAACTCTTTCACGTGCTTCTTGGCAACCCAACCATCACCTCCATTTTGCTGCACAAGAAGTTGTTTGTGCTCAAGTACATATGGCGCCACCACCTCCATATCTTCTAGGATAAGAAAATGGGCCTGATCGTACGATTTTCGATCCGGATTTGTAGTCTTCTTGCCTAGAGTCCCAACCCCATCCAACCTCCCTTCGTGTCTTGAATGAGGCACTCCAATTGGGGTATTTGGATCCAAATAACTCATCGACCACTCAACAGCCTCCTCGGTCCCGTATCAGCTAATGATGTTTCCCTCCGGATATGTATGACTATTTACGAATGGCTTTAGGATGCCCATGTATCTCTCGTAAGGAAACATCTGGTGGAGGTAAGAGGGGCCAAGGTAGTGTATCTCCTTTACAAGGTGAATCGTGACGTGAACCATAATATTGAAGAACGTCGGAAGGAAGAAGGCCTCCATCAGACAAAGTGTCTCTTGTATCCGTCTCTCTAGAGCTGGTAGCGAGTCATCATCTATGACCTTTTGCTCTATGGCATTGAAGAAGAAGCAGAGGCTCATGACTGTGTCACGAACCTTCACTGGAAGCACATTCCTGATTGCTACAGGCAGTAATGACGTGATAAGCACGTGACAGTCATGAGACTTCATCATGGCGAAATTCAGCTTCAGTTCTTTCATGTTGACAAGCCTGGCAAAGTTGGAACTGTATCCTGAGGGAAATTTTACACTATGCAGGAATTTGCATAATTCTTTCTTCTCCTTTCTGGACATTGTGGTGCGGCTACAGGAAGTTCTTTTCCATTTTCCACTTCTTGGACGTAAAGCTCAGGACGAATGCCCATCTCTTTCAGATCAGCTCTCGTGTTTTCGTGGTCCTTTCTTTTACCCTTCGTGTTCATGAATGTGCCGACAAGGCTCTCACATATGTTTTTCTTTAAATGCATGGTATCAATTGAATGTTGGACTGCTAAGATGCTCCAATACTCTAACTCCCATAGTATGGATTTCTTATTCCAGATCCCTTCGTCATCATCTTCATGAACTCCACATTTCTGCTTGCCGAGAACTGGAGTGATATCCTTAACCTGACTGTAGACATCACTCCAGGAGAAATGTGGTGGAGGAGTTCGTGACCCCCTTGTATGCAAATTTGTTCAAGTTCCTCAGCCACAATGAACATGTCCCTGACAAGCAATGGGAGCAACCTTGACCCTTCCTTTTGCAATGCCCGGACAAATTACGATGAGCCAGATTATCACTTATGGTGGTCATCAACATAGCATGCAAAGTGAAGAGCTCATTGACGACAGCATCCCTAACGGACACACCTTTCCAAAGGAGCTGAAGATCATCTATGAGGGGCCGGAGGAACACATCAATTCTATCATCGGGTTGTTTCGGTCCAGAGACCAATGTTGACAACATGATATACTTGCGTTTATTGCAAAGCCATGGTGGAAGATTCATGATTGACAATAGAACATGCCACGTGCTATGTGAGGTACTCATGTTTCCATACGGATTCATTCCATTTGTGCTCAGAGCAAATCTGATATTCCTAGGATCATCCCCGAACCAGCCATAGGTGTTATCAATATGTCTCCATTGAGCACAATCTGCAGGGTGACGTATCATTGTGTCTTTATTACGACCCTCCTCGTGCCAACGCAACAACTTTGCCTCCTTCTTGTTTGCGAACATCCGCCGCAGTCTGGTAATTAGAAGAAAGTACCATGAAACTTTCCTAGGAGTCCCCTTCTTCCTCTCCTCATTGATGTTGTCCTCTCCATCATCATCACCATCCTTTCGACGCTTGTACCTCGATGTTCCACATTTAGGGCAACGGTCCAGATCTTCATTCTCTCCACAAAGCAGGACACAATTATGATAGCATGCATGAATTTTTTCAATTTTCAATCCCACGGGACACACAATCTGCTTGGCATCGTACACAGTATCCAGCAGCAAGTTTCCCTCTGGCAACATATCCTTCAGGAGAAGAAGCAATGCTTTGAAACTCTTGTCCGTCCAACCATGAGCAGCCTTTAGTTGCAGAAGCTTCAGGTCCCCGGTTACCCGCGAGTACTTCTCACAATGGGGATCAAGAGGTTTTTTGGAATCTTCAACAAATTGCCTGTATTTATGCAGCTCAGCTTCTGTCATCTCATCTTCTTCTCCTCTTACATCACAGATCATGTCTTCAACATTGTCGACCAAGGCATCAAACTGCTCATCATTGCACTCCAAAATGCACTCCTCATTGATGTCATCATAAGCTTGACCATTTCCTTATTCCCCATCATCATCATCGTCCTGCCTTTCCCTGCGGTTGGCCCCTTCTTCATGATCGGCGACCCATTCCCCCCTTTCATTAGGCCCTTCCTCTCCGTGCTTATTCCAACAAGTGTAATTTGGTACAAATCCACGAACGATCAAGTGCGCATATACTACTTCAAAATCAGAGTACTTCTTATCATTTCTGCAATCGAAGTACAGACAATAGATTGTTGTTTTAGACCTCGCTTCCATGTCGGCCCTCGCAATCTCCATGAAAGACTTCAACCCTCTCAAGTACTGCGGACAACAATGGCTAGGAAGACCCATCCAACTTTTATTCTCCATCTACAATCGCAAGAACACAACAATTTTCAACAATTAATTGAAGACGAGGGGGAGGAGAGGGAAAGGGGGTGAAAAGAGAAGGGAGAGGGGAACAATTTGGAGCTCTAACCTTGCACGACCTCAAAATTGCCAAAAATGGCCGCCGCAGCCCGCAGCCGCTGCCTACTGGCCACTGCCTGCCCTAGCGGCCGCTGGCAGAGAAAAATAGTAGGTCAGGCTCAAATGTGACGGCCATCAATTAGACACGTCATCTATGTACTCGACAAAGGTGACAGGTTTCATTAAAGTCCGTCACCGGTACCTACGAGGTCATGGCCCGTCACCTATGACATGACTACGGGTGACGGGCCCTGAATAAAGCCCGTCACCTGTAATATAGGTGACGGGCTACATGAGCTGCGTCACTTTTGCTCAGTCAAAGGTGACGGGCCACTTTTTGCCGGGGGCCCTAGGAGAATAGAAAGGTGATGCACCTAATCTGTGCGCGTCACTTTTCGAATACAGGTGACGTGCAACAACCACCTGTCACCTTTATGTGCGTGACTATAGGGCGGTTCTTACATAGTGCCTTCCTCTTGTTCTAAACGAAAAATTCTTGTTTCCGTCGTTTGCCATTTGCTACCAGCTGAAAATATTTAGTATTGTTATCTCCTTGCAGTAACTCTTTGGTTTTTGCTCGCTGGAACCATTTGATCTCCTCCTCTCGTACAAGATGAGCTAGTCTGTCATTTACGTATTGTTTGAGATCGATCTCTTGCTGGCTCAAAAGCTGGGTTTCATCCTTCTTATCCAGCTCATCGAGAAGGAAGCATGGGCCCATCATTGTTGTTGCTAGTTGTGGACTCAATAAAAAGTCTAGAAAGCATGTTCTTTTCTCCCTCCGTCTCAAATTATTAGTCGTTTTAGCTTTCTAGACAGTGGCGGATCCAGGCCCCGGGCTAAAGGTGCTGCAGCCTGGGTGTGGCCAATAAATTTGCATGTATTCCCATGCATTATGCTCTACAAATCAGCCTATTTAGCTTGAAATTAGCCTCAAATATCTCCAATCAAAACAAGTTATGTTGTCCCAGCCTGGGCCCAACTTAAATTCTGGCTCCGCCCCTATTTCTAGATATATAGATTTTGCTACAAATGGAGGGAGTAGTAAATAAGATGGGACCAGCGAAAGGCCCTTAAATTGGCTGACTTGTACAAACGGTCGTGCAACATTGAGCCAACGCACTTGCGAGAGCACTCACACCAACGTGGGTGAGGCTATGGGTCACCATAGGCGATAATTGCATGAACTATCATGTGAAGATGATTAATTAGCACATTATTCGATGGGCCATCAGGCAAAATTGAGTGTGGGTGTTGGTTGTGATTTAATTGATGATAAATGTTGTGCTTCTACTCTCACTAACCTATCTTGTAGCTCTAGTGATTATCTTGCTTGAATGATGAATCTTGTGATAAGTCACTATTTTTGGAGAATGAATTGTTGAAAAGGAAGTTGCTTGCTTGACAAATGACTTGAGAAAGTGCTATGATAGTAGAGTCAAATTTAATCATTGTTGGACAAATAAAAAATTCACCTTGAACCGACAAGCACTTGGATACATTCCTAAGAAAGCGAAAGCAGCTTTTGTCCAAGCAAAGACCACTTTGTGAAGAATAGTGGCCATCTCTTTTGTGAAAAGTGCAAGAAGCTTGGACATAACGAGGCAAACTGCTCAAACAAGAAAGCTATATCCTTTGACTCTAGATATGTTCCTACTAAGAATTCTAGGGGTGATGTTAGTGCAAAATTTGTTGGGCTCCCTATTAATGGTGTTAAGAAGAATGCCATTTGTGTTCCTAAAGTCTTGGCCACTAACATTCAAGGACCCAAAAAGGTTTGCGTACTTAAAAGAGCTAATTTCTTTTTGTAGGTGGACTACAAGTCGAGAGGAAGACATTGGGTGCTTGATAGTAGGTGCACTCAACACATGGCCAGTGAATCAAGAATGTTTTCCTCTCTTGATGAAAATACTAGTGGCTACAATGACATCATCTTTGGTGATAATAGTAGGGGCAAAGTGGAAGGAGTTGGTACAATCCCTATCTAAAATGATCATTCTCTCTCAAATGTGCATTAATTCTCTTAAATTCAATCTTTTATCGGTTACTCAACTTTGTGATTGTGGTTACAAATGCACTCTAACTAGTAAAAGTGTTGAAGTTATTAGTATGGATGGAAAAGAGTGCATTTTCAAAGGTTTTAGATATGAAAGCTTATATCTTGTGGATTTCTCTTCTAGCAATGCAACTTGACTACTTGCTTATTCTCAAAATCATCTATGGGTTGGTTATGGCATAGAAGACTTGCTCATGTAGCAATGAGACAACTCAACCGGTTATTGAAACATGATCTAGTTGTCAGGTTGAAAGATGTGAAGTTTGAGAAAGATAAATTGTGTAGTGCTTGTCAAGCCGGAAAACAAATTGCTAGCTCTCATCCTTCCAAAGTGTTATGTCAACTTCAAGACCATTGGAACTATTGCATATGGATTTATTTGGACTAACTACATATAGAAGTATTGGAGGAAATCATTATGGTCTTGTTGTCGTAGATGACTATTCAAGATACACTTAAGTTTTCTTTCTTCATGACAAGGCCGACACTTATGATATTTTAAAGAAATTCTTGACAAGGGCTGAAAATGAATTTGATCTCAAGGTGAAGAAAGTGAGAAGTGATAATGGAAGTGAGTTTAGGAATACAAAAGTTGAAGAGTTATGTGATGAGAAAGGAATAAAGCATGAATTCTCATCAACATATACACCGGAACTCAAGATGGCAACGGGTAGAAATTACCCGCAAATCCGCGGATACCAAACCCGACGGGCGCAGGTTCGGGTCTGAGTTTGGACCCGCGGGCACGGGCGCGGGTACGATTTCAAACCCAACGGATATCTTGTAACGGGTTTTAAAATTTAGTACCCGAACACGAAAACCCGCAAACCCGCTAACAAGTGGGCCCAAATGTCTCAGTATATAACTGGTACCTCTAAGGTTTCACTCCCAGCTCCCACTCTCCCATCCCCATCCCAGCCGCCACCCCACCCAAATCCCAGTCCGAGCGTCCGGTGCCCCTAGGCCCCAGCCCCGCCATCGGTCTCCTGCGCGCCGCCGGCGGTGCCGCACCCCCGCTGGTCGCCGCTCCCCCTTCGGCCGCGCGCCTCCGCAGCTCTGCGCGGGCCTTAGCAGCTCTATGCGACGCCGCCCGTTGGTCGTCCTCCTCTGCCTGCTTAGGCCCCCTCCATGGCTCCGCGCGCCCAGGCCCCCTCCTTGGGCGGTCGTCGATCGGGCCTCCGCGCGACACGCTGGCACCCTCCACCGTGCATCTGTGCCCGCGCGCCCAGGCCCCCTCCTCGGCTCCGTGCACAGTCGGGCCTCTGCAGCTCTGCGCGGCTCCGCACCCCCGCCGGCCGTCCTCCTCCGCTCAGCACCCGACGCCCGACGCTTTCTGTGCATTTGTTTCAGCGTAACATACTATAGTATAACATGGACCTTGAATTATGCCAAATCATTGTTCCAGCAGGATTCTTAAACCTAGACCTTTAGTTATGCCAACAATTCTAAAGTAACAAATCACACGTGTGGCATGCCCAGACCTGTTAGTCGATCCAACAACAACCATATGAGGAAGCATCTTTGTGTTCATTTGTGCTGACTTTGATTTGAGATGATGGATGTATCATGTATCAGACTATATTATTTGCTGCCTTTTGCTATGTATTAATTTTTTCTTGCTGTTAAAATTGGATTATATGCTTGATTTCCTAAGTTTGCGGGTACACGGGCGTGCTGTGGGCATGCGGGCATCCGCGGATAGCGGGCACGGGTATCGTTTTATACCCGTTGTGGGTTACAAGCGTGGGTGCGGGCACGGATTTTGGCTCGCGGGTGCATGTCTGTGGAGTCTATATTCGCGCGGATTTTATTCGTTGCCATCTTGAACCGGAACAAAATGGTCTTGTTGAGAGGAAGAATAGGACTTTGATTGACATGGCAAGATCAATGCTCTCGGAATATAATGTCTCGGATAGTTTTTGGGATGAGGCAATTAACACCGCTTGTCATGCTTCAAATAGGCTATATTGTCATAGATTATTCAACAAGACTCCATATGAGTTGCTAATTGGAAGAAAACCAAATATATCATATTTTCGGGTTTTCGGTTGCAAGTGCTATATACTCAAGAAGGGAACTCGGTTATCTAAATTCCAAAGCAAGTGTGATGAAGGATTTTTTCTTGGATATTCACCATGTAGCAAGGCTTATCGAGTTTATAAAAATCCATTGGTGATGTTGTAAAAACTTTTGATTTTGAGCTTGATGAAACCAATGGGTCACATGAAGAACAAGAAAATCTAGATGATGTGAGAAGTGATGGTTTGAGAAATGCAATCAAGAATATGTCAATTGGAGATGTTAGACCAAGAGAAGATGATGAGGAAGAAGGTGGTCCATCTATCTCTATTAGAGTGAATCCCTCCACCTCTACTTCAAATGAACTAGCTCAACCAATTGATCAAGATAGTCATGGTGATAATTCTCAAGCTTAAGATCAACCGGGATCTTCTACCCCACCATCTACATCAACTCAAGATCATATTGTTCCACCAAAAGTTCATAATGCTATTGCAAAAGATCACCCAATGGATCAAATCATGGGTGATATTAGTAAGGGTGTTCAAACTCGATCTCGTATTGCTTAATTTTGTGAACATTATTCCTTTGTATCTTCTCTTGAGCCTAACCGTGTAGCTGAAGCACTAAATGATCTGGCTTGGGTGAATACCATGCATGAAGAATTGAATAACTTCACCCGGAATGCAGTGTGGGAATTGGTTCCAAGACCCAAGAACTATAATGTTATTGGTACAAAATGGGTCTTTAGAAACAAGCAAAATGAAGATGGAATTGTTGTGAGGAAAAGGGTAAGATCGGTAGCTCAAGACTTCACTCAAGTCGAAGGTTTGGATTTCGGTGATACTTTTGCTCCCGTAGCTAGATTTGAAGCAATTAGAATCTGGCTAGCCTATGCATGATCACATAACATAAAACTTTATCAAATGGATGTAAAAAGTGCTTTCTTAAATGGCAAAATTAGTGAACTAGTGTATGTTGAACAAACCCCCGGTTTTGAGGATCCTAAGAAGCCTAATCATGTTTATAAACTTTTGAAGGCTCTCTATGGTCTTAAGCAAGCTCCTTGGGCTTGGTATGAGAGACTAAGGCATTTCCTCATTTCTAAGGGCTTCAAGATTGGGAAGGTTGACACTACATTGTTCACTATATCTATTGGAAAAGACTTGTTTATTTGTCAAATTTATGTTGATGATATAATCTTTGATTTTACTAATCAAAGTTTTTGTGAGGAGTTTGGTGAGATGATGTCTAGAGAATTTGAGATGTCCATGATTGGTGAATTGAGTTTATTTCTTGGACTTCAAATCAAACAACTCAAGGAAGGCACATTTGTGTGCCAATCTAAGTATGTGAAGGACCTATTGAAGAAATTTGGTATGGAAGATGCAAAACCAATCAAGACTCCTATGGCTACAAATGGACATCTTGATCTTGATGAGAGAGGTAACCCAGTAGACCTAAAGCTTTATAGATCCATGATTGGAAGTTTGCTCTATCTTATCGCCTCTAGGCCCGACATCATGTTTAGTGTTTGCATGTGTGCAAGATTTCAAGCTGTTCCTAGAGAATATCATTTGACCGCTGTTAAGCATATATTGAGATATTTGAAATTCACTCCAAACATTGGCTTATGGTATCCCAAGGGTGCTCATTTTGATTTGGTTGGTTATTCGGATTCGGATTATGCCGGTTGCAAAGTTGATAGAAAAAGCACTTCCAGTGGTTGTCAATTGCTCGGAAGATCTCCTGTTTCTTGGTCTTCAAAGAAACAAAATTCAGTTGCTCTCTCAACCACCGAAGCGAAATATATTTCAGCCGGAAGTTGTTGCGCTCAATTATTGTGGATGAAGCAAACACTTCTTGACTTCGATGTGAAATTTGAGGAAATTCTCTTATTATGTGATAATGAAAGCGCTGTGAAAATTGCAGCTAATCCGGTTCAACATTCAAGAACCAAGCACATTGATATTTGGCATCATTTTCTTAGAGATCATGTGAACAAGCGAGATATCAAGATTGATGAAATTGGTACCGATGATCAATTCTCGGATATATTCACCAAGCCATTGGATGAAAATCGGTTTTGCAAGTTGAGGAATGAGCTAAATGTCATTGACTTCTCAAATGTGGCTTGATATCTATTACATGTGCCATGCATCTCTTTTTGAGCATTCTTGAGCATGTTTTTCTAGCATTTTTCAGGTATTTTTGAGCTATTTTGATTTGATCATGATCTTACTCATTTCATCATATTTTCTCGCTCCAACATGTTTATAGTACTTTGTTTTATGCTTGCATACTTTTGTTGCAAATTTTGAAACAGTTTATGAGCAATGATCCCATCTCAAGATTCAACTCGGAGATATATCACTGAAATTCTGGGCAGTCTAGACAGTACAGAATGGACCGTCCGCGGGTAAGAGGCGGACGGTCGCGGGCAGTAGAATGAAACAGTCAGAACCAGCTCCGATCGGACAGGTCCGAAAAGTCATAAGGCGGATGGTCCGCCAACAGACCAGGCAGCCGAGCCTTATCACCTTCACATCTCTTTCTCATCCGCCAAACTCGACCCCAAAGCCTCCACAACTCTCTCTTTCTCCCTTGCATGTGGAAAAGGACTCACAAAGGGGGAGGGCATTTGGCGTGGTTCCCGGATGGTTCGAGCGCATCCCTAGCACTTCGCGAGTTTCTCCACCATGGTCGATCAGTACTTCATTGAATCCCCATCTCATATTCTTGGTTTGCATCAATGGAGATACTTAGGGTTTGAGTATGTGATCTATTTTTGGGCCATGGATTTATGAAATTGGTTTGCGGAACTTGTTGCTAGTGTTAAGGAGATGCTTTGGTTAAATTTTGGTTGGTCAATTCGATCTTGAACTCAAGATTTGGGTGGATTCAATTTGAAGCCGTTACTGTGCAAAATCGCGCCTGCACAGTGACAGGCGGACAGTCCGCCACTGCCACACGAACGGTCCGTCGGCCACTGTTTTCTGCAGAACAGTTGGACTATTGGCTCAAGGGTCTCAAATTGTTTTGCTTGATGAAGGTGCAATGCCTAAATGAATCTTATGATTGATTATTGATCTCAGGCCTTCCAGAAAGATTTTCAAGACCGTCACCTCAAAAATCAAGAAGATGGCTACTTCAAACAAACAAAGAAAGGATGATGATCCAAATGATGATGATTATTAGCCGAATCCCAGTGAGCTTGCTGCTGAATCATCTGTTGGTGGTGTTGGTGATGACTCTGACATGGAAGAGGATGATGACAGTGATGAGGATGATATTCTTGATCTCATTGCACTTAACCTTTCAGGAAAGGCATGGACAGCTGACGGGTATTCAAGTGCAAGAGCTGTGAACCAGTATGGGCTTGCTAGAGACACCAACATCCTCTAGTTTCACACTCAGGTACAGCAAGATGCCTTCTTTGGTCATATGGTTAAAAAAACAGTCTTTAAGCGTCAAACCATAGACCTAGGGTATATGGGAACCCAACCGGTCATGAGTGGACTCCTTGATAGATTTGGACAAATGGATCTTTTGAATTTCTTTCAGCATAGATGTGATTGGAATGAAACTGTCATACATCAATTCTATGCTACACTAGAGATAGATACAGTAGAAGAAACCTTAACTTGGATGACTGGAAAAAGGAGGTTTCAGGCCACCTTTGCTGAATTTGCTGCTGTAAATTAGTTGAACTATGATTTCCTCAAGGATGAACATAGCATTAACATGATGGCTGAAAATCCACTTGATGAAGATGAATATCCTGCATTTTATGAGCCTGCACATCTTGGTATTCCTCGTGTTTTTGGTGGCACTCAAGGTCTTAGGCATCATCCAGCTGTCATCAACAAAATTGCTAGACCCACTTTTATGCCTAAGAGTGGAAACAAGGATAAAGTTAGAGGTCTTTATTGGAATTTGATTTCTCATGCGATGCATGGTCAGAAAGTGGAAGTCATTGCTATTATCATGGATCGGTTGGAAGATTTGAGGCTCAACCTTGAGATGAACATATACTTTGCTCCATATATCATGTCCTTGATCAAGGCTAAAACTCAGTTTAGAGGCATGTGTGAGAGCAAGCATTCAGCTTTCAAGCCCTTCAAAAATGACACGGGATTTCTTGAGAGGCCTTTGACTCTTTTCCCGATGTTGAAATTGATGAGGAAGATAGTGAAAATGAAGGGGGTGCAGCTCAGAATGTTGATCAGCAAGCCATGCCACCTCCACCTCCTGTGCAGCCTCAGTGGGAGCCTCCAGCTGGTTACTTTGACCCTTATTTTGCAAACATGCAGCAGAACATTGGTACTCAGTTTGATGGGTTAGCTACTCCGATGCAGCAGCAGTTGAACTTGGGATTTCAAAATATGAATAAGCAATTTCAAGGTCACATGAATGCAAGCTTTCAGGCTTTTGGGCAGCACATTCACACACAGATGTATCAGCCGCTTATGTCCAGTCTACAAAGTGTTCAACAGAGTTTGCATGATGACATTGAAGTTTTGGACACTCGTTTTGATGACTTGCCTACTTCTGAGCACCACCGGGGGCTTGTTGAGATGCAGGAGAGGCTCCAGCATGATTTTGACACACTCAATGCAGTATTCACAGGCTTCACCGATCATTTTTACTCAGTGTATCCGGCTCCAGTGCCTCCTCCTCAGTTTTATTCGCATCAGCCGTTCTACCCACCTCCACCGGCTCCGCTGCCTATGGATGATTAAATCCTCTTTTTGATACTTGATGCCAAAGGGGGAGAAGAGCTTGAAGAAACATGGAGTGATCATTTTAGGGGGAGCTCATATTTATTTGCTGCATCTGCATGAACTTTATCTGTATCGAACCTTTCATATGTTGGATTTCGTTGCATGTTTCTCATTTGCTTACATGGACTTGGTTGTTTTAAACTAGAACATGGTTTGTAATATTGTGGTGAACTATGTTGGATTATCTTATCTTGGGGATGTTCTAGTTCTTGTGGCTATTTGAGGTTGTACTAACCATGTGAACTTAAATTCTATATTATCTTGTCTATCCTATATGCCTCTAATTCCACTTTGTAGGGGAAACTCCGTCAAAAAATTTCAAATCATGTATATGTCCTCATGGTATTCTTCAAATCTTATATGCACATATCAAGGGGGCGTTCTCTCTACTCATCGAACTTTGGTGAAATTTATCCACACATATTGATGATTTTTTTTCAAGAAAATGCGTAAGTAAAACCGGAGTTTAATCTCAAGTCTACCTTATGCCTTGTGTATAATGTTGGCTTAAACCATTTTATATCACTCCTTTGAAATGTTGTCATCAATTACCAAAAGGGGGAAGATTGAAAGCATCTAGGCCCCTAATTCGAGTTTTGGTAATCAATGACAATATTAGTGGACTAACAATTTCTTTGAGAAGAAATGAGTATAGGTTGGTCCAAGAAAAATGAGATACGCTCAAGGCAGAGATGATGTTGAATGGATACGCTCAAGGCAAAGGTATATGATAGGGCTTTTCTATTTTTGCCGGTCATAAGGTGATTAGAGATGTGAAATGACCGGATTAATAGGATAAATAGCCGTACTATCAAGAGGGGGAGATGTGCCTTTGCTTGACTGCTCTATAGCGCCATTTTGCTCAAATAATTGCATTGCATGCATGAGGGCTAACCTTGTTTGAGAGTTGGTAACTTGTTTGTGCGCTAACATGCTTGTGCGGACAGTCCGGCCCTGGGTGGCGGACGGTCCGCCAACTAACTTTTGGTTTGGTCCAGAAACATGTTGGTTCTGGTGACGCGCTTTTAATGAACGACGGATGGTCCGCCCAGGGGGCGCGGACGATCCGCCGGCTGATATGAGATTTAGTCAAAAATGTTTTGGGTTCTGGTGGCGCGCTGAAAGTGAACGGCGAATGGTCCACCGGCTAATGTTCAAAACCAAATAGAACTCGGGGTGTTCTGTGTGCTAAGGAGTTTTGTACTGCGGACGGTCCGCGAGTTGTGGGCGGACGGTCCGCCAAGGCTGTAACGGTCACTTCTGACACGCAATCATCACAGTTTTAGCAGTTGGATTTGAATGGCGGAGAGTCCGGTCTCTGTGAGGCGGACGGTCCGCGAATGCTCTGTTTTCACGGGTTTTGAGGGTAACGGTAGGGGTTGGCTTTATATACCTCATGCCCGGCTGTGGGTGAGGTCTCTTGGCACTTTAGAAAGCTTTCTTGACATATTTGAGCCAGCTCCCTGCTCTCTCTCACTCACTTTGCTTAGAGGTTGCATTCTTGAGAGTGTGAGAGCAGCGTAGTGCATTGCATCAAGTGTTTGAGCTTTGTGGAACTAGGGAGTCTTCAAGCAAGCGTCATTAAATTGTTACTCTTGGAGGTTGCCGCCTCCCAGACGGCTTGGAGAAGGTGAATCCGTTGAGCCCTTCAAGAAGGTTGTGAAGGTGCCCCGGATTGATTGTGAGAGGTTCTTGGCTTGCCTCACTGGAGTGGTGAAGAGCAACTCTAGTGGAATCAAGGTTTGGAGAGGCTCATTGTTTCAAACCAGCTCAAGATCAAGAGCTGTCTTGATAAAGGAGCGGTTGAAATCTTTGAGTCCACCTCAACGTGGATTAGGGGTGACCGGCAAGTCATCGACACCACGGGAAAAATTCTTGTCTCGTGATCGGTTATTTCTTTGCTCATTTCATTCTTGCAATTTACTTTGAGCAATTTACTTTTCTAGAGCTTGAATTGCTTCTTGGCACCCTAGGTTGCAAAACCTCACTAGTGCTAAGTCTTAGTAGGAATAGGGCTCTCTTGTGGTTTTAATTAAATTTACCTAGTGTTTGTGTTTTTAGTTGAAATCGCCTATTCACCCCCCCTCTAGTCAGTATCCTTGATCCTACAAGGGTAAAACCATGCCAACTCAAATTGTTGAAACACGTAAATATAGCCTCCTGCGGTTGGTTAATTTTATAGCAGATCACTACATGTGGGGTTCAAAGCAGCATATATCTTTTTGGTGTGAACTAGAGAGTGATTGTATTGAGATAAAATATGATGAGGATCTCTTGGAGTGGTTTGAACTTAATCTAGATAAGGGGGTAGCTCACATCAATGCTCAGCTAAATGATTTTGAGGGTCCATTACAGTGTTCGCCAACGAAACGTAGGTGCCACCCATCTGTAAGAAATAAAGCACCCACCACCACCGATGAAAGAGCCACCGAGAGACCTACCAAGAGGAAGAGAAAGAGGAAGAGGAAGGGGAAATCCAAGTGAAAGTGAAACTGGAACAGAAGGTGCTGAAGGAGGAAGGGGAAGAGGAAGAGGAAGAAGGGGAGGAAGAAAGGGAGGAACAGGAGGACGATTAGCTGTATTGTTAGGAATAGATGCATGAATGTGATGCAGCCATTGAACATGTAATATACTAGTTTTTGTTGGACACCTATATTGGGATGTGATCTAGTGGTGCTTCTCTTTTGGATATGTATGATGGGGATGTGACCTGGTGGTACATCTCTTTTGGATATGTATGATGTGATGTTATCTATGTATATACATGCATTTGGTTTGAACTTACTTTTGTGTATCATGATGCTGTCAAAATTCTATCAAATTCTTGTTCATATTCTTATTGAAATGCTGTTGAAATATAATGGCAAACAAGGGTATATTCACAAAGTTTTAAAAAAGTAGGGGTATATTTGCAAGGGTAACATTATCTTCTTTGACACCGTTATGTGCAGTTCACGGAGTAGGGGTAAAATGAAGCTTCGCAGTGAAAAAGTAGGGGCAAAAATGCAAAGTGAGCAAAAATGAGGGTAAAATCACAATTGAGGTTCAAAGTAGGGGCAAGAACGCAATTGCCCCTTAAATAATAGTAAGATTCCTCTAAGTGGAAGTTTCATAAGTAAATTTATACTACCTCTGTCCCAAAATATAAGCATTTCTGGGTTTGATCAAAGTCAAAATTGTTCAACTTTGACCATCAATATTCTTATGAATGAATTATTTTGAATATAAACACTTATATATTATGATAATTGCTTACATAACGAATCTAGTAATACTATTTTTATCTTGCAGATCTTTATAAATTATTTACTATTTATAGTTAAAATTGAATAAATTTGACTTTGACCAAACCTAGAAATGCTTACATTCTGGGACGGGAGTAGATATTAAATGTTGTACCACATCAGCAAATTTGCTAATATGATATGGTAATTATGAGGAAAGAGGGATGATAGTTTCATAGCATGAGAGAGAAGTTTCATCACCGTAACTCTCCTCTGACTCGGTTACCAAGTTTCCCGTCTTGGTAACTGTGCAATAAAATCATGCACAAACACTCGCCTAACTAGGAAGGGAGGCCGCTAAGCGGTGACCGTGCTGAACCTACGCATGATCGCTATGTGCGTTGTGTTGCTTTGCCGTGTCGCCATGGTTTGGCCATTGAAACAGTAGCAAAGAATTGCATAAGATTCAACTAATTTTAGAAGCGTGTATTTTTAGTTGCATCTCATAGTCTTACTGTTTTCTTCTCCTTTCTTCAACCTTTTTTCCTGAAGCATGTACTGAAATAAGTAAATGACTGAAGTTATGAACTGATGGCTTGCTTGGTTTGATTTCAAAATTTGCCTCCCTAAAATTAAGCTCATAAATTTTGGTTGGAATTCAAAAACAAATAACCCACCTAACCGAGGATTTGCCAAGATTTTGAAAAAAAATTCTTTCCAGTATTTTAACCTGCCCTAATTTTTAACATGACAAATTTTGGTATCCAACTAATCAAAACCTCAAAACCCCAGCAAGATCGAAAACAAAAAAGAAAAGGAAAGGCGCCCAAATTCACGGTCTGGGTCTCTCTGGCGTTCGGAAGGCCGGCCCGGTCGCTACCAAAACCCCACCAAAAAGAACACAGAGGCCTCGGCCCGTGAGTATCCGTCCTTCGTTGTCCATCTAAGGCCCGCCTTGCCTACACATTTTTGGCCCACATTCTTTTCAAATCTTCTGATTATAAGGAAGAAAAGATGCGAGATTTTTTTCAAATAAAAAAGATCCGAGAAATTCGGCTTCCGAATTCCAGCCGTTTCCAAAGTCTTCTTCGTCTCCGCCGGCGCCGGCCTTCGCCGGATCGCACCCGCCCAGCCGGCCCGCCATAGAGCCGAATTGGAAGGAAGTCGCCTTCCAGGGTGCCTAAAAAGGGCAACTTTACAGCTTGCTCCGACGCCGCTACGTTGAGGTACCTCAGGTGTGATCCCCCACCCCCATCCCGCCCCTCTCTTGTCCTCGCTTCTACCTCCTGTCCTCCTCGACCAGCCGTGGGGGAAAGGAAAGGCGAGTCTCGATCCCGGTGAGCACTCGGTCGTGGGGCCGTCGTGTCGCTTCGATCTTGGATCAGCCATGGCCTGTGTTGTTGGATTGGCAGGGCTAGGGTTTCTTTCCCTGATCTTTGTTCCTTTGTTTGCATTACTCTGCTAGTATAAAATTCATGTTTAGATCTTGCTAAATTGCATTACGAGGATTCAAAAAATTCTTCCTTCTTTAGACATCATAACTCAATCAAGTTATTTGGTCATCATGGATTCATGGGAGAGATGACGTAAGTTATCAGGAAGACAATTGATTCAGTGTTTTTTACTTGGATTTGTGTAATGGAGGAACCTGGATTCACAAGTAATCATTCTCTATTTCTTTTGCTGTGTTAACCGTTTGCAAGACAAAGTCCTTGAATTGGTCTTAATTGATTCATTTGCAGTTGGATCTCATTGATTGTGCTGCGCTTACATTCGATCGATCTCAGAACATGGCACAAGCATGTACTATTTCACATGCTGAGAATAAACGCAGTCTCCCAGCATGGATGCTGAAAGCAAGCTCAGTTAATGAAGCCCCAAAGACCGAAGATCAGAATAAGCAGGCATTGGAATCTAATGTGAAATAGGGGTTGTGGATACGACCAATTCTATCAAAAGGAAGACGGGAAGGCGGTTGAAAAATGTCGATTCAGAGGGTGCTAGTGAACTGATAGGTTTGCAGCGATGCGAGGGTAGAGAAAAGGCCAAAAGAAAGAGTAAGGGTGCTGTCCAAGATGAAGTCGAAGAAATTAGGGATGTAACTACTAAGAAAGGAAGAAAAGTGAGGGAAGGAGCTGCTCCGAAGAATAACAAGAAGCGGAAATTGGAGAATATCAAATCAGAAGCATCATCACCAGTATCAATTGATGATGACATAGAGCTTACTGTGGAGGACCTTGGGAGTATAGCTGAAGAGGTAAACAGTAATCAATTTGACACTAATTCATACTTACAGCCTTATGGGTGTTGTTATGTAATGACTGTCTTTGATTTGGCAAAAAATACAATGGAAATTTAACATATTTGATCATGTTGTTCAAGACTTCGAGTAGAGGGTCTCTGATTTTGTTCATAACTGGTAATGTCCATATGCATTTCATTATGGACCTTGGATGAGAGTTGCAATAACAAAAAATTGTTTCACTCAAGCCTTCTTAAAGTGTCTAACAAGTACCTAATGTTGCCCTTAACTAAACCTTGATGTTTATCTACCGAAAAATGAGGCTAATTGTAAAGAATGGCAAGATGAAGGAGCTTATACAGCTCATTCCAGGAAGGTTGAATGGTTGATAGGATCATTGGAAAATTTTCCTGTTACTGTATTCATTGAGGAAATAGCAGCACATTTGATGCATATCAGAAATGGATAAAGTTGTGGTCTGGTTGCATTTGACTTATGAAGGTGACCAAATCTGTCTAGCATCTTATAACATTTTTGTATGCAACTCTCAGTCACAAGTTGTTAATTTATTAGTAGTCCTAGCATTAGTCCAGGGACATGGCTTAATGTGACATAATATGGCCTTTCTAACTTACTCTTCAAGAACAGAAAGCTTAAAAATGTAACATACTTAAATGTTAATGACAGAGTTTATTAGGTGATAGAACTTTGTGCTCAATAGTTTACCCGATTTTGCTCTACTTCTCATCTCCATTTTATATATCTTATAAACTGGGAATCCTGATGGATTGATTGGATTTTTTGAAGAACTTGGCACATTTATGTTGCACCATTTGTGCATGCTGCAATTGTAGCAAAACTTATATTTTTCAGTGCAGTTGTAGACTCCTAATAGAGTCTTAGCATAAATGCATAATATGACCTTTCTAGCTTATTTGCAAAACTGAAGCTTATGTTGGTCATAGACTTTGCACAGGATTTTCTCAGGAGATTTCCACTTATCATCTCCATTTTACATAGTTCTCAATTGGGTATCCTGATGGTTTTAATTTGAAGAACTCTGCACATTTGACCATATACTGATACACTTCCATTTTACAGTATGTGAATGCTGATAAACAGAAGCAGCATGAACTTGAAGCCAAGAAGACTGCCAGATGCAAAGAACATTCCCCATGTCCAACAATTTTCACTGAAGCGGATACTGGAATATCAGTAGTCAATGCACCACCAATGAAGGAATTGTTGCAGTGCGCAACAGCCACAAGAAATACAAGATCAAGCGAGCATATAGGAGACGAGAGCAAGAGCCATCAAGAGCCGAAATGTCCTCCAAGCTTCTTAACAACAGAAGATGTTGCTCAGGATATGCTAAACCTGTTTCTCGGTCCTCTATGGAGTAAACCTGCAGGCTATGCAAAAAAATCCGAGCCTATAGAATCAATAACTAGGCCCACAAATAATCATGTGCCAGAGGAGACAGACTGGCATAGCATAGTGCCTATGCAGGAGGAACCAGTGAAGAAATCCATACCGCCTGCGACTACAAATCTTGTGCCAGAGAAGAAAGACTGGCGTAGCAAACTACCGAAGCTGGGGGAACCTGTAACAAAGAAAAATAGCAGCTTGAGAGATAAGGTGGCCTTGTTTCTTTGACATGAGATGAGCATTGAGGGGTAGATTCTTCATTCTTAGCAGTTATGAGACTGCATCAGGTTGTTCTGAGCGTGTACATTGCCTGTAAATATGCCTGTTCACAGGATTTCTTTTCACATGTAATTATATTCTTTGGTTAATAAGCTGGCCTCTCGATAATCTAAGCCTGCCCTTGTGGGTGTGTATTTGCTCTTCTACAGTTCTACTAGTGCTGGATCAATGTCGTCTAATCGAACCTAGTCTCCATGGCACCGATAAGGTGATTAGTCGAGATTAGTCATTGATTAGACCGATTAGTCGAATCTAGTCGTCTGTATATCGTCCTATACATCCAGGAACAATATGATATATATACTATACAGTACATAGTATATAGCAAGCATCAACACCACAAATTTTGGCGGGGAGCTCCTAGGCAATGGGTATCTCTTGGAAGCGGGGAGCTGTGGTGGCGGGGAGCTCCTAGGCAATGGGTATCTCTTGGAAGCGGGGAGCTGTGGAGCTCCTGGGTGGCTGGATGCGCTGGTAGACACGCCTTTGGGCAGGCGGCAGCATGAATTTTGGCGGATGGCGGCGTGTCCGCGTGCATTGTGGTGGGTGTTTTGGGATGAGGTGGCTCGGCAGCACTGCAGATGTGAAATATATACCCAAAATATAATGGGCCTAATTGCCAGCCCAGTAGCCCACCAGGCACCACCCATTGGCCGAAGCCCGGTATCTCAAATCTAATCGTTTTCAACCCTAATCGGACGACTAATCATGGTTAGTCGACGACTAATCATGGTTAGTCGACGACTAATCGGACAACTAGGTTTCTAGTCGCTCAAACCTAGTTGATGGCCCTTATCGGTGGCAAGGGAGTGATAAGCCCGACTTATCGTGACTAATCATGATTAGTCGGACGACTAGAAAACTTTAGCTGGATGGTATTCTTATGTGATTAGTCGGACGACTAGAAAACATTGGCTGGATTTTCAGTTGGTTGGAGTATCCAACTTGTGCCCATGCCCAGCTTCAGCTCGAAGATCTTACTGTACAGAGCTGCATGCCTGCTTAGCTACGAAATGAGCCTCATGCCTTCATCCTTATGAAACTTCATCAAGGAGAACTCCCATCAATTTCAAGGTCTTTAAGAAGTTGGTGTTGTCGTTGGCACTGTAAACTGGTAGCTTTGTGACGTTGCAGGGCTTTTATCGATGGATTTGGACGGATTACCCGACACCGTTTTGCGTCAGGCTTAACCTTCGGCCACGCCCAGCACAACACAGCACAACACGATGATCAGGTTGCTGTTCACGGCGTGCCGCTCGGTTAATTCATAAAAATTATAATGCTGTAATAAAAGTGAATTTCAATGAACAGTAAGCGAGCTGATTATTCCCCTGCTTGGCTGGGTTCAAGCTCTAGCATATGCTGTGGTTGTACTGCTCGAGCTGGTAAGCAGAAGCAACCTGAACTCGAAACTATGAGTTCCGAACAAGTACCAGACCAAACGAGCAAAGAGAAGGCGAAAACAAGAGCTAGAACAAATAGTGTGCAACAAGGCTCGAAACAGCAGGAGCCTAATCGAACGGACAAACCAAACTCTCATGGCAAAGTGCAGGAGTGAACTTGTAGCCGCTGCCAATGCCATCACCAAATGGTACGGATCCCAATCGGTGAATGGTCTCCACTGCTGCTGTGCTGGCGTCGTTGTAGCCCAGCACCCTCCCAGTGCTGAGCAGGATCCTTCCATCCTCGGGGTCTACGGCCAGAGCCGTCGTCTCCGGCGACATGTACTCCGGCGAGAATCTCTCGAGCTCAATGTGATACAAGGACCACATGGCCCTGTCCTTCATTGCCCACACCTCGATCCAGTTCGCATCTCGGTTCGACCGCGCTACGCGAAGTTCGCCCCGGCGCTCAAGGACGGACACTGCGCGCTCACCGCCGTCGTCCACGAGGTCGCCGCACGGAGGTCCTTGCAGGACCTCGAACGATGCCGTGAGGACGTCGAACGCCATGATTTCGCACCTCGGAGATCTCGGTTCTGTCTTGGAGTCCGCCATCCAGTAGAGCCTGCCGTTCGCGAACACCGGCGCCGCCGCGCTGTCCACCTGCCTTGGTGGCGGCGAGTCGACAGCGTGCCATGAGTAATCGCCGACGTACCGGACCTTGCACTCCGAGTGGTTCTCCCCGTATGCGAGACGAACCAGCATGTGCTTCTCCGCCACCGGGTCGTACCCCAGCCCGATGTGGCCGGCGCCGACGACGATGCCGTTCGCGGTGCTCGACAGTATGCATTGGTACGAGCCGGTGATCGAGTTGCATACGTAGTGTCTGCCGCCGCAGGTCACAAGGTTGAGGCCGTGGCAGGGATTGGAACAAAAGGCTATCGAACGATCACCCGTCAATGGCGGCGGACATGACATGCCGGCCAAAGTTTCCAGGGTCACGAACTCGCCCCGGAAGAGGCTGTTGTTCATGAACATGATCCGGGGGCTCCTGTTCACGTTCGCGCTGGCAGCGTGCAGCCGGGCGAACCGGCCGTCTGGATCATGGCCCGGATGTCCCTGCACACGAGGTTGAGCCGCGCGACGTCGCGCGCCGGGAGGCTCTTGAGGATCTCCGACCGGGCATTAGCCGACGGCGAGGAGAAGACGAGCTCCTCGCTCGTGCGGCCGACGGGCACGGCGCTCTCCTCGAGCAGGCCGACCCGGAGGAAGCGGCAGCCGCTGGACCTGCCGACGACCCCGTCGTCCGGCGAGAACACAACCTGAGGCCGGCTGCCGCGGCGTCCGCCGGCGGCTTCAGATGCCAACACCCTGCAACCGTCGGCCGTGCCGAACAAAATCTTTGGCTTCCGCCCGCTCCTCTCGCGGTACATGTAGAGCGGCGTGAGCGAGCACGCCTGCAGCTGCGTCGCCTCCGCAGGCCACGCCGTGCCGTCGATACGGCAGAGCAGCTCCCAGCTCCCTGCCCCGTAGTCGGAGAGCATCCAGACACAGTAGGGGTTGCCGCTGGTAAGAGCCGGCGATTCGTGGTGGACGCATAGGCGCCCGTCCAGCACGGTAAGCCTCAGAAGAGCGAACTCCAGCCCCGGCGGCGGCGGCAGCGAGCGAAAGGTCTCGTCGCCGACGTCGAAGGTGGTGATGGACGCGTCGTCGCAGAGGAAGTGCAGGGCGCCGTCCAGGAACACGGCCGCCTCGGTGTTCCGGAAGAAGCTGCGCGGCGGCGGCCTCCCGGCGGTGGGCCTCCAGTCCGGCGACGCGCCGAGAACGAGGACCTCGCAGCTCGCGGCCGCCACGGCGCGGTCGCGGTCGCAGAGGCAGAACAGGCGCACGGCCTTGTACTCGCCGGCCGTCGCGCTGTAACCCAGGCCGTAGCAGACGTGGTTGTAGCAGGGCCGGGGTTGTACTCGCGCCCAGCCATCTTCCGCGGCACTCTGGTGTCGGGCAGCGGCAGGAGTGCCCCGGTGGAAGGGTTGCAGACGAAGTACCCCGCCCCCTCGGGCGGCGGCCAGCAGCGGAGGAGGACGAGGCCGTGCAGAGGCCGCGTCGCTGGGATAACGAGCGCGCCTTCCGGCAAGACGCCGGCCGCGCACGGGAGCTTCTCGACCCGCCCGAAGGAGTAACTGGCCGGCGAGGACGCCACGTCCGGGGTGAAGAACAGCTTGGGGTGATCACCGTCATCGTCGTCGGCAGGGAAGCCAGCTGCAGCGACGGGCCATGGAAGCACGGCAGTCAGTGAACGGGCGAGGTAGCGGAACGGCGCGGCGGCCCACGAACGCAGCGTAGCAGTGACGGCAGGCAGCGTTGTCTCCTCGCTCCGGCGTGGCGCGGGGGCCTCGCCGTCGCTATCGATCGCATCCATGATCTCTATCACGACACGAAGAACTGACTGAATCTGCCAACTGCCAACTGCCAAGCAACATGGGCTTTGTATTGACGTGTGTTTGTAGATCGAGTCGATCGTGGAATATGTTTCGGACTCTGACCACGGAAGGCACATCGTCCCAATGCTACAGAACTAACTATACTTTACAAGGCCAGCCAACTCCACAAGGCCCATCAAACACAAGGGCGCTGGGCCTCGGCGAGAAAAAAAATAATAACCCATCTAAAGGCCCGCCTGAAGCCCTGAACAACCCTTTTGACATCATTTTTCTTTTTAAAAAATCAAGAAGACGTGAAAAAAAATTGAGCTCTATCCTGGCGTCCTCCATAGAAATGCTTTACACTTTTTTTTTGAGAAATCACCGGGGGATGAAAAGTCCCTACCTGATTAGATTACTACTGATGGTGGCAAACCCGGAATGAAAATATTAGCTCGGGGCAGCAATACACGCCGGCAAGCTGTAGAGAGGAGTTTAGTTACGTCACAAATTTTAAGCACCAATGCTTGACTTCATGGCGGAGAGGAATTTAGTTACACTTGCTATATATTCTCTATGTCTTGCACGTGAACTATTCTGTGACTCATCTCCTTTCCTGATTCGAAGATCATGGTTACAAACTTAAGAATCGACAAAACGCTTTTGATGGCTGCTAATCGAGGAGGGGATGTCCCCTACGCAAGATGGCCTGCGACGACTTGGATCCGATGAATGCTACGAGGTGCTGCCTGTTTCGGTGTTTTTAGACTTAAAGGGACGAAACCCCAACCTTAAGCAAGTGTAAGACCGTCCAAGCGGTTTACGGTACAATTTGACGTTTAAGGATATCAAACCAGAATACCGTGAGATCAATAGATCTTCATTATTGAAACAAGTTCAATAGGTTTGCCCTAACTAGAAGCTCAAACGCACTTAACGCGACATGCACGGAACACCATTCTCTAGATTTCTCTTCTCCCACCTCGAAAGACTTACATTGCATCAGTCTACATCAGTTGTTCAAGCTCCAACCATTTCCTAGAACTTTCTCTATTGGTCTTGTGCCTTACTCGGAACTATTTTTTCATACGTGGCGGGATCTCATTCACCTCCGAATCGGTCTCCTGGAAAGGAAGGGTAATAACTTCTTGTACATCTTCAACATGTGATTTTTTCCATATCTGCTCGAAATCTATTTTAAGTTTGTGATAAACTCTGCGGGAATGTCTTTCTTGTATGATTTATTTGTGCATCCTAAGGTTATTACCCTTTCATGTAATTCATCCTGCATTTTTTATTTCTATTTTCTAAAAAAATGTAAATATGTAATAAACTTACGTAAAACTCCGATTGCTTCCCTTCTTAAACGAATGAGCAGTGCTTCTGCTAATTTTTTTACAAAGAAATAAGAAATTATAGGGGCCACAGCTTGCTAGCCCGAAGTGACCACCGCCGACCGGACCAACACCTGAGACTGGGAGAACCAAAGCCACCAAACTGGCGAGCGACCACGCACCCGAACCCCCGAGCCGGGCGAGCACGAGCCGCCCTCCACTCCGCTCCCGCAGCGGCAGAACCCGCGGCTCCCGTCCATCGCGAATCGAACGGTCCCGATCGCCCGCAAGGTTAAAACCCTAAACTAGAAAGGGGCTTGCAGTGGCAGCCAGCCAGCCAGCCAGCCTTCCGAGCCCTATCCTTTTCCCCTCCCCCGGGTCTCGCCCCCACTCCTATCCTCTCCTCCCCCTCGCCCGCGCCGCCGCCGCAGCCGCAGCACCACCCGCCGCCGCCGCGGCTTCCCCTCCTCCACCGAGCCAAGGTGAGCTACCCTCCACCCCCAGTCCCGTAAAGTAGCGACGGTAGCGCGAGTAGCTTCCTTCCCTCCCGCGTCGGAGGGCTAGCTGCGTTTCGCCCGATTTCGTTTGGCTTAGGACCGGCTGGATCTGCACGTTTAGCCGGGTTGCGCCCGCGCGCGTTTGGTCGATTTGAGTTGTAACCGGAGGCTTTCGTTTGGGCTCCTTTTGTTGGTTGATTTGTGGTCGGAGCTAGCGGGGAAGAACTAGGGTTTTGTGGTTCCCATTTTTATCAGATTCGCGGTATTGTGGTAGGGGAAATGGTTTAGCTTGTTCCTGTTTGATTACTTGATATGATGTTCGGTAGCAGCAGGCCAGCAGCCATGCCGATTAGGTTGTGTTGGACTGTGTAAGTAGTCAGTGATTGATTGTTCACACTGTGGGAGTAATACTGTGGTAGCATTTCTGTGATAGGTAGCAGCTGCATGGATACTTCTAGTAAATGAATGAGCGATTAGCTCCAGAGAAGTTAGATTAAGAATGCATTTTAGCAGCGGCTCAGCAGACGCTTTCTGTGTGGCTTCCTCCGTGCAGTTGTGAAAGCTGCCTCTGCATGGCAGCTGCCTTTGTATTGCTGAAATAGCTAGTATGCATGCTGTTGCTTGTTTGAACTGGTTGCAGTTACGCCGTTTTTCCGTTTCTGTGTGCGGTTACTTATTTATGTCACGACACATCATTGTATTTAGCGAGTTCGTTTACTTCTGTGGATCTGTTATGGTTTGTGATTATGCCTTTTCCGTTTCTGTTTGCGCGAATGTTCTCCATGACATTGTATTTTGCGCTTTCCGTTACCTATTCTGTGCACCTGAACCACGTGTTGTAGACTTGTAGTTAGTGTGTCTGTGTGTGGTCACTTATGTCATGATACAAAGTTGTATCTAGTGATTTTATTTACTTCTTCTGTGCACCTTTTATGGCATTAATTGTCTGATTACAACTTTTCTGCTTCTGTTCGCCCTTATATTTTCTGTGACATTGTTTTGTGCTTTCCATTACTTCTGTGCACCTAAACTACATGTTGTAGTTAGTGTCCCCTGTGCACATGCCTTCACTGATAGAACTATGTATGATTTATTTGTCCATCATGCAGATGAATGTTGAAAAGCTCAAGAAGATGGCAGGTGCTGTGCGCACCGGTGGGAAGGGTAGCATGCGCAGGTACTTATTCTTCTCCTAGACTTATTCAAGATGATGTGTCAGCAACTGTTCAGAATTGTGCTTTCTTATTAGTTCCTTTACTTTGTGTTGGCACATGCATTTCTTCATTTCTGTTGCACTCATAACCTTTGCATATCGACTTATGTGACGTAATTACTCTTTTGGTTTAGCAAGATTATTTGTGCCCGTTGCATTCATTATGTGTGCTTGTTATTATTTCTGTAAATGCACCTGCCATCTATCATTTCTTATCTATGGTACTGTCAGAAGACTTGTGCAATTTTACCTGGTAATCCGATGCGATTGAAAATGTTAGAAAAATTATATTTTATAGTTAAAATCATGTGCTACTCATGAACTTGCTGCAAATCAGCACCAATGCATGCTTATGCTGTCATATGTGCTACCCATGATGTTTTATAATTGAGCTATGCTAACAGGCTAGGAACCTCTTGGATTATATTTATAATGAGATTTGATTGGTGGCAGGAAGAAGAAGGCAGTCCACAAGACTACAACCACAGATGACAAAAGGCTTCAGAGCACCCTGAAAAGAGTAGGAGTGAACACCATCCCTGGTATTGAAGAGGTCAACATCTTCAAGGATGATGTTGTTATTCAGTTTGTGAATCCTAAAGGTGAGATACCCTAACTCTAAAACGTCAGTCCTACATGAGTAACGATCTCATTTCTGTTTTTTTCCCTAAAACGATCTCATTTCTGTTTTTTCCCTAACATTGGTTTTTTGGTTCCTCTCCAGTGCAAGCTTCTATTGGTGCTAATACATGGGTGGTCAGTGGAACTCCACAGACAAAGAGTATGTCCTTCATGACCTGCATTATTTGATTAACCAGCTTCTGTTAATATGCACTTGATAGCCTAATATTGTTCCTTCTGTTGTTTGCTGGCTTTCTACTTAACTAGATGTATCGGTGATGTCTTTTATTCACCGTCACATTGGCAGCTGATGCTTTGCGTTACACATGCCTTTCGTTAGTTTTAGTTTTGCAAGGAAAAAATAGTTCTGAACTTCTTTGTGCTAGATTTACATAACAGTATTCTCATGTTTGCTTATTATTATTTGAACAGAGCTGCAAGATCTGCTTCCTTCGATTATCAATCAGCTTGGTATGTTTCTCTTTACCTGTTGAATTCAAAGTTTATGCTGCTATTGACATGTCTCTTACGCATGGTGCCCCCACCTTTTTGCGATCAATCACTGAGATCTTCTATGTAGTTATGACTTTTGAGCACCTTAATTATGTTCTAGTAGAAATCATTTTGATTTACCTTTAATTGATCCTCCGATTCAGGTCCTGACAACTTGGACAACCTGCGGAGGCTTGCGGAGCAATTCCAGAAGCAGGTCCCTGGTGCTTCAAGCGCTGAGGCTGGTGCTAGTGCAGGTGCTGCTCAGGATGACGACGATGACGTTCCTGAGCTTGTCCCTGGAGAGACATTTGAGGAGGCTGCTGAAGAGAAAAAGGAGTCGTCATAATTTTGCTTCGGGCCTGCTGTTGTGAAGGGTTTATAAGTCAAGCATTGCCATTAGAAAAGACATCCTGTTGAGAACTCTGACCTACCTTATTTGTGCCTGTGGTCCGGTTTTGTCATGTACGAGAATCCGGTCGGATGTGTTGGTGGTATTTCACATGAAGTATGCCTCTTTTTGCTACCAGTATTCTCGTTGCCCCGTGTGCTTCTGTCATGCTCGCCTCACCATCGCCCCTGTGTTCTGAATTGTGATTTTGAAGTCTTGCTGATGGCCACACTTGAGCCATGGTTTCATGATTCATGGAGATGAGATGCCATACCAGTGATCATCAGTTCACCTGTCATTTATGGACCTCGGCTGCGGAAAATTTCTCTTGGTTTCATGCTTCCATCCCTCATCCTTATCTGCTTCTTAGTCTAGAACCTGTTTCGAGTAGCTGCTACTCCTACATGCACTGTATTCCTCTGGAAACTGTGGCGTTGGAGTCTGGCCTAGGATTCGTGCCTTGAAGTGCTCGATGCTTTAGCGCTAGCTAGACTGCAGCCGCAGGAATATCCAATTGCAAGACCGATGCGCTTGACCACAGGTCTCGTCGTCGAGATGTTGGGATCATGCTGAAGATGAGGTAAGATGGACCAGCATACGAGGTGGCGGCGTTGTTGTATCCATTCCTACCGTCTACCAATCTGTTGGTTGATCAATTCCCCCCCGGGTTGCCTTGAGCAGTTGAGCCCGGCCGGCCCATGTTGGCAGTTGCCACTGCCTCCCCCGGATCACTCCGTCGCCACGGGGCTTTCCCGAGTGCGCGGCTGCAGTGACGGAAAGAAAACCAGCATTGCTGCCGGCAGTGGCGGCCAAGGCTGGTAGGCGGACGGATCTTGCCATCTGCTACCATTCCAAGGCGGTGACATGGTGCTACAGGCCCACCCGCGCTCCCGATGTCTTCTTGGCCATCGATCCGGCGGCTTCACTGCGGCCGCCCGGGCGTTAGGCGAGTTCCCTGCCGTGGGCGTCGCATGGCGACAGGCACACGTGTGACGATCAATTCCCTTCGCCTAACGGTGTCGCGCGCTCTGCGCGATCTCTCGCTCGCTCGCCCGCCCCGTCGTCTCCAGAGATACCCGTGTCGTGTGCAGGTGCAAATAATAATCCGGTCTGGCTCATGGTCATGGGCTTACGTTGCTCGGCTATGCGCCCGTGGCTTTATGGTCTCCGACGCCATACCACGCGTGTGCTCGGGCCATGCCTTCGAGGACTCCGCCCCGCCCCCGCATACGCATGTACGTGGTGGATTCTCCTCCATTTTCTTTTAACGATCAACTATGCAAGCATGAGGCGAAATGGATCGGCAGAGCAGATCAAGGGCCGGAGTTTTTTGTTTAGTCCCAGGTCAACCCTTGTTCTCCCGACGATATTTTGATCCTTTACTTGATTGATCGATCGACCTTGTTGACGCCACCCGGCTTCTTTTCCAATAAGATTGCTGATCTCAGCCTCCGGAAGTCTGCCGACGTGTCAGAGAGGAAATGTCAAACGTCCAATAGCAGCTGCGTGAAAGTCCCGAATAAAATACACGCATCGCGGAGTTGACGGTTCTCGCCGTTTGGTTGCTGACTTGTCGCTGATGCGTGCGTGCGCGTGTCCTAGCAGCAGTAGTAGATAAAAGGAGGAGGGTGCGGTTTCACCAATTGACGCGTTGATGTTGAGAGGCAAGTCCAGAAATTGAACCGTTCGCGAGCATGCCTAGGCACGCCCGTCCGTGAGGCTTGGCCAGGCGTGTGCGAATTGAACCGGTCACGGCTGTCGAATTAGCGTCCAAGTCTCAACAACTGTGGCTTACAAGCGAGGACGGTTGTCAGCATGCACGGTCCCGTGATGCGAAGAAAAAATTCAGGGATCAGTATCAGGTCAAGCACATGAGCATGTGAGGAAGCACGAGCTGAGGCCGTGCAGCACCGTGTTAACCCTTGAGATAACCATTGACTTGGGCGGCGTGTGCGTGAGTCAGTCAGGTAAGCCAGGGGCTTGCATTTACAAGATGCATGAAAGAATAGGAAATTTTCTTCAAACTAAACTCATCGCAACTCCAAGAGAGAGAGAAAAGGGGGGGAAACGGGCTACTTGTTCATAACTGGATTGGCAACCATTCTTCTTCGGTACAAGTGTCTTGACTTCACTGATGATTAGGTGCGCGCACTACTTGAAGGGGTCAGCACCGTTTCAACGGGGACCAAATGGCACGGGAAACCGGATACGGGTCCGGGTCCCGCGAGCCACGATGCGCTCTGAATTTGGCGCGGTTTGTTTACCCCTTTCCTGCAACCGCACGCATTTGTTTATCCGTTGGCGTCGGAAGGGTCGATGCTTCAGATGCTTCGGGGCGGGGGAGGTGTGGGGCTGTACGCGGGGGAAGATATGAAAGCGACCGCGATCGGGGAGCTTCAGGCCTAGGCACTTGTCCGGCGAACACGATGCGGCTGGCCGCGGGCCTGACCGTCCCGGAGCGACCTGTTCGTTCCTAGCAGCGTGAAAACGACTGGGATTTTCGTACGCAGGCAAAGCCGGGGTTCTCTTTCATCCGGCAGGGAGACTCTGACGAAGCTGCTTGAAATCTTGACGGTTTCGATGCTGTACGAAAAAAGATCTCGTCACCTCGCCGGACCTATCGCCGTGGACATATGGCTCCTTCGCCAGTAGCCTAGTGCTACCAGTATGCTGCTACGCTACTACACTGGTATGATATACTTATTTGCCAGCCGTTTTCTCAGCTGTAAATGTAATGGGAAATCTGACGCGTGCAAGCCGCACGGAGGAGCCCCCGTCGCGCGACTCGGAGTTTTGCCCGTACCAGGCGCCAGCTTCTGGCGACTTGAATGTCCGCAGCCATAAGTCCACCGCGCCACATACCCCGTCTGCGCATACGGAGTCAAGCGTCAGGCGTATACAGACCGTAGCACGTACGCCGCCCGGCTCAGTGGTGGCTCAAGTCCCGCCGCGTACGGCGGCGCGCCGGGCGAGACCAGCACGACCAGGAACCCGAGCCGTGCCGGCGCCGGCCCGACCCGGACGCGGCCGCGGCGCCAGACGCCACCGGAAAACGAAAGGAACCAACCGAGACCGGCGCGCCGGCCGGTCACACCACGACCCCGCCCCGCCCGTCCCGCCCGTCCCGACCGACCGGATTGAAGCCCAAGCGCTCCTCCCCCCCGTTGAACGCTTCGCGGGAGCGCACGCCGGTTTGCTGGGGCCCGCGCGTCGGCGCCCCAGTGGCCGCGCTCGCCCCCGCGCACCGCGTCCACGCTCGGACCCCGTCGCGGCGCGGCGCATCCCGCGGCGGTTCTTAAACCCCCCTGCCGCGCTCCCCCCACTCCTCGCTCCGCCTCGCCGCTGAGACCAAATCCCAAATCCCGTTAGCCATTATACCCGGCCAAAGGAATACCGTTCCGTTCGGGGCCCCATCTCCTCTCGTTCGTAAACCCAGACACCGTTCAGGGAGCCGAGAGGAGCGCGCCATGGGAGAAGAGACCCTCGTGGCCATGCCGCTCGCGCCCCACCACCACCACGCCCGCCTCGACGCGCTCCCGCACCACGTCGCCCCTGCGGCGCCTCCGCCGGAGCCAATCCCTGCGGACAAGGAGGAGGAACGGGATCGTGGCGTCGTCGTCGAGCCGCCGGTGGGAGTCCCGCGGCCGGAGACCCCGCCGCCCGCGCTGGCCGCCGAGGTGGGGGAGGACGTGTACTACGCGCGCAGGATGCTGCAGGGCGCGGTGCTGCGGCCGCCGCCGCACCTGCCGCAGCCCGAGGCGCCGCCGGGTCTGGCCAGGGGGCTCTCCGCGCCCGCGCACCCGCAAGGCTACGCGGAGGAGGAGGCAGAGGAGGCGGGAGGGAAACAGAGGCCCGTGGACCGCTCCGCCTCCGCGAACTCCGCCGTCGTGGACGTGGCGTCCATCGGGCGGTTCCTCCGCGACCGCCGCGACGTGCTGTCATCGGCCATCACCCGCCGCATCTCGTCACTCAAGGAGCCCTCGGCGCCGGCGGCAGCCGACACCTACGGCGTGCACGAGATCCACCTGCCCAACGTGAAGGTCACGGTGCGCCTCAAGGACGCGATCGCCGCCGACGACGACGACGCCGGGTACTCCTTCTCGGGCGGGCACATCAAGGGCCGGGTGAGCTTCTTCTCCCGCTCGGGCTGCCGCGACTGCGCCGCCGTGCGCGCTTTCTTCCGGCAGTCCGGCCTGCCCTACGTGGAGATCAACCTGGACGTGTTCCCGGAGCGCGAGGCCGAGCTGGCCTCCCGCGCGGGCGGCGCGGCCCGGGTGCCCCAGATCTTCCTCAACGAGAAGCTCCTGGGCGGGCTCGTCGTGCTCAACTCCCTGCGCAACAGCGGCGAGTTCGAGCGCCGCGTGCGCGACCTCGCGGGCCGGCGGTGTCCCGACTCGGCGCCCCGGGTGCCCGTGTACGGGTTCGACGACGAGGCCGGCGGCGGCAAGGAGGACGCCATGGTGGGCATCGTGCGGGTGCTTCGGCACCGGCTGCCGATCCAGGACAGGTTCGTCCGGGTGAAGCTCGTCAAGAACTGCTTCTCCGGCGCCGACATGGTGGACGCCATCGTGAACCATCTGGAGTGCGGCAGGAGCAAGGTGAGCCCCCGTCCTGGATTGCCATTGCTGATTTGCTGATGCTGCTTCATCGTTTGACTTTTTACTCGTCGGGTGCTCTGGTGCGTGCCGCTTGATCTTTGTTTATGCATGGATGAACAGTGGCCGTGAGCTATAGTTGAGAGAAGGGGCTTGGATGGGAATAGTTGACGGGCACAGGGGGGAGAGTGTCATTTACTCCAATTAATGCGTTAGCATTAGTAATTTCTTTTATTCGGCTGCTGCCGTTCTGGGTTCGAACCTCACTGCTCTGTTCGAATTCAAACACATAGAGTACATTTACTGCCTTCTCCTTAAGAATATATAAAGTTAAATAAATAAAATTGTCTGGACGTAGGGGACAATGCAGAATGGCAATTTGGCATGATGGCCAACCAAAATTTAATGTTCTTAATAAGTTAGGCCATATGGCATCACGGCGAGGATCGGTCGGGCATGTGAGACGTGTCGCTCCATGGCAATATTAATCCTATCCTTTACAAGCCCAGGTTTGTTGAAATTGCAAACAAAATCGAAACTGTATGGGGGACGGAAAATGGACCGATTGGTTTTTTTTTTTTTTGATTGAAATGAGAGATCGAGAGATGAACCGCGCGGTGCGGAGAAAGCGAGGGGCCCGGACGCGAACTCGCCCTGGGATCACGTGCGTCGGGCGTGTGGGGGCGCGTTACGTGCTGCCGTGCCGAACCAACCGGTCCGCGGGTCCCCCCCCCCCCCCCCCCCCCCCACCCCCCACCCCCCCCGATCGCCCTGCCCGCTCGACCTGGTTTCCTTTCCCGCCGCAAGGGGTGGGCAGCAGAGGCTGAACGCCAACGGAACGGCGCGGAGCGCCACGGCCACATGGCGTGGTGACCGGTTTGATCTGTTCAGTGGTGACCGGCTTGATCACAATGAAACGATGCTAGCTCGATGCAGCCTTCGTGAGCGCTACTACCCCTTTCTGATTGGCCTGCGTGCTAGGAGATGGAAGAGGAGATTTTATTCCCGGTGCAAATCTTCTGGGCACTAGCATGATTGTTTTTCCAAACTGCTTTGACACAAGCTTAAAAAAACAAACAAAACAGATCGTCAGTAGGAACGTGTTGGGCTGCGACCTTATGATTTGCTCTGGGGAGCCTTAGCGGATGAACCGAAAGCAGAGGCCTTAGCACCGACCCAACATTAGATCGGGTGGGTTGGCTGCCCCAATTTTCCTCTACGAAATTTGACTTGGGCTTCGTGTTCCTGCGATCCTGCCCCTGTCCGAGCTAGTCGCTGTCATGGTTGACGGATTTTCCGGCGTGCAGATGCAGACTGTGGTGGACGAGGAACTTGTCTAGTGCAGTGTGTCTTTCGTTCTTCTTTATTATCGTGGTTTCGGATAAGAAAGAGAACCGTTGGTGCTCAGGGTGGAGGTGCTGCTCGTGTGGGTTGCTTTCCTCACCAAATGATCTTCTTGCCTGAACAACACTGCTGCATGTTTTATCAAACCAAACGAGACCTAAAAAAAAAAAAAACTGATGGCCAAAAGTTTCGCCTTGGCTGAATCCTGAAATTAGGATCAGACCATGAGACCACCCACTGTTATCTGCACCCTAACAACTGTCGGCTGACGGTCAAGTAACTGTTGGTCGTCACCAGGCCCTGTAGCTGAGCATACAAATTTTCTTCGCCTTGCTTGAAAAGTTCAACTGCGTCTAATTTATTTCAACCTATGGAATACCTCAATGTTTCTTTCTCTGTCCCAAAAAACTGGCCAAAGATGGTCAGCGAAGCATACACTGAATTTTTTTGGTGCATGCCGTATATCGTGCTAAATGTTGAATTTTTCGTTCAGACAAAACTATGGGTTCAGGATCAAACCATCCGCCGTTTCTTCACCGTTGTTCTAAGATTAGAGTGGCAACTGACAGCTACGCAACTGTTGTTTGTAGGCAGTGGAGATCGGCAAGGAGCTCGCGAGAAAGCACTTCATCCACCATGTCTTCAGGTCAGCACATCATCCATCCATTGCAGTTACTGAACCAAACATTCATTCAGCTCCCCACCTGCTCTTGCAAATCGCAATGCCATTTAGCTCACCGGTGACTGATGCCCAGTGGCGAAGCTAGAGAAAATTAATGGAGGATGCATTTATGTGAGGGTGCATATATGGTGAAAAAATGATCCAAATTATTGATTTTTTATTTTCTTGTGGGTGTGCATGCACCCCTAGGTACAGTGTACCTTCGCCCCTGCTGATGCCGCGTGTTCTGTGCAGGGAGAACGACTTCGAAGACGGCAGCCAGAACCTGTACCGGTTCCTGGAGCACGACCCTGCCGTTCCCAAGTACTACAACTTCCGGGGCTCCACCAACGACGGCGAGCCCAAGCCGGCGGCCGCCGTCGGGCACAGGATGACCAAGATCATGCTCGCCATCCTGGAGGCCTACGCCTCCGACGACCACCGCCACCTCGACTACAGCCGCATCGCCGCCAGCGAGGAGTTCAGGAGGTGGAAACGCAGCACACAATCTCGCAGCTGCTCGCGCTGCTCAGAATTTCAGGATCACCACCTCGGCTCGGTTGCTAACGATCGCTCGTTTTGGCGTGTCAGGTACGCGAACCTGGTCCAGGAGCTCCAGCGGGCGGACATGACCGCGCTCCCCGCGGAGGAGCGGCTGCCGTTCTTCCTGAACCTGCACAACGCGATGGCCATCCACGCCGTGATCCGGGTCGGCCAGCCGGGCGCCGTCGACCGGCGGCCCTTCTTCTCCGACTTCCAGTACATCGTCGGCGGGCACCCCTACTCCCTCGCGGCCATCAGGAACGGCATCCTCAGGGCCAACCGACGGCAGCCGTACACGCTGGCCAAGCCGTTCGGCTCCAACGACAGGAGGCTCGAGGTACGCGTGCGTGCGCTTCAGTTCAGTTGCCGTTGGCGCTGCAATTCTGCAATCCTCCGTTAGGTCTAGTGTAATCAGTGATCATCGATCGGTGCTGAACAATAATCGTGCAGCTCGCGCAACGGAGGGCGAATCCGCTCGTGCACTTCGCGCTGTGCGACGCGACGCGGTCGAGCCCGATCGTCCGGTTATACACGACGCAGGGCGTGGAGCCGGAGCTCCGGCACGCCGCCAGGGAGTTCTTCCTCCACGGCGGCGTGGAGATCGACCTGGAGAGCCGGACCGTCCACCTCACCAGGATCATCAAATGGTACGGGGTCCCCATTTCTCTTGTCAGGTTACTCTGCTTCGGAAGCTGTTCGGATGTCACAACGCACGCACAGCTAGTTTGTCCCACGGGTACCAGTGCAATTGATCTTGTGATTTCAAGAAGATCGAGTTCGAGATCATGATCGAGGTGGTGTTTTTACAGGTACAGCGCTGACTTTGGTCAGGACAGGGACATTCTCCGGTGGCTCCTCAACTACCTGGACCCGACCAAAGCCGGGCTCCTGACGCACCTCCTCAACGACGGCGGCCCGATCAGCATCTCCTACACGAACTACGACTGGTCCCTGAACGTCTGAGAGAGTTCATCCAAGTCTACTTGTGCGTACAGTGGTGAAGCTTGGGGGCGTGCCACGCCCACGACCCACGATGTAGTCAGAGTTGCACTCAGGTTGATTGGCAATTGGCTAATGGCCAACGGGACGAATCACTGAGCATAGATGCCAGAAGAATGCGGAGCTTGATCAGTAGAGGGAAGCCTGGACTATGTATATAGTATTGTGACTTGTGAGCTCCAATAGGGAAAGAAAAAAAAGGAGTAAATTTATGTGGGGAAATGCACTGTTTTGTCTAGGTGTTGCATTTTTCGTATTGAAGAGGTGTATGCATTTGGGTAATGATGAAGCGATGCAGAGCATTTTGAAGTCTGATGATATAGGATTTATGCTTTCCTCTAGGGGGGTGAAATGATAGTCTTTTATTCCACGCGATTGAAGCTCTCAGTCTTGTTTCTCAACTCGAGGGAAGATCCAGCAACATATCTGATAAGCTTGGAGTTTGGGGTTAGAACCGGGTCTAATTAGAAATCCCTCACTTAAATAAAACCCTCCTAAACTACCTCGTTGTTAGACCAACCTGGCCCAACATCCAAGACATTCAAGATATTGTTGACCAGCAGGCCATTTGGGCTCGGCCCTTCTTCCATCGGTTCTAGGTAGTGTTGACTGACAGAAAACATAAAATGTTCATATCCTGAACCCAGCAAGCATTCTTGATATTTTTCTCTCGAACAAGGTTTTCTTTTATGTTCTTGTGCTTGCTCAGTAACCAGTTGGTAGTACGTACACTGGATGCCGCAGCAAGATCGCCCGCACCCCTTTCTCCCGTGTCCGTGGGCTGCATGAGTGCAGAGGCTCACGCTCACGGAGTACCTTTCAGTAGCATTCAGACATCCAGTGCTTCTGTTCTGCTCGGCAGCACAAGCGCATCATGCTATAATCTGTCGGAAAACAGGCTGAGTAAATCTGTCAGAAATTTAACGAGGTTTGATTTTTGAAGGGTTGTTTGTCTCGGGCTCACGGCTGAACCTGAGCAAAATCGAGGTACCATAATCCTTCTCTGTCAGCTACTGAAGCAGAAACAAGAGTATCCAATAAATACTTCCAATAACATCTTGCTTCTAATTTTTTCGCATGTCCGGTACCGAAGCTATCATGAGCCACATCTTCGTCATTGATCTGCACTCCCAAAATAGCGAACTTTTTTCCCGCAGGCTTTTTTTTCACGTCACTTTTTCCGCATTTTCCTCGCATGCCGTTTTCTCCCGCACGTTTTCCCCGCATCATCCTTTTTATTCTCCCGCACGGTATTCTGGATGGGCCTATGAGGGATGATGTGGCGGTAAACGATTCTTTTTTTGAACTAATTTTTGAAACGGTTGGGGGAGTATGTGTTTTTAACTTCCAATAGACTTTTTAATTACTAAGGTTTTAAGACCAGTTTTTTTGCTCTCGCTGCCGGTGCCAGTCATGGCAGTTATCGCCATGGCAGCTTCTTGCTGCCCCAGCCGTGGACGATTCTGCCTCATCCTCCTGCTTGCTGGTGCTACGGTTGTATCATCTGGATCTAGGCCCGTCCGGTCGATTTGACCGCGGGAGCTGCTCAGCAGCACCACCTCCTGAAGTGGCCGTCCCTGCTGCTAAAGTGCCAGTAGCCAGGCACCAGGCATCACCGCCATGGCCGTGCAAGCGCCCCCTTGGCCTAGACGTTAAGCGCGCTGCCGCCATGGAGGTCAGTCGCTCTATAGGATAACACGCGTGCGAAAATTTTTACTGGAAAGAGTAGTTGGTCTAGCGCCTCCGCGGCTCCGCGCTAGGATAAGGTAGCGGGGTATATTTGTCTTTTCCAGTTGCTGTCGAGTTAAAATAAATAGAATAATAGGTACAGGTGTAGTTTTATAATTTCTTCTAGCAATGTTAAAGATATTTTTTGATGGTGCCTAGTAGCAAATTTTGCCTTTCAAAAAATCAATTGCAGTTGTGAATGCTGCCAATAAATCCCATCTTTTGGTAGTGCCAAACTCCATTGATTACAGTAATCCGTTTCTTAATTTTACTCTTACTAATTGGGTGCTCATTTAAAGTCTCCATGCGAAACTATCTAGGATCCTAGTTCGATTGTCTAAAAAATTAGAGAAATTCTAGAAATTCTCATAAAAATCAGAAGCATCTGACTATCAATCCGACAAATTTGATCGTAGCTATTGGATATGTTATCTTTTCCATTAAACTAACCACCTCTGCCGTTATGAAAATAGACTAAAGGAACCCCTAAATATGTATCTAAATTACCCCACCTCTACCATTATAAAATATAATCTAAAATAACCCCTTAAATATGTATCTAAATTACCCACTTCTGCTATTATAAAAAATAATCTAAAGTAACCCTCTAATCTTCATGTAAATTATCCACTATACCATTATAAGAATAATAAAGTAACTCCATAAATTTGATATAAGTTGAATTATATAATTATTAAAAGTTAAAGTAATCTATAAATCTGGATCTAAATTATATAACTATAACAAAATATTATAGTGCACCAATATAAAATTCTAAATTATTGTTTGTATCATTATTAATATATTATTTATGTATGGTGTCATGATGTGTGTCACCATATTCATGCACGAGGAAAGAGATAAGAATACTAATTTTTATATTGTTTGCATAGTTCAAACAAAGTATTCAATTAAATATATATTAAATATATATGGAGGTGCAATATAAAATAAAAAAAGTTACTAAATAAATTTATTGTAATTAAATAATGATAAATATATATCTTTTAGAGTATTGTGTTAGAATATTTAATAGATAAAAGAAAATATGGATAGATAATTATAATTATTCGTATAAGTTTTATTTTTATATTAATTTTAACTAATTCATGCGGGAGCACGGGTTGACAGGGTAATTAAAATAAAACTAGAAGCCCACGGGCTTGTCTCTAGCCCTTTCCCTCCAAATCTTGCAGCTCTCTCCACCTTCCTCCGCGCAGATCCAGGCATCCCCATCTCCCTTGCTTCCAATTCCTCGCCGTCGGGCGTGCAGACTGCAGAGGGGATCCATCTCGACCTGGGTTGACTTCCGTCTTAACCGGTGCGGAGGCTCTAGGTTTCTCGTATCGCTCCGCTCGTTTTCTTCTGCAGTACATATTCCATCCAAATCTATGTGAATTAAACTTCATGCTCATGCCTGTGTTATGTCCGCCCTGGATTAGACCTTCGAATTGGGGTCCTTTGCTGGCTGAGGAACAGCTAGTTCTTTCAATCACTAGGTGTGATTGGGCCTTCAGCCATGCAGAGATCCAGTGCATCGGCCTTTCCTACTATTATCTTCGAGGAAGCTCTTTGGAGAGAAATGGAGTATCGTAAGAGATTGGAGAGGACTCACCCTCATCTGCTGATTGCCCTCAATGGAGCCCCTGAACGGCAGAAAGTAAGGTTTTTTTGTTATGACCTCTCTATTGTGCTGTACAGCACTAAGAAATATTCTTCAGGGATCGGAAATGTGTAATCTATAGCAGAATTGAAGGATTTTATTTGACTAAACAGTTGTTTTCCATTGGTCCTAAATTATTTAAATCGGAAGTAGATTAATTTCTTTCATAAACCCAGCATATAGCTGAATATGATCGAACAGTCAATATGAGAGTTGCACAGAAAGATAGGCTCACAATAGATGTTCACTTTCTATTTTCTGTTTTTTTTTCCTTCCCAATCATGACACTTGAAACTACCTAGAACACATTAACAGAGCTCAGATGATACATGCTCTATAGTTTCTCTTTCATATTTCTATTCATGTCCTTATTCTGTTTGTGCAATGTAAGCCAGCAATGCAAAGTAATAATGTTTTCGCTTGGACATCTGCTTGTTCAAAGGCAGAACTTTGATTATTACCAAAAGGCCCAGCTTCATCAAGGACTTTCAATAATATATATCATCTGCCCTTGCAGACTATGGTTCTGGCTATGGATTTCCTTAAAATATGCTTGGTTGCTGGCTTCTTACCTGTTTCTTTCACCTTCCAATTATGAACATTTTACAAATCAATTTTCTTCAGATCATAAGATTGGTTATATTATCTAATTTATAGTTGTTAATCATTTGTTTCTTCTCGAGTACTATGCTGTCTGGAACCATGATATTTGGTTTATGTGCTATTCATTGCTTTGCATCACATAGGTACTTTTAATTGCGAAAATTGTTCATCACTAATTTTGATTGTGTAAAAAAATATTTTCAATTTCAGGAGGTCGGTACAGATTCAATATCTGATGATTTTAGGAGAAAGTTAGCCCCAGATAGCAATGTACCTCAACAGCAGTCTAGTTTCAGTTGTTCCGCTGTACATAGACAGACAGCTAATTGGTACCCCATCAAGAAAAAGGTGAAAGTTCCACATCTTCCTTCCCAGATTCTGCAATGTCCCAGACCAAACGTGGTACCTTCTTTTTGGTGTAAAATTTGCAAGGTTGATTGTGTTACTGAATTCAATTTCGGTGCCCACATTGGAGGGAAAAAACATAAGGCTAAAAAGCTGGAGATTCTTGGAAATAGGAACACTGGAAGACGTGATGGTCAATGTTCAGGTATCAGGAATCCTGTACAAAATAGCCACGCAGTCTCTGGAAGCAGAAACAGTGAATCAAATGTGTCTAGTAGCATTGCTTCTGCAAGCTGTGGTCTGCCCTCTGGAAGCAGAACTAATGGAATAGAAGAAAGCGGATGCACTGCCCCACCAATGAGCAGCATGGATTTCACCGAAGTCTGATGTCTAATATGCTCCTTGTACATTTTCCTCTGAAAGGTAATGTGTTTAGTTCTCAAACAGTCAGGGCACTATGGAAATTTCATCTGATGGTGGTGTACCATGCAACAATAAATAAGTTGAAAAAGGTTGCAGTGCCCTATTGGGGAAGCTATCTATCTGCAAGATTGATGCTAGTCAGTTTTCTTACTTCTTGATTAAGAGGTAAAAACTCAGAAGGCAGTGCTGATAAATTACTAGATCATTTTGACTGAAGGCATGAATGTGTATAATACAGATTTCTACTACTAATCTGTGAGCCATATTGTAGCATTTGCAGGTTATTGATTTATTATTCTATAGAAATTAGCTGTAAACTGGCAAATGACCACAATGTTCCAGCTGCCCTCGCCATGGCAAGCAATGTATTCATGAGGTGCTTGTCCTCATCCAGCATCCAGGGTCCATCGTTTCCTCTTGCTGCTCGAATGACTCGCAGGCATCCTCGTGTCGTCCGTGGATAAGGGCTGCGCCACAACGCGCAGGGCGTCGAGGACTGCGGCGTGCGTGCAGCTGCAGGAGCTGTGGGTGACTGCGGTATATCGGTCATGGTCCCACTATCGAGGTCGCCAAACTGCCTGCGGTCTGATCCCACCGCCCATACGTGTTACCAATACAAGATGGCAATTGGCGTGGGGGGTGATGGGGTTGGGGATGGATGGCGTGGAGCCGGGTGGAGGTGGCATCACGCGGTGCTTGGGCCCACTTGCGCCCATTACAAGATGCAGAGGGAGGTCTTGAGAAAGATGTTATGTTGTCAAACACATTTTCTTGGAATCTAATTTGTTGGAGACTGAAGTTGTACCCGGCAATATGTGTTACACACCATGCGAGTTACTATACCTTTCATGTATTTTACTCTTTATTAACTACCACTCAAATTAAATTATGCTGTAGGGAAATAAACACCGCCTCCAAATAGACTCTAAATAAACTAAGTACTTGTAGATCATGAGTCGAGCACCATGCCCTCACAGACTAGAACGCATGTTCACCTCTACCGTGTTTTTTCACTGATTGAATACTATTGTTATAATGTTCTGCTATATATTTTTTAAACAATTTATAAAAGAAGGGATGCGGACTGCTGTAGATTAAAACAATCAAGTCGGCACATAAAACTCCTTGAAATGTCATTGGCAGAATACATCGGGTGCGAGGAAAAAGGAGATGAGGGAAATGGAGTTAGTTTTTTTCTTTGAAGAAATAGAAATGGAGATAGTGATATATTTGGGAGCAGCTTGGGAGGTCGGCGGCTGCCCTAGGGTAGGGGGACACCGGTGATAGTGAAGAAAACCTAGGAGGCAGGAGGAACAATCCAACTGTCTTCGAGCTTATTGATGTGACATATAATAAATTGATTCTTTATAAATTGGATCCGATTTAATTACATATCCATATAGTCAAATAAAATCTTGCTAAATTATATTCTCGTGGGACCTGCCTCGTATTTCCATTCAAAATAACTAACCGGGCACTTTGTTAATTTGACTATGACAAAATGTCCACATCCTGATGCAAGCGAGCACTCAATGGAAGAATAACATTTTTATTTTGGAAAAGATGCATGGGAGCTAGGGAGGTCTGGCAGCCCTAGGGCACGGGGGTGGTCGAGGTAGGAAGCAGAGGGGAAACTCCAACCTTGCTTAGGTTTATTGATAGATTGCCTTTTCTCTACATAAGAAACTTTTCTTTGAGAGGTGCCTATAAGAAACTAAACAGACTTGGTTCCTTGAAAATAGAACCGGCTCTAATTAGAAATCTCTTACTCAAATAAAACCCTCCTAAATTAGACCAGCCTGGCCCACCATCCAAGACATTCAAGATATTGTTGACCAGCAGGCCACTTGTTGGGCTCAGCCCTGCCTTCGGTTCTAGGTATTGTTGACTAAAGCCATGTTTAGATTCAAAATTTAAAATTTTAAATAAATATTTGCACACATACATGGTGTATTAAATGTAGTTTAATAAAAAATCGCATTACAGAAATGGTCCGTAAATCGCGAGACGAATCTAATGAGTCTAATTAGATCATAATTAGACAATAAATTGCTACATTAATGCTACAGTAAACATGTACTAATGATGGATTAATTAGACTCATTAGGTTCGTCTCGCGATTTACGGACGGAATCTGCAATAATCTATGTTTAGTATTTTAAATGTGAAAAAATTCTATTTTAAAAAATTTACAGAATGCATCTAAACAAGACCTAAAACAAAAAACAGAGAATGTTCATATCCCGATCCCAGCAAGCATTCTCGAACAAGGTTTTTTTTTTGTGCTTTTGGTTGCTCAGTAACCTGTTGGTAGTACACGTGGAGTACACTTGATGCAGCAGCAAGATCGCCCGCACCCCTTTCTCCCGTGTCCTTGTACTGCATGAGTGCAGGCTCTCACGCTCATGGACAACCTTTCAGTAGCATTCAGACATCCAGTGCTTCTGTTCTTCTCGGCAGCACAAGCGCATCATGCTATAATCTGTCGGAAAACAGGATGAGTAAATCTGTCAGAAACGAGGTTTGATTTTTGAAGGGTTTCTCACGGCTGTAACCTGAGCCAAATCGGGGTACCAGAATCCTTCTCTGTCAGCTACTGAAGCAGAAACAATGGAAGATTGGTTGGAGAGAACTCATCAGCACTGGCCGCCTTCAATACCGTCCATGTTCCCGGCACCCGCCGGCAGCCCAGACGCAAGGAACAAGGCAGAAGGACAGGAGCGCTCCGAAATAGACCGATCAACTACCGTGCAAGGCTCTTGCTCATACAGCATCGCAAGTCCAGGACTTGAGGCCTATAAATGTATACATGGGAGTATGGGACATGGGCAGATGGCATCAAGAACGTGTGCGGTTGATCCGGGCATGCGTTCTCGCTCTATGTGACACCTCGACCTCGAGCTTAATAGGATTAATAGAATACTCGTACCAATAAGTTGCAACTTCTTTTTCGGTAGCCTAATTTTAAAGAACTTCAAAGTTAAGCGTGTTTGGCTTGGAGTAATTTGGGGATGGGTGACCGGCCGGAAAATTCTTCCTAGATGCGCAAGTACAGCGGTGTGTTCTCCTACTGCCTCCCGACGCTGTCCGGGACCGGGTTCCTGGACTTCCAGCGGCGCCCAGGCGTGCCGGCGGCGAGCGCACGCGGTGTCCATCCCGGCGCACTCTAGAATTAGATATTTTGCATAGTTAGATAAGGATGAGAAAAATTCTAGAGATAGATATTTTGTAAGGAAGAGTGTGGAAGTTGCCACATGGCAACACCACAACATCCATGAGCACCTATAAATAGAGGCGTTCTCTTCCCTTTTGCTATACCATGGTATAAGGGGTCTCAAGTAGGAGTGTGACATGATATTTATATAGTGTAGTTGTGTCATGGTAGGGTAGCCACATAAAAAGTATAGGAGTCTTGTGTTGTATCAAGTTATAGTACTGGATAAAGAGTTGAGTTCTTTTGTATTGGTGTTAAGGTGAATGTGTTCTTGGTGTGTGGGTATATGGTCCACTGAAGAAGTGGTATCATACTATTTTGGTACCTCTTCTCGAAAGTTGGTGTCAAAATTAGGGGCATCGATTTCTTAACAGCCACGGTGATCACGCGCCTGCCCCCCAAGGTGTACGCGCCGCTGCGGTCCACGTTCGCGAAGGCCATGGCGGATTTGGGCTACAAGGAGGCCCACGCGACCTCGTTCCTGGACACCTGCTACGACCTCACGGGGGTCCAGGGCAAGGAGCTCCCCGCGGTGTCGCTGGCGTTCCAGGGCGGCGCGAGCTGGACATGGATGCGTCCGGGATCCTGTTCATGGTGGACATGTCGCGGGCGTGCCTGGGGTTCGCGCCCAACAACGACGATACTGACGTGGCCATCATTGGGAACACGCAGCAGAAGGTACGGCGTGCTGCACGATCTTGGCAAGAAGCTCGTTGGCTTCGCCCCCGGAGCATGCTGATCTGTTGGCATTCCACCTGGTTTGCAATACTATTTGTTCAATAACATTCGAAAACCCAGGCCGGTATCTACACTATAAAGAAAAATTCCGTGTTACCTAAAATTTTCCCTCATACCTCTCACACCGGACCCAGTAATCAGAAAAAAATTCGTCAAACATATGCATGACAGGATTGGTCTGTGTGAAAACCCTCAATTTTAAAATATTTCTACCGTTTTTTCTCTTCTTTTTTCACCCAAAAGTTTCCCTACCCACTCGCGTACCCGCGTCCAATTCCGCCCGTCAATCACGCCTCTCGCCTCTCCTTCCCTGCCGCACGCCTCCAAATCCCACCTCCCCTCCGCAAACCCCATTCATCCCCAGCTGGGACCGACGGCGAGGCCGCTGCGCGGTCGCACTTCCTCTCACAGCCTGCGGTGCACCTCGCGCCCTGGGTCGGGGTCGGGGCGGGTGGCGCCCCGTCGCGGACGCGCTGGTGCCATGCGCCGCGAGGGCCGATGAGGCGGCGGAGGGGGCGAACGCTGCCGACGCGTCGGGGAGGAAGCAGGCGTGGATGGTCGGCGAGGACGGGCTGGTCTGCGCCAGCCGGGGAGCGCGGCGCCTGGCCGCCGCGGCGACAGCGCGCTGATCACGCTGGACGGCGGTAGCACCGGGGACGACGACGTGTGCGAGCTTGGTGGTGGTCTTCCGGTCTTCCCCAATCGCAGGTTGTTGTCGTTCCTGGTGTTCCGCGGCCCAGGAGCCGTGATCTCCGATTGCCACAAGCTCCGCGTCGGCGCGACGGCAAGGTAGCCGACCATGGAAGTTCCTGCCAACAACCCTGACCCCGCCTCGGTACGCCCATGGCCTTCGTACAAATCACTCGTTTCTCCACACCCTCATCGATACTCCGGCACTGAACTGATGATAAGAAAAATGTTGAAGAGGGGAGAAATGGACGAGGAGGACGTGACCGCAGCCGCCGCGGCGGCAGCCATGGATTCATGGACCTCCACGCCACGAGCTCCAGGCGCTGTGCAAAGCAACGGCAACGGCTTCTGTCCTCTCTTTTCACGATTGATAATTTCAGGTTCAACATGTGGCACTGACAGCAGATTCTAATCGGTAGGAATAAGATGGCATTAAAAGAATCATCATCTATGTTTGATTTAATTATTTAAACTGACTCATACTCACCTGCAATTGTGTATTTTCGATTGCCATGAAGGGTTTAAGACCTGGGTTCTTTACATACACACAGCATGGTTTCTGAATGTCTGAACTTTTGACAGCAACCACACACACACAGTTTCTAAATTCCTGAATGTTTGAATTCCTGAATGTGAACACTGTTTAAAATATACATAGCTGTTGGCAAAAGTTACCCATCAAGCTGGCAGTCCCTATAACACACAGTATGACATGAAACGGGAAGAAGTTTACATAATAGATAGACTCAGGCTGGAGCTTCATCAGGAGGAGAGTGACTGCAGAACATAAACCGGGTCACCGACCTAACCTTGATGATCCTTCCTTTGCCATTTGCTGACTGGGATTCCTTTCTGACTCGATTTTAGTTGTATTCCAATTTTAGTTGTAGTATAGCTCAAATTCTGTCCATTTTTGTAAACATGGCTTCTAACATAATCTTGACTCGGTGATGTTTGAGTAGGAGCTTCAGATTCCGGCAGCAGCGTCACTGATGCCCTGCTGCCCGTTAACTGTTGTTGGAACGAGTCGAAGCGGCGGCGGCGGACGACAGACAGCACGATGGAGGCGTTCGATGGAAAAAGAAAAAACAGGCTACAATAGAGTCTCCTGTTCGGCATGCACATGCCAGTGCCACTGGTCGCATAGCCGTCCACTGTTCGGCACGCACATGCCAGAGCCTAGGCGGGCAAGGTTTGGCTTGGGAATACCTAAAGGCTCTGCCACTGGTCGCATAGCCGCAGCGCAGAGCTCAGCCGTTCGTGCCTGGCCTCTTCTCCACTCCCGGCCTATAAAATGCGGCGCTGAGCAGCACTCCCTCGCCACCATCGAGCTTGCCGAGCCGCCGCTCATCTTCTTCCCTGCTTCAATTTCCTCCTCCTCTGCTCTTCGTGCAAGAACAGACCACCTGTCGATCTCCCCATCGAGCCATCTTGGTTCAATTCCTTAGGTAAGCACCTGCATAACATCCTCTACCTTCCCCAACTCTCTCCTTTCCCTCTCACTGCCACCAGCTTGCTCCCAACGAGCCCCCGGAGCCGTAACCATGGTCCATGGCTGCTGCGGCCGCCGGAGTCAACCTCCGTTTCCCGTGCCCTCTGATTCGAGAATGATGGCCCGACCTGCTGCCGGCGAGAGCTCAAATCAGCTCAGCCATGGCGGAGGAAGCACGAGGAGCACGAGCACCCTAAGCACGAGCACCCTACCCCTGGAGTCTGCTAATTCGCAAGCGCGCGCTAGGATGGACGCTAGCGATCGATTTCGGACATGCTGTCGGAGGGAGTTTTTCACCACGGAAGGCTACAGCACGTGGGCTCTTTTCTCTTTACGACTCACGCAGGGCTACAGCACGTGGGCCCCCTCCTTCCGTTTAGTTGTTCATGGATCATCACTTTGTTTTCTGAAAAACATTCAATTTACTCCCTCCAAAGTATAGCCAAAGTCTGAATAATTCCCTAAACTATAACTTGATTTAGTTTACCTCTAAACTATGCCATTTAGTTCATTTTACCCCCATAATACAATTTATCTTTTTTCTTCTCCGTACACAAGTTAAATTTTAATTTCAACTTTTGCAGGGTGGTAGTATACTAAAAAAATTTGTTAGGATTTTTTCATCATTATTTTCATATACTTTTAAACTCAAATGATTTATTTATTATTAAATATCCTAATCTATCAAAATAATGATAAAAATTTATGATGTATTTTGTCTAACATCTGTTGTAATGTGTACTATCATCTTGTAAAATTTCAACTTAAAATTCCACCTATGCATGAAGAAATGAACAAAACAAATTGTATTAGGGAGTAATTTGAACCAAATAGTATAGTTTGGGGGGTAAAATGAACCAAAAGATAGTTTAGGGGGTTATTCGGACTTTGGCTATAGTTGAGGGAGTAATTTAGACTTCTTCCTTATTTTTTTTAACCATTCCATTTAATTCTCTTTAATCATTCATTGATCATCATGTGGTAACCTATCCTGAAATTTTACAACACAGACTTACATGCAACATAACTTTTATAAGCAAAAAGTTATGCATGTCAATATAGTCCGTGCCCATAATTAGACCACCAAACTTATATCCCAAAATTATGAACAAAAGTTTGAATCGACTAGTTTGCAAAAGTACGAGAAGAACGAATTATGTGCATAAATTATGAACTGAAATATATATATAAATAAATTTTATAATACAAAAATAAAAGTTATGAGCATAAGTTATAAAAAAAGAAAATATAAAGTAATGAAAACTTTTGTCCTAGTATAAGTTATGAAAATAACTTATGAACATAAATTATGAAAAGAAATTGTAGCAGAAATTCGAAATAGAAAATAAGAATCCAGAATTTAAATGTTGGGATAAAAAATCCACCAAGATTTTGTAAAGAAAAACAGTGAAATAAAATTTGATAAAAATATTGGAACAAAGGATTGTAGACATAACAGTTTCTGTGCGCTAATTAAATTCAGCGTCACTAGCTCCGTGCGAAACCCGCTTTCTCACCGCTGGATCTGCAAACGAAATGAGAGAGTTGAGAGAGAGAATTGAGTGATACAGAAAGAATGAACGCGCATAGTAGCACTCCGCTCTGAAGGTCAAGAAACATAAGGTGGGCCCCGCAGGCAGCACTGAGCCGCCGACCGTCTCGTGGCTCGCTGGTTTCGAAACGAGCGAGCGAACGTGGAATTGGATTCTCGGAATTTTAACACATTTTAACCATCCGAACTCCGATTCACCTAATTCTTCTTCCTAATTTTTTCTAAAATCTTATATCTATCCATTCCTCCATTCTTATCTTCATTTGAGCTCCTTTAAATTGTGATATACTTGTTTATGTTTGTTTATCATTGCACTGTAGTCATTGTAGCCGATGGAGTCATCCAGAAAGAGAAAAAGTTTGGAGGCTAGCACTATGAGCCGGAGTGCGAATGTCAATATCGCAAGTTAGAGCTAGACGTCCGTACCGTGATCAGGAGCTACCGGAAGTCTTTAAAGACGGCAAGTCCAACCCATTCCCTTCTAGATCATATTTATCCTAGATTTCAAGCACAACGCCGTAGAGGCCTTTTACAAATTGCATCCAGTTATATATATATATATATATATATATATATATATATATATATATATATATATATATATATATATATATATATATATATATGCTTAAATTATTTACTGCTTGATCTAGCTATAAATCCGATTGGATAGCCACTTCTTGGTTGTCATTACCTCGATAATAATATATAACCTAGAAATTATTGCCAGTCATGATACTTTCTGTTAATGTGATCACTTTGTTATTAGCAGATGCTTAGGACTCTTTGGTCAAACATCACTATTACTTGGTTTACACAATCAATTGTTTTCAAACAAGAAAACATTAGATGTGTTGTTGGTATAAATATGACTAGAATTTTGGGTAAATGTTAATGAACAACTAAGTGTTGGTGATTGCCTTGAGATGGGGCGGTTCAGAGTTCCTTGTGTCGGATGCCGAGGAGTTTGACTCATGCCTTTGTAGCTGAGTATAGAAGATATCCACCTTATCTCATTTTAAGAACCGAGTCAATGTGTCATCTTTACTAACTCAATACATCGTACAACCACTCAAGCTTCGTGTATGGCAAGGACTAATAGTCGTCTAGGCGGATGAGCAGTGAGAGGCTAAGGAGCCGGTGTGAGCAACTGCAGGCTTAGTGACCCGGTTATAGGTCTTGTTGGAAGGTCAGGAACTCCTTAGTTTGCGTTCATGGATGACTAATCATCCTGGTTTTGATGGATCCGCACTGACACTAAGGTGATCATGTTGCGGTACCCTACTTGTGGGTAATGTGTACTCCCTCCGTCCCATAAAGAGTGCAATTCTGCGTTTGAAAAAAAAATCTATAAAGTGTGCAATTCTAGAGGTTGGACCTCAACTACTAGCCTAATTAAGTGGTCAGATTTTATTTGCATGCCAAAACTAACTGTACGTGGAAAACAAATGAGGGCATGAGAGTCTTTGCAAGCTACCACTAATTTGTCTAAAAATAATCTAAGATTGCACTCTTTATGGGATGGAGGGATCGGAGTACACTACAGAGTTTTTTTTTGAAAACCGGTAGGTACGTCGTATACTACTACGGACCTTTGTGTAGAATCACCCCACTCTTTCATTAACTATTATCATTATATCATTATGGTAACAATTTGTTATACAAAATTTGAAGTACTAGACAACCCTTGCATGTGTTTAAAAGCGGACTTTATGCAAAAGTAAAACATCAGCCTATTTCTTGGTTTACCCTTGTGCATATATTCTTATACCCTCTGTAGGGCGGAGTTGGATTTGCCGAGTATATTTGTATTCACCCTTGTTTGTTGATACAGAGAAAGATCCGTACTTCATCGCCGGTGAAGATTTCGAGTAGTTGTTGTGATTGCATCCAACTTTCCTGTGGCGTTAGGCTATTAAGGATGTTTCTGTAATGAGCATCTTTAGTTTGCTATGGTTATTTCTTGTTTGGCTTTGGGACCTCTACCGGGGGATTTGCATCGAGGCTAAAATATCTAATGTAATAAATGTATGTACAGCTTGATTTGTATCACATTTAATCTCTGTGCAAATGAGACAGCTTCACAAAATCAAAATAGTAACCATTCCAAGATTGGAGTTAATACAATCAAAACATTCTTTGTCGTTGCTTTGGAAATCCATAAATTGTCTTGCATATATATCCTAGCTAAGTAAGAATGTATTCCCTGTGCACGAAGGTCTAATTTAACATATCCTAGCTGCCGGTATGCTCTTCGTGGTGGGATTTTCCAATATCCATGTTTACCTATTTTCCGAATTTATCAAGAATTCATGATTCTAGCTATTTAAATACGAGTGGGGAGAAGATCTCAGGTTCATTGCGCACGTCTTCGTAGCACCCAATATTAAACCACAGTCGTGAAGGCAGAGGTCCCGATATCAAGAACATTACCAACAACATGCCGATGAACCTGATGAAGATGTTCTTGTTCACTCTGCTCCTCCGATCCCAATCACTGACTGCCCAAGGTAAGGTTCTTGTCACTAGACCTATTACAGAAAAATACATATGCAGTGTCACATATATTGATGAAAACAAAACTATGTAGGTGGTCGACCACAGTTATTAAATACTAGAAATTTTACTGCTAATAGCACCGTCAACTCAAAATCATTTGATGAGAGCAAGATTACCTTAATATTTTGCTCTGTGGGGAAGTGCGATCTTTTCGGACATGGCTTGCAAGATTGCTATTGCTGCCCGGACGGAAGTCGGAAAGCGTATTGCCACCAGACAATGGAAGAGTGCAGGGCCAAATACCACCGCCAGCAGGGAAATCCGCCGCATTCACGCCATCAGTCGATACCTTCCATGAGACTCGTGTCTATACACTAGTAGTATGCCACAGCTCAGCACATGCATACTTGGGTCCCCTACAGAGACTACGTCCGTAGACCGGCGGACGTCAGCTCCACGCAAGGCACGGCTTCAACATTCCCGGCAGGACGGCAGATGTGACACGTGAAAAAAAAATCCGTTTTAAAAAACTAACCATGGCAAGAATCAATCAACCTTGAAAATGCAAAAATGCAATGTGGCGGGTTCTATCGTCCTGCAGATTTGTATAGATGGTACTCCCTCCGTCCCTAAAAGAATACAATTCTCGTTTTCCGAGGAATCAAATAACTTTAAATTTGACCAAATTTATATAAAGTGGTATTAATATTAATGTTATAAAATAAGTATCATTAGATTAATCATGTAATATATTTTCATACTAAATATATTTTAAAATATAAATATTAGTATTTTTTATATAAAATTAATCAAATCTAAAACTGTTTGACTTCTTGGAAAGCGACAGTTACATTTTTTTTGAACGAAGGGAGTAGAAAATAGGCTTTATTTGCATTTGCATTTACGGCCGCTGCACGTCCCACGCTTCAACAGGAAATTGTAACGGCTGCGAACTTTCCTCGTCTGTTTTTATGTTGGGAGTTGGGACTTGGGAAAGAGATATATAAATTCTTTTTCTTTCTTTCCAATACATTGCTAGACTAAGACTACCACATTTTTTGATGAGTATTTGCCCAACACGCCAAGGACTCCACAACGGGCGATCATCATAGATCTCCATCACCGTCCGACCCAATGCCGCCGTCATCAGACGATTCACATTGCAAGGTCGCAACCTTTCCGGAAATGGAAGGGTACGTGCAGCAGCAGTGACCCATCCTTTGCCTTGCGAAATGCACAATACGTGTCCACGCACCTTCCGCGAAGCTTCTAGGTTGATGGCTTGTACTTGGTTGGCCCTTCCATTAAACTTGCCTGGTTAAAAATCGAACGTGCATATACTGCAGATCCGTAGCAGTGACACGCATGGCCGCGCTGTCTATTAATCTTTTACTTTTATCTATTTCTAAAGTGAGTAATAATTTCTCGATCCGTTTTGAATTTGGCCTTCATTTGCTTGCTGGGCCAAATCCTTCCCACGCCCCACTTTCCTCCGCGACATCGCTCGGTGCCTTGTTTTCCTTTTCTTTTCGCGCACGTTCCTCTCAGTTTCTTCCCTGCTGGAGCTTGAACTCCATCCGCAAAACCCCACTTCATCCTCAGATATGGCACATGGCTCCTCAAAATAGGATCAAATGAAATTCCAAACTCGTAGCTTTCGGAATTAGGATAACAAAAGGAAGGGATCATAGATGGAGCAGATCAGATGGCCAACGACCACCAGCGCCGAGAGGTCGGCAAACAGGATACAGGCCGCGAGGTGAAGGGTGGAGCGAACGGCGTGTACCTGGTGACGAGGATCGGGCGCCGTCGCCACCGCCGTCAGATCTGCATCTTATCGCGCATCGCGGACGGTATCGCTCAGGGTTGGAAGACCGTGTTGGATCGGATGGTCAAAGCACGGTAGGATGAGGAAAGTTGGCAACACAATCCTCTGCTTCTCTCTATTCATCAATGCCGGCAAGTTCAGAAAAGGACGTAGCGCTTCCGCGTTGGCCGTCAAGCGACGAAGGGAGTCGTGAGCCCGTCAGACTGTGACGGAAGAAGCTGCTCTGAGCCAGGAGGACGGCGGGATCACCATGTTGTAACTTGTAAGCGGATATGGGTCCTGTGGTTTGTAGGCCCAAGTTAATGCCTAGATTACAATAGTCCATACAAGCCAGCTTTTGGCAGCCCATTTTTCGTTACTTCTTTATTTTTTTGCATATTCATATTAGCTCTGTTACCTGACCTATTAGTATCACAAAAAAACCTGACCTATTAGCTCAATGACAGATTTGTTTTAATTTGTATATTGCACTTCTAAATAATGTGCAATAAGATTCAAAAACACTATATTAACCGTAGCAACGCACGGATAATATGCTGGTCATAGTTATATTTGGTTAGGTTGTAAGACGTAAAAACACGTGACGTGGGCTGTTAGCTGTGGAAAAACTATTGTGAGAAAATTAAAAATCATTTTGTGTAAACTATGAGCTGTGAGATATTTGACATATTTGACTAATTTATCAGCCTCTTGTTTCATTTCTTTCTCTCTCCCTTCTTCTCCGCTCCACGCCAGACCATCGTCGCTCCTCTCCTCCGCGCAAACCCGCCGGCCCTCCTCCTCTCCGCGCCTCCACTGCGCATCCTCCCCTCCGTCGGACCCGACGACGCTCCTCCCCTCTACATGGATCCATCGGCCCTCCTCCCCTCCACGCCTCCACCGTAGATCCTGCCCTCCACGTTGGCTGCCACAGCTCATCCCCTCCGTCGGACCGGACGACACTCTTCCCCTCCGCGCCAGCCCACCGCCGCCGCTCCCCTTTCCTCTGAACCAGCCCACCAATGCTCCTCCCCTCCGCCCTCTCTCGCCGACGCTACTCCCCTCCCCTCTGAGCCAGCCCACCGCTTCTTCCCTCCACGCAGCTCCTCTTGACACCCTTTTGTGCCGCCACCAAGAGAGGCGGGGACAAGAGAGGTCCGCCGCGGTCTAGAATCGTCGTGAGGTCGCGCACGCGAAGAGAAGCCTGAGGAGAAAGGCCCGGGGCGCTGTGGGAGTATGTATAACCTGTGGCAGGTGGGTAATTTTGGTGAGATAATTGACTACACAGCCAATGGAAAGCGGGGGGAGATGGGCTGTGAGAATTGAACTAGCTGAAATTTGCTTTTCGTTGTGGCATTGGGTGGAAGCCAACCTTTTTAGTTAGCTTTTAGCTTACCATAGCTCACCACAACAGGTTGAAAAGTCCAACCAAACGTACCATTTATCTTTGCTAGAAATAAATTTGGTTTGCATTTCCATAATTCCATTTGTCAACTTAACTCGTTCGCTTAAAGCTAGCCTTCCTATTAGCACGCGCATCCCATCGTGTTCTCTCATCTGTGACACTAGGATGTCGTGCATGCAATTCTTATCTGCAAACGGATGGCTTGGATGTATGAGCAGGTTGCATGCATAGACTTCGAGTGTACGCCGGAAATATCTTGTTGGCATGCTGTATTTTAACAATTTCGTCCAAATTTAATATAGCCCGTTCAGTGAAGTAATTTGGAAAAACATATATATGCTCCTCTACGGGCTACGGCTTCAACATGGGGACTTGCATTGTGGAAGCAGATGCGAATACCTCGCTGTTTCAGTTCGGAAAAAGGAGATTAAAAAAAGTTGAAAGCGGAAAGAGATAAGGACACACCCCACGACGGACGGTCACAGATCTGTCCTCCTGTGTTGCGCGTCGCCAGGAGCCCAGGACTAGGCCACCACCGTCTGATCGCTTCCACCACGATCGCAACCAACCGCACAGGCACAGTCCTTTCGTCCCCCGCCGCCGGCGGCGGCTAAAACCTCAATCCGATCTGCTCCATCGATCCCCTTCCTCCTCCCTCCCTGCCTGCCTATATATCCGCCGCGCGTGCCCGTCGCCAGGCTCCCCCTCACCAGAGTCACCACTCACCACGTAGATTTCGATTCCTTCCACCGACACAATCCCCCCGTTCCGATCGCGTAGCAGCCGCCGAGGGAAGAGCAGGGCGGAGGGAGAGATGGCGAGCTTCAAGGTCGCCGACGCCTCCGAGTACCTGGCCATCACCGGCTAGGGCATCGACGACGTCAAGCTCGCGAAGAAGGCGTGGGTCTGGGTCGGCCAGCAGTGCAAGAAGTTCGACATCACGCCCGTCAACTACGAGTTCGAGGTCCACGCCATGAGCTCCGAGAAGCTGCCCTTCATCCTCCCCGCCGTCTTCACCATCGGGCCCAAGATCGCCGACGACGGCACCCACGGGGCCTCCCTGCTGCTCTACGCCAAGCTCATCGCGCCGCACGACAAGAACTCGTCCCACGTCCGCGAGCTCGTCAAGGGCGTCATCGAGGGCGAGACGCGCGTGCTCGCCGCCTCCATGACCATGGAGGAGATCTTCCAGGGCACCAAGTCCTTCAAGCAGGCCGTCTTCGAGAACGTGCAGCTCGAGCTCAACCAGTTCGGCCTCTGCATCTACAACGCCAACGTCAAGCAGCTCGTCGACGTCCCCGGCCAGGAGTACTTCTCGTACCTCGGCCAGAAGACGCAGCAGGGCGCCATGAACCAGGCCAAGGTCGACGTCGCCGAGGCGCGGATGAAGGGCGCCGTTGGCGCCAAGGAGCGGGAGGGCACCACGCAGCAGAAGGCGGCCGAGGTGGACGCGCAGACCAAGGTCTTCCGCGTGCGCCAGGAGGCCATCGGGATCAAGGAGCAGGCCAAGGTGGAGGCAGAGGTCAAGGTGTTCGAGAACGAGAGGGAGGCCGTCGTCGCCGCGGCCAAGGCCGACCTCGCCACCAAGAAGGCCGCGTGGGACAAGCATGTTGGATTGACCTCTGATCCCAAAGGTTTTGGGTTCTTGATCCGCGCCCTGATCGGGACGTCCAACCCAATTACTGTTGGTGGGCCCCCGTCGCCAGCGCCACAATAAATAAAGACGTGAGGGGTCGGAGGCACGCACGACGAGGTTCACCGTGATCCCAATCCCCACCTACACTTAAACTCTAAACCGATCGAGAGGGGGCGCTCCGGCGGCGGGAAGCGCCACCGGCACTGCACGGCCTCGACCTACGCTGCCCTAGCGCGGACCTGCACCGACCTTGGCATAGCGCGTCGCTGCCTGGCGCAAACTACACCGACGAACACGCAATGGCGTCCTCGGCAGATCAAGGTATACTCTTTGTTCTCTCTCTGTCGATCTCATCTAGCACACACACGCACATCAGTGAATGCATCTAGAACTAGATCAAGAAGACAATCCCGTGTTAATGCTACTGCTAGTGATTCTAGATTATCACCTAACAATGGTACCAAAGTTATCCTAATCTAGTAGATTAACTCGGAAGTAGAGAGAGAAAAGGGTTTCAGATCGAGCCAATAGAAGAAACAGAAGAGAAATTCAAAGAAAATCGAAGAACAGAAGCTTGAAACCCTAACCCTAACCCTAGATCTACCCGAAACCCCACTTACCTGGCCCTTCTCGTCTTCTTCGTCTCCTTCTCTTCTCTTTCTCTTCCCTCCGCCGTTTCCTTTTCTTTCCCGTACCCCAGAGATCCTCTCGACAGAGCCGCGCGCGAACGCACGCGACTCCGGCGAGGAGGTCCATAGGGCACAGATTCGCTTTGTGTGGACGCACACCAAGCTGAAATCGAGAGAAAACGAGAGGTAAGGGGTACTGGAAGCAGATCCGGCCATGGCACGGCCGCCGGCGTCGAGGACGAATGCGGCGGCGCGGCCTCTGACCGGAACAGAGAGAGTAGCGAGAGGGAGAGGGCGAGGGAAATGCGACAAAGAGAAGGAGAGGGAGAGGAAGAGATGAGCAAGCTCAGGCTCGCCGGCAGACGGCCGGCGGCCAGGCCGTGCGCCGCGCCAGAGCTGGAGCCGGCGACAGCGGCGACGGCCAGAGCCGAGGAGGACGACGAGGGCGAGAGAGAAAATGACCTAGGGTTTCAGAGAGCGTCCGCCGGCGTCACAGCTTTTATACGAGCCGAAACGCACGCTCGGTCGTCGGATCGCGACGAGCAGCCGAGATCGAGGCGGGGCGCGCGGCCGGCGCGGTTGGGCTGAATTGGCGGCCCAGGCCCAGGTTGCGGCCTGCTGAGCCGAGCCGAGCGGTCGCCGGGCCGATTTCGCGAATGGGCCGAGCCGCTGCACAGTACTGGGCTGCACAGTGCTGGGTTTTGGCCCGTTTCGCAGATGAACAGTGAAATTTGATCTTTTTATTCTGTTTTTTGAAGCAAATTTGAATGATTTTGCACGGAATTTGATCTCTTTTCATTTTGAACCAAAGGGATAAATATTTAGAGAATAGAAATAAAGATTTACACAGACCTTGCTTCAAAATAGAATTTATTTTATTCATATTTCCGCTGCACAGATAATTATTTCAACTTGAATTTAAATTGGAACCAAAAGGATAATTTAAATTTCGAGTCACAGATTATTTTCAGAATAAATTGTAATATTGTTATTTTCTGACCAAAGTTGATAATAACAATATTATATTTTCACAGATTATTTTCAGATTAAATTGTAATATTGTTATTTTCTAACCAAAGTTGATAATAACGATATTATGATTTTACAGATATAATAGCATGCAGTTATCATTATTGTTATAATGTTCTCAATTGAGCTAATCCATTTCACCTGGTTTTCCTATGATGGTTTCCATCAAGGACATTCCAATCTTGAAAGGAGACAACTACAATGAGTGGTATAAGAAGTTGGATCTCTTTTTTACCATGGCTGAGTTAGACTGGGTTCTTTCTGCACCGGTTCCAGTAGAGCCTGACAGGCCAGTCAGAAGGGATGATGTCACAAATGCTGCTTGGAAGCAAATAGAGCTCTCCTATAAGGCGAGCAAACAGAGGTATGATGCTGATCATGCCAAATGGCACCCTGCCAACAAGAAATGCTTGGCAGTGGTGAAGAACACAATAGAGCCTGCCATTCTGGGGGCAATCACAGATTTTCCCACTGTTGTTGAGTACCTTGAGAAGATAAGGAGTCAGTACACTGGCTCTTCAAAGACTTATGCTACCCAGTTGATGAAACAACTAGTTACAGAAAGGTACATGGGAGGTGGGATAAGACAACACATTCATCGCTTGGTTCACATAAACAACAAGCTTAAACTGATGGACATGGAGTTCAAACAAGAACACATAGTTCATTTGGTCTTTGCTTCGTTTCCGAAGGAGTATGACAACTTTGTTATCAATTACAACATGAACCCCGAGAAATGGGATATAGAGAAGACCATAGCGATGTGTGTTCAAGAGTAAGAAAGAATAAAGACACCACATGGTGGTTCTATCAACTATGTGAACAAGAAAAGAAATTATAAAGATATTCCCTCCTCTTCCAAGGGAAAAGGACCCCAGATGCCCCAGCAGTACAGCCAGCACAGGCCCAAGTTTGGGCAAGCTATAGTAGAGAAGGATTAGTGTCTCTACTGCAAACAGAAGGGACATTACAAGTCAGATTGTCCCGACTACTTAAAGATGATCATGGAGAAACGAGGTGAGAAGATTATCTCATTTGTAAATGAATCCCTGTATATAGATTATTCGAAATCTACTTGATGGATTGACTCAGGAGTAACAATTCATGTTGCAAACTCTTTACAGGGATTCCGTTCAACGAGAACTACGGGAAGAAACGAAAGAAGAATTAAAGTCGCGAACGGAGTCGAGGCAGATGTTGAGGCGGTGGGAGACCTCTTAGAGCTCGACACTGGCTTTAGTTTATTACTTAGAGATGTGTTTTATGTCCCCGTGATACAGAGAAACTTAATAAGTGTATCTCGTCTAGATGATGATGGATTTGGATGTCGTTTTGGAAACGGCATGTGTGTAATAGAGTTTAATGATACAGTTGCTACTATTGCTTTCAGAAGAAATGATCTTTATTTGTTATCGCTACGTGAAAGTGTGAATTCCGTATGTGATGTGAATGCGATTGTATCTCCAACCACAGATAATAACAGAAAACGAAAGAGAACTCAAGACACATCGTCAAAATTATGGCACTATCGTTTAGGCCATATTTCAAGGGGGAGAATAGAAAGGCTGGTTAAGAATGAGATTCTACCTCCTCTTGAGTTCTCAGACTCAGACAAATACATTGACTGCATAAAAGGAAAATATGTAAAGATAACAAAGAAAAATGTTGAGCATAGCGCAGGTGTTTTAGAATTAATTCACACAGATATCTGCGGTCCGTTCTCAGTTAAAAGTATAGATGGTTATGACTCGTTCATAACGTTCACAGATGATTATTCCCGCTATGTATATATTTATCCAATAAAAGAGGAATCAGAAGCGTTGGATAAATTTAAAGAATTCAAGGCTGAAGTTGAGAATCAGCATAATTTAAAGATAAAAGTTGTCCGTTCCGACCGTGGAGGGGAATACTACGGTCGGCATACCCCATACGGACAGGTTTCAGGACCTTTTGCGAGGTTCCTCACAGAACAAGAAATAGTTGCCCAGTACTCTCTGCCGGGTGATCCTCAGCAAAGCGGAGTAGATGAAAGATGGAACCGTACCCTGATGGATATGGTACGAAGCATGATCAACTATTCTACGCTACCAGTGAGTTTATGGATGGAGACGTTGAAAACCGCTGTCTATACTCTCAACAGAGTACCCAGTAAAGCGGTGCCTAAAACACCGTATGAACTGTGGACGGGAAGGATACCCTCGCTGAATCACCTACGGGTGTGGGGGAGTCCTGCTGAGGCAAAGATATTTAACCCGACCATTGGGAAATTAGATCCCAAGACAGTGAGCTGCCATTTTATTGGTTATCCAGAGAAATCAAACGGATATCGTTTGTACTGTTCAAACAGATTTACAAAGTTTGTAGAAACGAGACATGCTACCTTCCTTGAAGAAGAGATGATTCGGGGAAAGTACAGCAGTTCAAAAGATTGATCTTGAGAAGAAGCGGGTGTGCGCACCTACTCCGATGATTCAGGAACCGTTTTTCTTCAGCCTGGGCGTTCGGGTTACCCGAATAATTCGGGTCGGGTAGTTCGGGTTTTGGGAAATTCGGGTAATGAACAATATTACCCGATAACAGCTCAAAAAAAACAGTACCCGCATTTTCGGGTACCCGCAATTTCGAGTTCGGGTTCAGGTATACCCAATATACCCGAAAGTATAAAATCACACACAGCAAGTCAGCAAACATCACAAAATTTGAACTGGACAGAATCACAGAATAAATGATAAGTTCAAGTTTTAACCCGCTACGGCGCTACCTGCCAACACACCACACAAGAACAAAGACAGTAAGACACAGTTCAAGGCAAACCACAAATCCACGATGACGATACAGTCACACATGACAGTATGACACAAGTACACAACACAGTCAGTCAATCACAACTCACAAAGACAAGTCACACAGTTGAAGACTTCAAGGCTTCAAGCCTGCTGCTTGCCAACGGCCAATGCATCACACAAGAACAGAAGTTCAAACTTCAAACAAAATAGTGAAACACAGTACATCAGGTAGTCGAGGCCTGATTGTTACTGCTTGGTGTTTGTGACTTGGATGTGCATGTGCCGACAGAAGGCTGCTCAAGCTTTTTCCCTTTGCCGCCAAATTCTTCTATCCACTCTGTAAATGCACAATTGCACAGCAGTACAGCACACAGTTAGAAATTTCATATTACATACAGTAAATACACAAATGCATACTAAAGCCTCTAGCAGGAATTATGATTATATGGTACCTTTTTCTGTAATGGCCAATTCCTCCGTACTCTCCCTCATGTCAACAGTAGGCCTTCGAAGCCAATCCTACGTGCATACTAAAGCCTCTAGCATGAATGGAGTAAGAGAGGTACGGAAGTCATCCAAGATACGTCCACCTGTGCTAAAAGCGGACTCTGACGCTACTGTTGTTATGGGTATAGCAAGCACATCACGTGCCATGTGACTCAAAACTGGAAACCTATTTGAATTGACTTTCCACCAACTAAGAATGTCCATTTTCTTTTCTGTGTCTTCAGTTTCTTCAGCAAGATATTTCTCAAGTTCAGATTTATTGGTGCTGGTAGAACAATTGCTCAGTTTCATCCTCTTGGCAATTTTTTCTTTAAGCATTCCTCCTGCACCTCCCTTAGATTGATTAGCATCAATTACTTGAGTTGTTTCTTCACTTGGAGGAGCATACATGTTCCTGTATTCTTAGAACAGCTCTCTCACACAAGTATTTATTGCTGCCCAAACCAATTGACATCTTTCTTCACCAAATATCTCTTCAACGCTAATCTTTGTGTACAAAGATAACTTTTACCTTGGATCAAGGAATGCTGCCACAAATACTAATAAATTGATGTTCTCCCTGTCCTTCTCCTTCCCCCTGCCCTTGCTCCGCCCTTTATCCCTATCTTGCTCTTGTTGCTGCCTGTCATTGTCCTTGCTGTTGGTGTGCCAAAGTCCCCAGTATTTATCAAATTTCTCTTTCATTCTCATCCCCATTGATACTTGTAAATTATCTTCACTATTCAGCCATTCCTGAGTCAACAGATGGACTTCTCCAATCTCATGAAAGAAAGTGTTGCAAGTGACTTGGAGAGAAGAAGAGATACGAACAGTAAGGTCATGGAAATGCTGTAGAAATTGTGCCATCTTCTTTGCATTATCCCAATCATCTTCATCAGGATGCCCAAAACCATCCCTTTCTTCAGACAGATCAATAGCATAATTAGTGTCATCTTCAGCTAACTTTAAGAACACTTTCTCATACACAATTGCAGCCTTCAACATCAAATATGTGGAATTCCATCTTGTTGGAACATCAAGTTTGAGAAAAGCTTTGTTGTCCACTTTCTCTTCCTCAGCAATTTCTTTAAACTTGACCAATTTTGAAGTTCCATTTTTAATATATCTAACAGCAGCCCTAACACGTTTAATAGAGAGATCCACTTCTTGCAATCCATCTCTTACAATAAGATTCACAATGTGGGCTACACACCTCATATGCAAAAAATTGCCATTGACAATGTTGGTTTTTTGCATCTGCCTCCTCAAGTAATCAACACCACTGTCATTGGCACTTGCATTATCCACTGTTACAGTCATTACTCTATCCAAACCCCAATCAGCTAAGCATCTCGTCAAGTTCTTCCCAATATCCTCCCCCTTATGATCCTTTACCATAAAAAAAACTAATCACTTTCTTATGCAGATTCCAGTTTTCATCAATGAAAGTTGTTGTAACAGTCATATATCCATCTTGAACCTGAGAAGTCCAACAATCTGTTGTGAGGCACACTCTCTAACAAGAATCTTTGAAGAACTTCTTCAGTTTGGCTTTCTCTTCAAAGTAATGTTGTACAATATCCCTTGTGCAAGTTCTTCTAGATAGTAATTGGAATCGAGGACATGCTTTGGACATAAATTTCCTAAAGCCAGCCTTCTCACCAAAACAAAAGGGTTGCTCATCTTCTATTACCATCTCAGCAAAGGCTTCTCTAAGTGCTTCTTGATCAAACCTCCAAGTGGCCGGTGCTTCCCCCCGACATGCTTGCAAGGTGCCTTGCTTTGGGTCCTTGTTGAAAACATGAGGATTGCGTTTGCATGTACCAAAGTGTTTCTTCAATGCAGATGTTCCATGTCCCCTTGTGTCAGCCTTGATCTCACGGTGGCAATATTTGCACCTTCCAGCCTTCAAAATTCCTTTGTCATCCTTGATCTTGATAAAATATTGTCACATCTCAGACCTTGATGCCAACTCCTTTCTCTGAGTTTTTTCAGTTTCCTTCTCATCCACATCAATGACCACTTTTTTAGTTCCTTCGGTTTTGCCTTGCTCCTGAGTCTCAAGTGATGGTTGTTCATCTACTGACATTGGCACCATTACCATTGCCTGAGCCTCCTGACTGTCAAATTGAATGCCAATGCCCACTGAATCCATATTATCCTCTGGTTCAGGCATCTACAGAAATAAAAAGAGCACAAAAATGAGGTCCATCTTGCACTTGCAGCAATGGGGTCCATCTTGCAATGAAAATGAATAAATGAGGATGAAATGGTGCCTCACAAAAAAGTAGCATTATCATCAGGTGCCTAGTTTCTTACTTTCTTTCATTGAATTAATGAAATTGGCAATATTAGTTCACAACCACTATCATTAGTTCATTACTACTTTTACTTATGAGTCGAAAAGAGAGCCCCTCATATTTTTAATAAGCTAAGCAGACTTGGTTCTGTAAATTTACAGGGGATAAACTGATAAAGAAAAATAAAGAAAAATAGTATATGCTCGTTCACCACTCACCAGAACATGCAACTTGTCTAAATTAGCACCAGTAGCAACTTGTCTAAGTTAATTTAATAATTTGTATTGCAAACATGCATCTGTTAGAACGACAGTCGACAGCATCACAAGGAAAAGTATTGAAGTATCAAACTAAATCACAGATTCACAGAGCCACAGCCCACAAATGACAGATTCATAGATCTGAGGGGATACCAGATACATACATTGCACGAGGATTCTGATGTGGCAGCCGTCCTTCACTCTTCAAGTAGCCGGGCGCCGATGTCCCTCTCCAGTCTCCGACGAGGTCGACACGCGGGGACAGAGTGTCGGGCTGCCGGCGTCGATGAGGTCGCTCCGCGTCACACCGTCGAGCTTCGGCCTCCGGTGCTTCCGCCTCCGCCCTCCGGGCTCCGTCACTCCGGCCTCCGGCGCTCCGACTCCAACAAGGCTGCGGACCTGGCGCCTTAGCGGCGGACGGCCGGAGTGGGCGAGACGGCGAGTGGCGGCTTGGTTTTGGACGAGTCGTGGAGGTGGAGCGGCGGGTAACCGAATGACGGAATGAGGATCGGCTGGAGCTAGACCGCTGGATCGATGGATTGAGCAGTTGCGCTTGCGCCTGCGGGCTGCGGCCTGCCACTGTTGCCTTGCCTGTTGGGCCGGGCCGGGGGATGTTTGGAGTTTTGGATAGTTCGGGTACCGGGTACATTTACCCGAATTACCCAAATTAAAATCGGGTAATACAAGTCACTATCCGAACTAAACATCGGGCAGTGCGAGTTCGGGTTGTTCGGGTCCGGGTCCGGGTAGTTTGGGTTCGGGTAACGGGTAGCGGGTAATTTGCCCATATTGAGTTTTTCTCACTGCCTACTGAGACTGCACCAGCAGTACGAGTTACTGCGATGCCAGTTGCTGAGGTGATCCCTTCTGTGGCGACACAGAGTGAAGATGTGGAACCTGTCCTTCAGGATCCTGTAGATAACATCATTGCCGCAGATCAGGGGGGGCCACCACAGCCTCCAGCAGAGAATGTTGAAATAGAAGAGGCTCCTAGGAGATCTCAAAGAGAAAGAAGATCGGCTATTCCCGATGATTATGAAGTGTATAACACAGAAGAGTTTCGAATGGAAGATGATCCCATCTCATTCGAACAAGCCATGAGAAATAGACATTCATCCAAGTGGTTTGAAGCCATGGAAGATGAAATGAAATCGATGAGTACCAACCGTGTTTGGGACCTAGAAGAAATTCCTAAAGAAGCCAAAAAAGTAGGCTACAAATGGGTCTACAAGACAAAATGTGACTCCAAAGGGAATATAGAGGGATACAAGGCTCGTCTTGTTGCAAAAGGATTTACACAGAAGGAAGGAATAGATTACAATAAGACTTTTTCTCCAGTCTCATGTAAAGATTCTTTTAGAATCATTATGGCTTTGGTCGCACATTTCGATCTGGAATTGCACCAAATGGATGTAAAGACGGCATTCCTAAATGGGGATCTCGAAGAAAGAGTTACATGGCACAACCCAAAGGTTTTGTCGTGAAAGGAAAAGAAAATATGGGATGTCACTTAAAGAAATCCATTTATGGATTAAAGCAAGCTTCAAGACAATGGTATTTGAAGTTTAATGAGACGATAAAGAGGTTTGGGTTTACAGAGAATGTTGAGGATAATTGCATTTATGCATTTATTGCCTTGGGCCCTTGATCCGCGCCCTGATCGGGGCGCCCAACCCAACTACTGTTGGTGGACCCCCGTCGCCAGCGCCACAATAAATAGAGAGGTGGGGGGCCGGAGGCACGCACGACGAGATTCACCGTGACCCAAATCCTCACCTACACTTAAACCCTAGACCGATCGAGAGGGGGCGCTCCGGCGGCGGGAAGCGCCACCGGCATTGCACGGCCTCGACCTACGCTGCCCTAGCGCGGACCTGCACCGACCTCGGCACAGCGCGTCGCTGCCTAGCGCAGACTACACCGACAAACGCGCAATGGCGTCCTCGGCAGATCAAGGTATACTCTTTGTTCTCCCTCTGTCGATCTCATCTAGCACACACACGCATACCAATGAATGCATTTAGAATTTAGAACTAGATCAAGAAGATAATCCCGTATTAATGCTACTGCTAGTGATCCTAGATTATCACTTAACAAGGCATACCAAGGTGGCCGAGGTCGAGGCGGCCAAGGCCGTCGCCATCCGTGAGGCCGAGCTGCAGATGGAGGTCGAGCGGAAGAACGCGCTGCGCTTCACCGAGAAGCTCAAGGCCGAGCAGCTCAGCAAGGCCACCGTGCAGTACGACACGCAGGTAATCTTGATTGGGGCGCATTGCCCATGGAGTAGTAGCAGTAGTAGCAGATGCATTTCCTTTGCAAATCTCAGGTTCCAAAATCATGGATGCCGATCGTGATCCATTTCAGTTTCGATTCATAATCAATTTCAATTTGCTGTTCTGAAATTCTGCAAATCTGCAGGTGCAAGACTCGAACGCTGCGCTGTACAGCCGGCAGAAGGCCGCTGAGGCGAAGCTGTACGAGCAGCAGAAGGCCGCGGAGGCGCGCAAGGTCCAGGCCGACGCGCAGTTCTTCGAGCGAAGCTGACCGAGGACGCCAAGCTGTACGCCAAGCAGAAGGAGGCGGAGTCGCTGGCCACGGTGGGCAAGGCCAAGGCCGACTACGTGGCGTCGATGCTCCAGGCGCTGGGCGGCAACTACCACGCGCTCCGCGACTACCTGATGATCGACGGCGGGCTGTACCAGGAGACGGCGCGCATCAACGCTGGCGCCGTGAGCGGCATGCAGCCCAAGATCAGCATCTGGACCAACGGCTCCGACGGCGCGGGCGGCGGCGACCTCGCGGCCGGCCCCAGCGGCGGCGCCGCGATGCAGCAGGTGGCCGGGGTGTACAAGATGCTGCCGCCGCTGCTGTCGACCGTGCACGAGCAGACGGGCATGCTGCCGCCGGCGTGGATGGGCCCGCTGCTCAAGGAAGAGGCCAACTGAAACCGCCGCCTGCCGTCGCAACAAGTGCTAATCTAGATGGTTCTTGAACGGGTTATCTTACCGTCCTGTCGTTATGGAGCCGTCGTTAGTGCATGTCGTCGGTTTGGAAGGCTGGGTTAAGTGACATAATTAGATGCGTCATTTATCTGGTGGCTCTTGTTTTGAATCGTTAAAATGGGGCTGTGAATTCTCTCGGGTTAAGTACTCGGTTTTATATGGCTTGGTACATTCTCTCGTGCTACTATTTGGATTGCATCTTCATGTGTATTCCGTGTCTTGTCTTCTGGTTGCATTGCTTTGCACGTACTGTACCTGCAAGCAAACTAGCACAACAAGGCTCTGTGGAAGGCAGCTTTGCTCTCCACTGATCCAGCACGCCGACGCGGCTTCAATGCTTTTTGTCATTTTGTGTGTTGTTCTGCGGCCCTTGCAGAGTAGTTGCAGTTGCAGGGGGCAGGGCACCCTTGTGCCCAGTTCCTGGGCGCAGAATGCCAGCGTCTCCGGCAAGGCAATGTGGGGTCTACAGCTTTGACTGTTTTCACCACCGCTTTATTGGAAAAAAAAACCTGTTTTCACCACAGTAGAAGTAGTAACAAAAAAAAGTTTACGGTGGCCAACTGGAAAGGATAGAAATTTTCTGCTTGTCCGGTGAAAACTGGAACGGAGCGGGAGGGCTTTGCGGTGCGCGCCTGCGCGGTGTGGCGTGGACCCTACGGGCTAGTGCGCTAGGCACGTGATAGCACGCTTTCAGCTGGTGGGCTGATGCCGAAAAAGCCTGAACCGCACCGCCGGGGGTGAACAAATGCTGCCGTGGACGCTGCGCGAGCAGACCGCGCTGCCCTGGACGGGGGCGCTGCTTGCTCAAAGGACTAGGGCCAACTGAACCTTGTGCTCGATCGGTGAAAGAGTAATCCGGAGGGCTCCGACTCCGCGCTTGGCCGGCGCGTCGTCATGCCTGGCGCCGATGAGCATGAGCTCTCTTTTCGACAACTCGAGGGAGCAGGCGCACACGAACGCTACCGTTGCATGGGATTGGCCGGCGAGCCGCGCCGTGCTGCCCAAAGCAAACGCAAGGCCCTGTCCGCGCCGCGCATGTGACCGGAGCTGCTGCGCCGACGCGTCTGACAAATTAAAGCAGGCAGTGCATGCATTCATTTTGTTTCGAGCTTCCCGATCGATTTGTTACGCCTGCTCGTTCTGCAGGCCGTTTCGTTTCCCCCAACTGGGATGTACGTCGATTCAAGTGGTACGGATGTTCTGCGGCTGTTCGTTTCCAATTCATTTTTGAAGAGATGAAGCGCACGCATTGGCCCGTGGCCGTGAGGAGCCGTCAGGTCTTGGGACCTCTGATCTGATCTACAGTGCACAAATATTATTACCTTTTCCCTTTGTTCGGCTGTGTGCAGTGGTCTTTGAGAGATCGGCCCACGGGCTGTTGGAGCTTGACGGGCCGCGACCTCGGCGGCTAGGTGGCTTGCGTTGAGCGGACACGTGGATAAATGGGCCCATGTCTAAGCCACCACGCCGCATAAAGCCCAGGACGGGACGGACATTCTGGACCAGCAGCGCCCAGACGCGGTGAGCGAGGTCGAAACGGTCGGGCAAGCAGCTCCTGCTTGGGGAGAACTGGTGCCAGCTTGGTCGGGCAAGCAGCTCCTGCTCCTGCGTGGACACGTATTGTGCCAGCTTGGTCGAAACGGTCGGGCAAGCAGCTCCTCGCACCAGGTAAGTGCCAGCTTGGTCAATTTTTCACTAGGCGTCGCGTAATGTTTGTTGTTTAACTTAGCACCAGGGATCAGCTAAGGATTACGTCCGGCCGCCTGACCAGTCAGAGTCAGCCCCCCTGTGACACCCTCCTGAGTCCTGAGTCCTGACCTCCTCGGAGCCTCCTCGCACCGTGGGCCGTGGGCGCTGTCTGGCGGCACCCACGGAACGGAACGCTCGCCCGAATCAACCGGCAAAACCAACTGCGAGCTGCGCCCAGCAGGTCGGGCGTGACGCTGACGCGGGCGACGTGCTAAGTCGATTGGCGGAGCCAGGATTGAGCTGAGCCCCGGGCTGATCAGTTAAAAGGTTAATTGGATCCATACCATTACAATTATTCAAGTTCAACGATCTACCGTTACAATTCGTCATATTGGAACCGTGCCATTACAATTTTGTAATTCTTCGAAACACATCATTACTTGCCCCTTACACATGTTTATAAAAATATCTGGACCGAAATGCCCCTGTCTTCTTCCTCCTCCCATCACCTCTCTCCCTCACCATTGCTCCTCCACGCCGCTGTGCCGCGCGCGCCGCCGCCCTTGCTCCTCCACGCCGCCGTGCCGCTACCATGCCACGCACCCGTGAGGCCACGCCTCCGCACCGCCCGTGAGGCCGCGCCTCCGCGCCGCGGAGAGGAGGGGAGGCAACGCTGCGGAAGGGAGGGGAGGGGAGGGGAGAAGTCGCCGGCGGTAGAGGAGGGAGGGGATGAGGAGAGGAGTCGGCGGCGGCAGAGAAGGAGAGGGAGGGAGGCCGAGAAGAAGCTGGCTGCCTGGCTCGAGCTTGGGAGGGCGGACGCCACAGAGAGAGAGGAAGGAGAGGGGATGAGAGAAAGAAGAACATCAGGGGTATTTTGATCCATAAATTCTGAGAAACATATCGAAGGGGTAAGTAATGGCGTGTTTCGAAGAGTTGCAAAATTATAATGGCACGGTTTCAATATGACGAATTGTAATGGCGGATCGGTGAACTCGAACAATGGTATGGATCCAATTAACCCTTAGTTAAAATAGCCTAACGTTCATTTTAACTTGCATATTTCCTTCACTAGTTAACTAGACTTCCATGAAATTTTAACCTCGGACCAGGGCTGGAGCCCGGCCAGCCCGGATCCTAGCTCCGCCCCTGCTCAAGTCACAAGTCCAGGTAGGCGGCAATGTTAGCGTTGTAGCGATGACGTGGCGAAGCAACGGCACGCCCAACATACCAGTCCACTCGAGATAATTTCCTTTTCGGTGAAGTGAATATACTCAAAAGAGTAAAATGCACAGCCGATCATCAAAATTGGTTTGGAGTGTTATCCCGGTTCTCAAACTTTCAAAATGCACATTTAGACTATCTCTAATTGTATCACGTGAAGTCCAAATCATCATTTTTTAAGTTATAAAGTGAAAGTGTTTCAACTTATGTGGAGCTTATATGTGGCTCCAATTTTTATTTTTGAAAGTTTCTGGTCAGCTCTTGTATTTTCTATTTTTTCTCCAAAATTTTGTTTCAAAACTATATGCCAAATATTTTTCAATATTTTCTCCAACATTTATCTTTTTATTTTCTAATTTTCAAAAAAATTGGTCATATGTGTTTCTTGTTTTACAAACTTTTATACATATCTTTTATATTTGAATATATTTGTACAATGTAAATTAGTAGTATGAATTATTTTTGTGTGTATAAATTTTGTAGATAATTTTTTATTTGAACAAACTATATAACTTTTGATTTAACCTAAACAACTGTGATTTGAACCTCACGTGATACGATTAGCAAGTTTACGGATGTGAACGTGCATTTTAAAAATTTGAAGACCGAGATGATACTCCGAGCCAAATTTAAGGGTCGGCGATGCGTTTTACTCTACTTAAAATATGGGAGGAAATAGAAAATGACGAAGGCTACATGGCTCTATTTTCCATGAAAATGGCATCCATAGTAAAGGAGAGGGTGCCACGCACACATGCTCCCACCAATTAAAAATGCACTTATATTGTTTGCACAATGTCGCAGTTACATACAGCAAACAAAAGAAGTTTGTTGGTTTACATGCTTGAGAGATACAAATGCGAAGAACACACTACATTTGGAAAATTTGAAATGTCAACCCGCATGACCGCACGTACAAATTACTGACGAGAGTGATAGCAGAGGAGAGGTCTTTGATTCAGGCATATTCAGCTCAGCTAGCACACTCACCTGGCAACCACAAAGCTGAGCTCATCAGCTGGACGTCGAGGGGCCGCCCGTCAGAGTGCCCATCCACGCCGGCGGCAACATCCCGGTCTGCTCGTGCACGGTCGTCAGCAGCGGCGGCAGCATCTTGTACACGCCCGCCATCTCCTTCATCGCGCCGCCGCCACCGCTGGCATCGCCGCCCTCTCCGCCGGCGGCGCCGTTGCTCCACACGCTGATCTTGGGCTCCAGCCCCCGGATGGCGTCGGCGTTGATGCGCGCCATCTCCTGGTACACGCCCGAGCTGATCATCAGGTAGTCCCGCAGCGCGCCGTAGCTGCCGCCCAGCGCGCCGAGCATGGCCGAGAGGTACGCGCTCTGGGCCTGGCCCATGGCCGCCAGCCCCTCGGCCTCCTTCTGCTTGGCGTAGAGCTCCGCCTCGGCCTCCCGCTGCTGCGCGAAGAAGGCCGCCTCGGCCGCCGCCCGGCGCGCGTCCGCCTCCTTCTCCTGCTCGAACAGGAGCGCCTCCGCGGCCTTCTGGCGGTTGTACAGCTCCCAGTTGGCCTGCTGCACCTTCATCTCGTAGTCGACGACGGCCTTGCTGAGGTGCTCGGCCTTGAGCTTCTCCGTCTGCCTGGCCGCGTTCCGGCGCTCCACCTCCACCTGCAGCTCGGCCTCCCGGATCGCCACCGCCTGGGCCGCCTCCACCTCGGCCACCCGCGCCAGCTGCTCCCACCCTGCCTTCTTCATGGCCAGCTCCGAGTTGGCCTCCGCCACCTCCGCCTCCCTCTCGTTCTCGAACACCTTCACCTCCGCCTTCACCTTGGCCTCCTCCTTGGCGCCCTCGCCCTGGCGCTTCACCGTGTACACCTTGGTCTCGGCGTCCACCTTGGCGGCGTTCTGCCGCGTGGTGCCCTCGCGCTCCTTGGCGCCGACCTCCCCCTTCATCCGGGCCTCGGCGACGTCCACCTTGGCCTGGTTCACGGCCTCCTCCTGCGTCTTCTGGCCCAGGTAGGAGAAGTACTCGTGCCCGGGCACGTCCACGAGCTGCTTCACGTTGGCGTTGTAGATGATGAGGCCGAACTGGTTGAGCTCCAGCTGCACGTTCTCGAAGACGGCCTGCTTGAAGGACTTGGTGCCCTGGAAGATCTCCTCCATGGTCATGGACGCCGCCAGCACGCGGGTCTCGCCCTCGATGACGCCCTTGACGAGCTCGTTGACGTGGTGGGAGAGCTTGTCGTGCGGGGAGATGAGCTTGGCGTAGCGGAGGAGGCAATCGTCGTCGTCGGCGCGGGGGCCGATGGTGAAGACGGCGGGGAGGATGAAGGGGAGCTTCTCGGCGCTCATGGCCTGCACCTCGAAGGTGTAGTTGACGGGGGAGATGTCGAAGCGCGTGCACCGCTGCCCCGGCGCGATCCACGCCTTCTTCGCGAGCTTCACGTCGATGATGCCGTAGCCCGTGATCGCCAGGTACTCCGACGGGCTCGCGATCCGGTAGACGAACCCCATTGTTTCTCGATCGAGCGGCGTCTGCTAGCTGCTTCGTACGTAGTAGTACAACTTTGAGGTGCACGATCGAAGCAGGAAAAGATTACGGTGAGTTAGTTGTTGGATGCAGGGCAACTCTGCAACATGTATTGTATTTATATCCTATGAACGTCTCCACAGAATTTTTTTTCCAAAAGAATAATGCAGTCTATGGCGACTTCTAAGCTGTGCATTTCGTTGCCATTGCCCATTGGTGCGATATTGTCGGGGCAATGACATTTTTTTTTGAAAATTATTCCTAATTCACGTCAACTGAACATTGGTTTCTTCGGGAGTGAAAGGTCCACGTTTACTTCCACGAATGCTTTGAGCCATGAGCTGTCAAAAATACCCCTCCCTCCGCATCCGAATGCTGCCGTGAAGTTTTGTCAGGCCATTGCCGATGAAGGTTTTATGAGAATTTTATGCACATTAAATATGATGTCATGTCACCAATTTAGATGATGTGGCACCGGATTAATGAGGAGAAAGATGAAATGAGTTTCATCTAAATAAAATCATGTATGCACGGTTACCAACTTTGGATGAATTTTAGAGTTAAATACGATGAGAGCCTATAAAATAGCAAATATGAAACAATGCATTCGTGGAGTGAGTTGTATCTATGGTTTCATTTATGTCTTGTTGATTTGGCACTCTTGAAAACAACAAAATGAAACCAGTCATTAAGATTGGCCTCAGGGTGCCGCAAATTAATCTGACCTTTAATCACGCCGTCTGAGAAAGTGTAAGAGCAACTTTAAGAAACTCTGTATAAGGCTTAGGCTCGGTAAAAAAATAAAAACGGCAGTAAATTAGCGTTCCAACAGGGCTCTGTATCAGACTCTCGCCTCTCCATCTCCCTCGCCATCGACTCTTGCCCGCTAGGCAAATTTGCCGAGCTGCGCGACTCGGTATCCAAGCCTCCGACGCGCCCTCCTACCCGCCAATTCCTGCTCCCCACTCATCCTGCTTATCCTTCTCCTCCCACGCCGCCGCTGGCCACCATGGATGCCTAGAGCAGGAGCTCCGCCCCCTTGTCGATTTCTCCCCAACCACGCGGTCAAAAATCCAATTAACCTCACCCACAGTTAGCCCGTGATCCCCTCTCCAGCCATCGGTTGGCCCAGCCCCTCGCCGGGCAGGCGCCATGGCCGCCACTCGCCGCCGTCCATGACAACTCCGGTGAACTCCCATCCAACCTCCACTTGCTGGCCGACAAATACCCAAAATGGGTTTGCCTCCTCGAGTAGATCGCGGTGCTCAGGCTAACTTTCCACATTCGCAGTTCGGTCGGCGAGGAACGCCGTTTGCCGTCGGTGCACCACTGGTGACCACGGCGACAGCCGGCGCCGCCACGTTCTAGCCTGTCTCCGGCTACCGCTTTGCCTCGACGTCGAGGGCATAGGGTGCGCCTCACTGCCACGATGCCGCTGCTGCCGTTTGTCGTCGCCGGCGAAGTCGTCATCGACGAGGAACGCCGGCCGCCGCCGTAAGCCACGCTAGGAGGAGTTTGCGGTGGCTGTGTACCGAAGTCTGATTTGGCTGGTCCGTTGAACTGTATCCAAATGTAGAGAATTTGGCTAGCCTCTTGGAGTTGCTCTAAAAGCCAATAAGTTGACTTTTGACATCTATACATGCTAGCCATATCTATTTTCGAATAAAGCAAGCGGTTTGAAATTTATCGAATGAATAACTAACAATTACACAAGGAATGAATATGAACTTTCTTCTTCGGGAAACAGTGTCTGCACATTATTTTTTCTTTTCTGGTGTTATGGATTAGGATATGGTTGATGAGTCATTCCCACGATCCATGCAATTGCCACGTAAGTACGCCCGCATAAGTCAGTTACCTGACAGCCGAGAAATAAGACCGCGCGCTTGCTTCTACTCGTTCTATATTCGTATACAAAGTGTGTCCAATTTGATGCTCTTGTACCAGAAATTTCAAAGTCGTTCCGATCAAGAATGAAAACCGTCCAGCAAGTTCCGTTCGAAAATTCTATTATTGAACCAGAAAATAGCACGATGACTTGGAACCTGCCGCCAACAACTTCCTTGGTTTCAGCTTTAAGAGTGACGACGACGTATACGTATTATCACCAGCTGGTTCGTGTAATGTAATCATTGCGCAGCATGATTGTCTCGTCAGCACCGATCTCTTTCTTAATTTGCAGGGAAGCTGGGTACGCCGCGCCCCCCGGCCGGCGGATATATCGGAAGCGAACGAAGGCAAATCCGCTAGCTGCTCGTCCTCGATCGATCGCACGCGGACGCAGCTCAACTCGCGTGCGGGCGGCCATGCTGGTGCATGGCGTACGCTGCGACCTGTGAGTTGTGACGTCACGCGTTTCCTATCTCCATCGGACGCCTTGTACGGAAGGAGGCGGCCCGACCGGAGAGAAGCCGCGTTCTTGTTGTAATATAATACTACGCCTACGCTAGAGTATGCGCATTTAACATTGCCAGTTTGCCACGGACATTACGGTATTCGGTACGCACGATGAGACGATGATTGCTACTGGTCAGAAGAGGGAACTTCGAGCGGATCGACCGGGTGGTGCACAAGGACGACCATGCATGTATGTCCCGCGTCCCCGGCTTCGGTTGAGGCGCGCCAAACCAATGATTATCGATGCCCAAAAGTCAGACCTGTTCAAAGTCAACGTGCGCGTGGCTGACTACATATACGACGTACTCTCTCCATCCCAAATTATTAGTCGTTTTGACTTTTCTAGATTCATAAATTTTGCTATGCACCTAGATATAATATATATGTAGATGCATAAAGAACTATGTATCTAAAAAAATCAAAATGATTAATAATTTAGGACGAAAAAAAATACTTACCAAGCGCTGTTTGTATAAATAAAATATAAAAGTCTGCCAAGAGTACATGAAGTTTTGAAACTTCGTATATCCACTTCTCCACGCCACTAGATTCTCGTCAGATACGGTCCGTGCACCTTGTCTCCTCATTTTTTTTGAAATGGTCTCCTCATATTTTATTGCAAGAATGGTGGAGATTTTATTATTCTAGAAATTTTATTATGGTTAGAGGAAAAAAAATCGATAATTCTTATCTCCATCCCATAGCTTCTTCACGTTGAGCCATCATAGTTGGGCTACCTTTGTTTCACACTCTTCCCAGCCGCCCCCTCCCCCTTCCCCCATCCCTTCTGGCAAATGCTAGGAGTCACACATGTGACTGTCAGTCAAATCATCACACAAGGCATAATAATTTTTGTTACAGAACTATTTTTTTATTGCGCAGAGTAATAAACTATTTTTCCATAATAAAAAAATTATTCCACAATAAAAAATTATTTCAGCAATAAAACACGTGTGAACCAATTTTAAACCCATAACATGAAATTCTGGGAGGGGCCCTTGCAGTGACCGGCCGGCTCGGGATCACGCTCCCCGAGCAGCCCCCCCCCCCCCCCCCCCCCCCAACCAGCCCACTCGCCAGGCCGGTCTCTGTTACGCCATAGCCCAACAGCCCAACAGGCCGGTCGATCTCTCTTATCTTTTTTTCAACAAATACGCTTGCACTTTCTTAAAAATTTTACTAGTTCGGTCCCTGCACTGCACGAGGCACGCGCAATCATTGTTAAGGGCGTGTTTGGAAGAGCTCCACTCCAACTTTTCCAGCTTCGCTCCACAAATTCCCTGCAAAATACGTCCAACTCCAACAACTTTAGATCCACGCTCCAGAAAAAACTAAAGTTGGGGACCAACTCCATGTTTTTCATGAAGCTCCTCAAGGGGTGCTAAAAAAAATACTTGTTACAAATATTCTCATGGAGTTGGGGTAAAATTATACACTATTGCCACTCGTTACAAAGTACCCCTTCCCAAGAAAAAAAAGAATCGACGCTTGCATTCCCCCCTCCCCCACCGTGCGCCCCTTCCTCTTCCTCGCCCAGGGCCGCCGCCACCCCTGACAAACCCTAGCGCCCCTTCGGGAGACCTCGCCGGCGGCCGGCGATTTGAAGTAGAATGGAGCCTACTGGAGATGATCTCCCTTCTCACATAGGTATTGTGCCCTAATTTCTTGTAAATCCCCTTTAATCTTTATTCTTCCCTCGCACAAAATCTTCAAATCCATGGGGCCGCCTTCATCCCGCCGGCGCCGGCCGACCCTAGCGCCCTTGAGGGCACCCAGGTGGCTGGGCGCGGCCCTGGCGCTGGTGCTGGCCATGGCCGTGATCAGGGTGCCGGTTGTGGCCCTGGAGCCATGGCGCGGCCAGCAGGGGGTCTGGCGCGGCTGGTAGTGGCCATGGAGGCGATCCTCTAGGTGATGGCCATGTGGTGGCCTCTGCAGGAAAAAGAAAAGTAAGAGATGTGGTATGTAAAAAAATATTCAATTATTGTAGTGAATATGGTAAAAACAGTGTACTGCAGCTGCATGAATTGTAGCATTCGTTAGAAAATAATGTAGCATTCATACTGTAGCGAATGTTGTAGTGCGGGGAAAGAAAGAGGAAAAAAAAGACTATTCCTCACAAAGACTCTCTTTTCTGGAGCTGGAGTCAGTTAATCAGTCAAATAAGTACAATAACGTACAGCAAAGGTAGGTCGTAAACACCGACAACTTCAAACACGGTTGCACTTTGAAATGTTGGAGTATCGCAGCATTGATCGTAGGAGTGCATGTGACGTAGCCCAGCACCGTGTCCTTCTCTACCAGCAACCATGCATGCATGCGGAACAGAGGTATTGTCAGAGTATACGTAGAGAGAGAAAGATGAGGAGTAGCTCATGCATGCATGCGGAACAGAGGTGTTGTCACTTGTCAGAATACGTGGACAGAGAAAAAGAAGAGGAGCATGTGGGCGCAAGCCATGGGCGCATGCATGTATGCAAGTATAGCACGTGGGCTAGCATGTTGCACGTCAAACGAGAAGTATATATAACTTAACTAAAAAATAGCTAGGCTGATTTACTTTTACAACATATTTTATATGCTACAGTGGATTCGCGGTTTGTAAGTTGTAAAGCACGCGATATATTATAGCCCTGCGCCCCTGCCGCAACCGGTGTATCGGACAGGCTTTAGATCGAGATGTTCAACCCGAAAATATCTCATCGGCCTGACCCAACCAGCACATCGGGCAGACTCGAATTGGGATAATCTCAGCTCGAGCCCAACAAGGCAAGACTAACTATAGGCCTAAATTAATCTCGGGTCGAGCCCAGCAAGACTCGAATTTAGGCCTAGCCTGAGCATTGTCGAGCTGGGCCCTAGGCCTAAATTTCGAGTTTGCCGTTGGGCTTCAGTCCAGGAAAAAAGCCACTTTTTTGTTGGAACCGGATCCAGTCCATGATCAGGTTTACATCGTGCTTACCTCAACCACCCACCGTAACACGGTGTAGAACAATTATCCTAGCCAACTATACTCAATGAAGTTAGCTATTTCCTCGCAAAAAAAAAAACTATACTAACTCGTCTCTTGTCGTCTTCAGGTCACTGACCACCGTACCCTGGCACGGTTAGGCTCTAACATCACCGGCAATTGGAAACAAAGGCCGAGCTAATGCTTACCAGGCCGAGCTAATGCTTACCAGGCCGAGCTATTAGCAACACGCCTTCTTTTTAATCTCCATCTCCTTTTTGTTGAAAACAAAGGCCGAGCTAATGCTAGCACCATGAAATGGATGGATCGCATGCGTGTGTGACGGCGGGGCCCGGCAATATGATATACTAGCAGCAATAGCGTCATGTCATGGACTAATCTTTTTCTTCTCGGTGCTCCATAATGATTGAGAGTGAAAGCGAGAGGATTTGTCGTCTGGCCTGACCCCACTGTATGTGTTTGGATTTGACGATATATACACTAGCATATATCGCATGGTTCCAGAGAAAATTACATCGTATGTGGACCATCCCACGACCACTCAATTTTTTTGTTCTTTCGAAAGAACCAGTCTATGTTTGTTAACTTTTTGAGTACGGTGGAGGTGGCACTAGTAGGGTAGGTGACAGTTTTGGAGCATATCCCTCTCGGTCCCTTTCCTGTTGCTTCCCGGTAATAACATGCAGAGACGGACTTGAAGAGACAGAACAATCATGTCACAGGGCTCAACAATCCATGTAAATATGCAAAAAGTATTTGTTTCATATTTATACCTAAATCACTAAAATCATAGGATGATACAAGGGTATTTCTTAGCGAAGAAAACCAATGGAACTCTTTAAAGTATTATTTTGGAGTTGGGTACAGAAATTAAGGAGGTGTATGCACTAAAATGAAGTTACTTAATTATATGCAATTCCCATCAAAAAATTATATGCAAGTAAGGAAGGGTAATATTGAAAAAATAAGTTGTCTAAAAGTTGTACAACAAGTATTTTAAAAATTATAAAAAGTGGGCTAAAGCAACAAGTGTTTTGCGTTTAATCTGTTCTGCTTGGTTTCTTTCGGCTTCTTTCAGCTTTTTTCGGCTTTTTCCCTCTCATAGAGCACTATTAAACCAGCCGAAATCTAGCCTGCTGAATATTGCTGTGTTGAAGGGAAAGGACCCTTGTTTTAAGAGCATCTCCAAGAGCTCTTATATCCATGAATAGCTAAAATTCTGATTTAGCTATTATGTAAAATGAAATAGCTAGCAAAAAATTGATGAAACCCAACGGCTTCTCTAAATCCAACCGCGAACAGCAGCTCCTCTTCCTCCTCCGTCTCCCAGCGCGAGGGTCAAAATCGGCCGGACGCTAGTTTGACCGGCCGATTCCTCGCCGGCGGTGAGGTTCCGGCGAGGGAGAAGAGGCCGGGAGCATCCTCGGCGTGAGGGAACCCATTCCTCACCTAGGCTCGGCGGATGGGCGACCGGAGGTGGCTGCCAACGTGTGGCGGCGGACAACGAGGTCAGGCGGATGGAGGCCCGGCGGAGGGAGGAGGCACCGGCGGAGGGAGGAGGCGCCAGCAGAGGGAGGACGCGGCGGCGCGAGGTCCCGGGGAGCGTGGGAGGGTGGGGCCAGGAGAGCGGGAGTGGGATGGCGAGCAACAGTAGTTGTTGGATGACGTTTTTCCTCTCCTTTTCTTTTTTTAGCTAGCCCACGCCGTATACAAGAACTCTTGAAGATGCTCTAACCCCTTTCCGCAATAATGGTCAACTAATCATTTATTATGCAAATTGAAAATATTTACTACCTTCTAAATCTAAAATCATAATGCATTAGAGCATCTCCAACAGTCTTTCTAATTTCACTCTCTAAATTATCATTTGGAGAGCCTTTTGCATTAAAATTGCTCTCTATATATTTTCACTTTCCAGCAGCTTTTCTATATCTTATGCATACTCTAAAAAAACTATTTTCATTATCTATCTTTGGCTAGCAGAAATCAGGAATGGAGGATGGCTATATTTGATAACCGCTTAGAGAAGCTGTTGGAGAATATTTTTCAATCAAAATCTTTATTCCTAACAATAAGCAAATATATAGAGTCTTTTGGAGTTGCTCTTATACGCACCATTCTATAATACAACTTTTCATATCCCACCTCTCTTTTAATCAAATGGTCATTTAGGCTAGCCGGCCGGGCGTGTTCGTCTAAATTCATGTTTAGTCCAATTAAATAGCCATTTTATTAAGGGTAGTACCTGTCACTGTACCTGGCTTATTATGCCAGCTCGTTCCACCTTAACCTCTCGACAAGATCCTAGTCGACGAAAGTGAAGTAAAATTCAGAAATTTTGCAAAACTCTTCTATAAAATTTTGGCAACTTGGTCATGATTTCATTTCGATCTAAGAGAGAGAACTGGCAAAGCTGATTCGTACTTCGCTCCGTGCACTTTCAGTGGCACACTCGTCTCTCCAGATCCGAAACGGGGCGCAACTTCCCTTACTCGTACGTTCATGACGTACTGTCATTGACGTCCGGGTCCCACGATACGAAAGCCCCACCGGTCAGTCATACCCACTCCCCCCGCAAAGCCCTCGTCCTTATCCCCAATCCACACCGGCAGCTCCCCATCCCATCCGTCCCCATCTGAGCTCCCCGTCGGCGTAGGTCCCCACCGCCTGACCTCCCCTCGCCGTCGCGAGACCGAGCAGCCAGTAGCCGCAGGAGTAGGTGCTCCGTGTCCCGCCCTCCAATACCCGAAAGGGGACGCCACCTCCCCTCTTCGCACGGCACGCGAGGTGTTCGACGGAGAGCCGCACAGGAGGAGGAGGTGGGAGCCGGCGGGCCGCCCATGTCGAGCGGCGCGGACGGATCGGCGCCTGGCCCGGCTCTCGACCCAGGGCCGGGCCCGGAGCAGGACCGCGAGCCGCCCTTGCCGGAGGCTCCGGAGCCGGCGGCGGGCCGAGCTCCGCGGCAGGAGGTGGTGGCGTTGCAGATGGAGGCGCCGGCGCCGGCGCCGCAGCAGGAGGTGGTGGCGTTGAAGATGGAAGCGCCGGCGCAGGCGCCGCAGCAGGAGCCTGTGGCGTTGCAGATGGAGGCGCCAGCGGCGCAGCAAGAGGTGGTGGCGTTGCAGATTGAGGCGCAGGTGCCGGCAGTTACCATCGTGATCTCAAGACCAGGGGAGGAGGTTCAGGCACCCGATGCAAAGGGCGTCTCCCCGGCGTCCTCCACGCAGGCCGGTGGCGGCAAGGCCACGGTCGCCTCGGTGTCGGTGACCGCTGCGGCGGCCGCGAAAGAGGCCGAGCTGGCGAGGTCCGACAGCTTCGACGACTACGAGCAATGCAGGTAACCTGTCCTTGTGTGTTTAGCTGTGCCCAAGCTCGGATCATTTTACTGAATTGCTATTCGCGAAGGTGACGGGGGTATGTTTTGCCTGGAAGTGTTTGAATTTTCTAAATTGAACTCGTTAGGTATAGCAGTTAGCAGTTGCACGTTCAACTGGACTTGTGATGGCATTTTGTGATCCCTTTCCTGGCCGCTGCTTGCTCGTGCAGAGAATTGATTGTAGGTGTATGAATGAACTTCTTCTTTTGTGATGTAGTGATTCATTTCTTGGAGTTGCCCTAGCCCCTAACACATCAACTGGATTTGTGATTACCCTAGCTTGCTTTTCTGACCCTGAGAACCAATGAATTTTTGGCTGCAGTGCAGATAGATCTTGTTCATCACTTATCACAAACGAGCAATAAGTCTTGGAACATGTTAATTGCGATTTTACCCGTGTCTTTGTTAGTATCGACCTTCCTTGTGCATTTTACTGATTTAGTTGAAGTGCTAAAGGATAATTCTAATGAAGCTCATACATCAGTGTAGTTAGGCTGTTGTGGAGTGCAAAAGAGAATAAAAGGAATTGCTGGCAGTTATCTTATCTCATGGTCTTGTAGGTATTTGAGCTTTACCCTAAGGAAGGTAGGTTTTGCTTCCCAATGCAGTTGGTTGACCTTGAATGTAGATGCAAAGGATATTGGGAATAAATGGTTTGAGCCTACATCAGCTTTGTGCTGAAGCTTGCAGGTTGTAGGATCATATACAGTACTGTACTATTATAGATTATTAAAGGCTAACTGGCAGCTAGGAGCCTGCAGGTGAAAAAAAAAATGAGGAAGCATGTTGTGAAGTGTTAATCAACATCTGGCTAAACATTTTGTCCAAATGTGCTGTAAGCATATACTGCACCATTGCTTTGGCATCTATTGATGTTCTTGTGGAATCATCCTGGCTCTTTATTTTGACATTTTTATTTATTCACGGCAACACTGTGCTTTGGTTATTTTGTTCCCATTATAGCCACCTCAAATCAGTATTGGTTAGTAGTGCTAACTGCTAAGGGCGTTTGTGCTTTGGTTCACTTGTTTGAGAAGAATAATACTGGATGCACTCTTAATAAGCCCATTACCTGGGGACCAAGTGTTTTTTTCCTGGAGGATTAATAATTTTTTTCACTCCTGTAGAATTTGTCAGCAGAAAACAGAAGAACCTCTGGTAGATCTTGGATGTAGATGTCGTGGAGATCTTGCTAAAGCACATCGCACATGCATTGATGTTTGGTTTCGTACTAGAGGATCAAACAAATGTGAGATATGCCAGTAAGTGTTCTGCATAGATGGTTCTTGACTGTTGCTTTGAATTACTTTCCCGAGCTGATTTCCTTACTATACAGGCAGGTGGCTGTCAATATCCCCCCTCCAGAGACGCAAGCAAGTGTATGTTTACTATTTTGCACTTAACATCGTTCAATATGTATTGGGCCATTTGGGGAATGTATGCTTCCTGGTTCATACTATCATTATGCTCTAACTAAGAAACTTATCTATGTATATGTTTAGCAAGTTAAAATATTTATTGTAAATCGATTTCTGTCTATAGTTTTAAGAGCACCTCATTAATTATAACAAACCCAATTGACTCTGTTCTAGAAGACCTCTGTTCCACAATTACATAAATTAAGGCGATCCTGAAATTTGAGGAGTCACAATATTGATAGAAGTACAACTGTACAAGTCAAATTCCTCTTTCTAGTTGTGAAATTTACTTGTTTTCATTCAGCAGACAAGTTATTGGGTTTGGAGGGTTGATTCGACTTATGGAAGGGGACGAGGAGGACGTGAAAGGGTATTTTTATGACTGGATACGATAAATAAGAAATTAATGCACTAATTTGACTCTCTATCTGCAATAATGAATTAATCACGTAACATGTGCAAGCTTTCAAAATATTTTAACCTGTGCACTTTGTTCTGCTTCATATTTTATTTTCTTTCTCTCTATATGCGTGTAGGGATGGTTTAGCCCACTTTGGGTTGCGTTTGCAATTCTGATTGGTGGTCTCTTATTGGACGTGTTGATATCCGTTTCCCTTGGCGTTTCCGCACTTCCTGTCAACATAATAATTGGTATGGAACATCTTTTGCTCTATTGCATTCCAATGTCCTTGCGGTTCTGCTACAATTTACCTTCCATTGAACCCAACAACCCCCCCCCCCCCCCCCCCCAAAAAAAAAAAAAAAAAGAGGAAGGCAGTGCAAGGCTTAGCTTCTTGGGACCTAACCTTACATTTTGTTCTTCGTTGGCAATCAATGGTTGTTTAATCTACTGTTCAAGGAGCAAAATGTCCAACCTACCATCACTGGATGAGCAAATACTAGGAGCTTGGAACTACACTTGTTTCTTGTAAAAGCAAATTACAAGTCACAGGGTGAAATTTAGTTGTGTGTGTTATTGTTGATACTGTTTTATAGTCTCGTTTCATTAAATGGGCAGACTATTAAACATATTTTTTTCTGATTTTCCTAATCTTGAAGTCTAAAGCTTCAGCCTTAGGATCTTACAAGAAAGTTAGGGATTTTCAGGGGAAGACAAGTGACTGAAAACTTGTTTGTGAATTCCCTGGAGCAACTACAGGCTTGAAACAATCATTTTTTTTTCTTTGAGTAGTGAATGTGATAGATAATGGTTATGTATGTAGCAGCAACTCAAATTGACAGTAGAAAATTTTGACAGACCATGTGCCATCAGTGATTGTAATGTCTCTGAGAGATATATCCCATTAGGTTTATTGGCATCGGATATGTTTGTTGTGCTTCATAACTTTTGTTAGGTTGGAGTCATTTTATCTTTTGATCAATTGTCTTGCTGCTACTTGTTCATTGGTTCACTTGAAGAAGGCTCTGCGTACTGTATGTTTTTCATTGAGTCGCCTCACCTACCTTATGTTTGCAGGTGTGCTTATCGTTCTCGGCTTGGGCACCGCCCTTCGCCTAGCTCTGGGGTGCTGTCAGGAATGGGGCTCGAGGAGGAATGTGAGCAACATGCCAAGGATGGAGAACATACCGCCAACCGGGTACCATCCAGAGCCAACCGGGTACCATCCAGCAGTCGTATGATTCTGAGGTCTGTAAATAGCGTAGAAACATCTAAGCTCGTGCTGGCTTTTGGATTCTCCTCGTGATTAACTTGATCTCACACGATTGCTGCTCGTCAAAGTCGAGCCCAGATTCAAAGCTTGTTGATCACGATCGGGGTCATGCTCCAATGTAAATAACCAGTTCCTGATGCTCAATGTTCACGGGCAAGTGTTGATGCCAGATTGTCGGCCGCGTTGTGGTTGTGTATGCAACCTGGCTAATCATGCAGCAAAGCAGCGTTAGGTTTCTCCCGCCTCATGGTGTGTTCTGATGGCTACAATGGTTGCTAAGGCCATTTGACCGAATTGAGCCCATGGAGTTTCATCTCTAGCCGTGGATATAGTAGGCTTTGTAGTGATATGCATGCCCGATAGCTATTTATGATAGGAAAAAGTTTAATTTACTCCCTTCAAGTATAGCTAAAGTCTGAATAATCCTCTAAACTATAATTTGGTTCGGTTTACTCCTAAACTATACCATTTAGTTCATTTTACCCCCATAATACAATTTATTTTTTTATTTCTCCATGCACAAGTTGAATTTTAATTTCAACTTTTGCAGGGTAGTAGTGAACATCACAATGCATATTAAAAAAATTTGTTAGAATCTTTTCATCATTATTTTTCATATACTTTTGAACTCTAATGATTTATTTATTATTAAATATTCTAATCTATCAAAATAATGATAAAAAATTATTATGTATTTTTTCTAACATCTGTCGTAATGTGTACTATCATCTTGTAAAATTTCAACTTAAAACTCCACCTATGCATGGAGAAATGAAAAAAAACAAATTGTATTAGGGGTAATTTGAACCAAATAGCACAATTTGGGGGGTAAAATGAACTAAAAGATAGTTTAGGGGTTATTCGGACTTCGGCTATAGTTGAGAAGAGTAATTTAGACTTTTTCCTTTATGATATCGTTTAAGCACTGAATTGAATTGGATAAGCACTATTGAAGTAGCTACGATTCTTAGCGATGGAATTTAACATGCCCAGAATTTTTTGCATTTCCCTTCTGAATTCAGATTTGCAACATTCCTCTTAGCAAGCCTTGATTCGCATCAATCCGGTTACACGTGGCAACGCCTTAAGACAGTGTTCTTTTTACAGGTCGAAGACTCAAAACGCCATTGGCGAAGCCAGTGTAGCTCGGTGAGTTGTAGTATAGCTCGGTGAGTTGTAGTATATGTTAGGGTAAATATATTGCTATAAATTAGCGGTCTCATAGGTTATCTTATGCAGATCTACGTAGAATTTTTTATGATATGGAGGAGAGAATAAGATATTTGCTTCGCGAAACAACCATCTCATATGCTAAATTTAAGGACTATAAGACCACTTGCTCAGTTGTTGTTGTCATACTCCCTGCGTCCTAGAATATAAGCATTTCTAGTTTGGTCAAAATCAAATTCGTTATGAAAGCGATTATCATAATAAGTATTTATATTTAAAATAATTTATTTATAATAATATTGATGGTCAAAATTGAACAAAGTTGACTTTAACCAAACTCAGAAATACTTATATTTTGGGACAAAGGTAATACTACTTACAGTATTTTTTTAATTTCACAAATTAAGGGAAGAAATTGGCCCGATGAGCTGGGCCATTTCTACCAGAGCTCCATTCCACTTCAGCCCGGCCCACTAACAAACACACCGCCCCGGCCCATGAACGTCGCATTCTCGGGGAGCCTACCAACAACATCGCCGCCCAACGCACCGTAGCCGAAAGGAAGGGGAAAAGAAGCCTACACGCCCAATCTCGCGTCTCGCCGGCGGCGCGTCACCGTCACCGCCATGATCAGCATCCTCGCGCAGGTAACCCAGCCTAAACCCCTTTAAGCACCGAGAAATCGACAGGATCCCGTTTGATTGTTGTGGCTCATTCGGTTCGTTTTCTTGTCGGTTGGGTCTGGATCTACGCGCAGGAGCGCCTCCTCGGGTTCGCCCTGGGCTCCGTCTCCATGGGCGGCTTCGTCCTCCACCAGCGCCGCGCCATCTACCGCTCCCTCGCCGAAGCCGACGGGTCCCCTTACTCCTACCAGGTCGGCATCTGGTTGCTTCCTCCGAGCCTAGCAAATGTCTGCTTTCTGAACTATTGTGACGGTTCATAGCTTAGTTTTCCGTACAACGCATGGCAGACTTCTAGTGACCATCAGAAATTCGTGATCTTTTGTTTATGTTGTGACCTTTTACCGCCACTAGCATGGCAAATTGGCAATAGGCAGGTTATAATCGCGCAGGTTCCAATTAAAACAGATGTTTAGGTTGAAGAATCATCTGTCTTTCTATGATGTTAGTGCAATTCCTTCAGTAACACACAAAGCGAATGGGTTGCTGCAACTGCCACCATTACGATTCGATATTCAAGGTAGTTCATTCCTCACCACAGTAGAAATGTGGACATTGCATGCTCAATAGATAATAAATGATACCTCCATTCATTTCTATACACTATAATTTTTGTTACAAAAAGTCAAACTTCCTAAGTTTTGACCAATAGTTGATCAAATTATTTGCAAGTTTAGTGTTAAAAGGTTATATCAAAGTACTTTTAATATGCTATTGGTTTTGTAATGATTGACAGTATATTATAAGAGAAATCGAAGGTCAAATATGCTTATCAGCTTATGGTGACTTTACAAATCAGGATGAAAACGAACATAGGCCAAGCTCAGGAATTTGGGAAGCTTTTATCCCCTCCTTAGTTTTGTTGTATTTTTCATCAAAGTCGTGCTGTATGGATTGATGTTCCTGTTGCTGCTCCACTAATAGACATTGTAGTTTAGTGTGGTATTAATGGCATTAAAAAACTATCAGAAACCTCCAAGTTAGAAAATGTCAAATTCTGTTTCCGAGACTTTGGCGCTTGAGGGATTAACGTCTGCATGTTCCGAAACAAGTGACTTTACATGATACAAAAGCAAAACCTCAAAAGAGTTATGGAGTCCAAAACTACTGTGTGAACACTGCTATAATTACTGCATGATCTCGTACAAGAGGTCAAAACAAATCCAAGAATTAAATGGTTATCCCATATATGTTTGTCGGGCGAGCAACCATTGTGATCTATTCAAATTCAACATATGGTGCCTTTTTGAAGAAATGGAACTGCTATCCCCTCAATTTTCTTACATATCAAGATACAAATATTGCAAAATTCGTAGAGAAGTCGGTGAGAAAATGGGCTCTAGATATTGCACCTCTGACATTGAGCATGTTCCCCAGGAAAAATAATATTTCGTAATTGTGAAAGATGTGTGTTTGAACTGTCTTTCAAGTGAAATTGATAGCTAGAAACAGCATCAGAATATAAAGCAGGATAGTGGTAAGCCTATTATCATGGATGTGTAATGTTTTTATAAGGACATATGGAACACCATATTTTGAATTTTTTAGCAGTAAGAAATATTATCCCCTTTAATGTACTTCAGGAGACATAGCAACAAATGAAAATTGTTTGTCCAAACTTTTGCTGAATCTTTCCTGTTACCTGTGTCAGTTTTTCTGTCTCATGATTAAGCTATTCTTACTGCCTCAATCTTTTTGTTACACAGCCTGGTGAAATCACCAGTAGAAGAAGCTCGATCGAGTTGGCTCATGTATGGAACAAAGCAGTGGATGAGACTCTCGGGCGACTTGTTGTATACCTTAGCTCTCGTGGATGGTGATTCAAGCATCATGTTGAACATGGAAAGTGAGGAAGCGCACAGGGCAGTGCAAGACTTTCAAGCCATTGTTGTGCATTGTGCTGAAACATAACTGATATACTTGACATTTCTCTGCACCCAGAGTTGAACATGTTTTGTTTTAAAAGCTTCCCCAGTGACCTAATTATGTTGATATGGTTGATTCTGCCATACATTGTTCCCTGAACAAGGATCTGGATGTTACCTCATGGTCAATGCTCTAGCCCTGTGGAAAGCCTGGTTCCTCTAAATATTATGCATATATATGTTGAATAACTAATAAATTCTGTACACTGCTTTGCTGACCTTGCAATATTCAAATGGAAATTATCCATATCATGTAATGATCAATTACCTGTTGTTCCCTGATCACGATCATTTCTGTTTTTGGGTCTGACTTTCCCCGTAGACTGCTACTGCTAAGATTTCATATTATCATTGATTACCAGTATATATTATAATAATTGGCAATTCAGCTTTTTCATCATCTTATCTCCAAGTTCTGTATAGTTGTGAGCTGGATAAGTTCTTAATCTGCAGTAAACAAGAGCTTTCTCAAGTTTTAGACTTTATTGCTACTTGTCTGTGAACTCAAGGGTGCACATCTTGCTGGAGTGTCTCACGCCCACATTGTTCCAAGCACACTTATGCCTAACCTCTTCTCAGACAGACTTGACTTCAATTTTTTTTAGAGGACTTGACTTCAAAGTTTAAACAACGGAAAGCATGCTTCTATTTTTCGCCTTCCCAAAATAGTACTATCTTGCAAACTTCCGCTCGACTCCACACGATCACATTTACACAAGCAGTAGCACCCAACCCGACCCAACTCTCTGGGCCCATTCAAATCTACCGAACCAACTACACGCACACGTAGCCCGCGGGCCCTGAAGCTATCGGCGCACTACGCGTTTGACTTGGGCGCGCCCGCCCCCGCGTCCGCGCCAGCGCCACCGCGCGCCGCCGCCATCCGGCGGCGCACCACGGCGTACGCCACGCCGACAGCCACTAGCGCCGCCGCCGCGGCGCCGACGAACACTCCGGCCACCGTGCGGTGCCTGACCGTCCTGACGGGTGCCACGCCGCCCTCCTCCTGGTCGGCCCTCGCCACGCTCGCCGTTGTTCCTCTGACCGCGGACTCCCTCAGCTGCTGCTGCTGCTGCCCGCGCGGCGCGAGCGCTGGCGCTGACGCGACGCCGTGCGCCCGCCGGGCGCGCGCGCTGGGGTGAAAGAAGTCGTACGCGGCCGGCGAGAGCGCGAGCGGGCTCTCGAAGGGGAGCCCGTGCGGGTGCGCCGCCGTGGGCCTCTCCTCGGCCTGCCCGAGGGGTAGGAGCAGAAGAGCGATCGCAGCCGCCGCCGCCATTGCCGCGATCTTTCCCATGGTTTGAGTTGCACCTTGAACTTTCAGCTGGTGCTTGCTGTTCTCGATCACATAAGCGTGCAGGTGAGCTTGAGCTTGAATTCGTAGTGCTTATATAGAGGCCCTAGGAGTAAGCAAGCAAAGGTATGGTGTGTGAGGCTTTGCTTCTACTGCAATTCTTGTAGTGGCAAGCGAAAGGGGAGCAGAATGATGAGGTGGTGTGAAGAGATGGAATGATGTCCTGCGAGAGCTTTTAGCTCCAGGTGCAGACGATATCCATGGATGGAGGGGTGAGACACTGAGAGCGAGTCAGACACTGAGGCACATTCTTAATCAGTCTTGCTTATTCAGCTTCCTAAAAAAAATCATGTTTATTCAGACTGGTTAGGGGATCAATCATAGTCACTCCAACATGTGTTTCAGAAACACTGCTAGTTTGTTATTATTTTAAAGCATGCCTTTTAAGCAACTTTCGTTAGCTTTCTGTTCGCTTTTGGGCTATTAATGATGGAAGCATTCTTTGCCACAGAGGGAATGAGCAGAGGATCCTTTGTAATCTTAAGCCTACAGTCATTGTGATTGAGTTCAAGGGCTATTAGGTATTGACTAAGTTATGTGCTAGTATTTGTTTAATTGTTTCGGTGTAGGATTGATCACGGCAAACTTAGAAGTAACACTAGATGAGTAAAAGGGCTACAAAAGATGCCTCAGGAGCTAATGCATTAGCAGCCAAATAATCACACAGTCAGTGTACAAAATTGGCAGGGAAACAATGCAGATTAATCTCTGCAAGTAGGGTGAATTCTTATATGAATACACCACACCCGAATCATCCACTCCAGCTGCTTTTACCATCCAGGCCCCAATGTGCACTAGATAAACCATCCAAGGCCCAGAAAAGCCCAGGCAACACCTGCATGGACGCAGCAGAGGGCATGATTTTTACCTCCCCTTCTTCGCCCACCCAGCCATGCCCTGCCGCGCCAACGCCCCAGGCATGATTGCTGCCTGCGCAGGGACAAAGGCCGCGCGCGCGCGCGCACCGCCGCCTGCCGTGCTGAATCCATCGATTCGGCGAGCGCCCGCCACCGCCGCCGCCGCCGCGAGCAATTGAACAGGCGTGGCATGCAGCCGTGCCCCACGTTCCGTCGCCTTTACTCCTCCCATCTTTTCCAGAGGGGACCGTCAGGGGACCTGTCTGTCTAAATGTGCTGTTGAACTTGTTGTACTAGCACGCAGCCACTCTTCAGAAGCACGAAGATATATATACTAGGAATCTTTCTGGGTATTGGCTGCTAGGGTTCTTTGTTAAATGCGTTGGACAAGAAGGACAAGGATGCCACGTTCCTGTGATGTATCTTTAGGTTAACTCTGCAACTGTCGAAGGCTAGTATGTTATGCAAATATACAGTGGATACAGTTCACAGTACGCAGAATGTTGGTGGGAATCATGTGTTAGTTTAGTTTGTGTAATCATGCCCAAGGAGGCATGGCTTAGATTGTATGATGGCTCCCTTTTGTTGGAGGGAGTAGTAGGGATAGGGAGCAAGGAAAGGAAGTGAAGACATGGCATTCAAAATCTCCTTGTTTCTCTTCACGTCGTGTTACTGCTTCTGCAGTTCCGATGCACAAATTTCATTGTGTTTCAGAAAAATGCCAAGGCTCAATTTCACCAGATTAACTAGTTTACCAGAAAATGACGTTACATTGTAGAGCAGGCATATGGCGCATTACAACTTCTCAACAGCAGTACATGACTTCAAAAAGACAAAAAAGAAGGAAACAAAGGAGACCAAAAGACCATGATGAGACTCTGAAGTAATGGTACATATAGAACATGATCCAAGAGGGGGCCAGGGGCCAGGGCGAAAAGACTGTCTTGTGCAACTTTTAAGGAGGCGATCATGATGCTTTATCCGAGCGCATTGTCTCCGAATACATGCTCTTCACTCCAGGCACGACTGATCATCGCGAGATCCAAGAACTCGTTATACCTATCCAGCCTTGAAAGAGCCCAGTGCCTTGAGAGCGCTTGCCCGCAGGACGTGCTCGTGGTAGAGCGTGGCGATGGCCGCCCCGGTGAGAGGCCCTACCCAGAAGATCCACTGCACAAGAAATGATCAATTCATCCTTTCAAAAATAGAAATGATCAATTGCAATGAAAGAGTCGAAGGAAAATTAGTTTGTAAGGAAAAACTCCTCACTGTTTTCGGATGACCTTAGTTTTATTTCCTGTCTCAGTTCACGATTGTGAGTCTTCTAACAAGTACTACCTGATCATGCCATGCCCGTGCCTGGTTGTAGACGGCGGCGGCGGCGAAGCTCCTCGCCGGGTTGATGCCCGTGCCCGTGATGGGGATGGTGGCCAGGTGCACCACGAACACCGCGAAACCGATCGGCAGGGGAGCAAGGATCTGCACGACGACCATCCGTGAGTTCAAGCAAATCTCACTCTACTCTGCCGAAAACATCAAACTTTGGCGCCGCCGTTACCGGGATGTGGCTGTCGCGCGCGTTGCGCTTCGCGTCGGTGGCCGAGAAGACGGTGTACACGAGCACGAACGTGCCCACGACCTCGGCGGCGAGCGCCGCACCCCTGCCGTACCCGTCGCCGACGACGTTCGCGCCGCCGCCGAGCCGCGCGAAGGTGCCCGGCGGCGAGTGGACCGCCCTGACGAGGCCCGCGCCGCAGACGGCGCCGAGGCACTGCGCGGCGACATAGAGCGCGGCGCGGGGCAGCGACACCTTCCGCGCCAGGAGCAGCGCGAACGTCACCGCCGGGTTGATGTGCCCGCCTGGTTCCCATCACACGTCACGCGAGACACGCTACACGTCAGCGACCAAAACTTGGCCGGATCGAGTTGAACCTGGACCGGCCCAGCGTCAGCGAGACCGGTCAGAGTTTTCGTTGCTCGGCTGGGCCGGGCTCAAACGACGATTATGGAGTTCGTTCGTTCGTTCCGGAGCTCGGAAATTTTCAAGGTGATTTTTTTTTGGCGCGCAACAGGAGGATTGGCAGGGAGGTTCCGAACTCACCGGAGATCCCGGCGGTGCAGTAGACGAGGAGGAAGATCGTGCCGCCGAAGGCCCACGCGATGCCGAGGACGCCGACGCCGCCGCAGCCGGACGCGTCCGACTCCGACTGGCGCTTGTGCCCGATGACCGTGGCCACCGCCACGTAGAGGAAGAGCAGCGTGGCCACGAACTCGGCGATGGCCGCGCGGTACAGCGACCACCTCCGCAGCTCCGACGCGGCCAGCACCGGCTGCGGCGGCGGGTCGGCGTAGTCCCTGCGGCTGGACTCGCCGCCGCCGCTGTGCTCCTCCCTCTGCTGTGTGATCTCCTGGTCAGCAGCCATTTATTCCTAACTCCGTTAGTCCGTTATTGGTATCCGCGAGTATATAGGATGAGATTTATATGTCCGTTGGAAGAAGAAGAAGAATATGATTTAGGGAGGAATCCATCGGAGATCGGGGTCGCTGAGAAATTACTGGAGTTTTGGGTTTCTCGTTTCCAAGATTCCGATTGGCCGACTTACTCCTCGTTCTTGGTTTTTTAATGCCAGGTTGCATCAGATCTAAGGTTAATTTTTGACCACCCGAGGCATAGAGGCAGCAAGGCAGGGTTTAACACGCTAACGCCGCGACCTTCAAAGCCACTTTCAGGTTTCAGCATCATGTTGTTTCCATGTGCGGTATGAGAGCCTCTTGGTCAACCACTGTCTACGACGAATATATACGCCCACTAGATCGACTAGCATAACATATTTTCCGCAGTTAACATGGATCAACATTCATAAAGTTTTATTAAATTGTATTTGTGTTACGGGGTCTGAGTAGAGTAGACTACTCCTATCTACTAACTACAATAGTGAGTTTTTATCCCTTTACTAGCCTCTCCTGCCATCTGAGCGTAACTCAATTGGGTTATGTTCCTTGTGATAAACTTGTCCACTCAAATGCTCACATTTTTCTAAATTTATTTTACCAATTAGCGGCGCCTCGACTATAGTGACTTTGTCAATCTTAAGATCTAGTGAGTGGTAACTCGATTTCTCAGAGGTGCTTATAGAGGTTAGTTTGTGTGTATATATATAAGGATAGGGCATGTGTATGGGTACGTGGTTGTCTACATCTTTTCTTAAAAAAAACTATAAGCAAAATGCTAATGTAAACAACCTTATAGCTAATTGACATAGCTCTGTTGAAAACGCTCTGATGAAGCTGAATAACGTGCTTCCGGCAAACTAACCACCCGAGGTTATCCCTGATGGATAACTGCAGCCGCAGTACAGCGTGTAGCAGAGTTACTGAGATACTATGATTCTATGAATCAGGCTCCGCTTGATGTCCATGTCCCGACATCAGCATTCGAGCAAAGGAAGCTTTACGTGCATTTTTTCTCTGTATGTATGTACTGTACTTATGTATCGTTCTTGACCTACGATTGGCTTGCACGTATGATAATGTCGCAATTGTTTCAGAAGGAACAGTTCGTTTTCTTTTTTCAGAAAAGCTAAAAGTTTTGGACGAACCAAACCGGACACATGGTTTGGGCTAGCTTCGGAAATCAGCCCATGGGCATTGTTTGAGCTAGCTTATGACATAAGCCCATGGGTCCGGTGTTAGCAAATGCTTACCAGGCCGCATCAGGTCTGGACCCACCATCATGATGATGACCGTCGACCGGCCTAGAGCCTAGAGGACCGAGAGGCCCAGATCAAACAACCATGGATTGGCCCAAATCAAAGGTTGCTAGTGAAATACTATCAAGTAATCAAACACCGCCACTAAGGCTCACATGGTACTTACCATCTCAATTCGAATTCGTCTAAAAAAACAAAACCATCTCAATTCGAAAACTTGGGCATTTGGTACAGTCACTGTCTATCCAAGAATGCCAACGGCAGCACATCAGCGTGCCATGTTTTGGCTCCAAATTTTATCCCCACGATCAGCAAGCTGAATGCAAGTTACCAGTAGAGACAGAGTGAGGTTAACTGAATGTATAAAGAAACCCCCACACTCGTACCAATCATCTCACACTAACTCAGATGCAATGCGCCACTTGCCCCTATGTCAGTAAACGATGCCCTCACTGTAGCAGCTTCAATAATACGCTACTAGAATCGATCAATCAGGCGACCGCAAACTTTCCCGAAAACACAAAGAAACAAGGCGCTCTTGGCCGAGCTGCGGATAAGATCGTGCCCCCCTGGCCTGCAGATAACATTATCCGGGCCGCCAATCCCCGGCGCAAGCAAAGCGACCTCCCATTGCCATTTGTTAATCGATGGATCCCCCGTTTTCTGTTTACGCAGCCAGCCATACACCCCTTTTGCCTTGCTCTCAGGGCAAGCGTACAGCTGTTCGCTCCTCTAAACAATTTCCGCGACTCTTTTTTTTTTTTGAAATAACAATTTCCGCGACTCACGATGCCAGTAGGAAACCAGGGGCGTACCCAATCGCCAGACGCAAAACGCACGAAAGAGACTGGAGGAGGAAGAGAGAGAGCTCATCAGTCAGATCTCAGATGCATGGATGGACAGCCTTGCGCCAAGTGGCCAGACACTGCGCACTTGCTAAGCAGGCAGCGCCCGATGAGCATGCCTAAAAGAAATCCCTGAACGAAGCGAGGGCTTTCTTGTCCAATCGCAAGACGACAAGCCCGATCTCACGGTCGTCGCCGGTCACCGTTTGGCACGACGGCGATCACCGCTCCGCGTCGGATAAAGCTCCGAGGGAATAGATCGACGGTCTCGCGACCTCCGGACGGGCCGCATCCACATCGGCGCGGCGTGTCTCCCGCTCCACATACAAGGCGAGAGAGAAGCCTCCGCCCCAGCTGTTTCTTTTCAGGCGCCCGGCGCCGGCGCGCGGCGCGGGCAGCCGTGAGGGACAAGCGAGTGATGTGCCCCGTGCAAGTTGGGGTTAGTTTAAACCCGTACGTGCGCGCGCCCGGCCGGCGCCCCCACAGGGCATGTGCTCGGCCGGCGGGCGGCGGCCGTGCTGGTGCGGCAAGCATCTCCGCTTTTCCGTTTGTTTTAGCATTGGTTTGCTTGCTTGGGATGCTGAGACCCAAGGGAGGTGCTAGTGGATACCAAACCTGCTGCTTAGTTTGACCTAGCAACTCAGGGGTTCTGGGACTGTTTTAATTTACTTTAACCACGTCGTCCATACGTGCCCGCTCTCCTCCACCACACGTGTGCAGTGCGCGCGGCAGGGGCATAAACCAGCAGCACGGGTTCCGGAGTAAACCCCTCGGATCAGCTGGTAAATTACATTTATTTTTTTTTAAAAAAAACTCGTAAATTACATCAAGCGTTGCCCTCTCCCTCTGGTGGAGATGGAGTGTACGTGTCGTCCTTCCACAGTTCCACTCCACTGCTTCACGTCGCCATCTGATCTCCGTCTCCTCTCTTCCCAAGTCAACGCTTCTCCGCGTTCGCTGCATGCAGGCCTGCAACTCTGCAAGCAGCGACGCTGATGCTGCTCTGAGCTAGCTCTGGCCGCGCAGCCGTACACCCTTCGCCTTACTTCTGGCGTACGTACACGCCGTCCGCTACGGAGCCGCCACCCCTCGAGGCCTCCCTCGACCTCCCCGCACCCGCGTCGCGACGCGGAGCATCTGCGCCGTACGTACCCCGCGCACCCACGGCGGGCTGGTGGTGGATCACACATTCCTAGCGAGGCGCGCCACCGGACCACCGCGCAGGACGCCGCGGGCTTGCTTTGTTCCCTTCGACACCAACACACGGGTACGCGACGCCACACCCTCTCTCCTAATTCTACCCAGTCTCCCCCTCCACTAACCTTGGCCTCTCTCTGCTGCGACTGCGAGTGCGAGGCTAACCTTGGCCTCGGTCCTCGGATCCTGTGGCCCCCCTTCTTTCTCCGGTCGAAAGCTGGACGGCGACAGTCCCACTTCCACGCGGGCCCCTCCCCCACCGCGACGGCCGACGGATCACGTGAACGCTCGCCGCGCCGGCCTCTCCCGGCGTGACAAGTGCCGGCCGCGACACGCGTCGCGCCCGCGCTGGCCCCGCGCGTCGCGACAGGGACGGTGGTAGGGCGCAAAAGGCAAAGGCGCCGGGGGTGCTCCCGTCTCCCCCACCACCAGGCACAAGAGATGGCCGCGGCCATGATGCCAGGCGGAGCGGAAGTTACCGGAACGCCCCTGTCCTTCGCGAGCACCTGGCCCCGTTGTCGTTTTCCGCGCTCCAGCGTCACCGGGGGATCGGCGGCCGTCGGATGGAGGAGGGCGCGGCAGATGGTCCGTTTCGGCGCGGATGGCCTGATGATGCCAGGTGGGGCCCGCGGAGCAGGGACTGGGCCGGCCGATGCGCCTTTCGGGGCTGGAGAGACGGTTTCACGAAAGCGGGGGCGCGCAATGATGACCGACCCGTCCGGGAAACAGCGATCGTACTCGTACTCCTCCACTAACTACCGTGGGATCACGGCCGCAGGCTTTCGCGCCTTTTCCACCAGGGAAATGCTCTGTGCGAGATGTTCACCGCTCAGGAATCCGACGCGAAGAGGGGGTACGGGTGAGCACTGAACAGAGTGCAAAGGCGCCCCGTACTGAAACAAGTTACTGTGAGCTCTTTTACGAAAGCCTGGACACAATGGCACAGCTGGTGCGTGCAAATCTGCCAGTCGATCCGTGTCGAGGCCCCATCTGGATAGATTCAGGAAATGCACATTTATAGCGTCCTTGTTTGTAAGACGGGAAAGGAAAACAAAAGCAATGTTTTTTTTCAAAAAATAATGCATTGCACGAAAGTTTTCTGTTCTAGAGAGGACCAAATCCTATACCCTCGTCGAACCCTCTTGCAATTTGCAACTAGATTCATCCATTCTATTTCATCGTGCAACGAGTACAATATATGGGTTGCAGCAAATCCTAAGATTTTTTTTCTTTTTCCTCTTTTCGTAGCTGTTGTTCTGTATTGTCTGAGCCTCATTGACATGACTAAAGCATACTCCTGTACCTGTTTTATTTAATGTTGAGCGCTAGAGTAAAAAGGTAGATATAAGATCCATCCCATCTTACTCTTCATTAATAATCTAAAGTGTGGATGCATTGTGGACAAGTTAGTTAACGGGGAAGTGTAAGAGCATCTCCAATAGACTAGTTAAATTTAAATGGTTTAACTAGCCAAATTTTAGTTACTCGGATCTTCAACAAATTAGTTATCCAACTCGCTAAGTTATCCGGCTCTCCAAATTGACCCCCTCGCTAGCCAAATTTAGCTAGCCAGTAGCAAAACTGGCTTGCCAAGTATGGCTCCACGCGCAGGGAGAGTTGAATGTAGCTATTAAAATTTGAAGTGTGAGAAATTGAGATTCTGTTGGAGTCAGATGCTCGATATGGAGTGGAATCTGTATGGAGAGGGAAATACAGAGTCAAATAGAGAGTTGAAAATGGAGAGTCTCTTATAGCAACTCCAGCAGACCCTCTGAATAACCCCCTATCTTGTGTTTAGAGGATCAAGCAAAAAAGTTGCACTCCAGCAGACCCTCTACTACGCCCTCTATTTTGGGGAGGCATCCAAATTTTCTCCTCCATCCTCCATTTCTAGGGGGTCTATAGGGAGATCTCTATTATAATTTAGAATTGAGGACTACTACTGGAATTGAAAGAAATTTAGAAGCCACTGAAAAACAGAGTCAGCCACCATTTAGTATTTAGAGGGTCTGATTTAGAGGCTATTGCAGGAGTTGCTCTTGAAGATGCTCTATGACTTGAAGCCCAATATTTGCTGAACGCTGTAAAGAAAAAGCTAAAGCAGCATGCATTTTGATCTGTAAGAACAATTGCTTTGAATCTTTTATACCACCTCAAAAGTGGTATCGTTTCTCGGATTAATATTTCACTACCATAAATGAACAGTTGAGAACTAAGGTTCGACGAGCATTATGAAGCTTGACGAGTTTCGGATGGGGAATCATAGTTTCCATAAGCAAATGGCAAACACTACATTGTGGGTCACGCTTTGACGCTTTGTCAAAATGAATCTGTGATGCCTTTTCGAACGATAGTTCCTATAACAATTGTAAAGAAACATTGCAACCCGCGGTTTGTTTCATCCTCTGCTGTTTTTCCAAAATTTAAAAATTCACGATCTCACTCGCTCCCATCCCATGACGTCACACATTCTCCACGAAACCCTACGTCCTTGGCGCGACGCCTCGGATTTGTCAGCCGTGTGCCCGTGTCGTCTTGCGCGAGATCGATGAGCACGGTGCGCAGCAATACGCCGCGCCCATACCTCCACCCCGATTCCAGCCGTTTTCTGCTGCTCCCGCCCGCACCCGGATGCCAACAAGCCACAAGCTACTGTGGCTATACGCTCCCAGCTCACCTCACCTCACCCCATACGCACGCTGACACGCCAGGCCACCCGCCACCACCAGTGGCAGAGCCGTAAGACGAGGCAACCACCGCGCCCACTTCCGTCACGCCGCGCCCGACGACCGACCTTATCCACATCTTCCCCTTTCTCAGTTTTTCTTTTTTTTTTCTGAAATAAAAAACCCCTTCTCAGTTTTTCACTTGACCCGTCGTCACCCCCCTCTCCCCTTCCGCCCGCCGCTATAAAGCCCGCGCCTCCCCGCCCGTTGCCAGACGCGAACCAGACGCCCTCACCTCTCCGGTTACCCTCCCCCCACGCGCGCGCGGTGGTTTGTGTTCAGCCCGCTCGCGGTCGCGGTCACAGAGCGGCCGTTCTCTCTCCGTATCTCCCACTCTCTCTAGACCGGACCGGAGGCGGATGGCCGGGCGGAGCAGCGGCCTCTCCATGGTGGCGTCGCACCGGCTGTTCGCTCCGGTGCACGGCGTGGGCGGCGCCGACCACGGCGCGGAGCTCGACGAGGCCGACGTCATCTGGGGTGGGGGCCCGGCGTCGTCGCCGTCGTCGTTCCTGCCCTCGGCGGCGGACCCGTACGCGCGGTCGCCGCCGGTGGCCACGCCGTCCAAGCCCAAGCCGCGCGGCGGCCTGGGCCCGGCGTCGGTGCCGGTCAACATCCCGGACTGGTCCAAGATCCTCGGCGCCGAGTACGCCGGGAGCTGCGCGGGCGCGCGCGGGTGGGCCGCGCACGACGACGCCTTCGCCGAGGACGCCGCGGGCAGCGGGGGCCGGCGCTGGGTGCCGCCCCACGAGATGCTGCAGTGCCGGGAGCGCGCGGCGGCGTCCTTCTCCGTGCGCGAGGGCGCCGGGCGCACGCTCAAGGGCCGCGACCTCCGCCGCGTCCGCAACGCCATCTGGGAGAAGACCGGCTTCCAGGACTGACCCGGTGGCAGCCGCTGCTCCAGCAAGCCCGCCCACCTCGACGGCAATGCCGCCGCGGCCTCGTTGATCCCGTTCTCGCGTTTGAGGAGGAGGGAGAGGAGCGTTCCGCTCTGATTAGTGGCCTCAATCATTATGGATTGATTCGATGAGTTTTTTTTCCTGTTTGCTTTATTTTGTTCTCCGCGTTAGCCGTGATGATCGATGAGGAAGAGAGAGTAGAGATTAAGGCCTCTGTTTTTGGCATTTTTCCCCCGGAGAGGCCCGGTCGATGTACTACTACCACTAGTAAAATTAATTCATCTTGATTATAACTAGTAATTAATGATCTGCGCCTTTTTCCTACTGCGAGTGCTGCTGTTTTTTCACCTTTTCTGTCTGTTGCGGTTAAACTGTTTCCGTCAAAATTCCTTCGAAACATACCACTCTAGAGTTACCCTCTAGAGCTATCGATGAACACTGCTGGGTTCCTGGAGTCCTATTTTAATCCTGTCACTGTAGCTATCCTGTGGATGGATTCATCAGCACTGTGACAATCGTACGAAGATTGCTCAAGTTTATGTCGCATTAGCATGCAGTAAATGATCTGTTGCTTTTTTTTACTATATGTTGGATTACTGGCAGTTGCAAAGCACCAAAGCAGATTATGAAAGCCTACTACATGGGGGACCCGGGGGACGATTTGGACGTGTGGAGGGTAGAGAATAGGGAGAAAATAAAAACAATGTGAAATATGGATAGGACGGAAAAAAGGGGAGAGAAGTAAGGTGTGGGCCCGCTCTCTGATTGGAGGAATGGGGTCGAAATGTCGACACTTCGCATTAACTAGTTCGTTAGCACATACATGTAGGAGTAGTTAATTGCAAAGTGAGAATATGCCGGTTCCCACTTGCGCCCACAGGAGAAATGCTACGCCGACACCGCACACGGCACTCCGAGACGTGAAGGAGGACGACTTCACGTGCAGCGCCCATGTCCCCAGAAGGACGGATTTGATGGTTAGAAGATTGATCAACTAAAATTATGCTCGGTGGCGCAACTAATGGGTGATGTCGACATGCTGATTTTGAGTGACGGGGCCATTTTCCATTATATTTTGTGTTAGTAGGGAAACAAAATTGACACATGAAATAGAAATGGGTGAAATTTAAAATCAGATCAACACGTGTTGCAAGGAATCGGTATGACCGCATGTTGCAACAGACCAAACGTGGATTGCGAAAGCTGTGCACATATCTTTCGATATATACTTCGAGAAGGTACGTAGATTTTTTTCTCTCTCCGAGGAAGAGCATTTCGAGATAGCGCATATCGGCATATGGTACAAACCCCATTTACGGCCCTGGAATATTCCCGAGCGCGGAGAGGAAAAAAGAGGGATGGCAAGAGAGCATCGCAACTGCGCGGCAACTCAGCAGCTCTCAAGTTCGGAGCAGGTAATCCGTTGAAAAGCGTGGGGTGCGCCTAGCCAGCGACAGCGACGCCTCTACCCTCCGTATCTCCCCTTTCCCCTCCCCCTCCCTCCCCGAACCGAAAAACGATGCCGAGCGAGATGCGTTCGTGCCTGTTGTTTTCGGCGCAAGTATTTGATTCCGACGCGGTGGAGAGGGGGAGAGAGGGGGGGATGGGAGGGGGGAGGTGGCAGCTCGCCGCTGCTTTGTTTAAAGGTCCGCTGCGCGGGTGCGGACCGCCGCGTTCGCGTTGGCTTCGGCCGTGTGGCGCCTCGACCTGGGCCTGGACCTGGGCCAGAGGGCACGGTCGCTGTCCTTGTTAATTGTGGGCGGTATGCGCTGTGCGGCGGGCGAGTTGCTGACCCAGCTTTTGTCGCCGGGAGGGGTAAAAAAAATGTGGCAAGGCATCGCACTACGGCGCCAGTTTTCCACAAATTCTGCCGCAGCAGGAGCGCACGATGACGACATACAGCATGCCGGTGGACGTAACTGCTGCTTCAGTCGTTACTTGTACCGTAGCTCGGACGCGGTGGTCGCCAAACTTTTACAGCCGCGTCCTTCCGTGTCGAACAGCTGCTAGCAGGAGGGGTCGGGCGCGCGGCGCTAGGCTCGCCCCGGCGAGGAGAGAGTGGGCCGGCCGGCCGGCCGGCGGGCGGTGGCTGTGGCTGGGTGTCGTCAGTGAGCAGTGCGTTGTACAGAGTGGGGGATGGATCGGATAAGACTGGCCGAAAGACGGGTGATGCACTGGCTGCCGCCGGTGCGGTACCTCGCCCTCACGAGGCATCGGAAATAACATGGGCTGTTTCCCTCCTTGCTTCCTTCATCTCGCTCGCCCAGCCTCCGGGTTCAGGACTCTGAGAAAAATCGCACATGCGATCGCGATCCGTGCGGTAATCTGATGATGGGGGTGAGATGGGGAGACAACCTTTGACGCCTCGCTGGTTATCGTGATCAGGCGGGGGGAGGAATCTTCGCGCGTGCGTGAACTGTAAAGGCCAAGCTACCTAGCTAGGGGCTAGCAGCTGCTTTGCTCAAGTGTCAATCAAACAGAGGAGGTACTACTACACACAGTAGGAGATGTAGGCGCGCTTATAACTGACCCCGCCTGTAGGCCGGCCTAATCTTCCTGACCAAAGCCTTCTGATCAGGCGCTACCAATCATGTGGATGGTTTAATATTTTTTTTTTTAAAAAAAAGAACAAACACCATGTCCATGATTGTGAACGAGCACGTTACGTGTGTGGGCCCAGTGAACTGTCACCGAGGTCATCCACTGTCAAGTGGGCCCCGCCTGCGCCCTGCCACTGCATAAAGTACTGACCCGTCACTACTCACTATACGGCCGGTGATAAAGTCTGTAAAGAGTGTGTTAGGACATGATTTTTTTTCCTGAGAGCAAGTGTTAGGGCATGTTTATTACGTGTGGTCCATCCATCCAGCAGGTCTGAGAGCGAGCGATTCCCGCAGTGAGCTCGCCGCTGCCGTGGCAGCATCCTTTCTTTTTTTTTTTTCTGAAATTACCGTGGCAGCATCCTGGTGGCTCGGAGGTGCGGCCAATTAACCCCCGCTTCCCGTCCGACCGCCGTGGTCTGGCTCGGGCGTCGATTACGAGCGGTGGGGGCGCGCGCGCGCGTCCGGCCAGCAGAGACGGAGCGGGTACTGCGGCATTCCGGCCAACCGGCCGGAAGCTCGACGCGTGCGGCAACAGTAGAGATCGGACACGGGTCGCTGGACACTGGGTCAGGGAACTGGACGCACGGCGCGCCCGGCATCTGCCACCGCTGATTTTCCCCACCTCAAACCGTACGTGTGCTTCGCTTGCTCGCGTCGATCTAGAGGCCACACCGCAGCCACAAGGCCAGACAGATGTTCCACGAAGGCTTGTCCGAGCAGCCAGCCGGCCGGCCGAAAATGCGTGCCGCGCGGATGCCGAGGGCCCAGCGCACGTACGCACGCTGGGTGCCGCGCGCGCATATTTGGAGATCGGCAAGGCATCGGGGAGCGGAAAAGGCCAACCCAATCGCTTCGCGGGAATCCTTCACGGGAGCCCGCTAATCAAAGGGAACGCGCGGGGGCGCCGGCCGAGCGAGAGGGCTTGCCGACATGGCCTCGGCGAGCCGGCCGGAGCGGATGCCCCCCCGCGGCATCGGTTTCGAGCCCGAACCAACCGTAGCCGCGCACGCGCGCATCGTTCGCAGCGGCGGCCAGGCGTCGCGCGCTCGGGCCAGGGCGCGGGTGCGCCCGCCGCGGCGGACACGCCGTTTTCTTTGGTTTTCCGGCACCGGCGCTGGCAGCGCGCTCGCGGCTCAAGGGGTTGGACGGACGCCGGCCGCGGCCGGACACGGGCTTGTGGCTGGTCGGTGGCCACGGCGGATCGGCGGGCGGTCGATCTGGACCCCCCGATGCCTTGCTGCTAGCTGTGTGGACTGGTGGACAGCGCTTGTTGCGTCGCGCGCCTGCGTCAGCGATCGGTGGCTTTTTGAGCTATCGAGGAGAGTGACGATCATGTGCACGAGCACTGCTCCTCCGCGTCAATCAGTGCGTGCCCGACACCGACCCACTTCCAGCAGCGAAGCGACTGCTGGAAGACACGGACGCAGGCCTTTTGCTCGCCTGTCAGCAGCGTGGCGCGTGGCCCATGCGCGAGGGAGAGTATGGGCTCCCGACCGCTGGATCGTTCATCGCCAGGAGGAGAACGTGCGCGTTACTGTGCGCTCCCTGAGTCCCTGTGCCGCCACGTTGCGGTGCCTTCGGTTCCGTGGGGCCGCCGGACCGCCGGAGCGAGTGGCCGACCCACCGGGCGATCACGAATGCACGGTGGTTCCCGCTGGAACCAGCTTTGACTTGAGGGCCGTGGTGGGTGCTCAGATTAACCGGACGGGCTAGATGGTGGTGCTGTGCTGCCTGCGCTTTCTGCTGGAACCACGATTTTCTGGTGCTCACTCAAAAGATTTGCGTGGCGAGGTTGGATGCCAAGCTGCAAGGCAGCGAGCTAGTACTACTAGCACTAGGTGATGTATATGATTTCTTTTCAGTAATAATGTGTAGTTGCATCTCATATACTATGTCGGCAGCTTTGGATCTCGATGTAGTACTACTTTAGTTTTGCGCAGCCTTTGTGTTGTGCACTCTTGACGGGAATATTGGCATTTGTCTGAGAAAGACGCACTAGGGTTTTGTTTTGGTTTCCTGATGGAGTGAAGGAACATGTTCTTCACTCACTTGCGGGGCGCCAAAAGAGGAAGGCTGCGCTGATAAATGATGAGACGGTCGGGCTTATAGTTCTCGAAAAAGGAAAAAAACACGCATCGCATTAAAAATCGAGCTTGCTAAACCTTTTGGTTGCCGGTGTTCCATCAGAAAAGTGATGGAAAAACTCGTGAGTAGTCAATTGTCCTTTTGGGGCTTATATTTTCTGGGCCACCAATTCCAAAAGCCCACTGATTGATTTTTAGACCTTTCTTGCTCCTCAATTGTGGCTGGGCCTGAGGCCCTGATCAGATACCCGTGACCCATCACGACGTAATTAGATAGGAAGAGGCAGAAATCCTTCCCACTTTAAATTAAAAAAGAAGCAGGGTTCGAACTCAGATCTTTTACCTGAGAGCGAGCTCCACTGGCCAGCAACCCGCGGGAGCACGGCGCAGCCGCGGAATAGAATGTGGGCATCACGGTTGTGACAAGAAAAAGTACCATCTAACACTTGTCAGCCTAAAACTCGTGTTGCGTGCCAAATTGTAGCGTGATAAGTTCTACCGTGGATCCAAGGGCATGTTTGGTTCTCGACCAACACTCGCCGCGCCTTGAGTTTTGCGCCGCCACAAAAACTCTGTTGCTGCTTTGTTGGTTATTTAAGTGTGGCGTGCTAGAACTTTTACGCAGGATATTATTTCATTCCCTCTTCGCAAGTGTGGCGCCGGATTTTTACGCCATGTCTTTGATGGCGCCACAGATGCGCTATGGTAATTTATGGCGGGGAACCAAACAGCCCAAAACACCCCAAGTACGTACAATATACAATGCTTGTGGGTGCGACGTTGCTACTGCTGTGCAAATTGGGTACACGGATTTTAACGACCTGTCGTATAAGCTACGGTTTGATGTTTGAACCATCAACCGGTCGCATCACGTCAGGGGACGGGGCGAACTTAACCACTGGCTAACCATCCGCTCGTACATCAGGCGCCGTCTCCGTGATACAGTACAGCACCTGGTCTGCACTCTGCAGCTTGCAGCCTTGCAGATCAGAACAGGCCAGTACGCCGATGACGCGTTGTACCGGTAATCATGCAGTAGTCCACAAAGAAGATACCGGGAGATACGTATAGCGGGCAGGGAGCCCATGCAACGGCCGGGACCTTGACGCACGACGGCGACCCATCGTCCTCTGCGACGAGAGCCAACGAAGACCCAGGCAGGAGGGTGACGGGGCGGGCGACCTGCGACGTCGACGCTGCTGACCTCGCTCGGCCGAGGGGCCCGGGCCGAGGCGCGCGGCCGGCAGCATGCGACGACCGGGCGGGACTGGGGACTGGGAGTACTGTGGTCTGTGGGAACGCGGCGTGCGTCGCTCCACCGGAACTCCACACGCCCTCGCGCGCACGCAGCGACGCAGCGGCGTGCCTCGGATCTCTAGAAGGGAAAGCGACGACGAGCGGCGGCGCGCGGGTGTCGACACCCGCTTCCCCGGGTCTCCATCGGCTCTGGAGCGATGCGCGTGCTTGCCTCCGCGCTCTCGCATCACAGTCGCAGCAGGCAGCTCTCGGCGCGTGAGTGCGTACCCGAGGTGTGAGCGTGTGACGCACGGCGACGTCTTTTCCTTGCTGCAGGCGTCGTGCTCGTGCCGTGCGTACGTACTGCGAGCCCAACGGCGCGGTACTCTTTCTGCTGGCTGGCCAAGTACGGATCCATTGATCGAATCATTTGTCAATCATCGATTGGTGCCCATACTTTACATGAAGTCGAATGGTCTTGGTCCTGCCAGGACTAGTACTTTACAAAATAGAAAAATTGTTCCGTTTGCGCCTAGTAGCGGATTGGGGTGTGTGTGTGTGTGGGGGGGGGGGGGGGGGGGGGGCTGGGGTGGTGTTGTTGTTGTTAAGGGGGTCTCCATTGTTTGTGGAGGTGAAGGGGGTTGGAGCCCCTGTGGACCTACCGCTGGATCCGCCGCTGTTGTGCCATTCCACGTAAAGAGCTTTAGAGCGTGATTGGTTTCCCAGTGATTGGTTTCCCGCATCATCCCTCAGCCAGCCTCGTCTGATGCAACAACGGTCTGCTACCAGAAACACCTATGGGGCCTGGTTCCCACGATGCAAAAGTTGGCCGGCAGCCTGGCTCCACGGATACGAGAAAATTGGTTTTATCCGGGCGGGCCTGGCTCGCGCAGTGCCTGTGCAAAACAGTGGCGAGCGTGCGCAGTGGAAAAATGATACTACGTGCTCTTTCGTTTAGGCAACTAATCACATGCTAAGCGAATGATTTGAGAAAATCGTCACTGCATCTGGCCAGCGTAGGTCTGGATGCCTAATACGAGCCAGGCTACGATGGTCAGTGAACCAATCACGCACTTACCACTACGAGAAACGGATTGTTTGCCGTGTGCTTGCGCAAAATATCGGGCACACGGCAAAGAACCTCTGTACCGTGCGCTAAACCAAAACACACGGTAAAAAGAAAGCAGACGGCAAACTTCCTCTTTACCGTGTGCTCGATGACACACACAGCAAAGAAGTTATTTGCTGTGTGCCTACTAACCAACACACTGTTTGTCGTGTGCCATGCTCCTGACCACGGTAATAATTAAACACGTGCCCGGGCCGATCGACGGACGTTAGGAGGGGGGCCAGCCGTTAGTATTTACCGTGTGCCTAACGGAGGCACACGGCAAAGTAGCGTGTTTGCCGTGTGCCTCGTAGCAGCACACGACAAAGTAGTGTGTTTGCCAGTTGTAGGCACACGGCAAAGAAACAAAAAAACCAACTTCTCCTCCAAATTTTTCTCTCCACTCTATATATATTGCTTGGTACTCCATGTTCCAATTTGGTGCATTTCTCGAATTGTTTGCTATATTTAACAAATTTATTGCATTCATTGGATTTTTCATAAATCAAATTTGAACTGCAAGTGCATTAAATAATAGAATAAAGTGGTGAAAAAAATTATATTCATGATAGTGAGTCCAGTGTAAGGCCTTATCCAGTAGTTGCAATAAAATTTCAAAAATCGTGTTCACGAAACATTACCACGAACGTGGAGCCGAATAGTTTTTAAATTTTGTAAAATTCAAACGAAGTCTGAAAATCATGAGATTTGTCAATATCTCATGCTATCACATGTAAAGTCTGTGATAAAAATATGAGAAGGTTTCGCACGTTTTGTCACGTACGATGCTTGTAAGCTGAAACTTACCCGAAGAAGATCCATATAGAAGAGAAAGAGGTGGTTAGGTTTTCTGGCGCAATAACGTTCAAATTTTAGTTTGACTTCTAAACTTTTTTTATAGGCAATAGACAACATAGATTGCTTCATTTTAAATTTTGGTATGTTTTCGGATCCGTTTGATAATTTTAATGTGTCAACTACAATTATACTATTTAATTGATATAAATTAAATTCGATCCATAAGTACATAAAATCATACAATATAGTGAGTGCAAAAATCATACTCATGTTATTCAGTCCAGTTTAAGGCCTTATCTTAATTTTCAAAAGAAATTTCGAAAACCGTGTTCAAAAAATAATGCGAAATGAAGTTTTGTTTGCATGAAATAATGGGCGGGACGTTCGGACGTCCGAACGTCCTCTTTGCCGTGTGCGTTGGATCCGCCACACGGCAAAGTCACGGCTTTGCCGTGTGCCTTAGATCTGGGCACACGACAAAATTTGGGTTTTTGACTTAGGCGCACCCTCGGCCGCCGCCTGCACCCCGGCCGCCCCGCGCTGCCCACCCCCGGCCGGCCCTACGCCGCCCACCCCAGCCGCCCCTGTGCCGCGTGCCGCGAGGAGGAGGAGGAGGAGGAGGAGGAGGGCGCGCCCCGACCACCCCGCGCCGCCCGCGCCCCGGGCGCTGTGAGGAGGAGGAGGAGGAGGAGAGGAGGAGGAGGAGGAGGAGGGCGCCCGCGGCCGTCCCGCGCCGCCGACCCCCAGCCGCCCCTGCGTCGCGCTGCGTGAGGAGGAGAGGAGGAGCAGGAGGAGAGGAGGAGAAGGAGGAGGAGGGCGCTCGGGGCCGTCCTGTGCCGCCGACACCCGGCCACCCCTGCGCCGTGCCCCGTGAGGAGGGGAGGAGGAGGAGGTCGCCCGTGGCCGCTCCGCGCCGTCGACCCCCGGCCGCCCCTTTGCCGCCCACCCCCGTCCGCCGTGAGTAGGGGGAGGAGTTGGACGTGCCGCCGTTGCCCCGGAGGAGTCGTCTGCCCCCGTCTCACCGCCGTCGAGTTACTAGGTGAGCACATGCAAAATGCTCGTCTTTTCGTATCATGTTTGTAGATCACGTAATCTAGTTAGGCGTCTCCCGTTCGAAAGAGATACGATTAGAAATATGCAGATCTTTGCATATGTATGACCGTATCTGTTTCGAATTGTCCACGTTTTTTTTGACAGTCCGAGGATGTGTAGATGGGTTTAGTTTACATGGTCTGCTCCGATTCGATACAGAATTTCAGTATCGTCTCCCAGTTGTTCTCCGGATACACAATCTCCTTGCCAGGACGTGTATTTGGAGAACAAGGGGAGGTGTTGCCGAAGTTATGTGTCAGATAGGGATAGAGCATGGAGATTAGGACCTATCTTCACCCATTAGAGCATGATAGATATCGTGTAGACGCAATTGATTTTTATATCACCCACTCATATGTTAAAGGATGGGTGATCGTGAGTAGATGTACACGGGCCGGTGGGGTAAGCGTGACTGGACCAATGAATTCATTTACAAGTTCGATGAATTCTTGAAAAAAACATTTGGCAAAGGATAGAGTAAAGTGATGTGTGCCTACAGCAAATGTGAAAATAAGATATTTCAATCAAAGTTGAACATGGGTAAACACATTTGATCCTATGGGTTTGTGGCAAACTATACCAGGTGGATTTGCCATGGTGAAGCCCATCGTGCGAGAGACGAGGCCGTGAGACAACACATCGAGGATTATAATGCTGATGCTGGGTGCGGATACATGTTAGATGACTTTCATCAAGCACACTTTGATGAAGGACCTAGTCATGTTAGGGAGGATCCGCCAGAGCCAACCGCAAAGGTCTGTTACGACAAGTTGTCTTCGGCATAGAAACCATTGCACGAGCATACCGGTGTTTCTCAACTAGATGCCATCATACGCTTAATGCCCCTAAAGTCTCAGCTTGGCATCAGTCGAGAAGGCTTTTATAATATGTTGACAGTTTTTGGCAGCCTGCTTCCGGGTGGTCACAATCTGCCATGCAACATGTATGAGGCACAGAAATTCCTTCGTGCACTTAAGATGTCATACGAGCAGATACATGCTTGTCCGAATGGATGCATCTTGTTTAGGAAAGAACATGCGGATGCAAAGTACTGTCCTAAATGTGAGTCCTCTAGGTACTTGGAGGTAGACTCTGATGATGGTCAAAAGAGGCAGCTCGAAGCCGCCGTGAAAATCCTACGGTACCTTCCATTCATACTGAGGATCCAACGGCTTTACATGACCGAGGAATCCGCAAAACAGATGACATGGCACAAAGAAAGCAAACGTACCGTCCTGAGAATATGGTACATCCAGTCGATGCTGAAGCATGGAGATATTTTTACAGGCAGCATCCTGAGGAAGCTGAGGAGGCTTGTAATTTACGTGTTGCGCTGGCGACAGATGGGTTCAATCCTTACGGAATGTCGTCTGCCCCATACACTTATTGGCCCATGTTCGTTGTCCCCTTCAATCTCCCTCCCGGCATCATCTTTCAACGACAGAACATATTCTTGTTGTTGATTATTTCGGGATACCCAGGGGATAATATGAGTGCGTACATGGAGCCTCTGATTGATAAATTGCTCCTTTCTTGGAATGAAGGGGTATGGACATACGACCGAGCTACAAAGTTAAGCATTAAAATGTGAGTGTGGTACATGTACTCCCTGCATGACCATCCGACATATGGGCCATTTAGCGGCTGGTGTGTCCACGGGAAGTTGCCATGCCCTGTATGGAAGTCAGCTATCAAGTTCTTCTGGTTGACGAAGGGTGGCAAGTATTGTTCGTTCGACAAACACCGACAATTTCTCCCTATTGACCATCCCTTCAGATGAGACATAAAGAACTTTACAAAAGGTGTCATGGTTGAAGACCCCCCACGCAGATGTTGACAGGGGTCGCGGTTCGTGAGCAGTTAGACGCGCAAGAACCAAATAAAGAGGGTGTTGGTTTTGTGGGATATGGTGAGGAACATGCCTGGACTCAGAAGCCGAGCTTGTGGAGACTCCCCTACATGGATGACATTCTTCTTTCACATAACATTGATACGATGCACAATAAAAAGAATATCGCTGAGGCAACCTGGGGTACAGTCATGGACATTTCTGATAAGACAAAGGACAACGTTAAGGCTAGAGTGGATCAAGCTAGGTTATGCAATAGACGAAAGTTCGACATTCCACTTCCCAAAGGCACGAGATGAAAAAAGCCGCCAGCCGATTTCGTCCTAAAGAGGAACCAAAGGAGGGAAGTACTACAATAGTTCCAAACTTTAATGTTCCCTGATGGATATGCTTGATACTATGTGATACTATGCGAATTAATGGGCTCAAGAGTCATGACTACCACATTTGGATTGAGCGGCTTCTTCCGGTGATGGTTCGAGGCTATCTCCCTGACCATGTATGGCTAGTGATGGTAGAGTTAAGCAATTTTTTCTGCATCCTTTGTGCTGAGGAGTTATCTCGGAATGTGGTTGCAGAAATGGAAAAATTGGCTCCTGTGTTGCTTTGTAAGTTGGAGAAGATCTTTCTACCCGGCTTTTTCAATCTGATGCAGCATATGATTGTGCACCTCCCGTATGAGGCACGAATGGGGGGGGGGGGGGGCGCTGTGCATGGTCGTTGGTGCTATTCAATTGAGAGACAACAAAAGGTTCTTCGAACCAAATGTAAGAACAAGTGCAAAATCAAAGCTTCCATGGTAGAGGCACACTGTACTGAGGAGGTGTCGAACTTCACAACAAAATACTATGCTGACACCCTTCCTAACATGCATAATCCACCCCCTCGTTACAATGCCAACGAAAATGAATCGAACCTCAGCCTCTTCGGAGGGCAACTCGGTAGTGCAAGTATTGTGACTCCTAAGAACTTGCAACATGCAGAGTTCCACACTATCATGATGTATGTGTTGACCAACCTTTCCGAAGTAGAGCCGTATATTCAGTAAGTTCTCAACAAAGTAGTTCTCGATTATTTCTAGTGTATGGTCACTATTGTGCATGTAACCCCCCTCGATCTTCTTCTCATTCGTACAGAGAATTTACTCAACAATTCTGGCGGGGAATTAGGGCACCGATCCCGCAGCAAGTCGATACCATTCTTAACAAGGGTGCGGGACGTGGATCGCCCGATTTCATTTCTTGGTTCAAACAAAACGTACGGTCATTCTAGAGCTCGTACTTTTTGTTTGACACTTCAAGTTCCTCGTACGTCGAATAATATAACGAACTATCATGCTTCTACTTGCAGGGCCTAAACGATGTGTCCATTAGTCCCGATTTGAGACAGCTTGCCAATGGATGTGCCTATAGGGTCATCTCATACTCCGGCTATGACGTGAATGGATATCGCTTTCACACCAAAAGCCACGATCAGGGTCGGCCCAATCGGAGAACCACAAATTTCGGAGTTTGTACGACAGCCCAAGATGGCACCGAGTATTATGGAATAATTGAAGAAATATATGAACTCACATTTCATGGTTGCAAACCTCTTAAGCCCATCGTATTCAAATGCCATTGGTTTGGTCCTAACGAAGTGCGACGAACCCCTAATCTTGGACTAGTCAAAATTCGTCAGTCATCCGTCTATTCAAGAGACAATGTCTATATTGTGGCTCGACAAGCCACGCAAGTTTATTATCTCTCATACCCGTGCAAAACCGACGATCGTCTTAAGGGTTGGGACGTTGTGTACATGGTAGCGCCACATGCTAAACTACCTCTCCCAAACAATGAAGATTACAATATAGACCCAGTGACATATGACGGAGAGTTCTTTCAAGAAGATGGGCTACAAGGGTGTTTTGAGATAGACTTAACCGGAGCCATCGAGATGGAAGTAGATGATGATGAAATGGTTGATGTTGAGGACGTTGGAGATGAGGTTCATAATGCGAAGGACTTACTATTTCTTGAAAAATTACAATTAGGGTTCGATGAAGACGAGAGTCCTCCGTCGGAGCACATGCCTGATTTTGATCTCGGCATACGTGATAGTGATGATGAGACTTATGATCCAGCTAATCCCGATGAAGAGGATTATTTCTAATACATGTATGATCCGTACTAATTGAATTATTATTTCTAATCATGTCTTTTTTTCCTATGTTTCTAATTACATTTTGTTTATACGTGCTGATTGGTTTACTGTTTTTAGTTGCAGGTGATTCAAGAAAGATGGTGGGCAGCGGATTAGCGCGAAGATGCGCGTCTACTTTTAGAAGAATGATGCCAAGTTCCGATGAAGCTGGGGGGTCCGTTGCTAGGGGTATCCGAGGCAAGGGTCGAGGCAAGGGTGGCCCCAAGCGTGGAGGGAAGGGTGGCAAGGGTCGACCGACTCGGTCTGTACATGCGCCTTCACCTCAAGAGTCGGAGGAGGAGGAGGAGTAGGAGGAGGAGGAGGAGGAGGAGGAGGGGGAGGAGGACACGACAGGGGATACGCCGGCCGCTATCTGGTTGCGAGGTCCCTCGCGACTCTCGGACAGGCCGATACCTCTTGCCGGACGCCCGGTGATTCGACCTTGTGCACCAATGTAAGTAATTTTATATGTTATCACTACTTTTTCATTTTATAACTTGAAAATCACAATAGAAACTAATATTTTATCTTAATCACTTTTGGCAGGAGTTGGAAAGTAGTCACCCCAGGTGTTCACAAACGCAAGATCAACGACATCCTGGGTCTTTTGTGTAGGGACCACTTTACAGGCCAAGTCCACATTGGTGGAAGGTACGAGCCGGCCTGGACGTGGGAGCACTACCGCGCCGCCCCCGATCAACTCGATCGGGGAGACAGGTGCTTCACCAACAAGATGGAGCGAGTGGTGGCAGAGCTGTGTGTAAGTCTTCCTCGCATTCATTGGACATATTTCTAACAATGACTGCTTACTTCATGTTTATATACAGGATTTCTACAAGTGTGAGCCCGAGCACGAGGAGGTGGCAAATGTTGTGGCTCACAATCGATGCATTAAGCTGGTGAAGGACATACATTACGAGACGCAAATCCAGTGTGTCGTAAACTATGACGCTATGTTCCTTCGCCAGAAGATAAAAAAGAAAGAGACAAGAAATTTGAAGCTGACCCGGGAGCAATACTTGCAGGTAAATTAGATTTTTTTTCTCAGATTAAATACATCGCTTAATTTGATCTTCTTACATGTCAGTCACTTGATCATGTGTAGGTGCCTGCGTGGTGGTGCCGTAATGATTTCCAGTGCTGGGAACACATAGTGGACAAGTGGTTTACACCCGAGTGGGAGGAGAAGCACAATGCTTGCCGAGAGCGGCGTTTGATGATGCCAGGTCCAGCACACCATCAAGGCAGCCTTAGCAACGAGGAGTACAGGGCTAGATGGGTATGCGGATCATTTCTTTATTCTAACACTTATGTCTGCATAATTTGTAATTAACTTGCTGTTTTTTGGTAGTCCCAGGCACATGGAGGCGCCGAATGCCCCGAGTTTATGGGATGGGCTTTGGCCCACAAAGGCAAGGCGTCTGAGGTCACCTACAACCCGGACGACCCGCCCTCGGTGTACAGTAACCCCTCCGTCTACACCCGTATCAATACGTACATAGAGACGGGAAGGCAGGTCCGTGGGCCAGAGTGGGATCCGAGCGCCCACCCACTTGATGGCGAGATCATCATGAGTGTTGGAGGAGGCAAGAAGCATGACCGGTACTATATAGGCGACGACACTCTAAACACGGCCAGTACTCCCACTCTCGCCTAGGTTCGAGCAAGGAGCACGAGCAGTAGCCCGGCCATACGCCACGGCTATCCGCGGCACAACAACAAGTGCGGGAACTTCAGGTTATTTCTGATTTATTCATCATTCATTCAATTTCTACATATATTTGCTTTCCACTGTAACATTGGGATGAGAAATTGTAGGCCCAGCTGGCGGCGCAAGCGGCGGCATACGAGGCGAAGCTGGCCAGAGAGAGGAGGCAACGAGAGGAGTGGGAGGCGAGGCAGCAGGCCGAGATGACCAACCTATTTAGTTACGTTCGAGGCATTTCTGTTCAGTTGGGTCAACCTCCACCGCCACCGATGATGTTGCCTCTGCCTCCAGCTCCTAGAACTCCTCATGTGAGCCACTTGACAACTTGTAGATTCATTTCAAGTATTACAGATTTAGAGAACTTAGAAACTTACAGTCACTTAAAGACTTCGATGAAATTTTAGATTATAACTTAAAGAACTTGATTCTTATCGACCGCGGCATCGAATACGTCAGAGACGTCCCCGGGCTTCTCACCGACCTTCCCAGCACAACAGTTGTTCCCACCTCCGCCCGGCCCACCGCCGTTCAACCCACCTCAGTGACGTGTTTCTTGTTTTGAACCTATTGTCAAACTTGTGGTACTTGTTGTGACTTGTGGAAGATGGAATGCTTGTTGTGACTTATGAAACTTGTGATTTTATGTATATCTAGTGCCTGGATGCTTGTTGTGACATATTAATGATATCTGTTATGTTTGTTTGAGTGGAGATCATTATACGCTGAAAAAACAAAAAAAAAGAAAATGTCCGGCCACTTTTTCGTGTGCAATGACCATGGCACACGGCAAAGTGGTCATTTCTGCCATTCTGAACAATGTGTTTGTCGTGTGCTACACTGGGCACACGGTAAACTAACCATTCTTTACCGTGTGCCTGGAACCTCAGCACACGGAAAAGATTCAATGTTTGTCGTGTGCCTGGGGAAAACCACACGGTAAAGAGACCATTCTTTGCCGTGTGCCATATCCGTAGCACACGGCAAAGTTTGGATCTTTGCCTTGTGTCAGATCCACGACACACGGCAAAGCGTTCCGTTAATGTGCTGGCGCCGTCCGGCGCCGTCTGTCGCTTTTTTTTTGCCGTGCTCCGCATAATACACACGGCAAAGGTGTTTGCCGTGTGCCCGATAAAAGACTCACGATAAAGTCGGCTTTACCGTTGGGGCTTTGCTGTCGGCCGCGCACGGCAAAGACTTTGCTGTGTGCAAGGGGGCTTTACCGTGTGCCTACTGGAATCCCGTAGTGTACCGTGTGATCGATTGCACATTTTTTGATTCGGTCTCGGTCAGATCCGCAGAATAATAATACTAAGGAGTGTCAAGCCTGATCTTGGAAAACGGCAACGGTGGCCGATTCTTCCAGGCCAGGCGCGCTAGCTGTGAGCGATTGTCCAGCTAATAACGTTGCTATTGCATAATTTGTGTAAATTAAATGATATTAATATATTTCAAATAATACTAAGGAGTACCACCATCCTAGCTCTAGAAAATGATAATGGTCGCCATTTCTTCCGGGGCAGGCTCACTAGTTGCGAGCAATTTTCCAACTAATGCCGTAGCTATTACATGACATTGATATATTTCAAATAATACTAAAGAATAATAAGATGAACTAACATCAATCAGAGAATAGTCGCACTTAATAAATACTATGATGGTGATTGTTTGTCTATTTTTATATCATGCAATGTGTTCTTATGGGAGCAGCCAAAAACCATCTTATTTCGACCAGGCTAAGCAGCTAGCAACCATTGGCATCTTGGGCAAACACGAACAGAACTCAAAGCAAAGGTAGAAATGCTATCACGGCATCGCAACCTTCGAAGTCACATTCACACAGATTGTCTTGGCATAACATGACACATTCACAAGTGTTTACACGGGTCAGAAGCTAATTAAACCCGGCCACGCGGGGTACGGTGTGGTGTGGATCAGCTGATGAACGTATACTAGTATTCCAAAAAACCATCAGGGCGTCGTGGCCGACGTCGACCGGAGTGGCTTTCTTTCATTTGACAAACAACGACCTCCACGGCCACTTTTGGGACCTTTTCCTTCATCGGCCGGGGATCTTTGGAGCGCAAAAGTTTGTGCGCCATTTTGCCTTTTCCACTTGCTGCATTTGCTCGTCGATCTGTTCACAACTTGGAACTAGGAAGAAGTATACAAGCAGGACCGCGACGTCGTCGTGCTCCCCAAAAAGAAGTCTACCGACGTGCTGCTTTTCTTCAACGGAATCCAGACAGATGCACTAGCGACAAGGAAGAGGGTAAAGAAGTGTGGCTGTATGAAAAATTGAAAAGGGTGTGTGTAGGTGTCCAGTGCGCCATTTGTGTACGTATATGAGGGTATTCATTTTCTAATTCACTTTATGTACGTATATGAGGGTATTCATTTTCTAATTCAGAAGTTGGATGTACACACGCACACATACCACGCACCTGAACCAGCATGTGTGTCAAATTGTCAATGTGTGTCCGCCACGGTGGCTAAACAAGATTGAAGGTGTAACATCACGTACTTGGTGCGAACACGCACGCGCCTACAGTGATCCGACGAGAGTAAAGGTATGCACATGTGCGAGAGCACCGGTCCGAATGCGTGACACGAACTTGGGTGCTCTCCCATAGACAGGATTGACCTTCCTAGCCAGCCTCAACTCTCAAACGACGTGATCCATCAGCTCTAGTTCGAAATTGGGATTAAAGGTGAAATATGACTCAGGTATGTATCCGCTTTATTTATCGTTACAAGTACTTTGCGCGCGCCTTGGCGCACCCTCATTTTTTTTTCCAAAAAATAACCAAATTCAAGAAGTATTTGTTTATAATAGATTGGTAAATCTGCAACATTTTTTGTTTTCCTTGAAAAAAGAAGATTAACTATAAAGGTACATATATGCATACAATAGTACGGAAGGTAGCATCTATTTGATTTTTTTCATACGAATCTACTAGCAGAAACACATTGTTATAAAGTAGTTCTATCTAAACATTTTATTGCTCATAGGCATATAGTTACAGAGTCACTACACTTAAACATTTTATTGGTCATTGACAAATTGAGGCAGAATTTTTTTGGAGCCTCCTGTTGCTTTCACAGAGCAAATGCTGCATAAGATCTCCTACAAGAGATTTCAGTTTTGCAGATGTAAGTTATCAATTCAGTTGATATTTATGAAATAGGAACCAGAATAAGTTTGGTGCTTACCTGTGGTAGAGTTAATTTTGTTAATATTCTAGGATGTGACATGATTCTGCTTCTGTTTTGTGGCAAATAGTGGAAGCACATTGCTCCTTGATCTGAATGGTAAGAAGTATACTTTGCTCTGCAGAAATTTTATGGCAGCATTTGAATCTAAAATTTTCTTGCCAGCATTCCAAGCCTCGTAAACCACTTTCAGCGCAATATACTGCATAGGGCATTAGCAATTGCAGTATAAAGGAGTTTTGGGCCCTTAAACTAAAAGATCCTCGCAGGCTTGGTACAGACAATGAGACAACCAAAGTATAATAGTCCATATTGTTGTTGGTGAAATCAGGGTGGCTAGTAACCTCTATAAGAAAATATGTAGGAGATGGGCCATTTTTTTTTCCTGAATGTCATTTGTTACGTAGGGACCTTGCAGTTATTTCAGTAATATAATGGAAATATCATTAGCTTTAAAGTCATATATGTTGACATGAGAGGTGAAACAATTTCTGAAAAATCATGGATAGTAAATAACCATCCATTATCAACAGCTCCTTAAATCAGTAAGATAAATCAGGGAGAAGCGCTGAGAATCAATGACAAAAAAACATAATGGAGCAAATGGACGCCTAAGTTTTGTAGTTTGAAATATGACTGAGATTTGTTAATAATTACGATTAATACCGCAAACAAATAATTGCAGGAGCAGCTGCTTGTGAATACTATATTAGAATAACAAACGGAAAAGATCGGAAAAAATTGTTGTGACTAAAATATAATACAAACGGGAGACATTATCAAGCATTCTCTTAAATACCAATTTTGTTTCTGCATATTCAGTAGAAGGCATTATTATTTTTTTTGGGTCTAATCTTTGCAAGTGATGGCTATCTGTGTGCATTTGGTAAGTATACAGACACTCAAGTTTGATACAAATGAACAATTGTTAGTGGCTATCCTTGTATGGCAAATGTAAACATTAAATTCAATTCTAAGATTAGAAGTAATGGTAAAAGATATAAGCAAGAAAAGATATAGTTCTTAATTGTATTTACAACTTTGGAATAGCCGAATAGGTGGTTTATCTTCCTTACCTGAACTATAGCGCTGGTTCTTGCAGACCCTCTGATCGAATCACTTTAGAAGCGAATGCTTCTTCTCTTAGAAGCAGCAGTGGATGGGGAAAAAAATAGAAAATATATCCACGAAATGGCTGTGCCAAATAGGCATGAGACCAATCTGTTGGTGCTACGCTTCAACTGCTGATCGAGCGGCATACATCAAAATAAAGTAGAAGTAATTGTTCCAATTTGGTTTGGTTGCAATACATTTCCATAAATGTTCAGTTGTCATAATGTATCCAAGATCAGATATATGAAATTCAATAGAACTAATATTTCGTTATTGTCATCAGCGATCAAAGTAAAAGCTGACTACCTCATTTGCTAACTTCTGAAGGCTCCTAAGAAACTTAGCCAGATGCATCTGTGTTGCTGATAGCTCGCCTCTACCAGAGAAATCAGTTCTACTTCTATATAGGGCTGTGGCACTATCCACAACCATCAGAGCAAACCTTCAGAAATGGAGCTCCAATTTAGCGATACTAGGGATGGGAACCATGTATTGGCACAAAGTAAATGTAGTTTAATGTTTGAATTTGTGAATAATTAAGATGTCAGTATGCCAAGATCTAAATGGCTTTATGACAGGAGCAAGGAACCTGGCACATGCCTCATTACTTGCTACACTAGCATTGTCTTACAAAATACCTTGTTACTTGCTACAGTAGCATTATCATACAAAAAATGCTTTCTCATTGAGAGTTACTTGGTACATAGCATTGTCATACAAAATGCCTTGTTACTTGCTACAGTAGCATTATCATACAAAAAATGCTTTTTCATTGAGCCACACCATCAGAATCCTCCTAACTAAAGGAAATGTAGCAAATTTGGTCTGCCTCACAAGATGTCATTTTGAATAGTACAGAGGTTTATCCAATGAAGAACCCATGTAGACTTTAGTAAGCAAACTAAACTAATGTAGATAAAAAAATGCTTGATAGGAGGTGAAAATATATTTCAGCTTCTATTGCTGAATGCTGATATGCATCTTAAACTCCATTGTAATGCTGAAATAGGATGATAGGTGGTTTGAGCGGGTTGTGTGGATTTATAGTGAACGGTGTTGCTCTCCATGGTGTCAGGAGCTGCAAGAAAAATAGGAAGGTAATGGAGAAGAGGAACTGCTTGGTAAGAACCATACTTCGTTTGAATGCCTTCTTGATGGACGTTCAATTCATCAACTTGTAGCATGGAAGATATGTCACTAAAAAGCAGTGAATCAGTTGCTGGGTTGAACCTAAGATGCAATAAAGAGAAATAGAGATATTCCTCAACTTCATAGAAAGCATATAGCAACAGGCTTAATCAATAAATAATTAATAATCAAATCGAACAAACATGTGGATAGAGGTCTAAAGGTTTAAGAAGTGGTTGCCAATCAAAAGTTTGTTTTTATATATAGGTTAACCTATTCATCTAATAAAGTTTCAGGTGTCAAAAGTAGGAACAGAGACAGAGAGAAAGCAAAGGATGGACATGAACTCACCATAAGTAATGTATCCATGAGTCAGAAGGGAATTCGTCACTCTGTAAATAAATACCAATCCAAATCTGAAGGCACGGCAGAGCATCCTTTAATTAGACTTCAGCACTTGCATTAAGGCAGGATATACTATAAACATTAGAGGGGGAAAAGGCGATAAGCAAGCTACAGCAGAAATAACCAAGCTTAGTGAGACCAAAAGTATATGGTTAGTCAATGGTCACTGTCAATTGCAACAATTAATTCATAATCACTAAAGGAAAGCTGAGCATTGGAATTTTTTTAAAAACTATGAAACTAAGAAATGCTACATGTCTGTGTAGTAAGAGCATTGTTGCTTCATGTATTTAGTAGGTTATCTGAAGGCTTTAATGCTTCGTCATGGCGCTGACATACTCCTTTGACATCAAAGATTCAGCAACCAGCGGAAATTTCACTTACGCTGCCTACTTTGATCCAAGTAAAGAAAAACAGCTCTTACATGATATTTTATCTCATATGCTGATCCCATTCGCACTGCCTAGTCTAATGGCACTAAATTGGAGAGGATGAGTAGCAAAAAGGGTAGAAAGATTCTGAGCCGAGGAGGTCACAGCACACAAAGGCAAGGCAACAGAAGGGGGAAAACTGATGCTGCTAGGGGGCCTTTAGTAATGACAAAAGAACAGAATCAGGGCATTGAAACCAATCTATGAATCTATCAATCCATGGTGCATGCACTCTCATGCATACATCCGTGAGGATTAAGTAGTGAATCAGGACATCGCGGCTGGGCAAGGATTGGGAAGCTTTCGGGTACTTGAACCAATGGCTGCTCGAGAGAATGGTAACGCACAGCCAAGATTACCTTAGAAGCATTTCATCAAGCAGCTCCTGGGCGTTGGTGGTTGCCTGTCCGGTGCGTTCTACGCCGGCTTCACCCCCGTTCTGGACGTTTCTCCGTGCGGCCAGGACACCGTTGGTTCCGGCGGCATGAAGATACGGATTCCCATCAACCTCGGCCTTGTCTTCCTCCGTGGGCGTGAGGGCGAGCTCTAGCAGCGCGGCTCCTTCCGCGGCGGCCTTGGCGAATGGGAGGAACGCGCCGCCGTTCCGCTGGCCCACAGCGGCATCGAGCATTCCGAGCATGCCGGTCGATAGCGGCTGCTCTGAGCTCTCCTTGGGCATCTGTGGACCCAGCGCCGCCGCCATCACTATGAACGTGGGGAAGAGGAGGGGAGGTGGATGTGTGCACCGAGGCGACTCAAAGCTGGGCAACGCCCCACGTCTAGCCATCAGCGTACCTCGCCGGCGCCGTCGCATGCTTGCTGCCTGCAGGTGACGGCGGCGGCGGCGGCCATATCCTCGTCCCCGACGCGACGCGGCGGACCGGGAGGCGGCGGCGGAGGGGGGTTGGGGCGCGAGCTGGTGGGGAGCGGCTTCCCGGGAGGAGGCGGTGATGGCGGGATTGGAGGTGGTTGTGGTGGTCGTGGCGCTAATGGGAAGGTGAGGGGGACGGCCCTCCCTCCGGCCCGGGCGTCGCTCCAAGACAGGAAGCCCAAGTCGATGGATGCCATGGCCGAAGCGACTGCAGGTGGCAGCGCCAGTGGCGAGCATCCGCGCCGACGGCGGATACGGGATCGCCTGTGCCGCCGCATCATCGACCTGGGCGTAGGGCCGCCGGCGGCGGACACAGGGTCGCACGCGCCGCCGCATCAACCTGGCCGTAGGCTCCATGCAACCCCACTGCCGCCTCCAAACCATCCACATGATGGCGTTGATGGCAGCGCTAACCATGTCGCCGCCGCCGCTGACCGCACGTGCTCCCCCGCCCCACGGCGGCCGCCGCCTTCACCATCACCTTCGCCATCCACTATGAGGATGGTCGAGTGTCTCAGTCCTGCCGGATGCTTCGGGAAGACGCGAAGGGAGATTTTTTACCGCAGCCGGGTGAGCTAGCGGCAAGACGCACCGCGCACCGGACGATGTGGATCCGTCGGTCCGTATTATTTTTGCTATCATGGACCACCTGAGAATGCGAGGAGCGGTGCGCGTTTAAAGATTAGAAATTAGAAATTAGAAATAATAATTAAGCGGCCAGCGGTTCAAGGTCAACTTTCAAAAAAGATGCATAGAAGTTTGAGCTGAACGAAAAGGATTCTTGGTGGTGTCAATAGCATGGTGCCATACAGCCCGGACGCGTCAGGTCAAGACAACACGATTGCCCAGCTGGCTTCGTACTAAATTTGTAGTACGTGCCACAAGGAGCAGAGTAACCGCCCTCCGATCCTATCATTCGCTTCGCTAGTAATCATGCTCTAGCCATAACAGATATTCGCCCTTAGCGCCCTGGCCCAGCTGTCATCCAACTAGCGAGTAACCGTCCTCGTGGCCACAAGCCCACAACTATCGTTTGCCACAACTTCACTGCGAAATAAACATTAAATTGATTTTTCTCCTATAAAAGGTTACAAGACGCGCACAAAATGAGAAATAACCATTAGCTTGATTTTTATCCTATGAAATGTTATGTTGCAAAGGCGTCGGAAATTTTTGGCTATATTAAGTGTATCGAGATTTCACCAGAATAGGCGAATGGCGGGTTATTTTTACTACAGTTGTCATAGCATGAGTTCTTTAGACTTTTGCGGAAGAAAATTTATTTGGCAAACCTCTAAATCAAAGTGATATGTGGAGTTAGTGCATTTTCCCCATAAATTAGACATAGTAGAAAGTGCATCACAACCTATTGATTAAATCATGTGTCTATCTCATTTTCCATCCTAAATGAATATGTGGTGAACACATAGACTGGGGGGAGGGGGGACAAAACAGGTGAAGGAGTGTTTGCCCTTGCCCCTTGTTATCACCTTCCCACATATCAGTGTTCAGTCTACTATGTCATCCTCCCACATAGTAAGTAGTAACATAAGTAGTAGCATGAACTCCATCCAAATATAAATCAAGAAGAAAAAGCAAACCGAAAAAGGAGGGTGCTTGTGCTGGCCCCAACTGTCATCCACCCGCCTATCAAGCAGTAACCGCCAGAAGTGGAATTAAAACATTCTAAATATGATCCAGAAAAGGCTCTCTCTCTCTCTCTAGGCTCGCTGTTATTATCCTCCTCATAGCAAGTATGCATTTATCAGACCCTAGCTAGGTGTCATTCATATGGCTCAAAATTGTACTCTGGGCTCAAAATTATCTGACCCTAACTAGGGGCCATGACTCCATCTGTGCCTGTATAAATAGTAACCGTGCTCTGGCCCAGCTGTCATCCGCCCAATGCAATGTCCTAGCTGTCATCCCGTCGTATCCGTCTAGCTAGTAACCGTGTTGTGGCCCCAGCTGTCATCTGTTGCAGAGCGCTCTGGCCCGATTGTCATCCACCCTCGACGCTCTAGCCTAGTTGTCATCACCCTAGCTTGTAACCATGCTCTGTCATTCGCCTCTAATGCTTTGGCCTAGCTATCATTCTCCTAAATAGTAACCCTGCTCTTGGCTCGAACCGCTATTTGCCTGGTTAGCAACCATGCTTTGGGCCCAGTTATCATCCATATAGCCAGAAATTCAGCTTTGCCCCAACTACCATTCGTTTAGATCTCCAAGCTATGGTATATACACACATGCGCGCTCATCAATTTACTCTATCTGCCTCAACTGTCGTCCACAAGGATCCACTATTAAACACATTCCTAAAACTAATCTTGGAAAGTGTGAACCTCATTTGCGTTCGTGTTTTCTTTATTGTCGTACTGCCAGTGGGTATATGGGTTACGCGTGATCCACACACACATGCGCATTGGCCCAGCAAGTAGGCCGACAGATAAAAAAAACCAGTTTATTTGGGTCTAAATAGCTGATGAGACCTAAGCCTGAGCTCCCATGGAGCATCATATTTGATCCATGGGTCGGCACTCGGCTAGGTCAGGGTGCCCGATATTTCTACGTTATCAGACAACAACTTAAGTGTTTGCTTGCATGCTAATGCTAACTGCTGAGGCCCACCCACAGCAGCCAACGGGCTTCAATGGATGGCCCAACTCAAACCAATATCAAATTAGTAGATGCTATTTCAAAGTTTAAACTATATTCAAAGTTTATGCAATTTTCTCCTAAAATAAACTTTGCAAACGAAACATCTCAGGCGCAGGGAAAACACGCCCGCTTGAGGCTTGAGACTTATCTAAATAATAATGATAAAAGAAAAAGAAAAAAGCATGAGTGCGAAGCAGGGTGGCTGACACCAGGGCCCCAGCTGTCATGCGTCGGCCAGTAAGCAGTAGCCGCAGTAGCATTAAATACTCCTAAATATGAATTCCAGAAAAAAAAATATAAACAGCCTCCCCCTCCCGTTCCACCCGCACCACTTCACTCTTCTCCCCCCGTCTTCACCTCTTCTTCTCGTAGATCTCCCGGGGTCGCCGTCTCCGGCCACGGCGGCCGGCACTCGGAGGAGCGGCGGGGCTCGGGGCGGTGGTTGGCGGCCATGTACAAGAACCAGCTGCAGGAGCTGGCGCAGCGGAGCTGCTTCAACCTGCCGGCGTACACGTGCCTGCGGGAGGGGCCGGACCACGCGCCGCGGTTCAAGGCGGCGGTGAACTTCAACGGGGAGCAGTTCGAGAGCCCCGGGTTCTTCACCACGCTCCGCCAGGCGGAGCACGCCGCCGCGGAGGTCGCGCTCGCGGCGCTCGCGCAGCGCGGCCCGTCCTACTCGCTCGCCGCCCGCATCCTGGTAAGCCGCCCGCCCGCGCCCCCTCTCCTCCTCCGCCGCCGCTCTCTGCCCCTCGCTTCTGTACGAACCGTTTCTCCTCTCCTGGTATTTTTGGGTGTACTACTTGTCGCGGCTGTCCTTGGTGTTTCGAGCGCTTCCCGGGGTGGAATTTGGGGGATCTGTGGGGGTTTCCTCTGGGCCTTTTGTCGATCGCTCGTAGATCGTTCAGAGCATTTTGCTCCTGCAATTCGTTACAAAATTTGCGTGGGCGATTCCGTAAACAGGGTAGTCGTCTGCGATTGCTTCTGGGGAAAAAGGGCGTGGCGTTTGACTGGGGAGTTCGTACCTCAGGTTCGAGCTCAGCAGCATGTATTTTATGTAATTTCAGCAAAATGTTGGCGATTTTGGAGAGATTTTGGCAACATCAGCCGGTCCCTTTGAATCGTTCTTGTACTTTGATCTGACTCTAGTTTTTACGAAAGAGAAAACGGAGCTGTGATGTGGTAGCTGCGAGAATCTGCTTGGTTTGGGACTGGGACTCGTGAGCGGCATGAATTGCAGCGGATAATTGGTACGGAAAGCTGCAACTCTTTTCGCGTCAAAAATTCGCGGTGCCTTTTTTTTCTTTGTTTTAAAAGGGGGAATCCTTTGATTCCGAGAGAAAAAGGTTGTAGTACTCGAGTTCGGTTAAATTTTTTTCTCAAGCTCGTGGTTAAAAAAAATCTTTCCCTGTTTTTTAACAAAAATACTGTTATGTCGGAGTACTCTTACCACTGTAATTTTATTTTGTTATTAAATGGGCTCGGGATTAGTTAATGAACAGAGCTTAGTTCCCACTCTACTCGATGGATGTACTAAGCGCAATCAAGCCTCTTAAACTTGTTCGTACCCCGCGCCGGCCATTAACCCTCCACTTACTTTAATCCCTCGTTAGATGTGCTCTCGCGCCGTCACGTCGACGGTGCTTCAGATAAAACCCGGCATGAACTGCCAATTAGGAATTTCTTACAGCCTCGGAATTACCGCTAGGGTTCCGTCCGTGCTCGCACCGTTATTGGCGGTAGACTGCGAAAGTCTTCGGGCCATTAACTGCTAAACCCCGATTAGCCAAACCTGTCCATTAATGGGCGCATTGATGGGGCCCGAATTAAAAAGTTGCCGCGTACACTTGACTCGAAAGCCCAGTTGCAATGCAGGGTACGCCGACGAGGTGCACGTACACACGGGGCTTTGAACGGAACGGAATTAGCGAGCTCGTGGAAGCGTCAGTGTGAAAGGGTGGGGGAGGGGGGGATTAGGTTTCGGTCTTTATAGTGGCGTTATTAATGGCGAGGGCGAGGGAGTGGGTGGGGGGGAATTGAATTGGAGACCGCCCGCACCTAACCGGGGCATCGCTGGTCAATGCCGGTGGGCCCAGGATGGTTTAGTGGCAGGCAGGCCCCTCCTCACAAGCCCACCATGGGGCGGGGGCAGAGGGAAGAAGGGGTGGTGGTGGCGTTGTTGCGCCGATGCGTGCGTCTTTTGCCGATATGGTCCGGTCAGATCGGGTCAGCCATGGGGTGCTGCCACTGCTGGGAACCGGCTTGCTACCAGCGCGCCTCCCTAGTGCTTTGTTTGCTACCCAGCGACTGGGCTTGGCTGGCTCCGAATTGATCTGTGGATGTACGGGACAATGTGGGTGTGGCTGCTGGTGCTGGTGCTGGGACGTCGCTTTGCTCCCTGCCTTTTAGGCAGGGTTCTTCTTGGTGCGGGCTGAGTGCGATGGCCGCCATGTTGAGTGGTGGGTGTTCTTGTCGGTCTGCGTTCTGCAGAGATTGTGCTGTGGAATTTGGGGGGTTTAGATTTTTGTGACCAGATGACACTTTTTGGCCAGAATTTTTAAAAAGGCTGGTCTGGAATTGGATGGCAGAGGGGGCCTGCTTCTGAATGGTTTCTTATTGGGTTATTTTCCTACTTTGACGTATTGGTAGCTCGGAGTGACATGTTCCTGCGTCATGATGTAAGTTCAGATTGGTCTCCAAGTAGAAAGGTTACTATGTCAGACGAATATTCATACGATTTGCATGCGGGTCAATATTTATTTGGACGATCCATGTTACGAGTACTGTGAGTAGGGTGGTTGCTACAATAACTTTGAACATTGGGTCAGTCAAATGTTAGGCATGTTCAACGATCCTCATAGCTGACTGTCTCTTGGAGGTTTCAAAATTGGAGTCTGGACTATCACAGAAAGTGATTGACCTGGTTGCAGGATTGCTGTTTCACTGGATGCGATCATTGAACAGAATTTAATTCTTCTAGATCAACTGAAAGTTAAACAAAGAAAATGGCAAAACTTCCTAGGCAGCTATTGTTTAGTATCTGGTGGTATATACTAACTAGCATGGAGCTCATACTCCTGCAGGACTGAAAATATATCCGGTCATGAGTGTTATTACATTCATGCTTTCTTGTGAAAAATTCTCTGAAGGTCCGTAGATGTTATCTTGTAGTGTACGTGTAGCATCTCACTACTTGTATGTATTGACTTCTCGTGGTCAGTTACCTCCTGTCCTTCAGGTGCTGGTGGCATTATTGTTTTATATATTTTGTGTTGTATTCATAACTGATCTGCAAGAAATCTCCTTTTTTATTGTCCATCTTATATCCATGATCTGCCTGTGTAATATTGGAGTTTGACTCATGTTCTGCGGTTTGTATTAGTGCATTAGTTATATGCCTCTTTGTATTCATTACCTCTTTCTAGTCAGTTAGTGGACAGCTCAACCACCACTTCTCACTTGAGCCTCATTTGAATCATAATCCTTGCTGTCAAAGTATTATCTGATTATCAGTGTCTTGATCTGGAAGCAATCTTCCTTGGGATTCTGGAGGCACCTTTTTTCTTGATTTGATTACTTCTATTCCAATCAAGACCAATAATAAAGGCTGTTTAACTATCTCTCCTGTCATAAAGTTCTCTATTATCTGTCTGTTGGGCTTTAATATTTTTCTGTGATTATTCTTTAACCTTGTATAAGTAGTATCTTGCACCCTCAATTTCTATTCTTTGATTTACAGTATAAATTTCAATCACTTGCTTATGGTGCTAAATTCTGTTAAACAGGATGAAACAGGGGTTTATAAGAACCTTCTACAGGAAGTAGCTCAGAGAGTTGGAGCGCCGTTGCCTTCATATACAACAGAGCGATCTGGCCTTGGCCACCTGCCAGTTTTCACATGCACAGTAGAGCTTGCTGGTATCACATTTACAGGTGATCCTGCTAAGAATAAGAAACAGGCTGAAAAAAATGCTGCTTCAGCGGCATGGTCTGCACTGAAACAATGTGAGTATTACTTATTGCATATTGATGAAAGAAACTGCAGTTCTATTGCTTATTCATATTTATCTGCAATAACCTTGAGAAACAGAGAAGTATTGCGACTTCATTAAAAATGGTCTCTCTATAGCATGGAAAAATATTTTTAAGGTCCAGATATGGATATTGACTCAATTTCCACTTGGTGCAATTCAAGTATTGTTATATGAGCCTTGGGGCATCATTTTCTCTAGCTTTTAGTAACTTATGATGAAAAATTTTGAGCAAATTTTCTACTAATTATATTTTATCAAGGCAAGTGATCAAATCTTTGTAGTTCTGTGTTTTATATGTAATATGGGTGACCTTATCTCTAGAAGTGCTACTTCATTCATTTGGAGCCCCTTTTGTCAAGCTAGCATGACGAAGTAGTTTGTCTTCATTTCATACTTGGAAGTCATGTTAGTGCAAAAGGCTTAGCAATAGGTTATTTGGTTTAACTTACTTTGCTAGTGAAATTGGACCAAGTATATCTTGTAGATTATGCCTGTTTCTGTTTGGTCCCAAGGAAAACCCTCAATAGAAGTAATATGATCTGCAAACATTTTTTTAGTGTAATTCTATATTAATACATGGGCACCTTCTCACACTATTTCATCTTTCACCAACAGTGGTACGTGATGAAGCGAATTCATCCAATGAGCCAGAAAATAATGATGAGCAGGAGCAGATCAGGATTGCTCGAGCCCTTCTCAATTATCGCTTGAAGGAGAAGATGGCAATGGCCAATTATCCCCATGCTTCGCCATTCCCTAAGAAGTTTCCCATGCAGCCAGAAAGGAAGCCTTCTTTTGGCCAACCTTCCCAGTCCAGCTACTCGAAGATCCTCCCTCTATTCCGCCCTAAATCAAATTCAAGATGCAGGCCAGAGTCACCAGCATCTACTGATGGAGCGTCTCAAACGGCTGCACGGACCATGGAAAGCCTTAATCCGAAGTCAAGATTTCCAGCGGCAGAGGCAGCCCCCTATGTGCCAGTTGGACACTACCATATGCCTTGCCATAGCATGGCTCCTTCAGTCACAATCAGGACTGCCGTTCCTGTGTTCTCTGCTCCACCTCTCCCACCTCCAGCTGCACGCACGCAGCAGCCGCAGCAGCAGCAGCTTCCTCCTCTCATGAGCCACCCACCACCTATTCGGATGGCATCTCCAGTTCGCATCAGGCCAGCATCCCCAATGTTTGGACCCTCAGCTCCAGTTCATGGTCCGAAGCCTGTGATGTCTGTTCAGCTGAAGGATGTGCAACAGCAATCGAGGAGGGAACCTGTTTCACCTGCGATCCCTGTTCAGGTAAAGGATGTACAATACCGACCAATGAAGGGATCAGTGTCTCCTGTGATTCCAGTTCAGGAAAAGGATGCACAACGCCAGCCCCTTGTGGGATCGCTGTCTGCTGCGATCCCAATTCAGATGAAGGATGTGCAAACCCAAGCACCGAAACCAAAGGAATCACTGGCTGCTCCAATTCCAGCGATCAAGCCTTCGGTTAAGATCGAGGCTCCTGCTCAAGCCAAGGAAGCTTCAGCAGTAGTTACCGGTGAAGCCCCATGTTCTGCTGCTGGCAATACCACCGCTGCGGAATGCACTGCATCATCAGACATTACCCCGACAAGGCAATCAAGGGCTGCGGATGGCGACGTTAGCAAGGCAGAAGCTGAGCACGAGGCTGAGGCTCAAGCTGTGGCGGAGGCGGCCATCAGGCAGCTGGAGATCAATTGACTTCAAAAAAAAAAAATGCTCGTCACCATCTTCTCCCAGATTTTGTAATTAGCTGCCTCCCGTGCACATTCCATTCTGTTTAGTTCTTGGTATGTCTTGGGTTCAATTAGGGCTGTCTGGGCAAGCTGCGTTGTGGTAGGGAACACCTAGTTTTTCTGTTGGAGAAAAAAAATCTGAAAAAAAAACATGTAGTGGTGGTAGGTGGTTTGCCCAGTGTTTGGTTGGAGACGGTTATACTTCCCTGGATATGCAGCTGGTCTGCGTTTTACCCCAATGATGAGGTGGATTGTGAGGTGCCTCTAGGGAAGGATTATGAGGCGGCTTTTACATCTAAAAATTCCGTTATCCTTGTCGGTCCGCCGTAATTTTTACTATTCTGCTCTCTTTTTTCCGTTTCTTCCGTGCAGTGCAAATGATGGTGTGTGTGGGTGATTGGTGCTTTTTACCGGTTGGTAGAAAGTATGATGAAAGGTTGAAATGGATGAAAGGGGATTCCTGCAGCTTTTCGTCCTGGGTACGATGATGAAAGTCGGATGCATGTAGATCTCTGTTCTGTTGCGCGCCATCCTTGTGGTGGGTAATCTGAAGCGGCTCGGTTTGGGGGAGGTACCGTCCGAATGATGATGATGCACAAGAGGCCAGGGATCGGCCGTGACGTCGACCGGGCCCTGCACCTCGGCAACCGAACTTGGGACCACGCTCGCCCCAGCCCCTCATGTGCTTGGCTCACTCGTCTCGCCGCCGTCCGAACGGGCTAAAAAGAAATACGAGTTTGGAATGGCTAGAGAAAGAAACTGGGAAAGCGGTTGTTGGGTCGCGACCACTGACCACAGTCCACACACCACACCTGACGCTTGCTTGGCTGTGTAAGTAAAAACAAAATCCACTACGCATCGAGTAAGGGCAGCCGGAGCCACCAAGACAAGGTTCCGGCCAAAAAGCCAGCCAGCGACGGCTGATGAACCCGCGATCTGGAACCCGCATCTCCCCCCGCTCACCTTTATTTTTCTCTTCCATAGGATAGGAGTAGGAAAGAACAAAAAGGCGATCAGAAGCCAGAGCCGCGCCTGCGCTGATCTGAACTGGCGACCTGCACTGCGCGGCGGCAGCAGGCTGGGGGCGCAGCGCAGGGCCAGCTGAACTGATCGGGCGCATGCCGGGCATGTGTGCGCCCTGATCCCACAATGATGGACAAATGTTCGGCCCTGTTGCTGCGGCGCTACTAGGCGGCTCCAGTCTGTTTGACCTGCCTACAGCATGCTGACCCCCAACCCCCACCCCGCCCTCGCCGGCAGGCCCGCCCGCGGAGCGGCGACGGGAACGAGCCGTAACGACGGGCTGCCGCGCCGTTCAAGTGGCAGCCGCGTCCTGGCCGGCCGGCCCTGCGCCGCCCCGGCCTGCCCGCACCCGAACAACGCGGCGCGAGTCGCCGAGCGTTCGCCGTCCCGCTACGCAGGCGCGTTCTTTCTGGACAGAAGAGGAGTAAGAAAATGATTTTTTTTAAAAAAATGACGAGCGGCCACTCCCACTGGGCCACGGCATGGCCATGGCATTTAGTACGACGTGGCAGTACAGCGGGCATGAATGCCACTCTGGGCGAGGCAGTGCGGGCAGAGGCGCGTAGCGTAGGGGGTTGCCCCTGCCGCCGCCGCTGCCGGCTCAGCGGTTACCTCTGACTGACCGGCAAGGCAAGCAATTCTCGCAATGAATTCTGATGGGCCGGCAGGGGGGCGCGAGTAGCAAGCGTAGAGAGCGAAGAGAGAGGCCGGAGTGCCGGACGGCATCGTTCTCGTGGCTGCTGTGCCCAACAGAGGCGATAAATAATTGGAGGACGACGCGGGGGGGGGGGTGTGGAGCCGGGCAGGCAGAGGAAGCTAGCGAGCAATAGATGCGCGGCACAGCTAACAGGAGGCGCCCCCCGAGTTATGGCGCCCCAACGGGGGAGATTTAATGCGGCCTCGCCATGGCGTCCCCGTCCCAGCCTCGAGATTAGCGCATGCTCTTGCTCTTGCTACTCCATGCTGCTAGGCTCTATACAGACCTGCAGTGGGAGTACAGTACAACGACGACGTAGCAGGCTTATCCGTTGCGAGCAGCTTGCGTTTTTGCTCATCGACGAAAGGGCAGTTTGTTGGGGAACAAACATCTTAGACGGCCAGGTGCAAAAAACAGAGGTTTGGTACACAGGACTAAGAAGAGACAAAAAAAATCATCTTAAAAAAAGAAAGAGAGGCAAAAACCAGAACTGTTATTGGAGGAGTAGAGGCCGGCACGGTTACGTTATGATGCTCGGTTGGAAATCGATCTCAGCGTTGTCAGCGTAACCGTGCCGGCCCTCGCCCGGAGCCGGGACCTTCGGCTTCAGAGTTCAGACCGAGAGTAGTCGGCCCAGGAGGAGCCACCTTTGCGTTGCTGGGCTGCCATCTCTACGCAGCTCCCATGCTTTGCAAAGGCCCACTAAACGAGTCCGGCCTGTTCTCAAGCAAGCAAGCCGTCATGCGCTGCCGCTGTTGGACTCTCCTCATTTTAAATTATTGGTTATTTTAATTTTTCCATATATCCATAGGTGTATAATAAAAATTATATATTTAAAAATATCGAAACAGCCAATAATTTAAAACGGAGATGATGCGTAACTAAAATAGCACAAGAAAACATGATAATGGCAAGCAAACAAAGTTTTATTTAAATCTGTACACTTTGTTATTTGTCAGTGTTGACGCCAGATTTTGACACGTGTTAAATCGGCGTCGGGAAAAGAAGGTCGGCCGATGCGGCAGATCTAAAGGCTACAGTAAGGAATCGGCCGATTGAGGTAACAGTTGAAAATCGGCCGATTGGTGATACAGCTTGCGCCAACAGGATGAGACTATTTCGGAGGGTCCTGGTCAAAAGATGGTCAACAAGGCAACGCTAAGTCGATCAAAGAGTAATTGAAAAGAATCCTGATTGGATTAGGGGACGGCGGCGGAAGATTCTGCGGGAGTTCGTTTCCTTTAAAAGTTATTATAGATATAGTAGTTTTCCTGTTTTTTAAATAAGGTTGTAACAAGTCGTGATCGACCAGGAGTTAGTTTTAGGGTATAAATAGGAGTCGTCAGGGTCTTGCAAAAAAAACATCACATCAATCAACAACAATATTTTTACTTTTTTTCAGCAATTTACTTTCAAGTCGGCGACTTCGCCAATACTTTTCTTATTTCACGAGTCCGTACGGATTGGCAGGGCTGCATCAACTTGATCTCCGGCCAATTGGTAGGTTCCGCTTATCGAGTAATATCCGAGATTTAACTACGGGCGCATCGCTGTGGTTTCGTTTGGATTTATTCACCAGTTATCGATATTTGCTAGAATTGCAAGTTTTACCTGTTATTCTAGTATTATCACCAGTTATCTAGCTTGAAATCAGAGTAATCGGCTTCGTTATCGTTCTTCTTCGATTTACCATCTTACAGCCGATTAGATCTATTTTAAGTGTTGCATCCGTACTAATTGTTTAGATCGCTCCAGCAGTTTTCTTTACAATTATTACGCGATTATCGGCTGATCCATAGCCGATCATCTTTACAGCAAATCGGCCGATTCGCCGCCGACGCGCTCTTCAGGACAGATCGGAACTCAAGCCGATCGGAGCGCCTGGAATTTAATATTTTATTTACTTGTCAATCAACAGGTCAGATTGACTGGCACGCCGCGCGAACCGCACCAGAACGATAACCCGAACAGGAGCTAAGGAGATTCTCCCGGGTCGTGTGTCCGACGCTGAAGACCGTCGGCCGATTCCTATCCGGCTGATTTTAGCACTAACAGTTAGTCTTTTGATGATAAAGCAATCCGGTCGTCGTCGCTCTGTCTCTCTCGATGGCTTCCTTTTCAACGCGCCGCGAGGCCAAAACTGGAAACCGTAACCGCCCATCGGCGGCATGCGAGCCGAGCGGAGCAGTCTGCTCTGCTGAACAGGAACAGCGACGGGGAGCGCACTCCACCTAGGCAAGACAACGACGCGACACGATGCGTGCGTACAGTTGGTCTGTTAAAGAGAACGTACGTGCGACGTAGCGGCGCACGGTAATGGGGAACCTGGTAGCGTACCTGCCGCTGTGCGTCCTCCGATCCGTCGTGAGTCAAACACGGCCGAGGCTTTTGGCTTGTCATCGATCGGCGGCCCGGCCGGACGGAAAGGGCCGCGACTGCGACGGCGCATAGCTGCCGTCAGTGGGAGCGGTAGCGTTGGACTTGATCGTGTGCGCGGTGTGCCACGCGCCAGATGCCCAGATGCAACATCGCTCGTAGAAGATCGCTTGCTTACATCGCTAGCAGTGTGCAACTGTGCATGGTCTCCTAGTGCGGCAATGGGTTTTCATGACAGCCGTGTTTCAGGGGGTTTTCTTGCTGGTTCTTTTGTGTGATTGAGGCACTCGTGAGCAAGCAAGCAGAGGAAGGGAGAGGTCCGGCGACCAGAGAGCCTCTCCCTAGGCTGCCTTGGCACTGTGCCGGAGAAGCTCCAGGCCCTCGCAAATGAGTGCTCCCACATCAAGGGCGTGCGGAAACAACTGTCCTTCCTCGAGGCCGAGCTTGTTGCCATCCGCGCGTTCCTCCTCAAGGTGGCAGCCATGGAGCGGGAGGGGGCCGTTGACATCCAGCTGAAGGCGTGGGCACGGGAGGTGCGGGAGACCTCCTACGACGTGGAGGACTGCGTCGACGACTTCACACGCAGCCTCAGCATCGCCGACAGCGGGCAGCAGCAGGGCGGCAGCATGGTAAAGAATTTCTTAGTCAAATGCGCCCAGCTCCTCCAGACGCTCCGGGCTTGCCACAAGTTTGCTGACCAGATTGAAGCGCTGAAGGCACGTGTGGTCGAGGCCGGCGAACGTCGGGAGCGCTACAAGCTCGACGATCTTGCTTCCTGTAATTCCAGCAATCTGACCATTGATCCACGGATTTCTGCTCTGTTCGCTGAAGAGAATCACCTGGTTGGCACTTACAGACCAAGAGACGAGCTCGTGAGATGGTTGGTCGGGGCAGAGGGTGGGCTGGCAACGCATCCGAGGGTGTTATCCATCGTAGGATTCGGTGGACTGGGGAAGACAACGCTCACCCGCCAAGTTTATCACAAGATTGAAGATGATTTCCCCTACAAGGTGTTTTTATCGGTGTCTCAGAAACCCAATTTGGGTAAGATTCTACGGGATTGTCTGTGTCTGATTCCCCATGGCAACCAGATCAGTGGAGATATAGAGACATGGGATGAAACGAAGATCATTGCAGAGATCAGGGAATATCTAGCAGATAAAAGGTATACACATAACTTAGTTTTGCTTAGAAGATTTCACTTTTGCTGATCAATTCTGTAGAAAGAGAACTGCATTTTTCTCACTGTATTTTGTATGGAACTACCACTTTCATTCCAAATAATAAGGTTAACGTGATCACCAAATTTGTCAAATGGTATTAGCTCAGATTTTTTGTGGTTATTAATTGAAGATTTAGGCAGTCTGGAATAATAAACAAATGCGTATTCTTTTTTACCGTACTGTTTCAGTTCAAAGAACTGTAAAACACTGTAGAGATGGTCATAAAATTCTCGAAAAAACTCAGTTAGAATGCAATCTTTCTACTATATAAACACAAAATATGTTGGGATTCAAGATGATTTCAACAGAGGGAGATGACACAAGATCTAAATTGGTTTTGATGTATGTAAAGTTGAATAGGTTTCATTATAAAGTGGCATTCCGAAAAAAATTGATTTACAGTGGCATAGTGTACCTCTATTTATAGGGGGTCGGAGCCCGCTGAAATTATATGAATCTACTCCCTACTATCAATATCATAAGAGTATGCTAGAGCACTGTGGTCTTTTTTCTCCCGAGGGGAGTTCAAGTTCTACGTCTCCCTGGCCGGAGCCGGAAGCCAGTCTTGGGGTCATTCTCACTTGCAGCCAGCCTGTCTCCTTGATATCTAGTATGGTCTCCCAGTGAAGGCTAATCCAACAACTCTGATCAAACTGACATCTGAAAATACTCTTATATTAGTATAACGAAGCAAGATCCATAAGAAGATCCTTTGTTTCATCATGCATCTGTTTTTCAATATCCGATAATAGAGAAATGGGTCACTGTTGGAAGGGTTTCCAACAAGGACACAGTATGCTTTAGGAGTTATAAACTTGTTGTACCCTGGTCATATGTCCAGTGATCATTACGAGTCAATAGATGAGCAGTGTTTGTGCAAGGGATAGAATACTTCTCCATGTAATCCTGTATTCCAATGAACTTGTCAAACCTTGTTTTGATCTTTGCCCCATATTATTCTTGTAATTGTCCTTAGAACTGGGGACTTATATCCCATAGATTTAGAAGCATTTTTATTAACTTTCGATAGCAGGAACTAATTCCTTATCAACCAGTAACAGCTGTGTCATCCCATATTTGAGAAATAACGTAATGAAAACCAGGACAATTCAGCAGAATTTTTCAAAACTTAAAATTCCCATCTTGGTCTCCTTTAAAGTCTCGACTACGAATTCATGCTATGCTTTCTCCTTTGGCACTGGTCCAGTGTAAGGCGGGTGATAGATATTGTTCTTCTGCAACAGTCTGAGCTTCTTCATTTTGGACCTGGTTCAGTAAGTGCAGCAACCTGCAGGCTCATATTTCACCTAAAAAAAAAATCCTGCCGGTTCATATTAGCATGCTGCTGCACAATAGCCTGCTCCTTGGTATTTCCTCAGTCATTTTCTCCGTTCACTTAATTTCTCAATAATTGGACTGTTAAGGCTCGGCAGAGTAGTGAATTCGTCTTCAAATGCATCACATCAACTTTGGTTTGTCATTAGTTGTCTAGGGTAGGCACATGGATAGCAAGTTAAATGTAGAAGGAATATGCATACCATTTATGCTAATGGTACCAAAACTATTAGTTGCTAATAGTTAGTGAAGGAATATGAAGTATTTTTCTCATTCTGTAGATGCAGTCAAATGCATTTTATCTCTGTTTAAGTTGATTGTGCTGCATATATAAACTTTATATGTATCAACTTTCTGTCAGGTACCTTGTTGTGCATCGGTCAGAACCAGACTGTACCATTTGTTCCTGACTTCTCTGAACCTATGTATATATCCCATTACTGGTTCATCGCTCCTCTGCCTGAGGCTGGTCAAATCTGAGAGCTTCATCTCATGTACTCCTGCGTAGAAGTACTTGTGGAACTGCTTCTCCAGATCGGCCCAAGTAACAATAGAATTTGGCGGCAAAGTGGTGAACCATTGGAAGGCCGATTCAGACAGAGACGATGAAAATAGATGCACCCTCAGAGCATCTTGCGTGGCGGCCTCTCCGCACTGGATGATGAATCTGTTGATGTGCTCTACGGTGGATGTGTCATCCGACCCCGAAAACTTGGTGAAATCGGGTACCTTGTAGCGGTGTGGGAATGGCAGCAAGTCATAGGCTGATGGGTATGGCGTCTTGTATGTGTAAGTCTGCACTTTTGGCTTCAACCCAAACTGGTCCTGAATCACTTCTGGTATTCTTGCCGTCCAGTCCACCTGCTGCTGATGAACGACCGTTCGCGGTGCCGGCATATGTTGAAGGGCTGGTACGGCTGGGTGATGAATCGAGGCATGCGGCGAATTTTGCTGAGCAGCTGATAGTTGATGGCGAAGTGAATCCGCCGCTCCATCGTATGTCATCATTGGCGCCGTGCTTCTGAATGCTTCTACGGCGCTTGCCCCCCTGCCGATTTCTGATGAGATCAGCTGATACTGAGGGCCCGTCGGCCGGACGGCCGATTAGTGAGGCGCCTAGATTGGACAGCTCCCATGCCCGGTTGATGGATCAGGGAAAGCCGTTGTTGCCGATATCCCCCAGGGTACTGAGCTTGTGGGCATCGATTGCACAGAAGCAATCTGGACGGGTTGAAGCGGTGTCTGTGATAGGAAACATGGTGCACCGCTGTACCTTGGAGACACTGGAGGCAGCGGAGTGTTGTACCCCTCGCGTTGCGTCAATATTGGCTGAGGAGCCGATTGGGACGTGCATGGTAAGTTTATGGCTGGCAGCGTGATCGGCGGGGCATACGCTGGTCCCTGATAGCCTTGAACTGCTCCGCTGGCCAGAGAGCTGATGACGGCGTTATACACCGTGTTGGTCATCACTGAGGATTGGTCGATGAATGCCTGGTAGACGGACTGTTGGATCATATCGGACATCTTGCCCGAGTCCTCAGCAATGGTGATGTGGCGGGGAACTGGAATAGGAGCCTTCTTGACAGCCTCCCCACTTCTGGTATGACTGAACGACTGCAGGTATATCTTCTTGTAATCTTCTAGATGTTTAGCTAATTCTTCCCTCTGGTCGTCCTTGAGATCCGCTTCTGTGACCTCGATGATGTTGTTGTCGAAAATTTCTGCATTCTTCGACATATCAGATCTTGAAGTGTGTCCCAGCGGGCGTGCCAAAAGTGTGTTGGCGCTAAAATCGGCCAGACAGGAATCGGCCGATGGTCTTCAGCGTCGGACACACGACCCGGGAGAATCTGCTTAGCTCCTGTTCGGGTTATTGCCCTGGTGCGGTTCGCGCGGCGTGCCAGTCAATCTGACCTGTTGATTGACAAGGAAATAAGAGTATTAAATTCCAGGCGCTCCAATCGGCTGGAGTTCCGATCTGTCCTGAAGAGCGCGTCGGCGAATCGGCAGATTTGCTGTAAAGATGATCGGCTATGGATCAGCCGATAATCACGTAATAATTGTAAAGAAAACTGCTGGAGCGATCTAAACAATTATTACAGAGGCAACACTTAAAATAGATCTAATCGGCTGTAAGGTGACAAATTGAAGAAGAATGATGACGAAGCCGATTACTTTGATCTCAAGCTGGATAACTGGTGATAATACTAGAACAACAGGTAAAACTTGCAATTCTAGTAAATATCGATAACTGGTGAATAAATCCAAACGAAACCACAGCGATGCGCCCGTAGTTAAAGCTCGGATATTACTCGATAAGCGGAACCTACCAACTGGCCGGAGATCAAGTTGATGCAGCCCTGCCAATCCGTACGAACTCGTGAAAGAAGAAAAAGTGTTGGCGAAGTCGCCGACTTGAAAGTAAATTGCTGGAAAAAGTAGAAGTATTGTTGTTGATTGATGTGTTGATCTCCTTGCAAAGCCCTGACGACTCCTATTTATACCCTAAAACTAGGACTCCTGGTCGATTACGACTTGTTACAACCTTATTTAAAAACAGGAAAACTACTATATCTATAATATCTTTTAAAAAGGAAACGGACTCCCGCAGAATCTTCCGCCGCCGTCTCCTAATCCAATCAGGACTTTTTCAATTGCTTCCTGACCGACTTAGCGTTGCTCTGTTGACCAACTTTTGACCGGGACCCTCCGAAGTAACCCCATCCTGTTGGCGCAAGCTGTATCACCAATCGGCCGATTTCCAACTGTTACCTCAATCGGCCGATTCCTTACTGTAGCCTTCAGATCTGCCGCATCGGCCAATCTTCTCCTCCTGACGCCGATTTAACACGTGTCAAAATCTGACGTCAACACATGCATGAGGGCTAATGTTGTATGGGAAATGGTAACTTGGTCTTCAAAACGAGTGCTGAAACGCCGAGGCGGACAGTCCGGTCCAGAGGGGCGGACGATCCGCAACCTATGAGTTTTGATGGACGGAAAAGTTGTTTCTGGTGAGTGATAAAAGGTGAACGGCGGACGGTCCACCCAGGGGGAGCAGACGGTCCGCCACCTAACAATCTTGTCCCAGGCCCACCGAATGGTTCTATGGGTGTCTTTGTTACTTGACCGGTTGAGTCGATCATGTCTGGTGTGCGAAATCTTGTGAAGGGCGGACGGTCTGCAAGCTAAGAAAAATTTGGACCATAAACTTTGGCGGTTCTGGTGGCTCCGCAAAGTTGAACGGTAGACGGTCCGTCCCTGGGGCGCGGATGGTCCGCGCGGATGGTCTGCCAGCTAATATTTGAATTTTGACAGAACTTGGGTTGTTTTGGTTCTCGGGGTCCTTGTACTGCGGATGGTCTGTTGGTTGTGAGGCGGACAATCCGCTAAAGTTGTAACGGTCGACTCTGATATGCATTTATTCATCGACACCGTAAGAAAAATTCGTGTCTCGTTCCCGGTTATTTCTTTCCTCAATTTATTCATGCAATTTACATTAAGCACTTTACCTTACTAGAATTTGAATTGCTACTTGGCATCATAGGTTGCAAAACTCCACTAGTGATAGGAGTTGGTAGAAATAGAAACTCTCTTGTGTTACTAATTAAATTTGCCTGCCTAGTATTTGTATTTTTAAGTTAAAACCGTCTATTCACCCCCTCTACTCGGTATCCTAGATCCTCAGTACATTTGAGGGTGGCTACGTATCCTTGTATGGTTGGTTCTATGCATGGCGTTGGCTTAGTGCGTTGCAATCTTAAAATGTATTTTTCCTTCCAAACCACGAACTTATTTTTGAATCCGTTTAAATGACGGTGTTGTCAAGAATTAATCCAAAACAATGAGGTCAAATATGAATATATTTTATTATTTTTTAAAAGTCAACATTTTGGATGAACTAGGTCAACATTTTAAACATACTACATCAACATTTTCATACTAAATGTTAAACTAGTTTATATAAAATGTTGAATTAACTCTTCTAGATTGCTGAATTGAGTTTTTTTGAATGTTGAAATATGGTAGATGTACAAATCTTGAACTAGTTATCTGAATGAGCTAGTGAAACTAAAATGTTGACTACATTAGCTCAATGTTTTCTTCTTCTGTTTGGATCGATGTGCTGTTTGACAAGCCCCATTGCTACGATTAGCTCAATATTTTCTCCATGGAACGTTGAATTACATTGAAATTGTCTAGTGCTTTTAAAATGCACGAAACATGTATTATAGAACACCATGGATAGTAGAAGAAAAAGAGAGATACATATACATGTGTAATCTCCCCCAGCTTCTGGTGGGCTCCACTCTTGCGTTGGGGCCGTGCCGCCGTGTGCTGCATGCTACCTGGTGCTGCAGCAGCTGGGAAGGAAAAAAAAAACCTGCGCCAGCCTTTCGCAGCGGAAAATGAAACCCGGTTAGTGGGCCGTACGCTGGGCCACTAATTGGGTTTAAAAAAATATACAGCTTAGCTGCCTTCCACAAGATAGATAGGAGCTCCAAGGAGGATCTATTGTTTTCTAAGAAAATAATTAAAATAATTAGAATTAGCTCTAAAACTTTTGATCTTGCAGTCCTCTGCCCATGCTCGGCCCCGGAAGTGCAGTGGGCCGGGCTAGACCAATTGCTCAGGTCTAATCATACATGATTGATTGATTGCCACTCTTAGTGTTGAAGATAAAGCATTGTGGTCCAAGAAGGAAGAATGAATTGGGTCCTTTTTAATTTCAAGCAATCCTTAGACTAAGACTAGTGTTGCCCAATCTATAAATTTTAAACATATCAACTAGAGCACATAAACATAAAGAGTCTAGGTAGGTAGCCACACTAACATGATCAAAAACCTAGTGAAAAGCCAAGTGAAGAAACCACACTAATAAGTATTCAAGCTAGGCAGCAAGTAATCAAATAAGCACAAACATATGGCTATCGCTCCCTTGAGCCACAAAGACTAAAGTGCTTCACTAAGAATTCACCTTCTGCATCCCCGGAACAGCTAGCTTTACACCATGTACAATTTCCGTTTTGGAGCTCCCATATTCTTCAAGAGCTATGCAAGAACCTCCAAGTCACCAAGACCGTCAAACACCAAGAGTAACAAGCCCCTAAATTTTTGCTTGACCTACACTAAGCTGCCCTAGACTAGAAGCACACTTGCTACCCTCACAAACACTTGATCTTCTTTGTAGCTTCAAATCATGGGCACTAGATCTTCTTTTTCCTAAAAAAATATTACAACTCACACATATCACTCTAGAAATAATGTTACAACTCACACATGTCACATTAGAAAAAAAATATCCTACGAACTGAGCCTAACTCGGCTGGTAAGGTTACTTGTGGTGTTTGTATTTCTCAAACGTAAGGTTAACCATGGAATGCATTGAAACTAGATAAATACACCGTCTGTGTTCGTTTCTTTAGAGCATAGTGCGGCAAGAATACGACATGTAGAACTCCAAAGTACAGAGTCTTTACGTGGACACACTTCGCCGTTCATATAGTCCTCTATATAGGTTACATGGAGGGGATTGAGTTTCGTTTCGTTACACCGAGATGTTGAACTTTGCATCATACCTAAAGGGACCTTGCTTAGAAAAGGCAAAATGGTTAAACTTGTATAAATTTCTTGGCAAGCGCAAGACAGTAAAGAAATCCTTTATTTGAATTGCATCATGTAGCTGGATGCATTACATGCGAGAGCAAAAGCTGTCATCGCTATTACTTGGACATCATCATCATCGCTCTAGGGTCGGAGGTGGTATTCTTTCTACAGCAGCAGTCCTCATACTAATGATGGTAGTGTTGCTTGCAAAGGGAGGTGAATTGGCCATGATGGTACATCTGTCTGCATTTTCGGAAGCGCAAGTTGTGGTTGCAGACTGGCGACATCGGCTCGCATATCTCTCCATCAGCCTCTGCAAATTGTTTGGTTAATCTATTTGGACAACTCGATATTTATGAACAAAAATAGCTACAAACCTGCATGAGTGGTGGATAACAGGACAGAATACATGATCGCAAGAACCACAGCGGCAGCTACCAGGTATATGGTCCTCCTCGTGCTGCTTTCGACGACTGCCATGATCGAGAAAGGAGATTGCTTGTGTTCGTGCTTCTTCTTCTGTTTGGATCGATGTGCTGTTTGACAAGCCCCATTGCTACGATTATATAGAAGCACCGCCAAATCTTAGAAATAAGTTGGTTGGATGTCCTCACCTACATTAATATTTGTGTATCGAATTGCCAAAGTTTGATATCCGGGTCCTCGCCTACATCACTGCTTGCATATCGAATTGCCAAAGTTTGGTATCTGGGTAGTCCTCACCTACATCAATGCTTGCATATCCAATTGCCAATGTTTCATATCTCGATAGATTTCAAATAAATATGACCATATCTACTTTGCATGATGTGTAGTTGCATGGGAAGGATCACTGGAGCAAAACACAATTAATATACATCCAAAAACCTTTATCTCCTAATTTTTTTCATATCTGCCGTTATTTATTACTAAAAGAAAAAATAGCTACTAATTATCTTTTTATGTACAACAATCATAATTGAATTGAGAATGTAAAAGTGAGAAATTACTTCTTTTTATAAGATCAGATTGCTTATTCATTAAAATTAAAATATCTAAAAAATTGTTCTATTAGACCACCCTAACTAGAAATCCTAGATTCGCCACTGTTGTCAACATCAAATTTCTTCAGATAAAAGAATTCATAAGCTATGCCGTTTGCATTTACTCAAAGTCTATCAGGGACTCAGGGTTAATCATAATAAAATGAACATATATGTTATCTTAGAAGTTTGTTTCACCCCCTAAATTTGTGACCTAGTTTGAATAACTCCATAAACTCAAAAACCAGACAGCTACGTCCTCTAGCTTTAAAAAAAGATAAAGTACCCCCTAAATAATTCTAAGTGGTTTATGAGATGGTTTTTGCTGGTGTGGTATGCGGGGCCCACTGATAGCATCCTAACCTATGCGCTCTCGCACTTGCGCGTGGACACCACCTAGCACCTATCATCAATTACCTCTTATCTTCTCTCTCTCTGCCTTCTCCACGCCACCTCTTCCCCTTTCTCATCACCCCTCTCTCTAGTCTCTATAGATGGCAGCACTATCGTTTGAACGTTGGGCTGTCGTTGCACGCACTGTGCACGGGGCTTGTGGAGTGCGGCGAGGGAGTCGGAGTTGACGGTGGCAGAGTCCCTACGCGTGACGGCGAGCACAACAATATCCTGGACGAAGACCGCGCAGGCGTAGACCCACCATGTTGGGCCCAGGCCACCATCGCCGTTGATGAGGTTTGTGCCGGCAACGCCAAACATCCTAGAACAACTCATTTCGGGGTATGACGGATGTATATGGTGCAGCAGGGTGGAGGTGAGCGATGTGACCCTCATGCTTTCCCGACAACACCGGTTAGCCAGCCACCCGAAGCCGTCATCAGCCCTGCAGACTAACCCGGTCATGGCTTTGTCCTAGCACTTTTCAAATTAGTCCCTAAAAATAACGAAATCGATCTCTAACCTTTTTCTCTAGGAAATCTTATAGAAAATTCCCTAAAAAGATTCTAGGTAGGAGAGGTGGATTCTAACAGGTAGTGTCCATTGCCAAACTAGCAAAACCATTTTAAAAACCACTTTGAAATGGTAAGGAGATAATTTGTTCGACCCTTTTAAATTCAAGGCCGTAGTTATCTGATGTTTCTATTTAGGGGGTTATTCAAACTCGGCCATAAGTTCAGAGCAGCTCTTAATATGTGTGTTTCGTTCACTCTGGAAAAATAGAGATATGTAATGGAATCTTGAATCGTTACCTTATCTACCTTCTGAGATAACAATCATACATACTAGACCCGATTAAAAAGTCGAGTAAGTGCGGGCCTAAAAAAAAGCTCGGTTAGTTTTGTGCCAAATATTCATGCCCACGACCACCCCATGGGCAAAGGCGGATATATTGTTTGGACCCGGCTAAATTACGGCCGGACGTAATTTAGGCCAGCAGTACGGCCGCAACATTTTTGGAAAGGACACAAACGCAACAGGCTCAGATTTCTTTTTCTGGCAAAATTCTGCACTTTCTGACAGAATTCTGCACGGCACGCACAACAAAAGAAAACACAATAAATATACAGATCTCATTTTTACTCCCCGATAAGCAAATCTTTGAAAAACAATAGGCAAATTAGAACATATACAAACGTATTTTCACCCATCTAATTCTACGCATTAACAAAATTTCAAAACTACCAGCATACATGTGATTAACTGATTGCCTCACTAATGCACTAACCAAACAAAAAATATTAGAGCTACTACAACTACTACTAAGCTGCTCATGAATCAAAATAGAGGTTGAGCTGCAACTAAATTGTTGTCGATGACAATCTGATGAACTTTCAGGCCACCAAACACCAAGCTGAAAGAGCATGTTATAGTGGACGAGGAAACTTGCAGGCAGAAAAAAAGGCACATCAGGTTTCAGGCCCTAAACACTTTTTTGTATGACTGAAACGAATAGAAAGTGTAGTTAATAATACGAAACGAATAGCTAGTGCAGTTAGTATTAGGACTAATCCCATCAAAAAAAAGTATTAGGACTAAAAATATCAGCAAGGCTGAAAACCTCTGGTAACAAATATTGCTAGTTCTATATAACCTAATTCATGATCATATTTTTGCTAATACGGAAATACATTATTCTAAATTTCTAGCCATAATTACCTAATTCAGAACCATATTATTGCCGAAAACAATTCCATAATTTGCCTAATCTAGAACAATATTATGGCCAAATGAAGTACACATTTAGACAAAAAAAATTGCAAGAAATGTACTTGCGCTCACTACATATGTACTTGTTTACTTGAGCTGGTTCATCTGCACATCATATCTTCTTCATGCATTGTACTTGATCTCCCCTGCAGGATAACTTGGGAACCTGCAATGTAAGAACAAAAAAAATAAAGACAAATTAGAGAAGAAAGAACGCTGTAAAAACTGTCCAACAATTTGTACTGTTTTGCCTTGACCTTATGATAATATTGCTTGATCGTAGTACACTTATTTGCCTGTTCTTACTTTCTAACTGCCTAATGAAGTTTGGTAACTAATCAGATGCACCTGCAGGCATGTCATACTTGTGGTATCGCAACTATAATTGAAGGACCAATAAGGCGACAAGAGGGCGGGGGGTCAAATGGGTGCCTTTTAAAAATTCTCACAGAGAACAAGGCCCATGTCCCGGATACAACCCGACATGCCTCTCTTCTAACCGTCAAGCCAACTAGTGATAAGCTCACCCTAGGAACGGTTAGAAAATTCTCAAAGTATTGTGGAAGCAAAGATACAATCAGCTGGCCAAAAATGAGCACTAACTAATTTTCAAAATGATCAATTCAAGTGCTAACTAAGAGGTAGGCTGATAAGACTGAAAAGCTTACTAGAGCTTACAAGCAGTTTAAAGCATTACTAAAAATATGGACCAAGCAAGCAATGATCGTCTACTCACTAGACCTATAGCATGAAAGAGGTATCAAGATTAATTTACCTGAGTGAAACCCGAGCATTCTGCTTATGTCCACTTGCAGCTGTTGATCGAGCTATAGCTGCAGCTACTGAGTTGACCTGCCTGCACAATAGAGCTAATCCAGACGAGCAAACCAAGCTGCTGATAATGTACTGTTTAACCAACTTACTAATTAGCCAATTCACAAGAGGCAAGCTCTGAAGAAAGAGCACATAAGTGTTGCTGTTGTAGCTAGAGTTGTTAGGTGAGACAAAAACAAAGAGTTCCTAGCTACTGGAACAATGCAACTACAGCATGATGGCCTGACAGCGCAACAGATGATTAAATTTAGCAGTATAAGAAAAAAGCTACAGGCCATACATGGGGTTAAACAAATCAGACAACTTCTATGCAAGACAACTCGAGTGACAGATCACTATGGTAAAGCAATAAAACAATAGCTCATGCAGTTAACTACCTCAACGTATCTCTGAACAAACCTCACAAGCTGAGTTGATTCAGAAGCTCCTGTTGCTGGATGAGCTGCAAAACACAAGTAAAGCAATACCTGCAGTTGTCCATACTGATTACCTATGTGAGCTGCTAATCGACCAAAAGCTGCTGCAATAGGAAAAGGCAAGCAGACAGAGACCGAGTTGCACCTGAAATTTAGAGAGAAATTACAGAATAACTGCAGCTGCAATCGCTGGTTACTGTTTAGAAGAAAATCAGTGCAGTTTTTCATATTATTGCCTAATCAGAACCATGTTAATGCCTAATGAGGTATATTGTTTTTGATAATCTAGAACCATATTTGTTTTCCTAAAGTTTCTGTTCATTTTTATTGCCTAATGAAATGAAACTGCCATATACAAAAAACACAGTTTATAAGTGCAAACAATTCAGACAGCAAAAACTTCATCAATGCAATCTATGATTTATTCAGAGCAACAACTATTTATCAGTGCAATCTATGATTTATTTCATCAGCACTACCATCAAAATGCTTGATATCCTCTACCTCCCTCCCCATCCCCAACAATCCACTACCAAAATGTAACCAAAACACAGATCTAACTAAAAAAAATCACAGAACCCATACTGGATTGTAGGTGGAGGGAGGGGATCAATTTGACTTACCTGTGTGCGTTTTTTCCTCTAGCACAGATCCTTCCACCGTAAACAAACCTTCACACACCAGAAATATGAGGAAAGAGAAATTTCATTATTTGGGATCAAATGCGAGCGCCTTTCAGAATCGGGAAATCAATTCGTGCGCCTTTCAGAATTTAACCCTCTTTTCGCGAATTGATTCAGTTTGGAGGTTTTCCATCTATTTTCTCAATTTCTTCTCTTTTCCTTTTTCTTTTTCTTCCCAGCTCACGTGAAGTTCCAATCTTACCCCTACCCCTTTGGCACCTTATCTCTCTTCTCTGACTCTGTTCTGTTTGGCTTTTTTCAGCTTCTTTCGGTTTATTACCTCTCGCATAATACTACTGAACAAGCCGAAAACCAGCCAACGAGAGATGTGGGCCTGATTCTCTCGTCTTCTCTCTGTTTTCTTCTCTCCCGACGATGGCCCTCATCCCGACCGGCGCCGCCGTCCTCCCATCCGCCACCGGCAACCCCCTCTCCCGTCTCGGTCGTCCCGCCTCCCCTCGCTGTTGAGCCCCCGCCCGTGGTCGACCATGTGACTGGGCTTCCTCTGATTATTTGCCCTGAATGCAAGGATGTGAGGCTCATTGCACTTACGGTCATGAATTCTCGCAGGAACCTTGGCAGGCGATTTCATTGCAATTTTTTTCAATGGGTGTGAACTGAGCAGCGGCGCAAGAACAGCGAGCGAGAGAAGAGAGAAGAGAAAGGGACGAGCTGTCTGGTGGCCGATGGCCTGATTCAATCGTGAGGAGATAGGGTGCCAAAGGGGCAGGGGCAGGGGCAGGGGCAGGATTGGAACTTCACGTGGGCTGGGAACAAAAAGAAAAAAGGAAAAGAGGCAAAATTGAGAAAGATGGAAAACCCCACAAACTGAATCAATTCGTGAGAAGAGGGTTAAATTCTGAAAGGCGCTCGTATTTGATCCCAAATAATGAAATTTCTTGTGAGGAAAAAACGAGCGTGAGCACAGGAAAAAATCTGAAAAAAATCACGACGCAAAAAAGGGGGAACGCTCACCTGATTTCTGAACCTGCACTTTCCTCCCACCGGATTCCAGAGAGCACAGAAAAAGTCACACAAGCTGTTGATGTCTCCTTGCCCAAAAAGCACACCAAATCACAGACGAGGAGGGCAGGGAGATTTCAGGTGGAGAGGGCGAGGTGGGGGGAATCGCTCACCTGATGCTGAACTTGCGCCACCGGATTCCAAGCATGCGAGGTGTTGCTGTGCCACACAAAAAAAAACGCCCAAATCAGAGACGAGTTGTAGGGAGATCCAGGGTGCGCGGAGCATGAACTCACCTGGTCCGAAGCTTCCCGTCCCCCTCCCCCACACCGTCGGATGCCTCACCGGATTCCAGAAGCGCACGCCGATGGCCTCCGCCAAACAAAAAAGCGAAAAACGAAATCAAATCGACGAAAAAACTTAGGGAACATGGGTTTGAGCGTGCTGCGCTCGATTCGCTCACCTGGTGCTAATCTGCACTTGCGCTCACTCCCACTGATCTTCCTCTGTCAGGATCCAGAAATGCGCGTGGTAGGTGCGAGAAGCCACCAGTGGATGCGAGAGGAGAGAGAAGTAGAGAGAGAGTGGGGAGAGGAAATGAACAGCCGCTCGGCTCTTTCCGACGTGTGGGACCGGTTTTTGGTAGCTGCACCGTCACCTTAATCTCTCACAAATACTATTGAACCAGCCGAAATCAGCTGGTAGAAAAAAAAATACAGCTAGCTATAACAGAGTCATTACCATATTATTTTGTGAGAAAATAATAAATAATTAGGGTTGGTCCTAAAACTTTCAATCTTGTGGTCCTCTGCCAAACCTGGCCCTACAAGTGCCATGGCCTGGGTTAGACCAACAATGCTCAGGTCTAATCGTAGTATCGTACATGATTGACTGATTGCCACATCTTGGTGATGAAGAAATGGCTGGTAACTCCCAGGTGCTCTGACCAGCACTAGGAAAATCCCTTCGCACTGGGTCAGGATGAAGAAACAACGCTGAGATCGGAAGGTGAAGAAACGAAGCCGCCTCTAGATATGCTAGAATATCATATGGATAGTCACTAAATTTTGAAAGAAGTAACTTTTTTTTCAATTCGGTTATAGCGCTCATCACGTCTTTGTTGCTTACAAGTCGTTAATAAGTGTATCTGTCCCTCTGTCATGAACCAAATTGACGTCAAATTGAGGAACGGACAATTTTTTCTCACCTAGTTACGATTTAGCAGCTGCAGTAGAAATAATCAGAATGCAGTACAATCTGCTAAGAATTAGCTCCAATCTAACCTTCATGCATAGACATCAATGCAAAATTAGCTACATAAAGCTGGGTCTCTGCAGCTGCCAATTCCATGCTTGAGCCCATCATGCAGCGAAGCTAAGTGGGGGCTAAAAACAAGATGGCTTCAACCGCCAATTGCATGTGGACTGTTATTTCTGCAAGGAATGTCAGCTCGACGTATTACAGGGAGTTGTCTCTTTGAGAATTGCGTTCCACTTCTTTTTAACGGTTTAATCTAGGAACTGGACTTGCCAAGCGATCTGGTCACTCCTTGCCATTCGGAACCCATGGCTAGTACCTAGGCCTTCACAAGCAGCAGCTAGATGACGTTCAAAAACAAAACAAGCAGCAGCTAGCCTTCACCGGATTAAATTAGCGGAAATGAGTGCAAATTTACAAGGCAGCAGCATCTTTACACGGCTGGCTTTCCCAAGTTCTACAACTAGTTAAACATGCATTACCTAGCTAACAGCGACGGCTCACCGTCCTCTTGTACAGACAACGCAAAAGTGGAGGCTGCTCAGAGCGAGCATTTAACCATTCTCCATTAGAAATCCACTTGTTGTATTGGATTGGATCACACGAAAGACCAGTTGACGAAGCAGAAGGCGAGGCAGTGCACGTTGCTGTCCTCACCGAGAACTTTCCACGCGACGGCTTGCTCGTAGGAGACATGGCGGCCCATTCCAGACAAGCACACCCCAGCAGGCAGGTACGCATAACCCTGAACAAAGAAGCTCAAAGATCAATTCCAACCTGAATCATGACTGTCATCCTTTAAAAATGGAAATGCCATGGAAGGCAATTACTGTGGAGATGAACAGGTAAATGTGAACAGCCATGTAAGAAATGGGTTCCAGGTTTCGTTCGTTCAGCAGGTGCGGATCCAACTAGAAGGCTAGCAGCATAGCTTCTGCAGTGAATCACAGGAAACACCTGCCCTTTATAAGGTTCTTCAGAAAAAAGGCTGGCTAGCAGCTAGGCACAGGGAGTTGAGTTTTTCATGCGTGAAAAATTGAATATGTTGTATTCAAAAACAGTATGACTTGCATGATAGTTATACATGCTGCACATTGATCACCGTGTCATAATAAAATTGTATAACAGCTACCTGAGGAAAGACAGCAAAATTCACATTACATGGTTGGATTCAGCAATTGTACCTGTTCCATCAGTTTTGGGATCTCCACATGCAATGCCTTTCTACCAGCTTCATCGAAGATCTTATCCAGTGTGAGATCTTGTAGAGCAATTAGAGTTGTTTCTAACATGTCAATCCCCATCTGGTTGCCAAAAGTAAACACAGGCTTTTCCTGAGAATAAGGCAGCAACGTGTGAGCTGAGCAAAGTTATGTTTATCTTGTTGTGTACAGTTAGCTAGCTTCTACAGGCAACCAAGCAACACCCCTAGGCGTATTCAATATATTCAGACTTCAATTACATCCCTGCATAAGACCAATCAGTTTCGATAAACAAGTACGGAAAAAATAATTACCTTGAAAGAGCAGCACAAGACAGCATCCTGATGATCCCAGAACATTCTCAACAATGATTCTCCGGCTTCATCCGAGTGCCTGACCAAATCCACCCCCAAATGGTACCTGCAAGCATGAAGTTTATGAGCTTCATACAAGTCTATCTTATCCATTTCATTTTCAACAGACGCTTGGCCTTGTTCAACATTGCACCACTCCCCTTACGACAAAAATACTTTTGTTCAGTGACAGAGCAAAAATACTTACTGGTAGCTTTGGCAAATCCAGCGAACAAGTGTTGCAGCTTCAGGGAAGCCAGAAATTATCTTCTGCCCAGTGCTCAAGCCAGACCGCAAGGGAGAAATAGCCATTGATACTCTTTGTACAGCAGAGACAATGCTTCGAACATACTGACGGGCCATAGCTGCAACGCTATCCTGGAGATGTATTTCGTAGGGGAACTGAAAGGCAATTGTCAGCACAGATCGTAAGTTGCAATCATCCTGAGATCCATCCCCAGAGCCAGAGGCGTGTTGTGCAGTAGTACCAACTTCAAGGCTAGAGGCCAAATCTAATGTTCTTCCAGAGGGTACACCATCCTGTGTAAGGTAGTGATGGTTAAAAGCTACGCATGTGAAAACGCGAGATTGAATAAACTAACAGTGCGGAGAAAAATAGTTTGGATTAAATGCAGATAATAGGCATATAAAAATGCTTTATTCATGGTGACAAGAAAAGGCGAAACACCACATCATGCACATAGTGATGCAAGTGCAAACATATAAAGGAAATGGAACACCATGAACTTTATATCAAAGAAAAATAGAAAGAAACACTCACTGTTTTCATGTCCAAAGGTATAACACGAAAGCCTGAAGATATCAAGGGAGCATCATCAGGGAATAGCTCATCTATTGGTGCAAAAACAAGCTGGAAGCAGGATCCCATTGATTTCTCGTCAATTCCAGTGCAAAGCTGAAAAATTACTCCAGTCAGAGATCTGTTAGAAACCTTTTTTACAAGGGGATCCAATACACTAGAATTATGCATAAGAAATGAGAAATCAAACAGACATATTACTAGCCATAAATTGAAACGGTAAAGTTCCATATTTATCGAGTGATTACTCTTAGTGATTTTTTTTTGCTTGTTAACACTGATTTGTAGCAACAAGACTGCATCTGGAAACCCACCAAAGTTTTTCATGATTACCTGAAGCAGATGGATATCTCTTGATAAAACACCATCATCATGTGTAAGAGCTTGCCCTTCAAGACGAACAACTTCTAGGATCTGCATGTTGAGGAAAGGCCACAATCTCATTACGCATACAAAAATATAGTACAGTAGAATACATAAATTTGTTTTTCATAACTGCAAATTCCATATTATTTCAGCCAAATGCTATGGTCTGGTTAAAAACTTACATTAAAGCTAGCCTACCAAAATGATAACACTTTACCATGGAAAACTTACGGTCTCTTTATCAGAAGAAAAATTTACATTACACTAAAAACAAAGGAAGAGAAAATGTCCAAGATATCACTTAAGTGAAAGTGAAGACAACCAACAAGGATAATCTATAGCAATAAGAAACAGAAAATCTGAAATATTTCCAATAGTGAGTAAATTGTGAACGATAAAAGCACTTAGCAACTAGCAAGTATAACAGTATCCCACAGAGGGAGGTAGGTAGCTTAACATACCTCCTCATTCTCCACTGTATGAGCAAGTGGCATGATAATCTGACTCCCAGAAAATCTCATAGGCCGCAACCCAGGCAGCGAACAAGGGCTTGTTTTCAGTGCTGAAGCTGAATATGCATCGAAGTTATAATCTGCCCATTCAGAACGATGTTCCCTTAGGAACCTAACAAGTACTGCTGGTGGAACACTCTGGAATACCGAACAAGAACAGAATAAGAATTCAAGCAATCGTATATTTAAGTAAACCAACAAGTAATTCAGATGAGCAGACAGTTTCACAAACTTTATTAATTCTCAAGCACTTACATTTTCCATTAAATTCTAGCAAAATTAACCTAGTTGAACTACTAGTACAGTAATGCCATACCATATAACCAGGCATAGTACAATCTAAAGTCATAAGCAAATGAAATTCATAAAGTTGTCAGTAGACACGGATGCTTTCTTAACGTATGGTGAAGTTATTCGTAGATTCATTTCAGGGTTATACAAGTGAACTGTTGACTGGATACTTTTAGACCCTGATTTTTAAGTAGCAACAGGCAACTAATTGTCTAATTTATATGAAACTATTGCACCCTCACCTGCAGTAACATGGATGCCTTAGCACATATGATACCTCCAGGAGCTCCAAAAGCACTTGCAGGATTGCTACTGTTCCTAATCTTCTTTGAGTTGCAAGCAATGATAACATCTTCTATGCCATCTCCACCCATGACAGACCAACCGTCATCATTGAAACCACTTATAGAATCGCTAAATCCTCTAAAAGAGCATAACATTCATGTTATAAATAAACAATATGCTCCCTCCCAAAGAAAAAGCATTGGAGTAACAAGAGTACATCACTATCTAAGACTCACCTACTAAGCCTCTGACTAAATGTTCGCAGGACAGCTGGTTGCCTCCCCAACGCATAGACAACCTCTCCACTTGTTTCTTGAGCAATTTGTCTGATGTACCGTAGTGCCTTGATAACAAAAGAGTCAGTGTACGTGCAGAAATTACAGGTAATCATCACTCCAGATATGCATTACATGTATCCAAGGGAAAAGGATAAACCAAAGGGTTTGTTTTCTAACTGGGAGCAAGTTTTACAGAGACTGTCTGAATAATGAGAATTGAAATTCACATTTGTGAATTCCATGAAACCATCTTATCTAGAAAGTTAAAACCAACAAGAAGCATGAAACACAAGTGCACTATTGATCATATGCTGACACTTCAAATATATATTACACAACCATGGCTAATATAGAGATACCAGATGATTTTGTAGGTACTAAGTGGAAATACTACGCAAATTTATATCTATAAATTGGCTTAATAGATACTGAACTTCACACCAATCATATGATTTAAGAGAAAGGTAGGTAAATATTTATACACATACTACAAAATTATATTATGAAATGTCAAATATAAATATCAATCTGGAAAGTTTTCAAGAACTCACTGCTGTTGTCATCTTCTGAGCAACTACCCTAGACGACTCATAGAGGGGCCGAAGAACTTCAGGAACACTCCAAGCCTGTAAGATAGGATTGCCGTGAATGAGAAACTAGATGAAGGAAATCCAAAATGAGTGTAGCTAGCATGTCGAGTTTGGGGATCATACATCAAGGTCCAGATGGTCCACTATACGCACAATCGAGCCCCCACCCTCACACTGGCGGACTAAATAGCCACTAGGAAGCATCTCAGCCCTTACAAATTGCTGTGCCGTGGCAGTGCTTTGACCACCCCCTGAACCACTCAAAGATCTCTCACAGACCTGAAATATACAGGAATATAAACACAGGAAACAATAATTCCCTTGGGTAATTTACCATGTTAGCAAGTTAGGTAAAGGGAAAAAGGTTCATATCTATACGCACCACAAGACTGCCATCCTCCAGAGTGGTTGTGTATCTCAGTGTCCAAAAATCTCTTGCAGGAACTAAAGTAGTAGGAGCATACATCTGAAGGCACAACCAAGAACAATATATAAGAGCCTGTTATTCTTCAACAAATGGAATGATCAGAACAAATGCTAACCTGCATGTAAACAAGCTCAATGGTCCCACCATTTCCAGCTGGTAACATTGTAAAGACTTCAAGACTCCGACAATCACGGAACCAAGATGGGCGGTCTTTCAAGATCTCCACAACCTATCAAGCACACTATCATAAGAAACCTCCAGAGAATTAACTCAGCGCAACAGTCTTTTCCTAAAATTTTCATTAAAAAGTTCTAAGTTTTGGAACCATGTGGCACAAATGGTTTTAGAGGATAAGTGTCCAACATGGCAAGGTAGATATGAACAGAAAACTTATTAAAGAATCCTTGTATGTAAAGCACCTAAGCTACCTGTTTTAAGAAAATTATATCAACCAAATAATACAAACACGATCTTAGCGCACTGAGATTGTTGTATTTGAGGCTATGTACATATAAGACCTCACTTTCAGACAAGACATACCATCATACAGAGAAAGCAGCTTCAATGTTTATCACCATGGAAACCAACAACAGATAAAATAATTTTAAAGTGTATCCCATGGAAACGTACAGCAGAAATTCTTCAAGTAATAATAAGTTCTGAACAAAGTGCCAAAGCAAAAGCTACCTTTGTTGGTTCCAGGTTCACAAGACCACAGGCACGGGCAGCAACACCCCGGCAACCATGTGAAACGGTCACAATACCGAAAGAATCCGGACCAGGCTGACAAAAGAAAGATCGATATAAGCATGTTCCAGTTCACTTAATTTTCATGTCTGGGTATGGAACCTCAAAAGACAAAAGTTATCAACCTACCTTCATCCCAGGCATCTGGACCCAATCAATAGCAGTCCCTGTAGCCTTTGAGAGGAACTCTGTCAAGGTCTCCTCAGCTATCGACAGGAGCCTGGACCGAAAGGGGAAAAAGATTAGCATAGACAGTAATTAATAAAAAGTAAAGTGAACCCCCCAGTTTCGCAGCAAACTAGGCTGTCTTACCCTGATGGGTTACTTGCATCCCTTAGGTTGGCAGGAGTGGTCACATTTGATTCACAGCTCGCGTCATTTGCTAATGAAGGCTGCAGGCAGCATATAATGGTATCAGAGGAAGACAAGATCCACCATGGGCATCCAGATTTTTATCAAATTCTACAAACAACAAAATGTTATAATATGGCTTGCCATTGACAAAACCTAGACTTACATTCTGCAGCTGCTGCTTCATGAACGCATTCTCGTGAACCAGCTGGGAGACCTGCTTCTGCAGACGCTCATTCTCCTCCATGAGAAGCTTGTTCATCGCAGTCAGCTTTCTGTTCACGGCCTGGAGCCTGGAAGACTCCTTACGCTGCTTATCACGGCACCTAACACCATGAACAATAGACGTCGAATTCAGCTAGCTAGAGTGGACAAAAAAATCAACACCCACACAGAACTGGCAAAATCACGAGGGCAGAATGTGTTTTGGCCATATGCACATAATAGGAATGAAGAGACTTTCAAGTTTGCACATCTCCATTTGGGGTAAGAATTCCTTCTCCCTGATTTCTACAGCCATCATTACACTTTACATTGGACCTATCGCAGCATTATGCTGGGAACAACAACATTCATCAAGATTCACCAACTAGAAATAGTTTTCAGGTATGCTCTAGCACGATTCCTGCCTGGAAGAAAACGCGGCGATGGTGGGGGCTCACCTTCGGTTCTGGAACCAGACCTTGATCTGCTTGGGCTCGATGTTTGAGAGGATGGGGCACTCGCGCAGCAGCTGCTGCCTGCGCGCGGAGCTGGGCTTGGGGCACTCGGCGTACACCCGCTCCAGCGCCTCCACCTGCTCCGGCGTGTACCGCACGTACTTGCCCGTATCCATGCCGCCCTTGTCGTACCCGCCGCCGCCGTCGCTGCTCCCGCTCCGCATCGCCACCGCCGCTGCCATTGCCGCCCGGCCACTGAGCACCACCGGAAGCAAACGCTCCTCCTCGTCGCGTCCTCGCGAGCTCTCAATTCCTCCTCGAAGCGATCAAAACCTGCGAGATTTCAACCAAAAGATACGGTGTCAGAAAAGACACAAACTGCAAAAATAAACTGTCGGCAATTAACAACCCTCCCTGCTCATCAGACAAAGAAACGTAGAAAAGCACGCAAAGGGGTCAGCTTTTGGCTTGAAACCGAGGAGAGAAAAAGGGCGGCCGCTGCAGGAGCAGAACACGCAAATGCGGCCTATTAGCCGCGGCGGAAATCGGGGACCGGGGAAACGACGCCAAGTCCTTTTCGCAGGCCGTAAAAAATCAAACGCGCAAGATGAGCGGCGGTTCCAGTCCGCATTCCATTCCCTTCCCACCCCGGTTTTCCCACGTAAAGAGCGGATAAAAGCTCACCCAAAAGATCAGTTCACAGGCTCGCAAGAAATCCGAAAAAAGAACTGCAAGAACACGCAATGGCTGACCGCAGAGGTACACGGAACGGGGCTATGAGGAGTGCCGCGGCCGTCACCTGTTCTCAGCTCTCAGCTCTCAGCGCGCTAGCAGCCGAGAGACGCACGGGCACCGTCGCCGGCTCCGGAGCGCCTCCTCACAGCCTGCCCCCGCGCGAGCCGGCCCCCGCGGCGGCGCACGGAGCCTCGGCCATCACCTGCCAGGAACGCGCCCACCCAGCTCCGCCGCCCTGAACCGGCAGTACCCGCTCGCTCACCGGGCTCCCGGATCCTGTCGAAGCAGAACGAGACGAGGAACACAGCGCGCGGCACGAGAGAGAGAGAGAGAGAGAGAGAGAGGGAGGGAGGGAGGGAGGGAGGAGGAGGAGGACAGGGGCCGAGAGCGGCAAAAGGCGACAGCTTTAAAGACGAGCGAGCGAGAGGCGGAGAGAGGGAGAGAGAGAGTGGCAGTGCTGCAGCTACCTAGCTAGCACGTCTACTGTGAGGAGCACGAGAAGAACTGAAGAAGAGGTGGAGAAAGCTGAGGGGAGAGACAGAGAGAGGGGGGGACGAGAGGTAGGAGGCCATGACCACGAGAGCGGGTGCACGCAGCCCGTTGAGCGTTGAGGGTGGGGCGCACGCTACAGAAGCAGCGGGCGTATGGCAGGTCACTGTTGCCCTGAAAAGACGCCATTATTTTGTCCGTGACATTGCTCTGTCGCGTGACCCTGCCTCGTTTGACGACGCAAATTGCAGCGACGAACTTACTGCATATAAATTGTTTTTATTTCTGTGGAAAACTGCACATGTGAATCAAACAGATTAACTAACCAAGTGATATGATAATAGATACCTAAATTTAAAATTATCTTTATAGGGTAATCCAAATATTCGTGATCGGTAGGTCTAGGGTGTTTGATTTTTTCGGAGAGCTAAACTTTACCCTTATCTTTATAGGGTAATCTTATTTAGAAGTATTAAATAAAATATAATTATAAAATTAGAAATTCTGAGCTAATTCGCGAGACGAATCTAATGAGATATATTAATATATAATTAGCAGATGGTTGTAGCTTAAGTTTTTAAATTCGTCTCGTGAATAAGCACACATCTCTAAAAAAATTTTATAAATAGATTTTATTTAATATTTCTAAACAGTACTATTTCCGTTTGATAGGATGGGACTAAGCTTCAGTCCAACTCAGCATTGGTGATGGAGGTGAGACACCATGGGCGCCGTGCCGGCAGTGGTAGAGGATGGATTCTATGCGCGTGTTGAATCTGTATATATACTAGAGCTTTTTCAAAATTATGGTAGAACATTTTGCTTTGCTAATTCAGAGAAAAAAAGAATCTATTCGGAGTACTCCTTCCGTCTCATGATATAAGGCGTGGTTAAATTTGACATAGTCTTCAATAATAATATTTGGCTCTTAATATTTTTTATAATATAATATTTGCAGCAATAAAATTATAGTCATATAAAAATAATTTTAAATATGAATACAATAATATCATTGCTATAAGACAAAATTTTTATTATACAACATTAATTGTAGGTCAAAGTTTTTAAAATTTTTACACATCAATCACATCAATGTTTGGACGCATGCATTGTGTATTAAATGTAGTCGAAAAATAAATCGTATTACACAAATGGACTATAAATCGCGAGACGAATCTAATGAACCTAATTAAACCATAATTAGATAATAAATTACTACAGTAAATATATTGCTAATGATGGACTAATTAGGCTCATTAGATTTGTCTCGCGATTTACGGACGAAATCTGTAATTAATATTTTAATTAGTCTATATTTATTCCATTTCAAAAAATTTATACGGGGATCGAGGCTAAAATTTCCGCCGATCAGCCTCAATCCTTACCCGAGCTCTACGGACAATGCATGGTGGTCGGCAAAAATCTGGCCAGGCAATAAAAAAGGACTGGCGCTGCTGGCCATGGTTCTCCTCCGTCAGCGCATTAAACTCCGCTCCGCTGGCAGCCGAATTAAGCAAAGCCCCCCGCCGGCCGCCGCCGCTTGAAGCCCCATACGCCAAGCCCGCCCCCGACCCGACCCGACCCCGAACGCGACGCGGACCGATCTAGAAGGAGCGGGCCCCCACGCGCGGGGCGCGCCCGGCGCCCCCCTGGTACATGTGCGTATGTGTGCGCGCGCGTGGCGGCGCTAGCCCTGCAAGTGGGCTCAAAATCGAGTCTATCCACACCAATTCATTTTCACGAGAGAATTAAATATTATCCACTCCACTCCAAACCTCATCTGCTAGATACCAACCCAGCCCAGATTCCTCTGTGCAGAATGTAATAAACTATTAGTCAAACCACGATTACAGGCTAATAAGAACCTGTTTCCAAATTATTGGTTCTAGACATAGTAATACTAGCTAGCTAGGTGGTAACCAAACAAAGCTTGACGCATCACGGCCACTGCATGCTATGAGTAGACAGGCTGCTATTTGCTGTTATCATAGAAAATATAAAATGCCAAATATTACGACAATTTAGTTACAAACATTGATCAAATTGTAAATCTTAATAGGAAGATTAATGTAATACAATGCTGATTTGCTGAAGCTACGTAGCACAAACAATGAAAAACTAAAATGAGTATGAAGCTTGCGGTCCTTGCAGATCAACTAGTCCTCCTTATCTGCAATCTAACCAATGTAGTGCCCAATATTTTCTTAGAGCTGGAATAAGGCACCTGCAGACAAATAATACTTTCAAAAAAATCAACACAAGGCATAAAGTCAATGTATACAGTTTATACAGGATGCCCAACAGGTTTTAACAGATGTTTAAATTGAGCGTGATATCTCGGAATAATACTGATGCATCATAACTCAAAAACAACGGATGTACGGTGTAGTCTGCTATAGCATGATGTATCAGCAGACCTTACATAAGGACCATTGCACCTTAATGTAACTGAACAAACTAAACCATTGCACCTTCGTCTAGCAAATTAATATTCTGAATTAATGTAACTAAACAAAGTAAACAAGAACTTACATGAGGACTAGAACTTCAAAAGAGTGCAGGAGCTTGATTGGGATCTTGATCTCCAAATGATATACTTGTACCTGATGCATTGAAAAATATTATTCACTGACTTAGTACTACTACTGCAACCTATGCAAGGGGAAAAAATACAATTAACTTTTCATCTAGAATGAGTGTGTTGGGCTGTACCTAATGGAATGACCAATGTAGAAGTATTGGTTGACTGATCTTCACAAAGAACTTGACCTGCAATGCAAATGTTAGTATCGCCTTTACTTAAAAAACAACAGACAATAATAAAATAAGAAACTAATGCAAATAATTGTTATACCGTCATTGTCTTCTTCTTTTTCCTTGAACAACCAATCTTTCCCGCATACAAGGGTTTCTAACATTTCAGGAGTTAGTGAACTTCTGGACTCCCCAAGAATCCTACCTCCAAGGCTAAAGACTGATTCGGAAGGCACGGTACTAAGAGGTATTACAAGGAAATCACGTGCCATGATAGATAAGATTAGGAATTTCTCGGCATGTGCCCTCCACCAAGTCAAAATATCAAAATTTTCAATGTCGTCAACACAATCTTCTTCAAAGTACATGTCAAATTCAGATTTTGGTGCACGAGTCTTTCTCCGACTTGATTTGAAATTTGCGAACTCTTGTCCCAGTTGTCGTTTCGTAAGCACCGGTGAGCCCACGGTGATGCTAGCCTCATTTGAATATGCCATAGAGTATGCATCAGCTCGCCTCAGACGTTGCTCATACTCTATAAAATATTTTTTCATCCAAACAAGAGCAGCATTAACACATGTATGAATCTGATCCGTATTCCCACAAATCTTCTGATAGAAGAACTCCACATATTCTGCTTTTCCTCTTGGATCTAATAGTGTACTTGCACATAGCTTTAAAACCATCATTAGCTTCAACTAAATTCTGCTCAAAATATTCCCAAACCTTGGACCTTCTAACACGTGTTTGGGGTGAATAAGAATCATCAGAACTTTCCGATGCATTTGCAGACATGTTGAGGTAACAGGCTAGATAACAACATAAAAGGAAGAAGATTCAAACTAGAGCAATAGATTCAGCAAAATTTCGGATTATATTTTTTTATCAGCTCAAGGTGTTGTGATCAGTGGATGGCATTCAAAAAATCAAAATACAATATGTAAACTGTTGGGTGGTCTCTGAAGGAGTTTTTAAGATTAATTTAGTGCACATGATTACAATGTGTTAATCCATCCAGTGAACCCTATGTTTTCCTAAAGCAGGGCAAGGCACATAAATCCACAACTAAGCGAACTAAGACAAAGGGAAGGAAATTCGATTTGATTACTTATTGCCATAGAAAGAACAGAAAAAAAGGGACGTCCAGAACAACACCAACTTTCAGAACAAGCGAATCCACCCAATTGAATCAAGCCATGACTACTCACCAGCAAAAGACTTGCCAATCCAATCCACGCCCGGTTGAGGAATTTCGCTTCCTCCAAACTTCCGAGTGTTTTAACCCTAGCAAGAATCTTAAGACGAGTTCAACCTACACTTTGCACAGAAAAAAAGAATGCCAAGCATTTGTTATTACAAAAGGAATCCCTAATTATAAAGAGCAAGTAGGAACTGGAAGTCTGGAACCCCCAAAGAAAAGTTCGGGTTTTGCATTAGTACGCCAAAATTCCACAAGAAAAGGCAGGTTTCACCAGACAGTGCCGGTGGATACGACGAGGCATCTTCCACCGATAGCAGCAAAAGTAATCTTGACAATCCAGCAACGAGCACCATATGAAAATTTAATAATCCTCGAGACAACGAAAGCCTTACACGAACAGACAAGGCTAGAGCTTCTGGTAGCAGCGTCTCTCCAGATCCTTGCCCCCGATGAGCACCGCCCTCTCGGCCTTCTCGACCCTCCTCCTGCGCTCCTCATCCCTCCAGATCTGTAAAGAGAGAAAGAAAGCAAAAACCCTAGCAATCGCCAGCGGCTTCAGAGAGCAGACGAAGAAGATCCCTAGGAGCAGTTCCCTCCTACCTGCTGGATGCGGGCTTGGAAGATCTCCTCGCGCTCTCGGCGGCCGGCGCGGAGGATAGCCCGCGGGATCGCGGGGATGGCCGGCGGGAGAGCCTCCCTGCGGGCGACTGCGGCGGCGGAGGCTGAGGACTCGCGAGTCTGCCTGTTTGCGAGAGGTGCTCGTCAGCCCATGTGAGGAACCACGGCTAAACCCAACAGTTACAGCCCAATAAAAAATCCAATAGTTAGTATCCACACCAACTTCACACCGAACTGCTTGAGAGGGGGAGCCCAAATCGAATCAGTTTATTTTAATGTTAGCCCGTTTAGCAACCAGCCTAGTAAAGCCCAAAGCAAAATCCAAATTATTAAACCCATTACCACCCAAACCATTTGCAAGGCTAGGTGGCGCGGCGCCCCACCGCCCTGGTCCCCTGGGCACGCGAGCTGCGGGCGCGGGCCCCCACCGCGCCCCGGGAAAGGACGCGGCTGCCGAGGCGGCGGGCGCGCGGGTGGGGCGGCCGTGCGAGGCGGACTCGCGGAGCCAGGCGGTCGCTCGCTCGCTCGCTCGCCCACGGCACCGGGCCCTGCGCTGTGGTGGTTGCTAGCGAGTAGTGGCGCAACTGGTGCCGAGCTCGTGCGCCCAACGCTTCCACGCCCGCCGGGGCGGGCCAGGGTCACGGCGCGCCCGGCGCCCCGCCGCGACGGGGAGAGTTGTGGCGCGCCGTAAAATTTCACGGCTCGGCGAGCACGGGGACGGGAGTTATGGCGCGTGGCCTGACACAGCGCGGGGGAGCACGCGCGTGAGCTAGCTAGCGGCGCAGAGAGAGGCGGAGGCTAGCGGGGCTAGTGGGAAGCCTGCTACAGCTCTGGGCGCTGCTGCCTCTGGTGCCTAGCATTGGCAGGTCAAGTCACCTGCCCTGCTGGTAGTACTCCGCCCTTCGCTCTCTCTCCTCTTTCTACCCTGCCCAGCCTACGCTACGCTGCGCTACAGTATCAGAAGTCCCGCGCCAGTATGCCAACACAGCGTAGTATATTGGACGTATCCACGGTAATAAAGGGAGATCACGAATCGCCAATAGGGGTCGGATCTTGGCGCTTGGGAAGGAACAACAGGGGCGCAGGCAGGGGCGACCCATGGTCCATCTCCGTCCATGGATGGACGCGTCGACCCGCGCGAAGGAGGCGAGGCCGCGACGGCAGCGCACCGCACGCCGGGTAAGCGACTGTTCTATCCCGGCAGCCCGACGCGACGCGACGCGACTACGGCGCCGCAGCCTGCGACCGAGCCAGCCCAGCGCGTAGGCACGCGTAACCCGCTCCCAGGGGTTCTTCGTTTCTTTTTTCCTCCCTCTCAGTCTCCGCTCGGGCAGCGATTCCTCTCGCGATCTGACCACACGTTTGGTCAATTGGAAATGCAAACTGCTCCGTCTTCAGAAACTATGGACTATAGTTAATGCGGGCTGATCTTTTGTTTTGCAAAGACTGTTCGTTTAAATTTTTTTAAATATATTAGATTTAAAAATTGATCATGTTACCTCCTATTAATTATAACAGGTATGATTGGAGACCCACTGTTTATTTGGTTCCTTAGATCCTCAATAAATGCAAATATATTGAAAGCAGAAAAATAACATCTACTTAATTGGCTCCATGCCCTTCTCTATACAATTATTTCTTAATATTTGATATTTATTTTAATTAAATGGACTTTACTACAATATAAACAAAGAGTCTTTATAGCATGGAGGGAATATGTACTCGAAAATATTCTGCATTAATAGCCACAGGCGAGCTCCCTGCGCAGCATGGTGGGGCAGCTGCTCCAGCTACCGCCGGAGTAAAACCCCACCCCGATGGAGTTTTTAGGCGGTCGGAGGCGAGCAGGAGGGTTGGAGGTGAGCGGGCGGCGGGGTTCTGGGCGTACGGTGGCCGGAGTAGGAGGAAAAAGGGCTATTTTGGCCCGGCCGCTGGTGGTTAAGTGTAGAAGGCCCATTAATTTTGGCCCAGCAGCACTCCGCTTGATTGGATTTGGTCCCTGCCTGCCTCGCTAACTCGCTCTCTCTCGGCTCAATCCCGTGAGGCCGCGCCGTACTTGCCGGTGATGGCCAAACCCTAGCCACCCTCCGCCGCTACTTATGGTTGGGCGCCCGGGTGCCGGCTGCCGCCGTGGTCCCTGCCTCCCTGGCCGCAGCCAGCGCCGCGGGAGAGGGATTTGATGGAGGAGAAGAGGACGACTGAGCAGGGGAGGCGCCGGCCCCGGCCACGGCCACGGCCACGGCCACGGCGTAGATGCTGCCGCCGCCGCTAGGCGCGCCATGGAAGAGGGACGACACTAGAAGCTCCTTGTGATTCGTAGCAGGGCATGGTTCCGGTCGGCGCTGGCGTTGGGCAAGGGCGAGGCGCCCAAAATCGCCCCTGTCTTCCAATTGGCAAAAAGAAAATGGTGACAAGAGATAAAATCGAGTATCTTCGGCTCTTGATTGAATTGGAACTATTACTCTCTTAGCATTTATTCATATGCTCAATGCGATTTCTGTAGATTTGAGGAGCTTCTTTTCTAATTTGAGAGTGAGAGTTGGCTGACATGGATTGGGCACTTGGGTCTGCATTTTCTTTTTTCTTATCATATCTTTATTTAATCTTCTTGTATCTATATTTTTCAACTGGCTAATTTCTTCTTCTTCACCGGTCCAACTTTCCATGTCGTGATAGTTTGTAAGAAGATAATAGTTAAACAATTAAATTCTTCTGACTAGAAGAGCTTTTTCGGCTATGAATATAATCAAGACAGATTTACGGAATAGAATGAATGATGAGTGGCTTAATAGCTTGATACCGTGCTACATTGAGAAGGAAATTTTTAGAGACATTGATAGAGATGAAATCAAGAATACATTTCAAGATAGCAAGAATCGGCTATAGACTTGCCTATGCCACCTACACCTAGAAAGCCTAGACATGATTAGTTCTTGTATTAGTAGAATATGTGTTGAAGATTATGTTATGACATCTTAAACCTTCGTATATGTGCCGTTTGTGATACTACTGTTGTGGTTTCAATATAAATGTCACATGCAAATGTTTTTTTTTTCTTTTGGCTGCCCTTATGTTCGTCGTGCGAGTCCGCCCCAGCTAAAATTTTTGGCCAGCTCCGCTACTGTTGATAGCTTTGTAAACACTACCTCAGATTAATCCGAGACTGTTCAACTTCCGCTGGAGTGGCATCCGTGGAAAATCCGGTTAGCCATCGCGACCACAGAGTGTGCATGTTGCCACGTGGACGGCCGGGGCCAATATTGTTTGTTGACCCACGGCGTGACGCGCGCTGCGGTCGTCGTTTCGTCGGAGACAGGAGCACTGATCATGCGTCGCCATAGCCAATGTCGACCTATGTATGGATCGATGATGCATTGGTTCACTCCATCCATTTCACTGGCCATCTGCAGGGTGGGTGCATGCACGCACGCTTGATGTTCGGCGTAGCCGCGCCCACATGCAGCGTCTCCAAATAAAATGATTTGCTCGTGTCGATCGACCCGGGCTCAGGCGCGCTGGTTGCGGGTCACGTCGTGCTACGTCGCCGGCCCGGCCCTCTCGACAAGTTAACGATGGATCGCGCACGGCGTCTGTAATTTTGCAGCGGCCGACTTTGGCCGAAAATTGTAAAATTCGTGCGTGATTCATCAGTTTTCACAGTTTCGGGACCGTCATTTTGAATCGAGCCGTGTGCTGCTTACGTAGGAGTAGTGTGAGAAGCGATTACTCCAATTGTTCTTTTTTTTTTTGAGGGAAATTACTCCAACTGTTCGTCACCAATGGAGCATGCATTTGTATTCCAACAGCGAAGTGCAGCAGGTGGCGTAGGCACGCCTAGCTGCTACGCTGCTGCTGCTGCTTCTGGCGGCATCAGGGCAGTGGGCCCGGAGGGGTGTAGTAGCCCCACCTGCCACTGCGAGGAGTAAAGCAGAAGCAAAGAAGGGGGTCTTCTCGTGAGGAGTGACGATTAGTAGATAAGAAAAAAAGTTTGGAAAAGGTCTGAGGTAGCAGGAGCAGGAAAAGAGTCTCCAGTGATGTATCTCCTGCAGCAGCAGTCGAACTGCTGCTAGTTGCAACAGTTTTGGCTTGCTTGCCTCTCAACCTCCCCGGAGCTGAGCCTTTATTTCCCCCTCGGTGCACGCCGGTGTACCTGCACATGGTATCATGGATAGTAGTAGTACGCGCTACCCCTGACAGCCTGCAACTCCGTAACAACGACACGATTCCGTGAAACTTGTTCTGTGGACGTGCTCCAGCCTCCAGCCGGGCCTGGACGCGACGAGCATGCGGAATTGCGACACGAGGAGCAGCGACGACACGTGGTCTGGAAGTTACAGCAGCCTCCAGACCAGGACGCGAGGAAAGGAGGCCGGCGACGCCGCGTCACGTGCCGTGCCGCCGGGCGGCACCGCTCCCCTCCCGTCGTCAGGCTAACCAACCATCGGCAGCCGTAGTTTAGTCTTGCGCACGGTGGGTTAACTTAACTAGCTAGGAGTGGCAAGCAAGTAATCTGACGGCGCCCACACGAGCGTGGGCCCGCCTTGTTTAAACCCTCCAGGCCGCCTCCGTCCGTACGGCCAGGCCACCGGCTTTGCTCGGTCTCAGCTTGCCACGCTGATGATGCAGACGGTCAGGCTGCTCCGGTCTTCGGAGCTTCGAGTGAGAACGGCAAGCAACCCCATGTGCCCAGGCGGCCAGGCCGCAGGGAAAAAGGCTTTCAGGAGGCGCGCCCGGCCCGGCCGGATCAGACTGAGACTAGCTTGAAACCGAGCCGAAAACGACGCGGAGCGCAGGGCGAGCGTGTCGCGTCGCGGCCTCCACCGCTGCCGGTCGGGGCCAAAAGGGGCGGTCATGTCCTGCCGGCGCCGCCGCGCCGGTGCCGGGAGGACCCCCTCCCCTGGCCGGCTTTGCCTTTGCCCCTTGGCGGCGCACGCAGGGCCCCGGCGGCCCCGGCCGGTCGCGCCGGGGCGAAAAAACATTCTCTGCGGCGGCGGCCCCCGTCGCCCGGTGATCCCTTTCACCACGCCGTCGCTAGCTGCTTGTCGATGCCAATGATGAGAGGAGCCGGGGAGGTCGTGCTCGTATGCCAATTGCTGTAGCTATCTAGCCGCCATGCAATCGGAATGTATCAGTCCATGGCATGGGCGCCGTGATCTTGCTCTTTTTCTTTGGCTGGCCAGGAGCGCAAAAATGAGCATCAATTCATCAAATCCCGTCTGCCGACTGATGAGCTAGTGGTTGTGCTTTCGGCGAATCTGTAGCCTCTCAAAGTTCTTTACACCAAAGGAGAGGAAAAAAAAGGAAAAGATCACTGGGTGTGAGCGAAAGATGCAGGTTCGGACTGTAAAACAAGCTGCAAGCCATGCACATACTATATATACAGCAACACACGTAGGGCCCTTCATGCTGGCTTTGGAAGATTTCGAGTTTTACCCGGCCGGGCCATCTTTGGAGTTAACAATGCCGGCCCAGGGCCCCCCCTGTGCCCCTCAAATCTCGGCATATTTTCAAAGCCGGCCTCGTTGGGTCCCTTTCCGTCGAAATGGAAAACCTTTCTTTTGTTGCTCAGGTAGGGCCCTGCATGGTCGAAGGACACGAAACTTACACTTATATTAACACACAAAGCAAAGGAACAGAACAGGCGTGGTCCCAGTTTTCAGCTTTAGGCCGGTTTGCTACGAACATCGACATCTTTTGAGCCATGGGTTTTTGAATCTCATGATGACAGGGCGCTGTACCAGGCAATTTGCAAAGGGAAACTTGGGTTCTTTGGACCATGGCGGGTAGTTAGCTGTCCATTGAACTTGGCAGAGCTCGCAACGACCTGCTTCGAGGTTACTGGCACCGGCCACGAACGAACGAACACTTGTCGTTTAAGGTCGAGCCGTTGGGCCGTGCCGACCAAGCTCCTGTTCCTTTTTCTCCTCCCATCGTTGGGCCGTGCCGATCTCCTCCCCGTACGCACAATGTGAGGGGGGTGCCGGGGTGGTGGTGCAATGCCTCGCGTTTCAGCGTCTTGCGTCGGGTGGGTGACGACACGCCGAGTTTAGGTCAGGGGCGGGCTAGGCTAACCATGGACGCGGTCCTCCTGTTACACGCGCGCATGAGCCCGACGCGCGTTCCTTGAACCTGAAAATTTGGCTGTGCCCACGGCGCTGTAGCCTGCAGCTAGCCGGGGACCCCTGCGATCCTTGTTCTCCGGCTCCGGTTTGGCCTCGACCTCTCGCCGATTCTGGCTATCCAGAGGTCAGAGCAACGCAAGCTAGCTAGCTAGCTTGGGACGACGGCCTCCTGCACGCCTCGTCTTGGGGACTGGAGGCTGCCTTCGATCGATCTCCGTCCAGGTCCGTCGATTGCTCGCCTTTGATTGCTCCGCACGCCTGCCTGCCAACGCGCGCGGCCGGCGCGGCGAACAAAAGAATTGCCAGGCCCATCCGCTCGATCCAAGGGCGAGCAAGTAGGGTATACGCGTGCAGGCGTGTGCGTACGCATTGCCTGGTGAGGTGCTCCGATCCACACTGGATGGAGCCTTGGAAGGCAAGAATGGCCGCCGAATGGGGGGCCAGGGCTCTCGCATGCAAAAGCATGGGCCATTGTTTGTTTGTTCCTCTGCGCGCACTTCTGTATAGGTTTACAGTTGCAAAAGTAAACTCCAGTGTGTCAGTGTAACTAACACTAACACGGGGCCAACAACTGCTTGGCTATACAGGATGTCAGGATAACCAACTAGCTAATCACCTTCTTTCAATTTGTATAATCAAGTAGGCAGTAGACTCTACGTGTACTCGGCTAGATCAGGGTATACTACGAATTAGTGATAGGTACATTTTAGCAGAAGAGAGACAGGCAGGCAGGATGCTGAAAGAGATCGAGCTGGCCGGCGACTGATGGACACGACAACTGCCTGCCATCTTTGATCCAGTAGTCCTGCGGTGTGCCGGCACCTGCACCTGGAGGTACTAGAATAAGAACTCTTACAAAATTTTACCTAGAACTGCAGGCAGTACGTAACAGAACGGTGGACGACAGCATGATGCGTGAGGAAGAACATGCCGTTGAAATGCCGGCGGAGACGACGGGTAACGACTAACCACCAGTGCGTGTGTTGTGGCGCCGAGAGAGCGAGCCATCATGGCCTGCGCGCGTCTGCCGATTCGTCGTCATGCATATGTACCTCTGAGTCTCATCTCGCTCCGACAGATTCGAGAAGGAAGGATTTCGATCGATGTGCATTGGTCTTACTAGCATCTTAGCAAGCACGATCTTGCCTGAGCTGTGTGACCTTAGCGAGACGGCGCGAGCGGGCAGACGATCGAGAAGAGCGTCGTCGGGTGTCGCCGTCGATGCGCAAGAAGAGACGCGGCGCTACGAGAAGAGACGCCGTCGATGCGATCGAGAGAGAGGATCGGAGAAGGTTTCCGGCCGTTCGGTGCAACAGCGCCAGGCCACCAGACGGAACTCTGGCCGCGGCGAGGCGAGGCGTGCCCAACAGTTGGGCCTCGTACAGCTCCCCGGCCGGCTCTGCCCAATATTCGCGCTGGCCGAGCCAGCGCACGCGAGTTATTCAAGGAGGCCATCGTGTTATTGGGCCGGCCGGAGGAAAATCTGCGGCCTGCTGCCTCCCTCCGCTCCGCTCCGGTCCGGTCCTCTCGAATCTGGGCCCTGGGGCCCTGCACCGCGTCACCGCTCGCCGGCGCGTGCGTCCTGTCTCGTCGTGATCACTGGCCGCCGGAGCAAAGGCGGCTGCTGCTGCTGCTGCATGTCCCTTTGTCGTCGCGTGTTGTTCGCAGGCAAAAACGCTGTGCAACACGAGAGGTCTGTCGTCCTCGATCGGTGTCGTCTCACGGGGCGGCGGCGCTAGCTAGCGTTTCGGACGACCTCGACCGATGTTTGCTGGCCTCTTGTGTCGATCGAGTCGATCTTAACTTCCCCGCTCGCAGGCTCGCAGCTGCGCAGGGAGGCGAGGGCAAATGTTAGGAGTTATATGCAGAGAAAATTCTCTATACGACCCTGTTAATGTTACCTCTCCTTTTCTTAGTTTTTTTTTTCTAGAAGTTCCTACATGATCTCGTAACTTCGTTTCCTTCCTTTTTTGGCTCTTCCGTCAATTTTGAACAGTAACGGTGTTAAGAACCATGTGAAAAAACCATTTTGCCCCTATTTGTATTTGTATAGCCAAATTGATGTTGGTAAAAGTTTGCGAACGTTTTGAAAAAAGAGAATTAGCAGAACATATTGCAGGGAACTGTTTTCGCATTAGTTATAATATTTTGAATATACTGACCTTATTTTTAACAAATAATTGTGCATGACGATTAAGCTGATTATATTTACAAATTCATTGGCAGCATCAATACATGACACAGAGATATGGTTGAGCAAATTATTGAGAACAAGGGCTAAGAGCACAGTAATATCACACATGAATACAAAAGGTTGAGAGATACATCATGGCAAATACATTATGATCCCAAATTTATTTGTTGGGCAATTATTTTTTGAAAAAATAGAATATAAAACAGGAACAATCGAAAAGAGTTGCTACAATACAGATGTTTGAGATTGTCAAGTTTATCAGGCGTTGATTCCCAGCCATCCTATTTGGATCCAACGCACGTTTCTCTGCAAAAGCTAACAGATAAAGCACGGTACTACCTCACAAGCTAACAAATCATGCACGCTAATACTTCTACTACTCTATTCTCACAAGCCACGACTAATACTGATTGGCTGCCGGAGGTAGATGAAGATTTGCACGGGGATTTAGGGAGCAACAACGATGGCTCGTGGTCTTCGTTGGCGTGGACCGAGCAGCCAGATCCTCGAGCTGCGGCGCATTTGGCGTCCTTGTGCTCTCCGGCCTTGCGAGCAGAGCAGCGGGTGGAGGCTGCAGCGATGCGTCGCGAAAACGAGCAGAGGAGGTGGAGGCTGCAGCGATGAGTGGTGGGGAAAGGAATGAGAGGATAAGGTTAGGGTTTCTTAGAAAGGAGTTTATATACCTACACAGGTGGGGGCGTGGAGCTATTGGGCTTTATTGTTCATGGGCCGCCAAGGGAGAAGTTGCTGCAGGCAACAAGTTTTCGGGTCCCCGTTCGTGCCCCGCGGAGGAAAAATAATCCCCACCCCGACCCGATATGTTTCGGGACCCCGACCCGAATTCCCCGCGGGGGGAAATAGAGCCCCATCCGTTCGGGTCGGATCCCCGCGGGGATCCGTTCCCATGGGAAAAATTGCCACCATGCCTGTGGCAGCCGGCGTCACCACCGGCTCGCCGTGTGACCCCCGCGCTTGCCGCCTCCGCATGGCTGGCCTGCTCCCAACAATAGTCGCTCAGTAGCCAAGCCACTGCGGCAGGGGAGCGGAATCCCGCTGCGCTAGCGCCAGCCACGACAGCCGCGGTGGGGCCCGTGGCCCCGCCCCCTGCAGCAGCGTGTGCGAGCCCTCCCGTGCCAGCGCTGGCGTGTGCGCCGCCTCCCGCGGGCGCCAGACCGCCGTCTCCAGCCGGGGAGGCGTGCTCGCGCCGGAGCTCCCCCGCCGGGGACCGCGCCTTGGCCTTGCCTCGTGCGCACGTGGGGGCCCATGCCGCCTTGCTCCTCCGGCGGATCCATGCCGCCGCCGCGGCGTGGGGGATGAGAGGAATCGAGTGGAGGGAAGGGAGAGGACAACAGAGCACATGAATCGATTTAAACCCTGGCCAGGGGTATTTTCGTCTGTCCCTAAATAATCTAACAAGTTTAGGGATAAAACTATTGGAAGTACCTAATGGAGCTAATAGAAGGGCCAGATAAGGGAGGAAATGAAGTTAAGAGGTCATACGGGAACTTCTGGAAAAAAGGACCAAGGAAGGGAGAGCTAACTTTAATAGAGCCATATAGGCAATTTTCTCTTATATGTATAACTGGCAGTCAAACTATCATATAAGATCTAATATTAGTCCAATATTTTTTTGCAAATTTTTTATTGTGTGGAACAATAAACTATTATTTCATAATAAAAAAATTTGTTTCGCAACAAGAAAAATCGTTCCAGCAATAAAATATGTGTGGACCGGTTTGTTGGGCTAATTTTAGATCTAAAACATGAAATTCTGGTGGAAACACTTGTTGTGACCGGCAGGCTGGAGGTCACGTGCGTGACCCCGAGCAGCCCCGAGCTAACGCGCGCGACCGCATTTCGATTGTTGCAGGAGAGGCGTCATTATTTGAGCCGAGGACCCGCTTAACAGAATACAATATTGCACATCATCCATCTCCGTGTGAAAAAGATGATTCAAAGAAATTGGTAATTTCCAAACGGAATGTCTAAATAAAGTTATGCTTGCTTACACCATTGTGTTTCTCCATCGAGATCTTGAAACTAGATCACACTTAACTATGTCTGGTTGATATATATTTTCCAAAATATTTTGAAGGTGGATCAATTTGCTTGTGAAGGCAGAACAGCTGGAGAGCTGGAGCAATTGTTGTACCTGCTTCTAAACCAAATTGTTCCCTTTCACAATCAAAATGTTCAGTTTTCACAAGAGTAAATTGCATCCAGAATACAACAACTAGGCACGTGCGTGCAAATTGGTCCGAGAACTTGTAATCTGCTCAATCTGATACACGAAATTGACTCTTTGGTGCGTCTACGGTCCAAATCCCACCACTTCACGTATTTGTCAACGTGGGCTATGAGGTGGCTGGGTCACTCGTCGGAAGAACTCGGCTCTCGGCTTGGCTCAGCTCAGTTGTACGGCTTGCTAATAAAATAAATAGATTCAATGAAGGTTTACAGGATGCGTGAACTAGGGCAACAGAAATAGGTGTGGATGCGCAGCCGCTAGTGCCGGCGGCAAGCCAACGCTGATCCTCCTCCGATGGTAATGGAGCCTCAACGTCGGCAAGCCAACACTGGTCCTCCTGAATACAATTGGTTACCGATCTGGCTCTAAAACTCTGTTCTTGCTCTTAATTTCTTAATGGTGGAAGCATAGCATTGTTCGTTTATGCTGGCATAAAAGCTTTTCCCAATTAGCTTGTAGTCTGTGCGAGCAGTGCATGTGGAATATTCGACCATGCTTTGAACATTTGCATGTTAGGCTTGTTTCTCAGAATGTCTTGTTTCAGAATATTTGCATGTTAGGCTTGTTTCTCAGAATGTCTTGTTTCAGATCGTGCAAATCTGCTAGTGTATCTCTGAATCGAGTAGCCTAAATCTGTGGAAATCCATGCTCTACTGGACCTTTTTCTATAGCTTCGTGTCCTGCTTTGCTGCACGTATATGCCCCCATCTAAGTGATACCTACACTTATTCCTTCAGTTAATGTTATTGCCCATCCATTTAATTAATTTCTGGAAGAAAGTAAGCACAATTCGAGCATTGGTTTGTAGTGTTTCATCTTGACTAATGTAAGATAATCCAATGCAGATATTCATGATGATTATTTTAGTGTGGAGATACATTATGAAGGATTTTTCTATGGACTTGGCAAGAAAAGGATATATATGGACAATAAGATAGATTGGTTTGATTTTTGCAATTCTGATACATGGTCCCTATTGTATGTTGAGGATTTCTTGAAGATTCTAGAATGCACAAATACAACATTTGCAAGAGTTTATTGGTGCGAGCCAGGGAAGTCAGTGGCAGATGGATTGAGAAGTTTGAGGGGTGATGCTGATATCATTGCAATGTCAAATATGACTTCCACTTGCAAGAACATCTTGATGTATGTCGACCATTTAAATTTCCTTGAAAGTTAGATACATTTGCCTAGAGGACAACATTGTGATGGCGTTTTCCATGATGAAACACAACTCCTTCAACAAGTGGACCATACTAGCTCCGAGAAGAAGTCTAATTGTGCTGAGAAGACAAGCAAGGGTTCCCAGGAAGCCATTCAGATAGAATATGGTGGTGTCGATGACTTAGGTGCACATGAAGATTCTGAGGCAGATTCTGACTTTATTGACAATTCAGATAGAAGATGGTGGTGTCGATAACTTAGGTGCACATGAAGATTCTGAGGCAGATTCTGACTTTATTGACAGTGACTATGAGATATACATCGATGACGATGACTTATTTGGTCAAAATGTGGATGGCATTATAACAGATGAAGAGGCTAACACTAAAGGGAAGGAGGTTGCTAGTGAAGATGAGTTAGAGGAAGACAATGATGAAGATGCTATGGGGGTTACCATAGATATCAATTTGCCCACAACAAATGATGGTGCACATACAGTGAAGTTCAATTTCACAACTTTTAGGGCAGATGTTGACATGGTGGCATCGGTGTTTAAGTTGGGCATGGTGTTTGCAAATGTCAAGGAGTTAAGGAAGGCAATTGATGCATACAACATTAGGGAAAGGAGACAACTTAGGAAAGAGAGAAATGAGAAAGATAGGCTAGAAGTGTACTGCCAAGGTGATTGTCCATGGAAGCTTAAGGCAGCTGTTGACAGCAGGAGCAGGGCATGCTCATCAAAGAGTACGTTGGCACCCATACTTGCAACAAAATTTGGAAAATCAAGACTTTAATTGCTTCTTTTCTGTCAAGGAAGTACATCGACATGTTCAGGGATGGTGAGAAAATGAGCCTGAAGGCTTTTGCGGCTAAGGTGCAAAGGCAGCACAACATGACCCCTTCTAGACACAAGTTAGGGAGGGCAAGGAAGGAAGCTTTGCGCATAATTCATGGAGATGAAGAAAGACAATATAATCAGCTTTGGGACTATGGCCAAGAACTACGAAAATCTAATCCTGGAAGTACGCTCTTCCTTACATTGAAGACACTGCAACATCCTAGAACCGGAATGGTCATGGAGCATTTCAGTACACTATATTATTCACTAGATGCATGTAAAAGAGGTTTTCTGAAAGGCTGCAGGCCCATTATATATATTGATGGTTGCCATATTAAAACTAAGCATGGTGGGCAACTATTAACGGCAGTAGGGATTGATCCAAACGAATGCATATATCCTATTGCAATGGGTTTAGTTGAGGTAGAATCAACAAGCATGTGGAAGTGGTTTTTGGCTACTTTGAAGAATGACTTAAATATCCTCAATACAGGTCCTTATACCATTATGAGCGACAAACAGAAGGTATAGCACAAGTCTTTCTCATGACTACTCTGTATTTAGTTTCATGTTTGTCTCTTTACATGTTTTTGTGTGTATCAACAGGGCTTGATCAATGCCGTGACTGAAATGTTCCCAGATGCTGAACACAGGTTTTGTGTGAGGCACTTGTATCAAAATTTCAACTCGATTCACAAAGGAGAAACACTAAAGAATGATCTGTGGGCAATAGCTAGATCTAGCAATATCCCTCTGTGGGAGAAGAACATGGAGCAAATGAAGAAGGATAGCCTAGAAGCCTATGCTTGGGTTGAAGAAGTGGCACCTGGTACATGGGTCAGGGCCTTCTTTAGTGATTTCCCTAAATGTGACATGCTACTGAACAACAACTGTGAGGTCTTCAATAAGTAAGTTACTACATAATGCTAAGTCATTACCTATTGTTACCTCACAGCTTGCACTAACATCCTTTTCATATTCCATTAGATATATATTGGATGCCAGGGAGATGCCTATATTCTCAATGCTTGAGAAAATCAGGTGCCAAGTCATGAACAGGATTTATACAAAGCAACAGGAAGCTAAACATAAATGGATTGGTACCATATGTCCCAAGGTGAAGAAAAAGCTTGATAGACATATAGAGAGCCCAACATCTTGTATGGTATATCCTGCAGGAGGAGGGGTTTTTTCGGTCAATGATAAATATGGGACCAACATTGTGGACATAAATGTGAGGTCATGTGACTGCAGGAGGTGGCAGCTAACAGGTATACCATGCTGTCATGCCATTGCATGTTTCAGACATGACGAAATCAAACCAGAAATAATAGTGCATGAGTGCTATTCTATTGCAACATACATGCATGCATATGGATATAACATATGGCCTGTGAGAGATAAAATACATTGGGAAAAAATGAATGGGGTTGATGTCCAGGCACCTATCTATGAGAAGAAGGTAGGGAGGCCTGCAAGGAATAGAAACAAAAATCCAACTGAATTAGAAGGTGGTATCAAACTTAGCAAACATGGAGTCACGATTCGCTGTAATGTTTGTAGATCATCTACACATAATAAGAAAACCTGCCATAAATATTCAGATAAGAATACGCCTAATCCAGAAGAAGAATTGGAAGAATATGACAACCCAAGCATACTAGAGGTATATGATGTTTAATCTATTTATCTATTTACATTTCAACAAGAGAGTTCATTTTTGTATGAAAAACACCATACTGATGCCTTTATTTTCCAGGACATTATGCCAGCTAGACTCAATAGTGCAATGGATTCAAGTGAAACTTCGGGTACTATGATCTTCAATCTGTTGCATCAGGTAGAGCACTACAGCTCTCTTTATTACTTAAATTAAATATATAATCACCTTTGTGCAAATACTATGTAGGATAACATAGCACAATCAGGGATGCAGCCTCGTGGTCCATTGCCGGAAGAAAATATGTTTGTAGCTGTGCAAAGGGATAACCCACCTAACCCAAGGGTTAATATAGCAATGAACATAGGTAGATCTCGAACTATAGGTACAAGGTCAAGGAAAAAGGTAAAGACAACAACAGATGCTGAAGGGGAAAAGGAAGGGGAGGAGGACGTGCTGGCAGAACAAGAGGCAGAGGAGGAGGAAGGGGGTGTGCCAGTGGAGAGCAGTCTCATGTTGCATCTGAAGAATTGAACACTGCACGGTCAGCTCCAGGAGAGTACTGAGTTCATGACTCAAAGGGCCATGTCAACAAAATGTTCCTCTTTGAGATTATTCATCATTTTTATATGGATATTTTATCACATTTTCTAATACATATTTCAAATTCTTTCATTCTAAATTGTTCTAGAACGGAGTTCCATTTCAAATTCTAATGCATACTGATGCTTGTACAAACCTTTTAGAGTAAATTGTGAGCTGAGTCGTGTGTGTATGAATTTGTTTTTTTAGATTAATGTGGATTCAGTTGTGAGCCACACACAACACCTATGATGAGCTGAGGCAACCCAGCACATCGAGCTGAGCTATTCTACTCGAGCTGAGCTGTGCCTAGCTATCTCATGCCCACCGTGGACAAATACGAGAAGTGGTGGGATTTGGACCGTAGACGCACCAAAGTATTAAGTTCGCGTATCGGATTAAGCAGATTACAAGTTTATGGACCAATTTGCACGCACTTGCCTAGTTGTTGTATTCCGGATGCAATTTACTCTTTTCAGAATCAGTCCTTGTTTTCTTAAAAAAAAGAATCAGTCCTTGTACCGTTGTGTTTCTCCATCGAGATCTTGAAACTAGATCACACTTAAGTATGTCTGGTTGATATATATTTTTCAAAATTATTTTGAAGGTGGATCGATTTGCTTGTGAAGGCAGAACAGCTGGAGACCTGGAGCAATTATTGTACCTACTTCTAAACCAAATTGTTCCCTTTCACAATCAAAATGCACTGGTCACCACTGCATCGCTGCTCGTACATACGTACGATCAGTTGGGAGTACGGAAGCATGCACGCGTGGCTTGCTATCTAATAAGCACGTGGAGAACTCCCTCGTTGCGCATGATATGATTGGTGCATTTGGTTGTACCCAAGCAAAAGCATGAAGCATCTATCCAATCCTCCGGATAACCTGTTCCGCGCTTGCTGTTTGGCTGGCTCCGCGCGCCGGCTGACGTTTGATCTTGTTTACGGCCGGGCAGAGTGCGTGGTCTGTCGCGGGCCAACTTGGCCCGGCGGCTGGCTGGCTCAGGCCGGAGTGCCGACGAAAGGGACTCGACCATGTACCACTTGACGACCGTCGCAAGTGGCTCTCGTACAGCCAGCAGCCAGCAGCCAGCAGCCAGCAGTGCGCCCCTTCGTTCATTCCGTCCCATGCACGCATGCTTGGGGATGGCTCGAACGCGTTCGGCGTCAAACAACACAAGCCGCCGGTCCGGCTGGTGGACTCAGGCGTGGGCTTCCGTCCGGACGGTTGCGTTTCGCCGAGGCCTCGTGGGAATCTCGACACGTGCAGGGGCGCAGCTAGCACTATATATCACTACTACTGTACCCGTGTACAATACTGCGAGCATCCAGCACGGACCTATATATGACAGTAGACCAAAAGGTCGACTGGATCGCAAGCAAGATCCCCCAGGCGCCGTTCCACAGACCACGAGTCCGCCGTGGACCAGCACACACGGCTCCGCTGGCTCATGCTACGAAGCACGGGGAGGGGGCATGCTAGCCGTAGATCATCACGCCTCGGATCTATATGGCTGGCGGGCCGCCAGGATCAGCATGCATCGAGGAACCCATGCGCCTATGATAAACAAATGGAGCGATGCGTAGTCTGATGCCGTTGCAGAGCCCCGGATCACGCGGTCACGAATGCAGCAGAGTCGGTCGTGCAGCACTGCATCCAGACCTAAGGACTAAGGAGGGAGGGCATCGTGCAGCTCCCACGGCTGCAACGCTGCGTGCCCGTACGATCGGTTCAGACTATGTGCCGTAGTTAGTAGGGCTCCACAGTTTACAACACGTGAAGGATCCGCTCCTTCAGACGACAAGCGCGTGGCACAATGCACCGGCGCATCCTCTGCCACCGGCAGGCGTGCTTCAGAATGCAGACCAGCTTCTTCATTCACTTGTACTCCACTCATGTACCACCAACACATGTGCGGCACCTGCGATAAGCTTTCCAAAGGAAAGAGTCGGGGCGAAAAGCTCAAAACTATGTGACCATGCATCCAGTGTCGGCTAACTTCATATTGCTTCAATCCACGGCCAGGATCCCGCAACTGGAATTCAGCTTTGCATTATTGGATGATCGGAGGATTCAGATAACCACCGTCCAGCGGTTTCGTGGCATTCATGCTGACAAAATGAAAACATAGCAGCTGCAAGAGTTTGACATAGGAAAGGTCGTGCCCTGTCAAATTGCAGAGACAAATACAAGCATCTCAAGTCTCAACTAAATCCACAACTGGATTTCGTGGTTCGAGAACCACCATGACGCTGCAGCTAGGTCCCATGGCACTTAGCCCGCCCTTAACACAACTCAAACTTTATTCCAAGCTAATCCATCAAAGAGGTTATTCATCAACTTCATCCGACTCCAGCACACATCACGACCGACCACGACAGAGTTCTAACGACCAAGTCACGACACAAGAAAGCCCTTACACCGAGAGTCTCCACAAGACCCAACAAACATCGCGATTCCGCTTCACAGCAGACTTAACACACAAATGGAGATGCACGCAGCAGTTCCTTCGTTCTGAGCTTAGCCTTCCACAAGCTTTAGATTGGCTTATTGAAAGGTCATGCAATCAAGCCCGCTCCACCGTGTATTCGATGAGAGGTTTCTGCAGCCTCCCCACGCCGCCGCCCTCTGTTATGGTGAGCCTCCGTGCTACTTTCATGAAGTCGCTGTCACGCAAAAAGAATGACTTAGATACATCATGCATGCCCGTTTTATGTAACAAAGATATCGTATACAACTATAGACTATAGAGTAGACAAGGCTCAAAAAGGTAAATAAAAGCTGAAGATATTATCGGTTGGCTCACCTGAATGGTTCTTCACCAGTATGCTTGACAGCACCAGCAGCGTCGCGGTAACGGAGGTGGCTCATTATTTCTGCTTTCTCGATCCCGAACATGTCAGCTAACTGACCATACAGCTCTTCGTAAGATCCAAAGACAGACAAATCGATAGTCCGACCAACATCCTCTGATTCCATAAATACCTTGCAATGCCCGACTTCTAACCCAAGATCTGAAGCCTCGCGACCTTGGGATGGGAAACCGATGCAGATTGATGAACCAGAACCGTCAGATACATTTCCTGTCTTCTGTACATTGCCATCAGATGAGCTGTTTCCAGTAACCTCAGGGGAGAATGTCTCCCTTGAACCTCCAGAATTCATCTGCTGCTCGGTAAGGATAGGCTTTCCAAACAGCATTATATGGGGTTTCTTTCTGTCATCAGATTTCTCTGTGCCCTGTGGTGTGCCAATTGTCAACAAGCAAGAGACACTCTCTTTGACTGGTGCACTGGTGATCACGAAACCCTTGGATATGCGCGATTGCGGAGTGATCGCATCAAGTCGGTTAAAACCACCGCCTTGGAACAGACCGAGGTGCAGCTTGTTAAGCTGGTGGTCTGTTAGGGGTAAACCAAATTGACCATGCCTGACTACCTGTATGCCTGCAGGAGCGTTGTCCGGGAAACAGCAAATGGGGCTGTTGCTTGGACCAAGGGGGTTGCCGTGGAAAATTGGATTCAACAACTGACTTTCAAATGGAAAGTCAGGATGTTGGGGCACCCGCAACTTCTTTCTAGGTGGAGAAAATGGTCCCAGGTGAATCGGTGGAATGCTTGATACAAGCTCCACTAGCCATGGGTTGACACATTTCACATTCTGCAGCAAGTCTGGTTCATCCCATGTCACCTGCAGCAAATTGGCAACTCTGTGAATGGGCAAAAGGACACAGTGCAGAAACTGAAAATAAATGCTGGTGCTTGCAGAGCTTATATGGACAAAACAAACACCAAACAATAAATAGTTATGACAATTTCACAGGTAAACTCTTTTACAGTTAAAAAGTAAATTCTCTCTACATTGATGACATCAGAGACAATAGGAATAAGCTGGTAAGCTTTCAATGTCTCACTTAACACTACTAGCAGACACCTCCCTTTGTATTCCTACATTGCATGTAAATCTATTTATCAAGGCAATTCTAAGAAAATCAAACAGACTACGGTGAAAAGAGACAGAGAACAAACATGTAGCACATTCAAGTTAAACTAATGCTAGATCAATGTCATCACTAGTACATCAACATCTCTTTCTCAAGGTACATATGTACAGTGCTAGGCTGCAATTAAGGATCAACTAGCAATCTTTTAAGGCACTGATCATATAGCCAAATGTAAGGTACGACCATTAACTCGGAAAAAGGACCAATTGATTCAGGATCCCAGGACCGAGATTCTACAAATGTAGAAATGGATGTCTGTTGGAAGTATGTGATTGTATATTAGTTCACTCCCCACATTTTGATTTCAGCTAGATACAAGTAAATCAGATCATGATTGTAAGAGAGGATCCATAAACGCATCAAACAAAACCTCCAAAATCTCCTAATTCCTCTGAAATCTGGATGCTAACAACATGACACTTATCAGCTTTTAAATTGTGCGGAGACAGACACAGAAAGCTTAGTAGCTAAAAGATGCTGCAAACTGAATTTATCATCTATGATGATAGGATACATGAGGAGATGAGAAATAAAGTGGTAGAAGATAACGGCACCGATCTCACTTCTCACTTTCATCATGGTGCAACATGACACTTATCAGCTTTTAAATTGTGTGGAGACAGACACAGAAATCTTAGTAGCTAAAAGATGCTGCAAATTGAATCTGTCATGTATGATGATAGGATACATGAGGAGATGAGAAATAAAGTGGTAGAAGATAATGCCACCGATCTCACTTCTCACTTTCTCAATGGCCAGAAGAGACTGTTGAAAGATTAACAATTTGAAGACAATACGTTCCAGATGAGAAACCAACTGGATCAAACAGATGGTACAGTTCATCATAGGTAAAGCGGGTTTTACGTTTTTCGAAACGATGGCAAAAGCCTTGCCGTATATATTATTAGAAGTAGAAGAAGAAACACGACCAAGTTTATAGGGAAAACCGGACCCAAAAACCATACAATTAATGTGGATGGCAACACACTACACCACAACAGGTAGCCCAACTCCTGCAACTCAACACTAGAAAAACTGAAAAAAACACTACAGAGAACCCCTAGCCACCGAAACAAGAGTAAATTCCCTCAGTGCCCAACAAAACAACAACATAGCCTTTTTTGTCCCAAGCAAGTTGGGGTAGGCTAGAGATGAAATCCATAAAAAAAACCAAAGATCACGGATCTTCAGGTACGTGGATGGCGAGTCTCCAAGCGCTCCTATCCAAAGCTACCTCTTTGGAGATATTCCACTCCTTAAAGTCTCTCTTAACCGACCCATCCCAAGTCAGTTTAGGTCTACCTCTACCTCTCTTTACATTTTCGGCCTGCTTTAGAACCCCACTACGCACCGGCGCCTCAGGGGATCTCCGTTGGACATGTCCAAACCATCTCAATCGATGTTGGGTAAGTTTCTCCTCAATTGGTGCCACCCCGACTCTATTCCGAATAACTTCGTTCCGAACTCTATCCCTTCGTGTGTGCCCGCAAAACCACCGCAACATCCGCATCTCTACTACACTCAGTTGTTGGACATGTCGTCTTTTTGTAGGCCAACATTCAGCACCGTATAACATCGCCGGACGAATCGCTGTCCTATAGAACTTACCTTTTAACTTCTGTGGCACCGGACGCCAGAACTTGACACCACTTCAACTAGGCAGCTGAGATTCTATATCTAACATCTTCATCAATGTCGCCATCCTTTTGAAGCATCGATCTTAAATACCGAAAAGTATCATTCTGGTCCACCACTTGCCCATCGAGGCTAACATCTCCATCCTCATGCCTAGTCGCGCTGAAATCGCACATCATGTACTCGGTCTTGGTCCTACTGAGTCTGAACCCTTTCGACTCTAAAGTGCGTCTCCACAGCTCTAACTTCCTATTAACCCCTTCCCTACTCTCGTCAACCAGCACAACATCATCAGCAAAGAGCATACACTAAGGGATATCATCTTGTATATCCCTTGTGACCTCATGCTGACCCCTGATGTAGGCCTGTGTTAATAGGAAAGTCAGTGGTGTCACCATCACATGTCTGGACAAACGTCATCGCATCCTTATACATATCCTTGATGAGGGTAATGTACTTAGTTGGGACTTTGTGCTTCTCCAAAGCCCACCACGTGACATTTCTCGGTATTTTATCATACGCCTTCTCAAGGTCAATAAACACCATATGCAAGTCCTTCTTCTGCTCTCTATATCTCTCCATCAATTGTCTCAGTGCCCAACAAAAGCTAGATAAAAAAAAAACTGAGAAGCAACAAAACCATGAAGGGGCTACAGACTGCAAACTAATACTAGGGTACTAGAAACAAATTACAACTAGGGTTTTATGGTTAGAAGTGAACTGTGCCCAACTTGTTCCCATCCTAGTCTAACACAACTGGACATGTAGCTTTTTGCCCGCCTATGTATCTCTCCCATGCCTCAGATGTCCAGTTTCATGATTAAACTTTTGTCCAGTAATCTAAAGGCTTTTGGATGCTTCGTGTGGGCTACAGACGTGCGAGCACCATATCCTGTGTACTGGTCATATTTCAGATGCACCTAGTGCCAATCAGAGTGCGTCAGGCAAAGATCACCTTTGAGCAAGCTATGCATATTCCATATTTACACTGAATTAATGGTTCCACAAGAGCCATTAATTTTCACAGGGCATGAAACATTCATAGATACCAGAACAAAACACTAGTAACCCAATCAAGAAGTAAGTTGGAAAGTAGTACGCATCATTTAATAATGCAGTATGCATAGATGTACAGGCGATATGAGTTAAGTGGAACCTGAAGAAGCCTCCACGGTGAATTTGACCATCGGATTGGATCAGCAACCTGAACAGAAGCTATTGTCCCCATAAACCAGCTGATCCTCGACGAATCCTCTGTCTCAAATGCCATCTTGAACCTCATCCCTGGGCACCACTGATTCCTCATCGCGTTCTGCACTGATGCAGCCTTCACAACAAACTCCGGTGTGCTAGCCCTCGGGTAGTACACCACCTCAAATGGTTGTCCGCTCGCCGCCAGGCTTGCGGCCTCAACGACATCTGCGATCTTCACCTTCCCCTTGCCTCTCGTGTACCCACCAGGCCCCTTCATCATCTTACTCTCCTCGTCCTTCAAGAACGCCGAGAAGGCCCCATACCCCGGGGCGTTCCAGCCGGACATGCACTCCATGCCACCGCAGGACACCCGCTTGGCTCGGCGAATCCCGACGCAGAGCTCGCCATGCTCGGTGCGCAGGAAGACGATGGAGTCCCCCGCGACGAGCTTCTTCTGGTTGACGAAGGTGCTCCAGCCCGTGGTGAGCAAATGCCGGCGCGGCGTGCCCCGGTAAATGTGGCGGAACTTCCAGACCTCCCCGTGCACGTCCTTGGCGAGCACCGTCTGCACGGGCGGGTCGGCCCGGTAGTCGAGCTTGGGGAAGATGGTCTCGGCGCAGTAGCGCGGGACCGAGAAGCCGCCGCCGTTGTTGGCGTCGGACTGCGTGAGCGTCTTGGCGAAGGAGGACAGCTTCTCCCGGGCGTCCGCGGGGTCGCCGCCGAGCTCGTCGGGGTCCCGGAAGCCCGCCTCGGCGGGCGGGACCGGCACGAGGCGGATCTTGGCGAACACCTCGTCGGTCTCCGGATCGGCCAGGAAGCGCACCCCGGCGACGCAGCAGAGCACGAGCGGCGGGAGCCCGCGCGCCCCGGCGGCGGCGGCGAGCTCCGCGGCGCCGCCGCCGTGCGCGTGCTCCGCGTGGCCCTGCGGGAAGTAGTAGACCCGGGAGCGCGCGGGGGGCATCTGCACCATGCCGCCGGCGCACGCGTGCCACAGCTGCGGGTCAAGGCACCCCTCGTCGGCCGCCTCCTTCATGGCCGCCTCCTCCTCCTCCTCCCCCGTCGCGTTCCCCCTCCACGGCCGCCAAATGCGATCACTGTCCGCCGGAGCAACCTGCCACGTCCCCCATTAAATCGCACGGAGTGACCCAAGCCAGTACGAAACCACCCCACGCAACCCGCGGAAACGAAAAGCAAGCAACTGGAGCGGAGCGGGCGAAAGCAACAGCGCGCGATACCTCCTCCTCCGCCGCCCGCGCGCATGGCTTCCAACTGGCAGGTCGTGGGGGGGCGCCGGGGACGGCCGCAACCGCTGCTCCGGGAGAGAGACGTTGGCGCCGGGCAAAGCGGGGGAGAAAAATCTACATTAGGGCCCGCACCCGCCCCAAGCTTCGGTTGCCGGAGGCCTCCCCAGCAGACGAAGCGAAACTCTTCCCGGCGGCGAGAGGGTAGGAGGCGGTGGTGGCGTGCGCGCGGCGCTGCTACAGCGGCACACAACAGTGGGTTGGAATTATGGCGAGGAGGCCGGCCTCGGGCGCCCCTCTCGTTGTTGGTGATGACTGACGAGTGCCGCTCCGCCCCGCCCGCCTCGCTGCGGTGCCGCGGCAGTAGCACAGGCACCCCGCCCAGTGGAGGCGCGGGCCCACCGGATCCGCCGCGCCCACGCGAACAGCGAACAGCCCGGCGCGGCACGAGGCCGGGACACCTACCCCCTCCGCCCCGGGGGGAAGGCATGACACGTGGGGCCGAGCGCGCGGGGTCCCCGCCTGCCGGCGAGCGGATTTCCTGCTGTCGGTGGGGTGCCGCAGTAATGATGGGTAGCGAGCGTAGTGAGTCAGTGGCCGGGACTCCGTTCCGTTTTTGCCGGCCGTGTGATCGTGTCTCCGTTCCGTTTGAACTCATCCCAAGCGGCCTGGTCCAACACCCTCTCTCCTGGTTTATCTCAACCGATGCTCAAATCATCCGGGAACTGTTGGGTCTCAATACGGTTTCAGGCGTCGCTTCTTTTCCTTGGGCCGGTGGAAATTCCTACGAAGCTTTTGCGATCCAAACAGGAGGACCTTCGCACAGCGTATCCTACGAGGTGAAACAACCTACTCCAGGGGCGTGCAGTATGCGTAGGGAGCTCACGCATTTGCGATCTCTGGAACAAGCAACCCATGACCCGGAACGGACCGGACCGGATCATGTGGCATGTCCGTCGACCTCCCAGCTCCCCCGCCCTGATCTCCAGCGACCACGCCGAGCCATTTCCAGCGCGGACGAACGAACGGACCCACTGTGCCGACTTGCCGAAGCAGGGGGGTGGGATGGGCCAGGGCGGTCTGGCTCGGATTTGCGACCGCGATCAGCTGTGATCACACGCGAACCGTACGAGTGTTTAGGTGGTCGCTAGTTTAGCAAGTAATTTTTTTTTTCATTTTTTTTCTTTTCCTTCGATCCTGTGTGGACATCGCAACAAGACGCAGCAGTGGAGCTGGAGGACCAGCAAGCACACGAACTCCACTGTTGCGCGTGTCCCGCTGGTCCCGGCCCGGCCGCTAGCTCCAGATCGACCGGCGCAGCAGCAGCAGCAGCAGCAAAAAGGCTCGCCTTGGATCAGCACGTGAAGATGTTCCTGCGCCGGCAAAGATTTGTCGTAGAAAACGACGGCGGCGTGCGTGGTGAAACGGCTCGTAGCAGCAGCAGCAGCGCGCGCCCGTCCGGCCAGCAAGATCTGTCGCGTCGTCGACGCGGCCGCCGCCGCCGGATCCAGCACCCAGGGCGCTCGTGCGTGGGTGCGTGCCGACGGCCGTGTCCCCCCGGCGGCAGCTGCCCGGTTCGCGACGAAGGCTTCCGTCCTCCTCACTCCTGAGCGAGCGATCGCCAAACCTGGCTAGGCACGCCCGTCTCCGGGGACGGATCGGGAACCGGAAAGGGAAGTGCAGCGACCTCTCGCCATCGTTGTCGCGTCTTCTTTGGTTCCGTGGGTTCGCAAGCAACCGGACGCCCCTCTACGTCTCCGTACTTGGTTTTTCTGTCGTCTTCCACGCTGCGATTCTCTCTCTCGTGCACGAGCATGTATCGACGGTAAAGTCACCATCTGGCAAAAAAAAACACACTTTGGTAAAGTATAAGAACCTATGGATAAAACTTTGTCTTCACATAGAAGTTTGACGTCAGCGGCCACCACCGAGGCCCGTCCAAGCGCACGTGGCCCCCGCGGCGGCAGCCGGCAGGCAACAGCGACCCCTCATTCACGGGCGCGCCGACGTCACACCCCGACCCCCGTGCTGTTGCTATCCGCGGGCGCTGCCCGCTGCGAGAGGCAGGGCCGACGTGGCGCGGCCGCCCCTCGCTCGCTGCCCGCGCCACGCCGGCCGGGAAGGGGACGCGAGTGCCGGCCCGGTGCCCCGTCGCGGACTCGCGGCGCGCTGCCTAGAGCTAGACAGCTAGGCTGGGTGGTGGTCCCGGGGCCTGGGCCCGCCGGTCGGACGCGCGTGCCGGTGCCGGGTGGGCGGGGCTGGACCGGTATGGGCCGGGCCGGGGCGTGTCGGGTCCGTCCGGCTCCGGCCTGGCTGGACCACGCGCGTACGACGCCGTCGCTGTAGCGCCGTCGGCGAGGACGTGTACGTTTCCCTGTCGCGCGCGCTACAGCAGCGGCGACGGCGCGACGCGTACGGCGGCTGGCGCTGTTGGGCTGGTCTCATGTGCGACCGCCGCCTATCAGATGCCACTAGCGTTGTTACAAACCATTAAAATAAAGTACCATGCGTTTCAGTAGCTGCGACAATATAATATTTTATCTGCGAGATGGGAGTGCACTCGTGCTCGTCGACGTCAGTCTGGCACGTACTCAACGATGTCGCGTTGCACGGTTGCGCCCCAACAACCCCAGGGTTAAGGTGCGTTGCTTGCCAGGACAGCTCCAGCGTTGGTACTCCGTCCACTGTTGGCGGCAGGCCTTTCCGTTCGTCCGGCCACGGATCGGACGGGGCGGAGCCTGTTTGACTGTACGACGCCGAGGACGGGACAGCGGCATGCGTGTACCGTGTACGCGCGGCGCCCCGGGCCGTACCGTGCGCCGCCCGCGTCGTACGCTCGTCTTAACCGGCGAGGCTGGCTGGCTGGCTGTGCCCTCAACCTCGACGCGGACGCGCGCACCGTGCCGTCGCTGTCGTGTCCCGGTGGCGTACGTGTACGGCGTTTACCCCGTCGCTGTCTCCGCCGCTGCCGCGCGACGTGACAGGCGGAGCCGGATCCCCCGGATGTCTGTTTCGCTCGCCTGCCTACCTGCCGGCCGCCGGTGGGCGGTTGCCAGTTTTGGCCTGCATGCGTCGCTGCGGCCCCGCCGTGCATTGAAAAGTAAGCCGTCGAGGCTCGGAGCAGAGAGAGACAGAGGGGTGGATGCGCCGCGCGTGCTCACATGCTCGTGTTGGGCTGTTGGCTTGCGATCGCACCCCAGGAATTAACTGGCTGCCTGTATGTATGTAAAACGGGCGGTTCTTACTCACGGTTCAAAGATTGCCTCGGGATCGGCGGATTTGACCGGGCAGCAGGAGCAGGTCCCGACTCCCGAGCGGGACGAGGTGGCAGGGCCATTCCTTCCCTTGGGCGCGGACCCGCCCGTGACGTCACCCGGGTGCTGACCCGGCCTGGGGAGCATCGCCCTCGGAACTGCCGTCTCGAGTTCAGAGGCCTGAATCTGCAGCACGGCCATCCCGGCCTTCTTCCCTCGTGTACCGAGCACGGAGCTCAGGGTCAGGGACTCATCAGGAGTAATGATCCACCTGACAGAGTTAAGACACTGCCCCATCAGAATTACTACAAGTGCAAAAAAGTCCATGGAGTAGTAGGGACCCTTTGCCATCCCGAAATCTGATGCTGCTCGCTCGACTACTCAAGTCATTAACGACACAGATCAGTGTTCGCGCGTGCCAAGATGACGGTGCACGCCTCGGCGTTGCGTGCAGCCGGTCCAGCCAGGGACACCGCACGCGCAACCTGGCCTGAAGACTGGAGTGGCGTCGCCGCCGTTCCCCGTCGGTCGCCTCGCACGTGAAGCGAGCTAGCGGGCCGGCAGCGCGCCCGTGCATCGCGCGACCGCCCCCGCCGCCGGCCGGCAGCGCGCCGTGGGGCGGATCCGTTCGGGTCAACGGCAAAATAGAGCCGTGCCTCCTGTCTGCGTCTGGCACCATCGTCGTCCGTGTCCATCCATCCCGCGCGCACGCTACCGTCTCTTTCAACTCCGGACACGAACCTTCTCCGCCACCTCGCGTCGACCGGGCCGAGATAGATCACCCAGCGACCCGCACGCCGCCTCGATCTGCTCGCTATAAAAGCGGCCGGCCGGCGGGCTCACCAGCACGCCGAGCTGCCGCGGCGGGCGGTTCGGCCGTCACGTCGGCGGCTACAGGCGCCGGCCGCGCCGCGGCCTGACATGCATGCCGCACCGTCCCCTAGCTAGGACGCAAGGGCGAGACGTCATACCACCTAGCGAGGCACAGTGCTCCGGACCGCGACGACACGGCGGAGGGCACGATCGATGGCGTACGCGCGCCGCCGTGTTATCCCGGAATCCCGGCCGCTGCGGCGCTGCGTGCCCTTCCTGAAGACCCAAGGCATCCGTGACAGCTGCTAGGCCTTCACCGCTGCCTCAGTCACCGATCGCTGCTGATCCTTCGGGTTCGGCAGTTTTGGCACAGCAATTCTGGTTGGATGTGCCTTTCAGATCTTGACGAGTGTATCAGGCCGCAGCAGCCCGAGTCACCAAATATAATCATGCATGCCGCCCAGTAGAGGCTGATGGGTCAGATCACTTGCTTTGATGTCAGATCTGAACATCTGATGATCTGATCGATCGATCCCACTCGGGTCACAACTAACGACACGTGCGGAATCAGATTATCTGGATCACAATGCGCACGTCAGGAGAAAGAATCGGAGGATTATTATTGCCGTCGTCATTGCACGTTTGCACTTGATCATACCTCGGCAGTCAGCAGCACGCGGGAGTACTGTACTATATGTTACAAAATTATCGAGACCGTGCCCTGAGCACATTTTTTATTATGAGAAAAAAAAAGTTATAATTACAGCACGGGGTATTATCGAAAGAAATTATTGTTGTCAGGTTTTCCAAATTTGCTGAGCTAGGTTTTAAACATTTTCTTAAAGGTTCCATAAACTGTTAAAAATATTACAAATTTGAAACAACTGGTTAAATGGGCTTGTATAATTGTTTGCAGTCTTCATAATATGGAGCGGGTATTAGAAATAAAATAATTATCTCCCATAAACGTTCATTATATAGAACATCCAACTAATATAATCAATCCACTAATACAATATACTAATAATCTACTCCATTCACTGTTCATTTTGAATTATCTGGAGATCCTAGTAGACATATATATATATGCCTCGGTGCCAGATTGCCAGCCATGCATTCGTCTGCGTCAATCACCGCTGCTCCTCGTACGACCCTCTTGTTCCTCATGGAGGCATGGACTCATGGTAACGTCCCAGATCCAGCGAGACGCTCGATCCCATGAGCAACAAGGCGCAGCCGGGCGACGGCGAGGCGGCCATTGACCACGGCAATGTCGTCTCCGCTCAGCAACAGTGCCGCGTCGTACGTAGAAATTTTCGAGCCTGACGATCTCCGGCGTGGCAGCGGCGGCAAGTGTAGTGTAGCGCGCGGGTCTGCGCCCGGCCGAGCGCGTCGCGGACGAGGATGGTCTGCCGGAGGTCGACGAAGCCCAGCAAAGCACCACCTTTTCGAGCGCGACCACCTTGGAGTGAAGGAGAACGAGTTGTCCGGGAGCAGCCGCAGCGACGGCGGCCTATCGCGGCCGCCGCCGGCTGTCTGGTAGATGAAGTAGTTGCAGTTCATGCGCACGTGATCGGCCTCCGCGGCCTCGACGGTGGCGGACACGCCTGTGGCGAGCTCGGCGATGAAGGCCTGCCGGTCGAGGAGGACTCAGCTTAGCCTCTGTCGGAGGGTGGCCGTGGGAAAGGTGGATGAAGCCATGGGCGTTCGTCAGGTTCCGCGTCGCCCATGGGCCATGGCTCCTTTGCTTCGATCGTCTCCTCGATCAGCATGGCTTGCTGCTTCGCGCTGAAGGAGAGCCAGAGATGGGAGGCCAGATCGAAATTGGAGTCGCAGAATCAAATGTCAGCAATGTGAGGTTGAAACGGATTGCAGATGCGGGCCTGCGGAAGATTACCCTGACGGTCGAGCGTTCCCCCTACGTTCAACGCTCACGGCTGATGTCCAATTCTGAGACACACAGAACTTCTTCACAGCTAATAATGCAATAGCTGTTTTATACGCTGTGCTCCAAAAAATGTGCCAAGAAATCAAACACGAGAAGTGAAGTAGCTCCATACTGTCTACTTCTGATGTGCTTTCAAGAGAAATCCCTATTCGAAGGAAGGAAAAACTCGTGATGTGTTCTACCGACCTCTGGATCGGTCAGCCACTCGATGCGATCGATGCAAAGGTGAAGGACACGGATCACTAGATCAGCGGCAGCGCGGCCTGGCAACGTGCACTCGTGCAGCCACTTCAAACAGGCGCAGCCGATCCAGGGGCACCGCAGGCTGGCGAGGCGGTCGCCGTTCCCGATCGGTCGGCGGTTCGGCGGCCTCGCAGCTCGCTTTGCGTCGCCCTGCACCTGCAGGGCCAGGCCGGGCGCACGTGAAGGGGGGCGCACCGGCACGCGCCCGTGCATCGCGCGACCGACCAGCAGGCCACGCCGTGGGGATCCGTTCGAGTCAACGGCACATAGGGATCCTGTCCATTGTTATTTTCAACAGAACAGGGATCCCGTCCAGTGGTGGTGGCATCGCCCGTGCCAGTCTCGCACACGCTTTACTCCAACCTCTGAAACAAGATTGCACAATTTGCACGCGACAGACCGATCGTCAGCCCGATCGAAAAGAATCAAAAGATTCAAAAGCGCGGCGGGGGCGCAGCAAAAGCGAGGCCCGTCCGTTCAGCCGTCGGCGTCGGCCGCTACAGGCGCCGCGCAGCGTGAACGGCGACGGACATGCAATGATGCAACATCCCAGAAAAGCTGGCGCTGCCACCACACAACACAGTGCTCCCGATCGCGATGATCCACCGTTTGATCCTGCTGTCCCGGTGTCCTTTCAGAGGGGCGAGGACCCGGAGATTAGATAGATGCCCGCTCCACTTGACCACTTCTGCTTTTCTGATGCTTCCGGTTCACGGGATGAGAATTCAGAGCACCCATGATCACTGCGATTTTGGTTGGGGGTCCCTTTCGGTTCTTGACGAATGTGGGAGGAAACCGCGAGTCCTCAAAAACAATCATTCCGGCCATTACTCGCTTGGTCAACAGCTAGTTAATGGCTTGCTTTGCTGTTAGATCTGATGATCTGATCTCACCCAGGTCAGAACTCAGAAGGGACGGCATGATACCAGGATTAGGTCACACCCTTTTTTTCTATGTTTTTTTCCAAGTGATGAGAAGCCAAAGAATGGAGGGCATTTTATGATCGATTGCTATCATCATTACATCACAATACCTGAGGGAGTCGGCAGGAGGAGAATGTACAACGGCTGCAGTGGATCCCCGACTTTTGCGGGAACAATACAAGGAGGAGCATCTGGGGCTGCCCGATCGTGTCGGCAGCAAGGAATGGCTTCAACCTTTTGGTCTGTGCTGTACTGGCTTCAAAAAGAATGAGGTCAGTTTGACGCCTTCTAGCATTCGTCTATCGACACTGCCTTGGAGGCGTCCAGGTAATTCAGTCGGCAGGTACCCAGGAGGAACTCTGGGAGCTCTTCATATGTGTTACCCTGCACGAGGCAAACCATGAAACCAAGCGTATAGGTGACAGTTAGAAAGAAGCATAACTCTTCTGTGACCTTTACAGACATATGCTCAAGCTCAGGCGAATGTTGAGCTCAGGCGAATGTTTATACTAACGATGTTGTGAATAAGTTAGAAGCATGTCAGTTACCTGTACCAAGAAGGCCATTTCAATCACCAGGTTATTCAAGTAGCCAAGCACAAGGCTCACCACACCTCGTGCCACTGTCGATGAACCTATATCAACTCCAAGCTGAAAATTATGCACAAAGGTGTTCAGAGATGCATATCCCTTCTAGTATCTCGGAAAACATATATTTATGCAGTAACATGCGATGCTGTCAGAAAAGCAAATCTAAAACACAACAATATGTAACAAATCAAAAGCAACCTCTTGAATCTTTGTTATTCATATTGTACATTGTTGTGATCGAAAGTAACAATTAGCTTGAGCAGATGTTCAGTCAGATTCTGCTTCTCAGATATAACATGAAAGAATAACAGAGAAATAGAAGACATAATAGTGATAAAAGAAATTGAAGCTGTCATTGGCTTGACACTGCATACTATGCAGGTAGAAATATAATCATAATGACAAATAAACTGCCCCCTGATCCAGTAGTAACCAAAAATGCACTGTTTGATGAGTTTGGACTTTGGATGGGAAACCATAGAATGCAACAAGAGAAGCTAACATATGACAATGCTTCTAGCTTACCTCCAAATAGTTGCTTCCACGGAAATAATTGATTTCTAATGCCTGTCCAACTAAGCAAGCTTTCTTGCCCACACTCTGCTTAACGATCCAAGATCCCTACATGGAAGTGCACTCCAAACATAAGAAAATCGACAGTTTACTGAGTATGGCTTAAAACAAGTCAAATAAGGTTCAAAGTGCAAAACAAGTACCTTTGAGATGTAAGGGATGAGCTTGAACCTCGAATTTCTGAATGCATCATCTCCATTTACAAATCTTTCAAGTAGAGGGACCTTTTCTAATGGTGTATCCATCATATAATACAAAGCTAAACTGTATGTGGTTGAACCAGGAACCTGTATCCATCAGGTTATAAGCAAGGACTTAAATCACTGTACAACATGTGATATATCAAGTATCATCCCGTCTATACACCCAAAAAATATCTCACCTGTATGTTTACAATGAAGAAGAATTTGGTGCCCCCTTGTGCTGCACATTTCTACAATAAAAGCTATTGGTAAATATCTTCATTCTTTCTGGTGAAACCGAACCACTGGCTTTAGCATAAGATACCTGGACTAGTCCTCCAGGGCGACCAGCTAGATCATCCTCACGCTTATCAGACTTTATCCAATCAGCACCTACCATTTGCATCAGGGTACTATTTGCCTTGATCTGCCAAAGTTACAGGTAAGTTGGAACTGCATTGTTATGGTTATTTCACCCAATCCTTTATGATTTATACTGAATTATGTGTTTCCCTACAGTTTGCTTTCCGAAAAAGTAGCAGTTGTAACATGGCAAGTGATGACTATGTTGAAAGCCAAATTCTTCCCATTCCCCACTCAAAACGACTACCAAAGAGCCTATGAAGGCTCTTTGTGCCTAAGATATTTGAATTTGAGTTTTTTTTCAGGAAGTGATATTTGCAGCATATCTAAGCTACCTTTAGATGGTCGTGCAAATATGTCTCTCCCCGGATTAAGAATGTTGTAGGGTCTGTCATTGCCCAAGTAGAAGGCACTGTACAGCTCGAATCTTTGGGAAGAGTATATCCATAGCAACATGGCCCATTATCAGCATCTGCAGCTCCCTGAAGGTCAACGTATCCTCTTTTTTGAACTAGGATAGAGGAAAAGGAGGAAAGGGAAGATCAAAATTAGAACATAAGAAGAGTAAATAAAAACGTTGGCAAATGGACAGTAACTGTAACACACCTGCAAGATCATGCAACCTTTTTACAAAAACAGCAGCTGTGGACAATTTAGCATGCCGTTGATCCTGCAAATGAAATGCCAAAACATTAGAGATGACATCAAAAAATATTCCCTCCGTTCCAAATTATAGTTCACTTTAGCTTTGTTAAGTCAAATTTGTTTAACTTTGACCAAGTTTATAGAAAAAATATAACAACATCTTTACATCTAATAAAAGCCCTATGAAGACATTTCAGGGCGGATTTAATGAAATTAATTTGATGTTGTAGATATTGATGCTTTTATTCTATAAACTTGGTCAAAGTTAGAGAAGTTTGACTTAGGACAAAGATAAAGTGCACTATAATTTGGAACGATGGAATAGTAAGGAGTTAGTATAGCCTGGTCGAATTATGTCAACATAATGCCATTCTTTGTAATTAAGTATTTTTATTGTTGAAAATGTAGCTGTAGTATATGCTAAGAGGGCTGCAAACACACTAATAAATGCTTTTTTTTCTTGAACGTGCAGGAGAGCTGCGCCTTCGGAGAAAAAAAAAACATTTAGTGTGGTTGAAATCATAGCGCACATTTTCTGGGCCACTCAGATTCAAATGCCACTGAATTTCAAGGGGGGAAGAAACTTAATCAGTTGACATATTGATATAAACAACCACACAGCCATACATCCATACTATGACCAGAAGATAATAGTTCAGAAGATGGGATGTAGGAGAACTGACTTTATGAATAAGAACAGTCTATTAGCTTGGCAATTTTCTATGCAAACACACAATGAACTCACCACAGCATGTGTGCTCTCATCAGAAGGAAACGCGATTTCTCTCTGATCATATTCTGATTCATCTGGCACGTCAAAGAACTCATCCGCTGCATCGTTAAGTTGAACAAAGGAACCAGTACTGCTTAAGTGCCTATTAGAACCACCAAGTGATCCTTCAGTAGGGCCCTCAAGTCTTCTGTTCTCACTTTCTTGATGCATTTCCAAATTTATCCTTTCATTTTCACCTTGTGGTAGTCCCATGTCTCTGGTCAACTCACCGGATGAGAACTCCATGCAAGCACAATTTTCATTTTTTGCTTGGAAGAATTCTCGCAGTGCTGAAAATATGCAAGTTCGCATAATATTATTCAAATTTGCAAAAAGAGAAGTTTCAAAATTGCATCAGGCAAGATGTATTCATTTAATACAAGACATACCTGCTATTCTGCCTAGCATACGGATAGTGATATATTTAGCGGATGATGTAAACAGATAAGACTTCCAGAATTTCCAGTCGATGGCAAGCATGTGTTTCACAACTGATTGTCTTCCTTGATTGATTGGTGATATTACATAACCTCCACCTAAATATTCAAAAAGACATACCAGTTAAATATAAGCAAATACAATACCAAGTCTAGTTCTCACGGAGATTCAACTGAAAGTACAGCATACATTACTTTTGAGACATGCACGGATGTAGCCACTCTCTGGACGGCATTTGTAGTGGAAAACAGAGTGGTATAGAATTACTGGGAATTCAAAAGAAGTGTCAGATCTAGATAACTGCAAGTGGAATATTTATCATTTTCTGTCAGACAATAGTACCGTAAGTTCCATCATCTTCTCGCCTCCAATATCTTCTAAGTAATAGATCCCTCTTTCTCATTCCCCTGAAAACTAAATATACTGCTATTAGAACATAACAAATAATGCATTAAAAGACAGCAGGATAATCAATCCAGCACCAGACCATGGTAACCAGTCGGCTCTTAATTTCTTGTGGATTATGTCTGTGTGTCCATCTAGATGCTCAACAACGTTTCCTTCTTGCAAACAGAAGTCCCACCTGAAAAAGGATCTCGACGGTAATTGGTTGGAAAAGAAACACATTTAACTCATGCTTATGCATATCAATGTCATGTAGTCTTGATTTATTATTGGAGAACAGTATAACTGGTAATTAACTAAACATGTGAGAAATAAAAAGAAACACAATCTGGTGAAGGCCTCTGGCCATGGATACTTGGCCAGTAGCAGCCTTGGTCCCAAGCCCCTACCAGACGTCGCTTGCCACATGCCAGGTCCACCTTGGTTTTGTCTATCTGGGTGGTGGCTGAGGAAAGTGTGGAAGAGCACATTTTTTTTCTCAAATGCGCAGGAGAACTGCGCATCATTATATTAAGAAGATAAGGCCCCCCCCCAAAAAAAATAATAAAGTTACAGATATAAAGGGGCTGTAACCCCCCTAAGATACAAACACACTGACTCTCTCCTCCAAAAGAATAACAGGACCAGGACTAGACCAAACACTAACTGGCCCTAGGCGCCAGGGCGAGGAGGTAAGAAACTCCTCTAGCCCCAGCCATAAACCACTGTTGCAGATCATCCATGGTGGTCGAGATGATGCTAGTGATACTAGGAGAAGTGCCATCACACACACACCGATTGCGGTGATTCCACAAATTCCAGGCTCCCAGAATTATGATGGAGTTCAACCCATTTAGGACCTGACCAGACACCCTTCCACTTGCATTGGCCCACCAATCATCAAAATTTGTGAAAGTTTCTTTTCTTCTTCCACGAGGCAGAAGGAGTCACAAGCTTAATTCCTAATGCATAAATCTAACGCGCGCACTACTATACAGAGTTGGGCTTTTCATAGTTTATGTTAGCAGTAAATCACGGCGCAACTTCCAGCTCCTGTTGTTATGAGCATATGGGCATCCACAAATGCACACTCAGAAAAACTCTCTATGTTGTACTCTAGGATATTCAAGTTATAGCTCGTACGTGAGTTGTGACAAAATGTACAGCGGATATTTTCAGAAAATAAAAAGTTTGAGCATGGGAACAGCTGTCTTACTCAGATCTTGATTGGCCAAGGGACATTAGAGTCTGGAAGACAGCCTCAGAATTTGCATCAACAACACCAACTGCCATTATAGCCGGATGATCATCCCAATACTGAGGAAGCAAGCAACATAATGTGAATTTAACAATCCATCCACATGCATGCACAGTACATTGCTGAGAATAAGAAATACCTTCCCGCGAGAGCCACCATCATTTGCCTCGGTAAACAAACGTAAACCTAAATGCACGTAAAAATGAATTTTAGTAGAAATCTCATTGCTGAAAAGAGAGAAATTTTTATCATTACCATTTTTACAGCCAAATATTGACCATGGAGAAGGTGCAATCACATCAGATGCCATTGGATCATTATGAGCAGATGAAAATAGAGTCCAATCTGATAAAATTTTCACGCAGAGAGAAATTAAAAAAAGTGTGGTACTAAACAGCACAAAGAGATCTGTAACTTTAACTTCTATGAACATGTCAAAGGCTAATTATTTTACTACAATTACTCATTCAATTGAAACCTATATAAGTTACCTATTGAATGCATGCGGCTTTTGCGGCGGCTTAACCTGCAATAACATAGTGGCCAATTAGACAATAGAGAAGATAGAAATACCATTACATAAACATGAATACAAGTAGTTAATTACAATGTCATTTCTAGCCAAAAAAAATAGTTACAACAGTACATAGAGCAAATAACTGCAACGGCTAGCAGCCTACAGGTAACGAGTCAACTCAGTCAGATCAAGGCACATACTTCCATGAAGTGTAATATAATAGGGTTGGGTGTTTGTTTAACACTCAGCCCCACATGAGGCAGAATATCAGACCATGCCTCCTTACCCACTTGGGTTTTGTCCTTGCTTCACCAAAATCTAAAGTTGTCACAAGTGTTGTTATGGGCATCGCCATGGTCTCCAAGGTGCAACTAGTTCTTATTCCCAAACATCACATTTTCTGTGACCTGAGGGAATACTATGTTCCATATGTAGCACTACATCTCCACTACTTAACTAGAGTTATGTGGGGCACTCCAACTAGGTCAGGGTGTGACAGCCACTGCCCTTAAGGTAATGTTTCCCATAGTAATAAATATGAATGGGTAACTTGTGCAGACTCCAGAACCACCTCTTGGTGCAACATCCACGGCACGGGTACACAAATATGCAGCATTGCTGATGCTTTGGTACCATTTATAACACCCCCAGGTCCAAAGTTCACTCAACAACCAGCCCTGGAACAAGCTACAGACGTGTAGCAACTCATTTGGGCTCACCCTTTTGTAACATGAAAGAAAAATACACGGCATTATATGCAACTACTACTTGCTATAGATAGAATTTGAGTGTGAGACTAACACACCTCTACTCAACTTGAGCCACAATGGCCACTCCAACTGGACCAGAGTTTTACAAGAAGGAAATCAAGGAAATCAAACCACAGGTCAGCAGTGTGTCCCTATTATCAGCATATACATCTTCTCCAAATATCACTTTAAACAAAAGATGTCATGGCAAACAAAAATGATTTGTTCAGCACTAATAGCGTATTCCTAACTTGCAAAAAAAAGGAAGCAGCATGGCATATCACCACATATGGTTGTTTTCAGGCATTAACAAGAAATCAGAACATATAGAAGACATGGATTATGCTACAAATAATTCTGACTCCTAAGATCAATGTATCAATATATGACATTTCAACTACCTGATAACATCCCTACTTTAATCTGCAAATATTTTAAATTGCAAACTACGAAAAAACTTAGTGATCAACCTGAAGCAACATAAATTAACTTAACTATGTGATTGTTACTCACTGTCACTGTTATAGCAATCAGTAACCTAAGCAACCCCACAGCTCAACTAGAATTTTTTAAAACACTGCTCCCAGTTCATATGGTAAATAAATTACAAAACAAAGTGTGATCTGCAGGTACCTGAAAGCCTGCCATCTTCTATGTGAACAAGCAACAATGTGCTCATCTTTTCTCGGGGACTGAACACAGTACGGAAATCACGTGAGTGCTTCATTGAACATAATGATAGCACAGTGGAACAATAAATTAAGCAAAACGCCAACCTTTAAAGCAGACTCCATTAAGCACCTGATCCACCTAGCTGCTTCTTCTGAACTTCTCGCACCCAACTAGAAAACATCGGCCAACAGAGACAAAAAGAAATCTTACCATCACAGACCAAGGAGAGCAATATGGACTGTCAGATTAACGGAGTCGAACATTACTCCATACCTTAAGTTGATCATAATGGTTGGAAGCGTTATAAAGTGTGAATATGTAGAAATCCTGTCAAAAAATGATGACGAAAATGTTAAGATATTGTTTGCATAAACGTTATGTAAAATCGTAAAGTAATAAAAAGATAATAAGTCTTACACTCCTATGTACACTTTCTCTGCCATTGTCCGTCACACGTATACAGGAGTCAATTATTGCACTTCTAACAGGATCCTGCACCAGAAAGGGGAAAAGGAGCAAAAAGCATGGTATCATGTTTCAAAAGTACATAGAAGTGGAGGCACCGAAGTTTCCTGCGAGAATTGAATGCAGCAGATAGATAAATTCAGTTGTTTTCAGTTGGATTTAAGTTCTGGTTAGCACATATACAATCACCCATTTTGTCCCAGTAATCAAGTTTATATTGCCAAGTCAGCATGCTGTACTAAATCAATAATCCCTTGCCCTCTTCCTTGATAGGTAAACATTGAGTAACAAACTGACAATCAATGCAGGGTGCAGTGATCACATATGTGGAGGGCCAAAAAAGTAGTGCAGATACAATATCCTATAGAAGGGACAACACGCGTGTTCCCTATATGGAAGCCACTCAACAGCTCAGCCAATGCAGAGGTCAGGTCCCCCAATGGTACCTTTCAACTTCAAATGTTAGGGACCAGCAGTTTGATTCAACGAAACAGCACCCCTAATTTCAGCATACTGATTGTTGAACACCGAGCAGCAGATTTTTTGTCCAAAATCCTAAGCCATGGCGTAAAGAGAGGAACCACTACACTTGCTGTCTCAGCAACCATTGTCCCATTACATAAAAGAGCCTTGGAGAAAACTTGGCGTACAAACAGGCCAAACTGTGTAGTTCCGCTGCTCTAGACTTCTAGTGCCGTCCCCGGACAGGGCATCGAATTATAGCTTACCCCTTTCGGCGTGCCCTTAATCCTCAGCATAATGCGAACTGAGGAACAAACAGCAGCATGCATGCAGAGAATCAACTGATCCACTACTAGAAATCAATCATGCACAGTTCGCCAACATAATCCGCATGCATTAATCTCAACCTAACGGCCGCGTAACGAACAGAAATCAACTTCTCGTTCGAAGTAGCATCCCAATTCCGGTTCGAGCGCCAGAACAGATCGCCAGGAGGGTGGTGGAGAGCGTCAGAAGCGATCGAGCGACGCGTTCGCCCAACGGAACAAAACGCCCTAGGATCCCACCACAAAATGCCAGACACATCACATCCAACATATTCGCCGCAAACAAAGAGGAGGAGAAGAAGAAAACACACACAAACAGCTACACCGAGGCGGGCGGGCGTTACCTCGCGCTTGGAGGATGGCGCGGACTTGAAGCAGCGGAGCGCGGCGTCCTCGAGCACGAAGTAGCGCTTGCGCGAGTACTGCAGCCCGAAGCGGTTGGATCGGATCAGGTAGAGCCACCCCTCAATCCGCATCCCCTCCTCCCCGCTCGCCGCCTCCGCGGCAGGCGCCGCCCCCTCGGCCGCGGCCGCGGCCGCCGCCGCGTCCTCCACGACCGCTACCTCCGCGGCGCCGCCCATTCGCCCCCGCCGGCTCCCCCGCCGAATCCGATCCCCCCGCCCCCCCTTCCCGGCAGCGAGCAACGCCCCTCCGCCTCGCGCTCGCTTGGGATGGCTGCTTGGCTTGTGGCCGCGGGGCACCTCCTCCCTGCGCTGCGCTTTTGTTTTGTTCTCCGCAGTCGAATTGAATTGGGCGCAGGCAGAGAGAGGCAGGCTGGGGTGGCCAGAGGGAGTAGTCGGGGGGTGGTCCGTCTGACCGCGTGGGTCCCGCCGACGGTGGGCCCCCGGCGCGTTTTTCTTTTCCTTGTTTCCCTCTGATGGATGAGCTGTTACTTCCGCTGGCTTGGCTGGTGGTTGGGATTTGTTTTCCGCTATCTCTCTCTCTGACTGTGCAGTCAGAGAGAGAGAGACAGAGGGCCGGTGATCGTGTACGTACAGGGGCGTTATTCTTCCTCCCCGTACCTGCCTCGGAATTTCTGGAGAAAAAGAGAGGTGTCGTGACAACGGGTGCCTGTCGGATCTTTATGTGGATGTGCCTCTGCGCGGGTCGTTGATTCGGTGAAGGCGTTATATAGGGATGAAAACGGTGAGAAACATCGGTGAAAGTTATCATCATTTTCACTTTCACATTTTTTAATCCGAAACAAAAACGATACGGTATTATTGGAAACGAAGACGGCATCGGTAGGGAAGGTATGAGAATTCTAATTTCATTCCATTGCTTTTAATTTTGGAAATGGAAATATACGATCGAGAATATATCGATAACGATCGAAATTCATTGAAATAATATTTTAAAATAATAAATATATCAAAGTATAGAGAAAAACACTAACCATATGGCTTGACATATTTCATACACAAGTACTGATGGTTGGTTAAGATATTAATCCAAGAATCCATCCATTCATGGCATGTATCTCATTTCATGGTACTAAGACATTAATCCCTCTTTCCACAGTCCTATGAATAGTTGTGATTTAGAGTTAGAATAAATGAATCATAAGTCTTTAAAAATATAGATATTTCTATCGATAAATACGGTAGAATAGGGCGAAAATATGATATTTCTTGAAAACGATCCGAAGATGCACAAATCATTTTCGTTTTCACTTTGACATTTTTTACCATTTTCATTTTTTGCTTTTTCAATATTGTTTTCATTTTCGTTTAGACTTACAAATCGATAAAATCTTGAAAACGATCCTCAAAAATCGGAAATTACCACTTTCGTTTTCATCTAGCGTGATGTGGGGCGCAGAATGGACCTGCCGACCTGGTCACCGGGTCAGATGATTGCTTGGCTCGCCTCAGTGCCTCATGGAAAATTGCCTAGCACGTGAAGAATTTCCCCCCAAATTATTTAGGTTTGGAGAAGGGTTTATTGGGTGTAGCAAAAGAGCCGTTTGCTTCATCTGTTGTGATCTTTGCGTGTTTTGAATAGTTATCTTTTTTTTTCAATATTGTAAACTTGTCTATTTTGTGTGATGATGTGGGAACGAAGTTGACATGACACTGACGACAAGTAAGAACTAGGGTATAGAATCTCTGCAGATCTTTTCGCAAACCCTATATATAATGAAGAAACGGTTGCAAAGCTCCGTCCTCGCCCAACCCTCGGAACGGCAGCACAGGCACGCAAGCAAAGACGACGTGCTTGGCAGCTTTGAACGGAACGGATCATGCGGCCGGCCGACGGGCACTCCAACACGCCTTGCCGCACACGGCTTCCGCGCGGCCTGTTTGGTTGCCCACCGTCAGTTGCCACGCCGAGGCTGTGGCGCCGCCTAAGCTGCGGTGTCCAAATTCGCCGCCACATCCGTGGCGTGAAAATGAAGTACTTTTTTTAAGTCCCCACTTAAGCTCAAAAAGCTCTTGTCTCTACAAGAGCCAGGCAGGAGGGCTGTTTCTGGGCTATTTACAAATAGTCCACCTAAAAAACTATCCCATCTAAAGGGTGCTATTTGAGGATATTTCAGGTGGGATCCATTGATTATCTCTTTCTTTCTCTTGTTAAAGTGGTACCCAAATAATTGGAAAAGTAGTTTAGGAGCTAAATACCTTTTGGATCCAAACACCTCAAGAGCTATTTTCTTGAGATAAATTTTAGCCCTCAAAATAACCATTAGGTATTTCTCCGAATAGAGCCATAGTTGTGGCAGCCACTGATTCGTCACCAAACCAATTTTTTTTTTTTTTGCCGCCGTAACTTTGGCTCGGCAAATGAATGCGGGGAACCCTCCGCTTCATTGTCAGGACTTGCTTCTCGCTCCGTCCTAGCTAGCAGCTCTCCCGACACGGTACCTAGAGATCATGAATCGGACCACCCGAACCGCCGAAATGGTGTGCGTGCGGGCTCCAAATGGACTTCTATCGGCCGCGCGTGCCGTTCACGGCGGCGGAGGGCAAAAGTGCCGTGCACGTGGCACGCACGTGCAGCTCGGGCGTACTCTATCCATACACACCCTTCCTCGCGCTTGAGATAAGTGTGGATTTGGTTGCTGGTGCGTGGTCCAATTTGCCCCGTCACAGTTTCGAAATCTTGCCTTCTCAAGTTTGTCTTGTTTCGGTGACAACGGGTACGTACACTTATCGGGGGACCAAATTAAATGAAGTCAAGTTCAGGGCTCTCAACCCGTTAATTTTCCAACTCCTACGGTAATGGAAATGTCTTCGCTAAAATCATGTGAAATGTAATACCCCTGAAATAATATGTTCCATTTTCTCAAACTTTAACCAACAATTTTTTTTTCAATTAACCAGTTGATCAGAGTGAAATGAGGACAGCTAGATTCGTTTCTCAAAATTACTTTAAACATGCCTTGTAGTATGTATTTCACTGACCAATGGTCCAATAAATGAAAAATATATATTTCAATGCTAACAAATAGGGGGTATTTCAGAATACAGCTGTGTCCTTGCAAACATGCGTGCTCTCTGCAGCGCCTCTCTGCTGCGGTATACAGAACGATACTTCGATGCAAAAAAAAAAATCCATCCAAAGCCTGTAATAACCGGACTCAGAAAAGAAGAAAAATATGTTTATGGCGTGCGTAACGTAACTGCGCGTGATGCTCACAGAAAGAGACGCAGCAGATGCCGTGAGTTAACCGCAGCCCGCAGGTGACTTGTCTACGTCTCGCTGAGTCTCGCCAGATCGAGGAAGCGACGTCGCTTTGTCCGCCCCTACTGGGATTCCCCCCCCCCCCCCCCCCCCCCCCTGAAGAACCAGCTTTTCGCTCCTCGCCAGCATCAACTTTTGTGCAGGAAGTGACGTAAATAAATGGAAGCGCGTGCACTGGAACGGAGGCACGGAGCCCGAACGGCGCGCGCCCAGTCAACCGTGATTTCGGGGGCCTACGTGGATTCCATTTCCATCCCAGAACCTACCGAAAGATTTTTCACGTTCTGGCCAATTCTCTAGCGATTTAAATTTGTGAGTACGTATGAAAATAGACTCTTTTGACTCGGCGCCGTGGTGTGCGAGGCTGATCCGGACCTTTTCAGAGGTGTACTAGATTTAAAGTAGTTTTTTTTTTTGTAAAAAGACGGACGGACATGCAACAACTGCACAAACTCAATAAACCCTTATGTGAAAAATAGACTACTTTGATATCGCATCTTGATCTAACAGAAACATAATAAATACCAATTAGTATATGTTGTATTTTTCACTCCTCTCTTCCAACATCCTTAATTAATGTTCTTCTCTTAATAGTTAGAGAACAGCATTATACGCATGCATATCTGCATGCTATTTTAATTGACAGACCCTCTTCTTTTTAGGAAGGCCGCATCCTCTATCGAAGTTTAAGCATTGTTATGTAGTATGTGATTTGCCTTAAATTATGTATGTGCATATGCCCGACCTTTGATTTCAATATGATCTAAGAGGCTCAAACAACACCCTCGTGCATTCACGTATGATCGTGTCAAATGTCTTTTTAGTGCTTATGTTGTGTTCCATTTATACTTCACGAAGGGTTGCAACCATCATGCATGTCCACTCATGAAGTAACACATGCTTCCACTAATTGCCGTTGTTATCTCAATGTGTCCTTTCACGAATATGCGCATTTTCACAAATAAGCAAACTTTCACGAACAAGCATCCTTTCACTACTAATAGACATCTGCTTATGAATATGCATATCTAAACTCAGTAATTCTAAATATTTTAATCTAGCAACCATGAATCTAGCAATTTAATTCTTGGATTCATCAATAAATTACATGAGCCAAGAATGCATACCTTAGTCAAAGCGTGCGGTGGGAAAGGTTTGCCTACCAAGAAACATCCCCTAAATCAATGGTGGTCTACACTAAGTTTTTTAACGGGATTGCAGAGTTGACCACATGAGATGTTTTATTAAAAAGTGTTAGGTCTCCGTTTGTGTAAAAATCATGGTACAAATCTTGCCCTGGAGACAGGCATAGGTTGAAAAGGCCTCATATGACGCTCCGCACTCTCCCAATGGCAAAATGGCAAACAGATCTGCTGTTTTTAATTGGATTATATATAGTAGTCGTAGTATGGTAGAAGCTTAAGTTGGCATTATTCTCTATAAAATTCTTGGCAACTAGCACTGGAATTATAAGTCCATTTGTTACCGGACTAACATAGACAACTGGAGATAGGTACGTATGCTTGGAATTTTGCACTTTTGAATTTTATAGCAATGTTCACTTGGAAGCTCATAGACACACTAATAACAAAAAAGAGAAAAAAGTGTGCATGGGCCACCCACCATGCACGATATAGGATTTGTTTGACCATTTGACCGACAAGTGGAGCCAAGTCAGGGCACTGGTCCCACAGTCATGATCACTGATATTGTAAGAGCAAGCAGTTGTTGTTAAGGGTACATGTATGGTTGTTCCACTTATTAAAGATTCCCTAACAATGATGATGGAGGCGCGAAAGAAGCGACCGTTTTTATATTTGCCCACTCAGGAATGTTTTTTATTTACAAAATAATGCGCGAGCAGGTGACATTTGAATGACGTTGATGTGAGGATCACCATGGTTGGCAAATTGTCGGGTGTAAGGAAAATGGATCTAGTGAGGCTATTAGTGGTTTTGGTAATTGTGTGTTAGCACTAACCTATGGACTAACAATGTTTGCGAGTATACATGATTTAGTCTCATGGATGCGAGTGATGGATTTGGGGAATCAAACAACAATGAACTAAGGTCAAGAAGACATGTACAGGACCCTAGAAGACCTTTAAAACAACCCAAGACATCCTAGAAGAGAAGCCCCAAAAAGATTCGTGAAGAAACGAAGCAGAACAAGTAAAGATTCCTAACCGACACAATTGACAGATAATACTATCAAGGAGAGGTGGTACCACTGAATCAATCAGTGAGTCTGGGATGAAGGCAAACGGCTCTGATTTGACAGTATCATTCGGTCATACCAAGGAAGATATCACCGAATCAATCGGTGATGCGTAGAAGGCCCACAAGTTAGTGGCCAATGGCTAGCTAAGGTGGAGACCACAAATTAATTCGATGGTACCCTCCTGTGAGCACCGATTTAGTCGGTGGTACGCAGAGCTGCTGAGGTGGAGACCACATATTAGTTCGGCGGTACCCTCCTGTGAGCACCGATATAGTTAGTGGTACGCAGGGCTGCTGAGGTGGAGACCACCGATTAATTCGGTGGTACTCTCATGTGAGCACCGATTTAGTCAGTGGTACACATAATGTTGCAACAGCTATGCAACGGTTAGCTTCTTTGGTTGGGGCTATATACACACCATATCCCGGCCATTTGAGGTGTGCTTGAGCTCAGTGAAGGTATTGGCTTGTGTTTTACATATTTCTTAGTGCTCAATCAACCAAAGTGCTTAAGAAAATATTAAGGCAATTAGCAAAAGTATTAGGGCTTGTTTAGTTCTAGTTGAGACCGCTTAGCGCATTGCTTTAGGGTTTAGCCTAGAGTTAGGAGAGGTTTGCACACCTTCTTTGTATCCGTGCTTGCGCGCACTAAGTGTTGTAAATTCGGGGCTTGTAAGTCTTTCAAGCCCCCCCAACCATGTTTGTGGAGTGGCCGCCGGTAGTTGTGCGAGGTAGGAGAGGCCCTTGGCGATTTTCCAAAGCTCTACCTAGTGAAGACGGTGGGGAGCATTCGGGAGAGGCTAGCGCAGAGACCCACTTGTGCGTGGGGAAGGCCCGTCTACTATCCATAGAGTTACTCGACCGGGGAGTCTATGCCCTTGCGCGAGCATTCCCTTAAGAGGGGCTCCAACAACGAGGACTAGTGGAAAGCGTTGTTTTCCGATACCTCGGTAAAAATTACCGTGTCGCCATGCTAGGAGTTTGCATTCTCTACCCCTTACTTCCGCACTTATTTTGCACTTACATTCCGTGTTTACCTTTTCTAGAATTGACATGTGTAGTTTATAGGATTGGAACCTAGGGTGCAAAATTTTTGTATGGTAGAGATAGCAACATATAGAAAAATCTAGTGCACATCTAGATAGATTTTGTAGTAGGTTTTATATGTGCTTGGAGTCTTATCTTTTAGAACACCTAATTCAGCCCCTCCTCTTAGGGTGTCACGATCCTTTTAGTCGGGTTTCATGAAAAGAAGATGAAGATTATTGCTTACATTATCTTTTTTTTTCTGCGAGGGGATTATTATTGCTTGCATTTGTTTGCTCATTCTAGGAACTGTCACAAGAAACCTGTCGTGCCTGGAGAGGAAATAAATAAATATTCAAAAGGTATATGCATCCGGCCGGATGATTTTAGTTAGTTAATCATTTAAAGCAGCTGTTGAAAGATCAGTGTTGTTCTTCACCCTCAATGCTCGTGTTTGGGTTCTGTAGATTATCTAGTTAACAGACTTAATTAGGACCGCACGAACCTAGTTGGTTTGGTTCTTTTACTTCAGAGTCTTCAAATATAATCAGCATCGACGCTTATATTTTAAAACTATGTTTTGTCAATCTCAGAATCTGTTAGTCCAATCTATCGTAGACGTGGAGTGTGTATGTGTATATTTAAATAAGTGTATGTGTATGCGGCATTTAAAAGAGAAAAATATCAATCATTGAAGCCACGAGCTTATATGGAGCAGAATATTAATGCCTCTATTTAGTTAATTTAATTGACTCGTAAAAAGGCTAGATCCATTGGTCATTTTTTTGGAGGAAAACATTTTTCTTTGACGTGACGGTGTTGCTTAAAGAAACGCGCGCGTGCTGATGTAGCGTGTATTCTTTGCTGGAGTATTTGGGAACTTTCTCCTTCCATTTCAGAACGTGTGGGTTGGAGTGTCACCTCGAGGTCTTGTAGTTAAGCTGAACCGTCCGTGTCCCTGCAGCACGTGGCGAAGATGTTGCGCCGACAAAAGAGGGGGGGGGGGGGGGGGGGGGGGGGGGGCGGAGGGGGGGATGGAAAGTAGGAAACTGGAAACGTACGCCGCACCGACAACACCTGCTCGGGAGCTACGCTCTAGCAAGCTAGAGCAAGCAACCGTTTCCAGTTTACACGGCCCCTGTGGATTTCTACATGTACCCGCCTACCCGGGGCCATGTAGAGAAACCACGAGCTCTACCAACCGATCGTTCGGCACCGGTCAGTCGCGAACAAAATCGCACCCCCGTCCCGTCCGTGGAGACACAATCATTTTGCACCCATCTGTCGCCGCTCGCCACGTTACGACGCGCACGGTGCCCGTGTAGCTAGGCGACGCACACGTCGGCACGCTTCGCCAGCAGCGTGAGAAAACAAGCACGTACGCTTTTAGGGAATAAATCCACCACCGCCTACGTGCAGACAAGACGTTCGTATAGCCAGCATCTTTATCTACGCGCACGGCCCTGCCACATGTGACTGGACCAGGAGGTGGCTTTGTGGCAGGCACGAGCTCGTGCGGCGCCCTGTCCCCTCCCCCCTCCACCTCCGTCCTTGGCGCGCTTTGCCTTCTGATAGATCAGGATTACGCGCCGCTCCCCCTCCCCCTAATCGGTGGGTGTTTGTACGGCCCAACCCTCCGTCACGCGACGCCGCACGCGACAGGTGAGTGGATTTTGTAGCTAGCTTTGCCGGTCAATCAGAAAGGGAAACCGGCCGTGCGCCGCGGCGCGCGCGACCTGAGACTCCGACCCGCCTCTCGCCACGGCTCGTGGTCGTGGGCCTCGTGGCCTCTTGTGCCTGTGTACTGTGAGGGCGGCTCCAGCCGACCCGCGCGGCCTCCGCTTGCTTGCTTCAACCACCAGCCTTCCGGCCTTCCCGTTCTCGGTCGACGACGGCGACAAGGTGGACCCGGCTGGGCTGGCGCTGTCGCCCGGCGTCAGCGCCCGCCGCGTACGCCCCGCGTGCCCATGCCCACAGGATGGGCTGGCACTTTGTTTGCACCTACGGCGACAAGAAGGATTATCCTCACGCCGTCGCGTTATCCGGCGGAGGCAGTGAGCGCGGATGCTCTCGATCCCCCCGGCCGGCACCTTGGCTTCCCGGCTCCGGAGCCGCGCTGCGCCACTAGCTGGGAGGGATGGGAATGATACGATGCGCTTCACTTCATCGATGTCGACAGACTGAAAACATCGTGTGCCCAGCTGCCTATCCGTGTCCCACGCAAACAAGCTTCAGCGACACTCCATGTTCCTTTTTCTCTAACTTTTCTGTTTCTTTTTTCGGTAGAGGTTCGTAGTAGCCACTAAATAAATGGCCTCATAGTGTGCGGGCGCGCGCGCGTGGGGTGGGGGGGGGGGGGGGGGGGGGGGGGGGGCGTGCGCGACTGGGCGGCAGTGGAAAATGGCCTTGGCCCATAGACCGGGCCCCTGGCTGGCTCCATAAGTTTTCAAAGACAATGGACAGCCCAGGCCTGGTACAGAGATACTGGGCCGGGCCTGCTAAAAAAAGGCAAAGTTTGTTCTTCTACATGCTTGGTTCATGTCGTTTGGCGTTCGATGAGTTATTAATCCAGTGTCTCTCATTTCATACCTGCAGTGGTACCTCAAAAACAAAAAAAAAAGTTAACACCTGCAGCGCTCCAAGGTGTGACAGCGAACCAACGTGACCTTACATTTCCCTTTTCGCGTATAAGACTAAAAGATTTTGCACATCTTGCACTATCACCAAGTCCAATCCACCATTTCAAGCTCGGGAAACGACGCACCCATTCTCTCATCTAGGCTCTACCAAACTCATCCATCATCACTCTATATGAGGAGAAAAATCGCAAAATGAGGATCGGAACTTCAGTTGGCCGCCGCCGGCACATCTTGGACCGTGTTCCTCGTCGTCTACTAATCACCACACTTGTAGAAAATAAGGCCGGTGCGTGCCCTCACCGGCCGGTGAACGCGCTCTTCGCCGTCCTCGGCATGTAGTCGAAGCTATCCTCGCTCTTGTTCTCCGGCCGCGGCGAGCCCTTGGCGCCGAGGAGCGGCGCCGAGTCCTTCTCGATCATCTGCAGCGTTACGTCCAAGACAGGCGTGATCACCTCTCGGCTACCTCCGGATGGTTTTTACAGTTTCACAGATGAAAAAAATTACAGTGTGACAGACGCGCTCAGTTCGGCTAGTTATTAGTTACCTGCGCGGCGACCGGAAGCGACATGGCGGCCTCGATCTTCTTCCGGCTCTCGGCGACGGAGTAGTAGGAGTAGAGGCCCATGCCGAAGATGGCGATGAGGATGCCGGCCACGTTGCGGGCGCTGAAGGGGTCCCTGAGGATGATGTAGCCGAAGGAGAGCACCAGGCACGTCTTGAGGTGGCCCAGCACCTGGTACGTCACGGGGGACGTCGTGCCGATCACCAGGAACGTGCTGAAGTTGACGCACACCGCGATCGAGCACGACAGCGCGATGAACGCCTGCATATATAGCGGCACGATTGGTTGGTCAGTTTGTTAATTACAACTCGCAGCTGAATAGCTAGCTGATCGATGCCGGTCGGTCTCTTCAGGGTTCAGGCGAGAGGCGTGTTGGTCTTCTCTGACGACAGCAGTGAGCTACAGCTACTACTTACCACGACCTGGACGGTGTAGTTGAAGGCGAAGACGTCGCGCTTGGTCAGAAGCTTGTCGACGAACGGGCCGGTGACGAGCAGCACGGCGGACTGGTACGGCGACGACTGGTACAGCAGCTGCGTCGAGGACACCTTCAGCCTCCTCTGGATTTGGTTGGTCAGCTTTGTTCAACACCAAGGTTAAGGATGACAGGCTGGATATGTGGGGTGGGTTAAGATCTACTAGCAGCTAGCTTGAGCTGCTGCTGAAACGAAAACGAGTTCATGTGGGAACAGTAAGCACAAGGATACAATCTGTCCGACGCATGTTGCGGCGATGGTGAGCACGGCGATGATGGAGCCGAGGAGATTGAGCTGGAGGTCAGTGACCGACGCGATGCCGACTCCCAGGAGCAGGACCATGAGGGAGGCCTTGATGCTCTGGCTGAAAGGTTCAAGATTGTCAGAGCATGAGAGCAGTTCATGTTTTGATCGACTCAAAACTTGTACAGAAACAGTGTACAAATTGTGCCAAAATGGATGGTGCCAAGGAATCCGAGGACGACCTGAACTTCTTGTTCAGAAAGATGGTTTCCAAGACGATGGTGAAGGGTATGATGGCCAGCTTGGTCATCTGTTGCGTGCAAGAAATAGTCAATGGTAAATTCAGAGGCAAGAAGAGAGCACTTGGGTTTCAGCAACAGAGTTGAATCAATGGTAAATTCAGTGTAGCCTGTCCATGCTTGCCTGGTAGAAGCCAACAGAGTTGAATCCGAGGCAGAGGTTGAGGAGGCCAATGGAGATGCCATTGAGCAACCCAAAGGAGATGACGGTCCGCGCGTCGATAGGCTTGGGCTCGAAGAAGCGCAGCCGCTGCGCGACGTACAGCGTGAAGAAGGTCACCATCAAGTGCCAGCTCGTCAGCGTCGTCGCTGCATTACATACGTCAGAAACATTCAGAAACTTGAGGTGCAAGCACGGAAACAGCAAATGGACAAAAAGTTCGGAAGCTTCCGAAAGCACGCGTGCTCACCGAAGAAGAAACCGAGGGTGCTGATGAGGTACTTGTTGCAGATGACGATGGCGACGGAGGAGGTGACCGAGAGGCTCAGCGCGCCGGCGACGCCCATCCGGGAGCCCGCGCCGTCCGACGACATCTCCTTCCCCTCCCCGCCGACGGCGGCCCGCGACTCCCCTGCTGGTGCGGAAGCAGCCATGAGCGAGCGAGCGGTTACCGCGGGCGACCCCTAGATATGCTGTGAATCTCGATGCCTCCTCCCGTCAGGGTACGCGCGCGGCGCGCACGTGTTGCTGAGCCCGCTAGGCTGGGCGGGGAGCGTTGACATTGCCGCGGCGGACGGGGCGGCGGCGACTCCGAGGGCCGGCGAGCTCGGGCATTAATACGGTCACGCGACGTGTGTCAGTGTGGATCAAAAAGAAAACACAAGGTGGTGGTGTGCCCCGTTTGGACCGTGCGCGGACCGAACCGAAGTTAGTCGACTGTTCATCCCATTCTCAGTTTCTCACAGCCGGCGAGATGGTTCGTGCATCCCTGCAAGAATCGATGGTGGACTTGTTGTTCTGAACGCGCGCGTACGTGATGTGTGAATGCTACCGTGCAAACAGAAGGGAGGGTGCCCTGTGCCAAATCATTGGTGCTTCGGCTTAGGTGGTCTCGGCTTAGATTAGTTGCAAGAAGACAACCGGAACAAGGCAGCTTCAAGTAGTGGCTGGTCAATGACTGATCACTACTCGTCAGCCAGTCACATCAGCATGCAGTGGCACGCACCAAAATGGGGTCTACCAATGTTGCTTCTAGACCTCTGTTCATCCAGATGGAGACGTCAGACGCCGATCCAACCGTAGTACACTCACCAAGGTAAGTCAGTTAGCACAAAGTCATGGTAACTGGTACAGTAACCCCGTAGCATCACAAATTAACTACTCGAAACTTGAAGAGAAGCAGGAGGAGGAGCAATTGATTAGTCCATGCTGGAGTACCGGAAGCATTTCCTAGGAGATCTGGGGATGCTAATTAAGGCCGGGCATGGCTCTCTGTTCTCCTGCCATGATACTCGGCCATGTGACACATTTGCTTGCTCCAAGAAAAGAAGAGAAGAGACAGGTCAAAGGGAGCCAGCTCGGCATGGACACCGGCGGAATCCGGGTGGATCTTCGGTGCCACGACTGGTCAGGGCGTGCGTGCACGAGGTGGAGCCCCCGGCCGGTCGATGTGCACGGTGTCAGAGAAGCTTCCATTGCCCCCAGATCCCCGTGCAATGTGCAGGCTGCAGGGCAACTACTCCCTGGCTACCTAGCAGACGGAGCTTGGAGGTAATAGCAGGCCAGCAGCAGCATTTGCAGATTCCAGTAGGGAGGGACCATAGCGCTTCCTGCAGCGCCTCCACGAAACTCATGCGTCCCTCCGAACAGTCCTAAACGTTGCCTCCACAAAGAGTGCTGAGAACACGGGATATTTTCCACCACCGACGGCGACGTCTGCCCGGAATTAGGCGGCCGGCGGCGCACGGAGAAGGAACGAGGATGGCACGGCCACAAAAGGGACAGCAGGCACAGCTCCGGCCGGCGAAGCGCTGCCACGGCAGACACGCGCGACGTCGGAGTAGGCAACTGGTCAGGGTTCCCTACGTTGGTTAAATTTGACTACCAACAAGGCACGCCTATCGTCCTAAGTGAGCAGAATCCCTAGTCTCGTTAGCAGCATTTGGAATTTTTTCAGAGAGAAAAGACTCGCTGGCTTCTACTAGCATCGGTCCGGAGCGCGTAGCTAATGAGATGATGCGCGCAGGATTAAGTTCGTTTAGCTAGCCTGGATCATTGTGGAAACAAAAAAAAATTGAGTGTTTGGTTACCAACTCCCATGATTGATTTTCTGTCTACGCAACCTGCTCTCGATGTGTATGCACATCCTGCACCTAGATAGATATACATCGCCCAGAAACATACTACGCCCCGCTACCATACCGCATAAATCATAATCTACTACTACTAGCAGTAATGTGCTCTTTTTTTTTGGGTTTGGAAATTGATGAGCAATGCATTCCTGAAACGCGCCGAGCTTGTACATGGCGGCGGCCATGACGAGACCAAGGGCGCTGGAACGGACAGACGGCAGAGGTTAAAACACGCGCCCGTAGCCGACGGCGCCGGGCGGACGCTACCGGCCGCGGGCCATGGCCGTCCAACCCGAGATAGGATGATCGGAGGGCGCCGCAGAATTCCTTGGCGAGCAGCAGCATGATCTTGATTCAATTCCTAACGACGAAATTAAACAAACAGACAAGCAAACCTACCGAGAAACAAACGGAACGGGCAGAGCCGGAGCGCGTGATCCGGAAGACAGAGCTGCGTGGGAGAGGGGGGGAACGGGGAGGGGGGGGGGGGGGGGGGGGGGGGGGGAGAGGGAGGGATCGTAACGGACGCACCTGTCGCGGCCTTGGAGGATCCCTTTATTTGCTTGTGTATCTATCCGCGCGCGGTCCTTCTTCCCGGCGAGCCCTCGACCGATCGGATCTCCTGGCGAGGGAGGAGAAGGGAGCGAGGGGAGGGGAGGTGGGAGAGGCGATTAATCGTCGGCTCTTCTCGTCTCCTCCGCGGAGGGAGGTGGGCGCAGAGGGAACCGCGGGTTTTGGGTCGCAATTGATTTCCCCGTGTGTTTGTGTGGAATTGGCCGGGGGTGGAGGAGGAGGAGATGGGAAGAGGCGGAGGCGGGGAAATCTGGGAGAGAATGGAGGGTAGGTGGCGAACTGCTCAAGCGCCCGCCGTCGCTCGCATGATCGCCTCGCGTCGCCGTGGGGAGGGAGAGAATGGTGCCCCACCCACGCCTTCGTTCCTTCCCTCCCTCCTTCACCCACTGAGACGTGGGCCCGGATCCTGGGGCATTGGTGAGTTGGCCCATTTGCCGCGGGGCCCATCTGTGTTTTGCTGGCGGCAGGGATTGATGATGACCATGGTATTGGTTTCGTTTTAAAACCGTTTTTATTTTTTTTTATGGTTAGTGCCCCATGCCCACATCAGCAGTATCGATGGTGGCGCGAAACCATAACCATCGGCGTAAAGCAGCCGTACGATTGAAAGTGCATTTAACTACTAATCTAATTTTGGTGATCAGTGATAATTATAATATGAAGGATATGATGCTTTGAATGAGATATGTGCAGGAATAAAATGAAAATGAAGCAAGAAAGATGAAAGGATGGTCCCCAAATTCTTTTATATATGGTGAAATAGTTGATGAAGTATTTAAATTTATTTTTGGTTTTAATTTGTGTATAGGAATCACCGTAATATAAAGGGGGCGTGTTTGATTGATCAAGTTTGTCAAAGTGCTGCTTATGAGATGAAAACTTAGATGATAAACACAAAAAGTCACGTACACTAACCCCAGAAAATTTCCTTTGTCACTGCCTCTGTCGGAAGTTCCGACAGCTCCGTCGGAACTTCTTACACCGGTGGAAAGTTCCGGCCGGATGTTCCCACTGACTCAGGTTAAGTTCCGACGGATTTACATGTTCCGACATCTCCGTCGGAAGTTCCGACCCCTGTTATCCGTGACCTTATCTGAGTGATCCAAACCTGGGGATGTGACCGGAAGATCCGACCCCACGTCGGAAGATCCGACAGATGCCACCAGAAACAGCTAACGGCTCTATTTTGGGGTGGAGTATTTATACCCCCTCACCCCATTCATTTATTAATGCTGATCTAACTCGACCTGCACACTTCCAAGAGCATTCACTTCACTCTTCCAAACCCCTCTAGAGCTCATCCTTGCATTGATTGACTTTGGGCTTGGGTGTGAGAAGCATTTGAGGTGTGTGACTTGAGGCTTTGAGTTGGTTTCTCCCTTGTTCATCTTGAGAAGCACTTGAAGCAAGTTTGATTGATCGATTCACGTTTGTTACTCTTAGAGCTTGGTTCCTAGACGGTTATCACCGGGGAGCTCTCAATCTTTGTGATTGTCCCCCGAAAGTTTGTATCACCCTTATCTTTGTGAGAACAATAGTAAGTGACTCAATCCTCCTTTGTGGTTGATTGAGGGAGGCAAGGGGTCAGGGAAAACCCAGCTCTTTGTGAGCTCCTCAACGGAGACGTAGCTCCTTAGTGGAGTGAACTTCGGTAACAAATCTCGTGTCTCATTTACTTATTGTTGTTCATATTGTTCTTGAGTTAGATTTGACCCGATCTATGTGTTTGTAAGTTTTCACTGCTAAAGATCACTTCTAAAAGTCTCAAGGCACTTGTTGTAAGCTTCCTATTCAAGTGGATTCTTCGTAAACTTGTCTTAGTTTAAATTTCGTGTTTAAGTTCTTGGGGGGTCGGAAGTTCCTGCCCTCCGTCGAAAGTTTCTTCCCCGTATCAGAACATCCTTCGGAAATTCCGATACTGTGTCGGAAGTTCCGACAGTTTTAATAGTTTTTCGTGAAGAACTTGCAGAATTTTTAACATGACCTATTCATCCCCTCTAGGCATAGCGTTGGCCCTTAAAGAGGTTGTCCTTTCAAGAATTTTTAGTGTCGGTCCTTTCAAGAATTAAGCTTGTCCAGTTTGGTTGGCTAGAGATGAAACACTCAAAATCAGAGCTTTAAGAGGGCCAGAAACACGATTGGACATGTTGAAGGGCCAAGAACTAACTTCTTCCTATTTAAAATACAAACCATTGGCGACAAAAAAAAACGATATTGAACATGGACACCGAGCTGCCACGCGCAAAGACCCACGTGCCCTGAACGATTCCGATGTAAAAGAAGAGGAAGGTTTCTTAGAGCAGCATGTTATGCGTACTTACTACGAACAATGCAAAAATCAGCATCTTTCGTGGCGACTAGCAAAGCAGTGGTACGTCTACGTCTTCAATCAGCTCATGCGATGCATTTTTTCTGGCTTTATCACAGCCGGGTACACTATATTCTGGTCGCTGCTGCTCCTTGCCGCGCCCGTGCGGGACGTGGCTGGTACAAAGCGTACCAATGATTTACACCGTGCCTTGCTGGCTCACAGGGAAAGCTGCTGGAGAATTGGCTCAGGCTCGCCCCAGCTGGCCAACTGTTGTTAGGTTGGACGCCGTTGTTTCACCAGCGTCACGTCACGTACTACGCGGTCGGCAAAGCTTGCGCCGCGGCCCTATCGCGTCCCGACGAGCGCCCGGCACGACCGCGACGGCGTCCGTTCCGACGACCACGTCGAAGGGAAAGTTTGAGTAGAGGAGTACACGAGTCTGTGCCAGCCTTCTGTTCGTCGATCGTCATTAGGATGAAAACGACCGCCGCTGAACGTTCTGCACGGAGACATCGGAACTGAAGGGACGAGCGGTGGTGAACCGAGCTGGAGTACAGACCTGTCAGACCTCAGGTCGAGCGCCCAACCTCGGAAACCTGGGCAGCCTGAATTTCGCATTCGTTGCGCCGATAATTACGGGCAAAGGTTCGGCAGCCTTGGGCCTAACAGGAAAGGTCAACCATAGACCGATGCTAGGAGAGAGACATTTCCAGTAGCCAAACCTAGAATGCGACATCGGCCAATGCTAAAGTACAGGAAATATTTCCAAAGCGAAAACTTCAACCTTCCTCCCAATATGTCCCACTGCGCCAAGATACGGGAAATTTGTTCAGATAAACCAATAAGATGGCATCAGGACTTGGGAGGATCAAAGCACAATAATACATATGGTCTCGTGGAATCATCAGCTCAAAAGAACAAGAGTTACAGGCACGCCCCACTGCGCCAGAGTCCCTTACGCCTTAACAGATCAGCCTTGTACAGGTTCGCCTGCGCTTGACGGGTCAGCCTTATTGGTTCCTCATTCCACACTAATGATACAACAGCAGCGACCTCCGCTGTTATGTACATTTTTCTTATGAGAGGAAAAGGGAATCTCAACTGGAGTTGAGGCGCGGGATCTCAAGTAGGAGGCTCATCTGGCTTATTCTTCTGGTACACAGTTTCTAGGCACTCCTTGGCTCGGTGAACCTTTGATTGGAGGTAAAAGCTCCCAGATTTCGCGTTTCTTTCAAATAAGTTATCGTACCGCTGCACAGCAGATGTAGTTGTTAGCAGATTGCAAACGGAGCTGCGCGTGCGAATAATAGCAAGTCTGCATGAGAGGAAAGTTGAAGATAAGCGAAGTAGCAGACCTGTACAATCTCCTCCCAGGTTGAATTCTCTGATACACCCAGTATCTGCCTCGCTTCCTGCTCGGTCATTGTTTTACTGGCTCTACGGATATTATTTATTGCCTCATGGGCCACACCAGTCTTATTTGCATCTGACATAATACAGGAGGAAAAAAAACAAGGAGATTCATAGTTAAATCTCGCTCTTTTCTGGAATAATAATTCAGTGAATAGCAAGATAATTGTCCGGAAGGTAACAACCATTCAATAAAGACTAGCTGTGGAAGGAAAACATTGGTGTGATTGTGATGCTAAGATGATGCTGAAGGCACCTTCCTGTGCTGTTACCATGTCCATGAGTCAGCTAATAATTGAGTACATTGCCACTAGGTGCCTATATGCAGAGACTATATGCGGGTCATGAAGAAGCTCATGGCAGGCAGAACTTACTATCAAGTGCTCTACGATATGCCTGAAGCATAGCTCTTCCTATAATCGTAGAGCCCATGACAATCAGGTTTGCAATAAGCTTCCCAGCCTGAAAAAGAAAAGAAATATTACTTAAAGAAAGAAAAGAAAGAACATGTAAAATGAGCAGTAAAATATAAATGTGTATATCATGTGTTTATGTATGCATCTTCTTTCAGGGAGGGTACAACTCTGAATCCACCCAGCATTATGTGGAGACACCTAGCTTGGCTCAAAAACTATTTATTGTTTCCATGACCTTTCAGAACCTAAAACTACACCAGTAAGACAAGGCAGGCCTGAGACCGACACCGGTGAGACAGTTGGTGGTTTACTGGTTTATAAGGCATTCGGATGTTTAATTTCAGGAGCATCTGATAAATTTGCCCCAAACTTGTCATGTGAAACTTTAGCATGTTTATATGGTGAATGCATCAACCCTTATGTTCCCCTGCTACCTAGAGTCAGCTGAGCAGTAATTTTCCGACTCATTGTCAAATCCAGAACTCCGAAACACTCCATCTCTATTTGATGGAAACCTTATAGACTAGAAACATGGCATGAAATGATACGTATTAGCATAATTGCGTATTCTTCTATCCTGACATGTACCAAAATGCGCGATCACAGCGCCCGCGCACATCAGGCCCAGACGACCGGCAGAAATTCGAACGGGCAGGCACCAATTCGCAACCTGGCGGCTTCAAATCACGCGAAAGCCAGCGCTAACCCCAACGGGGACAAAGAAACGATGGATCGCAGCTGCTCTCGACCCAACGAGGCGACCGCGCGCGAGATTGAACAAAACATGTGGGGGTAGTTCTCTACAGCCCGTCGCATGCACGGGCAGCGCGCGAGGAGGAGATCGAGGTGGGCAGGGGAGGGAGGAGGGGACTGACCATGGTGGCTCCGACGGGGGATGCGATCCAGGCCGCGGCGCAGCTGCCGGAGAGACGCCGAGAGGGGGGAGGGAGGTTCGCGATTGGTTCGTTTCGTGCTGGGCTGATTTGATCGGGAGGAGACAGAAGGTTCGAGAAGGGGCGGGTGAGAGGCCGTCGCTTGCTCAACCCGGCCCGGCCTACCAAGCTTTTATATGGGCCGCCGGTCCAGTTCATTGCGGCCCTTTCAGGTTTCGTCTCACGGGCCGCAACCTGGCGCCGCCGGAGTGACACCGCGCCGCGCCCCACGGGCTCGTCGGCCGCCCATCGAGGCTCAGCCCACACCTGACAGACACGGGCTCTCTCTGCTCTGCCGCAGTGCTGCAGCTGCCAGCCTGTTCTGTTCTGCTTGGTTCATTTCGCTCTGCATGACGGCGTCGAAGGACAAAGGGCAGACAAAGCTATACTCTGTAGTCTGTTCAAAATGGAAGGTGTTTTAGTTTTGTCCTGCTAGAGGTTTTTCAGGTTTCATGGCAAGTTCAAGTTTCAGCTATAGCTGATATTTGCAGCCAAGGTCTCGACGGAACACTATTTTCTTTCCAGGGGCAGACCCAGCACTAACTGGAGTGCAACATTAGTAGAAAGAGAAAGAAAAGAGAAAGGTCCCCCCCAAAAAAAAAGGAATTCTGATCCAAACGATCTGCGCTGCGTTGTATAACACACTTGCTGAGTTGCTGTAGTCAATCGAATCCAGCATCTTGAAACTAACATACATAGGCAGGCACTCGCTGCTAATACTACTACACCATAGAGCAGCAGGGACGGGGGCACCCCAGTGGAAGCAAACACAAGGCCATCATCATATACAAACAAACACCCCAACCGATCTGCGTCAAGTTAAAAACGGGGGGGGGGGGGGGGGGGGGGGGGGGTGAAATTAAAATCCCAATCTGACGGCTAGCTTCTTCTTCTTCTTCCTTCACCGATCAATGGTTCCAATCGCCTGCCCCGTTCTCGATGATTGCTTCAGGCGCCGCCGCCGCCGCCGCCGTCGCCGCAGGCTGTACGCGTGGCCGCGTCAGTAGCCTAGGTGGTCCATCTCCCAGTTGAGCGTGGACGCCACCCTGTCGTGGTACGGCACGTACTCCTGCGCGATCTCAAACCCGACACGTCAGCATGCCTGCGAATTCGTCAGCGAGAGAGAAAAAAAGGGCCGGCCGGCCGGCCAGCCGGGCGCGTGCATCGTCACGCACCTCGAGCTTGTCCATGAGCTCCTGCGCGGTGGGCGCGAGCACGATGATGCGGCGGGCGCTGGGGTTGATGAACCCCTCCTCCACGGCCTTGTCGATGAAGGTCAGCAGCGAGTTGTAGTAGCCGTCCACGTTCAGCAGCCCGACCTGGAGGAAGACGCGCGCGGCCCACCCGTCAGTCGGATCGAGGGAAGAATTCAGACGATCTTTTTTTTTTTTTGAAAAAACATTCAGACGATCGAGGAGCATTTGCAGCTGCAGCTTGCAGCTACGCATCCTAGTCCGTAGGACTTACCGGCTTGTGGTGGATGCCCAGCTGCGCCCACGTGATGACCTCGAGCAGCTCCTCCAGCGTCCCGTACCCTCCTGCACGCACGCATTGACCGGTCAGGTTCGGTTCGGTTCGGTACAGAACGGGCGGTCACTCTCGGCTCGACACACCGGCCGCCCACGACGGCGCCCGGCGACCAGCCAGCGTACGCTCCCGCCTGCTCCAATTATTGGGCCAGGCCACTGTGCGTTCTTCACTTTGGAGACGCGCACGCATGTGGGAGCGAGGCGCTGCCACTGTGCGTGCCAGGAGTGGCGGCACGAGCCACTGTGCTGGGGTAGTAGTAGACTGTGGCGATGCCCTACCTACTGTGCTGCGTAGCTGTAAACCTGCCCGAGCGCAGGTGGCATGTTTCTTTGTTTGGCAAAAACACGTACTCCTACTGGTGGATGTGCAACTGTGCACGTCGCCGCCTGATCCCCGTGACCGTGAGATCTGCCGGCGCTCGCAGCAGCGGTAAAAAACTAAAATCCGTTGCTGTGGGTGGGTGGCTCACCGGGCAGGGCGATGAATGCGTCGGACTGGCGCGCCATCTCCGCCTTCCTCTGGTGCATGTCGGCCACCGGGCGCACCTCCCCGACCGTCTCGCCGCTGATCTGCAGAGATCAAAGGAAAATCCACCTCCTGGTCAGATACGATTTTATTTACCGCGAGTAGTGCTGCAAGGGGAGTGCCACTATCAGTGCTGCAAGCAGGAACTCGAGGTCGCTGGCACATGTTCAAACGACCTGTACTTTTGGGGGATGGCCGGATGCCCGGATGGATGGAGCCACGGCAGGACTTTGGGGGGGAAGCAAACGGGTAATTGTTTGATCTAAACGCCCGCCCGTAAAGCTGCGCTCTCCCCGTTTGTTTATCCTCACGCCAGGATCTGGGATTCGTGCCGAAAAGCACGTAGTACTAGGACTAGCAGCAGCACGGCCGGCTCCCAGCGGCCGATTTGTTTTGTGCCCCAAGCGCCGTGTCCCCCGGGACTCCAGCACGGGGGGCGCCCGGAGCCCAAACTCCCAAGCCCCATTTGGTAACCACTTCTACGCTGCTCCTGAATGAAGCACTAGGTGCTCTTAAAAGAACTCCCGAACGTGAGCGCGTGGTCATGATTTGGATGGGTTTGGGGCCGGCGCCGGCCAGGAGGCGCGCTGCACTGCCACACACACCTTATCACTCACTGGCAGGCCAGCTCGATGGACAGTAGAAATTCAGAGTCACGCTTGTCTGAGCGGTTGTTGTAAGTGTAAATTCAAGCATACTCCCTCCGTTTCAAAATAATTGCAAATATAGAGTTCAAAATTTATCCCATAAAAATTGCTAACTTTAACCTACCTACCATAAAAGATAAGGCAATTTCTAGAAGATTCTAAAAAAATAACTAACACCTCATCCACTTATCACAAAACCACTTATCACAAAATACAAGAGCTATTTTTATAATTTTACACTTTGCATTAGTTTACGTGCTCAATCCTAGAATTGTATTTATTTTAGGACGGAGGAGGGAGTACGCTTAGCCGTCTGGCATTCTTTTTTTTTTCCTTTCTTTTTTACTTGTGGTATCAGATTTGGGGATTAAGCTAAGCAGCTGTGACATGCAAGGATGCAACGGAACAGGTAGTAGACGCGGAGGGGAGGGGCAGACAGGCGGACAGGACGTACCTCCGGTGTCATGAGCGTCTTGGGAATGACCCTGCGCGTGGACAGCAACATGACAAAAAGGCAGCGATCAGCACAGGTAGGAAACCGGCCAAGCCACACACGCCCACGCGGAGCAAAACATTCTTCTGGGGATGAGGGATCCTCCATCCACGGCACGCCGCCGAGCAGCAGGCACGACGAGAAGTGCTTACCCGATGACGTGGCGGCCGCCGTCGTACACGGCCTGGGAGACGAGCCCCATCAGCCCGATGCCGCCGCCGCCGTACACCAGGTCGATGCTCCGCGCCACCTGCACACGCCGTCCATCTCCATCAGCTACCGCGCGCGCGCGGGTTACAAACTTCTCGAGAAGTCATCATATATAAATAAATAAATAAAACTTCATGCGCGAGTCGTGTCGCGTGGGCGGCTGCGACCGACCGTTCCCCGGCGCGGTCCGCGCAGGCGGACGGGACCGCGCGCGCTCGTGGTCGGGATGGCTGCTCCGCACCTGGGCTCTGCGTCACTGGCTCACTGTCTGCCTGGTGAGCTGGTGGCTCGTGGCTCATTTATTGTGGGGCCGTGAATGCGGTTGTAGGGCCCGCCGGCTCGGAACGGCACGGCAGGGCGCGACGACTCTGCCGGTGCCGGTGCCGGTGCCGGTGCCGGTGCCAGGCCACGAGGCGAGCGCCGAGCGCGCCCGCGCCACTGCTGCCGACTCGCCACGGGAGAGGGACAGTCCCAAATTGGGAGGAGAAGGGAGGAGGCGGCGGCAGAGCGGCGCCCCATAGGCAGAGGACCGAGCCGATCTCTGCGCGTGCCTGGGTCCGGTCAGGTCATGGGCAAAAGCTGGGACGCGGCCTGCGCATGGCGTACGGGGGCGGCGGACGGACGGAAGCGGAAACAAGACGAGGGATCTGCCTGAAAGTGCAGGTGCAGCAGCCCAGTCGCTCTTGCCGGTGGTTATTGCAGCTGAATTTTGCATACGAGCTTACTGTTTCGCCGGTGCAAGTGTGAGTGCGTGCACTACAGTATACTGTATACAGAGGGATCGTGCAGCTAATAAACTGAGATGGTGAGGCTATACTGCAAGCAGGAGACGGAACGGAACCAGGGAAGCTAGGCAGCACAGCACCACACTAGGGTTGCTGTCGTCTCGGAGCTAGAGCAGACAGAACTGCTAAAGAAGTGCAGCTAGCTAGTACTGGGGGCACGGTGTGAGGTACACAGGCAGGGTGGGTTGAGTTGGTTACCAGCTCGTTGCCGAGCTCAATGGCGGCGTCATGGTAGCTCCGCTTCTTGCCCTGGCTGCTGCCGCAGAAGACGCAGATCCTCTTGAACCTCGACTGCCTCATCGTCATGACTACCTAGCTGCTGCTCACCTCCCTCTTCTCTTCCTCTCTCACTACTCGGCGGTCTACTACCTTGCAGCGGCTACCCGTACGTATTTATCCCTCTCTAGCCTAGCCTCGCCTCGCTCCCGTCGCTGCTGCCGCGGCGAGGTGGTGCACGGCCCGCGTCACTGTGCCGCTGGCTATAGCTAGTGCAGGCGAGAAGCGCGCACTACAAAGATGGCCTCTCCTTGCAGCTGATGCCCGGCACCGAGTGCGCCACCACGGCTTATATAAAAGCTGGGGCGAGGAGAGAGAAAGCCTCGGGGGGTCGGGGTGGCAGTAGCAGTGTGCTGTACGAGTGGAGAGAGAAAGGAAGGAGAAGGAAATTAGAAATGCATGCACATGAAGGAAAGGAAAGGAAAGGAAAGGAAAGGAGAGGAGAGGAGAGGAAGGGAAAACGCTCCGGCCCCGCGAGCGACGCTGCCGGCCGGCCGGATGGCCGGCTTAGCTTTCCGGTGAAATGGACGCGCTGGCTGGGGGGCTATTGACGGCTGACTCACCTTATCTGTTTTGCCGGTGTGAATTGCGTCAAGGCGGAAGGCGTGTGGGTTATCTATCTTTTGCTGCTGCTAGGGTAGTCGTTTTTAAGAAAAGCAAAGCAGGGGTAGGGCAGACCCGTCTGCTGAATATTCAGATGTATCCAACGAAAGATGCTGGAATCCAACACGATAAGAGATTGTATGGTTAGACGAGAGATTGTATGGATTTTCCAAACAAACACAGTGCGTGCTGTTGTTAGCTTATGCACAGTACCTATCATTGCAAGAATTGATGATTTATCCGCTTCCCATGGAGCGCAATTGATGCCCCTCATTTATACTTTGGCATGTGCGAGCATGGATCCAAATAGACAACCATCTTGTCCGCACGCTCATAAGTTAGCAAAAATGATATGCTTGCGAGTGAATGCAGCCCCAAATTTCCGTTTCCATTTAGACGCCATGGTTTCTGTTTTCTCGAACCCTCGTTGCGTAGAAATTAATTCCACTACGATGATTACGTGCAGCATGCGCGCGGAAACTTTGAGCGGCAAATGGGGCTGAGACGAACAGATCGTCGACAGGGCCCCCCAAGCTGCTTTCAGTGCGGAAGCGATTCGCACGTTCCCGTCACGTTCGTCGTTCCCTGCACCCGATGGTCTCGTTAGCCTCTGCACAGTGCGCACGCCGCGTGCGCTGCTCCCAACTCCCAAATTTGGCTACTGCCTCGGTGCCCCGCTCGTGTCCTTCCCCCAAAATGGCAGAAGGGGATAAAATTCAGGTAAGAAAGTTCGAGTTGATGATGGTTACATGTTCCCAAGTTGCCTAAGTTCAAATTAAGATGAGTTTTTCTTTGCACGCTCAAGCTGACGCACTTGTGTTCTGATTTAGTGATTTTCAACGATACGTACAAGTTTAAGGTTTTGTCTAAAGAGGTGTCAATATGCACGCAAAAACAACATGGATGCTCAAAGCATGGAGTGAGTTGGCTGTCTCAGCTTCCAAGACCACTTTTAATTAAGTTGACACAAAAAAAGTACTACCCGGTCCTAACCTAAACTCGTTTGCTGTTGCTTCTACCTTAACCCCAAACTGAACGGGCTTAGCCCGCGTCATCGTGAACAAAGCCCGAGATAGTTGGAACCGCCGTCCGCCTGCGGCATGACGGCAAACCCATGCGCTGGCGAGCGAGCCATCCCCCCACGCGGGAGGATCGAAGGGGAAGGCGCCGCCGCGCGGGCGCGACAGCACGGGACATCCGGCATCGGCGCCGGGCGAACACGGCACGCACGCCCACGCACGCGAAACGCGCGCCCCCGCGTGCGAGACCATCTGCCCGCGCCGGCGCGGCACGCGGGCCGACGCGCGCGCGCCCCCCTGGTCATGCCGTACGTCGCGCGAGCAGGGGCCTGGGCGCTTGGGAGCCTGGAGAGAGCGAGCTACGAGTAGTAGGCAGGTAGCAACCCCAACCGCACGCGTGCGCGGCCAAGGCCGGCATGGCGGGATGGGCGCGCGCCGCGCGGCGGCCGGGAGGAGTGGGGCTCCGTGCGCGACTGCCGCCGGTCGCGTTCGAGTCCGCGCCACGCCCAGGCGCGGCCGGTGGTACGCACGCCCTCTGCGGCTGTTTCGGACGCGCGTGGCGCGCGGCTCGCTGGCCGGTCGGCGGCCAGCGGCCGGCCCGGTGGCAGCAAGCACCCCGGGCCTGCTCTGCTCGGCCGGCCGCCTGGCACGGTGACCCCCCCGCCGGGCATCTAACCCCTCGGGTTCGGCGGCCTCACCCGTACGCTGCCGGGCAAGAGCATCAGTATTCAATACAGTAGAGCATAGTGCCATTTTTTCTAGGTAGAATAGTTATTTTCATCCTTCAGCTATCGCTCAAGACTTAGTTTCGTCCCTAAACTGTTAAAATGACAGTTTTAGTTCTCAAACTCTTATTTCAGGTCAACCCGTATCCTACATGACACGCCACATGTCACACCTCGTCAGCAAAGTGCCCGCTTAGCTAATTTAACAAATGCGGGAATTGACCTTTTTGCCCTCCTCATTTCTCCATCTAGACCACGCAGGGTAAGAACACACGTATATTCTTCATTGCCTCCCTCATTTCTCTCATTTCTCCATATGTTTTTCAAGCAGTAACAATTGTTCAAGCTGCACAAATTGACGTCAAAATTGAAAAGTAGAAAAAAATGACACAAATCGATCCCTCAAACACTAAATTTTGCTAGGTGTGACACATGGCACGCCACGTAGGACGAGGGACGAGACTGAATTCAAAATAAAAGTTTGAGAATTAAAACGGTCACTTTGATAATTCAAGGACGAAATTGAATTGCAGCGAATAGTTAGTGAATAGTTGAGGGACGAAAATAGCTATTCCACCTTTCTTCTACGGGCCCAGCTTAGTTTCTTTTCGTTTAGTTTTCTGATACATAAAAAGGGACCAAATCTGTCTGATCTCAGCATCAGGGGGAAAAGGCCGAACTGAACTTTGCGCGGTCCATTTATAAAAAAAAACAGAGGGCTTTGTCCATCACATGATCTAATTATCCAATCAGTGGGACTAATTAAAATAGATAACCACGGCCGGGCACGGCAGGATCAGATACACCGGAAACAAAAGGCAGGACCCCCCGCCTTTAGCAGCTCCGCTCGCTTTAACAGGCGAGATATCCTTCTGAATTTCGCCTGATCGATCGCCCCCGCCAAATCCTAGCAGCGGCCGGTGGCCGGCCTCCCTCTGCCGCGCCTGCGCCAGGCTCACGCGTCGCAGCAGGTGCTCTGATCCACCACTCCAAAAACAAAGGCGCCTCCTTTCTGAATCCTGAGACAGACAGACAGACAGACAGACAGACAGACATGCGCCTACAATACTCCACGCACCACCTGCGGAAAGCCGAGCCTTTTCGCTCTCGGTTCCCGGCGAGCGGCCGCAATTTTAAACGACGGCCTAGCGTTCGCGCAGGCGCAGGGCCGAGGCGCGGGCGATGATGGGCCAGCTGACGGGCCCTCGGGGTCAGGACACCGCGAAACGCCCTGACACCCCCGGATTTGACTGCGGTTTGACCGCCCGGCTCCGCTTCACCGCGCGCCTACGGCTTCGACAGAGCATGCGGCAGCCGCACCGGGGGCGGCCGGGCCGGGGGCTGTTCATGATTGGGTTCCGTCGACCACCCGTAAACGACAAGTTACTCTTGAGCCTTGCTGCCATCGCCACGCACCGCCGAGTACCGACGTGCTCGGCATCGCATCGCATGCCGCAAGGCGCCAAGAATCCCCGGCTGATAGCTTCGCGTCTAATCCTGCACCGCGCATGTAGTAACCCCAACCACCACTCGACGCCCGCCGATGAGCTGTTCGTTACGCAACCGGTCGATGACGGCGAGGGTTGAGGGCTGACACGAGGAGACAGACATGCAGCCATCGATCTAGGGTAAAAGGGAAGCGGCCGGGGGGCGAGGACATGTGAGGTGACGGGGAAACCGTCGACCGCCCAATGATCGTGGAGGGGCAGCGGTCGCCGGCCGGCCGGGCACGCACACTCAGGCACCCCCTATCCATCCATGGGCACTGGCCCATGCTGCGCGCCCTCGCATAGCCAACGGGGGGAGAGAGCAGGAGGAAGAAGATAGGAGAAGAAGGCGGCACGCGATGATGGTGGACTGGGACGGGGACTGGTGGTGCACTAGGCCGCCTAGTCTTATTCTATGCGCCAGTCATCCTGCTGCCCCCCTCGTGCCCCGCGGCCAGGGGACACGCGCCTTTTCGGTAATGCTGCGTGCAGGGCCGCCCCCACCCGGCCACCCCACTCCACTCGCGGCACCCCCTGGCCCCTGCCTAGCTGCTGCATGCCCCTGCGTCCTCGTCGTCGCCTCGCCATGGGCGCGCGCGCGCCTGACCGAGCATGCGGCACAGCCTGGCCGGCGCCCACACCCGCCGCGCTCCGATCCATGCGGCGGCCATGGAACGGAGGGGGCGGCTCGCACGTTGCACCGGGCGGCAATTATGCGCACGTTCCTGGACCTCCTGGCACACACGCGACGCCTGTTCTCGCTCGCGCGCGGCCTCCGACACCGAACAGGGATTGTTTAGCACGCTACGATGTGACAGGCAGCAGCGAGATGGGATTAGAACCACTAATTAGCTCGGTTACCAGGAGTTTTGCATGCTGCTGCTTCCCCAAGAAGCAATGGAAAATTCGCAGCACAGTGCTGTAGTCTCTGTAGGATGGCAATTGGGCTCTACTTTTTTGCAACTATATGATGAGACACTCTGCGCAAGGTCGCCTCTGAATTGGTGCGCCCCCTGGGGTGGAGGCACACAGCAGAGCCAGAGCACGACACACAGGGGGCACCAGCTAGCTAGGTGCTGCCTACCTGACTGAGAGAATAATCAGCGAGTAGCCTTGTTCTCGGGGTCGGGGAGCACATACAGCGCTTGGGACGCCAGCCGATGGAGCTCTGAGCTCCTCCCGTTCCCAACATCCGCACCTGCCGGGAATGATTCGGCCCCCTAGTGTGCGCGCCACTAGAATATTGCGGAAATCATAGGGCTCAAGAATCTCCATGCATGCACAGCCCCCCTTTCCCTTCCCTTTCTATCCCGTTCTCCCTGTGAAAACTTTTTTTTTCACCCTTTTTGTCTTATTTTCTCTGAGATGATGATGATGATTTACTTGTTTTTCCCTGTGATGGTGCAGTGCACTGCCAGTTTCGATTGAGGTGGTCACAGAATGTTAGGGTATTACTCATGCCATGTAAAGATTTTGAGGCTACATGCTACAAGGTATCAAAGAATCCTAGAGTGTTTTTTTTTACATGATCGTTCTTATTTTGAACCAAGAACGCCCTTTTATTAAGGGGTTTCTCCGCTAGACAGAAAAATAAATCCTAAAAAAATTCTCACAAAAACCAGAACCATCCAGCCATCAATTCAGTGAACTCTAATCACTATTTGATAATAATAGCCGTTGTATCTATTCCGTTTTCAAAAGTTTACCCAACACTGCCATTATATAAATTACCTATCTCTGTGATAATAAATGAGTCTCTACTTCAAATAAACATTATAGTATATATGCATTAATGGTTTAATAATTACTTTTTTAGAAATAAAGTATAAGAGTACACTCACAATTCTTTGGGAGAGAATTCAACATTTTGACTGCTATAGCACAGGCTCAAACACTAGTTTACTCCATATATTAACTAAAAGTGAACTCTAGGACCTAGGATGGATATTCTAATAAGATACCGAAAGAGAGATACCATAGTTTAATGATCATAAAAAATCATTGAACAAATCAAACAACAATAGTACTAATGATGAACTTTAATAGTAGTAATACTCTATGAGAATAAATTATTATAGTTTCTATTTTATATAAATCATAAGCACTTACTTTTTTAAAAGAAACAAAGTATACTACTACACTCATAATTCTTAGATAGAGAAAATCAAGCGCTATATTGCAAATTTGCAAGCTACATGCATATTTATTCCATTGTAGTAACTAAACTGCAATGTAGGACCTAGAATAATGAATACTTCTAATAAAGTATCACTATAGAATTACAAATATGAAGTGTAATAAACACTAATTTGCCTTAACATAACAGAGGAAAAATCAACAACTGATAAGATAAAAATTAGAAAGCAAAAATATTTGTTTATTAAGACATGACACATGGCTGCAATAAGACATGTAGTAACCGAAGATGAGGTAACCAAACATGTAATTAAAAATATGGTGGTGCAATGTCATGGGGGAACTATGAATATGACTTCAAGGCATATAGAGTACTTGGTAACAAAATTTCATCACAACCGAAATAGAGTTTACATAGTATCTATATTCTATATGTGTATTGTGTTGGAAAATGAACACAAACCGAGCAAAACATGAAATTCTGATTTGATGAAATTCAAATTTATTCATGGGTTGATTCTAGTTCCTGCAGGAGTACGAATTGATAGACTAGTTATTGGGAACTTGCAGTTGGTGATACATACTTTGTTTATTTTCACACCCATAAATATTGAAATTATATAACAAAATCCTTGGTCACTTGAAAAATATGAAAAAAGACAATAACTTGGTCATTTTGTGAACACTTGAAAAATAAATAAAAACATAGTAAAATTTTATTGGACAATAGAGTGGCTATACATAGATGCAATTCGAAACAATCAAAGAATCACATCTAAAACGCGCCCCTTACGAACCAAAGAGTAATAGAACAATCCTTCCAGAAAGAACAAGTGAATCAGGCTAGGTTCATTCCCTACTCCAACAAGCGAAAGAATGATCCCCTTTTCTTTGAAAATCCAGTCGCATCCCACCCTAAAACTACAACATAACTTTGGAGAAAGTGGCAGCACAAAAATCTAGCTCACTTTTGAGCCACCATGAAACCGGATATGTTAAGAAAAGGACATCTCCATCCAACACCACTTGTCAGCAACAGTTGATCAAACAAGGGATGAGCAAAGAGAAAGCTATTACCCCTACCACAAAACGACTATACCTATTGCCCTTCAAATATACGTTCGTGTGCTAAAGAAGGCTAGGTTTACATTCTTTTGTTAGGGTAAAATGAACAAAGAAACTATATGCTAGATTAATTAGTCTAGTCATAAATAGTTAATGATTTTGGCTGTACCTAGTCGAACTTTTGAAAATTGTCAATAGTTTGTAAAACATTTAATTAGAACATTCAAGAGACATGCAAACTTATCTTGGAATATACTTCTATATTTTATATATGTCACACCACTTCTACCTCATTTGATTCTCTTAACTTTGTAGTTAATGTGACCCCATGCTGATGTTTGGTTAGATTTCGAGGTTTGGGAGCATGACATCTACATCCACGTTGAGGTTAGACCATTAGAGGTGGCTTGCGAGGCCGGTCGGCTGACGAAGGAGGTGGGCAAGGAGAGGGGAGACATAGGATTGTTGGTTGGTGATATTGGTGATGGGGAAGCGCAAACATAGATTGGTTGCCCTACTGGAGCTAGGGTGGTGCGGTGGATCTAGTAAATACTTGGAAGGTATGCGGAGATGTGGAGCAAGGCAAGATGAGATCTACATGTTGTAACAGATGAGGCTGAAGAAAGAGGACGATCATTAGAATAAAATCGGATGGGTGGTGTTCATCAACCGAGGCACCTTTCAAAATGAGCCACCAGGTTAACATCATCATCCTACAACATTATTTCTGCCACAATATCTATATCATAATAAAAAAAAGTAGTGGTCAAAGGCACGTGGAAGACCATACCTTTTTTTCGCTGAGGAGAGCATGCAGTATTTGCATTCAAAATCTCAGCCGATTCATGCCAAATGGCGTCTACGTGCAATGCCAACAGATCGAGGTAGCTGCTGCCAGCGGAGACCCCACTGCACGCTCGCTCCTTCCTGCTAACCTCGCTCGCGAGTTCCGTCCTAAACCTACCCGGACAGGAAACGTGCGCGCCAACATAAACCGCATCAGAACGACACGATCAGTTGGGGCGCGCACGGCGAAAAGCTAAAGCGCCCCCGCGCCCGCCACCCACAGCGGCGACGGCGACACGCGCGACGGCGGGCGGGCGACGTGAACACGAGTCGCGCGGTGGAGTAAGTGGAGCACGCGCGTGGGACGAGCCGCCCGCGCGCGGTGGGTGGAACGGAACACGGGTGCATGCATGCCGAGCTGATCCTTATCCGGTTCGACCTGGTAGCGGGGAGTGCGCCGGCTGAGTGAAGCACGGCACGTACGACAGCGAAAACCTCGCTCGTCTCCCTGCCCCGTCGTCGTCCGTGGTCCTGATCGGCGTTGCACAGCAGAGTCAAACAGCGACGTCGCCTTGCTTGCTCCCCGTGGCTAAGGGCTGACCAACCGAGCGCGTGGATCACGATCGCACGCCGCCGCCGTGCAGCGCTGGCTCGCTCGGCCGGCCGGCTGGTCCACGCACTCGCTCGCGGCGGTGCGGAGGGGGCCTTCCGTGCCTCGCCGTGGCGCGCCACCGCGAAAGAGGAGGTAGTTGGTAGCGTCTTTGTTGAACACGCCTTCCTCTGAGCCTCTCTGGCCAAACTTGGCAATTGCCATCCGTAACCTTTGCTCTGCTGAGCCTGAGCATGTCTTCTGCGTGTCGTCCAATAAAACGTGCTCTTCGTCAGAGAAAAGAAGGCAAACCTGAACATCCTTTCGTCCGCACTATAAGCTGCGAGCCTGCAAGAACGTGCGTAGTAGTATGAGTCACTTTGTTACCGAGATCAGCAGCATCACTGAGCTCTTTGCGCAGATCAGCAGCTACTGAGATGAACCACGGCCGAAAGCCGCACATGGGCGACGATCGACAGCGACCAGTGGCCACACCACACTCGAGCGCGTGCAGTGCAGGGCCAGGCGGGCGGGGGTGCGCGATGGGTCGGAGACAGAGCAGATAAGGGAGGGGGGCAGGCGGAGCCGGGAACAGCCGCGACGGGGCCGGGCACAGGCGGGCCGGTCGACGCCCCCCGGCCGGCAGCCCGGCGACAGGAACGCCAGGCGTCCAGCGCTGCCTGCCGGCCGGCTCTCCGCTCGGCTGCTCCCGCCCCGCGGCATCATTCCGGGCACGGACCCGTCGGTCGAGCCGGCGATCGAGTAGGGGAGGGGCCGCAAAGGGGCGTAGCTGGCTACCCAGTAGCCACTCACTGAACCGGCGGTCCGACTCACCCCCCACCCGTTCGCGGACGCGCCGGCGCCGGCCTCGGCCCAACCCCAACGGGCGATCGGTTGGGCCATGGACTGGACAGCGAGCCGTTTCCTATCAAATCTGAGCAAAATCCGTCTGTGTCAACAGGGTGGTTATCATCCGAGACTGAGAGCACTCGCGTCCAAAGTACATTCAGAACTCAGAACGGCGTTCTGTACTTGCGCTCAGGAAACAGGAACGCCCAGCCTGGGATCCATCATGCACGTCCACCTGTCGCGCCACCGCCGCGCTCCCGGTCGTGCCACGGCAGGCCGCGGCCCGTGGGTTCGACGCGTCGGGCTTCCGCGAGTGATTGGGTGACCGCGCGGGGCAGCAGGATGAGCCACCAGCTGACCGGCAGCTGGTGTCTCCGCTCCTGGTCTGGTCCTGGCTGGGGCGTGCGCGCACGGCGGCCGCGGCCGGGACACCTGGCGCATCATTCTGCTCGCAACCTACCCCGGGAGATGGACGCCGAGAGCTCAGAGGAGTGCAGCAGAGGACTCGCTGGAGCCAACTCGATCTGGTGGACGCCATGGCCATCGATCTGCCTGCTCGCACCAAATGATGCGTCCTGTCTCTGAAAAGCTTGGCGTCGTATGGATCACGAATTGGTGTGGGGTGGCTGACGCGACGGACATGGCCGTGCACAAAATTGACCAGGAAAGGAGAAGCTACACCTGACAGGTAGCCTAGCAAAGCGGTTTTTGTTTTAACCACGGTCAAAATGTCCCTCGACACACTCACAAGGGTCGACTTTGGGGGCCTGTCCTCTAGCACGTCGTCGTCGAGCTTGCTGGGCATCACCTCGACGCTTTGGCGCCACTCCGAGCTTTTGCCTGTATGTACTGCATGATATCCTCTGCATATCTCTAGCTTCGCAATCCTGCCGGCGACGGCAGATATGGTGGCAAATGTGACTGATGGGGTAACAAAGCAGCTCATACGTTGTTTCACACAAAACGACGAACACATGCAGGATAAAGATTCACACCAGTGTTTACCCAATTGTACATTTAACTCAACATGAAAAATAGAATTTGTAGTCACCACTTGACATAGGATGTATTGTCGCTACTTGGAAAATAGAATGCTGAGCAGCTGTCCAGTCTGTACATCGCTATGTATGTGCTATTTCTCTCTGACCTGCAGTCACAATCTGATCACGAACGTAACTGTACAGCATCAACAGCAAAGTATGCAATTTACAGAGACTAGATAATGAGGGGACAAGAATCTCATTCAGTAAAGACTGAAAACGACTAGTGCACAGGAAGGACAAAAGAGGAAGATGGTTCAGAGCTAGTCGACAAGCACCGACCTGCCCCGCCCTGAAGTTTTGGCTTTCGGCCATGCGCCTGATATGATGCTCACGCAGATATCAGGAGATGCTAGCTTGGCGGAAGAGATCTCCGGGACTTGGACGAGAGATCCAGGGGGCCACCCTGCCCATATGCCCTTCCGTGGGGAGGCCTAGGCGCCTAGCCATGGCCTTTGTCCTCGTCCACATCCGACAAGTACAGTGCATGATCTTCATGCTTCAAGGATTCCCGCGGATCAACTTGGTTTTCAGCGAGGATGCCTGCACTGTGAGCACCCAAAAGACGTGGAGATTGTCTTCAAGTGAGCAAAATTCAATCTGTTTGGCACCTTGATGGCACCTGGCAAGTTTGAAAGCTGAAACACATTTCACGTCCTGCAGCAGTGTGTTGCTGTAAAGACAACGAAGACGGGTAGAAATTGTTCACAGATCTGTACCTGCCGTCAGCTTCGGGTGACGGTGCTTCATGTCCGCAGCTTCTCTGCGTCTCCTACAATCATGATATCTTTCTTCATCACAAAATCCAGCCACCGACGCGCCAGGGTTCACCGATAGTGATGGGTCCTCTTAAATTCTTAATGCCGTCTGCCAACCTGTCTGTTTTCTTCTTGAAGTACAAGAGGAATCCTAAACTCTGCTTATTGAAAGCAGACATATATTCTGTTTCTTGAATGAGAACAAAACAGAAAGATGAAATGTCACATGGGATATAACGCAACTTCCCAATTCTTTCATTCCTATTACTAGTAAGACTGTGAAGGGCGGGCCTAGTGTAAGCGGTAGAGTCTTACCGCCTGTGACCGGAAGGTCCCGGGTTCGAGTCGCAGTCTCCTCGCATTGCACAGGCGAGGGTAAGGCTTGCCACTGACACCCCTTCCCCAGACCCCGCACAGAGCGGGAGCTCTCTGCACTGGGTACGCCCTATTACTAGTAAGACTGTATATCCTGCTTGTATACTTTATGATACGCAAGGAAATATAGATAATCATTTCTATCAGTAAGAGCTTAACTCACAGAATGCATCCATAGATCTGACATTAGTCAGACAGTACAAAAGTACTGTGCTTATATAGCTAAAAGGTAAACCAATTATAATATGTGAAAAAACATGAAAAGTGTCAAGTAGAACTGACAGGTCGATATAAACTCAGCCATGAAGGAAACTATATCTTTGACCTACCTAGAAAGCAAGTTGGTTTCCTTGCCATCTCCGTGTCACCATTGGACAGTAAACACGGTCTTATGATCGCAATTCTCGCCTGAGAAAACCCTAAAGAAGAATAAGCAAAGTAGCACTTCTCTTCAAATAAAGTGAGTTATTTCATATGATACTGACACATTTTATTTAACTAGGCAACTGAATATTTGCTTGTGCACAGATGTAGCTTGATAGCTAATATGCATTTGCCTGCATGATTATGTGATTCACATAGATACATGGCAGAATGCCATGAGAAATATTAAGGATCAATAGTCTGGCAAGCCGGCAAAATGTAGCAATAGTAAAGTCTGAATTCAGAAAACACGAGAAAAATCCAGTTTACACATTTATATTTAGAGTAAAAAGATAATGGACTGTACCAAAATGAGTGGGTTCACTGATGCTGATTGTTGAAAAAAATGTGATAGAACCACATACTAACAACAATTCTTAGGCTCTTAGCATTCTCATGTCATGCAATGATGTAAATGGATGTCAAAACTTTAGCTTACCTTATGCTTTAGCACACATATACTGACCGAGTGATTCACTGCGGGCAACACGGTCTTAAATGCCCACCTATTAAAATATAGCTGACATTGCAACTGAACACCTGCGGAGCAACAAACAAGGATACAAAATATAAACAGGAGTGAGTCAGTCACTGTGATGTGCCCTAAACCCTAAGAATAGTGACCAGGCAATTTCACTTACATGCTCCAAGTACTAAAGGCCAGTTTTGGTAGCAAGTGCTTGTAATATGGGTAGATAGAAAAACTCATTACTCTTCTGTATAGCTGTACCCAGCACATAGTATAGCTGAATATCCGGATAAACACCAACAGATAGCATAATTGGTAAGAGCATCAAAGCTTCTTTGGTGAATTGTCTTTTGCATAGTCGGTTGATTACAGCACTAAAGTCTTCAATAGAGGCCTCAAACCCTGCATCTAGAAGCTTACCAACCCACAAAATCGCCTTGTAAGGCATTCCTTTTGCACATTGAGCTTTGATAAGTGTCATATATGCAAATTTTCTCAGCTCAGCACCCTGTTTTCTGAAGGACTCCAGTTCCATTTCCGCGTGAATGACTAATCCCTTTGAGCACAACACATTGATTAGCAAGTTATAAGTAACAGGCGTGGGCATCAGTCCGCGGCATACCAATAGTTCATATATATGGAAAGCCATTTTGACGTCCCTTGCTTCACAAAAACCTTGTATAAGGGTGTTGTAAGGTATTGGATCAGTATTAAACCCTTGTACATACATATCATCAAGAACATTCCTAGCATCATGGAACATGAGCTGCTTACAAAGTCCTTTAACAACTACACTGTAAGTTATTGCATTTGACCTGATCCCTTTTCCAGTCATTTCTTTAAAAACACTTAGCATGTTATGAACTTTCCCAGCTTCCGAGAGCGCATCCATCAAGGTGGTGTATGTAACTGTCGTTGGCTGCAGATCACTTATCTGGATAGCCCTAAAATAACTCTCTGCCGCATGCAGATCCCCAATCTTGCAGTAGCAATATAGAAGAGAGTTGCATGTTACAATGGTTGGGCACATACCAGCCGTAATAATCTGATCATACAGCTGAACAGCATTACCAATATCACCCACTTTTGCATAACCATTAATAACTACATTATAAAGCACTACATCAGTTGGCTGATATTTGGTAGCTACATTTTCCAAATACAACCTTGCAACATCAAGGAATCCTTTCTTGCAAAGGGCTAGAAGAATAGATGCATGGTTTAATGAAGTTGGCATTACCCTCTGAGAAGAGCACATTAAATTGCAGACTTGAAGCGCTTTTCCAATTTCTCCTAGCTTGCAGTACCCATGGATGAGGATGGAATATGCAATGACATCCATATCCAGACCAATACTGCATATCTCACGAAGTAGGTTTTCGACCTCATAAAATAGGCCTTTTTTGAAGAGAGCATTGATAAGGATGCTATACGAGACAATATTCAACACCAAACCTCGATCTAAGATGTCCTTTCTTATCTTCATCCCTTCTTCAACATCACCACCTTCACAATGGCCAGCTATCAGTATAGTATAAGTAACAAGATCGGGTTCAAACCCTTGCTTTCTCATCATCTCAATCATTCTTGGAATTTCTCTTGTGTGACCGTGCAAGCGAAAGCCATTAATAAGGCTGTTGTAGGTGACAATATCAAGTTCCGTTCCTTCTTCAGTTACGCTTCGAAAAATATCAAATGCTTCACGTATAGAACCTACTTTACATAGACCGTGTATAATAGTTGAATACGTGTACCTGTTCGGATTTAATCCATACTTCAACATCAGGCATAAAATTGATTTTGCATTCTGAATAAACCCCCAATTACACAATGCCGACATAAGGATGTTAAAGGTCATTTCTAAGGGTTTGAATTTTCCCTCCTTCCTTGCATCCTGAAAAAATGATAAAGCCTCTCCAATTTTATCTTGCTTGCATAGGCCATCTATGAGAATGCTATGGGAATAACCACTCGGGGATACACCACAGGACTCCATCTTTTCAAAAATCTCCAGTGCCATGTCTGTCTTTCTTAGACTGTACAGCAAACTATCATAGGTGGATACCGAGATTTGAATGTTTAGGCTGCTCATTTTACTAAGAACATAAAGAGTATCATCAATCATTTGAGCTCTAGCATAACTATTTGCTAGAGCATCCCATATAATGCTGCTTGAATGCCACTCTCTGAATCTATTTGATAAGATGTCACAAAGAACCAATGCAGAATCAGGTCCTACAGTAAAAAAAAATGGTAAAATTAAAAGTGGAAAAGGTTAAGTTCAAATGTTACCTGCAGTTATATTTGTTGAGATACAAATTATACCATTTTTCAAGACATGAGAACGAGCATCTATGGATACACTATTGACAATCTGACACTCTGCAAAACTTCGACAATGCGCTTCTGCTAGCAGTTTGCTTTGTGGAGATAAAAGTATAAAACTACCCGATGCCATCTATAAAATATACAACTAGTACCATGAAAATTGCACCTCTGTAACACATGATCAGAATTTGAATCTAAATAAGAACAAATGGAAATTTCAGTAGTAACAGAGGGCCGTTGGTTTCCCCTAAATACGTGTATGTAAAAGCATGAAAATTGCAGCTCAGTGTTGGACGAATACTGTTTCCTTCTGACACAGATAACAGCATGAATTTCCAGCCCAGCAATTGATGAATAATTGTTCTTCCTTGTTATCCGCAAGAGCAATTGCTAATTAGATACACAAACACAAACACTCACGCCTAGCTCACCTTGTTCGCCCACCATCTGGGCCAACTCGCCGCGCATCTCCCGCCACCTCCTCTGCCACAGCAGCTCATGGCAGAGCCTGAACCGCGCGGCAATCGAGGCCTTCCGACCGAGCTCCGCCTCGTTCTCCCCAAACGCCCCCTCGCGTGCCCAGAGAGGCCCAGGCGGTGCACCTCCCGCCCCGCCAGCGCGGGCAGAGGCCAGCCGCGCGTCCCCACCTACAACCGGCTCCTCCTCGGACTCCGTCGCAGTCACCGACAGCGCCGCCGAGGAGGTGGAGTAGGAAAGCGGTCTACTCTTAGGCGCAGGTGGGCGGGGAGCGCGGCGCTGGAGGTGGGATAGGAGGCGGCGGAGGGGGATGCGTGGTGGAAAGGGCATCCGAAGCGGGGGCAGGTGCTCATGGCGGGGCAGGAACTGGGCAGCGGCGGCCTATGGTTTAGGAGCGTAGAGGTGAGCTCTGGAATGCCTCCCGCTGGTCCGCCGTGCGCTCGGCGGCGGCGGCGGGCATGTGGAGGAGGCTTATCGGCGGCGGCGGCGGCGTGCGGTCGAGTCGGGGGTTTAAGGGAACGGAAGGCAATTTTGCAGTTGGAGCAGGAAGTGTGAAACAGGCTATGGGCCAAAAGATTTGTTGGCTTCGAGTTTCAGTTTAGAGCGGGCCCTTAATGACATTCGGGCATGGGTTTGTGGGCTGAACCGCTGAATGCCAGCAGAGTTGTGTGATTCGTGGGCTTCAAATAAATTTCTTTGGGTCCTCTCAAGAAAAAAGAAAAAACTTTGGGTGTGGAGGTTTATCGACATTACGAAAATACCAGCTTCATTTTTAAATATATGATATCATTAATTTTTTTCCGTTCATTTGACCTTTCATTTTTTCTATAAATATTATACAAATATATAAATCTATAAGTTAAACTTTTCTTGAGAAGACTATCAGTTCAACTTATGATAGATTTGATGATTAATCTAGTGGTTCTTATTTTTTTTTACCGAACTAATTGAATGAATAAATAAATATTGTTAGTAAAACTTTGAGAAAAGTATTAACGGTACATTGGTACCATATATTTAAGACTATCAGTTCAACTTATGATAGATTTGATGATTAATCTAGTGGTTCTTATTTTTCCAAATTATAGTTTATTTTGAAAAATCTAGATATATAGATTTTATTATGCATATATATATATACAATTGTATCTATATACATAGAAAAATTTATGTATTTAGATTTTTCAAAACGATCTACAGTTTGGAACAAAGAGAGTATTATCTTAATATTTTAATATAATATATTCATATAATCGTATAAAATTGTTAAACCAGTCGGCGTGAAATGTTAAACTCCGTATTTCGAATCAGCTACTGTTGCTTCCTTCAATCTGCTGCTCTCATGTTTTATTCGGGTCATATGCTATTGTTTGGATTCTGGCAAAAAAAATGCTATTGTTTGGAGCTTGCTACATCGCCAATGACCATCCTCAGGGGACGGATCGACCGCCACGGAGCTTTGCTGCTTGGTTTCGCACACACGGCTGCGGACTAACGTTTCTTATCGAATCTGAACACAGCACCGCGCGCCCCTCGTCGTGGCCGCACCACCAGCTTTCAAAGTGTCTCTCCATCTTAACGGCGCGTGCCGTGCACTAGGCCAGAAACAATTTGGCACGGCGGGCGCTCAGGTGGCCTGCGAGCATACATCTTTACTGGCGGACGCTTAGGTGACCCACCAGTACAGATCGTTTCCACAGATACTATATGATTTAAATTGTGTGCTTAATGATTTCAAACATCCTTTAAAATTATGCAGCATGAACATGTATCATCCCTGGTCTATATAAAAAATTTGTACAACCATAAAAGATAAATATTTTGTGTAGTTCCTTCACATATCACTTTGGCTACCAAGTTAGCTTGAGTTATATATGCTAAGTATGAGTCACTTATTTAGTATTGTTTTATAAATACACCAAATCAATCGACCCTTGTTTGTTCTTTTTTTCAATGCAAGCATTAATAATGAATTAGAAGCATAAATAACTAAATAAATTATAAGCATTAATATAAGCCTGAATATTTTAGAGACAATTAATAGTCTTACAATATAATTAATAAAAGTACACACTTCTTTAACAATTTATCCTTTCACAAATCTTCCTTCACAGTCTTTGCGTGTCCAGGGGTTCTCGGATTTGTCTATGCTTCCTTCTACCTTCTTAATCCTTGTTTCTAGCTCTTTGAACACTTGCAATTCTTCGTACTGATTATATTCCTCAATGTCCTCTACACCATCAACTCCAAGAATCCTTTGTTTCCTAGAGATAGCAATGTGTTTCTTTGCATTTGCGGGGTCAGATATACAGAATACTTGCGCGACACGATCGAAGAGCACCCAAGGGTCATCTTTATAACCGACATTAGCTAGATCCACAAGTGTCAACCCATAGTTGTCCACTGCAACGCCCTTCGGGTGTTTGACCCATTGGCACCGAAAGACAATGATCCGAATATTCGCTCCATAGTCAAGTTCCCATATTTCCTCTATGAAACCGTAGTCAGTTTGCCCGGATGTGTCAATAGCCTCTATGCGAACACCACTATTTTGGTACGCCATGCTCTTCTTGTCCTTTTCGATGGAATAAAATGTGTACCCATTAATTTCATACGCTTGTCATGATGTGACATTGCTTGATGGTCCAGAAGCCAACCTCGTTAATGTTACTTCATCTATTGAATCTCCTTGAAATTGGTGTTCATGGTCTCTAAACCATGATGAGAAACGACGCTTGTGCTCTTTGATGATCCAATCCTGCGAGCGACCGTTACTTTCTGACCCAATCTCATTTAAGTGTTGCTGGATGTAGGGCTCCACTAATGTGAGTTGTTGTAGAACACTGGAATGAGCTTTCTCCAACTCTTTGTTGTCACTATCGATGAATCTTTTCTTTCTAATGGTTCCCCTTCCGGACAACCTCCCCTCATGTCGAGATACCGGCAAACCAACAGCTCTCATATCTTTTATGTAATCTATGCAGCAATCAATACTCTCTTCTGTATGGTAGCTCTCCATCATGGAACCCTCTGGGAACGCGTTGTTTCTCATATATCCATTGAGAGTTGACATGAACCGTTCATATGTCCACGTCTGATGGAAGTTCATAGGCCCTAGTTCAGTTATTTGGTTGACCATGTGGATCATAAGATGCTCCATGATATCAAAAAATGATGAAGGGAAGCACATCTCAAGTTGGGCCTGAGTTTCGGCCACAAATGGCTGGAGTCTAGCCAATTCTACACAATCGATCACTTTCTTAGAAATCGTGTTGAAGAAGTAACACATCCTTGTGATAACCGTCTTGACAAACACTGGTTTGATAGCCCGGATCGCAATAGCAAGAAAAACTGTGATCATCAAATGACAATCATGGGAGTTATAGCCAGTAATTCTGAGGTCTTTCATCGAGACCAGTGACCTGATGTTTGATGAGAAACCATTTGACACTTTCAACCCGCGCAAGCACTTGCACACAGCAGTTCTCTTATCTTGTGTTAGGTTGTAGCTAGCTGGAGGAAGGTATTGTTTTCCATTAGGATGTGGTACGGGGTGGAGATCTGGTCTGATTCCGAGTGCAACCATATCCTTGCGTGATTTCAATCCATCTTTTACCTTCCCTGATATTCCCAACAACCCTACAGTGTTATCAAACACATTCTTCTACAAATGCATACCATCAATGGCATGGCGTATCGCTAACTCCTTCCGGTATGGCAAATATTTGAAAAAGATAGACATATTCTTGAATGGCACATTAACGACTTTTGTAGTTTCATCCTGCTTATTCCTCCTTTTCTTTTTGGCACTGGGTACTGACTTCTTTCCAGGCTTGAACGTGACATTCTGGCACATTTCACACACTGCTTCTCCTGTAACCGGTTGAGGAGCCTCATCTCTCTCATTGGTGCCATCAAATTTTTCCTTCATCTTTCGATATTTGTGCGTACTCATTAAAAAGCGTCGGCAGTGCATGTACACTATCTTCATAGATCCCGTAAGATACACAGATGTTGTTTTATCCACACATACAACGCATGTCGTCTTTCCTTTTATTTGTCAAGTAGGGCAAATAGAGCGGGATAATCATTGATGGTAACAAAAATAATTGCTCTTAGTGTGAAGTGCTCCTGCCGGTACTCATCCCACATCCTAACCCCCTCGTACCATAATCTCTGCATATCTTCAAGCAACGGCTCAAGAAAAACATCTATGTCAATGCCTGGTTGCTTCGGGCCTTGTATGAGAATTGTTAGCAGAAGATACTTCCGCTTGTGACATAGCCATGGTGGAAGGTTGAATATGGTCAGCAGCTCTGGCCATGTGCTGTGTGTGCTGCTTCTTTCACCAAATGGATTCATCCCGTCGGTGCTCAATGCGAATTGTACATTCCTTTTTTCATTTCCAAAGAGTTCATGATCGGCATCGAAAGTCTTCCACTGGCAAGCATTAGATGGGTGTCGAAGCTTTCCATCATTCTTTAAGGGCCGATCGTCATGCCATGTCATCAGTTTAGCGATGTTCGGATTTGAGAACAAACGCTTCAGGTGGTCAACCACTGGTAGGTACCACATCACCAAAGCACGAATTTTGCGTTGACCCGTTTCAGTACCTATACAACAATCATCCTCTGCTTGACAATCTGCACTTCTCTTTGATGCCATCTTCCTCTTGTTCCCTACTGCGGATCCAGCACCGTCGTCACTAAAATTGGCATTACTTTTGTAACGACTAGCTTCACAAGTTGGACACTTAGTCAACGCCGTATAGTCACCACGGTATAGCATGCAGTGGTTTGGACAAGCGTGTATTCTTTGTACACGCATTTTCAATGGATTGATAAGCTTCTTCGCTTCATATGTATTTTTCGGAACAAAGTTTGAATTTGGAAGCAATTGACCAAGAAGAATAAAAAGATCATTGAAACTATTATCTAACCAGCCGAACTTAGCCTTAAGGATAAGAAGATGAAGCACTCCACGCAGGACTGTCCACTCTTTCCCACAACCATCATACATGCGGTCCTTTGTGGCCTTCTTCAGTGTCTCGAAGTGCTCTAAACTTTTAGCACTTCCTAGCAACACTTCCGGTTCAATATGGCGTAACATTTCCTCCATATCGATATCATGTTCCTCTTCTTCAGCATGCAAATCATATCGACACCTGCGTGGTCACCATTTTCATTTTCAAGATCGCCATCATGCATCATACCATGATCACCGGGATCCTCACCATTATATTCATCAGCAGCATGCACTTCATCATTGACATTGTTGATGCATGTGTTGGCAGTTAATTGTGCCTCACCATGGTGTATCCAAACCTTGTAATCAACCATAAAACCCCGCTGGATCAAATGTGCCTTGATTACATCAGTGTTCTCTCATACTATATTGTTCTTGCAGTCAAAGCATGGACAACGAATTTGCTTTGTCCTCTCACTGTGAGCGTGCTTTTTCGCGGCATCAACAAACATTGATACTCCTGACATGAAACAATCTGAATGTCTCTTTATGTCGTACATCCATGCCCTGTCCATCATGAAGCTCCCTATGGTAATAAATGTAATATTAAATAAAACATAACTAACCGCTAGTATAATTTATTTTGACAACAATTATAGTATGGAAAATTTTCTAAATTTTATTAACATGAAAGGCAAGCTCTTAGTGGTAGATCAATTGAGCTCCCTATATTAATAAATGTAATATTAAATAAAACTCAATTGATCGCTAATGTAATTTATTTTGACAACAATTATAGTATGGAAATTTTTTTAATTTTATTAAAAATGAAAGGCAAGCTCTTAGTGGTAGATAGATTGAGCTCCCTATAGAAATAAATGTAATATGCCATGAAAGTCAATTAAATATTTTTTATAACAATTAAAGTAGGAAAATATTATCTAAAATTTATTAAGATTGTAAGACAACCTCCTAGTTATAAATAATACTAGATATTCTTGTTGTAGATGAAAAAAAACTCTTATTAATAAAATCAAGCTCATACTCTTTCTCTCTCCTATTTGTTCTAGATCTAGATCTAGATGATTTTCAAGCTCCTATTCGAGGAATATGCTAAGTAAAACTTGTAACTAGTTGTTCAATCATTTCTACCTAATCATTCAAGGAAAGATGGAAACAAACTCCTAACTTAATTGCCTTTAAAATGAGGAAGATAGATCCATGGATGTCCTCCTCCAAAGAAACACAATTTAAGCTCAAAAAGATGGATTTAAACTTGAAAAAAAAGCTAGAAATGGCACAACTTACCTTTTAGAGCCACCTCCTCCAAGGAATTCAAGAACAAAATCTTCCCCTTGTATTTGGTGATTTTGGAGTTTTACTCGAGCTCCTCTCGGGCACACTCCAAAGGGAAGGCTATCTGGAGAAGAAGCAGTTCGCTACTATTTGTAGTGAAGCTTTTGTGCTGGCGGGCAATATAATTGACCGTCAGCACAAATACCATTGTTCTAGCGGGCCGTCTAACTGCCCGCCAGCACAAAGACGGCCGTCTGTGCTGGCGGTCTGTTAGGTGGACCGCCAGCACAGATGTTATTTGTGCTGACGGACGTTTGGTCTGTGGGCCTGTTGGCTTTGTGCTGGCGGCCACGAAACACGCCCACCATCAGTGTTGGCTTTGTGCTGGCGGCCACGAAACACGCCCACCATCAGGGTAAAATCAAGGTGCCAGCACAAATCATTTCTGGCCTAGCGGTGGTTTGCCTTATCTCTCCACCGGCTATAGCTTAGGTGTCGAGATCGAGCGCGATCGCCCTTCGTTTACTCCGAATCCGGCTATCACCTCTCTCTCTCTCTCTCTCTAGAGCTAACGCAGCCTTTTTCCGTGTGCTTGACAAACGCGTCCAGCTAGCGCGGCTCAGATGCTTCCCGACGACATTGCTTGCAGACGGAATGATGGAAAGCAGGCCGAAATGCGAATGCGTGGCGCGCTTTACCTTTCGCCGCTTCGATTCTCTTCCAACTCCCCCTCGTAGGAGTATTTAACTTCACCGACGGCAGGACCGATCGTCCCCCACGCTCCCGCGCGCCCATTCGAGCCGGCGATCAGCTCCGCACGCGACCAAGAACAACGCCGCCGGTAGCGACACGAGCTCCGTTAGTTTCTCCGATCCCTATCCCTTGCAGGTCGCCGTCGCGTCGTCGGATACATCCAAGAAGCACGCGCGGCCGCGGATCACTGCGGGTCTGCGGCGATGGAGATGGTGCTGGTGATCTCGCTGCCGCTGGTGGCCCTCGTCGTCATCGTCGCCATCATCCTCTGCATCATCTGCCGCTGATGGCCGATCGCCTAGCTCTTTGGCCCGCGCGTCGTTGCGGCATCGCCGTCGCCCGCTCCGTTCATCAGCATACACCCCGATTGTTTTCGTAAACACAGCATATAGTAGCGTGCGTGCGTGCGTGAGTGTGTATCCACTGGCGTCGGTGGTCCGGTGTGGATTGTGATTGGAGTATTGATTTAGTTTTGGACCTCTCCTGTCTTTTTCCTCCCTTTTTCTTTCCCCTTCCATCTCCGACTCCAAAGGCATGAGGCACCATCGTGCATGCCGCGTCTGCACTAACTACTTGGCTAGCGTGTCTTCGTAACAAAGGAACCAGAGACCTCTCTCTCTCTCTCTCGCTTTTGAGTTTTGATCTGGCCACAGAGGTGATTAGAGTTCTATGCTGCAATAAGCTTGTGATCTCCGATGAGTGACGTAATGGCCTATTAGTCAACTCACCGAGGAGGATCAGCTAGCTCCAGCTTATAGCTGGCTTGGCTTCACTCTCACTGTCAAGCAAGCGCCGTCCTGCTAAGGTTCAGGCGCCCGGCGCCCGGCTGGCGCGGCGCGGGGCGGCGCCACCCGGCACGTGGCACGCGTTTCTTCCTCCCCCGTCCGACTAATTTAACGGGCTCCCACCACACAGACCCGGGGCCATCGGCCATCGCCTTCTCCCCTCCCCTTTCTCGGCTCTCCGGCATCTTTGCCCCCCTTCTTCCTTCCCGTCGCAGTCCCCCCATTACTGCGCGCTGTCGCCTTACCCCCCCCCCCCCCCCCCCCCCCAGCTCGCTGCTCCAGCAAGATCAGCAAGCACACCCGGAGGCGCAGCTCGATCCGCGCAGGTACGTGCTGGTCCCTCCGCTCTGTCCCCTCGCCCTTAATTTCGCCGCAGTCCGTTCGAGGATTTCCGCGTGCCGTCTGCAACGATTGCCAGGAGGTTGCCCCGAACCTGCCGCGGTTTCAGGGGCCACTCGCTCGATCGTGGAGGTTCAAGGGTCTCCAAGGTTTTTCATGATCCGCTTCGCTCCATAGAGTAGAGTCTTGAATTTGTAGCTGTGGCTCTCACTCTCTCAGCAGCTTTTGCTCTAAAAAAAAACACCCTTTTTATCATGCTTCTTGCCTTGGCGACTCTGGGCGTGCTCTGTGACTGGAATCGGCTATGCCCAAGACGTCCATGTTAGATCAACGCTGGTAGTACTAGGTTTCGCATGAATTTGACATCGATTCGAGTAGCTTTCAGTAGAAAACAAAACAACTCATTCTCAATTTAATAGAAGGGTAGCTAGCTAGCTCCAGGCTCCAGCATATTTTATTCAGGCTTAGTAGGTTAAGAAATGGAGCAGTTGAGGGAGCAAGAACTGTGCCCCTCTATTATTCTGGACAAAGCTCCAGATTCAAGACTCATCTGTTGACTGGTAGAGTGATCTAGGTGAGACTTTGGTGTCCAAGAGACCAAGACTCCAAGTGACCAAGTCTGACTTCTGCCACCTATACTAGCGAAGTAGTGATTGATAACCTCAGGAGAGAAGGAACCTACTGCCCTACCGGTACTAGCTGTAAGCTGTGCACTTGGCTTATGGGGGGAAAAAGAATAAAAGATAATACCTTCTGCCCATATCTCTGGCAAATGATCTAGAGAGGACAAGTAGCAAACTGACAGCTCCTACAGTCTTCTGTGATCTGTTCTGTTCTAGAAATCCAAAGGCAGGTTAATTTGACCCAAAGCACCAAACTGATGGAGAATCGATTCACATTGGGGAAAGGTCTAACTCAATTGCTATTTCATTGGTGAATCCGATACTGTACCTTTCCAGCAAAACGTGCCATTGATGTGCCTTCGTCTGAGGCTGAGCAAGTTAGCATAAAGCTCTGTTCATAATGCATGCACCGAACAGCAAAGATGACAGGTTCCCTGAGCGATGCCAGTGTGGCGCTCGGATGTAGCGACTTATGATCAAGTCAGTAGGGATGCCATTCTGAATAAAACTCTTGTGCTTCGATAGCCTTGCAAACTGTAGAATTCTGCCAAAACATGTACTAGCACCACTGTATATAGATGATACGAGCACTCTGCTATTCGCCAATCGTGGAATATAAATCTTGATTCTGTTTCGCAGGGAGACCGGATGGAGTTCGTGCTGATCATTTCGCTGCCGCTGCTCATCCTGATCATCATCGTCGCCGTGGTCCTCTGCATCGTCTGCCGTTAGCTTGGATGCCCACGAAGAAACATCCGTCTCCGCTGTGATCATACCATGTGTTAAATTAACTTTTGTACATCATGACCAGATGAAACCTCTTTCTCCGCATTGCCGTGTGATTAATCGGCTGTAGCTCTATCCTTTATTTTTTCTTAATCCCTGGTGCAAAAGGGGCTCCGATTCTGCGTTTCAGACTGGTACATACTAACAGACATGCTGCAAGTCTGGGGCTGGCCGGCTGTAGCTCTTTTTCAGGGAGAAAACGCAAAGAGAGGCCGCCGGCCGAATCGAAAAGAGGGACAGGTGCGCTCCCAACCCTGTTGGCCACGCTCTTGATCGCACACCTTTCGTGTGATGATCCAGGTCATCCAACAACGCGTTGCCGACACCGACACTTCTGTGACAACGCAGGTACTCGAGACATCTTAGAAACTCCTGGTCTGCTGAGCTAGTCTGCCACCTGGGCATGTGCTGCTGGATGTGATGACTGTCCGGAACTGCAAACAGAGCACAAAGGCCATCCATGTTACATTCAGACAAGATCCTAGAAGCAGGAACAGGGGAGAGGCTGAAAACTCCCCCGTTTCTGGGTTGCGCAAAAAAAAAAATGCTGCTCCTGGGATTACACAAGTCCACAACAGACAAAAAAGCACACCTGTCTAGCTACTGTTTTTTACACGGAGGCGTTGAAGACGACACGCCTATTCAACAGCAGAAAGCTATCTGTGATCATGAGGTCCACCTTTCACATATCAGCTAGCGCCACTTCTGAAACCAACATCTGAACAAACCAATGGGAGGGATTTGGTTCCCTGGCTTCGGGTCTTTCATGAGGAGTTTTGCCGGGCGACGCCGTCGCCCGACGTTTGAAAACCTTGGGGATCAACAAGCAGAGGATGCACGAACTAAATGGCGAACACTGGCTGCAAGCCTGAAACAAAGATGGATGAAAACGATCAATGACAGAAGGCCTGCAGTACTTAGTACTCCCTCCGTCCCAAATTATTAGTCGTTTTGACTTTTCTAGATACATCGATTTTGCTATGCACTTAGACATGATATATATCTAGATGCATAGCAAAAACTATGCACCTAGAAAAGCTAAAACGACTAATAATTTGGGACGGAGGGAGTATTACCCAAACACTAGGAAGATTTCAAACAAACAAAAATCTAAAGAAAATTCAAGAGAATTTGTTAACCCCTTCCCTGACATCTTTAAAAGGAGACAAATCAGAAACAGAACACAGTGACTTTGCAGTATGGTGAAATTTGGCAGCTGGCCAGGGTGCCATTTATTGCTTCAATGATGTTATGCTGGGCTGCTGTATAGACTTAAGAAACCGAAGAATGTGAGCACAGGAACCTCTGCTGCTTGATTACTTAAAAGACTTATAACATGACTCTAAAAAATTAGGAAGTCTAAACAGGCGTTAATCATGGTCATGGTCTCATGGGTTTGTGGCTCTTGCCAACCTAAGAAGACAGCAGACTATACCTTCAACTTTGCAGCAGAAAACCTAAAAAACTCTTCTTCCACAAACAGAAAGGCTCATACATAATTACATGACACAGGAAATGTCAAATTATTGATTTACCAGAAACAAACTTTTTCTTAGTTAATGTACAATGGAAGAAAGGATATCCCTTTCGTTAAATCAACATGAAGTGACAAGTTACCAATATTTGAAGTTTGAACCACACATTTTGCTTTGAAAAAATTAGGCTTTGCCAAGGTTAGAATACAAGTTAACTTCATCAGAGCAACAAATCACTATTTGCAAAAGCCAGGATCATTTACATTTTCATTTCAGACAACATACAACTAAAGCAAAGCACTTTCTTTCTTTCATTTGCAAAATGTCGGCTGAAAAGAGGTTAATGATCAATGTTAGAACATTAGAGGTAGAATTCATAGTTTCATCTCAGGAGCCGCTCTACTTATATTCAAAAGTTAGATGTGATACAAGTTTTGGCAATTAAAGCAGCTAAAAACTGAGACACAAACTACATTTGTTAAGGGTAGCTCCGTTGTCATTTGTGATATGTTTGTTTGGTTTTGGTCAAAGTGAATACAGTATGAGGTATAAGGAGCACAGAACAACAGATGATTCAAAAAAGGAAAATTAATATCAGATGCAAAACTGCCGATGAAGCACAATGCATAACAAATGCAAGAAAAATGAGTGGGAGCATATGAAGCACTCCAAATATCCAACACTCATCTTGAAAACATGAGTCAAACAGAACCAATTTATTACTCCAAGGTTCAGACAAACAAACCCATGTTTAGAAGGATACTTTGATAAATAGCCTAACAAAACTATCACTGAGAAAAAAGCAGATACCAAAATCAGTGGGGCAATAACTGTTCTGCCAAAAAAGAGGTTCAATAATTGCATACTAAAGTAGTAGTGAAGAAACCAATCCCGATCCACCAAACCTACCATTCCCAAAAGTATCACCATCCATTGTCATACACTGCATCTATCTCCAATCTGAGGAGCCCCCCCCCCCCCCCCCCCACCCCCGGAATATCTATCAAATATCTTGAGACATACATATTTATTCATTAACTGCCCAGCAAGCAAGGTACCAAAGCTAAATTGTACCAAAGGCCCAAACCTGATGCCACCAACAAAACTGAGACAAACTTAGTAAAAATTTGCTTTTGAGATGACCATATGTCCATATTAATGCCAGTACCGAAGTATAAGATCACCGAAATGAGCAGATCAATGTTAGCACCCAACATGCTACGATAATTAGCATTTGAGAAGCAGCTGCCTAAGCCTAGCAGGCAGCAGCCAGCAACTCGCGTAATCAGGAATTCCTCAGCTTCGGATAATTAACCTCCACGGACAGCATCGATATTCATGAGCGAGAGAATAGAGAGGATGAGCGGAGGAGGAGAGCCTTCTTACATCCTGCCGCGGGCGCCGTGTCCTTAGTGCTTCTTGCTCCGCGCGGGCTGCCTGGACCCGTCCGTGGCGAGCCTGTAGATCCAGTACCCCTGCGACGGCGAGCCAAAGTTATTCCTCAAATCTTACAGTAGCAAGCGGGGGCGGTGGGAGAGAGGTATAGGTCGGGGAGGGAGGGCGCACGAGGGCGAGGACGTGGGCGGCGATGAGGACGACGACGAGGAGCGGCAGGAGGTCGAGGAGCCAGGCGGGGCGGAGCGCTGGCACGGCGGCCGCGGTGGCGTCGCGCGCCATGGCGACGCGGCGGGAGAGGGAGAGCGCGCCGGGGTGGTGGCGGAGGAGGGGCGGGAGGAGGGGGTCGGCCGCCGGGTCGCCCGAGCCCATCCGCGTGGTCCGGAGCCTTGCTTCTCCGCTCGGGTCGGGTGGTCAGTGCCCCTGCGCCTGGGCTGGGCTGCCTGCGTTTCTGGCTTTCCTGCGGCTCCCTGCCGCTCTGCTCCTCTGAACGCTGATCGATCGATCGCTCTATGCGCGACAGCGCGCGCACGAGGGGATCAGATCAGATCATTTCCGCGGGCGCGGTGGTTGGGTTCGGTGCGGTGGCTCTGTCTTCGGGTGCACCTAAACCGGGCCGCACGGCATGGGCCCCGCAGGGGCCGGGCGCGCGGCACACCGCACTAGGGTTGAAAACGGTCAGGAAAATCCCCTAACCGTTTCTGTTTCCGTATTTTTTTACCGGGAACGGAAACCGGAACGGGAAAGACGGACGGGAAAACGAAACCGATATTACGGGATATTGGGAGCGGAATATTTCGATCGGGAACATGTCGATTATGATCGGGAAAATATCAATTACGATCGGGAACACCGACGCATGTAAACACTTCAAAGTTCACACATGTAAACACAATCACCAGTTCACGTTCACCACATGACACATGTCCTTATGTTCACACACCACACTCCAAAGTCCACACGCCCACAACATCAATCCATCATAGTTCATACAGTCATACAAGCCTTACGAATTACGAGTACATAATGGATACTTGAATAAAGTTTATAATAGATAGCTAGATGCGGAAATGCAAAGCTGATTCTCCTACAGGGCGTTGAATGCTGCTTCTGTAAGGGGCTGATCCACCTCTTCATCACTGTCTGCAACTTCTCCATCCTACAAGTCAAATAAAGCATTCCTAGTTATATACTTCTCCAACACTAGCAGTTTTATAGATCAATTGAGCATGCCATGATTTATTATACATACCTCACAATTCAGTTTCGAAGCAAGCGCCTCTATAACTTCAAGATCACCCACAATTGAGCCCACCTTCTTATCTGAAAATAAAAGAGCAACCAAGACATATAAATCAGCAAGCAAGATAGTCATAAGTTATTGTAAAATAATTAAAACTGAGCAGATTTTATAACCTCTTCTTGATGCAGCAACCCAGTCCTTCATGCAAATCAAAGCTTCAACCATTTCAGGATCAAGGCGGCTGCGGAACGGATCAATTACACGTCCACCAGCACTAAAAGCAGACTCGGAAGCAACTGTTGAAACTTGTACAGCCAATAAATCATGAGCTACTTTTGCTAGGATTGGATACTCATCAACCTGGTTCTTCCACCATGATAAAATATCAAATTGACCATTAAATCTCAATGGTGGATCTGCCATATATTTTTCAAGCTCATTTAAGTCATCTCCATTAGGTCCATTTGACTCATATAAGTAGCTTTCTAGTTCCTCATCTTCGTTCCCCACTAACAGATCTGCTATATCAACATCCATAGGTTCATTTGATTTATTCTTAGCCCTTGAAGATGAAGGTGTAGAAGTAGCATAGAACTGATATAGTTTCTTGATCACATCAACAATTTCATCAACATAAATATTACTTGCATGACCATAGAATTTTCTCATGTAGAACTCTATAAGTCTCTTCTTGTACCTAGGATCTAAGAAACATGCAACAACAAGGGTGGTGCTTGACTTCTTCCAATATTTGTTAAACTTTTTACTCATAGAAATAGCCATGTCACTAATGGTACCATCTCCGCTAAGGCGCCACTCATCAAGCAAAATCTTTATCTCACAAAACCCTCTATAGAAGAGATTTGCAGTTGGATATAAAGTACCGGACAAAAGTTCAGTGAGATCAAAGAATTTCTTCAAGCATTGGAAAAGTCTGAATGCCATGGACCATTCATTAGGAGATGGAGTAATTTTCTCATACCTACGATGATCTGAAGATTTGAGCCTCATGAATGCAGACTTGTAGTATAATGCATCTCGAAGCATCAAGTAGCTAGAATTCCATCTAGTGGATACATCAAGAGAAAGACCCTTACTTGTATCCAATCCACACTCGGTTGCACGCTTCATGAGCTCCTCCCATTGCAATGGAGAACCTTTGACAGCAAGCACTAGTTGTCTAATATTCTCAATTGTGTGTCCAATAACACTCAAGCCATCCCTAGCAACTAGGTTCAGAATGTGACAAGCACACCTCACATGAAAGAATATACCATCACATACCAATGAAGATGAAGCACTAGTATTAGCTTTCAGATCAACGATTATATCTTTAACTGCTACCTCATTGGCTGCTGCATTGTCTAAAGTTAGAGCAAACAATCTCTTGTCAATGTACCATTTAACCATGAGTTCAGTGAAGGTCTCTGACAGTTTTGCTCCAGTGTGACGCCCCTCTACATTCACAAAGTTGACAATCCTTTTCTGGATACACCAATTGTCATCAATCCAATGTATAGTGACATACATGTACGACTTATTCTGATTTGAAGTCCACATATCCATAGTTGCACTAAAGCGACACTGCACAGTTTTGAAGTATGCATACAACTTCTCCTTTTCTTTCAAGAACATTTCCATAATATCTTTTCTAATTGTAACACGAGACTTAATTGGGAAGCTAGGACGTAAGGATTTAATGAACTCAACAAAGAAATCATGCTCGGATATATTGAAGGGATACTCATGCATGACTATTGCTAGGTAAAACTTTCTCAAACTAGCTTCTTCATCATACCTATAAGGTTGGACAACAGTTATATCTTTTCCATTCTCTTTTTCCACTTTGAGTTGTCGCTGCCCCTTCACAATACTATGTGCAACCCTTAGGTGTGTCCAAAATCTAGTTGTTCCATAATTGCTCTCACATCTGCCCTTGTGCTTGCATTGTGGAAAGTCACAATGCGCCCATAGCTGAAGATATGACTTCCCATTATCCTCAACTATCACCTTCTTCTTGGTAAAGTACTGCCACACATCGGATGTGCACTTCTTCGGCCTCTTTCCAACAGGTTCACCTACATCACGCACCGGCTCATCACCCTCAATATTGATGGTATTATCAGAATTAGTTCCACCTCCAGCAATAGCAGCAGCACCACCACCACCAATGTCACCACCACTTGACAAAGAAACCCCTTCAAGACCATCTTGACTTGCTGCTGCTGTTGGACTAGATGTAAGAGTTGGACTTGCAGATGATATTGACAGACACAAACCAAGATCTTGATTGCCATTATGTGACCTTGACCTCTTAGATCCTAGCAACAGAAAAACAGATGAAAGATATCAAGATGTATTCAAACTGTTACATTGTTAAACTATTCTTACTAAAACATATTGTGCATTGTGTGATCAAAGTATCATGTATCACATATCACAATGAAAAAAAACAAAAATATGGCATACTTCTTCAAAGATTAAACATGTAGGCCTAGCAATAGCAACGGTACATGAAGGATCTACATCACTAATTGCGATATCCAGGTAATTGGTCAGGTCCTCCTTTTATTTTCTCCAGAATTGTTAAGGTAACTAGAACTATTTACATCATACAACATAACCAAACCAAAAAATACATGTCAAGCAGCACGTCTCTACCAGGGGCTACAATTTACCTATATGGCTACACGCACTGCTAAAAGATCAAGATGACCAAAACATAGATATGGCGTCGGTTAGGCCCTCATTTTCTAGACTTGACAACTACTAGACATCAGTACCTGGAGTTGCAGTAGGAGGAAGTGTGCTGCTGTTCATGTTCACCGGCACCGGAGGTGGAGGCTCAAGCAAGAGGCGACGCTGCGACTGTGAGTGCCTCAATGACGACATTGTAGAAGCATCTACGCCTCCTGTGGGGTTCGGCGGCTGCATCTGCTCCTCATTTTCGCTGCAGCAGTGCAACCTGCAGGCCTGCCTGGGGGCAAGCGGGCAATGGCTACCGCCGTCCTCCATCCTGGCGCCCTTCTGCCTTGGGGGAGGCCCGGTGCGGGCGACGGGGGGAGGCGCGGCGCAGGGGAGACGCGGCGCGGGGGGGGGGGGGGGGGGGGCGGCGGGGGAAGCGCGGGGGGAGGCGCGGCGGGAGGCGAGGCGGGGGGCGGCGCAGCGCGGGGGGAGGCGCGGCGGGGGAGGCGCGGCGGGGGGCGGCGCGGCGCGGGGGGAGGCGCGGCGGGGGAGGCGCGGCGGGGGGCGGCGCGGCGCGGGGGGAGGCGCGGTGCGGGGGGAGGCGCGGCGGGGGAGGCGCGGCTCGGGGGAGACGCCGGCGGGGGAGGCGCGGCGCGGGGGGAGGCGCGGCGCGGGCGACGGGCCGACGGGGGAAGGCGCCGGCGCGGGGGGGAAGAGAAATTAGGGTTCGGGAATTGTATTGGGCTGGGCTGTGAAAGCTTCATGGGCTGAAACGAAGTTTGGTCCTCTAATACGGGATAGTACCGCGGGAATTTCCCGGGATAAATGCGGGAACCGGAAATACGGTCAGGAAAACACCTGAACCGCTTCCGCGACCGCTTTCGCCGTATTTTCCCGGATTTTTCCCGTTTTCATATTTTTCCTGTAAAAACGATATGCGGACGGGATAATCGGTATACGGTGCCGGTCGGGACGGGATTTTCCCGTCCCGTTTTCAACCCTACACCGCACGCACGTACGTCGTCGGCCGTCGTCGACTCGTCGCGTCGTTGCGTCGTCCACTGCAGCACCCGACCGATGGAGAGGAGGAACGGAACGCGAGGACGCGAGGTGAGGAGACCATGGGATGGGGATTATGATGATTAGGGATGAAAGCGGGAATGGGAAAATCCCGTACCGACCGCGATCGTATACGTGTAAACCGATTGAATACCGTTTAGACAGGAAAAACGGGAAAACGGGAAAAAAATAGGAAAATACGGCGGGAACGGGAATGAAAGCGGTTAGACCTATTTTCCGACTGAATTCGCGGTTCCCATATATTGCCGGGAATGTTCCCGCGGGAGGTTCCGTATTCAAAGCCCAACTTCCCTCTGACGGCCCAGCCCACTACCGCCCCGCACTCCCTGTCAGCACTGCCCACTACCGCGCCCCGCACGCACTACCGCCGCCGCCCTAGTCCCGCCCCCAACCCCTGCGCCGCCGCCGCCCGTAGCCGCCGCCACCCACGCTCTCCCCCTCACCCGCCCCGTCCTCTCCGACTCCACCATGAGATCCGCGGCCGGCCGCCTCCGCCGCGCTGCCGGGGCCCTCGCGCAGCTCCGACGCCCGGCGCCCTCCCCCTCCCCCTCCCTTCGCCCAGCCCCGACGCCGGCGCTCTCCCCCTCCTCTCCGACTCCTCCGCTGCGAGAGCCGCGGCCGCCTCCAATGGCGGCCCCGACGGTTATCCCCGCCGCCGTCGAACCTGACATCGCGACAGAGACATCCCAACGGCGGCCTCGACGGTTTGATGGAGGTGCGTCGATCTCACGCAGCAGGGAGCGGCGCCTGGTGAGGTATAAAGATTTCTGATCTTCCTGCAACGATGACAGGATATCCTGCAATGATGTATTTCCCTCGCTCCTCTGATTTTTTTTCCTGCTCCTTCCTTTCGCAGGCATCTTTAAGAACCACCAAGTCTGCAATTAGTACACCATCTAGGTGAATCCGTCAGTGGTTTATACCTATGAATGATTGACATTCCCTGCAATTGGCCTCCTAATATTGCTACCTTTGTGCAGTATTTGTATCAAACAAAGATAGGGTATTAATTTGTCTTACACTAAATGTGTTCAGAACTAAACTGATAGATAATTGTGCCATTTGTATAAATCATTAGACATGTGATTTTGATCCATGTCACAAGATATACCTATTTATAAGAGAATTCTTTTGTTTATGGATTTTTAAGTAGAACATGCTATTTGGGATTCCGATTACCATGAAAGAACTACTGGTCATGTATGAAAAGGGTATGCCCAGCTATAGCGAAAAACATAAGCATCGTAGGTTTGGTGATTCCATAGTGATCTTGTAAAAGTTTAAATACTTTAGGTGTTGGATGTGCACCTTTTATTAGAATTCAGAAATCACAATCTGATAGTAGGAAATTTTAGTTCTGAATGATCTTGTAGGTGGAAATTGCAATGTCAATTCAGGTTTCAGATGATGTTGATCATTTTTGTTTTCCTAACCCCAGTGATGATGCTTAGTTCCTTTTAGTGGTAGTGATACATATGATGATTCACTATTTCCATTGGGCTTATTGGCATCCATTTGCTTCCAGTTTATTCAAGGAAATCTATTTGCTGCCAATTTGGATAAGTACTAAGACAAGGGCCTTTCACTTGATGTATCAACAAGATGGGATTTGTAGCAGTTGATATGATGTGGATTTTGTAGCAGTTGATATTTTTAATATGATGTGGATTTTGTAGCAGTTGATATTTTTTATGAGAAATTTGTTTTCAAAGTACACCTCCAAAGACCCTTTTCAAATTATAATGCACCTACTAAAAACAAACAGAGGGAGTATGCTACAAAACATCCTTGAATGTGATTAAGAAATATTTGATTCTTCTTGAAGCTTCAGTGTTGCTTCATGGTCCTCTAGAAAGTTGGAATGTAATATTTTCATGAGATAAAACAGTAAACATGGCATGACAACAGATTGATGGACAAGATAAAATGGTTCCTTAATTGTTTCTTAACTTTAGCGACTTAGTTTTAAGTGGTTACGTATATTGATATTCCCGTTTTATGTTACCGCTTCCCGATCGTAATCGACACGTTCCCGTTCGAATTATTCCGTTCCCGATATCCCGTATTACCGGTTTTGTTTTCCCGTCCGGCCTTGCCGTTCCCGTTTCCTTTCCCGGCAAAAAAATACGGGAGCGGGAACGGTTAAGACCTTTTCCCGACCGTTCCCCATCGTTTTCATCCCTACGTGCCTGCCGTGCCTATTGCTAGAATTATCGACATATGTATCGGGCGGGAACTTCCGGTTAGTACCGGTTCCCCGCCTGGTATAGTAAGATCGGTACTAACCTGGCATGAATTTAGTACCGGGCGCTATGACCGGTTCTAAATGGTGTGTTTAGTACCGGTCGGTAACACGAACCGGTATTAAAGGGTTTTGCGCCCAAAAAATAAAGAAAAAAACTGATGAACCCCTGGGAGGCTCTTGCGAATTTCACACATAATATGCGCGTGCGCGGTCCGTGGGATTTTAACTCACGATCTCAAGCCTCGCGCGAACCTTCCTTACCATCCCACATATGCATCACATGTGACTAGATGTGAGATACTTTCCTTTTGAAGTAATCCGTGGAGGATCATTTAGTACCGGACCAACACACCAGTTGGTATTAAAATGCGACATTTAGTATCGGCCGGTGTCTTAGCCTAGTACTAAATGGCTTCCCGAACAATTTTTTTAACCAGTACTAAATTCATATGTTAGTACCGGCTCAAAATATAGCCGGTACCAACGCCAGCCACGAATGTGAAGTTTTCTAGTTGTGGCCGTGCATGCATCAATCCCCGGGTGACCATAACAACAACCATAGCCCCTTTCTTGATCTTGTTTCCGTAGGTCCGTCCATGAGGTGATACGTATTGGTTGTTGGACTATACGTGGAAACTTGTGCTATCCCTTCGATACGATGGCAGTTACGCGTGATCTTTTCTGTTATCATGGTATCACGATCGGGCCGCTAAGCGACACGCCGGGTTTGTGCATGGGCCATGGCGGAGCGCGGTGGGTTCGGCCGCGGCGGCCGTGGTGACCGTGGCGGGCCGCGCCAGGAGGAGAAGTTGCGAACGATGGCGAACGACGATGACCTCAGCGCCGTCGACCGCTGGAACCGCACCGTTGTCGAGGAGATCCGACGCTTCAGATCTCTCAGGCCTCGCCCAGGGAGGGTCTTACGCTGCACCCCGATGCCGCCGGAGGTCAAGGCGCAGTTGGACAAATCGCTGGCGATCTGCTGGCCACCGTCGCAGAGCACGCGCAACGATATGGTGGACATGGTCGCGAAGAAGATGGCTGGGCTCGTAGGCTCCTTCGCGCTGCTCCACGGCGTCATCCCGGAGCCTGAGGCCAGTCGCGCCGCCGCCGCCGTGGAAGCTGAGGTCCTCGCCGCCGCCTCTGCGTACCCGCCGACAAGGACCTGGCTACCGATGCGGAGCGGGCCGAGGTCTACCGGACGAACGTCAAGGAGTTGTTTACTCGCACCCACCGCTACATCAAGTCCCGACCCCAAGCCGCCGGCACCTGAAGGGCAGGGCCCGCTGCTCTGCCGCCTCCTGCCGCTTCGTCCCGTCGCTGTCGTCTCAGGGCCCGTGCAGCAACTGGAGCTGCCTCGTTGGCGTCTGCTCCGCGGCCTCAAGAAAATTGCAATTTTAAGACTCGAAATGTTGCGCTTAGCATATTTACTATGGTTAATAATGATATTGTAAAATTAGGACTACAACCACCAACAAGTTGATTATACTAACGTTAGAGTATTTTCTCTATTTTCTAATTTTATTTTCACGTACTTGAGCTGTGAAAAGATCCCTTTACCCTTCACTCTTGCAAAACGCACGGCCGAGGGCGGCGGCGCTCTGGCTGCGCCCGGCCTAGCCGCGCACGCCATGGCCGAGGGCCGCGGCGCCCTGGGTGCGCCCAGCCTAGCTGCGCACGCCATGGCCGAGCAGGGTCCGCACGAAAGCCGTTCCCGGAGTTCTCGCTGCCGTAGTTCTCGCCCGCGCCCTGGACGCATCCGCCCTGGAGTGCGACCCCCAACGCGGTCGCTTCCCCGTCGACGCCGAGCGCATCTCCACCGGTGGCCAGCTAGCAAGCCTACCCAGCGGCGGCGGCGGCGGCCTACCTGCCCAGGCGGGGGCGGCGGTAGCGGCCTGCCTGCCTGCCCAGGCCGAGGCAGCCAGCCAGCCAGCCATCCTGCCCAGGCGGGGGTGGCGGTAGCGGCCTGCCTGCCTGCCCAGGCGGAGGCAGCCAGCCAGCCATCCTGCCCAGGCGGGGGTGGCGACCCGCCTAACCTGCCTGCCAGGGCGGGGCGGCGGCCAGCCAGCCAGCGGTGGCAGCGGCAGCGGCTTGCCTGCCCGCCCGTCAAGACAGCAAGAAGGCACGTCCTAATCATTGCAAGAGTGAAGGGCTAAAGAGTCTTTTCATAGCCTAAATACATGAAAAGAAAATTAGAAAATAGAAAAAATACTCCTAATAGCAGCATAATTAAGTGGTTGATGTTTGGAGTCCTATTTTTACGATATGAATGTTATTAATGGCAAATATGCAAACGCGATATTTGGAGTTCCAAATTTGCAATTTTCTCCCTTTGGTGGGGGTTCGTTGGTGGTTACTGTCTCATGTCTATTTGAGATTCCAGTGGGAAGACTAACTTATGTTTGTTTCTGAATCTGGGACTCTGCTATATGCAATGTCAAGCAAGTTAGTCACTTCGCATCAGGTATATATAAGTTGAGCATGTGTGTTCTTTGCTGGTGCGCATCATTTAATTTATAGATTCAAGAGTAGAGTACTTGTATACATGTTATCGCTAGGTGTCGATCAAAGGAGTATGCTACTGTGTTCGTTTGGGAGTAGTCTATTTTCGTTGAAGATGGGAAATGATTCTTAATTTGCAACTATATGGGTATTGGGTTGTAAAATTCAACTCATCATCATGGCCGGTTTTGCATTGGCACAAATGCTAATGGACAAGTTTGATCGCCATGAAACCTAAATCTTTTCTCTTGTTATAAATTTCATACCATGTCAACGTTTTTCTTATGTGGCATTTCATTTAATGAGGATAAAACTCCAAAAAACTTGCATTGAGAATGATCTAATGATAACACTCACGTCCCAGTGCTGCACACCGCACCAAAGTAGCTTAATGGGACATGGGATCTCAAGATAACGACACGATACGATACGAATTCAATCGATTTACACAGAAATACTAACTTTGCCGCTGTTTATTAGGTTGCCGGGCGAAGAAGACTTGACTTCGAGAGTTTGTCTTATTAGAGAACTTCAATCAATTAGGTATAAGAGGAAAAGTTTCATCAGTTGTATTGTTGCTAACAGCGGGAGCATTGACCTAGACTTGTAGCAGGACATGACATGGAGTCACATGATGCACAGACGGTGGACGGTTAGTCGTAAGATATGGCTACACAAAACGATTTGATATGTTATTGCGCCCATAATACATTTGTTTAACCATCCTCTGCTTTCTGATGAACTATTATCTGCAAAAGTTGTGCAACTCAAAGTCCAAAGCCAAGAAAAAGTTGATATTGGCATCAACTATACATGTTGAGTTGAATATTTGAAAAATGATATGATACCGTGAAAAGTAGGATATTTAATAATATTATTTTGCAATGTTCTATAAATATATTGTAAGAAAAGTTAGTATCCGAAGTTTTGTTTGTGGAAGTATTAATTAATGTCTAAAAACACTTTTATATCATAAGGTGCTAGTATGAATTCTTTACCCACAATTCGCCTGGTACTTACATGGCCGGGACAAAAAGTCTTTGATCTGTGGGCTTTGTGTTATCCAGAACTAAACTTGGATTAAGCAAGGGGAAAGGTTAGGTTGACCATGACTTTTGGCGCAAGGAAACAGGACAGTTACCTGGTTTTACTTTTCAAATACTCTCTCCGTCCCAAATTATTAGTCATTTTAGTTTTTTTAGAAACATTAATTTTACTATGCATCTAGATATAATATATATCTAGATGCATAGCAAAAATTATGAATTTAGAAAAGCCAAAATGACTAATAATTTGGGATGGATGGAGTAAATGCTAGGAAATTGCCAGTGACGTACGCACTCCTCTTCTTGCATTGTTTTGCTTCAGTGACTTGTTCAAGCTCCAGAGTCTCCAAGGAGACACAGAAACCTCATCCCATTTGCCGAGAACGTCTGGCACACGCCATGTCGTTATTCTGCTACATATAGTGCACAGGAACATCTTCATGTTCAGATAGCAAGAGCAGCAATACCAGGCTGCAGTGACGCCTCGAGGACCACCATGGGCAACTCTTCATCTAGCGGTACTCGTTTCTTTTCCAGTTTTCCTCTATGCTTAAGCTCTAATTTTAGCTGTTGTTTTCGATCTTTCATACTGCTGTTTATTATTTCAGGCCGATCGAAGCCGGGGCAGGGCCATGGATCCAAGGTAGCACCTTCTTCTCCAGCCGGAGAGCAGACGATCTTCAAGTGGAGCATCGATGGCTTCTCCTCACTCCTTGACAAGGGTGCAGGATGGACCTACTCAAGAGTGTTCGAGGCCATGGGCCATAACTGGTACGGTTATCTGAATAACTGTTTTTTTAACTGTTTTGTTGCATCACAGTTCCTGTGACTAGAACATTCGCAGATCCTTATTTCTCTGTATTGACTTGTTTCAGGTGCCTGAAGCTGAATCCAAGGGACAAGAAGAGCGGCGACGACAAGGAGTACGTCTCTCTTAGGCTTGAGCTGGCGAACAGCTCGGTGAAACCTGACGCTGTTGTGAATGCATCTTTCAAGTTGCTGATATATGACCAGTCCTTCGGAAATCATAGCGAGCATGAAGGTATAATTAATAGCAGATTAAATTGGTTAGATTGTCAGCAATTACTTGCAACCTCTAGCACTAAATATGTTTTCATACATGATAATTTCATACGCAGTTAGCCACGGCTTTCAGACTGCAAGCACAAGCTCTGGAATCTCATGCATGATTTCCCTCAGAAAACTGAAGAAACAGTCCCCTACGTTTCTTCGCAACAACTGCTGCGTCTTTGGTGTCGAGTTTCTCAAAGTTACCACTTCGAAAGCCAACACGACGTCAGAGACTCTGTTCGTCCAAAAGGCGAGCATCTTCAACGAGCCCAAAACTTACAATTGGGACATTGATGACTTCTTTGCGCTGAAGAACCCGGGCTACTCTCCGGAGTTCGAAGTCGGCGGATACAAATGGTGAGATATAGCATCTTCAGCTTCCAACACCTGACAACGCCATTATTTTCATCTGAATTTCTTACCTTGTAGTATAGTTGTTCTACACATCATCAACTGAATTGTCTGACTGGAACTAGTTTCCACTTTCTAAAAAAACCCCGAATTGTTTTTCCGATTTGCAGGAATATCATAATGTATCCGTCTCGCGATGGGAACCACCTCTCCTTGTACCTGAAACTTAAAAAGACCAATGATCTGCCCGAGGACACTGCAAACCTTGTAGAATTTACATTGTACATCAAAGACCAAGAAACTGGCAAGCACCAGAAAGGAACAGGTTCGCCTACCTCAAAAAGTTTTGCAAGTTGGACGAAGTCCAGATTGTTAGTTATCACAATATATTCTTGACATGTTTCATTGGGAAAATGCAGGCCGGTGCCAATTTGCGAAGAACACTCGTACCTGGGGATGGAATAAGCTCATTTCGCTGGAGGATTTCAAAGACTCGGCAAATGGTTATCTTGTCAAAACCAAGTGCTGCGTCGTAGCTGAGGTCGCAATCGTCGGTTCCTCCAAGATGGAGTAGAATACAGCGTGTGTGAGCTGAATCGCAAAGGTGAAAGAGGTGGCTGCGTGTGTCTATGTGCTTTGTGCGTGTTATATTTGTTTGCATTTTCGTGCTGACGATACTGAAAGTGTGTAAAATGGCAAATAAAGGTGGCCATCAACATGCTGCTCAGTTTCCTTGTCAAAGTATTTTTTTTAACGAACAGTTTGCTTGCAGTTTCTTTTCTTTTCTTGTCATCCAATTGTAATATCCAAATCTGTCAATCTCACTTCAGAGTTCAGACAGAGATCAAATCACAAAATGTTCCTGTTTCCTGCCTCGCGATGTGTTTATTTGATATTAGATGTTCAAAAGACGCATGACGTGATGTTGGAAAACCAGAAATATGGTTCTACTCAGGCCACTAGTATGTGATTATATCTCCAAAGACTTGAGTAGTATAATGAAACTTGTGTATCACACAAAAGTAGCTTGGTTGCCTCCAGTACCAAAATCAACTTAATTATTTTGGTACCTCTTAATGCCTTCTCAAGGACTGTAAAAATCTTCTTGTGATGATTGATGAGAACAGGAAGAGACCGTGGTTCTAGCTAGGACCAGGGGTATACAAGTATACAACCTTCCTTGTCACCATGGCACCTTGGAGTTTGGGAAGGCATCTACTTATGCAGAAAGATAATATCTGAACAAATCAGACTTTCAGGCTTCGTTTGTCAAAGATTCCAAATGTTAGTATCCAAGTATTAGCTAGGACCAGGCGACCAGCGGTATACAAGTATACAGCTTTCCTGGTCACCATGAAACATTGGAATTTTGGAAGGCATCATCTGCTTGTGCAGAAAGATAAATATCTGAACAAATCAGACCTTCAGGCTTCATCTGTCAAAGATTCCAAATATTAGTATACCAACACTTCGTTTTCAATCAATAATTTAATCGCTAGCTACAGTCATGCAGCTGAAGAATGTTACTTTAGGTCAAATACACCTCTGCAGCTGAAGATGGAAATTGCCATCAACAAAGGTGACTTCTCAGCTGAGTAGACGACACATACACAATCAAGATAAGCATAGATGAGGTGTTTGCTGCCTTAGTGATTGGGTAATCTGAGAATAGTTGACCTGGACTTTTGGGACTTTGCTAATGACATAAGAAATTTAATATGGGCAAGTTTGTTCAGAGCAAAGTGATCATTTTTTGTCATGAAGCTTTAATAAATTCTAGGTGCCGTAGCCCTGTAGTTTTTCTCAGTTTCAATCCGTCCAATGCTAGGAAATTGCTTGTGGCGTACGTAGACCTGTCCTTTCTGCGTTAGTCCTAACCGCAAAGAAGCAGCCTCACCTCATTTTCCTGGGAATTTCTGAAACACTTACACAGAGTTCTACATATAACTATTCATGCAAAGTGCTTCAACACCGGTTTGTACTGAAACAAGAGGAGGAAGATTCTTGTAACAAGGAATCATGGGTGCCTGCGCCTCTTCGTCTCGCGGTAACATCAGTTTCGCCATTTTTCTGCTTGCTTCAACTATTTTTTTTTTGAGATACTTGCTTCAACTATTTTCTGCTGATATATTGACACTCAATAAGATCATTTACCGTATGGATCGTGGTTCCAGGTCGATCAAACCAAGGCAAGAACCAGAAATCCTCAAAGGTTGCGGCCGTTCCATTTGCTCCGGCAGCGCAGACGGTCGCTGCTGCTGCCTCGGGTAAGATGGAAGAGAAGAGCAGCTTCAAATGGAGGATTGATGGCTTCACCTCGCTTCTTGATAAGCCAAAAGGATGGACTAACTCCGGATATTTTGAGATCAAGGGGCTTAAATGGTAGTCTACTTACTGTTCCTATTCTTATTTGTACCCAGTCCCGTTTTCCATCTTCAGCAGAACATTTTTCAACCGTTTCAGTTTTCTGTCACATGACCGGAGAATCGCTATGCAGTGCAAGTTTGCAACCATCTGATGAGCAGTCCTTCATCTCTTGTCCTAATTGCAGGTACCTGCAGTTGAACCTGAAGGACCAGAAACGTGGTGATAAAAGAGACTACGTTTCGCTTATGCTTGTGCTGTCAAAAACTTCTGATCTGAAATCTGACATCGTCGTTGAAGCATCGTTCAAGCTCTTGATATTCGACCAAGCGTACGGAAAGCACAGAGAACATGAATGTACGATTGCAAATACCAAGTACATGCTAATCTTATACCTGCATGCCTGCACTGTTTGCTTCACTAACATGGTGCCTAAATGGGAGAAAAAAATTGACCACTCTGAAGAAAAAGTTTTAGTAACACAGACTTGCATTCCTTGTTTCAGTTAGCCACCATTTCCAGACTGAAGAAAGCAGAAGATCCGGGGCCTCATGCATGATCCCCGTCGAGACATTGAAGGAAGCCTCCTCCGGCTTCATCATCGGTGACAGCTGCGTGTTCGGCGTGGAGCTCATCAAGCTCACCACTGCTAAGGCCAACCACAGTTCAGAAAGGGTACATGTTCAGAAGACAAACGGCTTCAGCGCCCGGGAAGCCTACACCTGGGTCATCGATGACTTCTTGGCCCTGAAGGGACGATGCTACTCACCAGAGTTCCAGATCGGTGGCCGCAAATGGTACCACTGCACCACATACTTGCATACTACTAATCTCTGAAGCATGTATAAGTGATACATGAGATCTTTTTAAAAAAAAATAAGTGATACATGAGAAATATAACAAGCATCCACATCCAGTGACAAAGCCTAAGACGCAAGTATCTTAGTTCTTGACCCATTGATCCATGATGAACTAACTCTTGTGATCCTGTGCTATTTCTTCAGGTACTTGACCATGTACCCTTCTGGCATCGATGACAACGGGGAGTTCCTCTCCCTCTACCTGCACATGGCCAAGCCAGACGCTTCCCTCCAGAGTTCAGGAGTGCCGGTAGAACTCAGCCTGTCCATCAAAGACCAGGTGACCAGCAATCGCAATACAAGGACAGGTTTGCCACTCGAACAACTCTGCAGCAAATTTGACGATCAGGATTAATAGGCAAAGTTTTAGCTATTCACGCGTGATCAAGATGTTGCCGCCGATAATTTATACGGGTGCTTCCGCTGCTGGGGTTTGGGAAATGTGTGCGGGTGCAGGGCGGTGCCAGTTCGTGGCGACGGAGGCGGAGGGCGACGGCTGGGGATGGGCGAAGTTCGTGGAGGTGAAGTCGGTGAAGGACTGGTACCTCGTGAAGGGCAGCTGCTTGATCGAGGCAGATGTTGCCATCGTTGGCTCATCCAAGATGGATTAGGGGATCCTACGACTTTCTCTGCCTGTGTGTGTGCCGGCGTCCAGGTTGGAAATGTGCAGTGTGGATTTTGTTTCGTTGATTCTGTCTGTCTGAACGTTCTGTCAGTAACACTGAAAATGGTGGATAAATGTTAGGCCAGTCTCAGTGGAGTGGAGGTTTTATAAGAATTTTATGAGCATTAAAATTTGTACCACGTACACAATTAGTGATAAAGTCCATAATTATGTTACATGAGGTTTGTGCCTGAACATAAGGATTTCTGAGTTTTTATAAAAAAGAACAGTAGTACTTACGATATCAATGAGATCCATTATGAAATATATTTTCATAGTACAGATGTTAATACTATTCACTATAAACTTGATCTAATTTAGAATAGTTTGACTTAGAATAAATTTAGAAATTCTTACATTTAGGGATAGAGAGAGAAGGTCTCATATCATTACCTTAAAAGGTATTGTGAAACGCTATAGACGAAAAAAGATGATGAATAGGAAATAGGCTATTTCAACATCCTCGCTAGCAAATATACAAACATAGAGTTCATGTTGATGCATGGAATTCTAACCTTAGTTAGAAAGACTACACTCACCTGAACCTAATAACATATGGAGTACTAGTGCAAAACCCATATTATAATAGACATTAATTTTCTTGCTCCTTAACAAACACTTTGGCTACATGCATATGGAAGGGAAAAACAGAAATGATGGATATATGACACCTACATGCAATGAAGTTCAAAAAAAACCTTAAAAATATATCTTTTAGACTGAATATCCAAATTCATATCTGATAAGAGCTTCAAAACAAGACTGCACTCATGAGATATTTTTCTCAAAGACATTTTGTTGTAAAAAAAACAGGCTTCGAAGTGCATTATAACTTTCTTACTTTAACATTATAAGATTTATGATTTTTGATTCACCAAGGGATGTATTTTCATAATATATAATTTGCATATTGCTAACCTATATAAATTTTAGGAGATGGTTAAAGTTATGACTTTAGATAAAACGAAAACAACAACTAGCGTTTCACAGAGGAAGTATAATGCATTTGTGCTAGCCTATTTTTTTTATTTTCTGGTTTCAAACATGAAAGAAAAACAAAATTTTAAAATAAATTGAGGGCTTAATGTAGAAATTGCAGCCATAAATGGCACAACTAATTACAAGACCGAGCAATGGTTAAGGAACTTCCACAGAAATGAACGAATCAAAGGTATAGGTTGTATTATGGCTCTCAAAATCTAACGGATTACCATATATTCATAATGTGACAAAATCGTCACCTTGTGTAGAGCACGTGTGCAATACAAGATTTTTCACACGAAATTCACATGAATCAACTAAATTAAATGGCCATAGGAATTGTGGAAAACTCATAAATTACAATCACGTGAGCATTATCTCAAAAGGAAGAGCATGCTAATAGAACTAATGATGTGAAAAGGGGAACTGTGGGTAGCAACATAAAACGAAATACGTGCTCAAGCACGGTTGAAAAAAAAAGACCAACCTTCCTCACACATGAATGAATCAATGTTTAATTAAGTTGCACCATGGCTCGCACAATTTAACAAATTACCCTCTTCATTCATAATGTGACAATAGTCTATTCACCATGACTATAGACTTGACACTTAGGCAAGAGTATTTCAAGCACGTGTGGTCGTGTGCAATACAAGACTTTTCGCACGAAATTCACATGAATGAATTAAATGACCATAGAAATTGTGGAAAACTCAAAATTAAGTTACAATCAAGTGAGCATTATCTCAAAAGAAAGTGCATTCCAAGAGAAATGATTTGAAAAAAGAGAACTGAGGGTAGCAACATAAAACGAACAGGATTAATTTATGAGTGCGACCACCAGTGCCTTCGCGCCGGCGTCGTGTCCAACGACGGACAACGGGGTGAGAACCAAGACAGTGGGTACCAGTGCCCGGCGAAGGGCAGCTTCCGGAGGCGCTGATGGCGGTGTCTTTTCCGATCCAGCAGATCCGTGATGACCATCCCGCTCACGTTCCTCGTCGTGATCTTGGTGGCGAAGTGGTAGACACAGCTGCGCCGGACGGCGGGGAAGCCGCTCGCCGGCAGCGCGAACGCGTGGCCGTGCGGCGCCACGAACAGCGCGTAGTCCCTGGTGTGCGCCACGTTCGACACCGCCACCGGCATGGCGCCGCCCTCCCCCGCGAAATGGACCTTCACCACCCTCACGACGAACGTCCGGGCCCGGCGGCGGCGGACGCAGCACGACGACCTCGTGTGCTCGTGGTGCGACACCACCACGACTAGGAGGTCGCCGCCGCACTCCACCAGGCACTCCTGGGTGTCCCACTCCCACTCTATCAGGTGCCGCAGACATACCGGGCTCACGATGAGCCTCCGCGTGTCGACGTCGCAGATGGCGAGCTTGTCCCTGTAAACGCCGACGAGCACGTAGGCTCGGCCCCGGAAGAACTCCAGCCCCCAGTAGAACGGCCCGGTGTCCTGATGATCGAACCGAGCCCACTCGGCGTCGCCGGGGCGGCAGAAGGCGAGGACGTGCCCTGCGTAGCTAATGTCGTCCACCTTGAAGAAGGCGAACGCCGTCCACCGGCCGGCCGCCACGAGGGGGTCGTCGGAGAGAAAGATGTCAGTGAGCTGGTAATCAGGGTCGCCGAAGGCGGGCAGCGGAACCTCGGCGCGGGAGACGGGGTCCGTGAGGAGGAGGCGCCCGCCGTCGTCCACGGCGAGCCAGCCGCGCGACACGCCCCTCACGCAGGCGGGAGCCTTCTTCTCTCCCCCGGCGGCGGCGTCCAAGCGGACGGGCCTGACGCGGCGGCGGCGCCGCGCGGGCCGGACGAAGGCGCGACGGCCGTCGGCGGCAGACCGCAGGGCGAACCAGGGGCCGGCGACGGGCGCGCCGGGCCCCGAGGCGGCGCGCCAGCCGCGGCACACATGGCGGAAGCTGGCGGCGTCGGCGTCGACCGGGAGGCGGGTGAAGACGTCGTGGAGGAGCCCTCTCTCGAGGGAGGCCCAGTCCCTCTCCAGCATGGATGCAACAGGAGGTGCACGCTGGGGCAGTTGGTCAGTTGCATCTTTAAACGAAGGATCCGGCTGCGGAATCGCTCGACGGCATGACTTCGTTTACGGCGTGCCTCCGCCGTCTGGGCCGTGCGGCCGCCCGTGTGCGGCCTGTCAACTGCCCTATTTGCAAGTGGCGCGCACAAGTCAAACTCAAAGATTCGGTGTTGAGACTGTCTCCAACAGAGTTGGTATAGCAACACCCATACCTAAAATGGGTGACGCACAGTGTAAAAAAGACGCCATCCCTCGGTCTCTTTGCGTCGTCCCTGCAGCGCGGGGCCCACCACCACGAGGAAAGGGGACGACCGGAGCCGGCAACGCGGTGGCCGCGCGGCTGCTCCCGGCCAGCATCGAGGGGGGCTCCGCCTCGCCGCCCCAGATCCGCGCCGCACCCCCACCGCCGCCCCGGATCTCCGCCTGCTGCTGCTCGGCCCTTGCCGCAGCCTGAGCAAGCGCCAGGGATGGGGCGGGAGCCGCCGTAGTGGAGGACGCTGTCGAGATGAGGGTGGCGAGCTCGGTCGTCGAAGGAGGCCTGCCCGCGGCGAGCTGGGTCCGCGGCGGCTCCGCGACGCCTTCCCTGCAGCGAGGAGCGGGGAGCGCACACACCGCCTGCGCGAGGAGGAAGAGCGCGCGTGCAGCATGTTAGACGCACAGGCGCGGCGGCGTAGGGCCGGAGGAGGCCGCGGACTTCAACAGGGTGGGGAGGGGATTTGCGTTCTCCTGATTTTCCTTTACTGTTGGAGAAGGGTAAATTTTGGGTGAGAACGCTTTCATTGTGCATGACTCAAAGATGTTGGATTTCCATTCTCATTGTTGGAGATAGTCTAACGTGAGAGAGTTTGACTAAAGTTTCCAATTGAGAAAGGTTTGGGACTGAAGTACGAGACTAACATTTAAATAAGAGATTTTTTATAATGATTGGAAAAAAAGAGAGCCGTCCGTGTGACAGAATCGTACGGTGATCAGGGTATCTATACTAAAGTACCTAGTGGTAAAAAATATGGGACCATGTAAAAAAAAATAGGCCCGACTACAAATTTAATTTAATTTTCAATCATTAAGAGAGGGTATAAGGGTAATTGCACAATGCTGTTTTTTTTTAGCCGTGACTCTTCCGTTTAGGGCACCCGCAGTGATTATCGACACTTACTCACCTACGTGTACATGCCAACTCACGCGTAAACGACGAGGCACCCAACAGTTTATCTTCAGGTCACTACCCAATATATTGTGGGTCCCAAGTGTCAGATTAATCTTCCCCAACGGATCGCCTCCGCACGCTCCGCCGTGCCCCCGGCTCCGCACACACAAGCGGCCGCGCTCCCACCTCCGCCCGCTCGCGACGCCCCCGTGCCCGCTTGCTGGCTGCCCGCTCCGCTCTCGCAACTCTCACGCGCGAGCTCCCTTCCTTAGCGCGCGTGCCCGCGGCGTCGATGCCCGCTCGCGGCAGCTGCAGCGCGCCTGTGCTGTGCTGTGCTGTGTGCTTTGCTCCGTCCGCTCCATGGCTCACCCACGCTCTTCCCCCGGCCGGATCCTGCGAGGTCGGGTCGCCCCAAGCTTCCCCTTCTGACATTTTGGGACCTTGCGGGCACGCTCGAGCTCCACCGACGAGCGGCCGGCGGGCGGTAATCCGCGGCCAATCAGTGCGGGCTGCACGGCGGAGGGCTGCAACAGCCTAGGGCATGCGCCCGCGCCGGCGATGGCGAGCATGGCGGCATCGTGCGCGCGCCCCGCGGCCTCGGCGGTGTCGAAGGTGCCGAGCCAGAGCCTGCAGCCGCGGCGGCCCGGCACGGGCACCTCGCACACCCACCGGTCGGCGTTGCCCCGGCGCCGGACGCCCCGCGTCTTGCGGAACTTGGTCTGCCCCGCGCCGCCGAATCCCTCGAGCCCGTCGGGGCCCTCACCTACTCCACCATCCCCAACGTGCCGCAGCAGGCGCGCCTCCCCTCCCATGGCGCGACTCACTCCGCGGAGGTCGACTGCCGCCGATGCCGCCGCCGCGAAGAACGACCCATCAGATTGGGGCGCCGCCGGACGGCGGGGAGACCTGGAGGATAGGCTCATCGGGCACATCATCAACGACAACCTCCGGCTGCTGCAGAGGATCAGAGACAGGATGGACAGGTCATGAAACTTTGCTCAGAGGATCAGAGACAGGATGGACAGGTCATGAAACTCTGCACAATGCAAGAGACACTCTGAAACTTTACTCTAAATTCAGGTGATGGACAACCCATCACTACAAATCCAAGGTGAAAATCCCCATACTTTCTCAAACATGCACAAAACAAGGGATCTTGCACCACCCTTTCACTACAATTCAATCTAAGTCAGCTGCCGGTTTTCCTTTCAGCACTTTACAGATCACTGGGGTTGGAACTTTGAACGGCCAACTCAGTTCAGAGAAAGAGAAGCACCGGTGTATGTATTGAACCAATTGGGATATAAGCTGAACATCTGGGCTACCTGCTTCGTCAGTACTGGTTTGTTCATTTCCTGATGTACAGGTATTGAAAGTAACAGCTCATGCAAAATAAAAGATACAGAAATTCAGGGTAAGTGAGTAACATTCAGCTCCTCGAGAGTAGGTGAGTAACCTTCAGCTCCTTATGCTGCTAGTCAGCAATACTAAAATGCCATGCACTGCTTGAACACTAGATTTGGTAAGTTGAAATCTGGTGTTATAAATCGTAACAATTTAACAAGTTATAATTGTTGAAATCTACTAGGATCCATTACATATTGAAATCCATCACTATGGTAACAATTCAACATGTCACAAATGTTGAGAAATGATTATGGTTTCATGTAGGGGCTCTTTTGATGTGGCCCTGGTTTGGGTTTCCTGCATTGCTTCTTCTGAACACAATCAGTGATTGCCTCGGTGCTAAATTGTTTTACAGCAGAATTAGTATCTTTTGCTAGTTTCCTTGGGCGTCCACATTTCCGCTTTGTGCTGCCCATTTTCTTGGATTGGTTGTCCTCTTCTGGATTTGTGATTTCTATGCAATCATCTTTGTTCATTGCATCACCTTCATCTTCCTCTGGATACTTAGCCTTGTACTCTTCCTTCTACAGGAGGGTATGGAAAATGTTAGATATGTTCAGCTCAAGTGAAAGGTAGCAGGAAAAATAAATAAATAAATGAACGGATAGCATCACTAACCGTTATCGGTTTCTTGTATGATTCCAGTCTACGTAGGTTGCATTATGAGAGAAGAAGCCTAGTACATATTTTCCAGCTGAAAACATCAATTTGTGCCTAAAGTGGACAGCAATGCGTATGTTAGTGTACCTTTTTATGCAAAATAGTTAGAAGCATGTAAATGTTATAAATTCTTCCATCTACCTGTGTGAAAGGCTCTATAATCTTTTCCCCATCCCATGTCAGCATGTGCTTCATAACGAATACACCACAAGAATAGCTGCAAATAATATTATATGTATCAGCACATATATCATGATATTGAGTGTAACAAGTTAGAACGTAGTGCGTACTTGGTTAGTTGTTGTGGTACGTTAGTATAGGGCCATTTTTTCCATTCAGTAAGGTTGATGGGATTAGTAATTTGCACAATGCCACCCTCAATGGATGCGTCGATGCATGCTTGTATGGACGCCACCTGATTAATAAACAAACATAGATTAATAATGTAAAAGCTTTCGATATCATACTATGAGGAAATGATAGCACACTTACAAGGGTAGTTTCCTTTGCCTCATCACGGAATATGGGATTCGATGCTAAAGAGTTCAGGACCTGAACCTCTTTCTTTATGAAATTCAGAACTACTAGAACCCAGTGGGTATTGCATACATTCAATGGGATAAATACCTATCAAAAATTATATTTATTAATTGCATTGGGGTTGTCCTTGTTAGTTGAGTAAAGATATTAGGGAAAGCATATGTACCATCTGTCGTCCTAGACACTTCTTAGCAATATTGTGTACCCAAGGGAGCTGGCATCCTTGAGGAATACTCTTTACTGTCAGCATTGTGACATCGAAAGTTGTTAGGACTGATGTTGTAGCAGTTTCCACATTACTGATGTATGCATACGCGTTCATAACCTGCAATACAAAAATATAAGGAATAATTTGCAGTGGGATATGGTGGTGGGAATGAAAGCGACTTACTTGGTCATATGTGAAACCTTTTGTGACATTTGGCCGTAGCATACGAACTGTGACACCAAATTGACCAACTTGAACAATTTCAACATCTTCATAACTGCTTCTGAGGAAATACGCAACTGATATATCCTCATCTGTCAGCCTGTAATCTGTATCGAAAATAGGCCTTCGTGGCGTCATGTGTTGTTTGGGGGTTGCTTCATTGTGCAAATTATTTATTGTACTGGGTGTTCCAATCGGTTGATTATGCCTTAGTAATGCTTCATCTCGTTGAGCTGTCATCCCAGATTTTTCTTCACCAAATGTGGATGGTTCCTAATTTTAATAGATTCAAGAAGATATAAAGTTTGTTCATAAACATCAATGTGTTGTGATATATTAATTTTACCTGGTAATTTGCAGCCTTTGGCGCTACTGGTGTTGTGTTATTCCGAACATCATTTACAAAGTCCTGAACCATTGAAAAAAATGGATAGTCAGTATATAGTAAGATGTAGGTGAATCCTAATAATCAATATCCCATACCTTGAATTCCCTTGTGAAAGTGGAAAGGTCATCCCCCTTTGCCTTGGACAACCTTGTTTGAACATCATGTTCCATCTTTATTTTTGCTAGTTGCTCATTTAGGTACAGTATCTTTGAGTCAAATCTGTGCTCTATCTCCATTAGTCCGCGGCCTATTTTTTGCTCAAGATCAAGATGATTCTTGTTCATATTTTGAAGTAGCATGTCCAACTGTGAACAAGTACAAGTCATTAAGTATGCCCAGGAATTACTTTGATATTTTGAGAAGGGGTGAGATATGAATTTGACGTCGGTGTTCTTACTTGATGGTTACTGAAAATTTGACCTCCTGAGATGTCACCATGCCTTACATTTCCCTGTTTTTGTTTGTCTTTGTTGCAGGCTGCCGGGGTAGGTGGAGTAGCGAGGTTGATGTGTGGTCTGGACTGAACTGAAAGTGTCATGACAACCTTCCAAAGAACAAATGTGATATGGTGTAAGTCTGTTATATCAATAGATAATGTCAACCGTTATATATTGATATGTACCATTCCTCCATCTAGGTCGTCGTATTTGAAAGCTTCAAATCTTAGTCTTGCATTATTTTCATCCCATCGTGACATCAATGCGGAGGGGGTATAGGAGAATAGGAAACACCATAGTGGCCTTCACATTGGACGTGCTCCCAGAACCAAAACTACATGAAAACATTAGATGATGTACTTAGTTGTTCACCTCAATAGTAATTAACTGTGTACAAAATGGATATTAATGGATGATCACATACCTGCAGCAATGCTAAGTTTCCCTGAAGATTAACTTGATCCTTTATTTGAAATATGTGCATGCATTCCAACAAGTGAGTCAATGTGAATTGTCCCCAATTGATCTTTGGTATGTCTTCAACTTTGTGAACAAGGGACAAATATTTGGAATCTGCATGGTCTTTAGTTGTGGGTGCTAGAATAGTACCAATAGCGAACAAAACAAACTGCCTTTTGAAGTCATCATCAGGGACAACTGAGGTAGTAATGTTGTGCTCAAGGGCACTCAACAAAATTTTGTTATTAGTCTGGTACGAATCAAATAAGGTCTTTTTTACCGGCTGCTGTTTTGCTATTTGCATCATACCCTTGTATTGGAATACCCATGATAAGGTTCACGTCCGAAACAGTCATAGGAATTTGCTTACCACAAATGTCAAAAGCTTGAGTCTTCATGTCATAGCGCTTTGCAACCTTGACTAGCATAGATCGTCGCAGGTATATTGGATGCATGTGTACGAGTCCACCAAGACCAATTTCTTTTACTGCAACCTTGTGTGCTGCTGATAATTTCTTTAATGTGTTTGCAAATCTGAGTGGCGAGCATACTAGCGTCATGTGTGCATGCTTCTCGATGTCGTCCTCTTCATTTTGGCTTGATGCCTTACTTGGGGTACTCATCTCAGGCATGCCTGCACAAAGAAAACAACAATTAGTAAAAACTGATCTGATAAGTTATGCCTTACTTGTTGTCATAGGAATTTGTTTACCAAGGATATGTTCTTGGCAGCATACTCTATATTTATCTAATTTATTTCGTTACAAACTGATGTGATAAAGTTATGGTTAATGTATACCCTGCAAGACTAATACCCTGAACACAGTAAGCAAATTCATTTTCAGAAACAGAAAGTAATTTCTTAAAGCATTTGTTATGTCATGAGGTAGATTAGTACATGCATCCTTGTGGAGATTTACTTAGTGTAACATGTCATATGCAAACTAAAAGAGTGGCTTTGCCAGTTCATCTTCTCATCATTAATTAATCGTGTTGATTTCTTTGCTTTAGTACCATGGTAATCAGACACTAATATGAACCTTGACAGGCATGTATTGGCTCAAAGGTCATTGCAAGTGAAGCCCTGTCCTGTCAAAATGCTATGGTAAACAGAATACTAAACATGCACTTTGAAAGCATCTTAAGCTAATGGAATGTGCTATCTTATTCTTGTGTCTCATTTTTTCTCTCACAACAGCAGTTAGTGAAATAGTGTTCTTTTGGATAAAAAAAGGAAAATGAAAAGAACGATCCCTGCATTCTTGCATTACATTACAGACATGCAGCCTTTATTCAGAGCACTATTGTCTTTGACTTGCAGAGTGGACACTGGAAGTTCACTGGAAGTCTTTTTAAAACACAAAACCTCTGGTCAATCTTTTTTTAAACACAAGTGTTTTGCAATCTTTTTTAAACTACAGTTGCCTCATTTCAAGAATTTGTACTTTAAGTTGTCAAATTTTGTTATTCTCATAATTTGTTCCAAATGCATTACTATCACCCCCCATGAACATACAATATCATTAAGGAACTAATAGGCATGTTGATATAGCAAACCAAACCAACATAATTTAATTCATAAAATATAAATTAACACTAACCGATATCCACCCCTAGCCAAAACAGATCATGTTTGGAGGTTAACAAACAATCGGATCAGATCCTATTTTTCCTCCATACCAACGTCCCTTCTTAAACTGCCTCATCCTATACCACGCACGTCGTCCGTGTGGATGCATTCGCCAAACAAGCCTCCAGGCCCTTGCAGGTCGGTCTTCCCTCTGATGTCGCCGAACGAATTCGCTGTATTGGTAAAAATCTTCGCTCTAATTCCACACTTGTACAAATATGGATCGCAGGAAACTCATCATGGAAGAAGATCGCACACTGTCGCCATCAATCGACGTCGAGGACGGCACTGAATTACATCCTGGTCGGCGCTGCAATAGAGGTGTGCTCCTCCGATCCCCTAGTTAAACAGACAGTTATCTAGTGCATGTTGCAACCTGGTAGGTTTCTGATTCTGTCTCGATGATTTCACAAGAATCTGACACCTTGGCACCTGTATGGGAAGAAATTTTATCAATCCGTCCTCTGTTCGTGCAGTTGCCCATTGGTCGCATGTTTGACTTGTGCTTCTTTTGTGAATAATAATTTTTGTTGAGAGATGCATATATGATCACAAATGAGCATGACTTGGTCTTTCACTTGGTACCTTCTCTAGAGATCTGACGCAAGTAATCTCACTGCCCATTAACATGCATCAGTTAGAATCGAATTTAATTAAACAAAACATGATTTGGGTAAAAGAGAACATACTGGTGCGCAGCAGAACACTTGCAGTCTCTGCAACATAACAGAAGATGTCTAAAACCAATATCTCCGCATACTTCACACACAATGTTCTGCATAAATGCCAAAAGGTTTGGAGTTATCAATTTACACAAGTAATTCACAATATGATCATCAAATTGCTTTAAATATATTCCCATGTTTCCTGATTGGTGGGCTAGGCTTGATTCCCTACATTGCACCGCAGCTTTTATATCATGATTCAATTATTCCAGTTTATTTTTCTGAGTTGTATTATTCTGAAATCTTTCTCAATTTTAATGTTCATTCTGTCAATCACATTGGTAGCTTGCACATTGGTACTTCAGTTATTCTGTCAATTGTTAGTGTCAATCACATTGTCAAACACATTTTAATGACATATAGGTTCAGGGATATTGGATGTGTGAGTCTGTTCATCGATTGTTTGTTGACAAGTCTTGAACTAATTTCATGTAATAAAATCAGTTCATCATTCAGCATCTAAGGCTATGGATAAAATTAAACTCATATGTCAGCACCGGCGATGTGCATGCAGCATGGACAATTTTGATAAAGCAAACTTAATAAAGGTCTGATGCAGGAAATATTGGACACAAACGCGAGGAGGAGGACATCCAGATGCATCTGGCACCAGTGGAAATGCACCGCAAGAAGCAGGATGAGCGTGAGAGGATGGACAAAAAGGTTAAATTAGAGCGAGGTGATATGGACCGGAAGGTGCATATGGCCCGAGTGGAAATGGACTTCATGATCAAGGAAGAAAGAGGAAAATTAGACAAGATGTTGCAGGAGCAACGCGAGTATTTAGACCGTACATTGATGCAGGAGAGGGACAATCAAGACCGCAGATTGAAAGAGGAGCGTGAAGAAATGGATCGTATTATAGAGATGGAGCGGGTCCGAATGGATTCTGAGAACATGCATGCACGTGTGCATATGGATAGAAAATTGCAAGAAGAGATTCATGGCAAGGATATCAATATCCTACTGGAGGAAAAGGTACATTGTTATTTTTTATTTCCCTTGCATTCTACCCCTGAAAAGGACAGCTTCAGCATCTACTATCCATTGCAGCCTACTAAAGAGCACGTAAAGGGGATTACACCACAACAACAAGCTATTAGAGACCGCATCAAAAATGAGAGAAATGAGTTTCGGGTAATTATACGAACAAAATTTGTACCATCTCTCATTAATATTATTTACTGACATGGTGTCTGTAAGCTGTGTGTGTAGGATGATGTTGTGATGAAGTTTTTGGTTCATACGGTGGGTCGGGATTTTTTTAACAATCCAAAAGAATACCTCGATGAGCAGATCAGTGTCATGACATTTACCAAACCTGCCAAAGTGGAATGGTATTCTATTATAATGAATTTGAGTGATCATGGAATGAAATGGACTTCTGACCTATACTACCTCCACCCACTGAGGGAAGGACCAGATGGGTTGGTAGAGATTTTGGAGCAGAAACAAGTAGACGAACTAATGCATGCTCATGAGGGGATTAAGGTGTGTGATCTTTATATGGTCAATGCAGATTCCACATCTGACTCCAGCGATGATGGTAATGATGCACAGGCAAACTTCATTTTAAGCTTCGCAATTAATCAATAATGATGACAAGAGCTACATCAGTTGCTAGTATTGCTTAATTTAATTATTTGTTTTCAGCAGGGTGAAAATACAGGCTTGGCCAGTAAAGAAAGACTGAAAGCTTTTATAGATGGAAGAGTTCAACACTTGACTTCGGATACTGAACTTAGCGTGAGTAATTATTTCGACAATTGCATGGAAGCAAAGATGATTTATGATTATATTGTAATGTTCTTCTATTTTTCACAAATTCAGATGAAACGAGACATGGATTCATCGAGCTCAAGCGACGTTTCCTGGCAACCAAAAAAGCACCATCCTGACAGCAGCGACGATGAGTAGTATGGGCCATGAGCCCTCTGCTGCGTAGATTTTTTGCTACAATTCCATGCATTACTTAGTAATCACTTAGTCTCATTTTTCATTAGTTACCGTGTACGTACTATTGAACCGTGCATTTTTAAGGAACTGTGATTGGGAGTGATTACTCATATTCCAAGCTATGGTTTTCTTTCTTTTTTTTTTTGTTCTGCGCTCTTCCTGTTTAGCTAACGTATAAATTGTGATTTGCGTCAGGTTCTGAACAGCCTTGTGAATGCAGAGGTTCACTGAAACTTGCATGTGTACCGTGTATAATTGTTTCCTAGTGATGTGTGCTTTTCCCCCAAGGTGAATGCAGTGGTCAACTTCATTTCCTTTTGCCTTTTTGACACAAGGGACCATCAAATGACCTTTGTCTGAAGTGTTTAGACCCTGAATTTAGCATGTCCAGGAGCGTCCCTGCACCTCAGGAGCGTCCCTGCGTCCACTAGTATAGTATGCCATTTACATGTTGCATGATCTACTCCTGCAGGCTGATTGGCTAATTTTTTTGAAAGACTGATTGGCTAATTTTTTAGAATTTCATTTGTTTGGGATAGCTGTAGGGAACTTATCTGATGTTGCTCTTGCTGGTTTTGAGGCGATTGACTGGTTTCACCCTTTCAAGCATCCAGTGTACCACATCAAGGTGACTGGTTTCCCCCTTCTGAGATGTTATTATTATGTAGGGATGTTAACAAGAAAAGGATTTTTGTTGCTTATTGTTTACAATTAAACTATATAGGAACTCCTAATCAAACGCGAGCTAGCAAAAAATCCTGCTCTAGCCACTGAAAACTAGGATAGGTTTCTCCCGAAGTTCAAGAAGTAAGTAACATCATATTTCTGTTAGAGGTTCAATATCAAATATACTGTCTCTGATTCCTTGTCACCATTTTATTTGTTAGGAAGAATGTCAAGCAGAAGCAGCCTCAAACTAAGGAGAAGAAACCATACACACCCTTTCCGCCACCTCAACAGCCTAGGAAGGTAAGCAAAGTGACCTTGTTTATATTCAGAGACATTGCTCATGAGTCATGACTGCAAACTAAAAATAACTCAGAGATAAATCACTTATATATATATATATATATATATATATATATATATATATATATATATATATATATATATAATCTCATCTGATCAACAGGCTGGAGGCTTTGACAAGCTGTTACTTGACAGCCTCTACGAAGACAAGGCGAGGAGGCAGCAGATTGCCAGTGTGACCTACGCTGGCAGCCTTGGAGCAGCCAACCCTTTCGACGCCAATGCAAATGACCCATTCGCCATGTCCAGCAGCTTCGCGCCACCATCTAATGTGCAGTTGGCACTGATGACCCAGCAGCAACAGCAGTACTACCAGGTGCAGCAGCAGTATTTCCAGCCACAGCAGCACCAGTATTTTCAGCAGCAGCAACAGATAACAGATAATGGCGATGCCGACACCGAACATGTACCACCACCAATATCAGTACGCTGCACCTCCCTCCGGAGCTCCAAATCCATTTGGTGATCCTTTCAGTGACCTTGTAGCAGTGGGTGCTCCTGGAAAACAGGGCAACTCAAGCTTTCTCTGAACTGGTTGCTACTTCTGACCATTCTAACTTGAGTAGAGCAGCAAACCTTAACAGCATGAGTTCCTTTGCTGAGTGAAGATGTTGTATATTAATGCTTTCCTTTGCAATATCCATATTTTGGAAGATAACATGATTGGTACCAGTTCTACAGTGCTTTGTTTACTATACTGAATACTTTTCAGGAACAAGTTCAGCTTATACTGAAACCATGCTTATCAGAAATAAGGAACACTAATCACTAAACAAAAATTAATAGCCACAATGATTGTGAATCTCAGAATGGTACAAGTGTCCCGGAAACTCAAAACAAGTCTGGAATAAACTATAAAGTGTAACTCATTTCATAAGCATTTCGTGTCTACAAAAGAATTAATTGTATAATAACAGTTTGAACTGACAAAAACACTGTTACACAGGCAATGGGCGATAGGAATCTAAGAATTTGAGGGAGGGGGAGAAAGGTGAAGGGCTAATAGAAACATACAGAGGGCACCACGAATTACAGGGAGGGCAGTGTCAATACTAAACAAAAGAACACCTCAGCCCTACCAAGGGACTCAGAATTACAAGACGTCTCTGGCCCTGGATCTGTGACTCTGTTAAGCCGCTAAGTATCAATTTCACAATTTACATGAAACAGGAAAAAAATCCTAGGTGAATCTCCTAGGCCAAAGGCAAAAAATCATGCAGTACTCATGCGGCTGTATGACTGGAGAATAGCTTCAATAGGTTGTTCAGAGCTTCTGGGTAAAATTTTCTAGCAAAAAGGTAGCACGGTCTTTTTGTTCCATTCCACATACATGGGGTCAGTGTCGCAACTCTCTGCAATGGAGATAAAGAAATACGTTACAATACATACATATTGTACAACACAATATTTTTCAACTTCAAAGAATTATCTGAGTGGACATTCTTCAGCATGCCAGCTTATTCGAATAACGCATTATCAGAAGAGAGTAATCACATGCATTTACTTCGAAACAGGTCACATTTGACTCACTTAACTCCCCAAAAACTAAGGTCAAGACTGATACCTTGAGTGCAAGGCACATGAGGGGAAAAATATATATTTTCAGGTGTTCTCAGATAAGTGTGGTAGAACAGTAAGTGACCATGACCAAATAAGTAATAGCAGATCTTCCTAAGTTGTGCTTCAGAGACAAGGATGAATTGATATGCTTACCTTATCATCACCATCCTTGTGGAAATTCTCATTGACAGACTGCACGAGATACAGCAAACAGATTAGTATGAAACACAAAGAGGACAAGTGGCAAAATATGTTTTCCATTAAACAAGATTACACACCATTATGTTCATAAAGAGTTCATAGGTAACATCTGCAGCTCTATATGACCTTGGATGCCATTTTACCTCAGACCAATCAACATGAGTCACTGACCAATTAGCAATTCCACCAGGATCTACCATCTGAAGATTAAAGACCAACAATATCAGAAAACGAAAAGCAAGGGAGCAAGAAAAAAAACAAAGGCAAATATCAGTTCAAAAGAATTACTGACATTGAAGAGGGTTGGCAAATAATGCTCATCAGCGATACAGTTCAAGCACGATGACAAAATACCAAAAATTACCAGCGTACCTTTAAGAACTGCAAAAATGACAGGCGTCCATTCAGAGGATGTGTCATTACCAAGATTCAGGCACCTTGTTTTTCTACACATCAACAATATGACTAATGACACATTCAAGAAATCCAGAATTCATGCAGTAATAACATTATAGACAGCAAGTGTACTTACCCCCGTTTTTCTCTTGGAACAGGTACGGCGGTTGTGACCCGTCTGCTCACAACGACCACATTTAACTGTTCCTTTTTTCTCATTCATTGCCTTCAGTCTTTTCTTAGGTGCACCTCGCCCTTTCACATGCAAAGGATCTAGAACCTTGGCAGAGTCGACTTGTATCGTTTGTGGAAGTACTGGACCATACCTCATGTGTTCATTTCTAACATTAGATAGGGTGCTACTAGCTTCCTCCTGCAGAACCTGTTTGAAACGTTGAAAACTTTCAGTACACTGAGATGCCCTGAATGATGCAGCATGACTCAAATTTCGCAGCTCCCGGTACCTCCCTAGGCTTGTCGAATAATCATACATGTTGTTCTTTCTGGTTGGAGGAAATGCTGACTTTGCACTCATCGTCTAACGGTCAGGAATGCAGCACTTTGGGAGTTCATCAACTTGCAATATTCTCAAAACATAGAATATGTGCGAGCATGGTGTTCCTCTGCATTCTAGCTTACGGCAAGAACAACTGATGCCATACAGACAGTCTTCCTTAAACTCACAATCCACCTAGAAATTCTTCTCCATATTGTCCTTTCGAACGACAAGGTACGAAATCAAATCGCCTCCATCTAGTATCTGTATGAGAACACACTTACTAGCATATTGTATGCTCCATTTGACCATGTCATACACCGTAGGTGTGAACACCTGTGCAGCACATTTTTCTATATTTGAAGCATCTGTCTCTGTGAATGGAACGGATTGCATTGCTATAGCATCGAGCTTCGCCTCATTTCTGCGCAATACTGAAAGACAATGCTCATAGTGCTGTAGCATGCCAAATAATGACATTCTCCCATCAAGATGCGTGTGAAGCCTAGAGTTTAGGCTCTCACTACGTTGATTGCTCCTCAACCCTAAGAAACACCGTCCCTGCTGATATGCAGCACACCATAGGTTCCTCACCTGATACATCTGATGCAACCACGAGTCCTCACTTGTAACTTGATTCCTTTCTAAAAACTCCACCCATTTCCTCTCAATTTCTTCAATGGAGCAGCAATCATAAGAAAAGTTCTGAATTCTTCTCTAAGATCATCATCGTGCAGATTACGAAATATGTTCTGCTCAATATGCCATATGCACAACCTATGGTTTGAATTAGGTCAAACCACCCGAATTGCCCTCTGCATTGCAAGGTCTCCATCGGTGATCACAGATATCGGGTGCTTCTGGGCCATGGCAGCAGAAAAGGTCCGCAGCATCCACCCATAGGCCTCACTTGTTTCATGAGAGATAATTCCACAACCAAAAATAACAGTGCTCCTATGATGATTCAATCCAACAAAAGGCACAAAGGGCATATTGTACCGATTCGTCCTGTATGTGCTGTCAAATATGACAACATCACAAAAAGCTTCATAGTCAAGCAGGGATTGACTATCAGACCAGAACAGCCCGTTCAGATGACCATCTGCATCAACCAAATACTTGAAGAAGAACTCAGGGTCTTTATCTTGGCGCGCTTTTAGGTGACTTATCACTGTCTGAGCATCACCGGCAGCAATTGTCTCCTGCTTATAGTTATAGCTGAAATTATATATGTCCCTGTCTGCATCCAACCATATCAAACCCACCATACTGCATTTCCAAAATATCCATGATCTGGTGTTTGCGGATCCCAGAAATTTCCATCTCTACAATTGAAGCTTTCTGCTCCTCGCGGATTCTTCTGTGTGACCGCAACATACAAGCAAGGTCTCGTGGGGCCAAAGGGTGGTTGTGTTCAGCAATGAAATCCTTAACATATCACTCTCCTGTTTCCTTCACTCGTGCAATCACCAACTTGGCTCGACAACCGACACGACTGATATTGCGCGCCTTCCTCTTCTGTTTCCATTCTTCATGTACTTCAATTCACGGAAACCTTCACGGCTACATACAAATTTCCTCAGATTTAATAGATCATGGTTGTCATTGTCCCACTCAACATAGCTTTTCCGAACACTGAACCCTTTCTCAAGAGCGTAGTTGTTATAAAACTGAAATCCTTCATCCTCACTGCCAAACATCTTGCCAACGATTTCATAGTACTCCGACAGAGCCTCTTTGCTTAAATCGGCCATTTAAGTTGTTCCTGCATGCAGCACACAAATTAGCTATTTGTTTCCATCGTGTTCAAGCACAATTCATAAGTAAATGAGTATTAATGCATCAAGAATGTGACCATATAACATATGTTATGGCTAAGCGACGTGCATCTCCTATTGATTCTAGCAATTACTGAACTATGGAATCATCTGCTTTTACAAGATAACTGACATTTCAAACAGGAGCGGATGCAGAAAATAAATACAATAGACTAACTCATCAACCATTCATCAACACATGCCATATTCCAAACTATGTCAACATAATAGTTTACAATAGTTTCATGCGAAAACAACGAGTAAAAATGACCAATGATATCTGAGGCACAAAACTCTACTCTGGGGGTTTTTGGTTGCCTTCCATTTTCTGGAGGAGTACTACTGCTGCTGCTTGAAAAATTATTCAAATTCATTACAAAATATTGACAAACATCTTGACAATTGCATCTTGCAACTCTACAAATTATTGACAAACATTGGAGATTTAATGATTGAATTATTCAAATTCATTACAAAATAGATCGAATTGGGGTGAGAAGTTTTAAGGGACAAGTGAATGGCAGAATTAACAAGTGTGAACTGTGAACAGATCACTCTGTATTGGACACATGCTCTCAAGTAAACTGCAAGTATGGTGTATGGAAGCTAGAACAAAAGCTGCACAAGTTTGTTCACGATCGGTGGCAGGCAACTAGGCACACGGCGGCATGCCAAGGATCCAGCGGAATCCCGGCAGATTTCTCAGTCATTTGTTCAGAGTTTTCAGACAATGTTCAGTTCCATTCAGACGTGTATATCATCAGAAGAATCCTACCTCAGAGTCTAGCTCTACACTAGTTGCCCATGCGACGCGATATGCAGAGTTTTGCCAATTTCATAATATGGAGGCAGATGTTGATTAGCACTCATGGCGTGCTAGAGATGCAGCATATGGTTGTTCCCTTTTCATAACTTAAACTAGCGAATGATAGAGCTTTGAGTTTGCCCGTGCGTGATTTGTAACAAAGAGAGAGGCAAGAATCAAGCAACATGAAAGAGGATGAAGGCAAGAGGATCAGAGGAACGCCATCAGGCTCCTCACCTTGCAGAGTCTTCCTTGAACAGCAGCTTCTTCTAGCGGCGAACTGCAGGAGCTCGGGGCCTGACGGAACTTCTCTCTTTTCTTTCTGGCTTCTCGGGTGAACGGGGGAACTCCGGCGCGCCCGGCTGCCCGCCGCCACGCGACCACGCCGGGACCCGCGGGTCCGCGCACTGGCGCGGCCTGGGTGCGTGGCCGAGCGCCCGAGCGGGCGACCGAGCCCCTGCAGCGGAGCAGTCCCGCACGCCGGTTTCACACCGCCGCTGGCGCCGCCGCCGCACCCGGTCTTCCACCCGCCCCTCGCCGTCCGCTCGTCGACCACCGGCCCGCCGCCGCCGCCGCCATTTTCTCGTGAAGAGCCGAGCCACCGAGCTAACCAGTTAGGGATTTGGATAGGGGATTGGGAAATTGGAGTTGGAGACTTGGGATGGTCGGTGGGCTGAACTGAATGGGCTGGGCGATTTGGGCCGGTCAGTCTGGGGTGGGCAGGTGGGACTTAACGGAGGAAAAGAGTCAATTACTAGCATACTCTTAACACTATTAATTGAATTTTTGTAAATATTTTCCATAGATCAACGGCTAGAAAAAATTCAAGGCAAAAGTACCTGAAGGTACCTCTTGGTACTTTACAATCATTGTAATAGAGCTCTTTAAATAAAGATTTAATCTTAGGATAATTTTATAAAAGATTTTATATTAATGTTTCTGTGATATGTTCAACTTAATTTAGAATACTTCCTCTAGTGACAGATAAATGATGTTTTAGATGCAAACACCATCTCTAAAATATAAATTCTAGTAATAGTGCAAAATATTTTGAAATAAAGTATCAAAAAATAAAAAAGTCACCTCTTATGAAAACTATGCATCACGAGATAAATCTCCCCTCATACCATTATTAAATGTTCTAACGTAACATAAAAAAATATTGCTATAAAAATTTGGGAATGTTAACATTTTTATGGCTAAAGGGAATTTTAGTGTCACACTGTCGCATAACTGTTACGTCAGTTTATCTGCATAATCTACACTACTATCTTATCAGATGTCAACAGGCTCAACTACTTGACTATACATTTACAACTGACCGTGTATATGTTCTGCCTAATTATTTTTAGATAAAGGAAAATTCTGGCTTTGAACATTCACAAGTGAATGTCTACAACCAATTACTACAAAAATTCTTAGACTCTAAACTTCGAAACTGAGGAATTAATACAACAACAAGAAAGAAAGAAAGAGACTAAGAAAGAAAGTTAGAAAGACTAAGCTTAAAACTTCTCTAAATCCTTATTTCAACCTTGTCTTGATCCTTGTCAGCAATAAAACTCTTCGCATCTATTGTCTTAGAAACTTTTGATGTGCAGATCGTTCTTTCTTCCTACTTGACTGCCAAACACTTGTTGTGTAGCCACCGCACTAAGTCGATCTCCACTATGAACTCCATCACTCTCACATCTTCATCCCTCCATATTTTACATGATTGCCCTCCTAAGGACACCATAGTGAAAGTTTTGCTCGGTCTTCAACCATTGCCGGCAATGACGGTGTCGAAGACCGAGCAAGACTTTCACGCGAGAACCTAAACAATCTGACGACCACCCACCTCTATCATCCGCAACCACAAACGCGCGACCCTGACAGCATCGGCTACGGGCTGCCCTACCGGCCGCCGCCCCCGCCATGGTGCGGGACGCCAGGATCAGGCATGGTGCCGCCACCATGGCCCACCGGAAGATGAAAGCCTGGCTAAGCCGAGGCCCCCATCGCCCACCTTGCGTCTCGGGCTGCCGAATCCAGGCGGTGTGGATCTAGATTTGGCCCCAGTCCGCCCGGCCACCACCGCCGTCGTAGCATGTCGGGGGAGGCCAGCTGCACCGCGCCGGCCTCCACCAGGGGCAGCCGCGCTACCGGCCGCCAGGCCCCACCATAGGGAGCCGCGTAGCAGGCCGCCGCACCCCCGCTGTGGGGAGCATCCGCCGCTGTCGACGAAGCTGCATCTAGGGAAAAACACCGACTAAGTGGCTCCAGTTGCACCTGACCCGCACCCTCCCGCCGAAGAGCAGCCTCTCCCGGCCCTGGCAAGGGCTGCACATGTGTGCAGGCAGACGCACACAGGGGCGGGGTTGGAGGTGGTGGGGCGCACCTTAGGACGACACCGCATGGGATAAAGGCCCCAAGCCCCCAATAGCCTAGGAATCGCCAGATCCGAACTTGGCAAGGATGGATCTGGGGGCGCCAGCATAGGAACGGCGGCCTTCACCGGTTTCCTTCCCATCTTCGGTAGGAAAAAAGGAGAGATCTGCCTAATCTACTTGGAGTATGTGATATATTTCTATCTTTATATGTTGGACCATATGTATTTGAATCTGAATTTGTAGAATGTTGATTACTTGAATGATTAATCATAACGTATGTAGGATCTGTGGATATTGCTTTCACTGAATATAGTGAAAAGAAGTTTCATGACAGACGTATCCAACTATGATGATGCTTGTGTTAGGACGTCCGATGTACCAACTAAAAATCGGACACCTACAATCCAATATCGACATTGTGGCAGAAGTTTATTCCTCATATTTTTATTGTGATAGGGCATATGATGATGTTGTGGTAGAAGTGGCACTCCAAATCCACGATGGATATTGTGGTGGGAACTTTTTACACCCAGTTTTGTTGCGATAGTCATACGATGATGTTGAAATAGGAGTTTCAATTGATTCTTGATATTGTAATAATGGTTTTAAGATGCTACAATAGATTGATCCGTGATGTGGCAAAGGTTATTCTTGATATGTTTATTATGTGACATGATGTTGCAATAAATGTTTTAGGATGTTGCAAATGTTTAATCTAGACTAGATATTTCGATAGTTGATTTACTATGTTGCACTTTTTTTGCCTAATTATTTAGTCATTTTTCACTAATATTTTATTTCTTTATAAGAATGTTGTAACTGTACTATAAAAATATTACGATTACCGATCAGGGCCCTAGCATCGGACGCTGCACCATCAATACGATTAAAGTAGTGCCAGCTATTGGATGAAAACATAAAATACCCCGCTGCAACATTTATTCATGTTTCACGCAACATTACCGGTTCCAGACCCTTTCTGTGCCTTCCTCATCTGGCTTGCACAAGCGCAAGCCTTTCCTCCTCCGTTTAGCCCCTCCTCTCTAATGAATTCCTCAGCAACGCATATCAGGAGGAGCTCTAAGTTCAAACATGTCACATCACCTCCAAAGAATCGAATTCGCACCACTCAATTAACCATATGCCCGTCGCAACATTGGAATTTAAAATGCCATATGGAACATTAGAATCAAACATTTGAAACAACGAAAATATACACTAAAATAGTTCATAGCTGCATCTAACTCCAGGATAATCTCCACTCTTTGGCCAATCAAACATAGAAAATCTGCAATTGCAACAACTGAAAACTCCCACTGCAACATGCCAAAACTGTTGATAAAACGTAAAACGAAAATGATCCAGCAACATCTCGATTTGTCGGATTTAACACCTGTGATCATCTTTTGCAAGATGCGAGATCACCAATCGAAACATCCCAAATTAATATTGCAACACTAGGAAATATCAATCACAACATTCTAAATTAACTACTGCAACATCAAAAAAATCCAACGCCCTTGGAATCATCTACACACCTTCATGATCCAGCTCCCCACCACCCAGATGCAAATTGATCTCGGTTGCTAGTATTATCTCCTAGTCACTGGAATCGACGATAGGCAATCGACATTGAGCTCGTCTGAGGGGATCGGGCTTTTCATCGCCCTGCCACCAGGATCGAGCTTGTCATCCCTGAATCAACACCTCACTGCTGGAATCGAGCTTTTGACAACTCAAATCGGCAACCTGTGCTAGGGTGCGAGAAATCGAGTCGCTTGGACCACCACTGTCGTCCGCCTGAGCCATTCACGAGCACTTTGAGGGTTGCGCATGTTGAGCACGTGGGTGGAAGGTCCTCACTCTGCCTCCGCGTTGTTGGATGAGTCTTCTGGGCTTGGCGTGGGATGCAGAGGCATCGTGGAGATGCAGGATCAGGACGAATGGATAATGTTGCGAAGAAAGGCGATAAGAAGCTAAAGCTATGGTGAAAAAAAAAATCAACGTCAGAGAAAGGATGGATGGGAGCCTGACGGTCACGTCAGCGACATCCGCGTCCGATATATTTATTCCGCGTCCGACGCCCTAGGAGCAGCATTTCCGTTTTTACTGGATATTGCATGTTGATGTTGCAAACTTCCTTCTAGTATCGTCACTTTTACTGGATATTGCATACAAGATGTCCTGTTACGGTGAAACATACTCTATTCTTGAATCAGATAATATAATCAATTTGAATACATAATCCATAGTACAAATATAAGATATATATTTAAAGTCTATATATAGACAGAAAGATACTCATGTACGACGGAGGGGAATAAGTTCTCGTTAGTCTTCTAAATATTGCACCGACTCAATTGGAAATTATTAGACGACTATATTTGTAGAAGAAAAAGAATTTTCTTTTATTCTTAAAGTATATTATATTAATATTATTTAACCTTCCATACAATACTTCAATAAATTTAGGAAATGTATTGATCGGCCAATCAATCACGCTAATTGATTCAACTCCATCTGGAACGGAATTGGCCGGCCAATAAATCTTCATAATTGATTCAACTCGATTAGGAAAGGTATTGCCTGGTTATGTTTGGAGATTAAATTTTATAATATTTGATTCTATCCAATTAAGAAATATATTGGCGGACCAATAAACTATCTTTACGAGGACTAATAATGCATGCGGCTCCCTTCGTAGATATATATTTATATAAGCGAAATCCCATTTAATAGGAACATATATAAATAAGTTAATTTTTTAATAGCTGTAGATCTAATCGAATTATTTTTAAATATTATTTTAAGGTAAAGACTAGTATAGAACCGGCCTTACTTTTTTACATTTGGAACGGCTTCTCTCTTCTTCGTGAGTTTCGTCTCCTCTCCTCCCCTTTTCTTCCTAGTCTTCCCCACCCAATCCAATCCCTTCCTGCGTCTCCTCCACGGAACCCGATCCGCGCGGCCCTGTCCCTGGCCATCCGCGCCGCTGCCACCTTCCTTGCCGCTAGCCGCCGCGCAACCCCGCATGCGCTTCCGCCCGGCCCTGGTTGGTGGAGCGGAGCGAGAAGCCAACTGCCCTGATCCGAGCACCGCCTCCCGCCGGCTGGCCGCATCAGCTCACACTCAACACGCAGCCCGCCACAGCCATTCCACGGCGGATCCCCACCCAACTCCTCCATTCCCCTCGCGCCTGATTCACCCGCCCAAGCTCCGCCGAATTCCCACAAACCCCGTCAGCCGGCCGAACCCCACAAAACACCGTCGAATCTCTCTGAAATCCGTTGGGCCGCCCATCGCTAGCCGCCAGCACCCGCCACGATGGAGCTGGCATCGGGCGGCTCGGGGCGCTGGGCGTGGTGGAGCTGGTCCGCGTCTCGACCTCGATCCCGCGCGTGGCGCCACGCACCTTCGTGCTCCTCACCACCCGCCTCGTCTTCCCACTCTCCTTTGCCGTGCTCACGCACTCCCTCTTCACCCACCCCATCTTGCTCCGCATCTAGAGCGCCAGCTCCGGCGCTCACTCTATGGAGCGGCTCAGGCTCTTCGCCTACCGGTTCCTCTACCTCAACGTCCTCTTCATCTTCTCGCTCCTCTCCACCACCTACACCTTCTTGCAGGCGACATAACGACGTGTGGAAGAAGGTGAGCATTTTTGGCTTATTTTTTAGGCAATTTCTGCTAAATCAAAAGGCAAATTACTGATTTTATTTTGGCATTTTGGTTTTCTGATTTTTTTCTTTATTTTTTAGGTAACTTCTGCTAATCAAAAGGCAAATTAATGATTTTGTTTTGGCATTTTGGTTTTCTAATTTAGCATTTTAGGTGTTCTAATTTAGTTTTTTTCTTTACTTTTAGGCAACGTCTGCTAAATTAAATGGAAAATTACTGATTTTGTTTTGGAATTTTGGTTTTCTGATTTAGCATTTTTTTAGGTGTCCCACCACCGCGGCGTGCAGTGCATCGGGTCTGCCATGACCGTCCCCGTGTGCGTCACCGGTACCGAGGGCTTCATCGGGTTTGTGTTGATTTTTAGCAAATTTCCCCGTGTTCTTTCGTGATATGTTTTGTCAGGGTTAGCAGCGCCAGGTGCGGGAGGAGGGAGGTGGTGGGCCCTGCGCGGTTACTCTGGTTTCCCACTCAAACCATATAAGGAAAGCAGTGCCTCAGATCATGATTATTTGCCTAATAAGGATAGGCTGCAGAGTGGACTAAAATATATCCGGCCGTAATATAGTCGTGTTCTTATTTTAAAACATATGTGGTGAGTTACGATGAAGCCTTCCGTTCATATGTGTATTTTGAACTAAGGCCTCGTTTAGATGTATCGTGTAAAGTTTTTGAAAGGGAATCTTTTCACAATTAAAGTATTAAACATAGACTAATCATAAACTAATTACAGAAATCGTCTGTAAACTACGAGACGAATCTAATAAGCCTAATTAAGACGTCATTAGTATATGTTTACTGTAGCTTTACTGTAGCAATTTAGTGTCTAATCACGGTCTAATTAGGTTCATTAGATTCGTCTCGCAATTTACAAGCAAACTGTGCAATTAGTCTTTTATTTCGTCTAGATTTAATTCTCTATGCACGTACCGCAACATTCTTTTAGAATTTTAAATTTTGCATCTAAACAAGACCTAAACCTACATATTTGATAAAAACGTACAAATAACCGGAGTAGAAATAGAACTTGTTCTTCTCGCTTCCTTCTGTAATTAGAGTCCGTTTGTTTTACACCGCATCTTTCTCAATTTCTCATGGCGAGAAAAACGCAGCACCAGCAGGCCCTGCTTCACTTGCCCCTGCCCTTGAACCATCGCACCCCTAGAATACCCCCGCCTTGCGCCAAGTCTCCAAGCCTAGAGCATTGCAAGGTGAGTTCAATCGTCCCCCAAATCTCGGTCTTTCCCGTCTCCCCTTTTCCGATCCGTGGAAAATTGGTGGTTTTCGTGGTTTGGCGTAATATGTGTCGATTATGGTATTCTAGAGTGGAAGTGGAAGGCGGGGACATAAGGAAAGATGCAAGAACTTGATCCTGTAATGTTCCGCGATCGGTAATCTGAGTGCTCCCTGCAGGGTTCTTGAGGGTTGGAGGGACTGAGGGATTTCTTGTGGGTTTTGGCCTCATATGTTTGTGGAAAGGGGTTCTACATCTTGATATCTCCTGTTTTGTGCGAGAGTACTTAAATTCTGTGGTAACCATTCGCCTACGATTTACACTACCGTTCAAAACTCTAAAAGTCCTTTGTTTTTAGGGCTTTTGTTTTCTTGATTAGGGGGATCAACTTGATAGTTAAACCGATTCTTGCTAGTGGAGCAGGTTAATAACCTAAGGAATCCTTTTTCTGGTGAGTATTTTCTTATTACGTAGTAATTATTTGGCTAAGATCAAGACAATTTAAGTTTTTTTTTCCAATATGCAAGAACTCTTTTAAGTTCATAACTCTGCTGTCTGCATTATTTGCTTATGGCATGGCGACTTATCTAGTGATTTCACTTGCAGAGGATCCTTGGAAGAGGAAGTAGTCGAGCTATGGGCAACTCTTGCCTCGCTGTTTCTTGTAAGGATTTCCTTTTGTCTTCTGCACTTTTTCTGCTTGTTTATAATTGCTAGAACATTGTTAATCACGTGCCATTAGACTGATATCGTGCTAAAGCTGTACTAATAGATCATCAATGTGCAACAATTCATCTTGTTGTTTGGACTTTCCTCTCTATTACAGTACTAACTTTAGATGTTGATCCTTCATACTGTTCCACTTATCTATGTTTCATGCTGTCAAACCAAAGTACCAAACCCAATGTTAAACATGCGGTCCAATATGACACCTCCGTTTCAGCTGCAGAGCAGACAACCTTCAAGTGGACAATTGACGGCTTCTCCTCTCTTCTCAACAAGGGTGAAGGATGGACATACTCTGGATTGTTTGATATCATGGGCCTGAAATGGTATGGATATAGCAGCTGCTCGTTTTGACTTCTGTTGCATCTGGTGGTTTCTATAACTAGAACTGTTCAGCATAAACTTGGTTAATATCCTGCATGAAAAAAACTTAATAGCTTCAGAAGTCTGACCAACAATGAAATGATTGTTTTTAACATCTCCACCTGCACATAGCAGGCGTATCAGAGGTTTCTGTAAGAACCAAAAGAGAGAACATGGCCATCCATGAACAGATCCTCATTGCTCTGTCTTAATTTGTTTGCAGGTACTTAGTGCTGAATCTGAGGGACAAAAAGAGTGGAGATGAAAATGATTGTCTCTCTGAGGTTTGAGCTGTCAAAAAGTTCAGCGAAGCCCGATACTACCGTAGAGGCTTGTTTCAAGTTCATGGTATATGATCAGTACTATGGAAAACACCGTGAGCATCAAGGTAAAGTAGCAAATTACAGCTGATAACAGTAGCTGTAATGCTTTGAATGCATTGACTTAAAATCTTCCCAGTTAGGCTGTCAGCTATAATTTGCAAAGATTTGTGGTTTTCTCTGCGAATGTTTGTTTTCTCATTAATGAGTATTCTATTTCACGGCCATTATTTGTTTCAGTAAAATCTCTATTTCTTAAGAAAAGAAGTACTCATTCTTTGGTTTTTTTTCTTGTGCAGTGAAGCATAATTTCGAGACTGCAAGCACGAGCGCTGGGATAGCATGCATGATCCCCCTCGATATACTGAAGAAACCGTCCTCTGGGTTCTTTGTGGGCGACACCTGTGTCTTTGGTGTCAAGTTCATCAAAGTTATCATTGCAAAAGCGAACATGCTATCAGAAACTCTTTGTCCAGAAGATGAACACCTTCAATGAGGACAAAAGTTACACCTGGAACATTCAAGACTTCTTTGCTCTGAAGAATCCAGGCCACTCTCCAGATTTCGAAATCGGTGGATATAACTGGTGATTTCATCTGAATTCTAATACCCTTTAGGCTTGCTGGTTTCATTAAAGCAACTGCAGTTCATTTGAATTTGATCATTAAAAGGTAGAGACTACTATAGTTGCCCTTTGTTAAAGAGGGACTGAGAGTTGCACCTTTCTACATCATCTTGAGCTGTCCAAATGTTAAGGTTAATCAGTATCCATCCATCTGGTCATGATAGCATCTTGAGTTTTTGCAGTGCTTGACATGACTGGATGTTATTTCAATCTGAATTCTCTTTACCTTTTTAAGCATGATTTTATAGAGATTACTGTAGTGCACATGAAATTGACACATAAAGACTACTGTATTTTGATACATCATCAACTGAATTATGCATGTGCCATGCTGCCCAACTTGCAGGTTTATAAGTATGTATCCATCTCATGATGGGAAGCACCTCTCCTTGTACCTGAACATGAGCATGCAAAATGATCTCCCCAAAGACTCTGGAAGCCTGGTCGACCTTACCTTATCCATCAAAAACCAGGAGGGTGGCAAGCATCGCCGTTTAACCGGTTCGTATTTTGGCAGAAGTTTGGTCGATCAACAGGAGTCCAGATGCTAACCTATCATCCAATATTTCAAACTTGTCTTGTATGGAAATGTAGGCCGGTTCCCCTCGAACAATCATAGGTGGGGAGTGGAGAAGTTCATTTCACTCGAGGATTTCAAGGATGCGTCGAATGGGTATCTGATCAAGAGCAAGTGTTGCATTGAAGCCAAGCTCGCAATTGTTGGCTCCTCCAAGACTGGGTACAGTACATCACTACGTGCGCGCGAGCGTAGTGTGTCTCTTTGTTTCTGCTGAAGATGCTGGGAGTGGAAATGGGAAACAAAGCTTAAGCCAATAGACATTTCCGCACAGTTTGCATATCCTGTTTGTAGGTGCCGTACGTGACCAGTTGGTAATCACGAATTCTGATAGCATTTGTGATGGGGAAACCAAAACTTTCCAGATTCCTGCGCTGCCGATGTGTTTTCTAGATTTAAAAGATGGAAGGAGTGATGCATGGAAAATCAATTGGCCAGTTGTATTGGACCTCCACTCTGTCATATCAGGGCATGCCGTATCCTTCGCATATGTGCAGTACACAAACATAGCTTTTAAATTAGCTTGATTGAGGCTTCAATGCCACAATGACACATTGAGACGGCATCTGATTATCTGTGTGGATGCAGAGAAAGGCTCACATTAGCAGTGTGTGTTGGGTAGAGCCATTTCAGAGGTGGTCAGGATCAGAGAGGGGAAGCTTAGCTTGATAGATCTCGCAGTCTGAACGTGGTTAGCATTCTCTCTCCGGCTCAGAATTAACCCGATGGCTGATTAAATATTTAGGTACAAGGACCGTCAGCAGTCAGCAGTACTCTCTCCGTTCCAAATTGTAGACTGTTTTAACAAATCTAGATATATATAGATTTTGTTATACATTTAGATACACACTGTCTAAATATATAAAAAAATTATATGTCTAAATTTATCAAAATGACCTACAATTTGGAAGAGAGAAGGAACAGAGGAAGTAGCACACATCTGAGATAATGGAAAAAAGGATCTTGTCCTATAGGTATACGATGTTGTTGGCACCACCATCTCGGACCTTCATGGCTGCAATCTTACCTGCTGACAATTGCTTGGATCATTCCATCCCAAGTATAGTGCCTATACATTATCTTTATTGACGGCGAGTTATTTTCTCTGCATTGTACATGATCACAAGCCTCGTCGATCGATTGCAACCTAAATAACTTTTTTTATGCGGGCAGCAACCTAAATAACTTGTTGCCATACTTCATCCATTTGCAGTCAATCAGTCCTTTTAACTACTGTACTTCCAATTGTTGTAGCAGCTGGGTCAAGTAGAAATGTTGTCATTGTTGAGTTATATTTAAATCTCTTGTACAAGTTTTATTTTAACTTGGAATGTATACGAAAAAAAGCTAGGAACTTACCCATTTTAATTACACTAGAATACTGCCCAAAGATCTCTGCCACATACATCTTACCAAACTTTCCATGATGTCTGACAAACAGGCAACGAGCCAACGACTGATAATCTGATATCCAGATGCCCCAACCTCCAAAACGTTCAGACGCATCGTACCCGAATTTGGGAACAAGATGAGGGACAAATCATCGTACATGTAGCGGCAACATTCAGATGCAGCATACGAACCTTTGCATGGGAAATGAGACGACGAGACAACATAAACCAGAACTACTACATAGATGTTAGGAATTTTTTACTGTGCTACTTGCGACTCGGTTGCGTCTACGGAGCCTGTGGAATTTTTAAGCAACTTTGGCTGAAGGTGTTAGGAAACGAGCACTATAGAACCAATCATCTTATAACCAAATTGAAAACTAAAATCAGAAAACCTCTAAAAGTAAAAGGTATAGGCGCAGATTTCCTTCGAAGAAAACATCAAAAGAAGGGGGCATTTAATTTTTGAACAGGAGTAAACAAATCAAGCAGGCAGATTCTGATTACAGATGCAGGTACTTGGACAGGCGAACAAAAGTGACAAGTGCAGGAACCAATGGGCAAATACAGAAATTTGAACTTCTGATTGCATAGCCTCAAAAGGATCTATAGTTTTTAATCTCCAATTTCTTTGACAGCTAATCCTACATTCTTGTTGATCTGTGGACAGACAAAACTATATACCTGGTTGAAGACCAGAACATGCACTAAAACACGCTGGAGCAACCCAACATACCATATCAACATAAAATCAACCCTGCTAACCACTACAGAAATAAGAGAGGGTAGGGGCGGTGTATGCAGAGATAGTATGACATGCTATTACACCGCAATGGAACTCCCACATGGTCAGGTTCCTCAGTTCACTAATTGATGTGTGGATGGATAATACCACCAAAGCGAAAATCACGCATCGATTCCAGGACCCGGATATGCTGGAAGACTCATTATCCTCTTGTCAAGCACAGGACTACCCACTGTGAAATGGTACAAGCTTTGAAACTCCAAATCTTTTAAGCCAAGTACCTCATGAACTGCACAGAAATTCTAGCAAATTAGAAGCTGTTTTTGAATAATGCTTAAGCTAAAATACCAATGGAGAGTTAAAATATCATGACCACTGCAAAACTGAATAGAAATATGAAGAATATTATTTAGATATCGCCGTGGATTGTAATTAAGAGAAACCAAATATAAGTCAGAAGTGATCTTGTGCTTCATGATCACAAGCAGAACAATCAACTTGAGCATGAAAATTAAGCGACATGCTGAAGATGTTTTATTCCCCTACATGGACTTGGGGAAAGAAACAGTCGAGACATTATGGCAAAAAACGATAACAGTATTCTAAGGATCATTCTGTTTTTCCAAGTTGTGTTGTCCCAGCTGGCTTAATGAATAGTACAATAGCTGTTATAACAGGACAAAATGAATAATACATTGTTCAACTTCAGCAATTTTTTGCAATACAGATGGACACTGGACCGATTAGATAACTTTGAATTGGCTTGTGCTTCATGAAAAAATTTGCCTCGTTTTAGCAAAGCATGTATATTATTCAAGAGATTTGTGAGCATCCTACGCGCCAATCATCAGATCTTTTAAGTGCACATAAACTGCAAAACGAAACAGAACAACTGGGATTTGTTCCCCTCTGTTGTGAACAACACAGCAGGGTTTTCTCTCTATTTTTTTAATACAAGCAGAGAGGAATGTAATGGTGTTAAATGTTTGTATAGTTTGCAGACGTTCCCTGTTTCAGCTAATGTAAGCTAGCAGAGGATTCTTGCTGCTAAAATAAATACATCCATGGTTAACAAGTACTAAATTGCGAAAGATCTATTAAATGTCTGCTCAACTTACCAGCATCATCAAAGTAACAGCCAATCCCTGTGGCAGATATTCCAACAGCATGGGCCTCAAGGTAAAGCACTTGGCCAAGAACGCCAGTCTCCCAGAACAAACGAGGATACATCCATTCACCTTTATCATGCAATACAGGCTCGAATCTAGCAATCATCCCAAGGCTAAAACATCCATGTGAAGCAATTTCCTGCATAAAAGTACCAAAAGCAGATAACTAATGAAATTTCTGCATGCGCTAGAATAGCATGGTCAAATGCCAAATTGAAAGGAGGAATGTTGAAATTAGGTTCAAATAATTAATATATCAGGACTAACAACATAAACTAAAGGCAGAATGTTTGGATCTAAGCATAAATAGCATTGTTAAATTCATAAGGAAACACGTTAACCAGCACATCAAATATAGTTTATAACTGAATAACAGAAACAACACCATTTGCCATCTTCATATACCTGAAAGCATGAGATCTGCATTGCCAACCTTTGGCAATCCCCTTTCATCAGTCTGTAGAGTGGGAGGCCATCAGGGCAGCCTTCTGGTCGAACCCACTCGAAGTCCTGCCTCATGGCACGCTGCAACGCACCGAAATGCTCCTCATTCCTCACCAGGAAATACAGCCCCTTTGGCAGCCCTGTGATGCGATGCACAAACAACGCGGCATGCACCTCTGCATCCCATGGTAATACACGGAATGGAAGAGCACACTGCTTCCCCTGCCGCTCACCTGAGCCAGCTTCCCCTGATGGGAGGCAGTGCAGCAGCATCTGGTAAAACATGTCCCTCCCCATCACATGCACCCCATCCATGTCCACCGCACTTCTCCGACGTCGGACCACCTCCTGCACTGTTAATTGCTTGTACAGACCTTCAGACATAGCTGGGCTTTTCCGCCATGGCATCACAACGAAGCGTTCCTCAGGCGCAGGGCCATGCTTCTTCACTTCTTCAGCAGTGCGGTATATCACATCCCACACCATATGATCCTTACTAAGGGCATTCGCCTTCCCCACCCAATCTAGCCCATCAAACCTCCTCAGCGCATCACTCATCCTGCCATAGTCCACCTCAGGCTCGGACCCAGCTGGGAATAGCAGGACGGCGCAATCTGGGTGCTGCCGCTCCACCCAAGGCGCCTTACCCTTGACCACTCTGTTGGGCAGCTCCTCAGGCGTTGCAGCCAGGCTCCCCTTTTCCACTCCAACCAGCCTCCCAAGATCCTCGTACGACAACCCGTCGAGCACCTTCGCGTCCCACCCCAGCGTTGCTGCAGCTACCGCAACCGCCGCGAGCGCGTGGCCCACGTCGTGGTTGCAGTATCGAAACGCCCGCTCCCCATACTTCCACGCCTCCCGCCAGAACACCGAGGAGAGCGCCAAGACCGCCGTCGCCGGCGCGGGCAGCAGAATCGCGGCGCATTCGCCAGCGGGCGCCGTGGCGCGGACCTCCAGGAGGTGGTCGCGGGGGGCGTAATGGGCGACGGCGAGCCGACCGGGCTCCCGCGGGTGGGGGAACAGGAGGTGCACCTCGGTTGGGTGCAAGTTGCCGCTGCTGGGGTTGACGCGGAGCGACCAGGTGGAGAGGCCCGTGGACTTCCAGGCGGAAAGCGCGAGAGAGTGGAAGAGGAGCGCGGAGAGGGAGTCGACGGTGAGCGGCTGCGGCGGCGGGGGCGGGGAGTGGAAGAGGGCGGGGTAGGGGACGGGGCCCGCGGAGAGCGCGGGGGAAGGCGGGTTGGGGAGCGGGAGCTGGGGCGCGGGGGCGAAGCGGAGGAAGGGGTTGGGCTGGTTGGCCCAGTCGAGGCGGCCCGGGCCGCGCGCGTAGCCGGCGGTGAGGCTGTGCTTGGTGCGGCAGTGGTACTCGGCGGCCGCGGAGGCGGAGGTGGAGGGAGGGGTGGCGGGGGCTGAGGACATGGCGAGGCGGCGGAGGGCGCGGAGCGGGGCGCGACGACGCGGGAGAGGGGAGGGGAGGCCGTGGCGGTGGAGGAGCATTTCGCTCGGGTTGGGGTGGCCGGTCTGGGTTTCGCGGCGATCCTCGGGAAGCGGGTGGAACCATGGGGAAGGTTCCACGTCCGGTGGGTTGGGCCGAGGATTATCAGATGGGCGTGGGCTAGGCCAGAGAGATATTTAATATTTTGCGGGCCTTACTGTGTCAGGAGTATGGGTTGGATGCCTGGAAAGTCCTCGTGCGAGGGTTGCAGATGGCATAATGTTTGCCTTGCCTGCCCCTGCAAAACAGTGAGAAATTAACGGCCCATTTAGCGTAGTTTCTTGAGGAGCTTAAAAAATATAAGAATAAATTCGCAGTAGCTTCTCTATTAAATCAATCCGTAAAGCTCCTAGAAAAATATACTATAGTGAAAAACTATAAAATTGTAGCTTCAGTTGCTTCACCAGAGAAGCTGCTACACCAGCGAAGCAGCTTTAGAAGCAATTTTAGGTGAAGGTGAAGCTATACCAAATAGATCCTTATGCATACACGGGTTCTCTCTGCTGACTGCATGTACGCGCGATGGGCACAGTTTCATAAACGTACAATATATTTATCTTTTTGTACACTTTGAATTTTAATTTCTTGCTCAGCCCATGTGGCCAAGGTAGCCGTAATGGGAGAAGTTTTTTTTCCCTTTTTTCTTTGAGAAGAAGGATTTGCACTTTTGATGTGTTGCCTCTAATGACATTCTCCCGCTGCCCTGTTCTTTCGTGCACGGCATGATTGGAAAACAGCCATGCATATATCGCGTGCATGCCTGTCATTTTTAATCGGTGAAATGCTACTACTCGGGCGTCCCTCAGGGGCGGATTTGGGCCCCGGGCTGCCTGGGCTACAGTCCAGGATGAGGCCCAATTACTTTAAAAAATAATATAAAAATAAAATGGGTCCATTTTAGTCCCCATGATCCAAATCGTGCAACCCTAACCTGCCTTTGCTGCCCACCCGCGCCAGCCGCACTGCCTGCCGCGCCGCCGCCCCATCGTCCGCGCCGCCGCAGCCTGCCGGCCTGCGCCCGCGCCGCCGCCTCCCGCGCGCGCCGCGCGCCTGCGCCCCGCCGCCCAAAAGCCGCCGCCGCCCCGGCGTCCGCGCCGCTGCGGCCTGCCGGCCTGCGCCCGCGCGGCCGCGTCCCGCGCGCACCTGTGCCCCGCCGCCCAAACGTCGTCGCCCCGCGCTCAGACGCCGCCTAGCCGCCTCCTGCCGCCCAGTGCCACTGCCCGGCTCCCTACGGGCTGTCGTCGCCGGCAGAAGCCGCCAGCTGCCACCCCGACGCCGCCGAGAAGCCGCTACACATCTTTGTATGTCTCTAATTGAAAAAAATTCATGTGTGTTTAAGATATTAAGCTATTGCGTCAATAATGATATCATGTATTCTTGCAAAACATCATCTTATTGGAGCCGCCACCCTGCGCCGCGCCGGTTATGGAGCATATTTTGGCAAGAAAGACGTGAGTACTGTCAGAAGGGTTGAGAGCCGGATTGAAAAAAGACCGCGGAATGAACTAGACATGAGAGATATAGTTGCTGATCCAGGAGAGAGGAAACAAATCGATGAGTTTCATCATGAGATTAGAGAAGAAGCTAGAAGAGCATATTTACAAATGGGTCCATATAGACCGAAGGGTCATAAATTTTCTAGAAAAAAAAGATAAAGGTCAATCAAGAGTATTTGTAGGTTCATGGTTTGATCAATTTGATTGGTTAGAGTACAGTGTAGCCAAGGATGCATCTTATTGCTTTTATTGCTATCTTTTTAGGCCACAACAAACTGGGTTTCCTAGTAATGATATATTCAACAAAGTTGGGTTTAGAAATTGGAAGCATGCAAAGGATGCATTCAAGCACATGCTCAATCAATTGATGGCTTTCATAGTAATGCAAGAAAGCTTGCAATTGATTTTGCAAATTAGAGGCAAAGTGTTGAACATGTGTGGACTTTGACAACTGCAGCGGAAGAGGAGGCATATAAAGCTCGTTTAACCATTGCTAGATTTTTCCTTTTGCAAGCTTTAGCCTTTCGTGGTCATGATGAGTCTAAAACATCAAGAAATACAGGGAATTTTTTGGAGATGCTAGAATGGTATAGAAAGAAGGATCCTAAAGCCGCACTTGTGACCGGTGAAAATACCCCAGGAAATAATCAAATGAGTTGTCCAATGGTTCAGAAAGATTTGGTTAGAGCTTGTGCAGAGGAGACTAGTGAGTTAATTAAAAGGGAAATAGGAGATCGTTGGTTTGCAGTGCTTGTTGATGAGGCTCGTGATGCATCTGTTAAGGAACAAATGGCTGTGGTTGTGAGGTATATATCTTCTCTTTTCTCTTGTAAATTGTAATAGAGTATTGTTATCTTCAAGTAACACTATTTTCTCTTTTGTCTTGTAGGTTTGTCAGTGATAAAGGAAATATAATTGAGAGGTTCCTTTGTATTGAGCATGTTGATAACACCACATCACATTCACTAAAGGAAGCATTGGATACTATGCTTAGAAGATATGGTCTATCTATTTCCAAGATTAGAGGATAAGGATATGATGGAGCTTCAAATATGAGAGGATAATTTCATGGATTACAAAGACTGGTATTGAATGAAAACCCATATGAATTTTACATCCATTATTTTGCTCATCAATTGCAACTTGTTGTAGTTTCTATAGCCAAGTGTTATGGTTCAACTTTCGATTTCTTCAACTATGTCACTTCAATTGTCAATACTGTTAGTGCCTCTTGCAAAAGAAAAGATCAACTCATTCAAAGTCATAATGATAGGCTTGTTGAGCAGTCAAATAGTGGTGCTATTTTTCCTGGGAGGGGAAAAAAATCAAGAAACTAGTCTTGCTAGGCCTGGTGATACACGGTGGGTTACACATCACAAAACATTGGCACGTCTTATGATGATGTGGTCCTCTGTGCTAGAGGTATTAGAGAATATTAGTGAAGATGGCACTGATGGGGAAAAGAAAACTACCGCGTCTGGTTTGATTCAAAGAATGGAGTCATTCGAATTTATGTTTATATTGCATCTTATGATTAGAGTATTGGGGATGACTCAAGACCTGTCACAATGTTTGCAAAAGAAAAATCAAAATATTATTCGTGCAATAGGATTAATTGGTTCTGTGATGAGAAATGTGAATGACATGAGGAAAAATGGTTGGGATGCTATTATTGAAGAGGTAAAAGAGTTTTACCTCCAAATAAAGATAGACATTCCTAATATGGAAGATATGATACCAATTAGAGGTCATTCAAGATGTCGTGGTGCTAAATTAGTGACTTACTACCATCATTTTCATAATGGGATTTTCAATGTTGTCATTGATCAAGTTTGCAGTGAGTTGAACAATCGATTTCTAGAAAGATCAACTCGGTTGTTAAGATGTGTGGCTTGTCTTGATTCAAGAGATTCTTTGCCAACTTTGAGATAGAGAAGTTAGTTGAGTTTGCTAAGATTTATAAAGTTAACTTCAATGATTATGACTGAAAAAGCTTGCGACTGATCTTCTTGTATTCATTGATGAAGTCAGAAATGATAATGAATTTGGCACGTGTATTGATCTTGGTAATCTTGCTGAGAAGATGGTCCAAACTGATGGGCATACCTATTTTCCTTTGGTGTACCATCTTATTGAACTTGATTGATTTTACCGGTGGCAACAGCAACAGTTGGAAGGGCCTTCTCTGCTATGAATATCATCAAGATTGAACTAAGAAATAAAATAAATGATGATTGGATGAATAATAGCATGATATGCTATATTGAGCGGGATTTATTGCATCAATTGAAGATGAAAAGATTTTAAAACGCTTTCAAAGTTTTAGAAACTGTAAGATAAATTTGCTACGCCAGGATCCAAGGTACGTGTTTCATTGTAATCTAAAAACATACATAATATTATCTTGCTTTATGATGAGAAATGAGAATTTATTTCTTTTTTAATGTAGAATTCAGGATGGCAGCAGTACAAGTGGTGCGAAATTATGAAGATGCTGGTGTTATGAATATTTTTTTAAGTACTTTTCTATTTTTAATATCCTTCGTATTGTTTTAATATATTATTTGAGCACTTTGAATTAATATTATTATTTATATTTTTCAAAATTTTATTATATTTATTAGTGTATAACTAGTATAGCACGACTACTTAGATTCGTAGCCGTGTATAATTTAGCTCCGTGGGAAGCCGTTTATGATCCGCCACTGGGCGTCCCGACGGTGGTGGAAATATCGGACGCGGGATTCATATCACACCTCCCACCATTTCTCATCCACTCATTCCGTGCATCTCTCTTCTCTCATCCACACCAATCTCTCCCTCCCTCCCTCGTGCGAGCTCGAGGGCCAGGGGCGAGCCGCACCGGCCGCCGTGTGGGCTCGAGCGCCGGAGCGCGCACTGCGCCGGCCTCCGCTTCCCCACGCCGGCCTCCGCTCCCCCGCGTCGGCCGCTGGAGGAGCCCCGGGAGGCGGGCGTAGCCCCTGCCGGCCACACGCGCGGCGCTGTGGCGGCCAGCGGGTGGATGGACCTCGCGCGCGGCCCTGCGTGCCGGCCATCGGGCAGGCGGCCGCGGCCCTACGTGCTCGCGAGGAGCGGCGTAGGCAGGTGTGCATCCCGGCCAGCGCACCGACCAACAGCCGCGCGCGTGCTAGCCAGGCACAGGTGCGTGACCTTGATAGGCGGAGGCAATCCGGCATGATTTTGGAGGCCAAATAAAATTGTAGGCCATGGCGGCCAAGGCGGCTGCAGCGGACAGGCCTGCAGCCCGCGGCTGTAAGAGGCAGCAACAGCTGCTGACCTGCACGCATGCGCCAGAAGCAGCTCTGCTGCTCGTGAGCCAACAGGTGAGCGGGCAGGCAGCAGCACGCGCACCGGCCGGAGGAGGAGCTCTGCTTCTCGCGAGCTAGGCGCGCCGGCCGCCGGAGGAGCTCCAGAGGGCGGCCATGGCTGGCACCTCCAGAAGTTTGCAGAGGAGTGAAGGATGTAGTAGCAGGAGAACACCGGATGGTCATGTTGCAGTAGTATCTCACGATGTTCGTGTTGCAGCATAGATTTTGGTATGTTGCAATGGGTAGATATGGTAAATATTTAATATTATAATTATTTTTTGAAGATGTCGTAGTTATAATTTTTGGATGTTGTAATATTCTTCTCTTACTGTTGATGAATATTGAACATGGTGCAAATATTGCGGTGAGAATTTTATATTGAATTCGATTGTAAAGTTGTATTTGGAGCATATTTTTGAATGTTGTACACGTTAATTTTTCCTATTAGATCTATTTTTTTTCATACGTTGCAGCTGCTACTTTTTTATGTTCCAGTGAGAGTGGCGGAGCGTCCGATGGATGGACGTCCAAGCGCTAGTACTTGCGTTTTTTAATTGCTATCTCTGGCGGCAAGAGTCAGCTTAGAGGTCGACGTCGTTTATTATTAGTTTAGATTTTTAGACTTTAGAAGGTAGGCGGACAAGTGGTGGTCAAGTAGGAATCGAAGAAGAGCTAGATGTTTTATTTGCGTTCGTGGCTCTTCTTGGATGATGGAGCTGCTGCGCACGGGGTGGTATCCACTCCAGCAAGAGCATGCATATATTGATATATAGACGAGACGACAGTTCAAATTCAGTTTTGTGCATGTCATGTTTGATTTCTTCAATTTCGTTGTTCTCTGCTAGCACATCCGTACCGTACGTCGAGAAAGTCATTCGCAGTCGCTACTGTTTAGATCGCGCGACCTCTTTTCCTGCTGGGCGGCCCAACATCCGGACCCTTTTACTTAAAATTTGCTGTAGGTAGCTCAAATAATATAATGGGAATGCACGCCAGCAACTCGATCGCTGCCAAGTCAGCTTCGTCGTTCATCACAAGCTACGTGGGCAGCTGCGGCGAAAAGTAAAAATTAAGGAGGAAAACGTGGCCGATAGATAGATCGATCGATGTCAAAGAATCTGCATCGATTTTTTTACCAGTCCACACAGCACTTGGGAATGAGTACGTTAACATCAGCACAGCACATGAATTATATACGCATGCTAACCACCAGTTAATTAATTGAAGCAAAAATCTCGATCACGCTGTATATTGCGATGGCCCAGGATATACATTATCGATGAAAGAGGGGAAAAATATCTTATTCCAGCGAACTGCAGCTACTAGTCGGTGCACTTTTCCTGATTGAAAAGTTGAAGTGATTAGTACACTACGCTGTACCTGCTTGAGGCTAGCATGGTCGTTGAAACTTCAGCTACTGATGATGGATGACACTAGTGTTTTGGGGCGTGATTGGTTGCTAGGCCGAATCATCCATGGGCCTGGCCCGTACGGTGCAAGGCTGGTGGGCCACTTTGGGCCCAGTAGGCAGCATGGCCCGACGAGAATGATACTCCAACTGATAGGTGGACCCCTCTCAAAAAAAAACTGATAGGTGGACCCTACGTTCAGTATTAAATATTAATGACCCCACCTGTCTGTCAGTCTTCACATGCTGGGAGTTGGAGTGCCACACGCCGGCGGGCCGTTCGAAATTCGAAACCACCCTTCCGCTTCACTAACCTCCAACGTCTCTCTCTCACGGCAGTCACGGAGGGAGGCCACTACGCCCCCCAAATCTCTCCCCACTTCACTCCCCCAAATCCCGATTTCTTCTCCTCCATCTGCAACTCCCTTCGATCCCACCACCCCCCAGGAGCAGATCGAGCTAGCAGCCATGGCGACGCTCACGCCGGGTGTGCTCCTCAAGCTCATGCAGTCCATGCACACCGACGACCGCGTCGCGGGGGACCACCGCTCCCCGGTGCTCCAGGTCACCGCCGTCGTGCCCGCCCTCACCGCATCCACCACCGACTCCCTCCTCGTCCCCACCAACGGCTTCCTCCTCAACCTCTCCGACGGCCTCCACTCCACCTACGTCCAGCTCCCGCCCGCCGACGCCGACGCGCTCCTCGCCGCCGCGCGCCCGCACCTCGTCGGCCACCTCGTCCACCTCGACCGCTTCCGATTCGCGCGCCCCGTGCCACGCGCCGTCGGCATCCGCACCGTCCCGTCGTCCCGCTCCCTCGCCTGCGTCGGCAACCCCGAGCCCCTCGTCGCGCGCCCCGCCGCCTGCGCGCGCGGCTACGTCATCCAGCCCGCCGCGTCCCCATCCGACGCCGCGCCGCCGCTCATGCCCTCCGGTTGCAACACCAGCGACTCCACCGATGCGGTCAAAAGGACCGTCCTTGGCCCCAAGAACGCCGTCGCCGACCCCGCGCCGCCGCCGGCCGGATCGGCCGTCAAGCGCCGGTTCTCGTCCCCGGCGCCGTCCAAGCAGCAGCAGCAGCGGGATCCGTCTCCCTCCGTAAAAGGCGCCTCACGGGCGTCGTCTCCCATGGTTTCCAGAGGCGCCTCCCGCGCGTCCTCGCCCGCCGTCAGGGGCACGCCCAGGGCGACGTCGCCGGCGCCGTCCAAGTGCGTCGTGCCCAGCCTCGTCGCGGCAAAGGAGGAGAATCGCAGGGCGGCCAGGGAGCCGGCGATTGTGGTCCCCTCAAGGTACCGGCAGCCTTCGCCGGCGGGAGGGAGAAGGGGAGCGGCGTCTCCGGCTGTTGGTGGGAGGCGGGCGTCCCTGTCCCCAAGTTCAAGGCGGCTCTCTGGAGAAGGGATTGGCAAGAAGAAGGTCGGGGTACTGGTGGCTGGGATCTCAAAGATGGCGGATTTGGGGAATGGGTCGGCCATGAAGCCGGGGAGGAAGAGCTGGGATGATCCAACAATGGCCCTTGCGCTGGCAGCGGCAGGTTCTGTGATGAAATCCAGGGGCAAGGCGGACAAGGATGCCATTCTCAGGACACAGGTCAGGATCCTGTTACTAAATTCTGCTACGATTGGAGCATTGTGCTTGCTACTTTTTTCTTGCTAGCCTTATTGCTGCCAAATAATCCCAGTGTCATTTGTTCTCAATATAACCATAAGGGCTAATGCTGTAATACTCTCTCTGAGAACTTGGAAATAAAACTTGATTACTGCCTGCATTGTGACTAGAATAGTGGTAGAAGAATTAGATTCTGAACTCAGTTGAGACCAAGTTGCATTGAAACTGAGCTTTAACTCAGTTGTAAGGATGCTATGCACATCAGATATCTTGTAAGGCAAATTCAGATGGGACTACAAATGGGTGGCTGTGAAATGCTTGCAAGGCAAATGCAGTGTATGACTTGACCTGAACTACAAAATCTACATTTAGATGGAATTACAAATTGATAGTTGCTAAATGAATATTCAGATGTGGGTTAGAAATGGATGTCTGGGAAATGCTTGCAAGGAAAACCCATTGTATGACTTGACCATGAACTGCCAAATGTACATTTAGATGGATTTACATATTGATAGTTGCCAAATGCATATCCAGATGGTATTAGAATTAGATAACTGCCACTGTCACCATAACAAGGGATCTGTCCCCCTAAAGTTGGTCATAATTTATCAATGCAGATTGGATACTTGACACAGTTCATTTGAATAGATTCAGAATAGATAGTTGACAAAAACATAAAATTTGGAAAAAAAACATTCTGAGGTATGGAGTAACTGTAAACATAATACTTGATTATTACGATCATAACTCTGGTAAATTGTAGTCCTTTATGTGAACTGTTCTGGGCAACATTTTGTCGTTTGCGAATTTAGTATGTGGATATGCATGTGGTGATGGCAATAAGATTTTTAACTATAGAACCATGAAAGAAAAACTCCATGCATTTGGTGCTATGATTACAAATTACAACCAGCTTCAAATTTCAAACTTATTGTTACATACATATACAATGGTGAGGTCATGTTTGCTTCAAGCACATTGTGTATCAATCATTTTGTTGTTCAGAGTTGGAATTTGTCTGAGTATAATTCTGAGTAAATAGAAAATTGCATGTCTGTTCAGAGTATACTAGAAAGTTGTAATTATATGCCTGTGCAGTAAGCATTTTTACCAGTTTATATATCATAGGAAGCAATGTCAAGACGGTTAAGTGATGCTACAACAGAACAGTCCAGTAATGATGATTCCTCTGTTGATGAGCGGCCAAAGCCTCGTAAGAAGATGGACTCTGCTTCTGTAAAGGCAAAAACTGCAGTTCCAAAAATTAAACTTCATGACCCTAAATGGACTGATGGAAGCATTCCATTGGATGCACTTTCTGATAAACTCAAAAAAATCGGAAGGGTAAGCACTAAGAAATCTAGTTTGTCGGCTAGTAGTCTCCATTTGTTGTTTGAGTCTCTAACATAATTTCTATACTGAATTCGCAGGAAGCTATCGACTGTGGAGATGCAGCAGCAACTGCTGCTGCTAGTGCTCTGCAAGAGGCTATGCTCACTGAATCAGTTGTCAGGAACCTAAGGTATTGAGAGCTATCTTTTTTCCCCATCTGAAGACAAATCCTTTGTATCGTATTCATGAGAAAGTAATATGGTAATATCATGTTGATTGTTGTCTACAGCAAGTTCTCTGAAATTTGCTCGTCATCAAAGACCTCAAATCCACTCCCAACTGTCGATCTTTTCCTTGCTGTATATGAAGATACTCTCAAGTGGAAGACAATTGCTGAATCTATAATGACTGTTGAGGCTGACAAGGCATTCTTGGAGAAATCATCACATGATTGGGTAAATGCTGCCTTAGCCACTGATCTTGAAGTCCTCAAGCTGCTGAATGGTGCCACTGAATCCACCTCTCAGATGAAGAGCACCAATTGGCCAAAGGCGCCTTCGGTGGAACCACCAAGAACAAACCTGTCCAGGAAGCAGTCACTTGGTGCTTCTGCAAAGATCCAGTCTAAGGTCTCACCGAGCTCTCCAGCTAGCTGTACATGGAATAACACTGAGAGCATGTATGAGACTGTTGAGCTTTCTAAGACCCTGTGGCGCGAGATGCATATGTGGTTCCTGAATTTTGTGGATGAGGCACTGGATGTGGGCTTCCACTTGTTTGAAGATCAGAATGTGGCAAGTAAGGCAAAGCATAGCAGCCACATAACGATGGTTCTGTCACAGTTCAAGAAGATCAGTGACTGGTTGGATGGAGTCGGGAAGATTGCAGAGGAGGAGAAAACAAAGGAGAAGATTGAGTGCTTGAAGCGCAAGATCTATGGGTTTGTCATTAGCCACATGGGGTCTGCGTTGGAGAGCTCTGTCTCAGTTTCATCTAGGAGTTGAGGGATGCTTCATGCTCTGAAGCTGGCTTTGATTATTATTATTATTATTATTTTTTCTTTGGATTAATGCTATCCAATTCAACAATGAAGAGGTGTGGGCTACAGTTGTAGCAGTGGCATGCTTTTTTCTCTTTTTTCTTTTCAATTTATGACTTAAGATCTGTGAATATGCATTGTTTTGCGCTTTTGAACTGCAAATGGCCTGTGTGTTTATCAGTTATGAAGATAATCGTGCCACCACCGTTTCATGTTTAAGTCTGCATCTTGTGTGGTGTGACTTGCCCTTGTGTTCATCAATACATTGCTGCTGCCTGCTGAAACTCTATTTTGCTTGCTCCACAGTTCTATCTCGGTATGTCTTCTTGAATGTCTGCAATTGTAACTTGAACGAGATTTCCTAGTCATGCTGTATATTAATTCATTACAAAATAGTGAAATACATGTTTGAGCGTGGTGCATCACAAACTAGGGAATTCATTCATTCTCGAGGGGGAAAAGAAAGCGAGAGGAAATTGACATTTTATTTCTCTTTGTTTGTTTGTTTGCAAATTGCCATCAGAAAATATTAGTTGCATACCTACCTTGTTGAGAGCAGTAATAAAAGGTGACTTGTAGACGCATTTTTTAAACACTGTTGCCTGAAAACCAAAATGAATACCCTAAAACTTGTATCAATTTGAATCAAAGCTAGTGCCTGGCAGACCGCTTCATGTTTCATGTGCCGCAGGGTTCAGTAGTGATGAACACACAAATACTATAGCATTGCAAGGCTTTTTTTAGGAAAATCACTGTTCTTAAGATGAGGAAAATAAAAGTTTAGGAACATGTGCGGCGATTGTTGATCATCACTCAGTTGCAGGGTGCACATGGGCCTTTGCTTGACTGCATCCCTATGAAGAGTGGGCCCGAGCGCAAAGACGCCCACACGCGCCGATCCGACCGTTTGGCCACCGAACCGGCCGGCCCATTCCCACTCGCTCGCTCCCCTTCTTCCTTCCTCACATCACATCGTCCGCGTTTCCCTCACCCCAATTTCAAAATCCTCCTCCTCTCCCCCCCTGCCCTGCTAGGGTTTCCCTTTGCGGCGCATCGCAGCCCCTCTCCTCGCGATCCAGCGAAGGCGGCGATGGAGATCAACATCGTGGACAAGTACGAGAAGCTGGAGAAGGTGGGCGAGGGCACCTACGGCAAGGTGTACCAAGGCGCAGGACAAGGTCACGGGCCAGCTCGTCGCCCTCAAGAAGACCCGCCTCGAGATGGACGAGGAGGGCATCCCGCCCACCGCGCTCCGCGAGATCTCCCTCCTCAACCTCCTGTCCCACTCCATCTACGTCGTCCGCCTCCTCGTCGTCGAGCAGGCCGCCAAGAACGGCAAGCCCATCCTCTACCTCGTCTTCGAGTTCCTCGACACCGACCTCAAGAAGTACCTCGACGTCTACCGAAGGGGGCCCAACGCAGGGCCGCTCCCCACGCACCTCGTCAAGGTAGCCAACTCTACTGATTCTCCAAGCGATATAAGCAATTGAGCGCTTGCTTCGTGATCAGAGATATTCAGAACTAATTATTAGCCTGTGCATTGCAAATTGCATTTTTAATCCTGCCAGTGTTACAATTCTGATCACAGTGAGAAAACAATAACTTGTCTACTGTAACGATTCTCCAATCGATCTCAGCAATGGATCACTTAGTTGTGATAAGAGCAAATTAGCCTGCGAAGGCTGCTAATGGTATTTTTCAGTTCTGACAAAAGGTGAAATCCTAATTGCACTGTAAGACAAAAACACCGGGCCATATATGTAAAATTGCAGCACTTAATTGTGAAATTAAATGTGGATATTGTGCCTGTAAGCTGTACTGATTCTGCACTGAACACAAGTGCAATAAACTCTTTTCTCAGATTCATCAGTTATGTTTTGCAGTGAGCTGTACAGATGATATGACAGTATGCGTAAAATTTCCCAATTTTATGGCAAAGTTAGATGTTGGAAGCAATTATCTAGTGCTGCTTATTGATATTTATGACGACCCAGATTAGTCCCAGTCCCCTGTAATTGGCGTTCCGTGCTTCAATTTGAGAGAAGTTCTCATAAAACATATTTTGTCTAGTAAAGTATTTTGTACATCATGGATAAGTCTTGATAAAATTCTGTGCAACCTTCATTTTCTTGAAGACTTGTTTATTTTTATGACTATAGTCAATAAGTCAATTCATGATCATTAGATGCCAAGTTTAGAAGTTCACTCTGATCCTTTGGTTGCTTTTAGACTAATGCACTTTCTGTTCCTTGTAGAATTTCTTGTATCAGTTATGCAAAGGAGTTGCACACTGTCATGGCCATGGCGTCCTTCACCGGTTGGATTCTCTTCTCTGATTGATGTTGTTGAACTCATCAGAAAAAATACAACAGCATTTTCGTTAATGTTATTCATGCTCAATTTACAGGGATTTGAAGCCTCAAAACCTGCTGGTTGACCAGGAGAAGGGGATACTGAAGATTGCAGACCTTGGGCTTGGTAGAGCTTTCACTGTGCCAATGAAAAGCTACACCCATGAGGTACTGATTACCATTTGGCAGTTGGATGGTCAGATACTATTTGTCAGTTGGATGGTCAGATACTATTAACATTTTAACAGAGTTTCTGAGCACGATCCAGTAAGCTCTTCCATATTCTGTTTGTGTAGATTGTGACACTTTGGTATAGAGCTCCTGAAGTTTTGCTTGGAGCGACACATTACTCAACTGGTGTTGACATGTGGTCCGTTGGATGCATTTTTGGTACGCCTGTTCTCCTTTTGAGTCTTGATGCCAAGTACCTTGTCTTGCACTGAAAATTTGATGCATTATATGTCCTTGTACAAAGAACATAATAATGCCCTACAATCCGGATTATCCACATCATCTTTGAATTTATGAACAACCAAATAGCATATTCTGCTTAGGCTTAAATTTTGTGCGTAGGCTTAATTAAGAGATGATTTGTTTAAAACATTTCACACTCATACCGAAAACGCTTACTCTGTTGTGATGTTCACAACTTTTTCATGCAGCTGAAATGGTCAGAAGACAAGCTCTCTTTCCTGGTGATTCTGAGTTGCAACAGTTGCTTCATATTTTCAGGTCTTTTTCCCTTAAGCATTCAGGCATTGGTGCCATAATATGAGTAATACATTGCTTAGTTGCTAGGATAATGTCATTCTGTTGATTGTTAAGTTATTGTTCTCTTGTCAAGTTGCAGCGATGCTGAATTAAATTAGTTCTTGCTTGGCATGATCTTGACTGCTGAATTAAATTAGTGCGATGCTGTATAAGATCTAATTTAGTTCTTGTTTTAACTTCCAAGAAATAGCCAATTATGCACATTTTAACAACCTATCTCAATCTGGATTTCTTCTATCAATTTGTATTTTCTATGGTTTGACTGAAATCTGCTTCTGGAAAAAGGTTGATGGGAACACCTTCTGAGGAGCAGTGGCCTGGAGTCAGTGCTTTGAGGGATTGGCATGAGTTTCCACAGTGGAAGCCCCAGAGTTTGGCCCGTGCCGTCCCAACGCTGGAACCTGAAGGCCACCTGCTATCCGTAAGTTCTCTGTGCTTGAAAGTGTTAATATACCAACTTAAGAGACCTTTCTTATTCAATTATCTAACCTGAAGTTGATCAGTTTCTTTTATCATATTTGAAATGGCGCTCTGTTGTCTCTGCATATTTTTCTTTTGGTGTCTTAGCCACTTGATTTGATTGTTGAATGCATTTATTCTTGACATGCGTCATTTCAGTTTGTTCATTTGTTTGTCAGTAGTGACGTTGGCTAAATTTATCACATCAGCTAAATCAATATTTGATTATGCCCTGAAAGAGAAAAGTCTGATTATCTCTTTATTAGAATGTTTAACCATTCCCATTGAAAAAAAAGAGAAATGGATTGAGCTGATGGTTTGCGATTGGCTTTTTGCAGAAAATGCTTCAGCTTGATCCTTCAAACAGGATATCAGCTATTGCAGCGATGGAGCATCCCTACTTCGACAGCCTTGACAAGTCCCAGTTCTAGTCCTTGTTCCATGTGATCCAAAGGTGCTACTATAAAGAAGTGAGGTTTCCAATGGAGCTATGAATTTCACTTGCCATCTAGGCAACTGGTTCATACATTACCGAGCGTAAAATTGTCGTGTATGACTGAATAAACTATCTGCTTCCCTGTACCAACTTGTCTTGAGAACATGTCATGTAGTATAACACAAGTTATATGTTGGAGGCGCCGCATTTTTTTAATGTGAGAGTTTGTTGTTAACTGTGCCAAGAGTTTGTGGGAGTGATTTGTACACATAAATGGGCCTTTTCAGTGTAAGCAGGCCTGCCTCAGCCTCTGTTCATCCTCAAATTCTGGCTCGGTAATGATCCGTCCTTTTCTTCATAGCTGAAAGGGGTCTGTTCCTATTTTCCTCAGAGTAGCTTGATACGTTATCGTTGCAGGTTACTTTGGCGTAACATGCTTCCCCTGTGTTTGTCCATTTGCTTGTCATGGCAACATCAGAATCATCAATCAACTGGCTTGTTGGTATAGATTCCGGATGTTGTTTAGTGGCCTTGGAGCAAGATGTTTGGTTTATCTGTTGCCAAAAATGCGTCAGCAGCTCAGCTTGATCAAACAGGATATCAGGTAAAGCTGTGATGGACTGATGGAACATGTTTACTCGGACATTGCTCAGTCCTTTTAGCATGTGATTCAGGACGGTTGGCACCCGAAAGACATGCAGAGGCCTCTTAAAACTGAACTCATTTTCCATTTTTCTTTCTTTTGTTGTTGTTGTGAGTTTGTGAGCATGGCAATTAATTGTAGGTGTTGATTCTTGTCCCGGATGGAGAAGTCGGCATATGGATTGGGACGGAGGCGGCGTCCTGTTTGGATGGAGACGAGCGTGGAAACATTGGCACCAGAATGCGAGTAAGCTGCAATTAGTGTTGGATGGGGACTTGCAACGGCAATCGGCAGGCAAGGACTGGAAAATTGGGTGCCGAATCCGACAGCGACATTTGAGAAGCAAGCAGCTGGTGCCGGCTAAAGTGCTGGAATTGATTCCATTGAATTCCTGTGCATCATAGCATGCGACATGATCGAGTCCTCCTACAACTCAGCTGGTTCGATTGTGGGTTTTTTTTAACAAGGCTGGTTCGATTCTGCTCTGGTAAAGAAAAGAAAAGAAATGAATTTAAGCAAGCAGCTGGTGCCGGCTAAAGTGCTGGAATTGATTCCATTGAATTCCTGTGCATCATAGCATGCGACATGATCGAGTCCTCCTATAACTCAGCTGGTTCGATTGTGGTTTTTTTTTAATAAGGCTGGTTCGATTCTGCTCTGGTAAAGAAAAGAAAAGAAATGAATTTGCTAAGGAGAGGATCGGAAGATGTGGTGTGCAATTGAGCAGAGATATTAAAAAGACAGCTTTGCCGTTGTTTGTTGAGTTGTGACAGCAGGAGGGAGTATAGGAGCTGGCACGAGGAGGTTTGTAGCAGTTTGACTGTAGGCATGTTGGTGTGCAACTATTAAAAGATGCAGTAGCTGTCGTTCTCGCCGTGAGAAACCAAGGAATTCAGACGCGCTGCTCTGGTCCACGTAGCGAGAGCGAGGCCGCCGCGACAGCACCGCCCCTGCGCTCCTGTCGTCCTGAACCAATCAGGGGCGGACCCAGCATAGGACATGGGTGTACACATGTACCCCCGATAATTCTTGCAAACGAAATCGAAGTCAGTAGGTAATATATTGTAACTGGATTCAGATCCGAAATACAAATAGTTTTGTTAGGGTTTGTGGTGCTCCGTCTCGCACAGCAGAATGAAAGAGAAGGGGCGGGCATACTTGGAGGATGCGCTCGTCGCCGGCAAAGGGCTGGGCAAAGACAGGACAAATGGCGCCGCCGCTCGCCCAGTCGTCGCCGCTAGGGAAGGAAGAGAGGGGAGGAGAGAGTCCGAGAGAAGGGAAAGGTTTAAGAAACAGAGGGAGGAGATGAATCTGAGGCCCTGAGCGGGGAGCGGCTGAGCCAAGGCTGTCAATGAGCCGAGCTCGAGCCACGCAGCGAGCCTGCCACTAAGCTGGAGGATCCCGAGCCGAGGTTGACCTGAGCATGAGATGTCTAACCCTTAAGGAGATCACTACACGATAGTAGTATTGATGACTACACGATAGTAGTATTGATGACACTACACGATAGTAGTATTGATGACTACACGATAGTAGTATTGATGACAGATAAGAAGATGTACGTATAAGTATACTCTCAGCAGAAATTTTATAGAAATTAAATGTTATACCATATCGGCAAATTTTTTGATATGGTAGGATCGTTACAAGGAGAGAAAAAGGGAGAGTATCATACATGTGAGAGGAGTTTTATCTTCATAACACTCATCCGGATCGGTTACCAAGTTCATAGTCTTTTGTAATAGTGCAATGAAAGTGTGTACTGAGATTAGCCTAAAATACACATTTAATTCGATAATTAAATAGAAAGAGAAGCATATTTCAAGATTTAGCTTTATTCTCTTTTTTCTTTTGATAGTCCTATATTTTGATTCCTGTGCGGAGTGATTTCTCTTTAAAAAAATTAGTGTACGCATATGATAACAGCGAAAACAAGGAGTCGTGGTACACAAGGTTCTTCTTGATCATTGTACTAAGATGAAATTAAACTATTAATAGAGGGAGTACTATTTTATACCTATTTTAACTCGTGCAACACAATAGCTCACTAGCTAATGCCAGGCTCTAGCCTCTAGCTATATTATTCTAACTTTCGATGGTTGGAAATTTAATTAATAGAGGTAGCAGGGTACACGCACTTGCCACGCAAAACTGAAATACTTGAGCTTCATTGAATACCTCAATCTCAGATTATTGGAGCCCACGAGCTCCGGGTTAGGTCCAAGCGGTGACTTGATTCCAGGTATAGATTAGCTTGAATTGAGCTTTTAGCAATTTAAATATAAATAGCTCATAAGTCTTGAGCTTTTCTGTTAACCCTTCTTAGGGATAGGGGTGAATCTTGAATGCTCAGCAGATCAACAGGTGTAGATTATGAGATCATCATACTATAATATTGGGACGAGCACGCATGCTAATATGGTGGGCACCCTCGTTGTTGCTAAAGTCAAGGTCGCGATAGCCAGCATCGTGAAGAATGACAAGAATGGATGACATGTATGAAAGTGTTAAGAAGTGCTAGAGGTCAAACTTTATTTGAAAGAATTTCGAACGAGATGTTGTCATATGAAATTTAATTGTATCGTAATGATATTTAAATCGTATGGATAATAAATGCTTCACATTATCACGCGTAACAACGTACAGACATATTTGCTAGGGTTATAGCAAAATACTCCAGCTAAAAAAATCTTATTTTACCTAAGTATTAGAAGATATATCCTGCAACACAGTGTAGCAAAATATCATATTGATAGATATTTTATAAGCTAGCTATGTAACAACTAACATCATCTATAAATAAAGTACTAGATGAACATACACAAGATATGTGAAATTTTATTATTTATTCTTGAGAAGCTATTGTCTAGAGAGGAGTGTGATGCATGTTTAAGTAATGATTTTTTAGCTCGTAAAATAGTATGTTCAAACTAGGCATAATGAAATTTATTTAGAATATGGTTAAGTACCAAAAATATTTTTAGAGATCATGTGCACCCAAATTTTAAAGTCTAGATCCGCCACTGGAACCAATCCAACTCGAAAGAAGAATATGCCTGCATAATGCAACATAACGGAACGTAAGGATTAGAAAAGCGGACGCCCAATCGGACAATGACATGAGAAGCAAAGAGCTGGTGCCGGCCAAAGCGCGGGAATTGATTTCCTTCGTGTGCATCGTATCATCGGATCTGATGTGAGACAGAAACTATGTTCTGCTAAAGAAAAGAAATAAATAAGAAAAAGGCGTGGACGAGCAGACGAGACGTACTGGAAAGAGCTAGGTTATCGGTTTTAGTTTGTGATAGCAAGATCGAGTAGCAAGTGCTGCGAGGTAATTTGATGTAGCAGTTTGACTGGTGGCTTGTTGGTTTGTAACAAGAAGTCATCGTGTGCTCTGCTAGCCGCGGCCCCGCCGTATAAATACACTGGCATCGGTAGCCTCCCCTCAAACCCTAGCAGCCTCGCCCTCGCCTCCTCCCTCGTCTCGACGCGATGCCGCCTCCGCCCTCTCTCAAACCCTAGGCTCTGCCTCCCCCTCCCCGCCGCGAGCGCCTCCGCCGCCGCGACCCCCGTCCCCATCCCCATCCAGATCGCGCCACCCCGTCCGCCGGCCAACATTGTTGCTTTTACAGGATATCCCACCATGGCCAACATCAGAATCGTCTCCAGTCTCGAAGATGTTAACACTGCGCTGCAAGATCTGAACATCCATACGGCTGCTCAGGTTAATGGAGTTCAATTTCAATTGGATGAGCCAGCATCCCTTCAAGAAGCAGCAAACATGAAGATGAAGACCCTACCAGGAAGGCACGGATTTAGATTGGTTAATCCAGAGTTGTTGGAGTGCCAAGGTCGCGCTAGAGATGTCTTTCAACCGCATGTTTGACGCATCCATGGAGCGGATTGATCAAGAGTTGCAGCCAATTGAAGCCAGCATCGCAGTATTGAAGGTCCTTGAGCTCTCCACAGACCAGCAGATCCAACATACTGGACCTGACCTTCTCCGAAGAAATCGTGGAGTACAACATCTGCTCCATCCGCACCCTCCCGTATGTCTTTCTCGTTCTCTTCTCAGTTGGGATAAAGATCACTTTAAACTAGTTTTCAGTAGACCTTATGAAATTCGATTGCCCCCAGTTGGAAATATTTCTGTTACTATAAGATGTTTAAAAAAAAATAGTGGAGATGCACGTGCCACAGGCACGTATTTAAAGAACAATTATTTAAAAACAATTGAATGTCATCAAACAACTGCTAAAAATTAAATTTACCTATTAATATCACAGTAATTAAATCTAATCTAATATAAACTAATACAGGGATTCCTACGAAGTTGCGGACTCGTGAAGTTGCGGATCATATACTAATACACGTATTTCTTTACAGAATTGCATCATTTTCAATCCAAATGTGGTACATCGTAAAACTTCTTTACAAATATACCATATATATAGCCAAATAAAAAAATACAAATCTAGTAACATACACTTTATAAATCAAGGCACACCAGTGCAACGTATGCATCATACATATACTCAATCATTATAAATTCTAGCATATGAAAATATTTTGATGTACTATACATATATTCAATCATTATGAATTCTAGCATCTATAAAATCAATGCCATAAGCACTCACAATCTTCAAGTGCGTGACCTGCAGGAACAATATATGTGATTAGAAGGAGCACAAAAATACATAACTATATGAGTGCAGAAATGCATGTTATTACACATCACGGTTATAGAAAATTGTAGCATAAACACACCTCATGGTTCCAAGATATCTCTATAAATAATATTCTTTATACTCTTTCCAGTAGGATCGATGTTCATGTTTCTCTTTGCAAGAACCCACGTACTCTCACGAGAAACACCTCTTGATAGCGCCACATACAACGTCTTGTTAATTGTCATCGCAAAACTCAATCGGATGGGGAACTGCTTCCTCTTAAACTTGAACAGAAGAGTGGGGTCTTCAGAAGGAGACATTGGTATCCTCGGTATGAACACCCTCTTTTCTGCATGCTGTCTGTTTACAATCTTAGCATCAATTGTATTATTCTGAAAATCCTATACCACCAGCCGAGTACCATTGTAGAGGCCATTATGAGGATCGAGATTACGAAGCAATATAACAGGACAATATAATTCTTCTTAACCTTCAACTCATGAGGGGGAATCCCATTAGGAGTAATCGAATTAAGAAAATCAAGCGGATGATTCTTACTCAAGTCATCATCAACAGAGTCAAAGCTGTAGAAAACCTTCTGCTTTCCTGGAAAGCTATCAATCATAAGTGTATTCACCACATCAACATGTTCATTTCTGGTGGAGAGTAACGCACGCTCGCGCATATAAGTGGCAGAAGTGCAATTAGCAGCAAGATCCGGGAACACACGATCAATAAGAATGTCAATGGAATCATCTTCTGGAGGGTTCTGAATCTAAATATTATCAGGCAACCACACATAGTCACCATCAAATACTTCCTCCATCCCGTTACCAATCCTTAACAGGTAATCTGCAAACCACGTATCAGGCTGAGCTCGCATGTTCCGGGTCAAACTGATCCGCCGAACACTTTCCCATATGTATGACCTCAGTAAGGTTGCATATGTGATCTGGGCTCTCGTACCACGGGGCACCACAAGAAGAACCTGTCTGAAGTCGCCACCAAACAATATAACCTTCCTCCAAATGGCTTCTCACATCCCATTATATCCCGCAGCGACCTGTCAAGAGCCTCAACTGCCTGCCTCTTAGTCATTGCAACATCATCCCATATTATCAAAGATGCCCTTCTAAGCAACTCAGCCATGCCATTTTGCTTTGTAAAGCTACACATAGTATTGCCACTTAGCTTGATTGGAATTCTGGATCGGGAATGTGTTGTGCGCCCACCAGGCATAATGGAAGCAGCTATACCAGATGTAGCAGTAGCAACAATAATATGATACATCGATCGCACCTTAGCAATCAAAGCCTTGTAGAGATAAGTTTTACCGGTGCCGCCTGGACCATCTACAAAGAACACCTGTCCTTTGTTCTTCAGCACATGATCAAGTATTTCTTCATAACCAGCCATTTGTTCCGCATTAAGCGTATCAACAATTTTCAAATGATCTTCATCAAAATCAAGGTTCAGTTTCTCCGTAAGCTCTCTATAATGGTCCCTCGATCGCTCTTCCTCTGCCCAGCAATATAAATACATCAAGATGTGATAATAGATCAAATTAAATATAAATGGCACTCAAAACAAATGTACATATAACTAAAGCATTAGAGATTACGCACCAGTCTCGTGTAGCTCCGGAAGACCATAGTGCCTAATATCTTTGCCCATAGATATCAAATGATAAGATATATCTCTAACCACCATCTGTTCAACTCTCGAGCTATTGTCATACATATGGCAAAAATCCTCAGACATTGAGTCAAAATGGTTATCCCAAAGATGCCGGATATTAGCACACTCACAAAAAACCATTATAGTGGCGAAAAGCCTCCGCAACGCACAAGGCATCCTGAATGTAGCCGACTCCATAAGGCAGTCATCAAGTGACTTGTCTGATTCAACAAGCCCCATAACCTCACATGCCTGTCTAAATGTATCATATGTAACACCACACCATGTTCTTAGATTCTCGTACGAAGTTGGTTGCCCCCTAACATGGTTCAACATGATCCGAAGATAGTACCTCTCACTCAGCAGGGTTTGCATAAACCAACCTGCCAATCTGAATCCTTTTGGCTTTCCTAGGCTTCCAGGACTTTGTTGACTTGTTCCAAGTAAAGTGCTTAGGAAACTCTCTATACAGATACTTGTGAGCTATAGGGTTTGTTCTGTTCACCAAGAAATACTCTGTAAGTATGAACCTCTGTGATTTTTTAGACTGCACAATAGTATTCATGTTATCGGTAGACTTATATGCAACCATGTACATACCCTCAAGGTGCACCTGCATCTGCAGTACTGCTGGAGACGTAGAATACAACTTAAATGCATATAGTCTGTACACAACCTCTATAGCGGTTATCATCCTCGAATCTCTATACTGTTTTATCTCATTTATTACCTTCTTCCTATTCTCCTTAGGCTCAAGAGAGTAAGATGCACGATCATGCCCTTTATATATATATATTTATTTATTTATAGAGATATTTAGCTGACTTGATGTTGCAACAGATTTCAACATTTATGTGGCAGTTATACCTCATTAGCAAGACTGGATTATAAGGAACCACCCATCGGTTATCCAGTCATTCATTTCATACCTTCACCTTCTGCCCATCTTCTCGTCTTCTATATATTGGATAAGAGTCCTTTACCTGCTGCGTGGTGTCACTGAACTGGCGAGGATATGGGAAGCGACACTACCCATCAACCATGCATGAATAGTCCTTGTTTAGAATCCCGCATGGACCATGCATCATATGTTTGCAAACAAGCTTATGCAACTCAGGATAGTTTTTCTTGTCTGGAAGTTCTGCTGAAATATATTTATCATAATCATCAGGTGTCTTTAACTTACTCCCAGGTTCCATCACCAGCAGAAAGTGCTCGCGCGGCAGGCCCCTCTTCTGAAACTTCGTCACATGCGCCCATGCAGCAACCTTGCCAAGATGATCCTTTTTAATCAAAAAATCATGCAGGTCCAGTAACTTGGCATGATACACCCTTGCAATAATATCAGGTCGACCTTGGGGTGTCTGTACTGGTAGCAATTCTGCAACTATCTCATCCCAGTACGAATTGCATGTCATTGTTACCAAAAAATCTGGCTTCCCAAACCGTGTAACCAGTGTCATAGAATCCATGAACCTAGACTGCACATCACGATCACTGCCGGGAAAATCCTTACTCAGAACAACTCTAAGACCAACCTCCAAAGCATCAGCCTCTCCTGCGGCGAGCGTGTCCAAAAGACCCTAATCACATTAAAATTTAAAAGTTTTAGATGCTAATTAACGAATTACATTGAATTGTGAACTTGATTTTTTGTTAAATTGATCTCACCTGATATAGATCTGCACGAATTATAGCCTGATATGCTGGCTTTGCGTACCAATCTAGACGCATTGACTCAACCTTGACATACATATCAACTGCAAATTGCTGGAAGAGCCGACCAGCATGAAAGAACACGTTGAATTGACCTTCATGAATCTGTAGCTTAAAACAATAGTACTCTCTAGCGCTTACGTGACGGGATCCTCCACCAACTGTCATTAGGAGACAAAGTTGTAACTTGAGACCATATTATTTAATATTTCATTTGCTATTATATAGGACATATCTGAAATAAATGGATAGTGAATTTATACCTATGTCATCAAGCTCTTCGTTGGGATCATCATCGTTCTCACTATGCTCATCCATAGCATGGTCTTCCCCATTAAAATCATAATACACTCAATTCCGGTGTTTTACCTTTTTAAGCGGCCGCACCTGATTCCTCGCCATCAACAACATCATCTGAGAAATTAGATATTAAATGAACCAGTTTACTCTCCAATACAACAATGCATAATATTAAACCACTCAATACAAACCTTGCTTCTTACGCTTCGTATACTTTCTCTTCGGCTTAGTAGGAAGTGGAACCTGATATTCGATCTTTTTATCATCCCCATCCGGTCTCACCACCAGGAAAAAATAAATGGTAGACCAATGGGTCGTAGCAACCATGGTACGCCCTGACATAGTGAGGTCGATCCTCACTGCCATATATTATTATGCTACGAGAAAACCTCTGCTGAGGGTCATTACCATCCACCCATATAACAGCGACCTGATCCATCCCAGGCGCGTTATATCTCCTCTGACCAATAGATATGCTAGTATTATGTTTAATATTATACTCTGCAATATTAGAAACCGAACCGAGACACTTGAATAGAAGCACATATGGATTGTTCTGAACAATTCTCAAAATCAACCGGATTAGTGTAGTATCAAGCTTAGGTGATCTTTTCACTCTATGTGCAATGGTCTCGTCAGTGTCATAAAAATATAGCTGCATATGGCGAGGCCCTCTCCCACCAGGCACAAGTTGTTCCAGTCTATGATATATCTGACCATGTGCTTTAAAACAATACACACCAGTACCACGTGCTGAGGCAAGATTATGATCAATGGAAACTCCAAAGCTTGTGAAGGAGAAGTGCGAGTTAAAATACCGAATGTACTTCCAAAAATACTTTACATCCTTGTCGGTCTGATTGGCAAACAAGCGGCGTAGTTCAGATGGTAACTCTGGAATATATACGTTAACCTTCCCTTTCCTGCAACAGAATGCTGGCCCTTCACCTGAGAACCTCTATGCATTGCAGAATTCATAGTTTTTAGTCTTCTTTAGGATATGGTGTTTCTTTGGAAGATCCTTGTACAGTGCATCATATGGATCCGAACCTTTATAACCAATATCAGGATACAAAGCATAGTCGTACTGAAAATCTGCGTGTATATAGAGAAATACGGGGATTATTTATTTATCAAAAAACATATTAATATTAGTTAGTTCATAAAGATTAGCAGTTAACCATGGTGATGAAATACACGTGCTTCATCGTCTTCTATATCAGTGGGCCCATAATCCTCTGGGTTGAATTGATCTAAATCATTTTCTGTAAAATTCAAACAGCAAATCACTTCATTGCTCATTAATTATCACATAAAAATATACATGCATGCAAAAGCAACAATCATACCTTCAACTCCATGCATCGGATCATCTAGTTCCCATAAACCCGAGTCAAACTGATCATCTCGATCCACATTTCTAGTGTACGCCCTAGTTCGACCTGACTGTTGTTGCGTTAATGCAGACTGTAAGGTCCCGATATCAGTTGTGTCCACATGCTCACCTGAAAATATAGGACAAATTTGAAAATTCATATTGAACACAGGCACTTAGTACCTTTTTTCCCATATGAATCTAATGAAGCTTTCATATAGTACCTTGTGTGGGCATATTCTTTTGCTTGCGACATTCAATAGCTTTCAATATCTTTTCATGTCTTGTTGTATCCGTTATTTCAAGATATCTTATTTTGTCCTTCTCCCTCTTAACCTCTTCCGGAGTAATCTGATCATCAACTTCTTATGTGGTAGTGCCAAATGGCGTGACACAAATGACATCTACTATATCTACACAAACCAACAAACACACAGTTACATTTAAGACATACAACGTAATTTCATGATAACAATGATGGTACAAAGAAAACCGGCAACAGTACCATACCATCGTTACCTGCAAAACCGGCAACAGTACCATAACTTTTGGAATTTCTACTTTCTCATTTTTTGGCATTCCTCTCAGCCTTTTGTTCGACTGTCAACTTATGGTACCATCTGCTTGACCTTTCTCTTGCTTTTTCGACCCTTTGATCTATGTTAGAAAGTTCTAAAACATGCGCTGGATTATTGATAAAAAATATTAGTGAATGAAGAACGCACAAGTCAAACGCTGGTAAGGTTCAATTATACCAGATACTGTGTATGGAGTATTGATATCCTTCATCTTTGTCCTTCCAAAAGAATCATTGCGGCGCAACCAACTATCTTCAAAATCGGTCGTTGTCGTTCCACTGCTCACAATATCATTATTTTCCAAAATGGCATTGTCTGTACCTATTTGGTTCAACAAGGATGCCACACCTATGGCAAAAAAGCATTTAAGTAAGTGGCTTCATAATTTGACATATGTATGATACTATTGAAAGGACAATATACATGGGGATCCTATACTGCTCTCTCTGCCTTCTTCCGATGGTAGTTTTCCCTCTTCTTAGCATTAAGCTCTGATTTTTTTCCAGCTGGCAAGCTTGCATACTTCTCCCTTACCTTCTGGCATTTAAGTTCCCTCTAATCAAGATCTCCTCCATTGGTAACACCTATAACTTGATCAACTCCATTGGTAACACCTATAACGACGAACGATGCTTATAGTCTATAAAATACAACAAGAATGAACATACCATTATATATATTATTCTAATAATTCAAGACAAAGTAACCTTGGTTGTTATCTTGGATATTAGACCCTTCACGGTTCCGTCGCTTCCTACTGTTGCAGGTGTTTGTGATGTCGCCGAATGGTGAACGACCATCCATTGTACGGGACCCTAAAATGCATTGAAATCGTATTATTCAAGCACCGGAGCAATGATATGACATGGTATACAAGAAAAGAAAGAACCATGATAACAAAATGTTTTAAAAAGAATGAAGAGGGCCTCTATGAAGTTTTAAAAAAATACAAAAAAAGTCATAGCCTGCAGCAGCTCATAAAAATAAAAAAACTTAAAATATTCAACTTTTCACTTCACCCTGAAATTTTGCATGCTTCAACAGTTCGATGGTATATGTGCTATTGGAAAAAAAAATTTGATATGAGGATGAAACTGAGTGGAGATAAAAGTAAACTTAAAATACTCACTTTTCACTTCACCCTAAAATTTCGCATGCTTCAACAATTCGATTGTATATGTGCTATTGGAAAAAAAATGATATGGAGATGAACCTGAGTGGAGACAAAAGTCTGAACTAACTGGGTCGTCCCTGACCTGCAAAATAAGTATATGAGAGAGATTTCAAATTAAATAATCAGAACATGTAATAAATATATGGCAATAAATTTATAAATTACAGAATAGATATAGCGCCAGACCAAGTCACTTGAAAAACCCTGTTATACAAGTATTTAGCCAAGTAAAAAATAGAGTCAAGAGATCATTGGTTACCCAGCTACCATGTCAGATAATCCATACTCAAATATTGACTCAGCTTAATTGTGCACTGTAATACTGAAGGCATGACGAACCAAATAGGGGCAAGCGAGGCTGTAGTATTTTCTCTTATAGCCGAGGATAGTTAGCAGCAAACAGATGCCGACTCCATCTGTTAAAAATACAAAAGAAAACTTATTGCCATTAGTATGTTATAGAGAAGCACAGATAGGCCACGAACCTACCATGGCAGCTGACCGCGGCCCTCTCTCCGCTGGCCGTGAGACCGTTAGTGACTAAGATAAAGTTGGAGAGAGCATGGAGGAGACAGAGACATACCTGCAGCTGGTCAACACCTGATGATATGCAAGCGTGAACCAAGTAGGCAAGTACCAGAGGCACAACAGTATTAGAATAATGAAATTGGAACATTTCCCTTCACGCCATGACATGTATGAAGATAAATATTGCAGTACGACATGTGCAAAACAACACCTGTGTGCAGCGATTGGCGATTGGCAGCCTGGCAAGGACCCTGCACGCGGTGGACGGAGGGCAGCGTGCAACGATTGGCGATGGCTGCCTGGCAAGGATCCAGTGGACGGACGGAAACAACACAGACGGCGAGCTGCCAAACTGATCTCGCGACGGTGGCCTGGCGATAGGATTGGCGGCGTGGAAGTGACGGGCGACGCACAAAACTGATCGGCACCGATTCAACGCTAGCAAACGGAGAGATTCTAGGAAGTTAACGTGAATAACGGGTGTTAACCTTCCTAACATAACCAGCGCATGGCACAAGGAAAGAAAATGATGTTGACAAGCGCATGGTTATAATTCTTACCAAAAATTATGTACGCCTGGTGTATAAGCTAATGTAAAGTAATATGCGGGTACAAAGGTTGGGTATGAAAGTGCTTGGTGTAAAAAGAATTAGAATTTTGATGGAAACATTTTCCTTCTATCAATTCTGTGGGTCTTACACTCTCTTTTGTCAAATCTTTAAGCTGGCAAGTGGACCTATATGAGAGGTACCGTGGGTCTAATCTTGGTGAGAAATGGTTTCAATTATTTCAACTTTTATAGTATAGATTATACAAGTGCTGTGTAGCTTGGTACTTTCTTTAGATATTGTTTTGTCTCTGTTTTGCTCGTTTCCAAGTTATAAGACATGGTTTTCATGTCACATCTTGTCTGAATGAGTCTCCTGCGTCTGCTAGTACTTATATTGGGTGCATTTCATTGAGATAGACAACTTATAACCAGATGTCTGTAGAGTAGTATTAAGAGTAGCATTTATTTATTTGTCAACTCTTGAGCTGGCAGATTGATGATGAAACAAATACCCCAAGCGCTTTATTCCACTGATTCCAGTGATGGGAAGCTATGTTACCATAGCTTTTGTGGTTTTCAATCCGAAACATCTGCAGCTTAAGTAGCTTTTTTGTTTTTCTTTGATTATACTAGTATTTTTTCTGTTTCTTCCAGTCATGTCAAAATTAAGTGAAGTTCAGTCTTCTTTTTGGTTTAAGTAAAGGGAGAAGTGATGAGATTATATCCACACGAGATATCTGCATTCACTGTGATGATCGCATCATGCACTACCATCTGATCTCTCATCATTGTTTTTACCTTCTGTTTTCATTAGAAACTTCCGACGTAGTAGTGTCTGACTACCAGCAGAAATTTTTTAAAAACTGTACAGTTTCTGTAAAAAAAAAATTTGACCTGCGGGGGGAAGACCACCCCCACGGCATTGTATTAAGAAGAAGACCTTCTCACACAGGGCAAGAAAATCCCCGAACCCCCGCCCCACCCATACACAGTGGCCCGTTACTCGTGAGAAGGCCGGTCCACAACTGTAGTCCGTAGCCAGAGCCGGACCCCAACTGTGTTTTGGACATTGGGCGAGCGAGGAGATTTTTTTTTTGCGCGAAGCGGGAGTCGAACCCCCGAGCGGTAGCTTCCCATCACACCGTGCTATCAACCGGGCTAGCGCCCCTTCACTACAGTTTATGTCAAAGTAATTTAAGTTTACTAGAATAGATCATATTTTTGGATTAAGTGAAGGGAGAAGTGATGAGATTATATCCACATGAGATGTCTGCATTCATTGTGATGATCACATCATGCACTACCATCTGATCTCTCATCACTATTTTTAACCTTTTGTTTTCATCAGCCGAAACTATTTGATGCAAGTGTCCTCGATGTTTTCTATGTGCAATCTGTGATGCAACTATTCCCATTTCAACAAAATCACCATCTTTCGGCTGAGATTGCACAACCTATGCAAATTTACCATTCTAGCCTGGCGACGTCAACTACACCGCTAAGTCATCAGTTCAGCAACCATATTTTACACTCATTTCAGTTGTTTCTAGCAAAGTCCAGGGGCGCGTATCTCAAGGTTCATCCAAATCCAACGGTGAAAGGTGAGAGGCAGAAGTTAATGAGCGGTGATGGTAACACGACTGCCTGTGTTGTAGCTGTACTGTGTTCGTATACGTGTATAGCAACACGGAAACTTTAAATTACCTTGCTAGGCATTTCCTCGAACAAGACGAGCATAAACACAGCCCCGCCAGCGGGGCGGCTCTGCTCTGCTATGGAGGAGTGCTTAAACCCTGACGGACGGGCCGATGCCGATGATTTACGGACAGATAGAATCCAATCCAACCAATGGCCCAAGAAGCAATTGTCCAAAAAGAAAAATGGCCCAAGAAGCAGGCTGACATGTGGGGTCCTCCAGTGAATAAGTACCAATTAATCAAGATAAACTAATACAACTATAGATGTACGGACACAAGTCACTGTTACACTGTTCATTCTCTCACAATTCACTATTGTACTGTTCATACAATGTCCAGATTCTTCCTCACTGTTGAAGCCCAGCCGCGTGTCATTTTCAGCGGACGGCCACAGCATGCCACCCCGGCCAACCCCTCCCGCCGCACCGCCAGCAGTTGCTTCTGCATCACCGCCTCCTCGGGACAACGGGCTATCTCCATCCACTGCCATTCCTCCATCCACTCGACAGGAAGCAAAGTAGCAGACGCGTTTCCTTCTCCTGTTCTCCACCGAGCTCTTTCCACCATGTTCTTTTTATTTTTATGCACACCAAGAAGGCACAGAAGAACCAGTTCCCGTTTCCTCCATTGAGCACTATTGAATCTGTGGAATCATCACGAAGCAACCACGATTTCCTCAGACCTATCTCCGATGGCACCAAGGAACCAAGCATACCATTAGGAAGACACGATGTTAGGTTGTTCTCCTCCGGGCCAGCCCAACGGCTGGACCAGGCCTTGCCCTCGCGCACTGATCGGGATCGCCCAACCCTACATGATTAGCGGGTCCTATCACACTGCGCTATAAAGAGAGGTAAGGACCGACAGCTCTCAGTACGAGGTTCATCGTGAGCCATCACACCCACCGACAAAATCCTAGCCCGATCTAAGGGAGCACAGCCAATGACGGGAAGCTCGCCGCCACGACTTCGTCCCCGACGTCGGCAACAGCTTCCCCAACCGTTGCTGTCCGTGTGCAGACTCCACCGACAGAACCTGCGATGGCCACGTCCGCGAGCTCCTCTGGAGGAGATGGTATGACCACCGCACCCTTTTCTCTTTCTCACGGTCTCTCTGTGCATGTTCTAGATGAATCACATGCACAGCCCCTCACTGATCTACACCTAGGCGATCTTGTGAGTCTAACAATGGTATCGGTTTGCCTACCTAGTGTGTACATGTGGTTTAGGGGTTGGATTCGAAGACGAATCGAAAGAAATCAGAAAGAAAACAGAAAGAAAACGAAGAATTCAAATGCGAATCGAAAGAAAACAGAACCAAACCCTAACCCGAGATACCGTACCCAAGAACCCCAAACCCTAGACACCAAAGAAAGGCGGCGGTACAGAGGGGGACTCACCTATTAGCCGTGTTCCTCACCGTCGTCTACACAGTCGCCGCGTGGTGGGATGCCTCCACACGTGAAAGTACGAGCCGATCCGTGGCATCGCGGGCTCGGTCTCCGGGCGCAGCCACAAGGCCGCTTGACGGCGGCGCACTCCCCATCGGGCGAGCGCGCGCGCCGACGAGAGGGCTCACGGCGGTGCCGCTACTCTCCTCCGGCCGCCGTGGGCGGCCGCCGCGCTGTTCGCCTTCAGGGTTCGTCATGAGAGGGAAGAGGGGGAGAGGAAAGAAGGAGCTAGGTTTCTGGGGGAGAAATTGGTCGTCGGCCATGGGTCGGTGTCCGGACCACGGTGGCGCACCGGCGTGGCCGCCAGCGGCGGCGCGCGCGAGTGGTGCTGCGAGAGAAAGCCAGGGGAAGGGGAGAGAAATGGAACCTTAGGGTTCGGGGGGAGTCGCACCTGCGGTTTTTGTTCCGTCGAGATGCATGGACAGCCGTCCATCGCGAACCGCCTGCCAGGCCAGTTTTGGCCAAAGAGGGGCGCCACACTGGGCTGGTTTGGCGGCCCAGCCATTGGCTGCCGGGCTGCTGGCCCAGGCGGGCGCACGCGACAGGGCCGCGGGCCAAATCTGCGTTTGGGCCGAAAGTGAAGTTGCGGAAAGTAACATCTGATTGATATTTTCATTAATTTCAGAAGCAATTTTTGATGAATTTTGTACAATTTGATCTCTATTCAAATTTGAACCAACGAGATAATTTATTTAGAGAAAAGTAAAGATTACAATGCTGTTGCTTTTGAATAAAGTATGTTTTAACATGTTTCCGCTGCAAAGTTTATATTGTTGCTCCTTTACTTTAATTGGAACCAACGGGAAGATTAAGTTTTAAGAGCATGTTTAAAGAGTTTAAGTATTTTTTTTACAGAATTATGATGCTATTATTTTCTAACCAACGTTGTTAATGACAAAATCATGATTAAAGTGTTTAATGTTCATATGCATTTATTTCTATTTCTTCCAACGGTGATGTAGATTTAATTGCATAAACAGTTGTATGTTTTAATTTTGACCAACATTGGAGTTAATGCATACAATTGTTGTTATTGTTCTCACCGTTTATTGTAACTTTCAGGAAGGTACTACTTGATGTCATGCATCAAAGAGATTCCAATCCTTAAAGATGATAACTACATAGAGTGGAGGAAAACGATAGACTTGGCCTTCGTCTGTGGAGAGGTAGACTGGGTGCTCACTGCACCACAACTTGTTGAGCCCCAAGGGGCCAGTGAGAGCACCAGATGATACTGATGCTACATGGAAGAAAAAGGAACTAGATCATGAACCAGCACAGTTTGCATGGAGCATAGAGCACAAAATGTGGTCCAGTGCAAATAAAAAGTGCATGGCTGTGATAAAGAACACAATTGAGCCAGCCATTTTGGGCTCGATCGCAGAGTGTGACACTGCCACAGAGTACCTACAAAAGATAAATAACCAGTTTACAGGGTCTTCAAAGATGTATGCTACCGAGTTGATGAGGCAGCTGGTGGAACAGAGAAACACTAGAGGTGGCATTAGAGAGTATATCCTCAGGATGTACAACATGGCAGCTAAGCTAAAGACACTTGATCTTGAGCTCCAGCATGGGCACATTATGCATTTGGTTTTTGCTTCACTGCTGAAAGAATTTGATCCTTCTGTCATCAACTACAATGCGCAGCCAGAAAACTGGGACATGGAAAAATTGATAGCCATGTGTGTGCTGGAAGAGGACAGAATTAAAGCTTCACATGGTGGTTCTCTCAACTATGTGAAAGACAACGAGAAAAAGCATTACCAGCCTGGCTTTTCCTCCAAGGCACCTGGCAAAGCTCCCATGCCACCATAGCATCAGCAAAAACCTTTTCCAGTGGACAGAGATCAGTGTCTCCACTACAAGAAGAGGGGACATTACAAGAAAGATTTTCCTGTTGGCTAAAGGCTTATATGGCAAAGAAAGGTGAGAACATTATATCATTTGTTAATGAATCCCTGTATATACAGTATTCAAAATCTACTTGGTGGATTGACTCAGGTGCAACTGTTCATGTTGCAAATTCATTACAGGGGTTCCATTTGATGAGGACTACTCAAAGAAGAGAAAGATGTGTTGAAGTCGCAAATGGAGTCCAAGCTGAAGTTGAAGCTCTGGGTGACGTCTCTTTAGAGCTAGTTGATGGATTCACACTTATGCTTAGAGATGTCTTTTATGTTCCTTCTTTGCATAGAAACTTGATTAGCATTTCATGCATGGACAAAGATAGTTATGTTTGTCACTTTGGAAGTGGCAAGTGTGATATTTGGTATAATAATAATTGTGTTGGTGTTGCTTTCCTTCACAATGAGCTTTATTTGTTGTCACTACGTGATATAAAGTTAATTCTGTGTGTGATGTGAATGTTAATGTATCCTCGTCAAAGAATGAGAACAAGAAAAGAAAGAGAACTCATGACACGTCGTTGAAATTATGGCACTATCGTTTAGGCCATATTTTGAGGGGAAGAATAGAGAGGCTTGTAAAGAATGAAATTCTTCCTCCATTAGAGTTCTCAAACTTAGAACAATGCGTAGATTGCATTAAAGGAAAGTATGTAAAGCAAATTAAAAAGAGTACCAAATGCAGCGCATGAATTTTAGAGATAATCCACACTGATATTTGTGGTCCATTTCCTATGAAAAGTATGGATGGTTATGACTCGTTCATAACATTCACAGATGATTACTCCCGATTTGACTATATTTATCCAATTAAAGAAAGATCGGAAGCGCTAGATAAATTTAAGATATTCAAAGCTGAAGTTGAAAATCAGCATGATAAAAGAATTAAAATAGTAAGATCCGACCGGGGGTACTACGGTCGACATACCCCATATGGACAAGTTCCTAGACCTTTTGCAAGGTTTCTACAGGAGAATGGTATAGTAGCCCAGTACTCCACATCGGGCGAGCCTCAGCAAAATGGAGTAGCTGAAAGGCGCAACCGTACATTGATGGATATGGTGCCATGTATGATGAGTTATTTCATCTTGCCATTGGGACTGTGGATGGAGGCGTTAAAAACTGCCATTCACATTGTCAATAGAGTACCAAGTAAATCGGTGCCTAAAACACCGTATGAATTATGGACAGGAAGAGTACCCTCACTAAACAATTTGCGGGTGTGGGGGAGACCAGCTGAGGCTAAAGATTTTAACTCAAACATTGGAAAGCTAGATCCCAAAACATTAAGCTGCCACTTTATTGGCTATCCTGAAAAGTCAAAAGATTTTTGTTTCTACTGTCCAGATAGACATACAAAGTTTGTAGAAACGAGACACGATATCTTCTTAGAGGATGACATGATGAGGGGGAGCATGGTGGTTCGAGAAATTGACCTTAAGGAGAAGCGGGTGTATGTACCCACTCCAATGATTCAGGAGCCATTTTTCTCTCTACCTATTGCTGATACACTAACAGTCCCTGATGTTGCGGTGCCAGTACCTATTGTGATTCCACAAGTGTCAACAGTAGGTGAAGATCAGGAACCTCCTTCAGGAGCCGATAGAACCCATTGTAGCTCAGGAGGAAGAGCAACAGGATCCCCATATAGAAGATGTGCCACAAGTTGAGGCACAAAATATGCCAGAGGCTGAGGCCCTTAGAAGGTCTCAATGGCAAAGAAAACCAGCTACCTCTGATGATTATCAGATTTATAATGTAGAAGAGGTTACAGATGATTTTCATATGGAGGGTGATCCCACTTCATATGAAGAAGCCACGAGAAGTGCTCACTCATCGAAATGGCTGGTGGCCATGGAAGATGAGATGAGCTCAATGAGTTTCAACAGTGTTTGGGACTTAGAGGCAATTCCTAAAGGAGCCAAAACAGTATGTTGTAGATGGGTCTACAAGATCAAACATGACCCTAGAGGGAATATAGAAAGATTTAAGGCACAACTTGTGGCAAAAGGCTTTACCCAAAGAGAAGGGATAGATTACAATGAGACATTTCTCCAGTCTCGTGTATAGATTCCTTCAGAATAATAATGGCATTAGTGACACATTATGATTTAGAATACATCAGATGGATGTAAAGACGGCATTCCTAAATAGGGATTTGGAGGAGAATGTTTACATGGCACAACCGAAAGGTTTTGTCGTGGAAGGAAAAGAAAATATGGGATGCCGCTTAAAGAAATCCATTTACGGATTAAAGCAAGCCTCTAGACAGTGGTATTTAAAGTTTGACAGTATAATAAAGAAATTTAGGTTTAGAGCAAATATTGAGGACAATTGTGTTTATGCAAAGTTCAAGAATGGGAAATATATTTTCCTAATCCTGTATGTAGATGATATCCTGCTTGCTGGCAGTGATGTCAGTCTGCTACTGGAAACAAAGAAGTTTTTGTCCTATATGAAAGATCTTGGTGAAGCCTCATATGTTTAGGCATTGAAATTCACCGAGATAGAAGAAATGGGGTTTTAGGACTATCGCAGAAGGCATACTTAGAAAAGGTTTTAAAGAAGTTTAGTATGCATGTGAGTAGACCTTCGCCTGCTAACATAGTCAAAGGTGACAAACATGGGGAATTTCAGTGTCCCAGCACTAAATATGAAAAGGAGCGTACGAAAGCGGTACCATATGCTTCCGCTGTCGGAAGCTTACAATATGCTCAAATATGTACACGCCCTGACTTAGCTTTTGTAACCGGGGTTCTGGGCAGATATCAGAAAAATCCAGGAATAGATCACTGGAATATGGCAAAGAAAGCTATGCATTATGTACAGGGCACAAAAGGCCTCATGCTTAAGTACAGAAGATCTGATTCCCTAGAGATAAAAGCGTATTCAGATTCAGATTATGCGGGAGACAAAGATGATAGAAAGTCGACGTCGGGATATATATTCACTCTCACAGAAGGAGATATATCGTGGAGAAGCTCAAAGCAAACTCTCACTACATCGTCTACGATGTATGCTGAGTTTATAGCACATTATGAGGCCACAGGGCAGGCAATGTGGTTAAAGAAATTTGTACCCGATTTGAGAGTGGTGGATTCTATTCAAAGACCACTCAAGATGTACTGCGACAATGAGCCCGCAGTATTCTATGCTCACAACAACATATCAAGTAATGCTTCCAAACCAATAGAGATAAAGTTTTATGTTATGAAGAGAAAATCTAGGTTCAAACTATAAGTCTCGAGCATATAAGAACAAAGAATATGCTAGCAGATCCGCTCACGAAAGGCCTTCCGCCCAATGTGTTCCAAGTGCACTTAGCCGACATGGGTTTAAGGGAAAGCCTATGATCCTTGGATTATAAAGAGCCCGAAAAGAGAAAAGTCTTTTGTTTCAACACAGAGAGGTGTGTTGTAGTTGTTGATTCTATCGGCGACTGACCGTGATGATGATGCAATTCTACGCACTAATCCATGATGAAACAATAAAAGTGAAAAAGAGTTACAAAGTATAAAGTTAAAAGTAAATGATGAGATCAAGGAGGAGAATGTTAGGAGGAGAATGTTAGGTTGATCTCCTCCGGGCCAGCCCAACGGCTGGGTCGGGCCTTTCTCTCGCGCCCTGATCGGGGGCGCCCAACCCTACATGGTTGGCGGGCCCCCGTCACACTACGCTATAAAGAGAGGTGGGGGCCGGCGGCTCTCATTACGAGGTTCACCGTGAGCCGTCACACCCACCGACAAAACCCTAACCCGATCTGAGGGAGCGCAGCCAATGACGGGAAGCGCCGCTGCCACTGCGACCGCACCTCCGCCGCCACGACTTCATCCCCGACGCCGGCAACCCCTTCCCCAACCGTCGCTGCCCGTGTGTAGACTCCACCGATGGAACCTGCGATGGCCATGTCCACGAGCTCCTCTGGAGGAGATGGTATAACCACCGCACCCTTTTCTCTCTCTCACGGTCTCTCTGTACATGTTCTAGATGAATCACACGCACAGCCCCTCACTGGTCTACACCTAGGCGATCTTGTGAGTCTAACACACGAAAGTAGTCATCTGCTAGTGGAATCTCTTATATAGCAGGTAAATTACTCACCAGTTCATTTTTATGTATATAGATTATAGAATCTGTACTTGACTTGCTTCTTCCAAGCAGATCACTAAAATAGAACCCATGATGACGGTGCTGAGCGTCCAACTATCTTTTATGAATCTTTTACGTGTATGCCATTATAAAAGCTGGTGGTTATGTGTGCGCCCCTAGAAAGTTTGGAGACACCTGTGTACCATCGCTCCAACTTTCTTTTACCTCTGTATCATTCCATCCGCGTTCCGTTAACACTTAACAGAATTAGGGATCTAACATGTGGACACACCATAGAACATGACCATTTTGCCCTTGAATGCAAACCCTATCCTCAGCCAGGCACCTCTGTTCCTTTTGCTCCCACGCCGCCAGCGCACAGCCGCCGCCCGGAAAAAAATTCCATGGGGACGGGCCCCAAAGCTCCTCCCGTGCGGACCCGTTCCTGATTGGTGTCGCGTGTCCACGGGAGCGGATCAACGCTCTCGACGAAAGGCGCTCGCTCGGCTCTGCGGTTCGGAGGACGGGAGGACATTGCGTTCGACTCAGCGTTATGAGGACGGGAGGACGGAGCGAGAGCCGAGAGCGATGGCTGGCGTCGTTGAGTTTGGGAAGCCCTGGTGCCCCAGTCGCCGCCGCCTCCATCTCTCTAATCCGCCGCCGCACCTCGTGCGGCCGGAGCCCCCATCGTCCGCTGGCACCCCCTCATCTGCCTGCGCAATCGCCTTGTACGCCTTCATCCCTCTGATCCGCCTGGGCAGTCGCCTTGTGCTCCCACATCAGCTATTCTCTTTATGCTAAGCTCGTCACTGATCATAGGAACGAGTCTAAGAAAGGTATTGATAACTCATTTTCTGTCGTTGTAGGCTGTACCAATAGAAGCAAGGTGTGATGAGGCTAAAGTTTGTTGGCGTAGAACCACCAAAGCTGCCAATTGCTGGATGATAGTTGGGTCTCTTTCAGAGGAGGAAACCAGTTGCTGGAGGTTGCATTGATCTTGAACTGGAATTTGACGAGGACTGCAGAATCGAGGCCTGGATTGAGATCTTGAACTGAGCCGTCGTTCCTGCATCGCGTGAGCTGTCGCTCCTGCATTGCCTAAGCCGTGCGAGCCGAGCCGAGCGAGGCGAAGGAGCGTGCTGCGTGCGCTTGCAGGCGTTCGTTAGATGTGTTGGGTCGCCACGCGGCAGCAAACAGGGGCGGGTCCTCACGGATTGGAGTTTGGGGCCGTCCCAATCAAATTTTCTTCCCGCCGCCCACCCCAACGCCGGCCGCCGCCGCCGGTCCGCCGCCTCCGTCGCCCCTCCCCTCTGTTGCGGGTGAGGCGCGGCAGGGCCGCCGCCGCCCCGTCGCGCACGCCCAGGGACGCCGCCGCCACCCCCCCCCCCCCCCCCCCCCCCCCGCAGCCCAGGGACGCGTGGCCCCCCGGTGCCAAGGACGCGAGGCCCCCCGCCGCCCAGGGACGCACCAACGCGACACCCTCTTCCGCGAGCTGGCGCCGGACCCGCCACGCCCGGAGGAGCTGCTCGAGGCTGTCAGGGGCGTGATGCTGGAGCGGCACCGCAGCGACGGGGCTGGCGCTGCAGGTGCTGGAGCTGCTGTCGGACTCGCTCGGGCTGGGCGGCGACCACCTGCGCGAGCTGGGCTGCGCGCAGGGCCACAACGTGGTGGCAAGGGCGGAGCTACGTTGATGCCTGGGTATTCCCGGGAATACCCAGCTTTTTTCCTCACCAAATCACGTATATTTGAAGTATGCATACGTGTATATGTAATGATGGGCCTAATTCACCGTTTTCTGGGTTAAAAATCAGCCCAATGCTCCCCAACAGGATCCCCCTATCAGCCAGATAGCCACGAGCCCACTCCCCTCCCCTCACACACACCTACCTGGCAACTTTGATGACATGAGGCCAGCCCACTCGTGACTCGTCTGAGTCCAACAGTCATGTCTCTTTTTGTCTGCATGACTCATCTCTTGTGCCTGCTTTCCGGCTCTCTCGGCTCTCCAAGATGGCGCCCCAGGGGCGAAGCTACATAGTCAACAGGGGGTGCAAATGCACCCCTAAAATAAAAAAGTAGTGGTTTTTTTTAAATTTTCACCATATTTGTATCCTCATGATTCAACTCTATGTATCCACAAGACAAGCGCACCCCTCTTTAATTTTCTCTAGCTTCGCTACTGTGGCGCCCTGCTGAGGCAAGAGAATGTGTGGGAGTGGGGCGGCGACGGCTGGAAGCCACCTTGGATAGCGTCCACATCCCAACACGACAGTGTTCGTGCATCGGTACGCTCAAGCGCTTGCAATCTAGGCCGCTGGCGATCAATAATCATTAGGGGCGGGGCGCCGCCATGCAGACATGCAGAGCGATGAGCTTTCTTGTGCCACAGCAAGAGTTGCAGATTCCGTTGTGAATATTACTAGTACTTGTGGATGTGCGTGGTGTGTGCTTTCAAGGTGCACTATAAGAAGAGGTTCGGTCGGCAAACTGATGCAAACTAGATCTCACCAGACTCCAGATTGCGCGCTCCCGTGCATGAATTTTCTTTTACTTCATTTATTTTGGTGATTTGGACGGCGCGCTGTAACAACCCACCTTATTAAGAGCATGGATTAACTCTAAGAAATTAGGGTTAAGAAGATAAAGAGGAAAGGAGAAAAGAAATTGAAACGAAAAAGAGTGAAGAAAAGTTAAACTATGTCAAATTTGGTCAAACTTCAACCAAATTTGAAAGATTTGGAAAGTTTGAATATCAAACTCCCTGAAGAGTGTCAAACAGCAGATCTCGACAAAAGACACTCAAGTTTGAATAATGGAATTCAAATTCCACGAGAAAGACGTTGATTTTGAGAAGTCACACAAAATAACAAAAATGACTACTTAGCAATATTCAACAGTTTACATTTTGAAATATTGCTAAGCAAGTCAACCCTGGATCAGGAAATATAATACAATGTACATACTTAGCAGTGGAGCCAGGGTTGAAGTGTTTTGATGATGCTAAGAATTTATTTGGAGGACTCAAAGTTTGAGAGAAATGCTGAAACAGTCCAACACTTGGAATATTTCAGACTGAAATTTTCAGTGAAAGGGGGTCAAGTTTGAGGCCAAATAAAGTGTCTTTACATGTGATAACTTTGAATGAAAAGTACCTCATTTCAGAGATGGTGGTATGAGCTATAAAAATATGGCATTTGTTCTCATGCAAAAGTTTTGCAAGGTATTCAAATTTAAATTCGAACAGAGGTGTTTTGAATTGGTTTATCTGAATACTCAGAAAAACAGCATGAACCCTATTGGTCAGAGCAAAGTTTGGAAAGGTTAGAGGCCAAATCAGAAAAAAGTGCATTAATCAAAAATTGTAGAGAATTGTCAAATCGACAACTTCGCTTTTTGGTGATTTTGAAGTTCAGTGGAAGAATTTGGAGGAAAATGCACTGCAATTGCAGGTTCAGAGATCTTCAGTTTAACTCAGTGCAAATAGCAGAATTCAGAGCACTTTTTAACCATGCTAGCAGCTGAACCAAGGAAACTGCATAACATGAAAAAGGTAGATGGATGGACCCTCTTCAACTTCTATTTTGGCCGATTTTGATGTGTAGCTGAAGTTTCGGAAGATAATTAGATTTGTAACCAGCAGGTTTGGAGCAGCTTACCTGAAAACTGTGAAACTTGCATGAACCTGATCTGTTTGAGGTGGATTTCGATGAGGTTAGAGATGGAATTTGAATTCGCCCCTGAAACAAAAAAAATGTAGACCAATGTCAGACCTAAAAATTTTCTTTTGGGAGATTTTGATATACAGTGGAGAATTTTGGAGATAGAAGGGTTGCAAAGTGCAGGTTAAGAAATATCCAGAATGAACTCGACGCAAGCGGCAAATTTCAGAGAAATTTTTGGCTATGATAGAGGCCGAATTAGAGGGGGCGCCTGAAAGCAAAAGTGTAACCAAATGTCAGAAATACAACTTTGTTTTAAGACTATTTTGAGGCACAATAATGAAATCTGGAGTTAATCAGACCTAAAGATGGCAAGTTTGAGTACATCAACTGAAACTCTGCGTTTATGGCCTAAACTCAGCACAACAGCGATATTCAGAGCAAAATTTAAACTGTTTAAAGGCCGATTTGGGTGAAGTTGCCAACATGAAAGCTGGAGAGAGATGCTCCATATACAATTTCTCTTTTGTACCATTTTGATGTTCAGTGATGAAATTTGGAGAAGTGAAGGTTGCAAGTCTCGGGTTCAGACAGTTTAATGCCAAAATTCAGAAGCTACAGAATCTGCTCGTTCTTATCCTTTCCCCGAGCGATGTTGATCCAAATTCGCGCCCAAATTCAACGTATCCACGCGGCGTTCTTGGGGAGATCCAACAGCAGACTAGCAGGCATGACGTGGGGAGCCAAAGGCGTTTTGCAATGAGATAAATTGACCCCGAGCTCATCCAAATCGACTCCCTCCCGCCATTCTTCCCCTTTGCCCGAGCTCCCTTCCATGGTGAAACTCGCAGCGGTTGCTCAACCTTCGTCCAATTCCTCGCATACACATCCTCACCACACAAACAGCATCCCATTCGAATCACTCCCAAGTCGATTCCGCCACCGGAGCCCCAAGTTTCATGGTCATGTTCTTCCTCGGGCTGCAAGGGAGGGGCGCTGGTGAGTGGGGTTTTTTCCCTGTGCGTTGATGCAGTTCTGGTTGTTCGAGGGAGTATGGGGTGTGCGTGGAAGGTGTAGGGGTGGTTGGTGGGCTCGTTCCATGCCCTGGCTGGCCGGAACGCGCGCGCCGCCGCGTTCTCGTGCCGCGGCCATGGACGCCGCCGTGGAGCTCCCTGCTCCGACCGCCCAGGAGCCTAGGTTGGAGGTGCAGCGTGATAAGGAGAGTATGGAGGTTCTGTAGGCGCTGCAGGTTGGGGTGGAGAGGGGCTGGCGAGGTGTGTCGCCGTGGCCCCTGGTGCCGTCGTTGCCAATTCTCTATGCCGTAGAACAGAAGCGCGTGGGGATGAACGGAGCAGAGTGGGTCAGGGAAGTGTGGGGTATGGCCGTGGGCCCATTGAGTCGCTGGCCAGCTCGCCGCCGGCGAGGCAGGGATGGGGCGCCGCCGCACCTGTTCCTCGGTTCTGCCGGGTCTTGTGCGAGAGGAAGGAGAAACAGAAGCTGGACCCACCTGTCTCTAAGAGAAGAGAGAAGGAAGGGTGGAGGTGACAGAGTTAGAAAGTTCAGGGGGTTTTGTGCAAATAAAAACTAGTTTTAGTTTTCTTTTCCTATTAACTTGTTTTATAAGCTATAAATTGTAGAAAACTCCAAAAATATTCAAACCAATTTTATTAGGTTTATTTTATTTTCCTTTATGCATTACCTAGTTTTATAATAAGGGTAATATTTATTTATTTATTTCCTTTATTCTTAAAGGATTTAAATAAATACTTAAATCCTTATTTCATATAATAATAAAATATGGATAATGATTAACCAATTATTATAAATATATAGGAATAATAATAAATAGGTAATTAGGTTTTTCTTAGTATAGAATAATTGAAACTCACTTTAAATAAATGCTTAAAATTTGTTTTAGGGCTTAAATAAGTGGGATAAAATGTGTTAGGGTTTTTAGAAGGGTAGTTAGGTGTTGGATTGCAACTTTATCCAGAAGAAAAGTTGTGATCCATTTTCAAAAGTGTTTTGCATACACTGACTCTACATGTCGTACGCTTAGAACCTGAAGTCGAGGTCGTCTAAGTCAAGCTCGTCGAGCCGTCGTCTGAAGATTCGGAAGAGGAGAAAGGATGTTGATCAGGATAAAGCTTGTACAAGGACTCCAAGTTGAAGCTTCACCTTCCAAATGGTAGCAAGGCAAGCACCAGAGCATCTACGCCTACTAATTTCAATTAACTTATGCTAGTATTTTATGTACTACATCTGAATGCTTAGGTCTAGGAGTTGCGTGATCAACCCATTTGATGCATGTATACCTTCCTTGATTAAGGATATCTTTGCCACCTATTTAGAAAGATCACTCAAACAGTAGCCAACCACAGCCTATACCTAACTACAGTACCTCTATACCATCATACCCAATTGAGTAAAACAAGGTTCCTCTTGAATGCGCTCTATTGAGCGGAAGGTATGACTGGTCGTTGAGTGCAAAGCAGAAAAGGAGTTCTGGTTTTGTCCTGACTTCCAGAAATAAAGAAATAAGGAACTTATGGCATGTTTAACCTTGGTCGAGCGTTGAACATACTAGTCACATGCCGACTGAATGGGACCAGCTTGGTTGACCTAAATGTTTGAACCAAGTTGTACCCCACTCGAAGTGGGAAGTTGGCGGGGTCGTAGCCTGAAACCCGTGTTGAGATCAGGCCCGACGGGGAGTCCTTCACGGGGGTGCGAACCCGGGTCTGGGTAAGCTTGGTTCAGGGTTTAGTATCCTCCATGCGAAAGGTTGCCACGTGCGGTTTTCTAGAGACTCGTGTGTGACGTGTGATTTGGTAACTCCTACAGGATGTAAATTGATTCGAGTCGCCGCAATTCTCAGTTATGAATGCCACTTGATCTCGCTTAAGCATCGTAGAGTAATAAGATGCAACGTTCATAAAAGTTGAGAGTGTTGAACCTAGTTTACTTCATGCTGGTTTGATGAGGTACTAGATGTCATAGATTATAGTTCTGCTGTTATTTCCTTTTTAGTAGATATATATGTTCAAGAACAAAATGTTTTCAACCAACAAACCTGTCCACTCAATAAAGCCATGCATATCCTTGAATCCTGCTTTTATACCCGGTTAGTCGGGTAAGTCTTGCTGAGTACCTTCGTACTCAGTGTTTGTGCAATGTGTGTGTTCAGCTGCTTCGGGAGGAGCTCGGATTTCAAGACTTCAAGGCCTAGAGGATATGTTGAGTCCATATACCTCTAGATGTTTTCAAAAACTTGTTATAATGAGGCCAGATTAACAAGCAAACCCTACGACCGCAGGATCTATATTTTAAAAAACTCTATAGAACCGGTTTGCACTAAGGTTTGTGCTTATTGTGTAATAAAACTCATCTTTTATCCTTGATCTATATTCAACGTCCGTGTGTAATATCTGAAGCTCCTATGCAAAACGATTCTGTATTCATGTCTGAGACATGGTTGGTGGTGGTTAAATCGAGTGAAACCCAACGGATTACCGGATTTGTTCCGTTTTAAGAGCGTTAGTTAGATTATCTTTGTTTAAAGGTGATAAGACGCTCTTAAGCCGAAATAAATTGGTCGGTTCCGCCACAGCGCGGCGTCCTAGTGAGGCTGTGCTCGGCATCAGCAATCTGCATTGACGTCGATGCACCAATGGATCATATGGCAAAGGTTCTACCGGCGGCGGAGGGTGGAAGATACTGACAACAACCTATGTGCATTTAGAAAACGGGAATACCCAACTTTCAAATCCTGGCTACGCCACTGCCTGGTGGGCCACTGCTACCCGCCGTGCCCGGAGCCGCACCTCACCCTCGGCACCGGCAGGCACACCGACCCGGCCTTCCTCGCCGTGCTCCTGCAGGACGGCATGGGCGGCCTGCAGGTCCTCCTCGATCGCGGCGGCGGCCTCCGGGGCTGGGTGGACGTCCCGCCCCTGCCCGGCGCCCTCATCATCAACATCGGCGACCTTCTTCAGGCACGCACGCATCAGCTCAGCTCCCTTCTTTACCAGTCGATTTGGCTGTGAATTTTATGCACAAATAATCCATCGTTGTTTGCTGTTGCACCTCGCGCCGTGCCGCTTGTGCAGCTCGTCAGCAACGACCGGTTCAGGAGCGTGGAGCACCGGGTGCTGGCAAACCGGAGCAGGGACGCGGCGAGGATCTCGGTGGCGTGCTTCTTCAACACGGACGTGAAGAGGTCGACGAGGCTGTACGGCCTCATCACGGAGGGCGGCGACGACCCGCCGCTCTACAGGAGCGTCACGGCTCGAGAGTTCATCGCGCACTTCTACAGCAAGGGCCTCGAATGCCGCCCGCTCGCTACTTCAGGTTGCAGCACTAGCATACTCCAATAATAAAACCTGCTAGGCTGCTAGCTGCCCTATGCTACTCTTACATCAGACGAGATTATGAGATTACGTATTTTTCTAATTTATTTACGAATTTTTCTTATTTATTTTCTGTTTTACATTTATTTTTGTCATTTTAAAATTTTATTTACGAATTTTCCTTATTTATTTCCTATTTTACATTTATTTTCGTCATTTTAAAATTTTATTTACGAATTTTCATATTTATTTCCTATTTTAAATTTATTTTTATTATTTTAAAATTTATTTACGAATTTTTCTTATTTATACGAATTTTTCTTATTTATTTCCTGTTTTACAAATAGAAGGGCAAAACAGTTAATTTACACCTCCGTTACCCTCCGTTAGATCTCATTCCAACTAAAATGGTACAGAGATAAAAGAATGTTAGGGCAATGGTATATATATAACTCAAACTTTCTAGTGGTACTACGTAATCACCAACTTTTATAAAAACGCACACGTAAAAGACTTATCTTTTATCTTGGTATTACAGGCTTACCGCAGGGCCTTCTATGCAGTCACTGACTAACTTTGCAACCAAAAATGCATCCAACAAGCATTGCGACATTGATAGACGTTAGACATGGGCCTCGCTGTGAAAAGGGTCTTGCACCTCCACAGAACCCAATCCCCCTAGCACCCTACGACCTACGGCCCCAGCCTCCAGCTCCAGGCACCCCAGAAACTCAGCCGAGGAAGGCATTGCGTTCTGCGAGGTGCGTGCACAATCCCCCTTGAATCCTGGTTTTCCTGGCCGTTTGCTTTCCGATCTGTAGGAAATTCCGTTGCTTTCCTCTAAAAAAAAAGAAATTCCGTTGCTTTGGTAGAGTTTGTTCTGCGATAGCGCACTCTGAACTGCAGCATCAGAAACCAAAAAAGGCTTAAGCAGTGAGCATTTCCATTCCTGTGTTGTTGATCGTGCGATCTTGGTATCCCTGCCTCCCCGGGTTGTTTGAGGGTTTTCGGATTTTCGCAATGCAGGTTCTTGGCTTTCTTGGAAAGAAAGTTTTTTCATTGGTACTCAGAGTGAAGCGCCTTTCTTTTTATCTGGCTGTTCTGTAGTGGGCTTTTACCTCTTGATCTCTCATCTCTTCTTTTCTTGTGACTATTTCTTATATAAGATTTGCTCCAGTGGTCCCTTCCATGAAGTTTGCACGAATAGTAAAGCAGCCACCTAATTAATTTAATTTTTTTTCCGCCTGGGCTTTGTTTGGGCCCGGCCCTACCCGTGCCCTAATGAGATCCGGTCCAGGACCAAAGCCCAGGTACCCAGGTCGGGGGCGCAACAGACGTCGTTCACCCCTGATCCCGCGGCTTCCTCCCCTCCGCTACTCCTTTCCTTTGCCAATTTTCTCGCGCGCCGGCCGCCGGGTGAAGTCCGACGGCGCCCATCTCGCGCGATCCGATTTTGTTGGGCGCTGCGGCGGCGGCGTCTCCCTCTCTTCTGGTTTAGGCAGGCGGCGACGGCGGCGGGTCCCTCTCTCCCCTGCTGTTCCAATCCCATCTCGTCGGGCTCGGTGGCGGCGCGGGCCGGCTTCCTGGCCCCCGTCCACGCACTGTACGGCGACGAGTTCAGTCCGACGGCGGCGACACCTTCACCTCGCGCGTCCCCTCCTCCGATCTGATTCATCAGGCGCTGCGGCAGCGGCGGTGTCGGCGGTGGCTCCCTCTCTCTCCCAGTTTAGGCAGGCGGCATCCCCTTTTCTCGCGCGGCGGGCGGCGGTGGCGGCGACGTTTCAACCTCTGTCGACCAAGCGAGCGATCCTCGGCATGTGAGCTCTACGGCTCTCGCCGACGCTTCAACCTCTCTCTCTCTCTCTCTCTCTCTCTCTCTCTCTCTCTCTCTCTCGATCGAGAACGACCGAGCGATCCTTTCCTAGCGCTGCCTCCTCGACCCCCGTTCTTGTAGTTCACGAAGCTGCTGGGGCTGCCAAATCACTGACGAAGACTTGATCAAGATTTCGTCGTGGATTGCGTCGGGAACCTCACATCCATATCGTTGTGGGTATTGGCTGGAATTACAGACAAGGGCGTTGTTCAGCTGGTGAGAACTGGAAGCTTCTGATTAGCTTGGAGCTGCCGTCTTGTCGGTATTAAGATTGAAATCAATAGCATTTTTTTACAACAAAAAACTTAAACGAAATGGTCTCTGATGTTTTAATTAGCCTGATTGTTTTTCTCTAAGTGTACGTAAATCAATTTTCTTCAGCATCTGAATATTGGTTGGTGGGACATTCATCACAGACGAGTCCCTGAATGCAGTCGCAAATAGCTGCACAAATCTGAAGGTGCACTCTCTTTTCTGACTATGAACTTGGTTTGTTGGCCTATCGCAGAATCCATCCAATTTTGGTCCATGGCACATCTGCTGGAGCAGAATAAGCATAGCTATGACTTATCATGTGTAATTAGGTGATAAGTTATGCTAGGTAACAACTGAGCATTCCTTTTCTCATTTTTATGTGATCAGAATATGCATACAGGAATTGCAATAGCAGATGTGACTCTGCTGTTATCTTTGTTCCTTTTAACATTGCTCTTTCTCGAAGGTAGATTTCACAATCATAATTCAGCATTGGTGTGGCTTGTGCTAACACGCAAGGAATTCGGATACAAGGGGCCTATTCTGTCTTCTGCTCTTACTGAAATGATGCAGACCATAATTTCTTATTGTTGTGCATCATTCTTAGCCAATGACTATTCTTAGCAGTCTGGTAATCTGCCAGGAAGGCATTCCATCTTTGCTCAAAGGTGGCAGGTGAACTACCATAATATATAAGTGGTCTGAAGGCTTCCACGGCTTTTTTGCTAAGATGCTTCGGCAAATTTTCCTCCACATGCCATGAACAAATGCGAGGATTAACACCTGGTAGCACATGCCGGATAGCTTTCAACATGGAGTAGTCACCATCAGTGATTATGGATTCTGGCTTCTGTTGACACATTGCTTTCGTAAAGGCACCAAGCATCCATACATAGGAATCGACACGCTCATCTGAGACGATCCCACAGCCAAATACAGTTTTGCTTCTATGGTGGTTCATCCCAACAAAGGGAACAAAGGGCATCTTATACCTGTTCATCCGGTAAGTACTATCAAAGATGACAACATCACCAAATGATTGATAGTCCATACGAGATTGGCTATCACACCAAAACATGGTCTTCAGGTGTCCATCACCATCCATTTGGTAATCATAATAAAAGTCAGGATCATCCTTCTGCCTACTCTGCATGAGACCTAAAACTGTCATTGCATCACCATTAGCTATCCTTGATCTCTTGTACCTAGAAGAGAAGTTGTATGCATCCTTCCTAATGATGCCGACTTCACCATATCCACCATATCTGCACTGAAGAACATCCATAATGACATGCTTACGGATTCCAACTGCTTCCATTGCCATGATCTCTGTTTTCTGGAAATCCTTTATTTTCCGGTGAGACCACAGGAATGGAACTTCATCTTGTGTAGCTAAGCGATGATTGTGCTCATCTACAAAGTTAAGCACAAACCAGACACCTCGGGATCGATCCAGTTTAATCTCCAGTTTCGCCTGACATTCACACCGAGTTAGTGCTCTTGGTCTACGACTGCAAACCTCCTTATCAAGCCATTTGGCATCTCGTTGTCCTTGTCTAGAACACAAGAAACGCCTAAACAATAGTGCTCCTAATGGCTTGGCACGCCTCACCTTCTGCCTTCTAACACTAAAACCCTTGTCCCTTGCATACTTATTATAGAAAATGTAAGCCTCCACCTCAGATGAAAAGGTCCTTTTTACTATGTCCCAATACTCATCCAATGTAGTGTGCTGATCTGCAGCATGTGACATTGTCCTAAACATTTCCTTCTCGTAATCAGCATTGTCATCTTCCTATATACACAAATAGATGGAGTTTCATCATTATGGATATATGACATTTTAGTTAATATTTATTGTTAAAGACTATATGGACAGCAAACTAAAAGGAACAAAATCATTTTGTACTTGACCAGTTGTATGTTTTACCTCTGAAGATGGATTTCGATCCGACAATATGCTATCATCATCTGAACCGATATCATTAGCGGGCTCAAGATGAAAATCCAATTCCTCCTCATGTCCAACTTCACCATTACTATTCATGATGAGCAGTGACTGTAACAAGATCCCTGAAAGTTGACATAGATGAGCAGAAGTACATTAATACTGAAGTGAAACTCATGGTTTATACAGGTACATCAAAGCATTCACTATTAGATGACCACAAGTAAATTAATACTAAATTGGCCATCTGACTTTATATGACCCCTACTGTAATTGATTTTTGTTGGCTGGTTGACTTACTGCTATATGCTATGTCACATGCCTAGTAATAATAAAAAAAGAAGAGGACCAACTTTCTTTATCAGTCACTTGTAACTGTTTCTTAGTGCATATGTCAGTATGTAGAAGATAATCTAAAGTAAAGTAACTGCCCAGCATAACCACTTATGTGCCTTCTTTTGATATGGGAAAAAGGTACTTGCTTGAATTTTTTTAGATACCTTATCTAGCTATCTTTCAGGGGGGACCCATGAAGTTGTGACGCATGAGAATTGAAAATTCAATCTCTAGAGCAAGTGTCTGTTTGGCTCACAAGCACTTGATCGATTTTTACATTTGAATCTGTAGTGACTGCTAGCCAACAGGTGGACTTAAGCATGTACTATTGGTCGCCTAAAAAAATCCAAATTGCAACCAGTAACCAACAAGTGCTACTTGCGATGATGAAGATGATCGCACCAGGTACATACCTCGATGACACAGCTGCTACCTTGGAGGCCGCCAACTTCAAGTGCTGTCGTCCTCCCTCCACTCGGCTTCACGGAAATGCGACTCCGCAAATGGAGCAGGGGTGCGCCGGGTCAAGGTTGCAGTTGATTAAGGGCTCAAGCCACAGCTGTACCCCACCGCCGAGCCCGACGAGGAGGGGATGCTCGATGCTGCCGCTGGCGCTGCCGCTGTCGACGAAATCGAATCATGGGAGAGCCGGGCCGCCGCCGGACGCCAGATGAAAATGGACGGACCAGTAGGGAAGAGAGGGAGCCTCCCCCTCCGCCGCCTCCTCCGCCGTCGCAGCGCCCGACGAGATGGGATCGGAGCAGAAGGGGAGAGCCGGAGCCGCCGCCGTCGCAGCGTCCGGCGAAATCGGATCGCACGAGATGGGCGCCGTCGGACTTCACCCGGCGCGCGAGAAAATTGGCGAAGGAAAGGGGATCAGACTTGTTCGTTGCAGGGCAGCGTACCTGGGCAACGGGCTTTAATCTTGGATCGGGCATCGTTAGGGCACGGGTAGGGCCGGGCCCAAACAAAGCCCAGGCGGAAAAAAAATTAAATTAATTGGGTGGCTGCTTTAATATTCGTGCAAACTTTATAGAAGGGACCACCGGAGCAAATCTATTCTTACATTCCGTGGTATTATTTGGGGGAGCCTCAACTACTTAACCGGCCTACTTGATAATGGCTTGTAGCATGACTGACTTATCTAGTCATCCCACCTGCAGAAAATTCCTGGGAAGAGGAAGTGCTAGAGGCATGGGCAACTCTTGCGTCCCTGGTGCTTGTAAGAACTCTTTTTCAACTTTCTTTTGCCTGTTGCTTGAATCGTGCTGTCACCATAGCGCTGTTGATCTATTTGGGGGGCTGAAGTTCTGCTTCTGCCTACTTTGGATTCGGGGAACAATTATGCTTATTTCCTTTTTTTTCCTTGATGAATTATATATTTTTGTACTTTATTCGTTTGTAATTGAAATATGCACCGTTATCTGCACATATGGCACATACTCTTTTTTTTTTGTCCTGTTGATTTTGAGTAATCGTGCTTGTGCTAATTTCAGCTCCTGCACTGGTGAGAAAGGCTGATGATCCTGCTTTTGAATGGAGGATCTGTGGATTCTCAGCTCTACTTGAGAGGGGAGCTACACCAGCTAGCTCCGCTCTTTTTCGCTGCTATGGATATGAGTGGTATGCATCATAATCGTAAAGGAAATGCATATCAAGCAGGCATCATGCATCATCTTAAACCTCTGCTGTTTTTCTTTCTTTCTTTCTTTCTTTCTTTCTTTCTTTCTTTCTTTCTTTCTTTCTTTTTTTTTGGGGGAGGGGGGGGGGGGGGGGGGGGGGGGGTGTTGGGTTCAAACAGTTGTCTGCTGACACTACTAATAGACAGTGGCGGAGCCTCATTGGGGCCATAGAGGGCCATGGCCCCCCCTTGCCATGCAAAATTTGCATTAGTTGAACAGTAATTTGATGCTGTTCATTGATTTAGTATCTCAATTAACAAAGGCTGCCCCTCCTGATTCTTTGATCAGGCTTCGCCAGTGCTAATAGATTGTGATTAGGCACTAATTATCTTCCAATAAAGTCATTAGCAATCATAATTTTCTAGAAATTCCATCCGTTGCCGTACTCGAGTCTTGACATGTAGTTTGAGTTGGTCTTCTGCTCATTAATTCACTACCACTTACCAGGTTCCTGCAAGTGATCCCTATGCATGATAGACCTGGAGCTGAAAGTCCTTATGTCGCACTTGGACTTGTGCTGAGCCCAACAAAGTTGAAGTCGGATTACATCATTGATGCAGTGTTCGAGATATCAATGTACAACCATTCAAATGGAACCTATTGCGGATACAAAGGTAGGTTCCCAAACTTAGTTTCTCAAGCACACCATGTTATTACAAATAAATGTGGAAAGATATTACTTTGTAAAATTATTTGGAAAGACATTTATATTGTATTGAATCTATCATTCCAGCACAGTATGCATATATTTTGAAATATGATTGAATACATTTCTCACATTATCTTGAATTTCAAATATTATTTTGTTCACTTTGTATTCTCTCCTCTTTATTTTTGTCTGTAGACATCCTTTTTTTTACGCACTTCTCTTTTTAATAGTCTTTTCAGAACAGTTCAATTTTATTGTCTTACATCTATTTTGTCTGTGGACTTCCTACCTGATATTGACTGTTGAGGTATTTTTATTTTTTCCAACATTTCAGATTTCATATGAAGTCTTCCATTCTTATTTTGATAATTTTGTAATTGCAGCTCACTGTAAGGTATTCTATTTTTCTTTTTCTTTTGTAGTAAGGTAGTCTATTTCTATTTTTTTAAATGATAAACTTGGGATGGGACCAGGTCATATTGTACTTGTGCTATTTGTAGTTTAGATGTCTTATTAGTCTAATATTTCCACCTTTTTATCTATGAGCAGCTAGCTACAGCTTCGACGTGAACAGAACTCATTCGGAGAAAAACTGCTTGGTCCCTCTTGAACAAATGCTGAAATCATCTGATTTTCTGGTTGATGATATCTGTGTCTTTGCTGTGGGGATATTGAAGTTACATGTATATCCTTCTAAAAACACGTTTCTTTTTATGAAGAAGAAACATGTTTTGGTTCAAAAGAAGCATATCATAGTTCAGAACATCTTCCTCCAGAAGAAAGAAATCATCAAAGGCACATGTACCTGGAGCATTAGCAACTTCCTTAACTCGACGCTCCCGGTCCACTCTCCCTCGTTTGAAGTTGGTGGACATAAATGGTATGCATCTGTTATTAATTCCATTGTAAGTGGATCATAAATGGTATGCAACTGATGGAGCACAGAGTTGAGAAACTGAGAGGGTACGGTGCAAAAGGATGATCTCACGAGCAGCAGAAAAAAAGAATATAACAATGTCGACTCTGGCTCGGAAGTGTTCCACGGATTATAAACTTGAGAGATTTGACGCGCTTGATCTTGTTCAATTCAAATGTGGTTGCTGGTTAGCATTTCCTTGAAATCATGCTTAGTGGCGGTAAAATTGGGCTTCCTCATGGAAATCGTCGCCTGAAATATGAAATCCCTGAATGTTCTTCTATAAAATAGAAATCGTAGCTTGGTTTATATATAATTTCGTTTTTTTCTTCATTCGGAAAGCTAGAGCGAGACCATTATATTACTCTGGGAGGAGCTAAGAAAAACTGAGAAGTCCTATTCTTTGTTCTGATTTTTTGGTTTCTCTGATCTGACCCCTTCTGCTCAAATTAGCCAGCTACAGCCAATGCTTTTGTGGATCCATGGCTGGCTGTGTTGCTAGCTATTGTGTGTGGCACTAGGTTACTTCGTTTGGTTGCCAATCCAAAATTAAGCGATCGACAATTTAAACTATTATAGATCATAAGTTGATCGGCAGGAGAAAGATGTGCTTGCAACTTGCAAAGATGACAAAGCAGCAAGTAGGAAGCCTCACAGCATGAGATGGGAAAAAAGCCAACACCGAAAGGATGGAGCAGATGAAACAGAAAGCATGTGCACTCAATTTCACCGAGGAATTCGACATCCTCCCAGACTGCTACTTTGTTCCGAAAATAGAAACGAGAGCTTGTCCACACTGCAGGACCATTTGCACGGAGATGATGAACTCACGGGTCACACAAAGACGATGCAAATGCATGAGCCCTATCGCTTTCTGAGAAAGCCACCCTTTTTGCCACAATCTGTCCAAACTCCAAAGTCGACATCCATGGCCGCTGCTTTGCAAAACTCTGAATTTTCTTTCGAAAAATTGTACAAGGTTCCGTCTGTGAAAATGCGCAAGAACTTCAGCGTACGCGTGAGCTCTTTCCAGTTAGTTGTTCCTCTCCCAAAGACCAAACCAACGTCTTCTTATGATCACTGAAACTGTGTTCTGGGAAAGAAATGGCCGGGGAATCGAACCTCGCGAAGCAGTTTCCGCCTTTCCGGCCGGTGTAGATAGATGATGGCTTGCACATGACGCGCCTTGCCTGTTTGAGACCCAACACCAACGTGCACGCTGCACGCACGCCATGCCGTTTCGAGCTCGCGAGAAAGTAGGCAAGCAATTGGAATTAAGCTTTGCTGGAGAAGTTAAGTTAGACGCGCTCGTATCGTATCTTGTCCGGATGTGGTGATTACGTGCACGGTGCAGTACTGTTGAGCGTTGGCTAGTGCCGGCCAGAAATCCGTGTGAACTTGGTGGATGCCTCCTCCGTCTTTGCCACGAGTGCTTCGCTTCTCACTCGCATATCTGCTGATCCATTCTCGTCTTTATTGGTGCTGAAATTATTTACGAATATCATAAGAATAATCAGCGAGTCTAATAAAAGCTCTTGAAGCAATCAGGAGCTCATGGAAATTGAGGTAAGGTAATAATGGAATGAATGTATGATGCGGAACTGCAATATCGTTGCAGGTCACTATATGAAACCGAACACTATACACATGGCAGGTCAAGAAATTAAAGGAGAGGAGAAAAAAGTAAGAGGATTAAGAGAGGTTGCACAAGCAAATGTCACATTTGTGAAACCCATTTTCATAAAAAAAAAGGGCATACGATACGACTATATGGTCCCTTCTTTATTTTGGTTCGAAAGACTAATAACTTTGTGGAATTGGCCTGCATCCAATTTATACAGTGTTTCTTTTCACTTCCCCTGCCTATTTTGATTAGCTGCCATCCAACAACATTTGGCCATCTGTCCTTCAGCTAGACGACTTCACGCGGAGATTCCATTTTTACCCCTAGTTGTTCACTACTAGGCACGGCCCCCTCCTTTTCCCCTGGACGCCTCCAAAACCCCTCTCGCCACCGCGGCCAAGCGGCCTTGCTCCGAGCCCTCCAAACTGCGCCGCGGAACGCATTGCGAGGTGCGTCCGCTCAATCCCTCCCAGATCCCCCACCCTTTCCCTTCGATTCGTCTCTCGATTTGTAACAAAGTCTGCTCCTTTGGTTTAGCTTCTTCTGCGATCATGATCTATTGATCTGTAAAACTACATATGGAGGGGAAACGGAAGGAAGGGGCTTGATCGGTTTCTGGTGTAGCCCGATCCAGTATTCCTGAGTTGTTGGAGGGTTTTCTGCGACGTCAGTTCTTAGCTTTCTTGGCAAGAGGGTAAAGTTCGTTTCTTTTGAAGTTTTGAGCAGCGTCTTTGTTTGCGGAATGGGGTTTTACCTCCCGGCCTCTCTTCTCTCTTGTGCGAAATTCTTGTATCTGTGGTAGTCTCTTGGTCTTGGGTAGGATTTGTGGTTCGTGTCAGGAAAATACGTTATTGGTTCTTGATTCTGCATCGTTTATGGCCTCACAATTGGTTTCACGTGCAGAGGACTCTTTGGCAGAGGAAGTGGTAGAGGCGTAGAGCCATGGGCAACTCTTGTGTTGCAGGCGCTTGTAAGGATTCAATCGACCTTCTTTTGCTTGAGGATTAAACTATTCTGCTAGAATGTTGATTGCTACTTTAACTTAGTGGTGTTGGTTGGTTTGTATTTGGATTCAGATCCCTCATTATATGACATTATTGTCGATGAAATCCAGATAATCCCTTGAATAAACAAACATTGGGCAAAAATGAACTGTCGATCTCCAAAATTTCATTCCAGTTGACAGTTGATTTTTGATTTGGTGCTCTACAAGCTACCAGCTACCACTACCTGTTATGATGTTGTGTGACCCACGTTGCAGTATGTGTATGTAGAATATGATTAGCGGCATGTATTATGTGCTATTGCTTCGAAGATTTATTGTGGAAATAAACTGATTCATCGCTGCAAAGAAAATAAACTGCTTGACTTTCTAAGTTGCCCTCTTATCAATGGAGTGTAGAGAAAGAGTAGTGTGTGTATTATGTGCTAAGATATGCAAAAGCAGAATTCCACTGTTTTTTACTCCTGTTTGGTCAAATATTAATTAGATTGTTCTTAAAAATAATATTAATTAGAGTGTCAGGTAGTCACAGATGATGTTCTAGTGAAGTTAGAAGCAATCACATTCCGAAGAAAAGCCTTTCATTTTCTTCACTCTTGACTTCTAGTCTGAGTTGTTGATCTGCTCATTAATTCATCTAACAGGTTCCTGCAAGTGATCCCAATGCATAAAAAGTCTGGTGATAAGATTCCATACGTTGCTCTATGCCTTTGTGTAAGCCAAAACACCCTAAAGCCAGGTTGCACCTTGAGTGCAGTCTTCGAGTTGTCAATGTACAACCATTCAAAAGGGACTTATCATGGATGTAAAGGTAGTTCCTGAACTTATAGTTTCACGTACAGTCATTTGATTAAACTGTGAGTTCTTATTCCTCCGTGCTTTATAAGCTTCAGCAGTAACTCTATGAACTTGGAACCTCTGAGCATCATATAGTAATTTACCTTTGCAACTCAATCTGTGTGTAGAGTTTGATATATGATCAAATACTTGTCACATTGTCTTTAAATTTTCACACTATTTCGTTCACTTGATATTGTATTCTTGTTTGATCAATATTTCGAAGAACATAGACATGCCACTCTTAATATTTTGACCATTCTGATTGCACTTCACAAAAGCTAGCCTTGCATACATGTTTATTTGCTTTTCTAAATTAATTAAAGTGATTAACTATTTTCATGTTAGTTTCATGTGATAGTTTTCTTTTTGGATCAACTCCCCCACCTGTGGCCCTTGGTGGTTTGCTGTTTTTTCACTGGACCTTTTTTCTCTTCTTAATACAAAGATATGCAGCTCTCCTGCGTGTTCGAGAAAAAAAATGATTAACTAGGGGTAGAAGCAGGTTGTATTCTGCTTGGGCAATTTGTACCTTACAAATTTATAGGAGTATATTTCTCATACTGCTACCTTTATCTATGAGCAGCTAGCTACCACTTCCGTGTCAAGCAGAAGCAATCAGAGAGAAAATGCTTGATTCCTCTTGAAGAACTACTGAAATCATCTGATTTTCTGGTTGATGATAGCTGTGTCTTTAGTGTGAGGATATTAAAGGCAGATGTGTCTTCGCAAAGTAAGCCTATTGTGATTCCAAAGAAGCCTATCACAGTTCAGAACATCTTCCTCCAGAAGAAGGGATTCATCAAAGGAACCTACACCTGGACCATGAACAACTTCCTTGACATGAAGCTCCCAGTCCTTTCTCCTGCATTTGATGTTGGCGGACAAAAATGGTATGCATCTATTTTAATTCTGGTGTAATTGGTTCATATAATATGCATATGCCATTAGTCATTTCAGTCAGTTTTCAGTGTGCAAGTAGCATTCAACTCAAGTGGTTTTTGTTTAGAAGTACAAGTAATTATTTATGCCAACAACATTATCAGTGGATATTCTATTGTACTAGTATCATTTGTGGGTTTCTGCATCAACAGAAGATCCCTTGTTCCTACAAATATTTTCACATTTCATATCCCATTTAGATGATCTAGAGTGTTATCTGTGTATGGAGATGAGCAACTCTGGTACTAGTATGTTTTGAAGAACCAGTGATTCATTCCAGCCTATTAAATATACTCTTTCTGGAAGTTTAATCTTTTTTAACTGTCACTTGACATGGGCACATGGCTGCCAACAATGTCACCTTTTCAAGGAACCAGCATTATACTTCCTTCTTTTCCTTTTCTTACCTGTCAATTATAATGGTAATAACAGATTGTTTTTGTTCCACTTCAGGCATATCAACATGCATCCACTTGGTGACAAATATAGCACCAATTCGCTTTCCCTGTACTTACACCTGCATGGTGGGAAGAAGCTCCCTCTCGAGTCTGGAATGGTGATTGAACTGACTCTATGCATCATGGACCAGAAGCATGGGAAACACTACACAGTTACAGGTTCAGCTCCCCATAACATCTATCGGCCTCATGGAATCAATTACCTAGTGCTTGCTTCTTTTTGGATATGACCTTACTTTGTGACAATCGCAGGTCGCTTCGTGTTTGCAACCGAAGCAAAGAGTGGCTGGGGATGGTCCAACTTCATTCCACTGAAGACACTCATGGACCCATCCAGAGGCTATCTTGTGGGATCAAACTGCATTCTGAAGGCAGATGCCACTATCATTGGGTCATCCAATGACGGCTAGACCTTTCATGACCTCTGAAAGGAACAGTGCCTTTGCACACTTGGAACAATTATCCGTGATGCATATATATGGTGTCTATGCTGGTAGAAATGCCTGAATCGTGATCTTATTATGCATGTTAATGAACTGAGCTCTAGGGGTTGAGAAACTCTGGAAGGTTGGTGTGCGCTATATGTGCACATTAGTGGCAGACAAATAGCTCAAAATGGATGATTTAAGTATCTTGGTTTGTGTTCCGTACATGCTGAGTTCCTGTTATATATCCCTTTGTGATTCAGACTATCAATTGACCATTCATGTGCGCTAAGAATTTTTTTTTTTGAGCGAGCGCATAATAAGGTCTCGCGGACTTGAAGAATCTAAACCAGCCCAAGTTTTTGCTTTCAGCCAGCAAAAAAGGCCCAAACAGGCAACATCAAGCCCAAGCCCAAAGCTATGTCTCCGGTCTCCGTCGTCACGCGCGTCAACCTCCGCGTGCCCAAATTCCCCATTCCCTCACATCGCCGATCCAGCGCCGCGACCCGCCATGCCGGCTGCCGCCGCCGCGCCCGCTCCCGCACCGCACCCTCCTCCGGCAAGCCTGGACGCGCGCACGGGCGGCCGCATCCTGCGCTGCGCGGCAGGGCACCTCCTCCACCCTGCCTCGCTCCCGGCGCTCCTCCTCCCGGCGCTCCTCCTCCTCCTCTTTCGCTCCGCGCTCCTCGCCGGCACGCTCCGCCTCGCCTCCTTCGCCGACCGCGACCCGGCCCTCCGCTCTCTCCTCGCCCGCCTCTCCCCTCCCACCCCGCCATCGCCGCCGCCTCCCCCGCACCACCTCCCGCGGCGCCGCTCCCCGTTCACCTCCCCCTCGTCCTCCCTCTCCGACGACGATGTCCTGGTCGGCCCCCTCGATCCCGTGGCCTCAGCCCCCTCCCGACGCCGCAACGCCTCCTACCACCATGTCCTATTCACATCCTACTCCTCCGCGTCCAAACCCTACCCGGTGCCGCTCCCCAACCCGATCCCCGGCTCCGCCTCCCCCTTCTTCCTCGCCGTCCACAACGAATCGGCGCCGCCGAAGCCCGCCTCGCCGCGGGGCAACGAGCTCCGCTTGCTGGACTTGACCCGGCGCGACGCGGCGGCAATCATCAACCTCCTCGCGCTGCTCTCCTCCGCACACGTTCTCGCGATCCTCGGGTACCTCGCCGTGCACTCCACCGCACTTGGCGCAGTGTTTGCGTCCGTCGCGGGGCGGCACGTGCAGGGGCAGCGGCGAGGGTTCATCCTCGCCGGCACTGCCAGGGGTGCTAGGCGGCTCACGGGATTCGCGTTCCTCCGGTGGGCGACCCGGGATGCCGTTGTCCAGATGCTCTGTCTCTGGTTCTTCGCCGATGTTCACGATCAGGCCCAACTTTTCAGGCTCTTTGTGGTCGCCAAGCTCATGCCATTCTCGGCATCCGTCAACCCATGGCTTGCTGCAGCAGTTGCAGGCCCAGAGCTTGATGGTTTCTTCGTCGCGTGGGCTGTGCTTGATGCAGTCATCTCGGTGTTGTTCACTGTGGTGCCATGGGTGGTTGTCATGGACCGTGATCCGCGGCCACCTGGGCGCAATGCTGTGAAGGAAGGGTGCTATCTTGTCTCTCTGATGGCAACCGATGCCACATTGCTCAAGTGCTGGGAGACAGTTGTTTGTGGCAGCATGGGGCGGCTCATAATGGTGACATTTGGTGGAAAGGTTCTTGGTGGATTTCTCCATGCGATTGCGGAGGTTTACTTCATGGTGGTGTGGCTGTTATTCTACTTTGCGGCAAGGTGTAAAGAGGTGCGGCTGGGCGGGCGTCAGTTTGGACTGGAGGATGTGGCAGCTGCTATTGATGGATTTAGGTAGTGGCCAGCTGCTGGTGGCTGCTTGGTTCTCAACACATGAGAGGTATATTTCATGCCTCATAGTGCTCATTGATGACACACTACTGGCCTTGGCGCAGTAGATGTTTTTTCAGTTCTCTTGATCTTCTAAATCTTGCTGGGATGGTACATGATTCAGATGAGGAAAAGAGAACTTGACAATGTTGTATGTACAGTTTTTTGCTCTCTGGGGGTGTATTTCATGTATAGACACACCATGTGATAGGTGTTGTAGCTCCAACATGATTTGTGAAGTTTATACATCCTACGGTCTGCTAGCAAAGTTTTCCTTGGTGTTATGAAAGGCTGAAGCTTGTGATGGTGTTTGTTCATCACCGGTGAAACTGTTGATATGCACCTTGTATGGAACAATAATATTTTTTTCTCCAATAGATGTGATAGTATAATCACAAATGATCAGAAAACCTCTGCGATTTGCAGAGAATACCCATGAACATCTTACCATCTGTTGTGTTTTTTTTGTTTATGCGCAAAGTTATGGGCTAGTATATACTTCTTTCCTTAAGGTTTTGATCACCTGACCGCTTCATACCATCCGTTAACCCTTTATTCAGTCTATATTTCAGTTTTTGCAGTTGGTTGATTGATCTAAAATTGGTAGTTTCAACCCAAGTTATTGGAAGTGTATGTGCACATTTTGGATTGATTAGAAGAGTAATAACAGTTTCTTACCATCATGACCAATGTACATCCATGTTGGCCCTTGCAGTTAATTTTTAAACTGTTCTCTGTTCCCCTGTTGCATTTCAACATTTGAGCTTAGGACAAGAATATAAATTTTGACCTAGTTCAAGCTCATATGTGATCTTTATTTTGTGTGACAATTCCATTTTGACTTGTGTTCCTTCTAGCTTATATCATGATGACATATGTCAATATATGTAGATATTACAAGGGAATAAAATTGACTTAAAAATGATGTGTAAACTTCTCTATTACTCATATGGGTCTCAGTTGCAGTGTACAAGTGGACCATGTTTTGCTTGTCCTGGATCAATTTTATGGGCCTTGATTGTACTGCAAGACTGTATACTAGGTTTTGCTGCCTAGGCCCTATCTTTTTATGCTAGTTCTCATTTTGGTCCAGTAGGGTTTGTGGTTCTTCACCTGTATACATCAGTATCTGTATCTGTATATGTACTTCTTTAAGCAATCCTGTTAGATATCCATTTCAAATGCGAGATAGCTGTATATTACTCCGGCAGTAGTCAGAACTCATCTGTATCTCATTGCAAATCCCCCCTTTATCATTCTATTTAGATCGAGTGATCAGCATCAGCTGCTTCTAGGTTTTTAAGGGCATGAAAGTTTGGACCGTCAGAAACGTGACAATTACTGGTTTCTTAACTTTGTCAAAGTGCAAAGGTTGAATGTGATTTCAGGCTTCTAGCTTGATACATATACATGGAACAGTATATATTACTTGTAGAGAATTCTTTCAAATGCGGAACATCACATGTTATGCTATTTCTTTTCATACCTTTTTAACATAATGACCATCGATTTCAGTACATTTTTTTTCTGAGGAAGATACAGAATAAATCGTAGCCTGGTTGGTAAATGAGTATATTGAAGAGAAGCTAGGTTAGATCATAGACATGTGCTACATTCTCTGAAGCCAGCTACATGAGCCCCACCCCTATTTCTCGGTCACCTCTTGGAGCACCAACTGGCAACTGTGTAATTGGTTGGCAGCTGTCGAACACGCACCCATTGCGAAGCTTCCGGATGGACCAAGCCGTGAGGATCACACGAACCGCCGCGTCGTCCCCTTGTCTGCGGCGAGCCGTCATCTCCAGGATCTGCTGCCCCCTGGTTTACTTCTACTCGTGGAGATGGCCGATGCACATTTACGCGTGCTGTGCTACCAAGGGGCAATGGCAGACAGCCAGTCTGCCGCCGGGGTTCATTCGCATGTAAACAGAGTTCAGCACAAACTGCAAGTCTAAATTCGCATCAGCAAGGTGCCGATTTTAATTCAATCCAATAGCCTTGATTACACATGATTCACCATCGCCTTATCCTCAACATACAGCAACGGGATCCGGTGGTGCAAGAGACCATCCGAGGTCAAGTTCGTCAGCTGAATAAGTAGCCAAGAAAAAGGACTAGGCTCAAAGGGACTAGGCTCAGCACAAATTTCATATGAAATACAGAAGTCAGTGTTTAGCAAGCAATTACACTATATTTGATAAAAGTATAAAACCCATCTTCTAGTCTTGTAAGACACCTGTCATTTCCCTCGCTGCAAATGGTTCAGAAAGTTTCAGAAAGTCAAAATTGAAGTACTGTATACCTGTAACTATAAGAATTTCTAGACAGGAGGAATTCAGCTTCTGGTAAGCATAAAGCTTTCCACTTCTGTGATACTCCCTCCACCAGAAACTTAACCTCAAAGGAAAAATGGTCCTCTCTAATAGAGTGAGACAGCAAGACTATTTCTCGGCACCGCCCTTTTCTTCTGAACTTCCCTTGAGACTTGCAGACCTCACTGGCAGTACGCTACGTCGCTCTTTGCCACCTGGTTTAGCCGACGCGTTCCCGTACCATATCATTCCAAGAACAGCAAGGACCATCCCAAGAACCACCTGAAGATTCAGGCCCTCCTTGCCAAAGAAGAGAAACCCAAGGGACAGAACAAGAACGGTCTTCATGTGGCCCAGGACTTGGAAGGATACAGCAGAAAACCGGCCAATGCAGATGAATTGGCTCAGATTGACGCCAATGGCAATGAAACACGACAGCGTAAGGAAAAACTGCAGAATCAGGGAAACACTATGGTAAGGATGGCATTCAAATGATCAAATCCAAAATTCTGATGCAGCGAAGGATGATATTTGAATGAAGCCAGAGTTGCGACTTGCTAGAAGTTATTGCTATCAGGCCAAGCAGAAAGATAGAGAAATTTCAACCACAACATAAGTTCTCCATAAACTTATGAACCATAACATGGGCATAATTGCAAATTTTCAACCAGCTAAATGCAGGATAATCACACTTTTATCACCAAGTAAACAGGAAAACAAATTATTCATAGAGAAGGCAGCAGATAAATTGCCATATGATTGTAGAAGTAAAAACATTGTTAAGAAATTTCCCTTACCAGAGCAAGAGATGAAAAATTGAAGTGATCCACCCTTTTGCCTGTCAACAAGAAATCTACGAAAGGTCCCACTAGCAGGAGGGATCCTGCCTGGGCTGGAGCAGTGTGGCCCAGGAGGTTGAATGAGTTCAGAGAGTACTTCCTCTGGAGAAAATGAACATACTGCAAAACGAGCAGAACGTACAAAAGAATAAAGATTGCGACCTTTTTTTAATAAGATATATGACAGGACCAAAGTTGAAAACTGACAAAGTAATTGAATGAAATTATATGTTCGATACTGGGGACTAGAGTGATAACTTGTAAAGATTATAAGAAATAATACAATGAGGACATTGCATCAAGTCTTACAGTTCATAAACTGGCAAATACCAAGTATTGGCATGGTGAGTAGCTAGCTATATTTGAATTTTAGAGAGCTAAAGTAGCTATATCCTAATGTCTAAATAAAAGAGCTACATTCTAAAAAAGCTGCAACACCAACGAATGATTCAGTAACTGGCTAACTGCTATTTGTTCATAACTTTGCAGTGAACGAGCATCACTATAAATATCGTACCAGAAGCCATATTTCAATACTTTGTCCTTTGAAAAGGTTTGAAGTACGCCCAAAAAAATTGCAGCTAATTGCAAAGAGAAGCACACAAGCAGTCATAGCAAGAAATCTAAGTGGTGATTCAGAACATAAGAAATCAATATACTAAGGTGGTTAAACTTACATATTGTTGCAAAGCTGTGCTCCAAACAGCTATAACAGCCGCAATTAGACCTCTTGCATTCACACTGACATCAGTGACTGTGCAGACTGCAACTCCTATAAGCACAACCAATATGCTCAGCTTTGTGTCCCGGGAATAATGTACATGGTCAAAGACAACCTCCAGAAGACATGATGCAGGTATCATGCACAGCTTTGCTATCTGAGCAAGGGAATAGAATGGATTTAGTTGTTAACAATTCAAAAATCAGAGCATAGGTACTAAAAGTGCACTAACCTGATAAAAGCCCACAGAGTTCCACATCAAGCTCACATTCATCCCAACAATCGACAAGTTTGAAAATATGACAAATTTGATAAGATCTGCTAGCGGCAGGTGGGAAGGCTGGCTCAGGCCTAACCACCGAAATACAATAGTCATCAAGGTGGTAGTCACAAAATGAAGCCCAGTTAAAGTTGTGGCTGCAAAGAAGAAACTGTAAGTAATGGCATGAAAGGAGATATATCCAAGTTCAATTCACAGTTGTTGAAAAGGTGCAGAAATATCATAGAATTGCAACTACCTAACATACTGCAAGAAATTAAATAATGCTAACATGTTAGATGCCATTAACCATCAAAAGACACACTACTAATTTATGCCAAGGAAGTTTCATCTTAGCAGCTAGAAACAGGCTTCACCTTTTGAGGTTCAGCAGGAGCTTCTGCTAGCCAGAGCACTTGATAAGTTTATTTTACAATTATTCTTCACTCATAAACAAGGCAAATGTGAATATTTAGATGCAATTTTGTAGAATTTGTAGTTGAAAATAAAGTCTTATTGACAGAAGAGCATACAACATTCATATGAAGTTAGGGATCCCTTTTCTTTAAATAAATTTAAATATTGCATTGGCATTGTTAAAACCACTAACAGTTTATTAGATATTTCACTGTTTCAGTTCAAAATCGTGCTAAGGAAATTGTACATACAAATAATGAAGAGCCACCATCCTACTAAAACGAAAACAGGATAAGACTAATTTGTTTTTCAAAACAGAAAAATATGAATGCAATTCAGCTTGAACTCTGACAGATGCGTAAGAATATACAGCACAAGATAACTCATTAGAGATTTGATAAATAAATGTTCACTAAACCACAGACATACCGAAACTAAATCCATGAGTAGCCATTAAAGCTTTGTTGACCATGATGATTCCAACTGATGTAGTAACATTGAAACTCCATGCTGCGAAATCCAAGGCATTCTTGTCGGATTTCTTCAGAGAACTCATCTCTGTTTTCACAGACTCAATTCAACGCTTGCTGAATTATAATCTCCAAGGGAATCAAGCCATAAGATTAAGGAATCCAAGCTTGAACTGCAGAAAAATGAAGTGATCAATTATATTATATGTGCGTAAATGTAGTATAGAACAGAGCGTCAGTGCAAAAGTTAACCAGAGCAGTTCATTCAGTAAGCAGAAGTATCTTTATGCAGCCATGCAACACCGATACGGATAGAACGATTGGGATATCAGGTTATGCTATTTTCCCAGAAAACCCAATACATGGATACGCCTTACTGTCTAAAAAGAAACAGTGATAAGATGCTCCTATATTATATCTCAGTTCTATTATAACATGCTGGAAGGACTTTCAAATTTAGGACATACTAAAGGGCATACTGACTAGCAATAAGCTGTTAACTAGTACAGCTTGTCTGGTTCATCCTCCACCTAGGCTTCTTCATCCTCATTTCCTTCATTTTGAAGCTGCTGAAGTGGTACTGTCACATGTGAGCGCACTCTAATTCCAGACTTTGATATTTGAAGCAAATGTGATTCAACTCTGGCATAGCTTCCATTGTACTACCGAGAACAATGCTTGCATTTGAATAGCACAATTCGTCATACAAATGTTTCCAGAATATTGGCATGATTCCACAATAACCTAGCAATACGGATCAGTTCCTGACGCATCCTAAATCAGAAGACCGGTGGCTTCGGCAAGGAGGGTAACGATCTGGAAAAAGGGAAAGGAGAAGCACGCGAGCCTAACCATAGCTTGGGAGAAGCGGAGTGGATCTGGAAGTTGTTCCTTGAGATCACGCCGAGAGGACAACGGGTCGACACTGGATCTGCAAGATGGGCTAAGCAGGGTTGAGCGGAGGAGGCGGCATCTGGAGCAGGAGAGGTGGTGGTTGCGGAACGGGGCGAGGAGGCCGCCGGCCGGGCTAATGAAGAGAAGAAAGAAGAGCAGGGGAAGGAGAAAAGGGGGGAGGAACTCACCGCCGCTCGCCGACGACTGGCCGCCGGCAGGTGGTGGAGGTGCTCGCCGTCGCCGGTCGCCGCTGCGCCTGCGCTGCGGTGTGCAGGCGAGGCCGCGAGGGAGACGCTGTCAGGTGGCGGGCTGCGCGATGCGGGCCGGAGGGAGGAAGCACCGTGCGGGGGATAATTAGTATTTGCCCCCCTTGGTTAAATCGCCATGATTTCGTTCTCAAGTAAGGTGATAAGAAAATGCTGCCATATCTGCCTTCGAAATGTTTATATGCATAGATTCTGTTTTCAGGTGAGGTGACATGAAATTTGTTTTTTGTGTCGTAAATGGTAAAGATGAATTGGACTTCATCCAATGTTTTAATTTGATTTATGTGTTCTCCGGAAAGAAAAAGGTGAATTCCGCGGGAGTTTGTGGCAACTCCTAGGAATGATGTCCATGTTTACTTAAAGTTCATGACAAGATTCATGCGAATTATTTCTTTCCAAGGAAATAAATAATGGCTATTGGCGATTAAAATTATGTTTCTAGTGTTTTTATGCAGTTATAATATGGACTACAACTTGAAATTGTTCCTCCTATGACCATTAAAGTTGCATCGCGCATGGCATATTGTAGCTCAAGTACTATAACCATGTAATGGTATGTAACTGACTAGGTTTTTGCCGTAGCAAGATCTAGCCGCTCACCACGAAATCAGACCGGTGAGATCCAATACAATCATTAACATGATATCTCATATAGTCATTATTATACTGGGTCTAGTGTATTTGAGTACGAAAGTAGATGGATGAGATCCAATACAATTATTAACATGTATCTCGCATTGTACTAGTTCTAGTGCATTTGTAAATGTAGAGATAGCAAAATAAAAAAAATAAAAACCTGGAGCTTATTATTTATAAGCTACAATTCATAAGTTGAACTCGACTTAGAGCAAGACTAATGATACAGAATTTTTGCAGCCCATATCTCAGCCTACTCATATAATGGTTTAACTCTTCATCATTAATACATGACCTACTTATCTTTTTTACAGTTTTTTATTCTTGTGCCGAAGCTGGCTGTAAGCTTACAGCTTACCTCCCCTCTCTCTTCACTCCTTTCTTCTCCACCTCATCATTCAGCTTATTTATAGCTTTTTATAATACTTATTCTTACAGGCGTAGTACCTGAGTCTGACAATCACGAGATCATCTTCAACCTTCGTTGTTTTCTCTTTCAGTGTCATCTTCTCTCTCTCATAGTTCTATGTGCGCTTGAGTCCTCCCGTTCTATGGCATGGCCATGCTTTACACTATAATCTCTTCTTCCTTTTATATGACTTATTTTGTATTGTTAGGATAAGAATTTGATCGATAATTACGCTACTAATATTTTTTTATTATTTATGTGATACAAACTTATTACCATAAGAAAGTATAATTTTAAACACAAATCTAATAATATCGACTCTATGTCATAAAATTTATATAGTAAGAATAATTATTCGTTAAAATCATGTCCTAGTAAATAAAACACGTGCTATATAGGAAGTAGAGATTAGAATGCACGTAACTCGATGCATACAGTCTACAGCCTATAGATGATCCTACTGTCAATAGTGTGAACTTGATGCAACTTTTTTCGCATCACAGGCTAGCTAGCCATCTCAGTAAGATGAACATGACGTGCAAGTTAAGGCAATCGATAGAGATCCTATTGCTTACTTTACGGGAAAAACCGGTTTACATTCCCGAGCTATCGCAAAAATTTGATTTTCAACTTTAAACTATAAAATCGGATAAAAAAGACCATCCAACTGTTCAAACCGGGCAAATTTAGCCTTTAGGGTAGTTTTGAAGGCGGTTTTGTATTTTTTAAGAAAACTAAAAAATTCTAATTAGATCTAAAAGATTAAAACTAATTTATTTTAAATCAGAAAAATATGAAACTCGTACTAAATTTTTTCTAAAAATTTTACCTATCTATTTTTGCTCTATTTAAATCTTCTTTATTCAAAAATAATAGGCAAAACTATGAGAAAACAAATATTATGAATATAAAAAATTGGATCCGAATAACTGACAAGGATAGTGCCAATAGATAGGTTACATTTTTAGAAAATGTTGGTACTCATTTCATATTTTTTATTTATAATAAATTACTTATGAATTTTTTAGTTTAAATTTGAATATTTTTAATTTTTACAAAATAGAAAACCACCTTCAAAACCAGACTAAGGGCCAAATTTGTCCGGTTTTAACAGTTGGATGACCTTTCTTATCCGGTTTCGTAATTTAAGGTTGAAAATCAGACTTTTGCGATAGTTCGAGGGTGTAAACCGGACTTTTTCCTTATTTTATCTGCAATCAAGAGAAACCAAGAGGTGGTTTTGTGGCAGAACCACCTGAATTAATCCGGCTCAAGTGCGCTAACCATCGCCACGAGGGCAATCAGGGCTAACTCGCACTTCAAACGGAGTAATCCATAGGTCTGTCGGGTAACCTCCCGATACAACCACGGGTTTGCCGATCGAAACAACACATACAAAGTACTCACAGGAAGGTGAGTCCAAAGAATACAACATTCCAAAAATTTTACATCACAGGGTTCAACATAAATTTATTATTACAGACCAAGTTCGAATTCGTAAAACAAGTACTTCAGAGTTTAAAAGTAAACGAGTTCTTCAGAGTTCATTGCAGCGGAAAAATAAAGATAAACTACTCGACGATACATGATGTCTCGATGAAGCCCGTACGAGACATCACTCGGCATTATTATCATTGGCCGGGGACGCATCCCATTCCACCGACCAACCAGGAGAAAGAGTACACGGCCAAATCAAACTAGCAACCATGTCCTCGAAAGTATTACCTGAAAACAAGCCACAAGCAAAGCTGAGTATACTAATACTCAGCAAGGCTTACCCGACTAGTGGAATATACTTAGCCGACTCCTAGACATGCAAGGCTTTTGACTTGAGGGGTTTGTTTTGCCGAAAAGCATATTCAAGTAGGTCCTTACTTTTAAATATTAGCTCCAGATTCTAGTTTTTCTTTAACCATTCTAGATAAGCAACTATCCAATACCATACATGGTGGAAGAATTAATTTGCATCCAACAAGATTAATCATCATCATTGTTCCTCTTCTTATTCTATGTGGTAAAAAGGTCAAGCAGTCTCAATAACCGCGAGAAACGGACGATTCGAATCGAATTTCTTAACCTTGTAAGGCAGACCCAAACACACGTCACGTGGTTACTTCCAGAGTCACACGTGCAACTTTTCCTTTCAATTTCCGCTTCACGGAACAGGCCCACCGACCTCGACTACACGTCCCCATGGACCACGGACCCGGCCGGGCCATGGCGGCACATGCACCCGCCATTAGCTAGATGTGAACGAATTCAAGACGGTGGGGAGTATATTCCGGCCTCGGTTTAATCCAGTATGTAAGCTTACCGATTACCATATTCTCGGCATGTGGTTAGTACGTTCAAAGACTTAACCACCACTACCACACACTACGGCCTTAGCATTTTTCTCTAAACAGACGGGGCCTCAATCATCAACATGAACATCGCACCATAGCCCCATCCGTCGACCTTATGATTGCAGCATGTAGTAAACATTCAACTCCTATATTCTCGCGAGTGACAGAAAATCACTCGATTTTTACCGGAGTCCTATTAGCATAGCATTCTATCGAACCTCATATCTAGTGTTCAGATCATAGGAACCTAAGATCATGCAACTAAGTTTTCATTCAACTCCTATAAACTTAATGCACAAGCAATATAGAGTAATAAGTTGCATAATTTGAAAAATAGGGTTCATACTCCGGGGCTTGCCTTCTTGAGCAAAGCTAGCCTTGGGCTCTTCCGAACTCGGATTCGGGTCTTCGAAAACTTCAGTTAGATTTACTTGAGCTTCACGCTGCTCACTCTCGGACTCGGGCAACAGCTCATACGTTCCGTCAGCGAGAGTAGTCGATTCTATATGAATGCACAAGTGTGAGTTGTAGTGATGGTATATGACATTTATTTTCTTCACGATAAAGTTGCAGTCCACAAAAATATAGAATTGGTTGTAAAGTTACATAGTTAAGATTTCTTGGGCAATCGTTAATAGAGTATATCTTAAACCATTTAACTTCATTAAACAAGAAGGGGCTGTGCTATATTGGAAACTTAATTTTTCTAAGTATAAATATGGATTAAGCACAAACACTGATCTAGGTAACTTCTGGTGATGAAACTTTTATTCAGAGTACCACATGCAAAGATAAAACCACTGCAAAAATTTTAGGCATTTTTGTGTAGCAGATTAAAGATGAAAAAGGTAATACACAGCCATTGCTATAACCTAATTATTTCTATACTGAACAAACTATACAAGTATTGATTGTAAAAATTTTATAGGGTGTTAACCTTGCCATATGTGTGTTCCTTTAAATTTTTCAGATTTTATTGTGCATGACACAGAGTATAATAATTAGGACAAGACACACATATTTTAATAAAGATTAATTTCTACAAGATGTTTTACAGAATTTCTGAGTATGAAACTTTTATACAGTATGTTCTAACCCATAGTATCCTATAGTAAAAATATGAACATTTTCCAAACATAAAAACTAATTACTTTGACTTAATATACTTTTCCACCACAAAAAAGTCCCTAAATATTTTTGCGGGATCTAGGCATTAATATAAGAGCTCTGGAAAAATTTCACAATATAAATCACAATATAACAGTAGGTGAAATTAAATCTACCCATTTATGGCATCAACCAAAGTCTAACAAAAAGCATAGCTAGAGATGGGATTTGATCCTGAGATTTTTACATTGGCCTACACATCAAGAAACTAAGCCACTATCCAGAAATTAGATTCAGCACTGGTCTACAACAGTGGACACAACTAAAAGCTATTAAACCTTCCATTTAATGTAGAACAAAATATAGCAAGCATCTAAAGAAATGTATGTAACAAAAGTTGTAGATTTTCTTCTAAAAATTCCAGAACAGTTGAGTTTGTACTTTTCCAATTTTTATACGATTTTATATGAATTTTACAAGTTCGCTGTTTTTGAAACTAAAGTTAAAACACTGGTTTGCACATATCCCCTGGAAACTTGCATGCAAACCCTTTTAAAGATTTCAATTGTTGTAATGTGGTCCCTGGGCGGCGCTGGTGTTGGCGCTAAAAATCGGCCAGGAATCAGCCGATGATCTTCAGCGTCGGACACACGACCCGGGAGAATCTGCTTAGCTTCTGTTCGGGTTATCGCCCTGGTGCGGTTCGCGCGGCATGCCAGTCAATCTCACCTGTTGATTGATAAGGAAATAAGAGTATTAAATTCCGGGCGTTCCGATCGGCTGAGGTTCCGATCTGTCCCGAAAGAGCGTGTCGGCGAATCGGCCGATTTGCTATGAAGATGACCGGCTATGGATCAGCCGATAATCACGTAATAATTGCAAAAGAAAACTGCCGGAGCAACTTAAACAATTATTACAGATGCAACACTTGAAATAGATCTAATCGGCTGTATGACAATGAACGAGGAAAAGTGATGATAAAGCCGATAGTTTCAATCTCAAGCTGGATAACTGGTGATAATACTAGAACAACAGGTAAAACCTATAGTTCTAATAAATATCGATAACTGGTGAATAAATCCAAACGAAACCACAGCGATGCGCCCGAGGTTAAAGCTCAGATGTTATTCGATAAGCGGAACCTACCAATTGGCCGGAGATCGAGTCGATGCAGCCCTGCCAATCCGTACGAACTCGTGAAAGAAGAAAAGTATTGGCGAAGTCGCCGACTTGAAAGTAAAGTGCTATGAAAAAGTAGATTGTATTGTTGATTGATTGATTCCTTTTTTTACAAAGCCCTGACGACTCCTATTTATACCCTAGGACCAGGACTCTTGATCGATTACGACTTGTTACAAACTTGATTTAAACAGAAAACTACTATATCTATAATATTTTATAAAGGAAACGGACTCCCGCAGAATCTTCTGCCGTCATCTCCTAATCCAGTCAGGATTCTTTCCATTGCTTCTCGACCGAGTCGGCATCGTTCCGTTGACCAACATCAGGCCACTTTTGACCGGGATCCTCTGTTGTGGTTCCAATGGTTTCACGCTCCCTATCTGTTTGGCGCAATCGCCAATCGGCCGATTCCCAACTGTAGCCTCAATCGGCCGATTCCTCACTGTAGCCTTTAGATCTGCCGCATTGGCCAATCTCTTCCTCCTCTAACGCCGATTCAACACGTGTCAAAATCTGGCATCAACACATGCCCCCAGTTTCGGAGTAAAACATAATTTTTTACTTTGAAACTCTTTTCTTTAATTTTTCCTCCGAAACGAGCGCAGTAAAAATCTCCTTCCGTCTCGCGGTCTTCTGCATGATGATTGCAATCTTCTCGAACCGGGCACTTGAGACAACTTTTCCCCTGGAATTCGTGTAGACGGCGTGGCAAAAATCCCGCCTTTGCCCTTTCTCTCTCGGATTGCCCTTAAGTACCGGCGTTCTCCGCCACTCTTTCTCCACGAGCCTAGTAATTTCCTCCAGCGAATCACTGTTCATCTTCTTCCTGCGCCCTCACGATCTCCAACTGCACCCTCCGGCGATTTTCTCTCGCCTGCAATCTGCTCCATCCTTCCAATGGCGGCGCCATCGGCAACTTCACCAACCACGGAGGTTCCGCCGGCAACTCCCTCAGTAGCGGCAGCCCCATCGGCGGCTCCACTGGTGGCTCCATCGGCGACGATAAGCTTCATCCCGGAGGTAATCATCCGAAACTTTCCTCTTTTATTTTTTTACTGCTCAAGTATTCTCTAGACCCATTCTCAGTTTTTCTCCTTTTTCCCTCTTTTTTAGGCATTTAGGCACCAGATTACTATTCCCCTTTCCGAAACCTCCGGTCTCATCTGCTTAGGTCCCATGGGGAATCCAGATCCAACCAATTTGATCAACCTAGAAACTCACTGAATTCTTTTCAAGCAATCACCTATGGATTTGGGTCAGTGGGCAGGTGCCTTTAGATCTTGGCCGAATGAGACCCCTGGCTGTAAAGAATGGTATCATAGATTAGCCAAGTCTAAGACAGTTCAGTGGGATGAGTTGAAAATCAGCTAGTGCATCGATCTCTCTCTGTCCCAAATGGAGAAAAATGAACCCTTAGTCATAGCAGCCTCTTATTTCTGGTCCGACGCGCTCAACGCGTTCCTCTTTGGGCATGGACCTATGACTCCAACTCTGGCCGATGTTCTAATGTTGACTGGCCTTGATATCTCCTCCCCCGATACACCCTTTGATTATTTCATCAAACCAACCCATCGGCTAGAGACGAAAGGAATCGGCGAGTGGAAGGGGTATATCAGCAAAAATATGAGGACCGGGACGATTTCAGAGAGAGAACATACGGCGTTTCTCATGATGTGGCTAGAGAAACATTTCTTCTATGGCAGAGCAGTTGGTCCTTCATCTAATACCCAAACCCTGACAGAAGCTCTGTAACTAGGATCGGTCGTCCCGCTTGGGAAGCATCTGTTAGGATCGGCCTATCATATGATGCACCAAATCGACGTTAAATTATCAAAAGGGGAGCCGATTGGCAATCCTGGTGGTCCTTGGTGGTTCATCACCCTCTGGCTCAACTTATACATGAGCAAGGTCTCCCAGCAGCAAATAGAGACCAAGACTTTTCCCAATATCGAGTCAGAGGAAAACCCCACCATATGACGACGCTGTACCTCTTTTGGAGAAGCAACATCGGTCTTCCCTGGCTTTCAATTCACTGCCACCCGAACGGCCGAATATTTCAGATGTTTCTACAACGGCTTCAGTGAAGAGACTATCAGTTGGTATCCATATCAGACAGTAGGGTCGATTTTTGAGCTTCCCGTCTGCTATGATTCATCATCCCATACTTTCGACGGTGATCTTATGGATATCCTGATCAAGCCTGAGATTTTACCGGCCAACTTCTTTTCTGGAAAGGATTCCCCCACCTATGAATTTTATAATCCATCGGCCGCAGCAAGACAATTTGGCTTTGGTCAACTGCCGATTCAGGTCTACTTTGCCGGTCGAGCAAAATTTCGAGATGAACTGACCAAGAGCCTGGACTACAATCGGCAGTGCAATTTAGTACCAGATTCCAGTACCATCAACCTGAACAACTGGATGGTGGCTCCTTTTGCAGTCCAACAATTTAAACTGTGGTGGGAAGAATGGAAGCAGCACCTCTTCTGTTCATCTCCATCGACATATTTTAACAGTTTGGACCCAGAAAATATTGATTCAAGTGCAGCGGTATTACCTTTCTCCCAGCCGATTTCAATATCGTCTCTTTCCATGCTACAATCTTACCGCTAACTTGTGTTTATCTTTTCAGTCTGAAAGCCAAGTTCCTCCGATGCGGAGCCGAAGTGGTAGGCCGATAGAGAGCGATCGCCCATATACATCATTTCCACTTATCGGCTATCACGCTCCGACCATCAAGGACATCACTAGCGGCCGATGGAAACAAACGCCGAAAAGGCCAACCTTAAAGAAGACAAGCCGTCGAGTGCGTGCCCGCATAGGACCGACTGACCAATCGGCGGTAGTTTCGGCTGAAACCCCAACTCCTCCAGCCTTGCCGACTACCGAGATGGTCGATCCCCAAACTGCCGCAGAAGTCGGAGCGGCCACTGCATCACTACTGGTGGAAGCTGTTCAGGTAACCTCGCATACTTCACATATCTTTAAGTATTCTACCAATATTAACTTCTCCCTTCTCCCAGGCTGCACAGACCGCTCCAGCGCAATCCCCGCAACAATCGGCCACATCCCGAGCGGAAGCTGAAACGCCAGCGACCCTCCTCACCGAGGTAGAGAATCTCTTAACTCAATTTCTCGAATTCCGAAAACTAACCGATTCTGATGCAGACCATTTTGGGTGCGTCGATTGTACCCTCCCAACAAACATCGGCCAGAAGACCCACAGAGGTATGGCAGGTATCTCATATCATCAGATTCAATTATTCGTAGTATGCTCATAAAATCTGTTTCCCATACCTTTTCAGGAAGCTGACCCAAGCAGGGCATTGATAGTCGTCGAGTCCTCCTCTTCTGATGAGCCGATTGCACCAGTTCCTGAGATGAGGGTGGCACTCCCGCCGGCACAAGCAAGAGAAATCCGCTTCAAAGAGGTAAGAAACTTATCACCGAAATCGGCTGATTCCCCTTTACTGTCTGCTAATCCTTGTCTTTATTCTTTCGCAGGAACAAGACACTCCTAATAACAGCCTTTTCTCTTTCGCGGTTCCTCTGTCTGACGATGAAGAAGTCGCCTCACGCCAAGTTCCATCAAGCTCAATTCCTGATAACGTCCGCGCCAAGCTCGAGAGTATGCAGACCCTCCTCCAAGATGATATCGACCGATTAGTGGGAGATGCCTCACCGATTCGGTGGCTTCTCAATGACATCAGAGGCCGAATTCCGGAGGAAGCGACAGAGACTCTACAACCTGCTGCATTCATAGAGTCGATACAGATTCCGGTGTTCAGGGCCCTGCGTCATGTGGCCGATCATGCCCAGCTAGCAAAGACCCGGGAGGAAGCCAATTCTTACAAACACCGAGCCCTAGAAGTGCATCAACAGATCAACTTCCTCGAGAGCTCCCGCCCAGATATCGTCGGCACAATAGATCGCCTCAAACGGAGGAGGGCAAAGCTGGCCAAAGAGATGGAGCAGGTAACCAAGGACATAGCTGTGGAAGAAAAGAGACTTCAAGAGCTTCCATCTGTCATCGCCGAGCTGAAGCAAGAAAGACAGAACCTGGCCCGTGAAGCGATAAGACTTCATCGTCATATGCTAGAAATTCCCGGATCGGCCGACGACGACCAAAGAGTATTAGACTCGGCCGATCAGATTAGGCAACGAGCTATTGCGACCATAGATGCCCTCCTTGGGTTGTAAAGAATCTTGTAAACATTTAGTGCCCCCTTAATGTTGATGTGCTGATTCGAACTTAGATCGCCTCTGATGAACGTTGTTACACTGATAGGACGCATCCTACTATCTCCTTACCTCTTTCTTTCTATAAGTACGAGATCCCACATCGTTTCCAGAGGCGTCTGCATCACCCATCTCCTTCTCCTCCAATAATTTGATCTCTATCCTCCCAAGCTGGACATCAAGATGTCTTCCTCATCTTCCTCCTCCTCTGTCAACCAGGTATGAACATTCTTCTATTTCTCCCCTTGACATCTCAATCGCTCTGATACTGGGTAGTTGTTTATCCCTTCTTTAGCCAAAGCGCCTTAGTCCCAGTCGGGAACGAGCGATTGAAGTTATGCATTCAGACGAACCACTGTCGCAGGCAGATATAGATCTGATAAGAGCTCACTTTGAAGAACTCAAAGGTCATGTTCCTGCTGATGTCCAGAAAATCTGGGACCAAATAGACGCTAACTGCACCAAGCGACCGCCAACTGAAAGGAGTCATCCACTCCCTCGCTCAGTTGGCCTTGAAGATGCCGCGACAGGAACATCCCAACCACCTCTCGACAGGAGCCATCCACTCCCTCATCAAGTCAAGGCTGAAGCCGCCATGGAGGATCTGGAGGAGAAGACCATCCGCCTTCTGAAAAAACTAGGCCGGATCGAGAGAGAGTTCAAGAAAAAGCGTGATTAGTAGATATGTTGGTACTTTTTATTCTAAGGGCGACTTGTACCATGTCGGACATACTCTGCTGTTTTCACCGAATAATGAATCGGTCAGACCAAAGCAAAATGTTTCCTCGTTAAGGCGATGTAGACAAAAGCCGACAGAAGTCGGCCAGGTTGCCTTGATGCATCTTACTGCAAGTTACGCACGTACCCAAATGTTTGGATAGTACCTCTTCAGATATCTACCGTTTAAGGCTCTTGAGAATTCTTCCCCTTCGATAGTTTCTAGTATATATGCATTCCCTGGAGCACATCGGCTGATTCTATACGGCCCTTCCCAAGTGGGCGGCCATTTACCGAATTTGGGATCTTTAGACCCTATCGGCAGCACCAACTTTCATACCAGATCTCCTTAGGAGAATTGCTTAACCTTGACCTTTTTGTCATACCACCTGGCCACTCTTTTCTTATTTTCTTTGATGCTAATCAGGGCCCTCAACCGCTGACCCGCCGAGTCATCGAGCTCATCCTTCATAAGGAAGGAATAGTCATCGGTCGTCAACTGATCCTGAAGCGATATACGCCTTGACCCCGTCCTTAATTCCTAAGGCAAAACTGCCTCGTGACCATATACCAACTGATAAGGAGATATTTTAGTGGCCCCATGGCAAGCCATCCTATAAGCCCATAGAGATTCAGTCAAAGACATGTGCCACTTCTTGGTTTATTCATCTATCTTCCTCTTGATCAACTTGATTATCCCCTTATTGGACGATTCGGCCTGGCCATTGGCTTGAGCATAATATGGAGAAGAATTCAACAATTTAATCCCCATATCGGCAGCGAATTCTCCAAATTCTCCTGAGGTGAACATCGTTCCTTGATCAATTGTGATAGTCTGAGGAGTACCGAATCGATAAACAATGTGGTTCTTAACGAACTAGATCATATCGGCCGATGTCACGGTCCTTAACAGAACCGCCTCCACTCATTTAGTGAAATAATCAGTGGCTACCAATATAAACTTATGCCCTTTGCTCGATGGAGGGTGAATCTGCCCGATGAAATCTATTCCCCAACCTCTAAATGGCCACGGCTTGATTACCGGATTCATAGCCGAAGCTGGCGCGCGCTGCACATTGCCAAACTTCTGGCAGTCTTGCTAACCTTTATAATATCTGAAACAATCTTCAAGGATCGTTGGCAAATAATACCCATTGTTTCTGATCATCCATTTCATCTTGTGCGCCGATTGATGGGCTCCACACACGCCCTCATGGATTTCTCCCATCAGGACCTTTGCTTCTTCCGTTCCCAGGCATTTCAAAAGAACCCCATCAATCGTCCGGTAAAACAAATCGTCTTCAAGTAACACATATTTTGCGGCCTGGAAACGCACTCGTCGATCCACCTTCTGGGACGGATCCTTCAAGTAATCGGCAATTTCCTTTCGCCAATCATCGGCCGCGAGCTCCAAAATCATAGCTCCTTGAATCGGCCGATATCCGGACGCGTGTTGGGCCAGCCTATTGGCCTCTTCATTGTAATTTCTAGGGATATGCTCGAATTCCTTTAACAGCTGGAGGCAATCTTCATAGTAAATCCTTAAGATATCATCTTTGCATTCAGATTTCCCCGTTAACTGATCTACAAATAGCATGGAATCTCCAAAAATTTCGACTGCATCAGCTTTGACTTCCCTTAATAATTGGATACCTTTTAGGACGGCTCGGTATTCCGCCTGGTTATTGGTTGCGGATACTTCTATCGGCAGAGAGAAATCATAACTTGCCCCCCGAGGCAATACAAGAACAATGCTGATTCCTGATCCGGCTCCACACGAAGAACCATCGAAATACAAAGTCCATGGCACCGGTTCGACGACAGCAATTTCGGATCCACAATGTTGAGTCACGAAATCGGCCATGACCTGACCCTTGAGAGCCTTAGCCGATTCGTACCTTAAGTCGAACTCTGACAGAGTCAGTATCCATTTTTCAATCCTTCCTTTCAAAATCGGCAATGATAGCATATATTTCACCACATTATCTTTGCATACGACTATGCACTCTGCCGACAACAAATAGTGCCTGAGCTTGGTACACGAGAAGTAAAAACACAGGCACAGTCGTTCCACCGGGGAATATCTTGTTTCGGCGTCCAGGAGTCTTTTGCTGACATAATATACCACCCGTTCTTTCCCTTTGAACTCATGTACCAACGCCGATCCAATAGCTTGTTCATCAGCCGATAAGTATAATTTGAACGGCTTACCGGACTGTGGCGGGACTAACACCAGAGGTGAAACCAGATATTGCTTGATATCTTCTAATGCTCTGCGTTGTTCTTCTCCCCACACGAATTCCTGATCGGGCTTCAATTTCAACAAAGGGGTGAAAGCTCAAACACGCCCGGACAGGTTGGATATGAATCTTCTAATAAAATTGACCTTGCCGATGAGGGATTGCAGCTCAGTTTTATTCTGTGGGGCTACAACTTTGTTGATGGCGTCTATGGTCTTCCGGTTAACCTCTAAATATTTACCAATTTACACTTGTACCGGGGATCCAAGCTAGCACTAATATACGTCGGCCTTGGCTTGCTACCATCTCCTAGATCCACCATCTCCAATGAATCGGCCGACGTAAATCCATGCCCAAGCTTTCCGTCTTCTCGGACGGGCTGATCCATCTATTCTGAATCTTCAGAGCCGATTGCTTGGATCGGCTGTAGACAAAAATCGGACACCTTCAGGAAATCAGTGTCCCAAGTCCTGTCGGATATACACTTGACATGTTCACAGCTCCATTGTTGCGTGTCGGCCGCCGCAACACTGTAGGTGGAATCGGCGGTGACTATCTCTGTACTGTCGCCGACCCATTGCACAAGGCATTGGTGCATTGTAGATTGGACACAACAATTCGCGTGTATCCAATCGCGACCGAGCAACATGTTATAGGACCCCTTACCATTGATAATAAAGAAGATAGTGGGAAGGGTCTTACTGCCGATGGTGAGGTCGACGCAGAGCGCTCCACGGGCAGGAGACACGTTGCCTTCAAAGTACTTGAGCATCATGTCCGTCTTGGTCAGGTCTTCATCACTTTTGCCTAACTTCCGGAACATGGCATATGGCATGATGTTGACTGCGGCGCCTCCGTCCACTAGTAGCCTGGTAACGGGTCGTCCGTTAACGTGTCCTTTGAGAAATAATGCCTTGAGATGTTGCCGTTTTTCGTCTTATGGTTTCTCAAAGGTGGCTGTCATCGGCTCCAAAACCAACTGCGCCATCTGCTTTTCCATCCTTGTCGCCTTATCTCGATCGGCAGGCGCCATGAACTCCATTGGCAATATGAACACCATATTGATATCAGCTGCCGATTTTTGATTGTCAACCTCCTTACTGTTGTTTTTCTTGGGGCGCCAGACCCGAGACTTGACGTTTCTCTTATCCAGCACCTGCCTCTGCTCTTCTTCTTGTTGCTCCCATTGGCGTAGGCATTGGATTCTCCGCTTCTGAGATTTAGATAGTCCCTCAGGGCACCACCTGGGGTTTACTGGTCTGGCCGACGGTTTGGCGTGCTCCCAGTCTGGTTCCCTTCCTAGGGGGTTTTATCCGTCACCCTGGCATCAGCCATTTCTTCCAGCCGATCGTGTACGCTGGTTCTGCCCCCAGTCGCTCCTGCTGGTTGATCCTGCCTTTCGACCGGTGATACCGGTCAACTCTACCCCCTAGCCAATCATGCACTGAAAGGCGCCGTCCTTCTTGTTCGCGCCAATTTCTGCTGATCGGCTATGATCCCCTGTCTCTGGAGCGCGATCTTTTGAACGGGCAATCCTTGTGACTCGATCCGCTGCACTCAGGACAGTCATCGGCTGATGGCAATCTGAGGTCATTTTCCCATCAATGAATGAAGAATGGGCATCGCCAATGATCCTCGTGTCGGCATATCATCTCGTCGTGGTATCTTGACCGTTCCTGCTGTCGCCGATATTTGCTGAGCAAGAATTGGGAAGTGATGAGTCTATGCGATCGTTCTGATCCTTCGCCCTTGTCTTCAGCCCGTCTCTTCCCTTTGACCTCATCCGCCGTGACTTGCTTCCTGGGATCTATGGCGCCACTCCTTCTAGCCGATTCCGACGTCAGCACCTTAGTTTGAAGTGAGTCTCTTCTCGTGTCGACCATGTTGGCCGGGAAAGGATGCTGGTCAATCTTCATCGGCTTTGCCGACTTTGCCGGGGTCTCGAACTTGAGTCTTCCCTACTCAATGGCCGACTGTATCTGCTAACGGAAGATCTTGCATTCATTTGTGTCATGGGATGTAGCGTTGTGCCATTTGCAGTACTTCATCTTTTTGAGCTGATCAGTCGAAGGAATGGTATGGTATGGTATGGTGATAGCTTGATCTGGCCTTCCTGGAGTAGTAAGTCGAAAATCTTATCGGCCTTTGATGTGTCAAAGCCGAACGCTTCTGGTTCTTTCTTTCCAAAAGGGCACGATATTGGCTTCTTGCCTTTTACCCATTCTGCTAGGCCGATTTCTTCCTCTTCCTCCGATTCAGACCCTTCCAGATATGCCACCTTTTTTCTGGAAATTCTCCGCTGCTCGAACGGACGTATCTCCTGACCGGCCAATCGGTGCACGATCTGACTTAAGCTTTCAAAATCTTGTGAGGCATACCTCTCCTTGATATGTGGCAAGAGGCCTTGGAAAGCGATATCGACCAATTGGGCATCGGTCAGAGCCAGGGTGTAGCATTTGTTTCTGATTTCAATGAACCTCTGTATGTATCCAGTTACTAGTTCGTCGCTCCTCTGCCTGAGGCTGGTCAAATCTGAGAGTTTCATCTCATGTACTCCTACGTAGAAATACTTATGGAATTGCTTTTCTAGATCGGCCCAAGTAACGATGGAATTGGGTGGTAACGTGGTGAACCACTGGAAGGCCGATCCAGACAAAGACGATGAAAACAGGCGCACCCTCAGAGCATCTTGTGTGGCGGCTTCCCCGCACTGGATGATAAATCTGTTAACGTGCTCCACGGTAGAGGTGTCGTCCAGCCCCGAAAACTTGGTAAAGTCAGGTACCTTGTATCGGTGGGGAAACGGCAACAGGTCGTATGCCGATGGGTATGGCATCTTGTATGTATAAGTCTGCACTTTCGGCTTCAACCCGAACTGGTCCTGAATTACCTCCGCTATTCTTGCCGTCCAATCCACTTGCTGTTGATGAACGGCCGGGTGATGGATCGAAGCATGCGGCGGATTCTGTTGCGCCACGACCGTCTAAGTAGTTGACAGTTGATGGCGAAGCGAATCCGCCGCCCCATCGTACATCATCATCGGCGTCGTGCTTCTGAGTGCTTCTACAGCGCCTGCCCCCCTGCCGATTTCTGACGGGGTTGATTGATACTGAGGGACCGTCGGCCGAACGGCCGAATGGAATGGCGCCTGGATCGGATAGCCCCCATGTCCGGTTGATTGATCGGGGAAAGCCGCCGTCGTCAATGCCCCCCAAGGCACTGAGTTTGAGGGCAGTGATTGCACAGAAGCAATCTGGACAGGCTGAAGCGGTGCTTGCGATGGGAAGCATGGTGCACCGTTATACCTTGGAGACACTGGAGGCAACGAAGTGTTGTATCCTTCGCGTTGCGTTGACATCGGCTGGGAAGCCGAGTGGGACGTGCCTGGCAAGCTTCTGGCTGGAGATACAATAGGTGGGGCGTATGCTGGCCCCTGATATCCTTGGGCTGCTCCGCCGACTACAGAACTGATGACGGCGTTATACACCGTGTTGGTCATCACCGAGGATTGGTCAATGAAAGCCTCATAGACGGATTATTGAATCATATCGGACATCTTGCCCGAATCCTCAGCGATGGTGATGTGGTGGGGAACAGGAAGAGGAGCTTTCTTGATTGCCTCTCCGCTTCTGGTACGACTGAAAGACTGCAGGTACATCCTTTTGTAATCCTATAGATGTTTAGCCAGTTCTTCTTTCTGGTCGACCTTGAGATCTGCTTTTGTGACCTCAATGATATTGTTCTCAGAAACTTCGGTATTCTTTGACATATTGGATCAAGAGGTCCCACCAGGCGTGCCAAAAGTGTGTTGGCGCTAAAAATCGGCCAGGAATCAGCCGATGATCTTCATCGTCGGACACACGACCCGGGAGAATCTGCTTAGCTCCTGTTCGGGTTATCGCCCTGGTGCGGTTCTCACGGCGTGCCAGTCAATCTGACCTGTTGATTGACAAGGAAATAAGAGTATTAAATTAAGGGCGTTCCGATCGGCTGAGGTTCCGATCTGTTCCGAAAGAGCGTGTCGGCGAATCGGCCGATTTGCTATGAAGATGACCGGCTATGGATCAGCCGATAATCACGTAATAATTGCAAAAGAAAACTGCTAGAGCAACTTAAACAATTATTACAGATGCAACACTTGAAATAGATCTAATCGGCTGTATGACAATGAACGAGGAAAAGTGATGATAAAGCCGATAGTTTCAATCTCAAGCTGGATAACTGGTGATAATACTAGAACAACAGGTAAAACCTATAGTTCTAATAAATATCGATAACTGGTGAATAAATCCAAACGAAACCACAGCGATGCGCCCGAGGTTAAAGCTCAGATGTTATTCGATAAGCGGAACCTACCAATTGGCCGGAGATCGAGTCGATGCAGCCCTGCCAATCCGTACGAACTCGTGAAAGAAGAAAAGTATTGGCGAAGTCGCCGACTTGAAAGTAAAGTGCTATGAAAAAGTAGATTGTATTGTTGATTGATTGATTCCTTTTTTTACAAAGCCCTGACGACTCCTATTTATACCCTAGGACCAGGACTCTTGATCGATTACGACTAGTTACAAACTTGATTTAAACAGAAAACTACTATATCTATAGTATTTTATAAAGGAAACGGACTCCCGCAGAATCTTCTGCCGTCATCTCCTAATCCAGTTAGGATTCTTTCCATTGCTTCTCGACCGAGTCGGCATCGTTCCGTTGACCAACATCAGGCCACTTTTGACCGGGATCCTCTGTTGTGGTTCCAATGGTTTCACGCTCCCTATCTGTTTGGCGCAATCGCCAATCGACCGATTCCCAACTGTAGCCTCAATCGGCCGATTCCTCACTGTAGCCTTTAGATCTGCCGCATTGGCCAATCTTTTCCTCCTCTGACGCCGATTGAACACGTGCCAAATTCCGGCGAGGGGGCTCGTCGGTGGCGAGGGAAAAAGGGTCGGGGAGAACCAGGGAGGCCTTGGTCGGGGTTGGGGATGGCCGGAGGTGGCTCATCAGCGCGGAGTAGGGGGCGGCAGCGGTGTGGCGCGTCGGCGATGATGCTCCGGCGAGCTAGAGCCTGCGGGGGCGGGTCGGTGAGCTTCGCGGCGTCGAGGGGAACCCGTTCCGAGGCTTGGCTAGGGCGGAGGAGGGTCGAAGCTGGGCTGTCCACGGCGAGGTGGGGTGCGGCGGCGGTGGAGGCAGCGCCGGCGGCGCTCTGGCTGAGATGGGTGGGGCAGTGAGCTTCGGTGGGGCGGTGTGGTGGCGGTTGGAGGCTCAGCTCTGGCAATGGGTGGCCGGAGAGGTGAGCTCCACGGTGATCTTGGCACGGCGGCGGCAATGGCAGCGGCGGGGGCGTTCTGAGGAGCCTGGCACGCGCGAGCGGCTTCGTGCTGCCTTTTATAGGCAGCAGGAGGGAGGGAGAGGGCCGGGGCTGGCATGCGAGGCTCGGGCACGGGTGGCACGGCATTGGCCGCGGTGGGCGGCAAGTAGAGTGCCGGCGTGGCGTGCGGCGGGCGCGGCCAGTGGGTTGGGCTAGCGGGATTCGGCGTGGGGGAGGGGGAGATCACGCAGGCGTGGGTTGGGCAAGCAGCTGCAGCAGCGGGCTGGTCGGGCGGCGACCACGACGACTGGCGGGACGCGGCGGGGGCTCGGGCACGGCGCGGCCTGGCCATTGGGCGCGGGAAACGGCGAGCAGAGGCGGGCGACGACGTCGCGCGCGTGGCACGCTCGGGCTGGGCAGGGTCGCGGCGCGGGGGAGGGAGCGGGCGTGCGGCAGGGGTGCGGCAGCCATTGGCTTGGCGCCTAGCGCCGGTCAGGCATCGCCGGCCAGGTGGCCAGCGGCGTCTCAGTGGCCGGGGCAGAGCAGGGAAGGGAGGGACTGAAAGTTAAAATAGAAGAAAAGCGAGGGGCTGAACTGTAAAATCATGTTTTTCTTCCATTTTTGTGTTGTAACTCGAAATTCTCTGAACATGAAAGTTTTTCAAAATAAAAAGTTACACAAGTTTCGTTTCAGGCCAAAGTCCATTTGAGTTCTAGTTCAAAAGTTATTTTAAAAACTAAAAAAGCATGATTTGGAGGGCACGTTATTTTATGTGCAAAACTGTATATTCTCCCCTAGGCTTCAACTAGATTTTTATTTATCATATCACTGATGATGTGCCTATTCAATTTTGTAGCCATATTTGCATTGATGCGAAAGTTATTTAATTTATTTGATTAAAGTACATGTACTTATACACACATACACATACTTTCAAAATAAAGCAAAAACAATTTATCAAATATTCTTTTAAACTTTTTCTCAGTTACTTATGCATATTGTTGTGCTAATAAAACTTATTTAGCAATTTGAACACGTGAGGTGTCACAGGTTTGTCTTTTTCCCTGAACCAGTGTGAAAGAGTGCCTACCCCTATGTTGTAGACTTAAATCAGTTTCAATGCACAGTTGCTAAGATTGAGAACTTGGTAAACTGTACTGGTTGGGTTTAATGTGAATCTAGTAACTATCTTACATTATCATTATCAATCTGTGTAACTTATTGTATATTGATAGTCGAAGTCTACAAAGTTGATCATCCGTAGAAACTCATAAAACAACTTATGTGTTAAATCAGAGGGAGTATAAGAATTTTGACATCTGTTACTTTATCTGCACTGAGATTGATTGAACATTTAAAAACAGTATGGGCAGATCTGTCTCGAAATAAGTTTTACAATCATACAAGATTTGCCAATATTTCATAATAGAAATTAGAGTAAACATTTTGTACCGAGGACCACGTTCCAAAATATCACTCCTTTTGCAACTCTTGAGTTGATATTATTTGAAAGGCGAAGCAGTATTTGTGAGGTAATTTAAGTCACATGAATATTCAACTCCATAAAGTCCAAAGTAATTTTGTTGCCTGTACTTCAGAATCCCAAGACAAATTGCTTCACACACTTCTTAGCTTGTGACTTTCCAGCAGCGTCTGAGTCCATCGTGGAATCAACTAATGGCTCGATTGCTCACCCCTGACGCGGACCCGTCGTCTAAATTAGCTCTAACGCAACATCCGCCTTTGCTTCCTTGATTCTTCATATTGAACTTTTGATAAATACAGTACAGATACAGACGCTCACAAACACGCATGCACATATGAGAGAATGCATGAATTTCTCCATCACAATATGTTCAAGCAGGTAAATGAGTAAATCAGCTTACCATGGGCCGGCCTGGCAGAGCACGAGAGCCTAACCGTGGTTAGGGAGAAGCGGAGTGGAAAAGAGGTCGCCACTGGGCCTGGAGTAGGGGCGACGAGGCCGGGCTTGACGAGAAGAAAGGCACGCAGGGGCGGGATAAAAGGAGAGAAACTCAGCAGCAACAAATGGCCCATCACGGCCGACGCGTGCGGAACAGTGGCAACAAGTGGCCCATCGTGGCCCACGCAGTCCTCTTCCTCGGTTTTTATGTCCTCAGCGCTGGGCCGGATGCCCCGGGTTGGGCGGAAATATTACGAGTAACGCGTATGATTGATAGTCAAATCATTATACAAGGTGGAATATTAACCATCACATAAAGCAGAATATTTTTTTATATTGTGAACAATTGTTCTAGATTTAAAAGAATTGCTTCGTGTTAAAAAAAATTCCAAGTATGATCTTGTTTTGAAGATTTCGTCGCAAGGAACACATTGGTGCAGTTGTGCAGTTGAATTTTGATTTGAATATACAGCTTTCGAAAATATGACTATGTGACACCTTGACTACTAGTCACACGTGTGACTCTTAATAGCCCCCGGGTTGGGGCAGCGGCTTTGCAGCGAGGATATCCTGCGCCGAAGATCAAGGTCACCAGAGTCGCGATAAGAGGTGCATCTAAGCAATAACTTTTTTGAAGAAAACAATGGATGATATAGAAGTAGAATTCTCCGTTCTTGTAGTTTGTTGTCAAATAAAGCGTGGTATATATAATATATATACACACATCCATGATACATCATCACCCACTATTTTGTTATACGTTTGTTGGAACACAGGAACAGTGCTTGCAACGTTTTCTTTTGCAAAGTTGTTTACACTAACCTGCCCATCATCATCTGGGAATTTCATTTCATGCGCACCTATCTCGCTCCTCTTCAAAAATACTCTAGAGGATCTCCAATCCGATCTCCGGAGAGGGAAAAAGGCCACACACATACAGCCTCCGCAGCTCCTTTTTCCTCAACTCCTGTAATGCCGCGCGCGCGCACGCTTTACCTAAACCCACCAGCGCCATGCCCATGATTAGCCATCGGTAGTGCTGATGGTTACATGTCTCCCTCCCTACCCATCTCTTGGACCCAACGATATGGGAAAAGTTTATTTTCAATGGATTATATATGCATGGTTGCCCTGGTCCTCTTGCATGCTTTCATAATTCTCGCTATAACATACTCCGATCCCTCCATTCAAATTATAGGTCGTCTTAACTTTCAAAATTTATAACTTTTACTCTGTATCTAGACATAACGTAGACATAACGTATAATTAAATTAAAACTAAAGTAACTTACCATTAAAGATGAAGAGAGCACTGTACGGATCGTAGTACGCAACGCCATGTAGTAGATCTACGACCGGCCAGAGTAGAGAGTACGTGCAGATGCCTTGTGCACCGACGCGCCGGCCGGACTTTGTCAGCCGAAGCAAACAGGCAGCCTTGGGTTGGCTGGCTGCGGCCGCCATGCGCTCAGATTGCCCTTTTACTAGTGAATGCTTCTTTTCATCAGTGAATGAACGATGTAATGAGCGGAAAAGTGCTTTGTTGCTACGATATGTTCAGATATCAGAAAAATCATTCCTACACTAGCTCTGAGCCGCCATGGTCAAACCTGTAGACACGTTGGATTCTGTAGAACGTTGACACGTACCTCTAGCGATCTGTGAGTAGCCGGTAGAGGAAATCGAGAGGAAGAAGGGAATTAGGGGTAGGATAGCAAGAATTGGGATCGGAGAGAACTGGTTAATTGGGGAATTTAGGGTTGTTCTTCATACATGAGTGTTCTGCTCACCTCTCACCCGATACATATACTAGTTCTAATTCACCCACTCCGGGCCAACCATTCTGCTATTGGGCCGGCGAGCTCTTGAGCCTGTCCCCTGGGAGCCCACAGGAGAAGCCATGCTATCTACACTGGTAACACGATCGATCAGCGCCAATCTTGTGGACGAAACTGCCTGGATAGTGGAGCGACGCATGCAGCTACGTGTGCCGCGCCAGCCCAATGTTAGGCCACACTATACCTATGCGGGCCCCTATTTCTCATTTCATTCGTAGAATCAGATACATGTAGATGCAGGTTAGTTCATTATTCCAAGCTTTGGAAAGAACCCCATGGCCCGTCTCCAACGTGACTCTACATCCATCAAATCGATCAGCCCGCTCACATGCATCTCCCATCAACATACTCCGTTGCTACGACCAGCTTGGACTAGTAGCTTAATTAGAGTGCCAATGAAGATACTGACCATGTTTGTACTAGTAAGAAATAATTGGGCCTCGATCTGCTTGCTGTTCCTGCTTAGCTCGTTATTCTTCGCCAACCAAGAGAGAGAAAGAGGGGTCCATTTTGCCTTTTGGTTGAGAGAGAAAGGAGTGGTTTTAGTTGATGCTGGTGATGAGGCCTAATAATTTCTCTTCCCTTGGAATAAAATCGACGCCCTGGACTTTGGCCAAAGAGGGGAACAATTTTTAATCAAGTGTTTACCGACTAAAGTGCTCCAAATGCAAAAAAATAAATGTTCCACTATCAATCTATAGTTGGGATTGTGTGCGGCTAAACCATTTTATATGGTTTAGATGCTAGTTCACCATCTGCGTTGTGCATTGTTTACTTGATATGGTTGCACGCAGATCCGGACTCCTACTATTTATTCAGCTCTCTCAAGTCCGAGTTCGGGTTTCCAAGAAAAGTCTGAGTTCGGAGCTATCTTTCTCTTACCTTGATAAGCTTTTCTGAGACTTCTCACCGCGGTCGTTGACAGTGATTTCAAACCCTCAAAGTGTAGCACGTTGTTGATGTAGAATGCTCACCTTTCTCCAAAAAGCTCACTACTGTGCTTTTGGTTAGAGAGAATTAATAGATGGGAACGAGAGATTTTAGATGTAGTATGTAGGTGCTTTGAAATCAAATCGTGATTACTACTACCTTTCATAAAAAAATATTGCCTACTACTCTGGATTATACATACAATTTTTTTCCTATTGTTGGAAAAAAATGAATGGCTCACGTCCCTCGATCATACATATAAAGATCTCGCCCTTCTTCGTCGTAAGAAAAATTGATTGCCCCGGCCCTAAGGGCTAATAAATCAGAGCTAGTATTGTTAGGCCACAGATCTCGCCCTTCTTCTTCGTTGATGACTTTTGATGCACCAAAGAAACGAAGATGGTGATCCTTCATAGACTCTTTGCACGAGCCAAAATATAAGCCAGCGTATATTGAGGCCGTGCTTGTCTGTGTGTACCTTGGGGCATTCCGAGGTCTAGAGCATCTATGTTATATATATATATGTCTCATTCTTGGATTCTATTTTTTTTTAACGTGTCTGAGCAAGTATTTCATTAAGAGGGTAGAAAGAAAGTTACAACGAACCCGTCTTTGAACCACAGTTCAAGGCCCGAGGCCAAGAAATACGGCGAGGCGTATTACAAAGGTACAATTGCGCGACCACAAAAGAAAGAAAAGGCAAAAGGATGTAAAACTAGACTAAGTCCAAGCTACCGCCTCCTCAAAGACCGTAGTGACCACATCGTCCACCGATCTCGCTAAATTGTCGAAGATTCTGCAATTACGCTCGTTCCGGATGGTCCAGAATGTTAAGATGACCAAGGTATCGAAGCAGACGATCAACTTTGCCGAAGCCCTTCCGACCTGCCTGCCACCAGTCCGTGAAATCAAAGGCGAGCTGCTGCGGCGTCACTGCGTGCCAACCCGCACGCAGGAGTACGCTGTGCCAGACACTGCGGGAAGAAGGAACAACCCACAAGCAGGTGCGATATGGTTTCAGATTCTTGGCAGCAAAGGACACAAGTGTCGAGCTGCTGAAGGTTGTGTCTTTTCCTCCTTTCCGCTGTCCAACAGCAATCATGAATGGCCAACCAGCCGAAGAACTTGCACTTCCCTGGGGCTCCTGTCTTCCAAAGAATTTTGGATCCTTAGGTTGCGTCATACATATGTTGGATTTGGAGAGGAGAATCGCCACCCTATGATTGTATAATTTAGTCAATCCCGAAGATTCATTGTGTAATATTATGATTGTAATCACCCTCATTATATATTAATATAATCTGTGTAGCGTGTTAAAAGAAATTGGAGAAATATTTCGTATGTCATATTGTAAATTCCACTTTGTTTCTCAATGCACTAAAAAAAAGGAATTGAAGGAAAGAAGAGAGAGAGCACATTAATACGGTGGACTAGCAAAAAAAGAAAAGAAAATCTCGCCCGTCTTAGCTTCCTGTCAAAATTAAAATAGTTGGATGCCCCCTAAGTGCTAGATCAGAGAAAAATGTACTGAGTAAACGAAATTTAAGAAAAAAAGAGCTTTCGTGGATGCATGACATGGCACATCATACACATCCCCTCGCTCGTTCAAAGCTACTCGATGGCACGATGTGAACTCTCGCTTTCCCGGAGAGTTTTGATCAGCCCCGCTGCAATCTTCCACAGCAACTGGCCCGAAAAGTACTCCTACCAGCACTAGTCGTCCAACCAGCAGACCCTGCGCGCGCGTTTCCTCCCATCTTCCACCGGAAACGTTACCAAATCAAGGGCATTTTTCTAAGTTCACGGTGTGCACATGGTGATTTTGAAAAATAAAAAGAAGAAATAGAATCGTGTGCTAGCTACTCGCACGAGGGACTTCACATTCGCATGCATGTACAATTGTCCTGCTAAAAACTAAAAGGTGTGTCGTTCTTCCTCGATCCCCGGCCCCAGCATGCTGGTCAAGTAAATGTTGATGGATCGCCAGTGGTACATGATGGTACCAGCTTGTTAGTTAGTGTCAGAGTCGGACAACGTCGTCGGCCGGTCGTCGTCGTCGTCCCGGCTCGTCAAAAGGGGGACACGTACATGTCGATGCCCCGGCCACGCGTTCACATGCGGAGATGACAAAAGTGTTGGCAACTAACCCGGCGAGAGAGATCGAAAGGAATAGATGGTGGCCGTCACATCGTACGTGTGCGGCGTATCTTGTAGAGTAGTGTAGCCGGACAAAGCGACGGGATAAATGGCGTGTCCGGGACAGTGACATTTATTTTGGTTCAGCGCGAACGGTCAAGGGGCAGGCACTTCGGGTCGTGCCGTCGACTGCCGCAGCCTACCTAGGCAGAGCCGGGCCGAACATGGCCGCTTGCGGACGAGCAATATGCATCTGGCATGTACCATCGATCTTCCCTGCTGCTAGACACTTACCGCTATCTCGCCATGCATGTCGCCATCGGACCTGCCACCACCACCAATCTAGCCACTTCACGACAACCCCTTTTTAGATTTGGCACTTCTGGAAAGTCGGTTTAACCTCGAGCTCTAACCTCAAAGTCCTAAACTCTAACAACGACGATGAGCTCCTTTATCTCTAGCGTTGGTATTGACGAGTTCTTATCTCTTTGTTTTTCTCTTCTCCGTGTGTACCTAGATTCTCAAATCATGCGCATGCGGAGATAAGTATTTCTCATTATTTTTATAACAAAACAAAAGTTCCATTTAGATTCAAACTCGAATGGACAAAGACGGGGCCTCCCGAACACGAACACTGCGACCATCGCCGGCACTTCGGCAGCATTCATTATTCAACCATCTTGGAGAAGAATTTGCACAAATCATTGTAAATTTGTACCGCAGCGTCGTCGCCGACCTTGATTGTTTATTCGCTTGGAGAGCACGCACCTGGTCTAAACAAATTTCAGCAACTAGTTTAAGTTGAATAAGCAAGCGAGTAGAAACATTTTGAATCTGCGCCACACACTTTATTTGTCGACGGCGGCAGACCAGTCGACGACTATATATCTGTTTGAACACAACAAAGAGAGCACAACTATTTTGGCCACCACGCACCTTCGATTACAATATAATAATTTTCTTTGACCAATAGAAAATAGCATGAACTTTAGAAGATAATCATATTCGCAGGCTGCGTATATTTGGCTTTCACGGGTCATGCCCAGCTTGGTCGTCTATGTATCTGGACGAGTCCTGTCAACAGTAGGAAGGGAATAATCAATGAGAGTAATTAATTTTCTTAGAAATTGGCCAGATACAGTGCATGATTTTTTTCTTTAGCAATACTGTAAATAATAACAGTATATATTCCTCAAAAAATAATACTAGTATATATCTTTAAGTTTTCAAGCGTGCAATTGATCGGATGGTACTATAGTATGAATCGTACCGTATCAAATAGCGTGTTCTATGATACGGTCTGGATTTCGTTTCTCCAGCAAAAAGAAAAAATGAACCGGATGTCCGATAATAATTAGCGTGAAGGATTAGCTAGATACAGTGTAGCGTTATTTCCCCAGCACTATAAATAAATGAGCGCCATTAATGTTTAATTTCGGATGTCAAATTAAATGTAGATGGTATTATAGGTTGAATTAGATGGAACTTGCTAAGATATGCTCTAGGTTTTATTTATTTATTTCTAGGCAAAACCTCTGGATTTCTAATTTCAATAATGAATGGTTTTGTAGGGCATTTGAATCATGCATGGTTATGCACATAACTTCGTGGCGGTCTTGTATGAATCAACACACAAAATTATGTTGTTACTCTGCCAGTATCCGGGTATCATGAACAAGCAAACTAAAAATAAAGGTATATTGTTAGTGGCATGTATATGGCATCTTTAATATATTGGAGGAAAGGAATCATATAATGAAGAGTGAATATTCGTTTAGGCATCTGTCACATACTCACATGGTTATACTCCAATCAAGCAATTGTCAGACAGAGCCCGTGCCCCTGTGCTCGCCTCAGTGCCTGCATACCCCAGCATTGCTACAGAAGCTTAGCAAATCGGTCCCTTTCATGCATGGTCCAGCTTGTGCTGGGAGGGGCTTGAAATGTTAGCATATGCCACTGCTGTCCATGAGATAATCTATTTTTCTCCTCCAGTCTGGGCTCCACTGGCCTTTTAATTTTAAAATCAGGCACTAAATCTCTTAGGATCCTGCTGTCAGTTATAATAGGTCATAAGTTAATGTGTGGTGCTGTCATCTTTTGGGTAATGGAGGTGTGACATGGGCATATGGCTGGCAAGTGGCACCCAATCAAAACCAAGGATGATGCTGGGTTGGCTGGATCTTCTTAGATCGTTGACATGGTAAAGGTAGTATGGTCGTGTTTTCACCTGGGAGTTACCCGTACTTGTTGAAAGCGAGTGGTGACTCGCTCTTCCCGGGATGCAAATTTTTGAACATGTCTATGCATCATATTCGACCTTACTTATAAATAAACTACGTTGTGGTGAAATCTTCCTCGAACGACCGTTTCTTACGGTGAAGTGGGTACAATTAATGTACTCGGTGGGCGATTTACTCTTATCGCTATTACCTCAACAATGGGAAAACACGCGGTAAAACGTTACTGCCTCTTCAAGCTTACACGTGTATAGCTAACACGTGATAGCCAGTGATTTATTTTAGTCACGCATTACATCACGGTGTGCGAAAATTTAGGACAAGACTGCCGTTCGGCTTATAGGCATCGATCATCTAGTCACTATTTCATCACAAATGTGAAAACATGGGACAAAGAGACCGTATCGCACGCGCATCTAGCCGCCAACACTTACGTCAACTTAAGCTACACAGCCAGCGTGACGGCACCCGTAGCACCACCTCTTCTAGACCCCGTCCTCCCCCACACCCCCAGTGCTACAGCTCCCAGCCGCCACAGAAAATCCCGTAGCCAATCAACCCCGTCCCCCTCCTCCATCCCTGCCATGCGTGGGGGCTCTTCCTCCATCCCGCACCACAAGCGCCGTCTCCATCCATGATCCACCCCACCCCATTTCTGAGAAGCCTCTGAAAACTCCACAGCTCCTTTTCCTTCAGGAGGGAAAAAAAAAAAACTGGGAAGGAAAGGGGGAAAGAGGGGGCTGCTCCACCCACACTCCACAGCATGAGTCCAACGCTGCGGCCCACGCGCAGCGCAGCGAGAGCAAAGCAAGCCAGCGCACGGTGAACCCAGCTCGGAAGGAAGGAAACAAAAACGCAAGGCGTGCGTGCGTACGCGCAGTCGCGTCTCGCCACTTTTTTTGCCCCACGTTTTCCAATTCTGCCCCCGCAATCCTGAATCCTCTCGCCTCGCTCGCTCGCCGCCTCCTCTCCTGCCCCACTGCCACCATAAATACCCCACGCCGGGGACAGCCCGTCCCCGTCATCCTCGCGCCGCTCCACTCCCTCCCTCTCGCCGCCGTGCCGAGCCGGACAGGAGCACTACCGAGCCCCGAGCGAGATCTTCCTCCATCCAACTCCAGCGGGGGCCAGCTCGATCGCGGTCGTCGTCGCCGCCGCCGCCGCCTCGCTCGAGCCGATCGATGGGGAGGGCGCCGTGCTGCGAGAAGGAGGGGCTGCGGCGGGGCGCGTGGAGCCCCGAGGAGGACCAGCGGCTGGTGGCCTACATCCGGCAGCACGGCCACCCCAACTGGCGCGCGCTGCCGCGGCAGGCCGGGCTGCTCCGCTGCGGCAAGAGCTGCCGCCTCCGCTGGATCAACTACCTCCGCCCGGACATCAAGCGCGGCAACTTCTCCGCCGACGAGGAGGCCCTCATCGTCCGCCTCCACCGCGAGCTCGGCAACAGGTCAGCACCACCTTCCCTTTTTATATTTTTGCCCTTTCGCTTATCCGTCCCCACCCCCAGATATTCCCATTTTGATTCCCATTCCATTTTTTTTCCCCTTCTCAAAAGTAAACTGCGTGCATTTCTCTCCGCCAAAACAAAATACAGGCATTTTTTCCGTGACATAAAAAAGGCCTGCCGGGTGGTCCCCGCACTGCGCTGCAGGCAACAACAGTGGCTCAGATGGGAAAGATACTCCCCCATCTTTTCAAGCTTTTTTCGTACGGCTTTTATCATTGCGCGGCGGCCATGGCCACGGCCATAGCCGCCTCGAAACCATAACTTATCCCAGTGGCCAGAGAGGACAAGAGCCCCGGCGATTAGCCTAAGCCTAAGCCCCCCACTTGCAGATTAACCAACCAATCCCCGCCATCAAAGTCGCCAGAGATTCCATCTCGTTTGGCCTCTCCTGCCATTGGAAAATGAAAATCCTGCGCTTGATATGGCAGCACCGCCGCTCGGCGCTCGCTCGCCACTTGCTCCTGGCCCCGGACCACCCGCGCCGCGCGGCGCATGTGCAGCGTCAAGTTTCTGCCCAGGATGGCGTAGAAAATTTGGGGAGAAACGAAACGCAGTGGGATGATGCTGTGCTGTGCCCAAGGATGTCCTCTCCCGGCCCTGATCCCATCCATCCTACCACTTTCAGCGCACATGAGAACCCCCAGACTCTGAATTCAATGCCGGAGCAAGATAAACTAGTCGTGCTCCTGGCGAGGAGTTTTTTGTGTTTCGAAACGAACCTGCGATCTAGCGGAATCAAATCTTTGCGGCATCGAGTAAAAAAAAATCTTGCAGGCTTGCATTGCATCCCGCAGATTTTTATTTTTATTTTTATTTTTTTGCTTTTGCGTGCGAATTGTTTCCGCTCGTCGTGTTCCTGGCGCTGACAGCTGCATGTTACGTGGCAACGCAGGTGGTCCGCGATCGCGGCGCAGCTGCCGGGGCGCACCGACAACGAGATCAAGAACGTGTGGCACACCCACATCAAGAAGCGTCTGGAGGACGACGACGCGGAGGGCGACGCCTCCGCCGCCGGCGGCCGGCCGAAGAAGCAGAAGGCGCGCAAGGGCAATCCCGCCGCGGCCAGGAACAGGAAGCGGGCCGCCGCCGATGACAACAGCGAGACGTTCATGACGGCGTCGCCGGGGCTGTCGAGCAGCGTGAGCAGCGGCGTCACGACGTTCTCCGCGGCGGCCGAGTCCACCGCGGCGGTGTCGTCTGGCGACAACGCGGCCACCACCAGCGCGGCGAGCCTCCAGCCCGGGGCCACCAAGGCGGAGATGGAGATGGAGAGCTTCAGCTCGGCGGAGTTCCCGCCCATCGACGAGAGCTTCAGCTCGGCGGAGTTCCCGCCCATCGACGAGAGCTTCTGGTCGTCGCCGGACGTGGTGGACATGGGCCTCGGCGCCATGGACGACGAGGAGCTGGGCCTCGCGGGCCCGCCGTCGTCGGCCACGAGGGACGAGGACATGGAGTTCTGGCTCAAGATGCTGCTGGAGTCCGGCGACATGAGGGACCTGAGCGTCTTGTAACAGCGATTAGTGCAGACCCCGAGCTTATTAGCCGCCACCTCCCAAGATTAGGGCCTCCTATTTTCTTTTTTTCTGTTATCTTTTCCCATTCTCCGCCGATGAGAAAATGTTGGGGAATTCGATCGGGTGATTTCACCCTGCTTAGAAAAAAAAAAGAATACTAGCAACATTTCGTTTGTTCTTTAGCTGGCGTCCGTCACAATTAATCAGACGCGGTGCTTGTCTATCCTGCTGGAAATGAGATGGCAACAGTGTGGTTAAGCTAAATTGCCTAAAATTTAGTTTACCTCCCTATCTTTTTCACCATTGGGTCCGCAATCACAAATTAATTGCCTTAAAACCAAGGTCAATTCATTCCCAGATGGGGCATCCAGATCCAATGTATTGCGCGAGAAAAAACAAATGACCTGCAGAATTCGCACTGAACTAATAGTAAGCAAGAGGTCCCGCTGATCATGACACTGTTTCAGAGTAGCACTGCTGTCACCATTCACTGTACAGATCGTGCCATCGTGGCCCTTTTTTCAGTGCAGCTCAAGGTTAACGTTTCTTGGCGCATGAGTCCGTGGCGGCATAAATTTTGCTTGTGATAAAGCTGGGCGCACTGTGGTGGGGCTAGGGCTACGGCCGGCACCCATCATGCTTTCCACATGCCTGCAGAGAAATGGGCCTCGTTGTACCCCCAGGTAAAAAACGCGTAAAACAAGGAGGAATTTACGGGCTCAAACAACTGAAGACGAATTACTCCAAATGTCTTTTTGTTGATGATTCCCTCTTTCTTGAAAACGCTGGACGGATACTGCATTTTATTTTTCTAGATAATAGAAAGCTTCACCCTCTTTATCGAGGGGATCAAACCAAACCAATATTATTACACACAGTAGCAACTGTACCACGTTCTCACAAAGCGTTTAAAGTATAAAGCATGCTTATTAAAGCCAATCCGTAAACGGATACTGCATCTGTCGTGGAAATCTTTTGTAATGCCAGCAGAAATTATTTCAAAAAAAAAGCTGGGTGGATATGATATGCCTTTTATTTTACTGGAAGCAACTGAACATTTCAAATGTTAGGCTCGACTGAAAGATTTCTGAACACTTTGGACTAAAAAGATTTCTGAACACGAAATGTCAGCTGCGGCAAACAAAAGCTAAACCACTGCGATTGACGAGCTAGACCGAATTCTCGGTTGACCTGACCGCGTCACGTCAAATGATCTAGCTAGCGGTGTTTGGGCTAGCAAGTTAGCTCTGGATGACAGCTAAAGTGAACGTTCGAAGTGCCTTTTTTTTTTGGGGCGAGGGGGAGGGGGGTGCTAATAACAAGTCGAGAAAGAATTTGGCTTGGACTTTGTCTTTTTTTTTTGAAATAAAGGCTTGGACTTTGTCACTTTCTAGATTAGGCGCCTCAGGTCGTAGCTGCGGACAGGCGCAGCTCCGAGCTTAGCACAGGAAAAAGTCAGGTCGCAGTTTCATACATCTGAGGTCTCATGCTATTCCCCCCCTAGAGATAAAAAGGCAGCTGTTTCATACATCTTTTCGCCATGCAGCTAATAAGAACAGCTCTAGATTCCCATCGATTGTTTTACTTTTGCAAACTGGGCCTCTGCACAAAAGGTTCAACGGTCACGGTCTGTCAAATCGATTTGCATATATGAACATATGTGCTACGTAGCAGCTATACATGCTTTTCTAAAAACCTTGTGCAAATCTATGTGAACTTTCAGCACTGAAAAAGCTAAAAAAGAACAAGCAAGCTAGGTATGCAACGTGTTTTTGGCCACCGCCGTACAAGGCCAGAAGAACCTGGAGCACGAAGAACTGGCAAAACGTGATGTGAAAACGTGTACGGCTATGTCGTCAGGCAGCTTAGAAAAACCAATATGAAGCCGTTACACCGTTCATCAACGCCCGGGACGTCCAAACAGAGCTGACCCAGCTCCACCTCTTCCGCTCAAAGTTCGAAGCCCGGTAGATTTTGGAGATGATATCACACGAGCGATCGGCAGGAGTAGCAGTACCGAACTGCTACGGGTTAAGGACGTCTGAATTCCAACTCGCAATCGCAGCAGCATGACGTGGACACGGCCAGACTCGGCTTGAGAGCATCCGCGTGCAAACGACTCACGCTGCGGCAGTGGCAGGACTTGGCTGTCCTGCAGCCTGCAAATGGCTATCCAGATCTTCTTCTTCTTCTTTGGTTCAGTCAAGGATGCGCATACAGGAAGTGCAAACTCGTGCACGTCGTTGTACGGTCGATGGCACGGTCCACGGCGAAAGTGTACGAGAGAGTACGCATCTTCCCCGCCATTCTCGCAGCACCTACGGAGCTCCGGATGCAGCCATCACAGGTAGACGCAGCAGGCACGTAGATACGGGTTTCGGCCTAGCTAGTAGCTAGCTACTCGCCAAACGACGGCGGTCAATGGTCGTCCATGGCATCCGGTGCCCCCCTGTTGCATTGCATCTACACACACGGCTCGGCGGCTCGCTCCGCGCCCCGAGCACACAGCGACTCGTCTCCGCTTCCCAACGATGCGTGTTTCCCGCGGCACGACTGCTCGGCACCGTCGCGCGCGCACGTGGCGCACGCGGCAGCGACAGGTGGTGGCTGCTCACGCGGCCGAGCCGCCGGGCCCGGCCGGACGAATCATCGCGGCTAGGCTGCTGCGGTTTGCGGCCGGGCGGACGGCGGCGGCGCCGCCAACGACGACCGAGACGTCGGTGTCGCTCGCCGGGCAGCCATGCGTGCGCCCTGAAGCTCCCAATAATGCGGCGCGCTCTGACCGTGCCGGCGCGCCCCGGCTGCTGCGTCCATCCCGTTCCGTTGCGGACGAATCGTCTGCGACGACTCGCTCCAGATCCACCCCATCCGTACGTGTTTCCGGGCGTTGTGCCCGCGGTGCCTGCACTGCAGCTATCGCGGCGGCGGCTCACGCGAGCCGATCGACTCCGTCGCTGGCAGTCGACGATCGCCGTGGCATGCAGGTGATGACGGCGACGAGTCCACGGCTGCGGCACACGCAGCTTCGACTCCCCTGGGATGGGACGGACAGACGGTGGCTGCTACAGCCGTGAGGAACAGGGGAGGTGAAGGCTGGGATGTGGCGGTGGCGGCTAAGCCTTCGGGAGATGAAGGCTGGTATACACGACATGGATGTTAAAGTATAATTCGGCTGACTGATGAACGATTAAGGCAGTTAAAGCGTTGGGGCTACCAGCAGCATTCCCTGACAAGATCAGATCAGATGCTAGTGAAATATCTTCAAGCAGAACACAAAGTTCAAGTAGTCCAGTTCCGGGAGCTGATCCTATCACCCTGCGACCAGAGATTGTTTCTATTCAATCTGTCAACTTGAGCTCCAGTTCAAATTGGAGCTCAAGTGGTTTTTTATAAAAAACTGACTCGAGTGGTCAGATCGAGAATAAAAGATCTGCATCCAGGCAAGATTTCCAGCCATGACAGACCGAGACAGGTCGGCCATCGTGCCAGGACAGCAAACGAAGCAGGGGCGGACTCAACGGTGCAGCAGCCGAAAGTAACCGACGAGACCAAATCCATCCCAAAATTCCGATGTAGAATCAGTGAAAATCACACGGAATCCAACAGGCCAAAATAACAGCACTGTGATTGTTCTGCAACCACTGGGCAACAAAACTACGGTTCCACTTCCATCACATGGTCAAGAGGTTCATTTGCAAGTTTCAAAAAATGTCCTGCAGATCATCAGGCAAAAAGGGCTACAAGCCTCATACACGCTGGGCGAAGCCAGCGACCTGCACCACCGATGTGCAGCAGTTCTGAGTGAGAGAATCTATGAACGACACTGGAGTTTCTTTTATTCAAAAACATAGGAGCAGCAATTGCTCTCTCTGAGTATGGGTGGAGTTTACTCGAGGCATGAGTAAGCAAGCGCCTTCTCCTCGGACAGCTCCTGGGCGGTCGCGTCCATCTTCTTCCTCGAAAACTCGTCGATGGGAAGGCCTATCATGACAAGATAAAACACATCAGACAAGTTGGAATATGGCAATTCTAGGAAGCAAGGTGCATTGTAATTTACAGGAAGGAAAAAAAAAGCAACAGCATAACTACTTTCTAGAATCCTCCATAATAACACATACCGCCTTTCAGACGACAAAAGCAAGGGAAGAAACTACACGATCTAGCTATCCATGACAAAACAACTAGAAATGTACTCTACAAAAGAACAAGGCACCAAACAATTCAACATCAATCATCATACCTTGAACGATTTTCCATTCACCACCGCTGCATGTTACTGGGAATGAGTAGATCAATCCAGCAGGCACGCCGTATGAACCATCGGAGTACACACCCATGGAAACATATGTTCCCTACAACCATGTAATTGAAGGCATTGATACAAGTGTATACTTAAAACCAATAGAAACGAGAGGTCCAAGGCATCAAAGCTAACCTCAGGGGTTCCAAGAACCCAATCACGAATGTGGTCGCAAGCAGAGCTGGCAGCAGAAAGGGCACTGGAGAGCTTTCTCGCCTTGATGATTGCGGCACCACGCTGCTGGACGGTTGTGATGAATTCCCCATTAAGCCTGTTAAAAAGAAGGGTGACCCATCAGTTCCTATCTGCAAGCAAAATAGAAGCAGACACCAATATCTTAGTAACTGTGGCATTTCTGACTTACCATGCATCATCAGCAACAAGTTCACGAACAGGCTTCTCTCCACTGGAAGTCTTCACTGTGGCATGGTTAACATCAGGGTACTGAGTGGACGAGTGGTTACCCCAGATAATAACATTCTTCACGTCACTGACTTGGACATTAAGTCTCTCAGAAATCTGGCCAAGAGCCCTGTTGTGGTCCAGGCGGGTCAAGCAAGTAACATTCCTCTCAGGAATAGATGGAGCGAATTCTTTCAAGATAAGAGCATTGGTGTTTGCTGGGTTGGCAACAACCAAAACCTGCAGAGAAGTTATTGTAAATCAACGGGTGGAAACAGCAAAGAAACATAATAAAGCAGACCTGACTTCTCCAAAAACAAAGGGTACAAAATAATTGAAATTTAGATATATCATTTTATTTCACATTTTGTTGAGGATCCTTGTTAAGGCAGAAGGCAATGCAGACTCAATGATAAGTGTGGAGCATGCAAACTTAAAAAATAGGGCAAGCCCATTTCATAGTGGCCGGAGAATGCACTATGAATGTATCACCACCCAGATGACTAAGCCAAGTGCATGATGACAATGTATCCTTAATGACTAGATTCGATGCATGATGACAATGGATCCCTAATGACTAGATTTAGTGCATGATGACAACAGATCAAATTGATAACGCGCCCTCTGGTAATTTGAGATTTTTTTTTAGAAGTGGACCAGCTAAATCATTGAACTGAGTGATTGATGACAGTCTTTCACCACCTACAAATTTGAGTGCATGATAACAGCTACTAAAAACTTGTAAGGTGATGACAGTGTATCACTACCTTTGATGAAATTGAGTGCATGATGACAGCTACTTAAAAATAGGAAGGTATATATGTGCTGCAGCCTATACCTTGCAGTTGGGGGCAGCATGGGCTTCGAGGGCAGATGCTTGAGCTTTGTAGATTGAAACATTTTTTGACATAACATCCTTCCTTTCCATCCCTTCCTTCCTGGGGAATCCACCAACCATGACCGCAACATTCACGCCAGTGCAGGCCTCCACAACATCAGTTGTTGCAACAACTCCTATAGTTTACCAACGTTTAAACACCAGCAATAAAGATAATTCACATAGAAGAGGCAGCACTTCTCAAAAGAATTATGAAAGCGAATCAGCTTACCCTTAAGAAGAGGAAATGCAGCATCAACCAACTCCATCTTAACACCATTAAGAGCTTCAGCCGCTGGCGGAATGTCAAGCATGTGCAGAATAACAGGTTGGTCTGCACCAAGCATAACTCCTCTAGCAATCATGGGAACAAGCGCATATCCGATTTGTCCTATCCAACAAAAACATAAATTAGCTCACATTGTTTTGTAAAGATTAGTGGAAACCAAGAGAAAGACTACTTTTCAAATGTCCCTCTGTACAAATTAATTTTACTGTGGCAACAGTAAGAATGAATATGTAATCCTAACACAGAAATAAAATGTGTTCATCTCTACTCGGTTTCCAGTAAACAACTTTCACAGATGATATTATGTTGGACCCTTTCATAAAAATTTAAACTGTTGTTAGAATGGAAAATTCACTCAAAAACATAAGATTCCCGTTAGTTTCACTTAACCCCTTCTTTCATCAGGTGTCCATTAGTTGATAGATTGCGCCTAGCCAATTCATTTCCAGTTTTCTCGATACCAGGGGTTGCTAGAAGAAAGGTAGCATTACCCCCAGCTGGCTTCACCTAGTCCTAACTGCACATCTTACAGTATTTTCATGAACAAGAGGCCACAAAACCAAATGAATATATCAATATCCCTACTACAAACATACTTATTGTTGATACATCTTTAGAGCAATATGACAACTATTCAATGCTGCTAATACCACCCAACAAGGCATCTGAGCAGATGTGAGGAGAAAAAGGGTCCCTGTCACTGTTGGTATAATCATGTGGAACTCAAAAGTAAATATGCATTGGACACAAGCTCACATGCTATGAAACATGTATCTTATAATTGATGAAAAGATGTATTGTGGTTTAGATGCATATCAGAATAGCTCCATCATGTCCGCAATTGTATAACTAATGCTATACATAACCTAAAAACTGGATAAGTAGCAGATCTAACAAAATTTTGGCTGCCCCAGTTGTTATGATAATGGAAATGCACGAACTTGGCTATCATGCAACAACTGAATGGGCAAGATAAGGCATTGACAAACAATTAGACATGACTGACTTTTGGTGAAGGCAAATTCTAGGGACTAAAGAAATGCCGCTTGGATGCCTACACCTACACTGTAAATATTTATGGCAGATCGACTGGGTCAATTATCTGATTAATACAAATCTAAACAGCTAAAGTGTTACATCAGTCAGGGCACTGATTATATCACACAGGCCGTACTTCATGAAGTTTTAGCATGTAAACCCCATGCAGTAACTAGATCCATAACATAGGTCCGACCAGATCATCTGATAGGATGCATACATCAAAATCCACCTGATTGGTGTAACCACTCACCAAACCACTAAACCGCATCATACCATGCTACTATTCCGAAACCTTCGCTAGAACTCTCAAAAAGGCTCCAAACAGATTGCAGCTCTGAGATCAGACTATCTGAGAGTAAGCAGTTCCACAAGGTAGCTTGCCCCTAAAAGCGCTAAACCGCATCATATCAGGTGCCTACCAAGAGATCTACCCACCAAGCCCAACAACTCATCAGATCAGGCTAGCACCGCTGTTCGACCAAATTCCACAAGCTGACCAAGGCCAGTGATAGTGACATAGTGAGCTCTTCCACCGGTCAAATCTACACGTCAACACTAAATCCCTAAACCCCATCAAATCAAGCAACAGAAAACCAAGATCCAGCGAGTTTGGCTCACTCTGAAGTCCAAACCCCACTGGATCGGATGGGGCTCGAGCGCACTGGGCCAGATCCGAGCCGGCCAGGACAAAGGCGACCCCGGGTACTACGCGGATCGGGAAGAAGGGTTCGGCGCAGTACCTGCGGCGCCGGTGACGAGCACGCGCATCGGTTCCTTCGCCATCGGAGCGGGTGGAGGCGGCGACGGGGAGCTTCGAGAAGGTACTGGAAGCGGGGGTTTGGGAGTGGCTTTGGAGGAGGCGATGACCACGGGATAGCGGAGGAGACGAGAGAATGGCTGGCCGCTATTTAACAACGTCCCTGTGACGTGGAGCGTCGGGAATCCGTTGCCACCAGCTTCGATCGTGAGATCAACAGCTAATCAGTCACTGACAGTGGGTCCCGGCGTAGATGGGCCCCGGCGTCAGTTTGGCGATAATGCTTTCTGTTTTGTTGGTGGGCCCTGGGCTAGCGGCTTGCAGCTTGCGAGCAGTGTACCGTGTCCGTGACGCCATGACGCCGGCCGCCCACGGCTTCGGCGATGAGATCTAGACGCAAGGGAGCGGTGGGTGGGACCCGCTGTCAGTTGGACAGCATGATGGCTTTTTGGGCCAACTGGGTCCTGCAGTTTTCTTGCGAATTTGTTTTACACGACCGAAGCTTTGCTGCCACATTATCGTTGTGGAGAAGAAGATGCTTCTCCCGAAGCGTGGCGTGTAGAAGAAGATGCCACTCTTCAGGGTGGCAGTGGTGATAAGCCGGTAGCTAACGATGGCATCCGTGGCCAGCCGTGTTTGGTTATCCACACTCCGAGATCTAAAACCTATCAAAAAGAATAATCTCTGATCTAAAAGACATGTGCATCTGGCCCGGTTCAGCAGCTAATGCTTGGACTGTGGCCACATAGATGATATGTCATTGCCGTAATCATATATCTCATATGAAATTAAATTGAATCATCCTCCAGATTAAAATGTCTCTCACAACTATTGCAATTGTTGTGGACATTAGAGGAACTATTTGCACTGCCTTTTCAGCAGCTAAGTTTTATAAGGCTGATCTATGTTTAATTAATGCATCTGCCTTTGCCGTGGGTTATGATTTTAATGTAACGTGTAGCCTCATTTTCTTCGGATACAGATTAAATTTGGTCTACACAAATTTTCAAAAACAGAAGTCCAATTCAATAAAGGAAAAGACGATTACTACCGAAGTTCCGTGCCCCCTTGCCCAAGCTCATGGAGTCATGGTTGATCTGATAGCATCATTTTATAGCAACCCTCCGGTGCTCGACATCATTGTAGCAAGCTTCCATGTAAACCAATGAATTTTTAAGGTCATTGAAGAACCACAAAAGATGAAATTGTCCAAGGCTATGATGAAATGTTTCATTCTACAAATCTCCCTCACCTTCTTCCCCTTTGCTGACAATGGATTGTGCTGACAGCCTGGCACCTTAACACACCATCATTCTATTGTATACGTCGCATGTTGTACACCACCTACCTTGGATATACCTTCGTCTTTTTATACGAGGCAAAACTCGCGAGCCGAAATGGTAGGGGAGGAATTTGGAGGAAACAACCAGTGTAACGAGTTCAAAATGAGTTATGTACGAGAACTATGACGATGGTATTGGCGATTGGTCGGTGGAGGAAGAGAAGCTTTTTAGGCACAAAGTGTGCCAACCCTCCATGCATGGTGTAACAACATTCTGAACATAAGCCTCACAAGTATCTGGACATGTTTTTTGATACCCACCCTTAAAAACAAAGCAGCCATATTTGTTTATTTTGAATTTGGAAAATCTAGGCAAGGATGTTATTGTCGTCCAGGAAGGCAGGAAGAACTCCTCATGAAACTAACTTTCCCTTAAGCTTAACGTTGCCGGGTGGGCATGGACAAGGACCAGACTGGATTGACGATCTGACCGGCTGGATCAATAAAAAATCGTGAACAAAGAGCTTCACTAGTGTCCGACTCTACTCAATCACTACTGGCATGAGAACCGAATATGCCCTGTGCCACCTCATTAGTTCTATTTCTTTTTTTGTGCTAGCTGCGATGTAATTTTTGCATAGCCCAAAAGGCACAAAGTCCTAGCAGCAAAACAAAGGGGGAAAAAGAAAATACGAACTAAAGCCCATATGCTATATAACAAGGCCCATTTGCTTGTTTTGAAAACACAAAAAAAGAAAGGCCCAAATCGCTTACATGGCCCACCCATTCATTTTTCAAGCACTGCAATTAATTAAGAAGGTAATGTGTGATTTCAGCCCATGTAACATGTTTAGGTGTTGTAGCTTTAGTATTAGTACCTTTTTCTTTATTTTGCTTGTCTTTTTTTCTCCGTATTTTCCGATTTTATGTTATATTGTTTCTATATGATGTTTTCCAATTAAGATCGAGCAAAATTCGATCCATCTAGAATTTGATCTAAATTTCTATTGTATGATTTGTTGCACTAGTCCACAAGTCCCATAAATTGTTGTTTGTGTAAGTTTTTTGTTATGCATGAATATTTCATATACATTTTTCCCGAACTTCTATGGTTTATTCCTTGTATATATCTTTTTTTTCCAAGAGTCCTATAGTTTGTTTCATGAGTATATTTTCCATTTCGTGAGTTCTATGACTTGTTCCCCATGTGTATTTTTACCACAAGTTTTCATAGCTCGTTCCGAGTACATATTATTTTTCTCTTTAGCAATATTCTAATAATCAATTGCTCCACCTCCACAGAATTTTCTGAAGAAAATATCATTTAAACATAATCGAGTATAGTCTTGTTTTTGAAGATTTTATCATAAGAAACACATCAATTTAATTATATCTTAATCTGAATGCTTAGTTTAGTAATTACAGCTTTTAAAATTTGTATTGCAGATGATGTTATGTTATAAAATTTATTTTCACTTGTTGCATGTAAAGAGTGGAAGAGGAAGCGGGAGATTTCCCACCGACCAGCTGACATGAGCACAGAGCACCCCGCCCCCCGGCTCCACCACCACGGTCCAAGGCACTCCATGGCGTCGTCATCGGCATCGGCACCACCACCACCTCGTTGCCTCCGCTTCCACGGCTAGCCCTACTCACCCGCCACAATCACCGACACTCTGATGGCGATGACAAAGGCGGTCGCGGCCGCCACAATCATCGGCCCCAAAATGTCGGCGATGAGGGGTGCCGCGTCGTTCCCCTTCAGCCCCCTCAATCTGATCCTCTCCTCCTCGCTGTCCTTCTCTCCGCGCTTGGCCTTCTTGTCTCCTCGAGTTCCTCGCCTCGCCATGCGCTCTAAACGGTAATCACTAGGCCTCCGTTTTAGCAGCGTTCGTGTAGCCATTCGACTTTTTTTTTCCAATGTAGATTAGACAGAATCTTGTTCGGCGATTAGTGATGGTCTTATCTGGCTGTCGGCGGGGTTTCCTTTTATCTCAATTTTCACGATTGCAAATTTGCGCAGAATTGCGATGGACAAAAGGTCGTATGTGATGCCCAGAAGGCGCCATGGAGGTGTTGTTGCGGCAGCATCTGCGGCAGGGAGCCAGGAGTTCGGCGCTGGGGAGATTGAGAACCCATATGAGGTAGAGCTGGTCAGCTTGCATGTGGATGTCATGCTTAGGACCTGCATTCTGTGCAATCCACTATCCAGGAATTCGGATGTGATCCTATTGTAAGTGCCTAATTGGCGATCCCTGTTGTTAGATTTTGGGGATCAGTTGGCTTGATGGGTTCGACTTCGACCAGGTGAAGATGGTTTACAAGAAGAAGCGAAAGGATGAGAAGAGCAGCTGCGATCGGGAGTACCTGCTGAAAGTAATTTTGGGCTTTTGGTGTTTTGCTGGTTGTATCAGTTGTACCTCAGTGATCGTGGTTTATCGACAGGTGATGACTGATGAAGTTCTTTGGATTTGAGTTGGAGAGGGCTTACGATATGGTAATGATGGATCAGCTGCTGAATCAGAAGAAATGGGTGACATATGGGTCGAGCCAGGTTAGTTCTATGGACTCGCCATCGTTACACCATAGAAATTTATGCCACTCGATCGCCAATTGTTTGTATGACTTGCTTTCAAAATCTGGATGTGTGGTATGATGTTCAGATTAGTATTTGTACAGCCTCATGCTGTTTTACATGTATTCACTTAGATATGGTATTTGCAGACTTTAAAACGAAGGCGAAGCAGTGTTGCCAAACTGCCAGTCCTATGTGATATCCTTGATCAGTTTATGTTTTCCTCATTTCTTGTAACCAATCTATGTGTTGATCTTTGTGCCAACAGATTGGATGAGCTGCATAGTCTGAAATGATGCATCACAACACAGCCAAGAAACCCATGCCCAGCCATGCCCTGTTGTCAGCCTCATGACTAATTTTAGCATTCTTCTTGAACACGCAGGAGAACTGCATGTCCATTGCATTAAGAAGAAGATATGATCATTTTCAATGGTTCCATTTGTGCGCTTTATTAATGGAATACTGTCAGGACCACCCAATACTATTCTTTACAACTATGATTAATTTAGCATGATGTTTGCGGAGAATTATATGTTATACTGTATTACTCGATTGGTCTGGAGTCTTGGAGATGTGTGCTGATTGCTAAGAATGACAGTTGTTGAACAACATCAAAGCCTCTTGGCTACCTCATCTACATTTTTGATATTTTTGTATGTTTCCTGATTCAGGTTTCAAAGGATATCAGATATGCTGGTTATCAACCAATAGTTCCTTGGGGACCTAGGTATTTTCCTTTTCAATTCATTGTAACTGAACCTATCTTCCATATTTAATATATTTGTTTTAGATAATCCATGTACTCTTCAATTTGCAATGATGCACCCACCATCATATAAGGCTAGGACTTTTCTGGTTGCATTATGAAAAAAATTCTATATTGCAACCTACAGAATGCTCTCTCTCTTCCTCTCTAACATAAATATATGTATATCTCCTCCGCGTTCAAGAAAAAAATTATGAAACAATTTATAGCAATTATCTAGAAAAACATCAGTCCCTGCAAACAAATCTTATCTGAATTAAGTGCAAGATAGCAGCTAGTCGTTCACATTGCTATACACTGAAGTCTTCATATCATTCCTTTTTTCTTTTTGTGGAAAATGTAAGGTAGGACCCCCACTGATAAAGCGATACCTTATAAAAGGAAATATACTGCAAGAAAGTTAGGTTCATTGCAAACAATTGATAATTTGGCTGATGCTCTTGAATTATTGTGTTACAATCTTCTTTGCCTTTGTACAGATACTCAAGATCCACTGTAAAGGACCTGCGCATAAATATGGCAATATCAGCGGCGTTTGTAAGAAATTATTCTAAAACCTTGAATTTAGGCTAAATACTTCACATGCGCTAATTCATTGGTTTTAGTCAAAAATAAAGCTTATGAACCTATCATAAGTGCAACTGTACGCCACGCTGCTGTATGCACAAAAGTATTAACTTGAAAAGAACTTAAAGGAAAGCAATTGAAACTTCAGTACTACTTGGAGTATCTTATCATTTTACCCGACATACATATGGTTTCTGCAAAATGAGCAAGTAGATTAGCATGCGTGCTTATCTATTGCATGTAGTGATGATCATTTATAGTTCTATACAACAAATGTTGAAGTAACTTGTAGTTTGCCCGAATTTTGTTGTGCCTTTTGTTGCAGATCATGTGTATATCTACTATGGGGCATGCAGATTGGAAGCCCTTACAGTTCCTGTGTTTCGCGTATTTCTATAGAATACTGGAGAAGCTGAAGACTACAGAACCAGATATTGCTCCCATATATAATGTGAGCCTATTTCTGGACACAAGGCAGTTCAAATTTATACATGTGAATGTTTTCCATGCGAGGCAGTTTCCTAAGTTAATATTTTTTACTTTCTACATTTATATGGAATGGCGGCTTCTAGTTGGCTCAGATTTTATTTTTAACTCATAGTAGTTCAGAAATAACACAAACAAAATTACTTTAAGGCCCTGCTTGTGGAGCTTCTGCTGGCTTTGGCTTCTGAGCGCTCTATTGGCACGGTTTTTTATTTCCAACTCATGGTAGTTTAGTTCACATATAATACAAACAAAATCACTTTAAGGTCCTGTTTGTTTGAACTTCTATTGGCTTTGGCTTCTTAGAAGCCAGAAGTTGGAATAAACAACCAGCATGATGCCACAAGCTTGCAAAAACTGGCATTACTACTATAAAAGCTGAGAAGCCCAGAAGCTGGTCTGGAGGAGCTTTTCTAAAATGCCAGCTTTTGGAAAAGTTCTACCCATAGAAGCTGAAACAAAGGCCCTAAGGTGACAGGGTGGCTACTGGCTAGGTGGGGCTGTAGGATGGTTTCTTTTCTTTGCTTTTGGTGATAGGTCTAAAAATTTGTTTCTTGTGCGCATAATTTTTAAAAAAAGCTCACCGGCTACTAGTTCAGTACTTCCTAACCTTGATGCTCATCTTGATGGATCCGAACTGATTTCAGGATAGATTGTAGGGACTTGGAAATAATTGTAGCCAGGCTATACTTCTAATTAGAAAAGACTGCTCTGCACCATGTTTGAATATACGATGCCTTAGACTCTGAACAAGGAGATGCTGTCCACATATTGGATCAGGCTTGTTTGTTTCCCTACCTAAGTTAATAAGCATGCCACAACTCCTTATGCAGGTGTTTGGTTCCTTACTAACTATAGGCTGCCACGTTGTTATGCAATATTTTCAGAGCTTTGCCATACAAAATCTCACCACCGGTGTGGTGGCAAAAAACATTGCCAAACTGCCAGCTGCTGCAACTGCAAGACTCTCTTCAGGATCTGGTGTCTTGTTTTGCTTCTCTCTCTGTATGCATCCACTCCTGCATGTCCTCTCTGAAGTTCACCACGCACCTTGCACCTTCGCCGCACCCAGAGTCCAAGGTGTTCATAGCAAGGGTCAGCACGAGCTAGTTGCTTGTGCATGTATCATTAGAATCTATGTTCATGAGGAAGTCGGCTTCCTTTTCAGTTCCCTGATTCAAAAATAAATTAAAACTTGAACAACTTATTCTCCCCCAGGTTTGGAAGAGCTAAACCAAACAGCTGACTCATCTTAGGACAGGTTTTATTGATTCCGGTGGTCTACAAATAATGACCCAAAATCTTACTCCCTGCATATATTTCTCTCCCTGCATTGTGCAAGCACAAAATACATTGAAAATTCCCGTGCATTTGTGAGATTCAGCTAATGGATCGATGCCTCTCTAAAGAAACTACTTCACGCTAAGAGAGGTAATCTCACCACTTTGTAATATGAGTGACGTTCACTAGCTTTAGCTAGAAACTAAACAACTAGTGCGAATTTTAGCCAAACACGTGTGGAAGCACACCAAACACCCACTACGAAAAATTTGGCACAGCTAACCTTTGACATGGCTACTAAACATGTTCACTTTGCCACAAAGTTAAGAAAGCCACAAGTGTGGCTAACGTGGTAACGCCCAAGGTTAGGTGTGACAAACCTTACAGACCCTTGCTCTGTTTGCTTTTCAATCACCATGGACTTTATTTGCACAGTGATTGAATTTAGTACCCTTTTACTATAATTCCTGGCAGGAATATGGTGAGGTCGAAGGTCGGGGTATACATATGGCGAGACGAGTGCTACGTAGTTTGGGTTTGGTACTTGGATCAATAATTGCCGCATCCCTGGTCAGTGAACTATTCAAATGCAATCCTACTTGAGTGCTTTGTGTAAAGTTATCAATTGAGCTACTTTTCTAGCTCAGTTAACTGCTTCTGGGTTTCCTGGTGCTAATAATTTCAGGGCCATACTGGGCTTGCTAATTTTTCTCAGTTCCTTGGACAATATATTCCATCCGTTGTTTACAATTTTCAGGTACGATGTGACTTGTATTCTGCTGCATATCAAATACTGCATCATATGGATGAACAAGCATGCTCTGTTTTTCTTAGATACCACTCTTTGACTATTCCTTTTGGACAGTTTGTTGGTAGTTTAGCAGGATCTATAAACTGTCAACTTTTCAATCTTTTTACTGACACAGAAAGGCCACTACAATAAGTGGCTTTTTCCAGTGGAAAACAAGTCATGGATCATTGCAAAATGAATCCTGGTGCTGCTTTCAGTTGTCATGTGCTGTTTTCAGGAACAGTAAAACTAATTCGCAGTATCTCATTCCAGGAGTTGATTGTGACTACAGCTTCATCCGTTCTGCTTTGCATCTTAGCTTCATACTACCGATAGCAATTGGTGCCGGACTTGAAAAGACATGCTTGATAAATAACACCAGCCTATCCACCTCAGATCTGGAAAATTTTGCACGCAGAGATCAGATGTTGCTATGAAATGATTGGAGGAAGTGAAATTATGCTACGAGAGTCAGCTTCTAACATGGTTTTTAACACTTTTAATAGAAGGTATAGAAAGACCTCAGTGTCATCCAGCTAAAAATTTTCAGGGGTTCACGGGATATAGGTGTGTTATTTAATGTAATGAAACAATTACTTTGTGTTGACGAGTTCTTAATCGATGAGAGGGTCTTTTACAACCTGTCCTGTTGATTGGCTGGCTGTTTCTTTTGCTGATCAGTTATAGTGCAGTGGTAACCTTTCTTGTGGTGTAGTCCCGATTAGCTTTCGGTTCTATCATATCATGGACCCAAGCGGTGTTACCTCACCAGTAGGAGCTAATGATGAACCTTCACCTATCTAAAAGAAAGAGTGTGGAGAAGAATACAGGGATGGAAGGAGAAGCTTTTATCTAAGGCAGGGAAGGATATTCTTATTAAGGCAATTGCACAGGCAATCCCAACATATGCAATGTCCTGTTTCGATCCGACAAAAACGCTTTGTGATGATATTGGTATGATGATCTGTCGATTTTGGTGGTCACAACAGGAAAAGGAAAACAAGATGCATTGGCTCTCTTTGGAGCTTTTGTGCAGTCGAACGAAGAAAGGGGGAATGGGCTACAGAGACTTGCATCTGTTCAACTTGGCCATGTTGGCACGGCAAGGATGGCGTCTGCTCATTGAACCTGAATCTCTGTGTGCCCAGGTGTTAAGGGCTAAGTATTTTCCGGGTGGAGACCCTTTGGTGGCTACTGAAAAGCCGGGCATCTCTTACTCATGGCGAAGCATCCTGCGTGGATTTAAGGCACTGAAGGAAGGTCTGATTTGGAGGGTTGGTGATGGGAGTCGAATTAATATTTGGAGTGATCCATGGATCCCTAATGGTGTTTCACGCAAGCCATGCACCCCAAGGGGAAGGGTCCTTCTGAACAAAGTCGCTGACTTGATTGATCCAACCACAGGACACTGGGATGTGGCACTAATTCGTAGCATTTTCTGGGAGGAAGATGTGAAGCACATTCTTTCTATTCCTCTGAAACATGGTTATGAGGATACAATTGCGTGGCACTTTGACCACCGGGGTCTTTTCTCTGTTAAGTCAGCTTACCACAGATTAGAGGACAAGCGTGAGCAGGAGAGAGTGAGACAACCTGGCTCATCAAGTTCAGGGGGAGATGAAGGAGATGGCAAATTGTGGGGGCAGCTGTCGAAAACAGATTGTGTGCCAAAGGTGAAACAATTCTTATGGCGCTTTGCACACAATAGTTTACCTCTCCGGATGAACATTGCTCGTAGGGGGATGGATATTGACACACGTTGCCCAATGTGTTGGCGGCTCGATGAGGATGGAGGCCACTGCTTCCTCAGATGCAAGAAGGTTAGAAAATGTTGGCAGGAGTTGAATATTTTTAAAACGGGAGGAATTTTGCTGTGCTTGGGAATAATTATAGATATTTATAAGTCTCGATCCAATGGAAAGTAAATAAAAGAAACCTCTTAAAAGGAACTTAAGTTATGACCTGGAACCTAATATTTGTGGACCAATAACTAATCTAAAACTTAAAGTCCAAGGGTATAGTGGTATTTGCATGGTTGGGAGCCGTACAGATGCAGTCATTGTTTGAGGGTTCGCTCAATGTATCAAACAGAGCAGCTACGATGGAGCTGCTGTATTTTCCACTGTTCCAGAGTCGCAGTCACGGAGGTTTTCCACTGATGAACCTGTAAAAAGTCTTTCTGCGGCAGTCTAATATGTCAAGGATCAGTGTCTTTTAAGTTTGTAGTCAGCAGTGTTAAGTTTGTGTCTATTTGAGAACACTGAAGTAGTGCACTAGTGCTCAAGTTTGGTTGTTCTTCAGAAACTGGAGTTCAATTTTGTGCTTCTCCGCTTGTTACATGCATCGCTGGATCGGCACTGATTTGCTCCATGGTTGGACCATGCCCAGCATTATTAATTTAGAAGAAATGGCCTGTGTATAGTACAATTAATTTGTGAAGTCTGCAATTAAATGTTATTTGACTATTGGAGATACATGTTGGGATTTTTGGCTTCTTATTATCCTTGGATTTTTTTGGTCCTCACCGTGTAATCTTCACCGTTTTAAGCTCTCCTGTGTTTCATAATGCAAATAGTGCATTCAGTTTATTTCGTCTTGCTGGTAGTGGCTTAGCATTCGGTACAATGCCTCTAATGGCTTTCTTCCTTTCATGTCCAAACGAGGATCAATATGACCAGGTATCATTGTGTAAAAACGTTGCCGGCAAACTTTCAGATGGTTTATTTAGGTTAAAAATAATAATGACAATGTAGGATATACTTCATCTCTACAAGGGCTAAAACAAAAGCGCGTGAGGATCCTTGTCCCAAAAAGCACTAGTCTGAACTCCACAAGTCTGGACTCAGATCAAAAGGCACATGTGAACTGAAAAGAAAACAAGAAGGAAGGTTACTAGTTTATTTGCTCATAAATAAATTTCAACCTGAGTACACAATGAGTGAATGGGAGAAGCAAATTAAGTTGGGCTGTTACAAATTGTACACAATGAGTAGCTAAAGTTGTGGTCACTGTAACATTCTTCGGCTGATGACACTCTCTCTTTTTTGCAGAGGGAAGCCGTCCCGTATTAAATGATAAAAATGACTTTTTTTTTCAACAAAGTCTTCCAAAGTGAAACTGGAATAGGAGCACATGTAATTTTGCGAGTGCACTCCCAGTCTCCCACTCGCCCAGTACCAATGCTAGTATTCAGCAGCATGTTCTCCAAGTGTTCTGTTCGAGGCCGGCCATTTCTTTTGGGGTTTGAAACCCCAAAGCCAAGATTCTTGACCGGCGTCTGTTTGTTCCAGGGAACGGTTTCCGCACACTAAACACCACCCCGGGGTGGTACTTGCGCTGCGGCCCGGGAACGGGACCGAGGCCGTCGCGCTGGAACCGAGCAAATTCCACGGCCACTTTTCCGGCTTGTCCTACGCGCTTGAACCCACCGCGGTGACGGAATCCTTGTCCCCTTCCGACGAGCCGAGCAGCAGGCAGGGACGCAGCGCCGCGCTGGACGCACGAAAGCACGAGTACATGGACGCAGCAGAGAAAAGCGAATCATACTCTCGCAAAAGTACAGAGATTTTTTAAAGAGTTCAAAAAAGTTTGTCCCTCTGAATTAGCAAACAAAATTTAAAATAAACCACCGGTACTCCTACTCGTACTGCTGTTGCGTTGTTGTCGTCGTCGTCATGTCATTACATGCTGGTGTTTTTAAAATTTTTGCGCAGGAATAAACAGGATGAACACGTGGCCGGGCATGTATACGCAGTCTCGAAACGGTAAAAGAACATTATAGTGGCAGCATCTGTACCGGAATGGAAGTTGTGGGAGTCCTGTTGCTATGCGTCTCGTAAATTGGGAGCAAGTGTTTGTTAAAACTGGCCGGTGTCAGGATCTACGCAAGACCTGCTGTTCTATTCGCGCTCAGGTTGTTCCTACTTCCAACAAATGCCCCGGGCTAAAGAAAGAGGAGATTGTCATCACGTAGGCAGCTGCATCCTTGAGGAAATGGGGTGTTGCAAATTAACATCAAGTAGTTTCCATCTTGCCTATTTGATTTTCCTCTAAGGTGTTGTCAATTTGTTTGATAAAAATGAAAAAAACATCAATACAATATATCATAAAATTCTCGTGGTAAGGCTAGCACTATCTTGTGAACTAGCTAAGCCACATAGTGAAGGTTTAGTAGAAATAGAAAATGGTCAAGTAAAATTTCTATAGGTTGATGCATATGAGCTCTTCATTTTCGAGAACACAACGGAGGCATAGCCCAACAATAGTCTTCAATATTTAGAGGCCACAAGCCAAAACAAACAACTCAACAGTTTTAAACTAGCTTATGACTAAATGAATTTAAAAAAATAAAAGCTGTATGAGATGTACTATTCTGCCTTTTGGTGCGCCGAGAAGCTAAAAAATTATCATAAAAGCCAACACCCAGAACCCAGAAAACCAACTTTTCAGCCAAAAGCCCAAAAGGTTACAGAACAAACAAATAGACCGTAAGAACAAGAGGAAGAGAGCAATAAGGATGTAATTGTTATCGTAAAACATATTTTAGTACAACCTTACCTATATAATAACATCACGTGCGCAACACTCGACAATGAGGTTTTATTTGAACACAATCTTTTAGAATTTTTATATTTTTTTAGATAATGAAAAAAATTATCCGACTTCACCCTTCTCATCAAGGGGATCAGGCCAACACTATTACATGCAATAGCAACCACACCATGTTCTCATAAAGCGTTTAAAGTATAAAATATGTTTATTAAAAGTCAATCCGTAAACTAAATGCCATATGGGATGCAAGGAATTTTCATATATATGCTGAAAGTTGAAACAATACCGATTGATTTTACATGCCGTGGCTCGGAGTATGCTGTGGAATAGATGACCTTTCAAAAATTTGAAAGAGTGATTTGGAGAAATTGGCTAGCTCGGCCGGTGAGGTCAGAACTGCTGTCAAGCTAGTCCGCATCAAGCCCACGTGGATGTGGAGCCACCTCGCCACCCTTCTTCACGACAAAATGCTCAGTCTACATCAATCCATATATGTGCCAATGTTCCTGTTCATGGCCCTAAATGTGTAGTGCTAGTGCATTACCCGCCAGTTTGGTGTAATAGTTGGCAGTTGTGCTTTGATTGGGTCATGCACCCATGTAAATTATATATATTATTTTTAAAATAATAAACATAAACGACGACACAAATCAAGACCTTGGCGTTCCAAACCATACAAACATAAAAAACGTACGGCATTTAGGTGAGAGTATATACTACCTTCTTATTAACTTGAAGTAAAATAATTATCATGGGTATATGAAAATCATATACTAACATATTTATCATGGAAAGTATTTTGAGTTTTTTATACGGTCTTTATATTATATTCTTATGCAAAAGTAAGGTAATAAGATATGCAATTACTAATTATGTCTGTGGTAGAAACTTATGTGAATTCCAGCATCTCTTTTAAACTCAGGAACCATGTGGCATTGTGAATTCCAAGGAGGTTGTAGCAGTGAGTAGAACAAATAGATAAAGGAGCACAATTGCATGACGGACTGACAGTTTGAGCAGCTGAATAAACTATTTAACTGCTTGTGTCACGTGAAGTGAAGCTAATATTAATGAGAGACGGCAAACAGGTTCGCGCATAAATAATAGAGGAAGGGAAACATTCCTTTTGCTCAAGATCACTGTCAGATCAAGGCTGCATTGCCCTAACCATATTTTAGAGCAAAATAATGGTTTGCGGTCATGAACTTGTAAGCTACTTTGCATTAAAAAAAAACTTGAAAGCTACTAGTTCAAAAAAAGTGTACATATCTGTGAGATTGAACATACGAAAGCATGACTGCATGAGCTCATCAAAAGGCTGTTATATATTGACATCAAAAGCTACTAGATCGTTTTAGCTTTGTACTAACCCAAATTTCGCTAACTTTGACATCTAAAACATCAAATTAGTTTTAGTAAGTCCACGAGATATGTTTTGCTAGTGCATATAAAGTTAGCGAAAATGTAGGTCGTTTGTTCGTTTTTATTTTTCAGTCAAACTTTCTTAAATTAAACTAAATTTTAAAATAGAAAAATATCAGTCAAAGCAGGTTTGACGGCAATGGGTGTCCATGATCGGTCAAGGACTGATGGCAAAGCGCCGGATGGATAGGCTGGTTGAGCAGTGGCCACTGTCCTTGGGGTCAAAAGCGAGACAGCATGCAACGCTGCGGGACCAAAAAAGGATCACTTCCGAGGGGAGCAAACAGTGGCAGTGGGTCGTGCTGCGTCCTCACCAAGCTTTTCGTCGAAAGGGAAAGACGGCATCGCATTTGTTGTACAGGAGAAATCCCCTACTACTGCGTGTCGCTAATCTTTAGGTTTCAGGCTTCAATAATTATTCGCTCGGAACCGTGACATCTCGTGTAACCAATTCAAAAAAAAAGGGTGGTGGTTAGTCATTTATGTACGATTCCTTGACAACAATAATAGTACGTTTTCTCCTTGAAACCTGGTAGTAGAGCTCACATGAGATATGCTGGAGCAAGCCTGCTGCTAGCTAGTGTTCTTTAGGCAAAGTAGTGGGCCCACTGGAAGTGACTGTGGCTTGATTGGAGTACTCTAGAACCATGCTAGACAGTATAAAGCCTTTTTTAATTATATATATATAATTTTTTATTTAAAGCTTATAGAACTTGTTGCACGAGCTCTAGTTATTTTATCAGGATTTCTTGTGTCCCAAAATACCTCTAGGATTTTTTTTTAAATTACACAGTTCAACTTACACACTCACAACTCACGCATACTCATCTCTATGAACACGCGAACACAAATCCTATCCCTATAAGCATCTTCGAAGACTGAGCCGGCAGACGTCTCGCTGTCGATGGGAACGTCGCCTACCACTGAAACCACGAATAATTTTTCTAAACTGTTGGATGTATTCGAGTATTTACACCTCATTTAAATTAAAAAACTCCCCCACGTCAGCCAGCCCTACACTGCTTTGACCGGGATCAGAGGCCCCAACTAGATGGAATAGAAAGTTGGGTACGCATTAGTTGGGGATCAAATTAAAACTTGACAAATCGAAGAGTTGAAGGTTCGAGTATAGATGAACTTAGTGCAAATATATTGGTTTGCTTCCTTTATGTCTAGCGTCTCTATGCTTTTCTCGTGTTGCATCCAAAATCTTCTTTTCAAACTTCTTTCTTCTACAATCTTATAGAATTTGAAGTGGCAAGATGCTTCAGTACTATCTTTTTTCCCTATACTTTTTCCCATTTCGAGGGTTGTGCATTCATGGAGCCATCGCCAATTAATCTCTCTTTGCTGTATCATCCAGTCCACAACACAACTACAGATTCGAGGTTTCTTTTACATATACTTTTTTCATTTATTTGCAGAATTAACAATATTATTCTTGTAGTGGTAGATAATATATCACAGTAAGTTATTTGTGGTAACTTCACCAGGCCAATCCTAAGTTTTCCCGTTGTACTCTTTAGAAAGTGCTCATATATAAGTAAGATATGCATGTGTGTATTTATAAGAGCCAATGTATATTCTTACATTTAAAGTTAAGTAAAATGCACTGACAGTCCGTAAATATGTAAGAGTGTGTCATTTAGGTCCATCAACTCCGAAAAGTGGATTTCAAGATCCATAAACTTGTAAGGGTATGTCATTTAGGCTCGTCAACTTCAAAAGTGCATTTTTAGATGCACAAACTTTTTAAATTATTCACCGCAGGTTCATACGTATCTATGTATGCATGTAACGCTGACATGGCATTCTAACTCTACGTTTCTGGTTTCTGATATTGTCAACATAGATTATGATGAGAATTGACCCTAATTTTCTTTCTCCACCACGCCATCTCCCTCCTCTTCCTCTTGACCGGTGGGTCGCTTGTCAATCCCGCCACTTGCTGGGGCTGCCTAAAGCCACCGCTTAGGGTGCCTCTCGTTATGATGGTTGGGGCCACATTAGTGACAGCGCTGATATATGCTATGTTCGGTCATTCGGTGGACGCACTAGTGAACACAGTGAGCGATTTAACAGAGAGCAGCCCGGATGGCACGACAACCCAAACCCGCGCAGGTTGGATTGAAGAGATTTAGAGAAGAGCAGAGGCGGAGCTACGTGTAGTTATCGTTGTTAGCTGGCAACGACGGCTCTCCCCAAAATCAAATCAGTAAGAAAATACTGTTTCGCACTGGTCATTCAGTGAGTTATATCGATCTTTGATGCCGCTGACATCGGTGGCTGTTGCGGCTGGTTCCCCGAAGAAGAGAGAGATAAATAAGATGGGAGATATATTAAATGTACACATGGATATATATGGGGTCGGCGAAATTGACGAACCTAAATAATTAATACATCCTTATAAATTTGTGAATTCAGAAATACACGTTCAGAATTGACGGATCTAAATAATACATCCTTATATATTTAGAGACCGTCGATGCATTTTACCTTTTAAAGTTTGTGTTAGAGTAAGTGAAGGTCGACTTACAAATTACAATGCAATTTTTTGGAAAGAACGTTTGCAGTAAACAACAACTTGTTAGAGGGGCATATAAAGCTACGATGAACACACAAAGCACGTAAGGACAAACATATGCAGCACGAGATCTCCAAGATGGTTCTCCATAAACCGACGCGATTTTGGTCAAATTAAACAAGAGCTGCAGAGCACCCAGCATCCTCCACCGACAATCCAGCCCGCGGCACAAGAACCCCCCAAGCATCACCACTCTCCACCGTCCCCCTCCCGCGCCGGTGGCAGCGACCGGCCCCCGCTGGCGCTCCGGCCAGGCGGCACCCACCGCACGCTTCCCTCCGCCTCCAACTCCGTCCCCGGCCGGCCGCCGCCGCCGCCTCTCCCCTCCCCCGCCCCGGCCGCCCCATCGTCAGCGGAGCGGATTCTTTTTTAAAAAACTGTCCGTACCGATGATATTTCACTTGTCACCGCCCCTACCATCGCTAGAAACCTTTCTTTTTCTGCCGTCACATCACCTTTCACTGCACATTGTCTCCTCCCCCAATTCACTAGCAGCCCTGCACTGTGCCGCGGCGCCCCCTCCAACCTCGCCGCCAATTAATACTCACCCCCACCCTCGCAGCATCCGGCCCTCCACCTCCTCCTCCTCCTCCCCCAGCTCGCACGCCGTGATCGAGCGAGCTCGATCCGCTGTCTGCCTGGCGTGCGGTCTCTCCGGCGATCTTGGAGGCGGGCGCTAGCTTGCTGCTCCGGGCTGGCTGGCTGGCCGGCTGGCTGGGGGCTCTCGAACGAGAGGGCCGGAGCCAAGTGAAGTGAAGTGAAGTGAGGCGAGGCAAGTGATGTAGTGGTGGTGGTGGTGGTGGTCGCGAACACTATTTATAGCGCGCCCGCGCGCGCGTGCGGCGCCCTCTCTTCTCTCTCACAGGACCACGGCCTCGCGGCCTCGCGGGCGGGCACCGAGTCCGAAATAGATAGATCTCATCTCACTTGCTGCCCGCGCTCTGAAGCTCGCGGCTTACTGATCGGTTGGCCGGTTTCTTTGGCAGATGGACCTGGTGCCGCACCCGGACAGCCCGCACTCCGACAACAGCGGCGGCGGCGGGGGCGGGGGCTCGGCGGCCGGGGCGCTGTCCCCGGCGGCGTCGTCCGCGGGCGCGGCGTCGGCGCTGGCGTCGCCGAGCCGGTACGAGTCGCAGAAGCGCCGGGACTGGAACACGTTCGGGCAGTACCTGCGGAACCACCGCCCGCCGCTGTCGCTGGCGCGGTGCAGCGGCGCGCACGTGCTCGAGTTCCTGCGCTACCTCGACCAGTTCGGCAAGACCAAGGTGCACACCCCGGCCTGCCCCTTCTTCGGCCACCCGGCGCCGCCGGCGCCCTGCCCGTGCCCGCTCCGCCAGGCCTGGGGCAGCCTCGACGCGCTCGTCGGCCGGCTGCGCGCCGCATACGAGGAGAACGGTGGCCGGCCCGAGAACAACCCCTTCGGGGCGCGCGCCGTCAGGCTCTACCTCCGCGAGGTCCGGGACCACCAGTCCCGCGCGCGCGGCGTCAGCTACGAGAAGAAGAAGCGCAAGAAGGCGCCGGCGCACCCCGTCCCCGCCGCCGTCATCTCCTCCTCCTCCCACGACGGCAACGGCCACTCCCACCACTACGAGCACCAGATGCCGCCGCCTCCGCCGCCCGGCGCCGCGGCGTGACCGCGCCCTCGACCGAGAAACGCCGGAGCTGCTCGCGCGGCAGCGCTCCCCATGTATGCTACCGCATGCGCTACTCGATCGTCTTCCTGGTCCTGCTCGGTCTCTCGCTCTCTAGGTAGCCGAAGCTCCTCCATCTACTATTATCATCGCGCGCCTGTCTAGTTCTTGGCTTCTTGCTGCTACTACTACCTATCCATCTGTAGCTATAGTTTAGCTGCCACTACTGCTAGCACAACTACTGCTGCTGCTACAAATTAGTTCCTGCTTTTTCATATGCTTAATTTGCTGCTGGTATTGCTACTGGAACTACTTCTACTACTGCCTCCTAATTAGGTCAGTTCTCGATCTGATCATTTCCCAACTTGATGACTCGATCTGCTATTTGCTGGTGATTCCTCCTTCCATCTGTAAATGCCTCCTGCTGCAGTTGTGAACTTGTGATGATAGGCTAGCTTGCTCCATGCGTGATGGCTTGGGATTTTAATCAGCCGGCGGCTACTACTCGGTCGATTTGGTGAAAATTAATCCTCTCGCTTAATTTCTTGCTGCTGCAGTTCTTCAGTTCTTGTTCTTGCAACAAGCAAGTAGCATTCTGCTTGCTCTTGTGGATTCTGTTCTTGGTCTTTGGTGTTGCCACAAGTAGTTGGTGGTGCGTGATGCGGTGAGTCATGTCAGTTGCTGTCGTCCTCGCGGGGGATCAACGTACTGTTGCAGTGGGTCACGGATGTATGGGTGGGTTGGTTCAAACTTCAAAGGGCCATGGCGTGCAGCGGGGCGGGCGACGGCGATGGCGGATGCGTGTGCGCTAGCATTCTGCTTGCTGCTGCTGCGGCCGTGCCGCCCGCCTGCTACGATACGCTCTTTTGGGGCTCTTTTTCCTTTGCTTTTTATGGTAGTTCTTGTCCTGCTAATACCATAAGTAGCTAGGCTTGCCTGGTCATCTTATGGGTGCCTGCAAAGGAGATGTGGCCGATCTGGTGGCAGCAAGATTAGTGCTGGCACTACTTACTTACCTTGGGGTTATTCATGAATAATGATTGGTGCGTGTTCAATGTCTATTTGAGGATAATGATCAGATCACCCGTTGCTGTTCATTTGTTTGTGTGGTATTAGTATTACTGGTGTATTATTAGTACAGTTACAATTTTATGGCAGGTTTGAAACCTATGAATTTTCATGGGTTTTAAGCAAAATTTCATGAGAAGAACAGCATAATTTCTTTCTCTAGGAGTCTTCTGTGCAAGTTCTCAAACGAGAACTTCAGTTTGTAGCAGCACTCTCTTGGTTTTTTACCGAGCAGTGAGTGCAGTCCGTGTTTCTGCCTGGCTGCAAAGTTTTCTGCTTTGGATCCCTCCTTTTCTGTCATATACTTTGTGTTATACGGTAGCAGGTAGAAGACCACAAGTAGAAGTTTTGTCAGGTTGCATTGCTGCACCATCTCTTAATGGAATGTGTAAGCTTTCGTGGGTTAGGCCTCGTTTAGTTTCCCGTGCAAAATTTTTGAAATGGAATTTTTTCACATTTGAAGTATTAAATATAGATTAATTAAAAAATTAATTGCAGATTTCGTCCGCAGATCGCCGAGACGAATGTAATGAGTCTAATTAGTTTATCATTAGCATAATTAGTTTATCATTAGCATATATTTACTGCTAATTAGGCTCATTAGGCTCATTAGATACGTCTAAAGTTCAAGGACTAACATGATGCACTCCAAACACAAGATTCGTCTAAAGTTGAAGGACTAACATGATGCACTCCAAACACATGTGAGATAGCCTCATTTCCATCGGTGAAAACAAGACTAGTGGAGGAGCTGGAGTAGTATTTGACAGCTGGGGTTTGCCCTTTGCAGTGTGATAGGAGTACCAGCTGAGCCAGACTGCAAGCTTTTCTTTATTTCTTTATCGGTGCTTCAGTTCAGTACTCCACTTGATCCGCAAAAAGAAAAAGGAGATTGACTTGTGCATGTCCATTTCATTTCACTGCCTCCCTCTTCTGCCTGCTCACATCAAATCAAATCAGAGCATGGCTGTAAAGCTTTTCCCAAAGGATGGATCCGATCGACCTCGCCGCGCAAATCGGAGTACGGATCTAAACGGATGGGATAGTACTATTTACAATGTTTTAATTCGAATATGGATATGGATTTAAATATTTTCGGATACGAATGCAAAACGGATATCTCGGATACGCATTCGCATTCGGATATTTACTCACTGTATAAGGTAACGTTTATCTATTTTCTTTATTGGAAGTTTTAGAATATAAAATCGTTACACATATGTTGAAACTAAAGTTTAATAACATAACAAAGATAACTAGTTAAAAATAATAAATTTATCAATAATATTTAATAAATAAATATATAAAAAACTAGGAATAAAAATATATTAAAATAAATGTATAGACAATTTTTATTAATATATAAATAAAAATTGTAAAAGTAAAATATTTAAAAGTAAACTTAATCTTTTTGTATTTTTATTATAAAAATTAATATAACATGTTATAGGAAATGGGATGACTTTTAAATAGTTTCGGTCAATACGGATACGAATAATGTCGGATGTTGTCGAATATGTATGTGAAATCGGATAGAGAAAATCAATGAAAATTGAATTCAGATGTATCCATTTTGTTACCACATTAAATTTAAATACGGATACGGATATCCATATTGATATTTAAGCGGATACGGATATCGGATAATTCAAATATTTGCTATTTGCTATCCGTTTCCCATCCTTAATCGAGTCCGGGACGACGTTCCCCTTGCATTCACCGTTTGTCCACGGGTCAATAGGCTGCAGCCTCCGTTTTCAGTCTCGCTGAGCCTCAGCGTACATGGCGTACTGGGATGCAGGTTCAAGTACTGTGTGTACACTGGTCAGTGGTCACAATCTTCTCGCTTCTCTTAGCAAAATGCATGTTGTTTGAACTAACGGGCGTGCAGTGGATTGTTTTTTTTTTTCGAATTTTGAACACTAGATAAATATACAGAACTATTTGAGTAGTTTTAGGCTTTAGCAAACTACTCCCACCATTATTATGAATTATATTCACTTTAGCTCTGTTCTACGACACACTGCTCTAACTTTGATTAAGTTTATGGAAAAAAGTTATATCAACATCTGTAGTACCAAATAATGCACTATCAAGACAAGTTTTTTTAGTAGATTTAATAAAATTAATTTGATGTTGCAAACTTTTGTGCTTTTCCCTATATAAGTTGGATGAAAGTTAAAAAAAATTATTTCACTCGAAAAGGGGTACAAAATTTGATTTGTGACAAAACTTGAATGAACTATCTTACTATTACTAATTGAGGCTCTTTTTGAAGCCTCCACGTGAAGCCACCTAGGATCCTAAGTGGATACTTAAAAAATTGGAGAAATAGTAGAAATTCTCACAAAAATCTGAAACATCTAGTCACCAATCCAATAAATCTAATCATAGTGGCCATCGGATCTGTCATCTTTTCCATTAAATTACCCACCTCTGCCTTTATGAAAATAGGCTAAAGTAACACCCTAAACATAATATGTATCTAAATTACCCACATATATTATTATAAAATATAATCTAAAGTAACCCCCTAAATATCTAAATTACCCACCTCTACAGTTATAAAAAATAATCTAAAGTGACCCCATAATTTTCATGTAAATTACCCACCTATGCCATTATAACAATAATGCAAATAACCCTCTAAATTTGCATATAAGTCTAATTATATCATTATCAAAAGTTAAAGTAACCCATAAATCTAAGTCTATTATAATCATAACAAAATATTAAAGTGCGCCAATATAAAATTCTAAATTACTATTTCTATTATTATTAATATATTATTTATATTATTGTTTATATAAAAATACTACTTATGATGTGTGTCACCATGTATTCATGTATGGGTAAAGATATAAGAATACCATTTTTCATGAGGGTTAAATTAAATACATATTAAACATATATGGAAATGTGATGTAAAGTAAAAAGAAATTGTTACTAAATAAACCTATTATAACTAGATAATGATAAATATGTATCTTTTAAAGTATTGTGTTAGAATATTTAATTGATGAAAGCGAGTATGAGATAGATAATTATAATTATTAGCTACAAGTTTTACTTTTATATTAATTCTAACTAGCCTGTGCAGGAGCACGGGTTGATAGGCTAGTAATTACTAATGGTTGAAGTTTCAGTAATTTTTCTAGGGATTATTTGGCTCTGGTTACATATCCCACAGAATTGTTATACCTGTTGTGTGTGATCTTAGTAGTTAGCTCTTTTTCAAGGTCGTCCTAAAAGGAAGAGTCTCCTTGTTTTCTCTACTAATGGCATGCTACTTTTGTTACATGTACTTGCTAGATTATATATGGTTGGGCATAGTTCTAGATCAGATTACATATGGTTGAGCTGTCCACTTTGAAACTTTGACATCACTCCAAAGTCCTACCTCATTCGTGAGTTGCTAATTGAGGAGTGTATAGCCTTTACACATTTCAGTTCAGAACAGCTATGTGAACATATACGTGTTTTCCTTATCGTTTAGGAACGTGGAGATTATACTCAGAGGGTGTTTAGATGTATTCTGTAAATTTTTTGAAATAGAATCTTTTCATATTTAAAATATTAAATATAAATTAATTAAAAAACTAATTGTAGATTCCGTCCGTAAATTGCGAGACGAACATAATGAGCCTAATCAATATGTCATTAGCACATGTTTACTGTAGCAATTTATTTTCTAATCATGGTCTAATTAGACTCATTAGATTCATCTCGCGATTTACGGACCATCTATGTAATACGATTTTTTTCAACTACATTTAGTACACCATGCATGTGTGCAAACATTTATTTAGAATTTGAAATTTTGGATCTAAACACCCCCAGCTCAATTCTTGCTGGAAAATGAACTGGTCACACTTAAAGGATCTGAGTCCTAACCAAACCTACAGTGTTTCTTGTTTATTAGGACTGGATTCTATTTCTTGAAGAAATGGTTTCTTGTTTATCTGATTTTCTGGTTTATGGTTTTTGGTACAGATTAGCAATGTTTCAAGTTTGTATCTGAAATTGATAAACCGTTTGGTTAGAAATTATTCGCATCTGGTACATTTTCTTCTTATTTCTGCCCGGATGCACGGTTGTGCACCCCTGTATGAATACACTCACGCTCATCACCGTGCATTTAAGGTGATTAACGGAGGTAGACCCAGGTACCTCCCTGCCGAGTGGAGACGGCTACCCGGCTGAACGACTCCGCATAAACGACCCGGCGTACAGGCACTCTGCTGGACGATGGGCAGGATCCCTCGGGGTCAGGATCTAGGTCGAACTGAATAGGCATGATCTTGTGTATCTTGACCGATCGGATTCCTTGTAACAAACCCGAGTAGATTTACCCTAACTTGTAACCCACGGCTACTCGGATATATAAGGGGGCGGTGAGGTGACCCATAGGGAATTCATCTCATTCAGCTCATACCACAAACCCTAATACAAACCTCCAAACACAGGACGTAGGGTGTTACGCTCCGTGCGGCCCGAACCTGTCTAAACCTCTGCGTCTTTGTGTTACCATAAAGTTCACGAGCTCTATCTGATCCACCCCGCCTAGAAAACTACTGCTTGGGGCTGCCCTTGGCAGACTTGCCGGAGTGCAAATCCGACAGTTGGCGCGCCAGGTAAGGGGATCTGCAGGGTCCTCTTGGTGAACTTGATGGCATCCAACTCCGGCGTCTTCTTCTCCGTGCAAGTGCCGCTGCAGATCCAGGCTGCTGCCGACCACTCTGTCATCTTTGGAAGCTTTCCAGAGATGTCTGCTCCCAGGAGCTCGTTGCCAAGTTCTTGTGTCTCCGAGACAGAAAGCCTTCAGGGTTCCAGATCCGATCTGATCCTGTCCAGCTCAGTGCTGCACCAGGTGGAGCACATGTCCATCCAGGACGAAGCCCAAAACCCCTCGCGGACGACCTGTCGCCCGCGCATCAACATCGACGATATCCTCGCGGGCTTGGACCGAGTCGATGCTTCCCTGGCCGAGTGCATCGGGCTCGCGGAGTCGGCACTCCGCCGTCCCCGCGGCTTGGTCCCTCAGGCCCAGTTCGGGCTCCGCTCCAGCTCCTCCGTTTATTCGGACCAGATCCGATCTTCGATGGAGAAGCTGCTCCTTTCCGACCAGAGTCAACCCAATGTTGACCAGATCGGATCTGGCATGGTCTCAGGACCACAAGCTGGCTACCAGGAGATTCTCTTCACCCTCCCACCCAACCTTGTGAGCTCTCCAGATCAGCGGGAGATCTCCGTCGTTTCCTCGGAGGAAGCATCTGTCGAAGGAAAAGACGAGGAGGCCAAGCGCCAACGACTCCACCGCAACCAGAACCGCCAAGAACGATGCAACAACAAGGCCGTCATCGACCAAGCTGAAGAAGATCTCCGCAACGCCGACGGCCACAACCCGTGGGTTCCACCCCGACGCACGCCGGCGACCCCGCGGAACCTCGACGATGACTTCATCCTCGAATGCGACGGCCAGAACCTCTTCGCGACCGCATCTGCTAACTTGGCCGCCGCATTCGAGGTACTGGAGACTCTACCTAACTCACCCGAGCTTGAACGAGCCCGAACTCATTTGCATGTTGCTGCTGCCTAGGTCCAACGCTTGAGGAAGGACTACTCGGCCCTACGATCCCAATCTAGTAGCTCTCGCCACTCCATAGCCCGCCACCACGACGACAACGAAGTCAACCAGCCGAATCTCTGCTCCAACCTCCGCAACTGCTGACGAGGCCAAGCGGGAGCACCGCTGACGGTATGACGAGGAGTATGGCCCACCCGGTACTAACCGCGGAGGTCGGGCTCACCATGGCAACGCCGACCAACGTCCACATTGACCCCAGCAGGCTCCGATCAATCTCGATGATGACATCATCGGGGACCTGGACGGCTTCTCTGCCTTCTCCAACCGACTCCGCGGTGTCTCGTGGCCCTCTACGTTCAAGCCAGTCGGCATCGACAAGTTCGACGGCGACTCCGACACCAAGACGTGGCTGCGCACCTACAACATCGCCGTTCGGGCGGCGAGCGGCAACAACGACATCATGGCGGCCTACTTCCCAGTTATGATGAGTTGCTAGGCCCTCAACTGGGTCGAGGGACTCCATCCCGGCTCCATCAACAGCTGGCAGGACCTCTGTACCGCCTTCGTCAAGCACTTCCAGGCTTCATGCCCGAGTCCCAAAACCAGATGGGATCTATGCAGCGTCACTCAGCAACCCAACGAGTCCCCGCGCGACTACATTAAAAGGTACTTCACCAACCGTAACATGATTACAGATGTTGATGACAGGGACGTCATCCACTACTTCTAGCAAGGGCTGCACAACATCGAGTTCTGGCGCAAGATGTTCGAGAGCAACCCCAAAACCGTCTCCGAGATGATGGTCGTTGTCAACAAGCACGCCGACATGGAGGACGCGGAGAAGGCGCACCGTCACCACAAGGACTGGCGTCATTCCGATGATCGGCCTAAGCAGCGACACGACGATCGCCAACGACCTGACGGTCGACCGCGTCGCCACAACTCTGGCAAGCACAACGACCGACCCGAGTCGTCCAAACAACAGGAGTGCAAGCGCGACCCCGACAACACCGTCGCAGTCGCAGATCAACCTCGACAGCGCACCTCCGTTAACCAGGAGGAGCTGGATCGACTCCTCGACGGCAAGTGCTCCTGGCACAAGGAGTCCAACCACACGGCGCGGGAGTGTCACACCTTCCGCAATAGTGTGGCCCAGGACGATCCCAAGCGTCCTCGCTATGACGACCGGGACAAGCCCGACAGCTCCAAAACCTCCAGGGGTCGAGGATGCTGGAACGACTTGCCCAGGCGAGACCGGGACAACCAAGGTGACAAGTCCTCAGCGAACTTCCAGGAGGCAAACCGGGCAGTCAACTTCATCTATGGTGGCTCCAGGGCCCCAAGGTGCCGACGTTGCCTCAAGCTTGATCAGCGCGAGGTCAACTTTGTGTTCCAACACCCGGTCGAACCCTTGCGCTGGTCCGACGTTGCAATCACCTTTGATCGGCGTGACCACTGGATACACCTACCCATCCCTGGCTCCTACCCACTTGTGGTCAGCTCGGTGGTCAGCCAGGTGCGTCTCTCCAAGGTGCTCGTCGACGGAGGCAGCAACCCCAACATCATCTTCTCCAAGATGCTGGAGAGCATGGGGTACGACATGACCTTCTTGGTCCCGACCCAGGAGGCCTTCTACGGCATCATCCCCGGCTCAGGCTCGACTTCGGTCGGCCAAGTCACTCTCCCAGTCACTTTCGGCAGCCGGGAGAACTACAGGACGGAGCACATCCACTTCGAGGTGTCTTCCTTCGAGACGTTGTACCATGCCATCCTGGGGAGGCCGCCCTCGCCAGGTTCATGGCCATTCCACACCACACGTATCTTGTCCTCAAGATGCCTGCTCCCAACGGTGTGCTCTCCATCTACGGCGACCTACAAACCTCCCACTCTTGTGAGACCGAGAACATAAACATCTTGGAGGCACTTGAGAACACCAAGAACGCCGTCATGATTGTCGAGTCGGTAGAGGTGATGCCTCTAGAGGACATCCTCATCCCGGCAAATGATTCGGTAACCGAGTCACAGCTGCAACCCGGCTACGCGACAAAGACCATCCTCCTCAGGGAGAACGACCCACATAAGACCACGCTCATTGGGGTGGACCTCGACAAGGCATAGGAGGACACGCTCACCTCCTTCCTCCACGCCAATTAGGACATCTTCGCATGGAAGCGCTCTGACATGCCAGGCATTCCGAAGGAGGCTGAGCACTCCTTAGATCTCGATGAAAAGGCATGATCCGTCAAGCAGAAACTCCGGCGCTTCGCTCAAGATCGGAAGGAGGCTATTAGGATAGAAGTTACCCGGCTCTTAGCCGCAGGATTCATTCGTGAAGTCAGACACCCCGAATGGCTGGCAAACCCAGTCCTTGTAAAAAAGCATAATGGTGAATGGAGAATGTGTGTTGACTATACAGATCTCAACAAGCATTGCCCTAAGGATCCCTTCCCTCTTGCTCGCATCGACCAGGTCGTTGACTCTATGGCCGGGTGCTGCCTCCTCTCGTTCCTTGATTGCTACTCCGGGTACCATCAGATCGCCCTCAAGGAGTCGGATCAAGAGAAGACCTCATTCATCACACCCTTCGGGGCATACTGCTACAACACCATGATGTTTGGCCTTAAAAACACGGGTGCTACGTATCAGAAAGCCATCCAGAGATGCCTCCAGGGGCAGATCGGCCGCAACGTCGAAGCATACGTCGATGACGTAATGGTTAAAACTAGGTCCTATAATCAGTTCATAGAAGATCTAGTCGTAACATTTGAAAATCTCAGGAAATTCAAATGGAAGCTGAACCCACGCAAGTGTGTTTTCGGGGTCCCCTTAGGAAAGTTACTTGGCTTCATAGTCAGTAACCGAGGCATCGAAGCCAACCCCACCAAGGTCAACGCCATCAAGAGAATTAAGCCCCCTCGGTGCAAGAAGGATGTGATGAAACTGACCGGGTGCATGGCGGCCCTGAGTCGATTCATCAGTCGACTCGGTGAGAAGGGACTCCCCTTCTTCAAGCTGCTTGGAAAAGTAGACAAGTTTGTATGGAACGACGACACTACAAGAGCCTTCTAGGAGCTCAAGGAATTTCTTACTAGCCGACCGGTCCTCATAGCTCCAGAGCGCGACGAGGAGCTCCTCCTCTACATAGCGGCAACCACTCATGTGGTGAGTACCGTCCTGGTCGTTGAGCGAGACGAGCCAGGTCACGTTTACAAGGAGTGGCGACCCGTTTACTTTATTAGTGAGGTACTTGGCGAGTCCAAGGTGCGCTACCCTCAGGTCCAGAAGCTCCTTTACGCGGTCCTCATCACGTCCAGGAAGCCACGGCATTACTTCCAAGCACACAACATTAGAGTCCTTTCCTCATTCCCACTCGGCGACATCCTCCACAAACATGATGCCAACAGCCGAGTCGTCAACTGGTCCGTCGAGCTGGGAGCGCTCAACCTGCAGTTCTCCCCTCGGTCCACGATCAAGTCTCAAGCCATAGCTGACTTCGTGTCCGAGTGGACAGAGATACAAGACCCACCACCCCAGGAACGACCCGAGCACTGGAAGATGTACTTCGACGGCGCCCTCAACCTCGACGAAGCCGGCGCTAGAGTTCTACTCATTTCCCCGAAAGGTGAACAACTCAAGTACATCCTCAAGTTACTTTTCAAAGCAACTAACAACGCTCCTGAGTATGAAGCCCTTATCCACGGTCTCTGTATGGCTGCTTCGCTCGGCATCAAGCGCCTCCTCGCCTATGGTGACTCCAAAGTCGTTATCCAGCAAGTCAACAAAGACTGGGACTGTACAAAGGAGAAGATGGACGCCTACTGCAAGAAGATACGAAAGTTAGAAGCCAGCTTCTATGGGTTGGAGTTCCACCACGTCATCAGAGACTACAACGTCGCGGCTGATGTCCTCTCCGAGCTCGGCTGCAGTCGTGCCCTTGTACCGGCCGGAGTCTTCGTCCAAGCCCTAAGACGACCCACGGTCGAGGTCGAGGAACCACCCCCCACCAAGCCAGACCTGGTGCCTACTCAGGGCCAAGAGGTGTTGGTGATCGACTCCGACTGGCGTTCTCCCATCATCGGCTTCCTCGTAAACAACATGTCCTCCCCCGATAGAAAAGAACACGAGAACCTCTCATGACGAGCTGCCAGCTACGTGGTCATTGGCACCGACTTATTCAAGCACCCGGCCTCCTCAGGGACATTGTCCAAGTGCATCGCTCAGAGCGAAGGAGTTGCTCTACTCCACGACATCCACTCGGGCATCTGCGGCAACCACGCAGGCGCCTCTACTATGGTGGGCAAGGCATTTAGGTCTGGTTTCTACTGGCCTGCGGCACTCGCTGATGCCCACGACATCGTTAAAAGGTGCCTAGGGTGCCAATTCTTCACCAAGCAGCAGCATGTTCCGGTTCAGGCCCTACGAACGATTCCTCCTACCTGGCCCTTCGCCTGATGGGGGCTCGATTCGGTTGGACCTCTCAAGACGGCCGTAGGTGGCTACAACCACATATTTGTGGCCATCGACAAGTTTACCAAGTGGATTGAAGTCAAACCAGTCGCGGCGACCACGGCACTCAAGGCGGTTGAATTCATCTAGGAAATCTCCCACATGTTCGGTGTGCCCAATAGGATCATCACTGACCTGGGCACATCATTCACCGGAAGTGCGTTCTGGGACCACTGCCTAGAAAATTGCATCGACGTCTACTACGCCTCCGTGGCTCACCTAAGGTGCAACGACCAGGTGGAACGCGCCAATGGTATGATCCTCCAGGGGCTCAAGGCGCGCATCTTCGACCCACTTGAGAAGTTCTGTCCCAAGTGGATCCAAGAACTACCATTGGTCGTTTGGGGCCTACGCACCCAAAAGAGCCGGGCCACCGGCTACTCTCCCTTCTTCCTAGTGTATGGCTCGAAGGCCGTCCTCCCGAGTGATATAACCTTTGGTGCCCCGCGTATCCAAAACTACAAGGAAGGCGAAGTAGAAACGACTCGGCGCCACGACATCGACCTAGTCGAGGAACACCGCGTCTCAGCTGCCTTGCAGCACGCACGTTACAAACAGCAGCTCAGGCGCTACCATGACCGAAACGTGCTGAGCGAGATTTCAACATAGGTGACATGGTCCTGCGTCGCATCCAGTCTACTACTGGCGCACACAAGTTGTCTTCCCCATGAGAAGGTCCCTTCATCATCAGCGCAGTCGTCGCCCTAGGCACCTATCGCCTGCAAAGAGAAAATGGCACGGACGTAGGCAATCCATGGAACATCGAACACCTTCGGCGCTTCTACCCTTGAGAGGAGCTTGTAGCTATGTACCCCGACCTTTCTAAAAAATAATTAGAGCATTTCATTGCTTTTTTGTCTTTCTATATACTACTTCTTCTTCGCGACTGAAAAACTACCTGGTATAGCCCCTTCATACTGGTATCGTTCGCGTTAAAAACTAACCTAGCTGGGTGGTGAACTGATCTCAAACCGGTGCATTCTGGAACCGCTCTGTGTCACCTACACCTATCAGGTGTCTGATGACCAGCTCTCTACACAATGGGCAAGGACACATCGCAGGGTCGGCATCCTAACCACTCGGCTACGGGACTTAACGAAAGTAACAATTAATTACATGCAAAATAAATGTTGTTTTTTTTGGCAGCACTCGGCCCCATAATGTTTCTGCTCTACTAACAATTTCTCACATGTTCACTTGGCCCATGATGCGCTCGGCGAGGGGGCCAACAACGGCGAGGTGCGCGTCCCATTCGGCATCGGTGCAGTCCTCTGCGACGCCCTCACCCACAGGATCTAGGTCCGCTTCAGGGTTGTGGGACTTCACGACGGCCATCGCGAACTGCACCGAGTCCTTGGCCATCTTCCTGACGAAGGCCTTGAGGCGCTCCCACGCACCATCGAGGCGCTGCGCCGCCTCTTCCGCCAAGGCGACCCCCTCCGGCTCAAACGTGACCAGCACGACGTCGATCTTGGCCATTAGATGGTCAAGGTTTGCAAAAGATGGGACTCCACCTCTGCAAAAGATGCCCGTATCAGTACGAGCGACTCGGCAGAGCAGGTAATCTTCAACAAACAAGAGCAGTTACCTTGGCAGGGCTGCTTCTCCAGCCTGAGTTTCTGCTCCGTGAGGGACTCCCGGCCTTCAACGCCCTCCCGCAACCAGTGCAGATCCTCATTCGCCGCCACGACGACCTTGAGCTCTTGGGCCATCATCTCGTTGGCCTCCTTCAGCTCTGCATAGCTCCAGGCGTCAGCCCCTTGCAGCAAGTCGGGCAGGCAAACACGAAGATGACTAAAAAGCCAAACCTTTCAGCTTCGCCGACCGCTTCTTCAAGGCCTCGGAGTGGTGACGCTTCAGCGCCTGCAGCTCCTCCTCTAGCTGGAGGACTCGGCCCCCTGACCCGTCTCCCGCCTCATGCTGACTGGCAGCTCGCCGACTCAGGTCGGCCAAAGCCTGCACAAACAATGCGTATCAAGCGACATGCCCAGGAAGCTAAAACACAAACTACAAAGACTCACCTCGGTAGCCTCGGCCGCGCGCCAGGCGGCCTCGATCAGCGCCTCCTTGGTCACCACTGCCTCCTCCCAAGGCGCCTTCTCCTTAGGCGGCTCCTATGGAGCAGCGAGCGCGGGGGCGATGGCTCGGGACCCTGCGTTCGGGTCGGTAGGATCCTCCATGACCCCTCCCTTGGCACCATCCCCTGGCGTGACCTCCAGGGGCACGACGTCGTCCCCCTATGGCGGCTCTAACGCCGCCACCTCTTCCTTGGCCCCGGCAGCCGCCCCCTCGATCAGTCGAGGGCGAGCTAGCGGCCGCTCCGATGGGGACGCCTCCCCCTTGTCCACCTCAGCTGAAACGGCCTCACTTGTGGACTCTTCCGCCTTGCTCTTGGTGCCGCTAAGCGACGCCTTCCTACAATTCGACTCATCGACTTGAATTGGAATCGAACATGAAAAGGAGTCAAATTGACAAGTGCAAGAGGTTGGAAGACTCACCTCCCAGCCCACTGCATGCTGAAGCTCGGCTTCAGCGGCACGGCGGAGGGCAATGACTGCACCACCCGCGCGGGCGACCTCGCTGGCCGCCCCGGTCCTCCCCCTGGTCCTCCTCCTCCGTCTTGGGGGTGGTGAGGCCGGCCTTCTCCGCCGCGGCCTTTGTCCCCACCCTGGTCGCGTCCGGAGGGGTCGAGCTCCTACCCCACGGTGTCACTCCGCCCCGCTGGGCCTTCGATGCGGCCACCTTACAGGTGGGGCGCCGCTTCTTTATGGTGGAGCCGGCACCAGCCGCCGGCCCCAATACTTCTACAGCGTCGTCTGACTCACTCCTGATGGAGAAGTCAGACAAGAAACTTCCAACGTCCGCCGCCGGCAACGGAAGCCCGGCGGGTGGATCAACAGCCTCGCCCTGCTGCCCCTCCGGCAGAGGCGCAGGACACCAGAACGACACAATTTTTTCCTGCAGAAAGCCGAGTGGTGTTTCAACCCAACGGGTGACTCGACGACAAAAACGACTCGGTGGAAAACTACTCGGACCAAAACCACTCGGCAAGAAGCAAAACGACTCTACACGCAGATTGCATACCTCGGTGGTGGGCCGCTTCAGGCAGTATGCCTTCGGGTAGCCCTTGTCGCGGACCTCTCCGCACACGATGAGCGTGACCCGCCTGTGAGCCTCGCTGCGCGAGACCTTGCAGTTCTGCACGCAAGTCGGGTCATCACGACCCGAATACTCATACCCGGGGTGGACCCGCTCCTGGATCGACTAGGTCAGCCGCTTCGCGAATGACAGCGCCACCGCAGCGCCGGTCAGCTTCTCGGCCTTGAGCTTCTGTAGCTTGGCCAGCAGCACCTCCACCTCCACCATCTCCTCATCGGTGGGCTTCTCCTCCCACCTGGCGTTCAGCACCGGCGGGAGGCCGGTGCGAGGCGGAAGGCCAGGAGTAGGGTTCGCCCCCACGAACCACTCCTCCACCCATTGCTTGTTGCTGTCCTTGAAGGAGGCCTCTGGGTACTTCCCGCCTTGGCGGAGCGAGAAGGTGGCGCCGCCGACCACATCGGGCGTATCCTTTTTCGGATATGCCCGCAGATGATAGAGGACCCTCCACAGATTGAAGTGGGGCGCGATCCCCAAGAACCCCTCACACAGATGGATGAAGGTCGCGATCTGTGCGATGGAGTTGGGCTTGAGGTGCGTCGCCTCGAACCCGTAGTAGAGAAGCAGCCCCTAGAAGAACGCCCTCGACGGCAGGCCGAACCCCTTGTCGTGGAAGGACCGGAAGACGACCGTCTCCATCCGGTCCTCCGAGCGGAATGCGCCTCCCCGAAGCAGCTCCGCCAACTGGAGATTGCCTTCTCCAGCAGCAGGCCCTGTGCCACGAGCGCCTCTATGTCGGCGTCGGTCATGGTGCTCGGGGACCAGGCCAGCTCCCAGGCTGGCGGCGCGGCGGCGGCTGCTGCTGCTGGGACTTCGCCGGCCATTCCTGCGCAAGGCGAGTGGCGACGGGCGAAGGGGCGGTGGAATGCTTTGGAGGCGAGTGCTTGAGAGGAGGCTGCAAAGATCTGGAAGACTTGGTGGCGGCAGAGATGGAAGGGCACAAAGTGATAAGGTCGCGCCGAGCCGATTGCTTTTATATCGGCCGCAACCCTAACGGGTCATTCGGCTTCTCCCTTCTTTTTGAAATTTGAATCGGCTCTGAGAGTGTCCCTTCCTCTCCCCAAGGCAGAGGGGGAAACGGTAACAAATGATTTGACAACGGCAGTAAGAAGGAAGGCGGCCCTAAAGGATAGGCTGTGCAGTTGATCAAAAAATCAGAACAGATCCCTGGATTTTCGGATTGGATTTGATCTGACAGTTGGATCAGAATATTCCTTTCTACCAAGCGGTGCCAAAGGACTCTGCGTGTCTCCGTGACTCCGCCAGTGACCCCGCTCGGGGGCTGGGCGCCACTATTTGACTCGGCGTGTCTCCGTGACTCCGCCAGTGACTCTGCTCGGGGGCTGGGCGTTGTTATCTGACTCGGCGTGTCTCCGTGACTCCGCCAGTGACCCCGCTCGGGGGCTGGGCGCCGCTATTTGATTTCGGTGTGTTTCCGTGACTCCGCCAGTGACTCTGCTCGGGGGCTGGGCGTCGTTATCTGACTCAGCGTGCCTCCATGACTCTGCCAGTGACCCTGCTCGGGGGCTGGGCGCTGCCATTTGACTCGGCGTGTCTCCGTAACTTCGCCAGTGACCCTGCTCGGGGGTTGGGCGCCGCTATTTGACTCTGCGTGTCTCCGTGACTCCACCAGTGACCTTGCTCGGGGGCTGGGCGTCGCTATTTGACTTGGCGTGTCTCCGTGACTCCGCTAGTGACCCTGCTCAGGGGCTGGGCGCCGCTATTTGACTCGGCGTGTCTCCGTAACTTCGCTAGTGATCCTACTCGGGGGCCGGGCGCCGCTATTTGACTCGGCGTGTCTCTGTGACTGCGCCAGTGACCCTGCTTGGGGGCTGGGCACCGCTATTTGACTCGGCGTGTCTCCGTGACTCCACCAGTAACCCTGCTCTGGGCTGGGCGCCGCTATTCGACTCGGCGTGTCTCCGTGACTCCGCTGGCTATTCTGATTGAGAAGCTGGGCGCCGGAGGACGACTAGGAATGAAGGGATTAAGAGGTTGTTTCCTTTTTGACCCTCGAAACGCTTCTGTGAAACCTTCCGAGGCTCAGGGGCTACACCCAACGGGTGCGCCCAGGGGCGCATCCCGTTGAAGAAGGAACATAAAGGCAGGAGTCTATTGAAGTCAAGTTGCAGCAAGAGCCCGAGGATGTAGGGATCATTATCTGGTCACCGACTGGCCTCATTGCTCGGTCAAGGCTCGATTCGGCGACTCGGCGCTCGGGGGCTTGATGGAGGTAGACCCCTACCGAGTGGAGACGGCTACCCAGCTGAACGACTCCGCATAAACGACCCGGCGTACAAGCACTCAGCTGGATGATGGGCAGGATCCCCCGGGGTCAGGATCTAGGTCGAACTGGATAGGCATGATCTTGTGTATCTTAACTGATCGGATTCCTTGTAACAAACCCGAGTAGATTTACCCTAACTTGTAACCCACGACTACTCGGATATATAAGGGGGTTGTGGGGGGACCTATAGGGAATTCATCTCATTCAGCTCATACCACAAACCTTAGTAGAAACCCATGAACACAGGATGTAGGGTGTTACGCTCCGTGCGGTCTGAACCTGTCTAAACCTCTGCGTCTTTGTGTTACAATCAAGTTCACGGTCTCACTCCGATCCACCCCGCCTACAAATCTACTGCTTGGGGCTACCCTTGGCAGACTTGCCAGAGTGCAAATCCGATAGTGATTTAGATCATTTTTAAGCCACGTTAGATATATAGAATCATCAAGTGAATTTTTTATGGCCAGTACGCCGAAGCTGTTGAAGTGATGTGTTTAGATTAAATTGAAATAGCTAGTTTAAATGTATGCGCAAAGTTTCATAAAAAAAAGGTTTGGCTACTATGCAACCAAGCAAAATTGTAATTCCGGCCTTCGTTACATCAATACATCTCCAAGTGTGTTTTTGACTGGTGGGACAATGAATATAAATAATTAAATAATTGCACATACAAAATTAAATCATAAAGTAATAAAACATATATATATCATTATAGTGCATCATTAGAGTACATCATTAAACATGTTGCTTGAATACATGTTTTTCCACTATTTTCTGGTTCGTCCACGGTGCTGCTGGTTCGCCCAGTCACAAAGACCAATGTATTTAGGGTTCGTAGCTAATTCGTGGTCCTTCTGAAAAGATTTGCCGTTTTCGTTGATCACTTTATGCATAATGAAACGGCATAAATTGCCTTCTACTTCTAGGAGTTTGTTTCTCTTGGAGTTGTTGGTTGTGCTTTCTTGGATGGATCTGCAATTAATGAATCCACGAAAAGATTAAGAAAATGTTAGATAGACGCAAAAATAATGTACACATACGCATTTATCCCTAATAAAGAGTAGTCCCTTACACGTTCAGGATCTGTTGTGTATCTCCCTTGCACCTTCATATGGTCGCACATGTAATACCCGCAGTATACGGAATTTGCAGGTTGCTTGTGGCACAGGAAGTTTGTGCGTATACTCAATGTTTCTCCTCTATCGGCGGGATGAGCACCTTCTTTTTTAATGTAGTACCCGTAAGTCCATTTTAAGAAAAAAAGAACGGAGAAGTTAGGTTATAAATATTTACTTTTATGGAAAAAATAGCATGATGTACATATGGAAGAAAAAAAATTCTCTAACATTTTGAGGACGAATAAGAATTCACTGTATCTACTCGTTGGTACATCTAAGGAGTCTAATATGAGGAGCGCACCAAGCTTTGGCTGTATTACAAAAGCAATCCAGTGGTTCCTACAAAAATATTACATGCGATTTTTAGCCATGGATCAGAGAAAGTGTATATTGTAACAAATGAAATTAGACTTACCCATTGTGGTATGGCGCATATATGATATCGGCCTCGTCTTCCTATTTTACCATCATAGCCCCTATGTAGACCGCAACCCTCGTCATGGCCTCTTTGTGAGCTGCCATTCGTTTCTCATGCTTTTCCTGTAGCGTTGCAAATCCAGCTAGCATGTCATCATTGTGCGCCCACTTACTTGGGCCGGCATGCCTGGTCTCGCAAGTAGCTTCAGGATCAAGATATCTCATCCTTTCACCTAAAGTAATGGCATCATTTGTTTGCATATAGCACCAGGGTCTAACCATTTCGATGTCTAGGTGACCGAGGCGGAACATATTGTGGATGTCTTTAAAATCGAAGATGACATCCAAGATGTCTCTACCTTGAAGTCCAAATACTTGCGGATGGTACGGAGCGCATAGGTTACGAAGCCCAAGTCTACATGCCCTCAGGTACCAATTATGCATCCTCTGCATTTCACTTGGAACCACTGTGATAGCCCATTCGGGTAGAAGTGGTTTACCATACTCAAATTTTTTAGGACAATCTGGTGAATCTCCAAGTCTATCAACCCCAACATCCTGTTTGAAGTCTGTGTCGGTGCGGGGCAAGGAATAGCCTCGTCGTCTGCTGGAACCAAAATTGGATTCATCCTTTGACTTTGACTTTGATTTTAACTTAGACTTGGACTTGTCCTTTTTGTTTGCCGCATGCCATAACTCGGCAATCTCTCTCCCTTCCGGATCGTTCCCGAAAGCCTGTATCACTCGCGGAACAGGCAACTGCGAATCCACTGGTGGAGCCAGTGGTGTATGCTCTCGTGATCGGGCAACCTGAGGTGGTGGTGATGGCTCTCGTGATCGGGCAACCACCTGAGCCGGTGGTGATAGCGGGGGAGGTGGTGATAACTCTCGTGGTGGTGGTGGTGATGACGGGTCTGGTACAGTATGCTCTGGTGCTGCCTTCTCTTGTGGTGGTGGTGATGATGGTGGGGCCAGTAGAGTCGACAGAGTCGGAGGAGTATGCTCAGATGCTGCCCCCTCTTGTTGTTGTGGTGGTGGCGTGGTATGATCCGGAGCAGCAATAAGTTGTGCACCAAGCAGTACGATATCTCGTTTATGCCACAGAATGGTACCGCCGACGCATTCTCCAAGGCAATTCTTTCCATCTGCAGTGGGCATGTCTATCTCGTTATCCTCATAGCTTGATTTCAGGAGTTGCTCCACTTGGAAAAATCTGAGCCTTGGCAACTTCCTTTGTCTTCCGAGCTCATCCGATCGGATACAACAACAAGCAGGGAGTAGCCATGGATATGCAATCTACCGGGTATGGCTGTGCTATGGTAGATGTGACACTGCTCTGAGCACCTGGCGTATTCGCTTGGCTCAATCTAGGAGGGGGCATCGTCACCATCTGTTGCCCCACCTCTTGCGATGAGTTAATCCATAACAGCCCGGACTGTTGCTCCTCTACAACTGCTGCCCGAAAATATTGCCTAAAGTTACTTTCTATGGCTTTCTCCGCCGCTTGTTGCAATTCATCCTTGTAGTGGTCATGCTTCCTATAGCTAGCCCGGTCCTGCTAGAACCCATCCTTGATGGTCAATTTAGAGGACAAGCCTCTAACGCGGCCTCCATGCTCTTTGGACCCAATGGTTGTACCGAGTATATCCTTGTACCTCTTGGCTTTTAACTTTCCTTGCTTCTGGATCTCGGCAAGTTCGTACAATTTTTGTGCAACGGCTTCAATTTTGGGTTGATGAAACTTAGGCTTGCCATCCACTATAGTAGGTTCCTTGCTTGAAGCCACCACCAGCCACGTTCATTTAAGCCTTCAAAATGGTCGGGTTGCCCAGCGGCTATTGCTGCCTCTCTTTCCTGCCGCCACTGATCGACCTTCCTTTGGTATCCACCCGGCCCAAGACGAACTCTATGTATGTTGCTCTGTGCAAGTTCTCTATTCTTTTGTCTTAGGGCTAGAGCTTCCTCAGAAGTCTTTTGCCGAACAAACTCCTCCCATTGTGCCCGTGTGATTTCCCCGTAATCTGCAAATGGTTCTCGATCCTTCTGGAACATACTTGGTATTCAGATCACTCTTCCACCGGCGGAAAGTTTCACCCAGCAGCTTCTTAGCATAATGCTTAACTCTTTCATGAGTTCCTTGTGGAAAAATAAATATTTTGCTCAACAGTGCCCACATCGCTTCTTTTTTCCCCTCAGGAACGGTTAGCCAATCGGGTATCGTTGGATCCAAAACAATCTTTTTTATGATAATAGAACCAATTGCGTTCTGAAACTTTGAACGCACCACAAGAGGCTCTATGGGCTCGCCTGTTGCGTTAACTGCATGGACTGTCCAATGGTCTTGGGGCTACTGGTTCCTTCCTCGTTGACCCCGTTTCTTCTTGCTTTGGCTGCTAGAGGTCATATGTTGAGGTTCCGGACCAGAGCTATCATTACATTGGAGCTCTTCCTCTGTGGGGCTTGGGGGTCGGTGTCGGCTTGTACCCCTTCCTGTCGGAGCCGCCTACACGGATTATAGGATTTTGACTAGTCATTACACGCTGTCTTTGAAAAACATATACTAAAAGCTAGATGATAATTAATCGCGTGTAGTCATTACCCGAACTGGATTAGGAATGTAGTCCGGATCATACTTCGACCTTGAACGTCATTCTCCTTGAGCGGCCGGGTGTGGATCTATCGGATCATGCCACACGCCGTCTACCCGACCCCCTATCCAATCCCAGGTCCTTCGTTCTGCAAGTCATTAGCATCGTCGGCATCATCGTCGTCCCCAGATTGCATACCATCATCGGCATCGTCGTTACCGATTTGCACACCGATGTTGGCTAGGTCGTCCCACGACACCTGGGATGCAATTCGCTCGATTTCGTCGATATCCGGTGCCGCATGCTCCCTCTGCGGGGAAGATGACTACGGTTGATCCATCTTTTTGGGCAGAAGCACAAAACAATACCTTATATTACATCGTTAGAGTGTCACAATAATTCATTCATGATACGAAATTAAAATGCTTGAAATATACCCTTTCTCATATTCAGAGAAGAACCTCGGATATAAATAACATTCACATTTCACAATAATGAAAATAACATTTACATTTCACATACAAATTAATAAAACATTAATAAACTACATCAAAATAGAAAATTAAATTTGACTAATTCACATGTATATTCTAATGGATATAAATAAATAAGTACAATCATATACTCACACTCACTAATCAAATTTTACATTCAAGTTACATTCATATTCAAATTACATTCACATTCACTTGCTAATATATTGTACGACATTCATATTTAGAGTTCAAATGGAAAAAAGAATAAAACTAAATCAAGAAAACAACCGGACTTTACCTCGGCTTGGGGAGAAGGTGGAGGAGGAGGAGGCCTCGGCTCGGGGAGAAGGACGAGGCCGGGCCGGGGGCGAGGGCTGCGCGGGGAGGAGGAGGACCTCGGGCGGGCAGAGCCGGGCAGCGCAGCGGCCGACGGCGCCGGAGTTCGGGCCGGGCGGATCCGGGGAGGCCGCGCCGGATCCGAGTAGGAAGAGGCCGGGGGCGAGGCAGCGGGGGGAGGAGGAGGAGCTCGCGGGCAAGGGCGACAACGGCGTGGGGAGGAGGAGCCGGGGATGGATGAGCGGAGGCGGCGCGGGGCGGAGGAGGAGCCAGGTACGGAGGAGCGGCGACGCGGGGAGGGGAGGGACCTCGGGAAGGGACGGAGCTGCACTGTGGCAGGGGGGAGGAGGAGGAGGAGCGGCGGCCCGGAGCAGGAGTGCGGAGAAAGAGCGGCGGCGCCGGAGGAAGGAGCTGCGGGGGCGGCACGGGGAGGGGAAGGCGCTCGGGAGGGCACTCAAAATTTCAGCAGCCTGCCGGCGTCCCGCGCGAAAGCTGAAAATTTTGCTAAGTCCCGGGTCTCGTCTCGATTATATAAAAGGAGCATTTGTAGGGGCGGGTGACGCACCCACCCGCCCCTAAAAATGGATTTGTAGGGGCGGGTGATGCCCCAACCGCCCCTACATTTGATTAAAAAAATAGGCAAACACATAAAAAATGGTGAAATTTTTACCACAAGCATATTGTGACGTGTATAACATAATAAAACTTGCAAAATCACATTTCAATGTATATAAAGGTTAAATCACTTTTTTTGATGTGTTTTGCTATGTTTTTGGTATTAAATGAATTTTTGAAATAAACTGATAAAACATTTGTAGGGGCGGGTGGGGACCCGCCCTACAAATCTATTTCTAGGGGCAGGTTAGGCCCCCACCCGCCCGTACAAATTGTTTTCCTATTTATTACGAAAAATTATTTGATTCTGTTGACGCCAGATTTTGACACGTATTGAATCGGCGTCAGAAGAAGAAGATTGTGGCAGAACCACCTGAATTAATCCGGCTCAAGTGTATTAACCATCACCATTAAGGCACTCCCGGTTAACCTTACACTTCAGACGGAGTAATCCACTGGTCTGTCGGGTATAACCTCCCGATACAACCACGGTGCACGGATCGAGCGACGTACATACAAATGCTCATGCGACGATGAGCCCAGAGAATACCACATTCCAGCAAATATTACGATATTAACATAAGTAAATGTTACAGGCCAAGTTCTGAGCTTAGAAACCAAATACTTCAATTAACATAAATAAGTTCTTCAGAGTTAAGTTGCAGCGGAAAATAAACAACGGAAACTACTCGACGATACAGGATGTCTCGATGAAGCCCGTACGAGACATCACTCGGCCTTATCTCCGTTGGACGGGGGCGCATCCCATTCCACCGACCAACCAGGGGGAAGAGTGCAGGGCCAAGTCAAGCTAGCAATCATGTCTTCGAAGGGCTCACCTGAAACGAGTCACAAGCAAGACTGAGTATACTAATACTCAGCAAGACTTACCCGAGTAGTGGAATCTACTCCACCGACTCTAGACATGCAAGGCTTTTTGGCCCAGGGGTTTGTTTTGCCGAAAAGCGTCTACAAGTGGGTCCTTACTTTCAACTTTTTAGCTCAAGATTCTAGTTGCATTAACCATTCTAGATAAGCAACTAGCTAGAAGCATACATGGTGAAGCATTTAATTTTTCATCCAACCAGTTCATTCATCATCATTGTTCCTCTTCTTACTCTGTGGGTAAAAATGGTTAAGCAGTCTCAATAGCCGTGAGAAACGGACGATTCGAATCGAATTTCTTAACCTTGCAAGGGAAAACCCAAACACACGTCACGTGGTTACTCCCTAGAGTCACACGTGCAACTTTTCCCCTTTCTTTCCGGGTCGTGGATCGGGGCTACCCTCCGAGAGTACAAGAGTCCCACGCCACGGTTCGGCGCCGGGTCGTGACCACTCTCTGCACTCGCCATATGCACATGGGACCGAAGTTCAAAGGGTAGGATGTCGTCCCCTTGCCGGGCCAATCAGGTATTTAAGCTTACCGATTCCCATAATCTCGGCATGTGTTTAGTACGTTCAAAGACTTAACCATCACTACCACACCCTGCGGCCTTAGCAGTTTTCACTAGACAGACGGGCCTCAATCGTAACCATCGTTTCATAGCCCGTCCGTGTCCTTATGATTGCAGCGTGTAGTAGTCATTCAACTCCTATTTTCTCGCGAGTGACAGGAAATCACTCGACTTTTACCGGAGTCCTATTAGCACGGCATTCTATCGAACCTTACATCTAGTTTTCAAGCAAGGGTTCCTGATATCATGCAACTAAGTTTTCATCCAACTCCTATAAACTTAATGCACAAGCAAGAGTAATGAGTTGCATAATTTCGGAAAGAATGGGTTGTGCTCCGGGGCTTGCCTTCGCAGTTCGCTTGGGGATCTTCCGAACCTGGGCTCGGGTCTTCAAAAGCTTCAGTTAGATTTGCTTGAGCTTCACGCTGCTCCCCCTCGGACGCGGGTACCAGTTCGTAAGTTCCGTCGGCGAGAGTCGTCGATTCTACATGAATGCACAAGTTTAAGTTGTGGTAACGGTACTTGATACGATTTAAGAGTGATTACTACAATGGATAGTTTCTGGTCATAAAATTTTGGATTTAGGCACATCAAGGAAAGATGTGCTTACTGTAAAATTTTCAGCCAATTTTATGTAACAGATTAATTATGAAAAATACATTGCATAGTTGCTGTTAGATCCTTGTTCTTTTTGTACAGAACAATTGGTGCAACAAATGAGTCTAAGATTTTTACAGAGCTCTCACTTAAGCATGCAGAAGCTACTGTAATTTTTGTAGGATTTATCGTGCAGTATCCAGAGCATCGAAAATATGACATTCTACACCTAGGCTATTCAAAGATTCATTTTTTTCAGGACCCTACACAGGGTTTTTGTCCATGAAACTTTTTACACAGCAACCTCTAGCATAGTTTATCTCCCAGTAAAACTTTGAGAATTTTCGAAGCTAAGATACTATTTTCTTGATTTAATGTATGTTATTAGCACATAAATCAAATAAGTGGGTTACTTTGAGATAAAAATTCTCCTAATTTTTCTCTGGCTTCTAGGTACCAATACATTAGCATAGTAAAAGTTTCAATGGGTGACTCGCCACCTAACTGCAGGGATAAAACATTCTACTTACACATGAATTAAAACTAAGTTTAACAAACAGTAGAGCTAGAGATGGAATTTGGGCCTGATCCTTTTACACAGTCCTAAACATCAAGCAACTAATTCACTGCCCAAAATTTAGGGTCAGCATTGTTCTAGAACAGTGGGTACAAAATAAGTCCATTAAAGCTTCTATTTAATGTAGAGCAAAATATTTTGAGATACTGAGAAAACTTTTGTAACAAAAGTGGTAGAGTTTGTTCTGAGGATTCCAGAACAGTTGAGTTTGCATTTTTCTGAATTTTCTACGATTTTATACGAATTTTACAAGTTCACTGAATTTGAATCTAGGTTTGAAACTTTCTTTTACAACTAGGTCCTTGAACCTTACGCTCAGACCCTTCTAAAGATTTAAATTCTTGCAATTGGGTCCTCGGGCGGCTCGGGTACGGCGGCCGGCCGAAATTCCGGCGAGGGGGCTCGCCGGCGGCGAGGGGCGAGGGTCGGGGAAGGTTCAGGGGTGCGAGGGCTACCTTGTGGGGGTGTTGTTCAGGTGGGGGACGGCCGGGAAAGGCTCGCCGGCGTTGGAGCAGAGGCGGCGGCGGCGCGGCTCGCGTCGACGGCGGTGCTCCGGCGGGCTTGGGGTGGTGTGGTCCGGTCGGTGAGCTTCAGTGGCGCGTGGGGAAGCTACTCAGGGGCTCGGCTTGGACGGAGGGGGTCGGGGTCGTGCTGTCCACGGCGAGCAGGGGCGGCGGCGGCGGCGGCAGTGCGGGCGGCGGCGCTCCGGTGGCTCTGGGTGGCGTTGGGTGGGTCGGCGAGCTGCGGTGGGGAGATGTAGTGGTGGCTGGGGGCTCAGTTTGGGCAGTGGGCGGCGGCGGAGGGCGGTCCACGGGCGGATGGTGCTCGGCGGCGGCGATGGCGACGGCGAGGTGTTCTGGGCTGCGGTGGCTCGCGCGCGTGGCCGGGGTGGTGCTTTTATAGGGACAGGAGGGGGGTGTGGAGGTGCCTGGGTGACGCGCGGGGCGGGGCACGGCAACGGCGTGCACTGGCCGCGGCGGGCGGCGGCAGAACGCCGGCGCGACGTGCGGCAGCGCGGGCGCGGTGACTGGGCGGTCGCGATATGGCGTGAGCGCGGTGAGATAGTGCCGGGCGCGGAGTGGGGAAGCAGCAGCGGCAGCGGCTCGGGCGGAGGGCGGGGCGCGGCGACTGGTGGGGCGCGGGGGCCGGGGCGGCACGGCGGAGCGCGTCTACTGGGCGCGACGGGCGGCGGGGCTGGACGCGCGGGCGCTGACTGGCCGCGCGGCGTGGGGGCGGGGCAAAGCCGGCCGTGGCGGGGTGGTGCGGCGGCCACTGGCCTGGCGCTTCGCGCCGGTCAGGCGACGCCGGCCACCTGGCGCGCGGCGGGCGGGCGAGCGCGCGCGGTGCGGCAGAGGAGGGGGGGGGGGGGGGGGGGGGGGGGGGGGGAAACGAGGGACCTGGATGCAAGAATTTGGAAAACTTCAGGGGGCTGGGTGCAAACAGGGCGTTTTCTCCTCTTTCTGATTTGAATTTCAAAAACTTTTGAACACGAAAGTTGTTCAAAATAAAAAGTTCTACAACTTTGGTTTCAGGCAAAAACCCATTTGGCTTATGGTTTGAAAGTTAAATTTAAAAGTTCAAAAGTAACCAATGTGCTCAAATTAAATTTGAATTCCAACTGAACTCGTTTTAATTCTTTCCACCCTCTCATTAGTTGGTTTAAAACATAGAGTTAGGCTAATGACATTGATTTTGAAATTGTAATTACCAGGGTTCTCACAAAGATTGGCCGATGCGGCAGATCTGGGAGCTACAGTAAGGAATCGGCCGATCGGGGTATCAGTTGAAAATCGGCCGATTGGTGGCGCAGCCCACACCGACAGGATAGGATTATTCCAGAAGATCCTGGTCAAAAGTTGGTCAATGAGGTATGCTAAGACGGCCGAAAAGCAATTGAAGAGGTTCTGACTGGATTAGGAAGCGGCGGCGGAAGATTCTGCGGGAGTCCGTTTCCTTTTTTTAAAGTTATTATAGATATAGTAGTTTTCCTGTTTTAAATAAGGTTGTAACAAGTCGTGATCGACCAGAAGTCCTAGTTTCAGGGTATAAATAGGAGTCGCTAGGGTTTTGCAAAAAAAACCAACATCAATCAACAAAATACTTCTACTTTTTACCAGTACTTTACCTTTCAAGTCGGCGACTTCGCCAATATTTTCTTCTTTTACGAGTTCGTACGGATTGGCAGGGCTGCATCAACCTGATCTCCGGCCAATTGGTAGGTTCCGATTATCGAGTAATATCCGAGCTTTAACTACGGGCGCATCGCTGTGGTTTCGTTTGGATTTATTCACAAGTTATCGATATTTACTAGAATTGCAAGTTCTACCTGTTATTCTAGTATTATTACCAGTTATCCAGCTTGAGATCAGGGTAATCGGCTTCGTCATCGTTCTCCTTCGATTCATCGACATATAGCCGATTAGATCTGTTTCAAGTGTTGCCTCTATAGTAATTGTTTAGATTGCTCCAGCAGTTTTTACAATTACCATACGATCATCGGCTGACTCATAGCCGATCATCTCTACAGCAAATCGGCCAATTTACCGCCGACGCGCTCCTCAGGACAGATCGGAAATCCAGCCGATCGACGCGCCTGGAATTTAATACTCTATTTCCTTGTCAATCAACAGGTCAGATTGACTGGCACGCCGCGCGAACCGCACCAGGGCGATAACCCGAACAGGAGCTAAGCAGATTCTCCCGGGTCGTGTGTCCGACGCTGAAGACCCATCGGCCGATTCCTATCCGGCCGATTTTAGCGCCAACACACTTTTGGCACGCCTGGTGGGACCATCCAGGACCTGATATGTCAAACAACGCAGAAATCTCTGACAGCAACATCATTGGGGTCACAGAAGCTGATCTCAAGGACGACCAGAGGGAGGAATTGGCCAAACATCTAGAAGATTACAAGAAAATATACCTCCAGTCGTTCAGTCGTACCAGAAGCGGGGAAGCAGTTAGGAAGGCCCCTATTCCAGCACCTCGCCACATCACCATTGCTGAAGACTCGGGCAAGATGTCAGAGATGATTCAGCAGTCCGTATATCAAGCGTTCATTGACCAATCCTCGGTGATGAGCAACACGGTGTACAACGCCGTCGTGAACTCTCTGGCCAGCGGAGCCGTTCAAGGTTATCGGGGACCGGCATATGCCCCTCCAACTACCCTGCCGGCCAGAAGCTTACCCTACACATCCCAATCGGCTTCTCAGCCGATGTTGACGCAGCGCGAGGGGTACAGCTCTCCACCACTTCCGGCGTCTCCAAGATATAGCGGTGCACCCTGTCTCCCATCGCGAGCGCCGCTTCAAACCGTCCAGATGGCTTCGGTGCAAACACTGCCTACAAGCTCAGTGCCTTGGGTGGCATCAGCCATGACGTATTTCCCCGAGCCAGCGGACGGGCATCGCACTTACCCGTTCCAGGTGCCGTACCAATCGGCAGCCCGGCCGACGGTCTCCCAGTATCAGCCGATTTTACCAGAGATCGGCAAGGGGGCATCAGCCACGACGCATTTTCCCGAGCCGGCGAACGGGCATGGCACTTATCCGTTTCAGGTGCCGTACCAATCGGCCGCCCGGCCGACGGTCTCCCAGTACCAGCCGATTTTACCAGAAGTCGGCAGGGGGTCAAGCACTGTGGAGGCATTCAGAGCCGCGACGCCAGCAGCAACGTACGAAGGGGGTGCAGACGCGTTTCGCCAGCAGTTATCGGCCGTTCAGCAAACTTCGCCGATTCATCACCTGGCTGAGACAGCCCTTCAACACGTGCCCGCACCGCGAACAACTGTTCATCAGCAGCAGGTGGATTGGACGGCAAGAATAGCAGAAGTAATTCAAGATCAGTTTGGGCTGAAGCCGAAAGTTCAAACTTATACTTACAAGATGCCGTATCCATCGGCCTATGACTCGTTATCGTTCCCACACCGCTACAAGGTTCCTGATTTCACCAAGTTCTCAGGGACGGATGACACATCCACTGTGGAGCACATCAACAGATTCATCATCCAGTGCGGTGAAGCTGCCACGCAAGACGCTCTGAGGGTACGGTTATTTTCATCATCTCTATCCGGATCGGCCTTCCAGTGGTTCACCACTTTACCGCCAAATTCTATCGTCACGTGGGCCGATCTGGAGAAACAATTCCACAAGTATTTCTATGCGGGAATACACGAGATGAAGCTTTCGGATCTAACCAGCCTCAGGCAGAGGAACAATGAGCCGGTGACAGGGTATATACAGAGATTCAGAGAGATCAAAAACAAGTGCTACAGCCTGGCCCTGATCGATGCACAGTTGGCCGATATCGCTTTCCAGGGCCTCTTACCGCAAATCAGAGAAAGATATGCCGCCCAAGAGTTTGAGAGCCTGAGTCAAATCGTCCACCGATTGTCAGGGCAAGAGATCCGACCGTTTGAACTGCGGAGGAGCTTTCAGAAGAAGGTGGCGTATTTGGAGGGATCTGAATCTGACGCAGAGGAGGAAATCGGCCTGGCGGAATGGGTAAAAGGGAAAAAACCAATATCCTTCCCCTTTGGTAAGAAGGAGCAAGAGACATTCGGCTTTGACACGTCAAAAGCCGATAAAATTTTTGATCTACTGCTTCAGGAGGGACAGATCAAGCTGTCGCAACATCACACCATCCCTACGGCCGATCAGCTGAAGAAGATGAAGTACTGCAAGTGGCACAACGCTACTTCTCATGACACCAACGAATGTAAAGTCTTTCGTCAGCAGATACAATCGGCCATTGAACAAGGGCGGCTCAAATTTGAGACTCCAACCAAATCGGCAATGCCGATGAAGATAGATCAGCATCCCTTCCCGGCCAACACAGTCAACGCTGGAGAAGAGTCAAGTCAAACCAAGGTGCTGACATCAGAATCGGCGAGAAGAGGTGGCGTCGTCGATCCCAAGAGGCAGATCACGACGGAAGAAATCAGAAGGAATAGGCGAGGACCAGAACGGCCACACAGACATGTCACCTCCCGATTTCTACTCAGTAAATATCGGCGGCAGCAAGAACAAGCACAACACCAAGAAGAGATGATACGCCGGCATGAAGATCACTGGCAGTGTCCCTTCTTCATCCACTGCTGGGAGAACGATATCAGACTGCCCTCTGCCGATAACTGTCCGGAGTGCAATGGATCAAACCGCAGCGATCGCCCGAAGCCACACTCTAGGGACAGAGGATCAGAGCCGATCAACAGAAATCGGCGCAAAGAACGGCGCGTTTCGGTGCATGATCGGCTGGGGGGCAGAGTTGACCAGTACGGCAGGTCAAAAACCAAGATCGGCCAGCAAGATGGACTGGGGGGCAGGATCAGCGCGCACGATCGGCTGGAAGAGGTGGCCTATGATAGGGTATTAGACGAAGATCCCCTAGGGAAAGAACCAAAGTGGGAACACGCTAGATCATCGGCCAAACCAGTAAATCCCAGGTGGTGTCCTGACGGCTTATCCAGATCCCAGAAGCGAAGGATCCAACGCCTACGCCAGTGGGAACATCGAGAAGAAGAACAAAGACACGTGCCAGAAAGAAGGAATGTGAAATCTCGAATTTGGCGCCCAAAGAAAAATGATCAGGAAGCAAACAGCCAAGAATCGGCGGCCGAAATCAATATGGTTTTCATACTGCCGATGGAGTTCATGGCGCCAAGCGATCGGGACAAAGTGACAAATACAGAGGAAGAGCAAATAGCACAACTGGTGTTAGAGCCGATGACGGCTATGTTTGAGAAGCCAGAGGAAGAAAAACGACAGCACCTCAAAGCGCTGTTTCTCAAGGGCTATGTCAACGGAAGACCCGTCACCAGACTACTGGTAGATGGAGGCGCGGCAGTCAACATCATGCCGTATGCCATGTTCTGCAAGCTGGGCAAGGGCGAGGACGACCTCACCAAGACGGACATGATGCTGAAGGACTTCGAAGGCAACGTGTCGCCTGCCCGCGGGGCATTCTGCGTCGACCTCACCATCGGCAGTAAGACCCTCCCCACTACTTTCTTCGTCATTAATGGCAAGGGGTCCTATAATATGCTGCTCGATCGCGACTGGATACATGCAAATTGCTGTGTCCCATCTACTATGCATCAATGCCTTGTGCAATGGGTCGGCGACAGTACAAAGGTGGTAGCTGCCGATTCCATTTACAGCGTTGCAGCGGCCGACACACAACAGTGGAGCTGCGAGCACGTCAAGTGTATATCTGGTAGGACTTGGGACACTGACTTCCTGAGAGTGTCCGATTTCGGTCTACAGCCGATCCAAGTAGTCGGCTCCGAAGATTCAGAATAAATGGATCAGCTCATCCGAGGAGATGGGAAGCTAGGACACGGGTTCACGTCGGCCGATTTGTTAGAGGTGGTAGATTTGGGAGATAGCAGCAAATCGAGGCCGACGTACGTTAGTGCCAATTTGGATCCTGAGTACAAATGCAAATTGATAAAATTATTGAAAGAGTTCAGGGATTGCTTTGCTTGGGAATATCACGAGATGCCAGGACTAGACCGGTCTATTGTTGAACACCGGTTACCTATAAAATCAGGATATCGGCCGTATCAGCAACCTGCACGACGGTGTAACCCCAAAATTCTACCTGACATAAAGGCCGAGATTACAAAGTTGATTGAGGCAGGATTTATTCGGCAGTGCCGCTACGCCGAATGGATTTCTAACATTGTGCCTGTATACAAGAAGAATGGAAAGTTGCGTGTGTGCATCGATTTCAGGAATTTAAATCAGGCGACGCCAATGGATGGTTATCCGATGCCAACGGCCGATATCTTGGTGGATGCTGCCGCAGGCCACAAAGTCATAAGTTTCATGGATGGGAATGCCGGGTACAATCAGATATTAATGGCCGAAGAAGATATTTCGAAAACGGCTTTTAGGTGCCCAGGCCATCTTGGTTTATTTGAATGGGTAGTTATGACTTTTGGTTTGAAAAACGCCGGCGCTACATATCAACGGGCCATGAACTACATCTTCCACAAACTCATTGGTTCATCAGTGGAAATTTATATAGATGACGTCGTGGTCAAGTCAAAAGGTCACGAGGATCATCTGGCCGATTTACAAGAAGTGCTGGAGTGCACAAGGAAGCATGGGCTGAAGATAAACCCAAACAAGTGTGCGTTTGGTGTATCGGCCGGACAATTCTTGGGATTTATGGTCCACGAGCGTGGGATAGAAGTCAGCTGCAAGACTATAGACGCCATCAATAAAGTAGTGGCCCCACAGAATAAAACTGAACTACAGTCCCTCATCGGCAAGGTCAATTTCATCAGAAGATTCATATCCAATCTATCGGGACGTATTCAGGCTTTTACTCCTTTGTTGAAATTAAAGCCCGACCAAGAGTTCACATGGGGAGAAGAGCAACGCAAGGCACTGGAGAGTATCAAGCAGTATCTGGTCTCACCTCCGGTGTTAGCCCCGCCACAGCCTGGTAAGCCGTTCAAGTTATATTTATCGGCTGATGAGCAGGCTATTGGATCGGCGTTGGTACAGGAGTTTGAGGGGAAAGAACGAGTGGTGTACTACGTCAGCAGAAGACTTTTAGACGCCGAAACAAGATATTCTTCGGTGGAGCGATTATGCTTGTGCTTGTACTTTTCATGTACTAAACTAAGGCACTATTTGCTATCGGCAGAATGCATAGTCGTATGCAAGGATGATGTGGTGAAGTATATGCTATCATTGCCGATTTTGAAGGGGCGGATTGGAAAATGGATCCTGGCTTTGTCAGAATTCGATCTAAGGTACGAGTCGGCCAAAGCCGTTAAAGGTCAAGTGATGGCCGATTTCGTAGTACAGCATTGTGGACCAGAAATTGCCACCGTCGAACCAGTTCCATGGACTCTATATTTTGATGGTTCTTCGTGTGGGGTCGGATCAGGAATCGGCATCGTTCTTGTGTCGCCTCGGGGGGCAACTTATGATTTCTCTCTGCCGATAGAAGATTCTGCAACCAACAACCAGGCGGAGTATCGAGCTGTTCTGAAAGGCATCCAATTGTTAAGGGAAGTCAGGGCGGATGCAGTCGAGATCTTTGGGGACTCCATGCTCATTGTGGATCAGTTAACAGGACGATCCGAATGCAAGGACGACATCTTGAGGATTTATTATGAAGATTGTCTTCAACTGTTGAAAGGCTTCAAATCTGCAACAATTGAGCACATCCCCAGGGATTATAATGAAGAAGCCAACAGACTGGCTCAACATGCTTCTGGGTATCGGCCGATTCAGGGAGCGATGACGCTGGAACTCGCGGCCGATGACTGGCGGAAGGAGATCGCCGATTATTTGAAAAATCCATCCCAAAAGGTGGATCGGCAAACACGTTTTCAGGCTACAAAGTATGTGTTGCTTGAGGATGACTTATTTTTTCGGACGATTGATGGAGTTCTTCTCAAATGCCTGGGAACAGAAGAGGCAAAGATTCTAATGGGAGCGATCCATGAAGGCGTGTGTGGAGCTCATCAATCGGCCCACAAAATGAAGTGGATGATCAGGAACAACGGATATTACTGGCCGACCATCCTGGAAGATTGTTTCAAGTATTACAAAGGATGCCAAGACTGTCAGAGGTTTGGCAATGTGCAGCGCGCACCAGCGTCGGCTATGAATCCAATAATTAAGCCGTGGCCGTTCAGAGGTTGGGGAATAGATCTCATCGGACAGATTCATCCTCCATCTAGCAAAGGGCATAAGTTCATATTGGTGGCTACAGATTATTTTACCAAATGGGTGGAGGCAGTTCCTCTGAGGAGCGTGACATCAGCCGATATGATTGAGTTTGTTAAAAGTCATATTATATATCGATTTGGTATTCCTCAAACCATCACAACTGATCAAGGGACAATGTTCACTTCTGGAGAATTCGGAGAGTTCGCCGCCGATATGGGGATTAAATTATTAAATTCCTCGCCATACTATGCTCAAGCCAATGGCCAAGCGGAGTCATCTAACAAGGGGATAATCAAGCTAATTAAGAGGAAGATAGAAGAACAACCCAAGAAGTGGCATATGTCTTTGGCTGAATCTTTATGGGCGTATAGGATGGCTTGTCATGGGGCCACTAAAATATCCCCTTATCATTTGGTTTATGGCCATGAAGCAGTCTTACCATGGGAGATAAGGACAGGGTCAAGACGCATATCGCTACAGGATCAGTTAACGGCAGATGATTATTCCTTTCTCATGAAAGATGAACTTGACGATTCGGCGGGTTTGCGGTTAAGAGCTCTAATCAGCATAGAGGAGAACAAGAAAAGGGTGGCCAGATGGTATGACAAGAAGGTCAAAGTCAAACAGTTCTCTCAGGGAGATCTGGTATGGAAGCTGGTGCTGCCGATAAGATCTAAGGATCCCAAATTCGGTAAGTGGTCACCCACTTGGGAAGGGCCGTATAGAATCGGCCGATGTGCTCCCGGAAATGCATACATTCTGGAAACGATAGAAGGGGAGGAATTCCCGAGAGCTCTGAATGGACGATATTTGAAAAGGTACTATCCAAGCATTTGGGTAGATGCATAACTTACAGCAAGATATATCAAGATTACATGGCCGACATGGTGTAAGTCGCCCTTAGAATAAAAACACTACTGGTTACGCCTGCGTTGGATTTCTCTTTCGACGCGACCTAATCTTATCATGAGGGAGAACCTTTCATCTTTCAAGTCCCTTGCAGTTACTCCAGCTTCAGCTTGGTCGCAGAGTTCTTTCAGCAGGCGGGCCTTCTCCTCTTCCAAATCTTTCATGGTGGCTTCGGTCTTAGCTTCAGCAAGAGGGTGAGAAGATGAAGAACTCTCGTCAGAGGGTGGCATTTGTTCAAAGTAGACGAGATCCATATGGTCCAAGATTGATCGGACATTGGCAGGAACATGATCTTTGAGTTCTTCAGAATGAGCTTTTATCAGATCTATATCAGCTTGCGACAATGGTTTGCCTGAAGACATGATTTCGATCGCTCTTTCCAAACCGGGGCTGAGACGGTTCGGCTGAAAGAAGGAATAGATAAATATGTTGGAACAAAGTAAGGTATCTCAGGAAGGGATGGAGAGGAAATTGATACCTGATTAACGGAAGAGGAGGATCGAGAAGACATTTTAATGCTTGACCAAAAACGGCGAGTGGTGGGTTTCAGAAGGAAAAGAAGACAAGCCAGATGAACATTTTTGGAAATAATACGAAGAATCGTATTTATAGAAAGGAAGAGACAGAGGGTTGGCAAGACGTGTACCGTCGGAGTAAAGGCATCAGTAAATGTAAAGCTGCCGGGGAAGACGGTCAAAGTCTGAATCTACACGCCAAATCCTGTTACCGGATTCCATGTCATAAACCTGATTCTAGAAAAAGATCAGATGCAGAGGGAAAGGTAACACAACTGATTCCGAGGATTACTCCTGTCGCAATGGGGAAGCTTAGAGAGAAGGATTAAAGAAAGAGTTTCAAAGAAAAAGTTATATTTTACTCCGAAACTGGGGGGCATGTGTTGACGCCAGATTTTGACACGTATTGAATCGGCGTCAGAAGAAGAAGATTGGCCGATGCGGCAGATCTGGGAGCTACAGTAAGGAATCGGCCGATCGGGGTATAAGTTGAAAATCGGCCGATTGGTGGCGCAGCCCACACCGACAGGATAGGATTATTCCAGAAGATCCTGGTCAAAAGTTGGTCAACGAGGTATGCTAAGACGGCCGAAAAGCAATTGAAGAGGTTCTGACTGGATTAGGAAGCGGCGGCGGAAGATTCTGCGGGAGTCCGTTTCCTTTTTTTAAAGTTATTATAGATATAGTAGTTTTCCTGTTTTAAATAAGGTTGTAACAAGTTGTGATCGACCAGGAGTCCTAGTTTCAGGGTATAAATAGGAGTCGCTAGGGTTTTGCAAAAAAAAACCAACATCAATCAACAAAATACTTCTACTTTTTACCAGTACTTTACCTTTCAAGTCGGCGACTTCGCCAATATTTTCTTCTTTTACGAGTTCGTACGGATTGGCAGGGCTGCATCAACCTGATCTCCGGCCAATTGGTAGGTTCCGATTATCGAGTAATATCCGAGCTTTAACTACGGGCGCATCGCTGTGGTTTCGTTTGGATTTATTCACAAGTTATCGATATTTACTAGAATTGCAAGTTCTACCTGTTATTCTAGTATTATCACAAGTTATCCAGCTTGAGATCAGGGTAATCGGCTTCGTCATCGTTCTCCTTCGATTCATCGCCATATAGCCGATTAGATCTGTTTCAAGTGTTGCCTCTATAGTAATTGTTTAGATTGCTCCAGCAGTTTTTACAATTACCATACGATCATCGGCTGACTCATAGCCGATCATCTCTACAGCAAATCGGCCGATTTACCGCCGACGCGCTCCTCACGACAGATCGGAAATCCAGCCGATCGACGCGCCTGGAATTTAATACTCTATTTCCTTGTCAATCAACAGGTCAGATTGACTGGCACGCCGCGCGAACCGCACCAGGGCGATAACCCGAACAGGAGCTAAGCAGATTCTCCCGGGTCGTGTGTCCGACGCTGAAGACCCATCGGCCGATTCCTATCCGGCCGATTTTAGCGCCAACAGATTCAAAAAAATAGCAAAACACATCAAAAAACGTAAACTTTTTACCATAAGCATATTGTGATGTGTATAAGATAATAAGATTTTCAAAAACCACATTTCAATGAATATAAAGGTTAAAGATGTTGAAATCATAATGTATAGCTAACCCATACACTATATACATGGGAAACTTTGTGTTTTTAACACTCTTAACTGTTACATGTATTGAAACATTGTTGACGTATTTTTTCATAGTTCTATAATTCACAATATGCTTATGCAGCAAATTTCACTTTTTGATGTGTTTTACTATTTTTCTTGTATTAAATGAATTTTCGGAACAAACTGAAAAAATATTTGTAGGGGCGGGTTAGGCCCCCACCTGCCCCTACAAATTGTTTACCTATTTATTCCAAAAAATTATTTGATTCAAAAAAATAGCAAAACACATCAAAAACACGTGAAATTTTTACCATAAGCATATTGTGACGTGTATAAGTAATGAGCTTTTTAAAAACCATATTTTAATGAATATAAAGGTTAAAGGTGTTGAAACCATAATGTATAGCTAACCCATATACTATCGCATGCTACACATGGGAAACTTTGTGTTTTTAACACTCTTAACTGTTACATTTATTGAAATACTGTTGCCATATTTTTTTTCTAGTTCTATTAGTCACATTATGCTTATGCAGCAAATTTCACTTTTTTGGATGTGTTTTATTATTTTTCTTGTATGAAATGATTTTTCAGAATAAACTGAGAAAACATTTGTAGGGGCGGGTGGGGGCCTAACCCGCCCCTACAAATCTATTTCTAGGAACGGGTTAGACCCCCACCCGCCCCTACAAATGGTTTTCAATTCATTTGGTTAAAAAAAATACCACCAGGGACGTTCGGACGTCTGAACATCCGTGCCGTAGGGTCGTCCCGGCGGGGACGTTCGGACTGTCCGGTCGTCCCAGCAGCCGCGGCCGGGACATTTTGGTTTTTTTGTTGCTTACTTTTTTAGGAGCGGATGGGGGCCTAACCCGCCCCTAGAAATAGATTTGTAGAGGCGGGTTAGGCCCCCACCCGCCCCTACAAATGTTTTTTCAGTTTATTCCGTAAATTCTTTTAATACAAGAAAAATATTAAAACACATCAAAAAAAGTGAATTTGCACCATAAGCATATTGTGACGTATAGAACTAGGAAAAAATACGTTGGGCGGGGTCGGCTTTAAAAAAGGGACGTTCGAGAAAACTTTGTTTAATTTGTTTAATTCAAATAATTTAGCAAAACATGTTTAAAAAAACTAAAATTTTTACGCTAATCCTATTTTGACTTATAGAACTTATAAAATAATTGAAAACCATATTTTAATTCAGTGAAATTTTTGACCTAAGCGTTTGTGACTTATATAATTAGAAAAATAACAGGAATATTTCAGTATATTAAATGAATACATTTAGAATAATTCATTCAGAATACAAGGATGCACTAGCTAGATATTAGAGAAATGATTACATGAATCCAAAAACAATTTACTAACTGCATATATATTTAAGCGGTAATAATTCTTGATTCTCCGTCCTTGCGTGCCCATGGTCTGTCGTCTTTTTTTATGCTCGCTTCTATCCTCATCATCTATGGTAGGTCTGTGAAGTGGTTCATTTCATCATATTGATTATATTCTTCCACATCGTCGATACGATACCATCAACTCCTATGATATCTTGTTTTCCAGGGACGACAACGTGCTTTATCTTCTTTGCGGGACCAGCTACGTACATTACCTGTGCGACCTGTGAAGCAAGTACCCATGGGTCATCTTTGTAACCGATATTGTTGAGGTCAACAATCGTGAGCCCATAGTTGTCGACCCAACACCACGACACCGAAATACCGGGACTTGTATATTGGAACCATAATGCACTTCTGTTATATTATCTATGACGCCATAGTATGTGGTACTTTGGCCTGTTCTCTTGTCTAAGGCTTCAATACGAACACCACTATTCTGAGACACGGTCTTCTTGTCCCTTGCGGCAGTATAAAATAGATATCCATTAATATCATACCTTTGCCATGACATGACCTGGCTAGATGGGCCAGATGCCAATCTTTTGATAGTTTGTTCTTCCACAGTCTCCCCGTCTGGTAGATCCAATTCCTTCAACCAAGCAGTCAATCGACGCTTATGCTCTCTCATGATCCAATCATCCGAGCGGCCATTACTTTCTGTATGAATCAAGCTCAAGTGTTCATTGACTAAATGTGTCATTATTGTGACGTGCTGCAAGATGCTATAATGTGCTTGTTGCACACTTTTGAACTCCTTGTCGATGAAAGTTTTCTTCCCAACTGTGCCAACCCCTTCCAATCTCCCCAAAAAGCATGGAACAGGGAGACCAATACCTACTTTATCCTTTAGGTAACCTAGGCAGCACTCGATGACTTCCTCGGTACTGTATCCCTCTATCATCTGTCAAGTTGTAGCTAGCAGGGGGAAGTTCATATCTTCCATTTGCTTTATCCACAGGGTGAAGATCTTCTCTTCATGGCTACTAGGTCTTGACACGACTTCAAGGTTTCCTTTGTCTTTGCTGATGTCTCCAGAAGGAGTCCAATTGTGTTACCAAACACATTCTTCTTCAGATGCATACCATCGATTGCATGGCGGACCTCAAGATCCGCCCAATACGGCAAGTACTTGTAGAAGATAGACTATTTCTTGAATGGTATACCTTCGATAGGTGCCTTATCTCTGTTTCTCTTCTTCCCATCTTTCGTCATCTTCCCATAGGTGACTTGGATGGTCCTGATCATTTCGAAAACATAGTGCCCGTCTCGTTTTACTGGTGCAGAATGTAACTCAGGCTTGTCATCAAAAAAGTTGTAGAACTTCTTACTTCGGTACCGATGTCCTTCCACCAAGAAGCGCCTGTACCCAAGGTAAACTACCTTTCTAGAACCTTCCAGAAAAGATGAGATAGTGTCATCCACGCAGACAGTGCATCCTGTCCTACTTTTAGCCTGTCCTGAAAGGACAAACAAAGTTTGCTAATCATGGATGATGACAAAGCTAATGGCTCTCAGATTAAAGGGCTGCCGTGTAAAACCATCAATGATACTGATACCCTCCTTCCATAGAGTTTCCATCTCTTGCATCAGAGGCTCAAGAAAAATATCTATATCGATGCCGGGATGCTTGGGGCCTTGTATAAGGATCGATAGCAAAAGATACTTCCTCTTCTGGCACAACCATGTAGGAAGGTTGTACATCGTCAAGATCACTGGCCATGTGCTGTGAGTGCTAGTTCTATCACCCAACGGATTCATTCCATCAATACTCAACCCAAACCGAACATTACTCGGGTCCTTTCCAAATTCCATATAATACCGCTCATCGAACTTCTTCCATTGGCGATCATCAGCTGGCTGTTGGAGCTTTCCGTCGCCCTTCTTGCGCTTATCTGAATCCCACCACTGCATCAATTCAGCATCCTTTGGGTTGGAGAAGAAACGCCTTCGGCGATTCGCAACTGGAATGTACCACATAACCATGGCGGGAATTCTTCTCTGCTTCTCAGAAAGGCCTAAAGTAGTGTCTGTTGGCTCATCAGAGGCAACACTATTCCTTGCACCCTCCTCTTCCTTTTATCCCCATCCGATGGACCTTGAATGTTGTCACCGCAATAACTGGCATTGTTCTTGTATCGACTTGCAGAACAAACAGGGCATTTCTCCAAGTCTTTGAAAGTATCTCCACGATACAAGATACAATGATTTGGACATGCATGGATTCTTTCCACACCCATCGTGAACGGATTGACAAGCTTCTTTGCTCAATAGGTATTGACGGGCACTTTATTTGGCTTTGGAAGCAACCAAGCCAACATATGCAGGAGATCATTGAAACTACTATCTAACCAACTGTGCTTAGCCTTTAGAGTCAACAACTCAAGTATGAAATGAAGCACGGTCCAGTGTTTCGGACATCCCTTCGATCGCTCATATATATTTTCCTCCGCTGATTTTTTTGACCGTCTAGAATTTTGCTAACCTCTTTGCAGTGCCTACCAATAGCTCTGCTTTGGTGTGGCGCAACAACTGGCTAAGGAAATCACCGTCATCAAATTCGTCATCACTACCATCATCAGTACCACCATCATAACTTGCTCTGCCTTGCGCCTCGCCGATACCATCACAATCGTCATCGACGAAATCCTCACAAAAAATCAGCATAAGTATCAAAAAATCTATCAAAGTCAGCGTCTTGTATCATTTCATCGAGTGTATTCTCCGTCGGAGGTAGTATTTTCTCGCCATGAAGCGTCCAGATCATGTAATTCTTAACAAAGCCACCTATTAACACATGTGATCTGATTGTAGTTGTGTCATTGAATACTCTGTTATTCTTGCATGTTTTGCACGGGCAAGGTATCATTTGTGTCTTCTCATTTCTTGCATGGTTTTCCGCAGCTTCAATGAATTTATTAAGTTCTCCACTGAAATAGGCATCAGTCCTGCGTGCTTTGTACATCCATGTCCTATCCATCTCTAAACATCATCAAATAATTTAACTGGATTAAAAAACTCTTCAATAATTTTGAAAATTTATACCTTCTTCTATAGGTTACTTACAAATGAGACTAAAACATAAATATAAATATTAGCTCCAAATGATTATATAATTTTTGATGTCCTATACTAAAATAATATAACTTCATCCAAGTTTGAGGCAAATAGAGAACAAAATGCCTCCATAAATATATACTTTAACATGTAAAAACTAAAAAAAATTCAAAACCCAACCTATTATTGAAATACTAAATCTTGTTGAAAAAACTATCATGCATGTGTGTAAATATAGAAAAAAACAAAGCTTCTTCTCTCTCCTCCATATATCTAGAAATTTGATTACCTATGAATGAGGCTAAAAATAAAAGATAGGGCCCGAATGATTACATAACCTTGTCCTCCCACTAAAATAACCTAACTTCATCCAAAAATTTGAGGCAAATGGAGCCCAAATTGCAAATCCACAACATGGAGATCTAGATCTAGCTAGAGGTAAGAGATAGCTACATTTAAGCCTTTAAACTATTCTAAAAGCTAAAAAATGATATTGGATTAGCATCAACTTACCTCCTAGAGCCCCCAACTCGAAGTAAATCAAGTTAAAACCACCCCTCCCCTTTTTTCATTTTTTGGATTTTCGGGCAGCACCTCCCCAGAGCAAGCACACTGTGCTGTCGGGAGGAAGAAGAAAGGGGTGCCCAGATTTTTGTGGATCTTTTCAGAGGCGGGTGATGGCGCCACCCGTCCCTGGAAATTCTATTTTTAGGGGCGGGTGACGCTCATCACCTGCCCCTGAAAATGAACCCTATTTTCAGGGGCGGGTGACGGTCTAAAATTTGATTTCTAGGGACGGATGTGCTGCTACAGTAACCGCACTTCTTTTGTAGGAACGGGTTACATTTTGATCCGTCCCTGGAAAAAAAAGGAGCGTTGCTACAAATTGTTTCGTAGCAGTGACTACTACACCTAATAAAATCACCGCCTATTTTTGCACGGAGTACGTACCTCTTCAAATTAGGTAGCAGGCATTTGATTCTGTCGTGCGTTAATGCAAGAATATATAGTCGAACGTATTAGGGACGCCCCACACTGATTGTTGATACCGTCGTCGATACATAGAGAGAGTCATCAGAGAGAGAGAGATAGGGAGAGTGAGGGAGGTGCACAGCGTGATTTCATGGGAAAATAATAACGTGGAAAAAGACCTTAACGTTCATTTTATTTATTATGAATGATCTGAGGGGTTTTGGGTTAGGTACTTAGGTTAGAGGTCTTTCAGCAGGCAGGCACGGCCAACTTGTTTGGCCTCTCCTTCCTTTGTTAGCTGCCACAAGCCCGTTTCATTTACAACTCACCGGAACATATGCTTTAATCAGGTTCCCGGTGGTACTATATATACTACTGGCCGGCTATTATATTACGTCGTCGTCACGTCAATGACAAAATTATGCAAGGTGCAAATACTCAGTTAAAGCATTTTTACGCACTTTGATTTGCTATGCATTACGTTTTGAGGATGCACATACATACAGCAACCCCTCATTAATAAAAAAAAGAGAGAATTTCGTATTAGAACTTTGATTTAACTACAATGTAACATGTTACTCCAATTCATCCACTATTTACTAGTGCCAAATCTATAAAGGCTGCAACATTATTGTTCTACATACCGGCTCCAAAGTATAAGCTATACATTTAGTTTTTTCCTAAGTCAACCTTTCTAGCAGAAAAATTATAAAGACTATCAGCATAAAAAAGATGTTGGTAGATTTAAAGTAAAAGCAACTATAATAGCTACAATGGCGTGCATTTTTCTTCTATTACGATTGAATTTGAGTTTGAACAAATCTAAACATAGGTGCACGCGGAGTACATTCTTAGAGCATCTCCAGCGGATCCCCATTCCCCAATCCAACTATTATATTGGAAGAGTTTGAGTAAAAGTTGTGCTCCCTTTTTAGGATAAATCAATAATCCACCCTAACTCTCTCAAAATAGAGGGAGAGTCCCAATACATTAGTTGGCTTGGGGTGAGATTTTGGGAAACTATAAAAGCAGCTCTACCAATAACTATGAAAAAATTATTGGAACATCTTCATTACATGGTTATTGAGAGAAATTTATTGGGGAACTGCTGCATATGCTCTTAGGCAGGGGAATAGTTTCCAAGGCAAATCCGTTTCCAAAAACCCCGAACCGGGCTATTACAATTGATACTGGTGGTCAAAGTTTAAACGTGCTGAGTGCATTGATCCGAGAAACAATTACAGTAATGTCTTTTGTTACTGTAGAGGGTACACGGCATTCGTGATCTTGCTTGAGATCGAAAAAGTCTGAATATCCTCAGATTGCTATAAACAAAGTTGGAACAAGTGATGAAGCAAAGCGAAGGTCGTCGTCGGCCCTTCTAAATCGCTCGAAATAGGACGTTCTGGGCCCCGGCCCCCGGGGCGGACGACAACGGCCTGGGAGACGCAGGGCCGGCGGCCCTGCTGCCTCATTAGCTTGCGTGTGCAGGGAAATCCTGGATGGAGCTTCAGACTTGCTGGATCAGATTTAATTTGTACACCGTGTCGCTCGAGCAGGATGATATCGTCACACTCCAGCGGCCTGGCCCCGGCCCCCGGCGCGAAGGGACGACCGCGAGCCGAGCCGTCCGATCTCCGGTGGCTCCGCCTCCGTGACCCGACTCCCGAGTCCCGACCGCGCTGCTGATCCATCGGTCAATCCCATCCGTCCACTCCGTCGTGCCCGTCACAGCATCTTCACTGTACGCGCGTTTGGGCCGTAGCAGCTGGCTAGGGCCTCGTTTAAATGCACCAAAAATTCCAAATTTTTTTGAATTTTGGAATTTTGCATTTAAACGGACTTTGTACAAATTTGGAATGTTGGCCTGTAAATTCGCAGACCCATGAATGGCCTAATATACCTATCTCTAAACATAGACTAATTAAAAAAATATGGACTAATTAAAAAACTAATTGTAGATTCCATCGTAAATCGCGAGACGAACCTAACTAGAAAATATAGACTGTATTACTGTAGCATTTATTGTCCAATCATGACCTAATTAGATTTATTATATTCGTTTCGCGATTTACGGACCATCTGTGTATTGTGATTTTTTTAACTACATTTAATACGCTATGCATATGTGCAAATATTTATTTAAAATTTGAAATTTTGCATCTAAATAATGCCGTAAAATTTTGGATGTAAAGATTTAGAAAGTTTTATGTGTAAAGTTTACAGCCACTTGAAATGTAAAGTTTACACATGTTAAATTTTTGCATCTAAATAAGGGCTAGGAGTAACATCTACTCTCAAATCAGATGAGATGAATTGAACCCCTTTTTTTCTCTCTCCCCCTTCACCTCCCTCTCGGCCTTATTTACTACCGAACGGGATTGATCGATGGCCTTCGATCTTTTCACTGCAGCGAATGAGCAAGTAAATTTTTTAGGCCAAAATGAGAAAGTAATTGGGAGAAATGAGAGCCGGGGCCGAGTGGATCTTGTACCGTGCCCGTCGTGCTGCCAACCAGTCCTGTTCCGCGCCGCGACAGCGGCGACCAGTCGACGACTCGACGGGAGGAAAGGCCCTGTCGCGGCAGGGCAGGGGGCCAGCCAGTGCCAGGGGCGTGGCCGGGGCTGGCCCGGCCTGGCCGATGGACGTTGCAAGGGCCGCCGCCCATGACGGCATGCGGGCGATGCGAGGCGAGGCGAGACTCGACGCCGTACGGCGTGTTACTATAACAAGGGGCCGGCTGTACGCATGCGCCTGGCTTTACATGTTGCCATATATATGCTGCCCCGCCGCCGTGCACGTGACGTGATGTGATAGGGAGACCTTGCTTCTCTGTGCCACTGTCGGTACACCACCCGGTCCCTGCTTCACTGTATAGCTTGAGATGCAAGTGCTACTGTGCGCTAGAAGTGGGCAAATGGTTCCCTCGGCAGCTGCTGCAAAGCCTAAGCGATGCTAGGGGCGGGCCTAGGATTTTGATTCTTGGTATTCAATATCTATCTGGTTATGGAAAAGGCCGGCTAATAGGTTAATTTCTAAGTTGTTTTGGCCCATTTCGAAAAGGGAGGAAGGTTGGATATGAATAGCTCAAGATAATATCAATTTTTCATTTCTTTTGAATACATATACATGTATATGACTATATATATTTGATTTTTTAAAAATAATTGGTATTCAATGAATAGCCTTGAACGGTTGGCTTCATTTTGGAGCTCTGAAGAAGCGCTGTTACCTGAATTTTGGAGTTCTGGTCTACGAAACAGAATGTGCAAAACATACTCTAAAATACCTTGTTAAGAGATATAAGAATTGCTTTGAAAATCAATGCAGAATTTCTCTCTCTTCCAAGAGGCAACCCAAACCAAAAAAAATTGTTTTTCCAGTAGATGATCCGCACAACTTCTTTTTCTGTTTTGGTTGTTGCAGAAATTAAACTATACTCCTAGACGAATGTGGAGTAAGAGAGTGAAATAATTGCATGTCGTACCTTTCTAACAAATGGCCACACTCCTAACTTCCTATCAAAAATACAATTACCTTTGTCATCATATATATATAGGTCTTGCTACCGCTCATAAGAACATAACTTTGTCAATGACACTTATTGCGCATGGTCCTGTGTGGGTCGTCCTCTTCTGGATGCATATAATACTTTGTGTACTTCGATGTGATGTTGAACCACTTCTCGTCTATTGAATAATGTTTTTCATATTAATGAACTTGGGTTCATTTGGTAATGTTCGATGATCTAACATGAAAACACACCATCACAACCTCTCTTTCTTGTTTTAGTCGATCAGTAGAGGCTTTAATGTGCTAGAATGGTGCCGTAGCAACCCTTGCTTTAACCACCTATATAGAGTGCTCTTCTTTATATAAAGAGCAGTAGCTAGTGATCGTATCGTTCTCCTCCTATGCAAGGGGATACTAAGAACATCTGATAGATCTATTTGTAACCTTTTGCGGCCACAATTCTTTCTTCTTGATCTAACATCTATTAGCCTTCCTTGTGCACGACACTGCTTTACTCTCCGCCAAACACTCCGCGCTTGATTGCTACTGACCTGGAACATCTGAGCAACTATATTTGTACTGTTCTTTTTTAACCTTCCACGTATACTTCTCTCAGGCAATGTTTCATATATTTGCTGTCTTTCAAGTTCTGTCTGCGATGATGTGCATTATTTTCAGTTGCATGTTCATCTTCATCAAAATCTGAGTCCTCCAACTCTCCAACATCGAAGTCTATGTCCATGGCATCAGTATACACACCATAGTCTTGCATATCCTCGATCATATCTACAAGAACAATTACTTGGTGAGTTCTTGTACCATTGGTGCACGCTATATGTAAATGCTAAATATTTCATAATATTAGTTGCTAAAAATATTTCTGAATGCTAAAAGACTTTTCCTGGAAGTGTTGCATCAGTATGAAAAAATTGCTAACACTATATGCAGTCATATGCATAGTACTGGAATGACAGTTACTGATTCTGCATGCCAAAAAATAGACAAAGTTTGACCATTTAATGATAGATTTCACTACAATTAATCTGATTTTTCAAAACATTTTGCTAAATATTCTGTTAACTATATAGTAATCAATTTTGTCACTAGAAATGGTATGCTAATATGAGGCTTACTGGTCATTTATTGCATCTTTTGTTGCTTTTTTTTAAACAAATTAGGCATGAGAGCTGCCAATTATATTAAAAAGAAGATGAAGTCTAGACTAGCAGTACAACAAATGGAAGAAATAAAACAACACGAGCATGTTGGATTGGGACATCAACAAATGCTCAACTCAACTCAACTATCGGTCTGATTGGGATATCGACACGATCCACAACAACTCTGGCCGGTCGGATTGGGGCATCGACACAAGCCGCGCGCAACTCTCCGCACTACTCAGACACAGCCATACTAGCCGGTCTCCACCCGAGCGCCATCCATGCAGTACCCATACCAACACCACCACTACTTGCTACCTTCTTTTTTTTGTATTTTCACATTTTTGAGAAAGAGAGAAAGAGAAAGAGCAGCAGAGCGACGAATGCCAAAACCACCACGCCAGAGAATGCCTGATGTCATCTTCAGGAAAGAGACGGCGCTTCGACAGCGGTCCAAGAAGAATTGGATTTTCATCCGCGTTCTCGAAGGACGGTGAGGGCTAGAGAGGATGCCTCCAACGAGGAAGGCGCCCTCAGACGTCGCCATCTAGACTGTCATGGCCCAGACGTCCACGACATCAGCCTGAAGGAGACGGCAAGGAAGTTTACGCCATCGACGTCGTTTACTTTTCTATTCACATTTTGTATCGCGTGTCTGTAATGTGGGCCCGAGGCCAACTGATCGCCCAGCTATAAGCGGGCAGGTGAACTCGTGAGAGACATGAAAAAAAATTAAGAAGTAAAGTGGAAGAGGAAGCTATCCTCGTTCGGACCCAAATTTGATCTCGATTTCTCACGTCTTGATTCCAATCAAGGCTACGGGTTATCTCTGATCATTCGCTGCTTACAGTGGTATCAGATTCATCGATTCTCGGTGCGTTTCCGCCGGATTTCTCGTCAGCAAGTAGTCCCCTGGTTGGATTCGCCACCACGGCGATCTCGACCTGCTCCGCCGCTAATCCTCGCGATTGCGGCGTCCACGCCCCGCCCACCGACTCCCAGTCAGCGGCGGCCACCGCAACTCGTCGGTTAGCCGCTCTGGCGCCGACGCCCACATAGTGTCTACTCGCGCCGCCTAGGTTGGTAGTTGGGGGATCGCTGTTCTTCTTCGGATTTCTTCTAGCGGCGTTGGTTGTGGAGTTCTTCGGTTTTCTGGTGGCGATTTGGCGGCGGTAGATTTGAAGATTGATCGACTCGACACTTGGTGAGTCCCCTGTTCCGTCGATCTGACACTGGTAAACGAAGCGGGTACTGTTGAATCGACCTTGCGGCACATCGCTGCGGGGATCATACCTGGTAAATCCCCTTCAGAGCACCCATAGTCCTTCTTGGGAAACCCACTTACAGCATTTGAGAGAAGTGTTGTCACAGTTAAGAAAACATCAGTTTTTCTTGAAAACCAGCAAATGTTCTTTGTGCTCAGTCCCACATTGATTACTTGGGTCACATTATTTCCTAAGAAGGCATGGCCACAGACCCATCTAAAACAAATGCCATGCTCAGCTGGCCCACACCTACCAATGTGACTGAACTGCGAGGGTTTTTGGGCCTGACTGGATATTACAGGAGATTTGTGAAGCATTATGGCATTTTGGCTCGACCTTTGACCAATTTGCTCAAGAAGAAAATGTTTCAGTGGGATTCTGCAGCTGAGACAACATTTCTGAATCTGAAAACAGCAATGACACAAACACCTGTGTTAGCCTTACCCAAATTTGACATTCCTTTTATAGTGGAGACTGATGCTTGCTCTACTGGAGTTGGGGCTGTACTGATGCAGCAAGATAAACCCATAGCATTTCTTAGCAAAGCTTTAGGCCCAACTCATCAACACCTATCTATCTATGAGGAGTTCCTCGCCTTGATTATGGTCATTGAAAAATGGCGACCATATCTACAACGTCAAGAATTTGTCATTAGAACAGATCACAAAAGTCTTGTCCTGAGCAGAACCTACAATCTGATTTGCAACGAAAAGCTATGACCAGACTTATGGGATTACAATTTAAAGTGGTCTACAGGAAGGGCAAAGAGAATGTGGCAGCTGATGCCCTTTTCAGAGTTGGGCATCTAATGGCAATTCAGTCGGTTTCTGTAGCTCAACCAGCTTGGGCACAGGAAGTCCTCAATTCTTACCATACTGATGAGTTTGCTCAAAAACTTCTGCAGTCCCTAGCAGTGAAGTCCCCTGATGACAATGGTTATTCTTTGGAGAATGGCATCATCAAACACAAGAAGCATATCTGGATTGCCAACAATTCAGCTCTGAGGACTCAGGTGATTGCTGCTCTGCATGCCAGTCCAATAGGAGGCCATTCTGGGATTCAGTCCACATACTAAAAGGGCGTACCCAGTGCAGAGAGCTCCCGCTCTGTGCGGGGTCTGGGGAAGGGGTGTCAGTGGCGAGCCTTACTCTCGCCTGTGCAATGCGAGGAGACTGCGACTCGAACCCGGGACCTTCCGGTCACAGGCGGTAAGACTCTACCGCTTGCACCAGGCCCGCCCTTCTCAGTCCACATACTACAAAGTCAAAAATCTATTTCAGTGGAAGGGATTAAAGCAAGATGTTGAAGATTTTATTAAGCAGTGTGTTGTCTGTCAACAGGCCAAGCATGAGCTCACTCACCCTGCAGGCCTTCTTCAACCACTTCCAATTCATGAAGGGGCTTGGCAAGATATTTCACTGGATTTCATTGAAGGATTACCAACTTCTGCTGGCAGCAATGTGATTCTGGTGGTGGTGGATCGATTCACTAAGTAAGCACATTTTTTGGCCTTGAAACATCCCTTTACAGCTTCCCAAGTGGCTAAATTGTTGTTGGATTCAGTGGTGAAACTACATGGGGTCCCTAAGACTATGGTCTCTGATAGGGATAGGGTCTTTTTGAGCACTGTGTGGCAAGGATTATTTAACCATCTTGGTACCAAACTCGTTCACAGCACGGCTTACCATCCTCAAACAGACGGCCAAACTGAGCGAGTCAATCAGTGTTTGGAAATGTACTTGAGATGTTCTGTGCAACAATCTCCCTTACAGTGGAAAGCTTGGCTACCCTTAGCCGAACTGTGGTATAATTCCTCTTTTCATTCTACCCTGGGGTGCTCTCCTTTTAAGGTTCTATATGGCTATGAATCCAACTTGGGCATCATCTCAGTCAGTGGTGATTCGACATCTTTAGAAGCCACTGTCAGTGATATCCTTCAGGACCGTGAGGCTCACACTGAATTGCTCAAACAACAACTGACTATTGCTCAGAACCGTATGAAACTGCAAGCTGATAAGCACAGAGTGGACAGGAACTTCTTGGTGGGTGACAAAGTGTTACTGAAACTTCAGCCTTATGCCCAGAATTCAGTTGTGAATCGTCCATATCCCAAACTCTCTTACAAATACTTTGGCCCTTTTGAAATTCTGAACAAGGTGGGTGATGCTGCTTACCGACTGAACCTACCATCTGAGAGCAAGATCCACAATGTGTTCCACGTTTCACAATTGAAGCAGTTTACTCCTGATCATACCCCGGTGTATTCAGATATCATGAAACTGCCTGATCTGACATCTCATCCTACTGAACCGGAGGCGATTCTGGAACGGTGCTTGGTTAAGAAAGGTAACACAGCTGTTCCACAGGTGCGGATCAAATGGTCCAGACTTCCAGCGACTTCTGCTACATGGGAAGATTACTATGTACTCAAGAAGATATTTCCGGATGCGCTGGCTTGGGGTCGAGCCGATTCTCAAGGGGCCTGTCATGGCCCAGACGTCCACGACATCAGCCTAAAGGAGACGGCAAGGAAGTTTACGCCATGGACGTCGTTTACTTTTCTATTCACGTTTTGTATCGCGTGTCTGTAATGTGGGCCCGAGGCCAACTGATCGCCCAGCTATAAGTGGGCAGGTGAACTCGTGAGAGACATGAACAAAAATTAAGAAGTAAAGTGGAAGAGGAAGCTGTCCTCGTTCCGACCCAAATTCGATCTCGATTTCTCACGTCTTGATTCCGATCGAGGCTACGGGTTATCTCTGATCGTTCGCTGCTTACACAGACTTTCGCATTAGAGCATAGCCGATCCCGCGGACCGGAGGTGCGAAGAAGGGGCCGATACTAGGGGCTGATACTGTCAGCTACGCCATGGTGGCGTAGCTAACGCATCCCGCTTGCCCGCAGTCAGCCACACCACCACAGTGTCGTTGATATGCACCCGAGCAAGCCGCTGCCGACCACGCCACCACGACGCCGCCGATGCACCTCCGCGCAGACCTTGCAGGCCACCCGCACCTCGCAGCCGCCGGCTGCCGGAGCCGGGCCAGGAGCACCCTCGCGCCGCAAGACGTCACGGAGGAAAATCCGCTCGCCAGGGGCGCGTGCGACCCCCCCCTGCAGCAGAGGGAGCCGACCGGCAGCCGACGAGCGGCGGGCGATGAAAAGGTTCTAAGTTGAGGTAAAATTCATCTTGTTCATATTCACCAGGACAGCGCCGGGACTGGAACACGTTCGGGCAGGACCTGCGGAACCACCGCCCGCCGCTGTCGCTGGCGCGGTGCAGCGGCGCGCACGTGCTCGAGTTCCCGCGCTACCTCGACCAGTTCGGCAAGACCAGGTGCACACCCGGCCTGCCCCTTCTTCGGCCACCCGGCGCCGCCGGCGCCCTGCCCGTGCCCGCTCCGCCAGGCCTGGGGCAGCTTCGACGCGCTCGTCGGCCGGCTGCGCGCCGCATACGAGGAGGACGGCGGCCGGCCCGAGAACAACCCCTTCGGGGCGCGCGCCGTCAGGCTCTACCTTCGCGAGGTCCGGGATCACCAGTCCCGCGCGCGCGGCGTCAGCTACGAGAAGAAGAAGCGCAAGAAGGCCCCGGCGCACCCCGTCCCCGCCGCCGTCATCTCCTCCTCCTCCCACGACGGCAACGGCCACTCCCACCACTACGAGCACCAGATGCCGCCGCCTCCGCCGCCCGGCGCCGCGGCGTGACCGCCCTCGACGACCGAGAAACGCCGGAGCTGATCGCGCGGCCGCGCCCCCCATGTATGCTACCGCATGCACTACTCGATCGCCTTCCTGCTCGGTCTTTCTCTAGGTAGCCGAAGCTCCTCATCTACTATTTACCAATGCAACGCCTCTCTAGTTCTTGGTTTCTTTGCTTCTTGCTGCTACTACTATCTATCCATCGATCTGTAACTATAGTTTAGCTGCCACTACTGCTAGCACAGCTGCTGCTGCTGCTGCTCCTACAAATTAGTTCCTTTTTCATATGCTTTGCTGCTGGTATTGCTACTGGAACTACTACTGCTGCTGCCCCCTAATTATTAGGTCAGTTCTCGATCTGATCATTTCCCAACTTGATGACTCGATCTGCTATTTGCTGGTAAATTATTCCTCCCCCCATCCCATCTGTAATGCCTCCTGCTGCAGTTGTGAACTTGTTGTGATGATATGCTAGCTTGCTCCATGCGTGATGGCTTGGGATTTTAATCAGCCGGCGGCCACTACTCGTCGGTCGATTTGGTGAAAATTAATCCTCTCGCTTAATTTCTTGCTGTTCTTGCAGCAACAAGTAGCTCATAACCGGTTGTTGCCAGTGTGTGTGAAATGTTCTCTACTTGCTGATCTTGTGGATTCTGTGTTCTTGGTTTTCGCCTCTTCGGTGTTTTTTTTTGAAACGCCTCTTCGGTGTTGCCACAAGTAGGTGGTGGTGTGCGATGCGGTGAGTCATGTCAGTTCCTGTCGTCCTCGCGGGGAATCAACGTACTGTTGCAGTGGGTCACGGATGGATGGGTGGGTTGGTTCAAACTGCAACGGGCCATGGCGTGCAGCGGGGAGAGGGCGATGGTGGATGCGTGTGCGCTAGCATTCTGCTTGCTGCTGCTGCTGCCGTGCCGCTGCCTGCTGCGCTCTTTTAATTTGGGGCTCTTTTTCCTTCGCTTTTTATGGTAGTTCTTTGTCCTGCTAATACCATAAGTAGCTAGGCTTGCCTGGTCATCTTATGGGTGCCTGCAAAGGAGATGGCCGATTGGAATGTGGACGTCTGGTGGCAGCAGATTAGTGCTGGTACTACTATCTTGGGGGTTATTCGATCATGAATGATTGCTGCGTGTTCAATGTCTATTTGAGGATAATGATCAGATCACTCGTTGATGTTCAGTCGTTTGTGTGGAATTCGTATTTATGTTGTCCAGTGCCGAGCGAATTTCAAAGATTGGACCAACTATTATTTCTTAAAAAATCAATGAAGGCACAAAAGTCAACAGGAAGTAGCCCAAGGGCGCCTATGTGGCGCCGCCCACAAACAGCTCTCCGGACCGCACTAGAATGGATCAGTCAGTGCTCAAACACTAGTCCTAGAACATGAAAACATGTTGTAGGTCTTCATAGGTTGATCGTTGGGAGGTGATCGATAGGTTTCAGCTCTCTTCGATGCGAATAAACATGTCCCAAAGTACCAAAGGCGAGGTCCTCCCGGGAGCAAAAGAGATGCATCTATTGTGGTACTAGTAGAGTGCACGTGCGGCACAGACGTGTTTCAATATGATAAATGGCAAAAAAAAAAATAAACAATTAGCATATAGAATAATAGAATAAAGACCTAATAGGAAGCAAGACTCTTTTGTTCATATTCTGCCACGAAAACAATTTTCATTTTCTAAAAATATCCAGCTATTACTGAGCGCAATTTTCTTTAAGAGAAAGAAAATTAATTAAAAGCTAGGTAGAGCACCGGAGGGTTTAGTTCATAGTAAAGTGCACGTACTCCAGGCATGTATTCTCAACTAACCTAATAAGAAAGATTTTTATTTTTATAGAAAATCTAGTAAACAAAAATTTTATATTTATTACAATTTTTTCGGCCAACATAAATAGAAAATCACACAATTTGTCTAGTATTGAAGCAAAGTTTAAATTCATTAATCCAAGTGCATTTCAACCAAATAATACACCATGTAGAATTCTGAAATAGGATTTTGGTAAAGCTTCATGCAATTTGCAGAAATGATACATTAAATTTCCTAAAATTCAACATGATATTAATTTAGACAACAATATAACACAGTATACATATAATTTGATTGGAATGGAGTATCAAAACCTGCAGATTTTGATCCATTGGATTGAAATATTTGCTTAGTTTCTTTTCCTTGTAGAAGATATGATATCCAAATCTTGGAACTCAGTTCCCGTCCCTTGTAAATTTGTCTACCTCGCCGAGAAAGTAAAACTGTAGATTTATTTGCCAGTTATATGTGTCATTCATGATTAGCTTTCAGTAACTTTTGTGAATATATGTAGTTTGGTTCATTCTGAATGATTAGCTTTCAGCAGCTGAAAGATTATATTTCATTTGTGTACGGTACTAACTGAACTATACTAACTGAATGGAAGCTACTGGCAAAGTGAGCAACATAGGAAAGAAGATGCAGTATGTATTGTTTTAACAATTGATCCATTTTCCTTATCTATTGCTCTGTAGTGGAGACCTCAAATTTGCTCCATTTGATCACTGAACAAACATACAATTACATTTCAGACAAAAAGTTCCCTGCTTTTCTGGAAGCCCAACATTTAAGAAACAACTCACTGTCTCATTTAGCAACTACTACGAGGCTTCTCATACCAAGAGTTATTTGGAGCATAGAAGAGCAATAAGACTTTTAAGGAGGAGATTATTTTAAGAAATGTTGGCATTGCAAGGGATGGATTGCTAGCGAGTGTAACTCAACTAAAATTCAGGAACGACAAAATGATATTATGAAAATGAACTCATCATATACGAACAATAGCGTGGCGTTCGTAAGATAATCCAATATGTGCAGTAAAGTGAACAGCTTGTCACCATCATTTTTTTGCTAGTAAATTGATCTGATCATAATCATAGATTGTAATATAAAGGTGAACATTTTAACTACCAAATGCTAGTAGGACTCATTACTTCTCTTGTCCTCCACCCCGACTATCAGCTTTGTGCATCACCGCCCTCTTCACCCCATGCATTGCTTTGGTGCATCCTCCGCTATTAGCACCTCTATCTCTATCAGCCACTCAATCTCATATCCGCATCCCTGGTGTGAAGCCTGACTACACGTACAAAGGACATATATAGAAGAAGCATCCAAAACAAACAACATACATGGATCCAAAGATAAATAAATTCAGTCACTAATTGTCAAGCGTGACACTATTGTGTGTTAACTTACAGTGATAGATTTCAGGGACAGGATTTCAGTTTACATGCATACACTGGAATCTATCGCTCCCAAAAAAATCTAGCTTCAGTTTACATATTTTAGGGACAAGATTGAAATTTGAGTGAGAATGAGCTAGATGCACTGGTCATTATGCGAGGATCAGAATCACTGGGCTAGAGTAAAAAAATGAATTGGAAATGAAGCAGGATGCATATGACCGATTGTAACGTAGTTCTCGTTAGTCGTTTTGCTACAACTCAAGAACAAGTTTATCAATTTATATAGCAACAAATACCATGGGTCAAAACAAATTGAGTGGAGAATCAATCAAAAAAGACCACTGTGCTCTCATTTCAGGTTCATATAGTAAAGCAAAGAAAATTTGATGGGCTCAAACTGAGCTTTCAGGAAAAATTGCCATGCTGCAATTGAGCTCTAGGTTAGCAAAAATCATGTATCACTATAGACTATAGTTTTTGACAATTAACCATGCAAAAGAACTCTAGTGGCAAGGTAATCCTGCTGGTTGTAAATGGAAATATCCAAAAATTCATCTTCTGAGAAAGTACCCAAGAAGGAAGGAATCTGAGCATAAAGTATCAAGAGGATGGCATCAACAACACACTGAATGGGGTATTTACTGGCATAGGTAGAAAGATTATTTTATCCGGGAGTGTAACGCATATGTAGCATATATAGCCCCCCAAATAGCTGCCATTCAGGAATCACCTACCTACCACATTTTGAGCACTGTTGCCATCTGCAGGCACATATCAAGTTTATCCATTCCATGTTTACCCAGCATTCTCAATTAACTCAAATAAATCTCATTTATAGCCCCAAATAATCCAAACACATCTGAATCTCCCATCCATTAGTGCTGTTTTCCCTCAATGAGATGGAATGAATGATTACTTCTAACAATCACTAAACTGATACAGGAAGGCAGTTTACCTGGAGGAAAAACCGCCACCTCCTTCTTCAGATTCTGCACTGCCACCTACTCCTGCAGATTCTGGAGCCTCTTTTATCAATCTTTCAACCATTTAGAAGCTGTCAGGCTGCGTGAATTTCTAACAAGCCATAGCAGGCGCTTAAATCATCAAAATGGGATGATCTGTTCATGATGGCTCCTAGAATTTACAGTAATTTACAAATAACTTTCAGGCAACAATTGGATCACCAAGGAAAATGAAGAAGTGATTAAGAAAAAAAATGAAGAGACACGTTTACACGCAGCAGCTACCTAGCTTATCCTCGAGTTTTTTACATGTATGTCATTATAAAAGTTGATGATTACGTGTGTACCACTAAAAAGTTCGCATACACCTATGTGCCATCGCACCAACTTCCTTTTACCTCTGTGCCATTTTGGATGGATTGAGGCTAGCATACCTTGCTTCTATTCCAAACTCCTAGTAAATAAAACATAATATACATTAAGGAACTTTGAAATGTTAGTGTGAATCGTTTGGATTTTAATTGGATTTCATGATCTTCCTTGTTTAATTTTGGTTGTTCCATTTTTATTTGAAATTGGTTGGGAATTAATTTGACTTGAGCCATTCAATTAATTCCAAAAGCTAACTAAAACCCTAATCTTACCTTTGGGCCCAAACCCGAGCTAACCTAGCCCGACCCAGCTTCTAATCCTAGCTACACCCCTGCACCAGGCCAACGCATGGCCCAGCTGGGCCAACTGGCCACGCCGGCCTGCAAGCATCCCCTCCACACGCCCGCACGGCCCGTTAACAGCCCAAACAACCGCCTAGCCCAGCTCCCCGCCGGCCTTATCCTTTCGCCGCCTCCCGAGCCACTGACAGGTGGGTCCCACCTGTCGGCTTTCCTCATCCTCCAACCACCTCGCCGCTCCACGCCCGCTCCCGCCTGCGTCCCTGCTCGTGTCACCGCCGCTCCCGTGTCACGCCAAGGCGCTGCAACCACCCTGCCTGCGTGCCACGCAGCCCGCTGCACGACGCGGTGTCCGGTTTCCCTGCCAGCGCCACGCCCCGCTCCCCTCGCCTCACGCGCTAGTAGCCAAGACAGCAAAACCGCCCGGCGCAGCCGCTCCCGCCCCGCGTCCTTGCACGGACGCCGCAAATCACCGAGGCCCCGCACTCACCCTTGCTAAACCCTAGCCGCGGCGCCCCAATAAAATCCCCAGCCGCCACGGAAACCCTAGCCACCAGGGGTTTTCCCCTTTGCGCTGTCGCCACCAAATCGAGAGAAGAGGAGAGGGGGAACGAGGAGGGGAAGAGAGGAGAGGAGCTCCACTGGGAGCTCGACACTGCCGCCGCACCAGGAAGCCAAGGGCGGAGCTGCGCCACGCCGCTGCCATGCCGAAGGAGGAGAAGAGGAGAAGGAACGCCGCTGGAGGAACGCGTCACCGTCGAGCTCGCTGCCCCGAGCTAGCGCCCGAACGTCTACGCCGGCATTGCAGCGTGTCACGGCACCGCACCTAGCCATCACTGCGTCGCCTCGCCACCACGTCGTGCCCGTCTTCCTCGAGCCGCCCCGGTAGGTCCGCCGCCGCTCGCCGCGCCTCCCCTTGCTGTCGGCTACGGCCGATGAGCCGTCTAGTAGCTGGCCCTAGGACCCCTTGTCCCCGTTTGTGCAGGAACCCTGCCGCCGCCGTGAGCCCTTGCAGCCGCCGTCGCCTAATCACGCCGTCGTGCCAAGCTCTGCACGGCCACGCCACGGCCCTAGGATGCCAGGTGCTCGTGTGTGCGCGCGTCACCCCATCGCGGCGAGACCAGAGCTGCGCCTTTGGCCTCGCCCGCGATGACCACGGCTATGCGCGCCAACCTCGGCCGCGCCACCACCTCGCCAACCCTACCCTGCGCCACCGCCTCCACGTCGCTGGTGCGCCACGACCGTGGTGACCGCGCGCAGACCAGACCTGGGTCGCGCCGTGACGTCGCAGCGTGGCAAGCCCCCGCCCTTGCGGGCATTTTCCCGAACACCCTGGGGGCGGTAAGAACACACGCACCCCCCGGCTAGCGACACGCGTGTGCGCACACACACACGTGCCAGATTCGCACGGGATCAGCGTAGCCACACTAGATCCCGTCATTGAGCGACTCCCGGGCCACACCTGTCGGTGGGAGGAGGACGCTGACCAGCCGGGCCTGACCCGTCAGCAAGATAGAAGAGAAGAGGAGGGAGTTTGGGCCGACGCCAACCTAGGAGAGCCCCGGCGCCAGGGGCCAGAAGACGAAGCCGGTCTGATATAAGTAGTCGTTGAGAACACTTATACTCATGGCGGAGCCCCCGAGCGTAAGCGAGCTAAACATAAATACCCGTGGTGAAGCCCCCGAGTATAAGTAGTCGCTGAGAATACTTATGCTCATGGCGAAGCCCCCGAGTTTAACATATGCATAAAGGTAGTCAAATTACGGTGAAATCAACTATTTATTTATAATAACGCTGACGTGCAGCTGGGGAATATTATAGAACTTCTACTAGGCGTAGAATTTCCGGAGATGCTCTATGTTCCAGGAATTTGGAACCTACTGGCCATCAGGGTACTGCAGGCGATACGACCCTGGTCTTGTGACTGCAGAGACAATGAAAGGGCCTTCCCACCGGGAGTTGAGCTTGTGTAAGTTAGTCTCATCCTGGATGCGGCGAAGGACCAGATCCCTGATGTTGAACGACCGCTCGCGTACATTGCGATCGTGGTAGCGACGGATGCCCTGCAGATAGCGGGCTGACTGCACAAGTGCGCTGCATCTGGCCTCGTCGAGTGAATCCAACTCGAGCTGCCTTGCTTCATCTGCTTCGCCCTCGTCGTATAACTCGACTCTGGGAGAACGCCACGTGATGTCTACAGGTAGTATAGCTTCTGACCCTGTTGACGCCAGATTTTGACACGTGTTGAATCGGCGTCAGGAGAAGAGATTGGCCGATGCGGCAGATCTAAAGGCTACAGTAAAGAATCGGCCGATTGGCGATGCAACTTGCGCTAACAGATAAGGAGGGTGAAACTATTGGAACCACAACAGAGGATCCCGGTCAAAAGTGGCCTAATGTTGGTCAATGGAACGATGCTGATTCGGTCGAGAAGTAATGGAAAGAGTCCTGATTGGATTAGGAGACGGCGGCAGAAGATTCTGCGGGAGTCCGTTTCCTTTATAAAAATATTATAGATATAGTAGTTTTTCTATTTAAAATAAGATTGTAACAGGTCGTGATCGATCAGGAGTCCTGGTTCTAGGGTATAAATAGGAGTCGTCAGGGCTTTGTAAAGGGACAATCATTCAATCAACAATACAATCTACTTTTTCATCGCACTTTTACTTTCAAGTCGGTGACTTCGCTAATACTTTTTTCTTCTTTCACGAGTTCGTACGGATTGGCAGAGCTGCATCGACTCGATCTCCGGCCAATTGGTAGGTTCCGCTTATCGAATAACATCTGAGCTTTAACCTCGTGCGCATAGCTGTGGTTTCGTTTGGATTTATTCACCAGTTATCGATATTTACTAGAATCATAGGTTTTACCTGTTGTTCTAGTATTATCACCAGTTATCCAGCTTGAGATTGGAAATATCGGCTTTATCATCGCTCTTCCTTGTTCACCGTCATATAGCCGATTAGATCTTTTTCAAGTGTTGCATCTGTAATAATTGTTTAAGTTGCTCCAGGAGTTTTCTTTGCAATTATTATGTGATTATCGGCTGATCCATAGCCGGTCATCTTTACAGCAAATTGGCTGATTCGCCGACACGCTTTTTCGGGACAGATCGGAACCCCAGCCGATTAGAACGCCCGGAATTTAATACTCTTATTTCCTGGTCAATCAACAGGTTAGATTGACTGGCACGCCACGCGAATCGCACCAGGGCAATAACCCGAACAGGAGCTAAGCAGATTCTCCCGGGTCGTGTGTCCGACGTTGAAGGTCATCCGCCGATTCTTGGCCGATTTTAGCGCCAACACACTTTTGGCACGCCTGGTGGGACACAACTTCAAGATCCAATATGTCAAAGAACGCAGAAGTTTCCGAGAACAACATCATTGAGGTCACAGAAGCGGATCTCAAGGACGACCAGAAAGAAGAATTGGCTAAACATCTTGAAGATTACAAAAGGACGTATCTGCAGTCGTTTAGTTGTACCAGAAGCGGGGAGGTAGTCAAGAAAGCTTCTCTTCCTGTCCCCCGCCACATCACCATCGCTGAGGATTCGGGCCAGATGTCCAATATGATCCAACAGTCCGTCTATCAGGCTTTCATCGACCAATCCTCGGTGATGACCAACACGGTGTATAACGCCGGCATCAGCTCTCTGGTCAGCAGAGCAGCTCAAGGATATCAGGGGCCAGCATACGCCCCACCTATTGCACCTCCAGCCAGAAGCTCACCAGGCATGTCCCACTTGGCTCCTCAGCCGATGTCGATGCAACGCAAGGGATACAACACTCCGTTGCCTCCAGTGTCTCCAAGGTATAACGGTGCACCATGTTTCCTATCGCAAGCACCGCTTCAGCCTGTCCAGATTGCTTCTGTGCAATTGTTGCCCACAAACTCAGTACCCTGGGGGCATCGGCAACGACGGCTTTTCCCGATCAATCAACTGGACATGGGAGCTATCCAATCCAGGTGCCGTTCCATTCGGCCGTCCGGCCGACGGTTCCTCAGTATCAACCAGCCCCATCAGAAATCGGCAGGGGGGCAGGCGCTGTAGAAGCACTCCGAAGCACGGCGCCGATGACGATGTACGATGGGGCGGCGGATTCGCTTCGCCATCAACTGTCAACTGCTCAGACGGCCATGACGCAACAGAATTCGCCGCATGCTTCGATCCATCACCCGGTCGTACCGCCACCGATCCTCCAACATATGCCGGCACCTCGAACAGCTGTTCATCAGCAGCAAGTGGATTGGATGGCAAGAATAGCGGAGGTAATTCAGGACCAATTCGGGTTGAAGCCGAAAGTGCAGACTTATACATACAAGACGCCATACCCATCGGCCTACGACCTGCTGCCGTTTCCCCACCGGTACAAGGTTCCTGACTTCACCAAATTTTCGGGGCTGGACGACACCTCTACCGTGGAGCACATTAACAGATTCATCATCCAGTGCGGGGAAGCCGCCACGCAAGATGCTCTGAGGGTGCGCCTGTTTTCATTGTCTCTATCTGGATCGGCCTTCCAGTGGTTCACCACCTTACCACCCAATTCCATTGTTACTTGGGCCGATCTAGAAAAGCAATTCCATAAGTAATTCTACGCAGGAGTACATGAGATGAAGCTCTCAGATTTGACCAGCCTCAGGCAGAGGAGCGACGAACCAGTAACTGGATACATACAGAGGTTCAGAGAAATCAGAAACAAATGCTATACCCTGACTCTGACCGATGCCCAGTTGGCCGATATCGCTTTCCAAGGCCTCTTGCCACATATCAAGGAAAGGTATGCCTCACAAGAATTCGAAAATTTAAGCCAGATCGTTCACCGATTGGCCGGTCAGGAAGTCCGTCCGTTTGAACAGCGGAGAAATTTCCAGAAGAAGGTGGCATACTTAGAAGGATCTGAATCCGAGGGAGAGGAAGAAATCGGCCTAGCAGAATGGGTCAAAGGGAAGAAGCCAATATCGTGCCCTTTTGGAAAGAAAGAACCAGAGGCATTCGGCTTTGACACATCAAAGGCCGATAAGATTTTCGACTTATTACTCCAGGAAGGGAAAATCAAGCTATCACCATACCATACCATCCCTTCGGCCGATCAATTTAAAAAGATGAAGTACTGCAAGTGGCACAACGCTACATCTCATGACACGAATGAATGCAAGATCTTCCGTCAGCGGATACAGTCAGCCATCGAGTAGGGAAGACTCAAGTTCGAAACCCCGGCAAAGCCGGCAAAGCCGATGAAGATTGACCAGCATCCTTTCCCGGCCAACATGGTTGACACGGGAAGAAACTCACTTCAAACTAAGGTGCTGACCTCGGAATTGGATAGAAGGAGCGGTGCCGTAGATCCCAGGAAGCAGGTCACAGTGGATGAAGTAAAAGGGAAAAGGCGGGCTGAAGACAAGGGCGAAGGATCAGAACGATCGCGCAGACTCGTCACTTCCCAATTCTTGCTCAGCAAATATCGGCGGCAGCAGGAACGGTCAAGATACCACGATGAGATGATACGCCGACGCGAGGATCACTGGCAATGTTTGTTCTTCATCCATTGCTGGGAAAATGACCTTCGATTGCCATCGGCCGATAACTGTTCTGAGTGTAACGGATCAAGCCAGAACGATCGCCCGTTCAAAAGATCACGCTCCAGAGACAGAGAATCAGAGCCGATCAGCAGAAATTGGCACGAGCAAGAAGGACGGCGCCAGGCACTATTTGTTGTCGGCAGAATGCATAGTCGTATGCAAAGATGATGTGGTAAAATATATGCTATCACTGCCGATTTTGAAAGGACGGATTGGAAAATGGATCCTGGCTCTGTCAGAGTTTGACTTAAGGTACGAATCGGCCAAAGCTGTCAAAGGTCAAGTCATGGCTGATTTCGTTGCTCAGCATTGTGGATCGGAAATTGCTATCGTTGAACCGGTTCCATGGACTCTGTATTTCGATGGTTCTACGTGTGGGGCCGGATCGGGAATCGGCATCGTTCTTGTATCGTCTCGGGGGGGCAAGTTATGATTTCTCTCTGCCGATAGAAGCATCCGCAACCAATAACCAGGCGGAATACCGAGCCGTCCTAAAGGGTATCCAATTATTAAGGGAAGTCAAGGCTGATGCAGTCGAGATTTTTGGAGATTCCATACTCATCGTAGATCAGTTAACGGGGAGATCCGAATGCAAAGATGATATCTTAAGGATTTACTATGAAGATTGCCTCCAGCTGTTAAAGGAATTCAAGTCTGCAATAATTGAGCATATCCCCAGAAATTACAATGAAGAGGCCAATAGGCTCGCCCAATACGCATCCGGATATCGGCTGATTCAAGGAGCTATGATTCTAGAGCTCGCGGCCGATGATTGGCGAAAGGAGATTGCCGATTACTTGAGGGATCCGTCCCAGAAGGTGGATCGGCGAGTGCGTTTCTAGGCCACAAAATATGTGTTACTTGAAGACGATTTGTTTTACCGGACGATTGATGGGGTTCTTCTCAAATGCCTGGGAACGGAAGAAGCAAAGGTCGTGATGGGAGAAATCCATGAAGGTGTATGTGGAGCCCATCAATCGGCCCACAAGATGAAATGGATGATCAGAAACAATGGGTATTACTGGCCAACGATTCTTGAAGATTGTTTCAAATATTAGAAAGGTTGCCAAGACTGTCAGAAGTTTGGCAATGTGCAGCGCGCGCCAGCTTCAGCTATGAATCCAGTAATCAAGCCATGGCCGTTCAGAGGTTGGGGAATAGATCTCATCGGACAGATTCACCCTCCATCGAGCAAAGGGCATAAGTTTATATTGGTAGCCACTGATTATTTCACTAAATGGGTGGAAGCAGTTCCGTTAAGGACCGTGACATCGGTCGATATGATCGAGTTCGTTAAGAATCACATTGTTTATCGATTCGGTATTCCTCAGACTATCACAACTGATCAAGGAATGATGTTCACCTCTGGATAATTTGGAGAATTCGCTGCCGATATGGAGATTAAATTATTGAATTCTTCCCCGTACTATGCTCAAGCCAATGGCCAGGCCAAATCGTCCAATAAGGGGATAATCAAGTTGATCAAGAGGAAGATAGAAGAACAACCCAAGAAGTGGCACATGTCTTTGGCTGGATCTCTATGGGCTTATAGGATGGCTTGCCACGGGGCCACCAAGATATCTCCTTATCTGCTGGTATATGGTCACGAGGCAGTTTTGCCTTGGGAATTAAGGACGGGGTCAAGGCGTACATTGCTTCAAGATTAGTTGACGGTCGATGACTATTCCTTCCTCATGAAGGATGAGCTCGACAACTCGGCGGGTCAGCGGTTGAGGGCCCTGATTAGCATCGAAGAAAACAAGAAAAGGGTGGCCAGGTGGTATGACAAGAAGGTCAAGGTTAAACAATTCTCCCAAGGAGATTTGGTATGGAAGTTGGTGCTGCCGATAGGGTCTAAGGATCCCAAATTCGGTAAATGGTCGCCCACTTGGGAAGGGCCGTATAGAATCGGCCGATGTGCTCCGGGAAATGCATATATTCTAGAAACTATCGAAGGGGAAGAATTCCCAAGAGCCTTAAACGGAAGATATCTGAAGAGGTACTATCCAAGCATTTGGGTAGGTGCGTAACTTTCAGTAAGATGCATCAAGACAACGTGGCCGACTCCTATCGGCTTTTGTCTACATAGCTGATGTAAAAATGACATCGCCTTAAGGAGGAAGCATTTTTGTTTGGTCTGACCAATTCATTATTCGGTGAAAACAACAGTGTACATGGCCGACATGGTACAAGTCGCCCTTTGAATAAAAAGTACCAATATATCTATTGATCACGCTTTTTCTTGAACTCTCTGTCGATCCGGCCCAGTTTTATCAGAAGGCGGGTGGTCTTCTCCTTCAGATTCTCCATGGTGGCTTCAGTCTCGACTTGATGAGAGAGTGGATGGCTCCTGTCGAGAGGTGGTTGAGGTGTTCCCACCGCGGCATCTTCAAGGGCAGCTGAGCGAGGGAGTGGAGGACTCCTTTCAGTTGGCAGTCGCTTGAGGTAATGAGCATTTATATGGTCCCAGTACTTCTGGATATCAGCAGGAACATGACCTTTAAGTTCTTCAGAATGAGCTCTTATCAGATCTATGTCTGCCTACGACAGTGGTTCGTCTGAATGCATAACTTCAATCGCTCGTTCCAGACTGGGACTGAGGTGTTTTGGCTAAAGAGAGATAAATAGCTACCCAGTATCAGAGCGATTGAGATGTCAAGGGGAGAAATAGAGGAGGGTTCGTACCTGGTTGACAGAGGAGGAGGAAGATGAAGAAGACATCTTGATGTCCAGCTTGGGAGGATAGAGATCGAGTTATTGGAGGGGGAGAAGATGGGTAATGCAGATGCCTCTAGAAACGGTGTGGGATCTCGTACTTATAGAAGGAAGGAGGTAAGGAGATAGTAGGATGTGTCCCATCAGAGTAGAAGCGTTCATAAATGCAAAGCTGCCAAAGGAGGCGGTCCAAGTTCGAATCGGCACATCAACATTAAGAGAGCATTAAATGTTTGCAGATTCTTTACAACCCAAGGAGGGCATCTATAGTCGCAATAGCTCGTTGCCTAATCTGATCGGCCGAGTCTAATACTCTTTGATCGTCGTCGGCCGATTCGGGAATTTCCGGCATGTGACGATGAAGTCTTATCGCTTCATGAGCCTGGTTCTGTCTTTCTTGCTTCAGCCCGGCGATGATAGATGGGAGCTCTTGAAGTCTCTTTTCTTCAGCAGCTATGTCCTTGGTTACTTGCTCCACCTCTTTGGCTAGCTCTGCCCTCCTCCGTTTGAGGCGATCTATTGTGCCGACAATATCCGGGCGGCAGCTCTCGAGGAAGTTGATCCGTTGGTGCACTTCTTGGGCTCGGTGTTTGTAGGAATCGGCTTCCTCCCGGGTCTTTGCTAGCTGGGCACGATCGGCCACATGACGCAGGGCCCTGAACACCGGAATCTGTATCGACTCTATGAATGCAGCAGGTTGTAGAGTCTCTGTCACTTCCTCCGGAATTCGGCCTCTGATGTCATTGAGAAGCCGCCGAATCGGTGAGGCATCTCCCACTAATCGGCCGATATCATCTTGGAGGAGGGTCTGCATACTCTCGAGCTTGGCGCGGACATCATCAGGAATTGAGCTCGACGGAACTTGGCGTGAAGCGACTTCTTCATCGTCAGACAGGAGAACCGCGAAGGAGAAAAGGCTGTTATTGGGAGTGTCTTGTTCCTGCGAAAGAATAAAGACAAGGATTAGCAAGCAGTAAAGGGGAATCGGCCGATTCCGGTGATAAGTTTATTACCTCCTTGAAGCGGATTTCTCTTGCTTGCGCCGATGGGAGTGCCACCCTCGTCTCAGGAACCGGTGCAATCGGCTCATCAGAAGAAGAGGACTCGACAACTATCAATGCTCTGCTTGGGCCAGCTTCCTGAAAAGGTATGGAAAATAGATTCTATAAGTATACTGCGGATAATTGAATATGATGATATGGGATACTTGCCATACCTCTGTGAGTCTTCCGGCCGATGTTTGTTGAGGGGATACAGCCGACGCACCCAGATCGGTCTACATCAAAATCGGTTAGTTTTCTGAATATCGAAAAGTTGAGTTGAGAGATTATCTACCTCGGTGAGGAGGGTCGCTGGCGTTTCGGCTTCCGCTCGTTATGTGGCCGATTGCTGCGGGGATTGCACTGGAGCGGTCTGTGCAGCTTGGTAGAAGGGAGAAGTTAATATTGATAGAGTACTTAAAAATATGTGAAGTATGCGAGGTTACCTGAACAGCTTCTACCAGCAGTGATGCAGCGGCCGCTCCGACTTCTGCGGCAGTTTGGGGATCGATCATCTCGGATGTCGGCAAGGCTGAAGAAGTTGGGGTTTCAGCCGATACTACCGCCGATTGGTCAGTCGGTCCTATGCGGGCACGCACTCGACAACTTGTCTTCTTTAAGGTTGGCCTATTCGGCGTTTGTTTCCATCGGCCGCTAGTGATGTCCTTGATGGTCGGAGCGTGATAGCCGATAAGTGGAAATGATGTATATGGACGATCGCTCTCTATCGGCCTACCACTTCGGCTCCGCATCGGAGGAACTTGGCTTTCGGACTGAAAAGATAAACACAAGTTAATGGTAAGATTGTAGCATGGAAAGAGACAATATTGAAATCGGCTGGGAGAAAGGTCATACTGCTGCACTTGAATCGATGTTTTCTGGGTCCAAACTGTTGCAATATGTTGATGGAGATAGATAGAAGAGGTATTGCTTCCATTCTGCCCACCACAGTTTGAATTGTTGGACTGCAAAAGGGGCCACCATCCAGTTGTTCAGGTCGATGGTACTGGAGTCTGGCGCTAAGTTGCACAGCCGATTGTAGTCGAGGCTCTTGGTCAGTTCATCTCGAAATTTTGCTTGGCCGGCAAAGTAGACTGAATCGGCAGTTGACCAAAGCCCAGTTGCCTTGCTGCAGCCGATGGATTATAAAATTCATAGGTGGGGGAATCATTTCCATAAAATAAATTGGCCGGTAATATCCCTGGCTTGATCAGGATATCCATAAGAGCGCCGTCGAAAGTATGGGATGATGAATCGTAGCAGACGGGAAGCTCGAAAATCGGCCCTACTGTCTGATATGGATACCAATTGATACTCTCTTCACTGAAGTCGTTGTAGAAACATCTGAAGTATTCGGCCATTCGGGTGGCAGTGAATTGACAGCCAGGGAAGGCCTATGCTGCTTCTCCAAAAGATGTACAGCGTCGTCGAATAGTGGGGTTTTCCTCTGACTCAATATTGGGAAAAGTCTTGGTCTCTATTTGCTGTTGGGAGACCTTGCTCATATATAAGTTGAGCCAGAGGGTAATAAACCACCAGGGACCACCAGGATTGCCAATCAGCTCCCCTTTTAACAATCTGACGCCGATTTGGTGCATCATATGATAGGCCGATCCTAACATATGCTTCCCAAGGGGGACGGCCGATCCTAGTGACAGAGCTTCTGCCAGGGCTTGGGTATTAGATGAAGGACCAACTGCTCTGCCACAGAAAAAATGTTTCTCTAGCCACATCATCAGAAATGCCGTATGTTCTCTCTCTGAAATCGTCCCAGTCCTCATATTCTTGCTGATATACCCCTTCCACCAACCAATTCCGTTTGTTTCTAGCCGATGAGATGGTTTGATCAGATAATCAAAGGGGGTATCAGGAGAGGAGATGTCAAGGCTGGTGAACATCAAAACATCGGCCAAGGTTGGAGTCATAGGTCCGTGCCCAAAGAGGAACGCGTTGAGCGCGTCGGACCAGAAGTAAGAGGCCGCTATTACTAAGGGCTCGTTTTTCTCCATTTGGGATCGAGAGAGATCGATGCACTGGCCGATTTTTAGTTCATCCCACTGAACTCTCTTAGACTTGGCTACTCTATGGTACCATTCTTTCCAGCCAGGGGTCTCGTTCGGCCAAGATCTAAAGGCACCTGCCCACTGACCTAAATCCATGGGCGATTGCTTGAACGGAATTCTGTGGGTTTCTAGGTTAATCAAATCGGTTGGATCTGGATTCCCCATAGGACCTAAGCAAATGAGACCGAAGGATTCGGAAAGGGGAATAGTGATCTGGTGCCTAAATGCCTAAAAAGAGGGAAAGAAGAGGAAAAACTGAGAATGGGTCTAGAAAATACTTGAGCAGTAAAAGAATAAAAGAGAAAAGTTTCGGATGATTGCCTCGGGGATGAAGCTCATCGTCGCCGATGGAGCCGCTAGTGGAGCCGCCGATGGGGCCGTCGTCGCTGAGGGGGTTGCCGGTGGAACCTCCGTGGTTGGAGAAGTTGCCGATGGCGCCGCCATTGGAAGGGTGGAGCAGGTCGCAGGCAAGATCGCTGGAGGGAGCGGTTGGAGATGAACAGTGGTTCGCTGGAGGAGATTACTAGGCTCGTGGAGAAAGGAAGGCGGAGAATGCCGGTGCTTAAGGACAATCCGAGAGAGAAAGGGCAAAGGCGGGATTTTTCCCGCGCCGTCTACACGAATTCCAGGAGAATAGTTGTCTTGAGCGCCCGGTCCGAGAAAATCGCAATCATCATGTAGAAGACCGCGAAACGGAAGGAGATTTTTACTGCGCCCGTTTTGGAGGAAAGATTAAAGAAAAGAGTTTTGAAGTAAAAATTATGTTTTACTCCGAAGGGGGCCATGTGTTGACGCCAGATTTTGACATGTGTTGAATCGGCATCAGGAGAAGAGATTGGCCAATGCAGCAGATCTAAAGGCTACAGTAAAGAATCGGCCGATTGAGGCTACAGTTGGGAATCGGCCGATTGGCGATGCAACTTGCGCTAACAGATAAGGAGGGTGAAACTATTGGAACCACAACAGAGGATCCCGGTCAAAAGTGGCCTAATGTTGGTCAACGGAACGATGCTGATTCGGTCGAGAAGCAATGGAAAGAGTCCTGATTGGATTAGGAGACGGCGACAGAAGATTCTGCGAAAGTCCGTTTCCTTTATAAAAATATTATAAATATAGTAGTTTTTCTGTTTAAAATAAGATTGTAACAGGTCGTGATCGATCAGGAGTCCTGGTTCTAGGGTATAAATAGGAGTCGTCAGGGCTTTGTAAAGGGACAATCAATCAATCAACAATACAATCTACTTTTTCATCGCACTTTTACTTTCAAGTCGGTGACTTCACCAATACTTTTTTCTTCTTTCACGAGTTCGTACGGATTGGCAGGGCTGCATCGACTCGATCTCCGGCCAATTGGTAGGTTCCGCTTATCGAATAACATTTGAGCTTTAACCTCGGACGCATCGCTGTGGTTTCGTTTGGATTTATTCACCAGTTATCGATATTTACTAGAATTATAGGTTTTACCTGTTGTTCTAGTATTATCACCAGTTATCCAGCTTGAGATTGGAACTATCGGCTTTATCATCGCTCTTCCTCGTTCACCGTCATATAGCCGATTAGATTTTTTTCAAGTGTGGCATCTGTAATAATTGTTTAAGTTGCTCCAGCAGTTTTCTTTGCAATTATTACGTGATTATCGGCTGATCCATAGCCGGTCATCTTTACAGCAAATCGGCCGATTCGCCGACATGCTTTTTCGGGACAGATCGGAACCCCAGCCGATCAGAACGCCCGGAATTTAATACTCTTATTTCCTTGTCAATCAACAGGTCAGATTGACTGGCACGCCGCGCGAACCGCACCAGGGCAATAACCCGAACAGGAGCTAAGCAGATTCTCCCGGGTCGTGTGTCCGACGCTGACGGTCATCGGCCAATTCTTGGCCGATTTTAGCGCCAACAGACCCGTATACGAGGAAGAACGGGGTGTGTCCTGTGGCTTTCGACGGCTGAGTTTGAAGCCCCCAGACGACGTGAGGTATTTCGTAGATCCACTTGCCACCCTTCTTGTTGTTCTCCTCGTAGAGCCTCTTCTTCAGGCCATCTAGGATCAAGCCGTTTGCTCTCTCGACTTGCCCATTGGCCCTTGGATGCGCGACTGACACATACTTCACCTCAATCGCATTGTTGTCGCAGAATTCCCAGAACTGATTTGCGGTGAAGTTGGTGCCCAGATCGGTGATAATAGTGTTGGGATAACCAAAGTGATAGATGACGTCCGAGATGAAGTCAACCGCCCTGTCTGGAGTGAGCTTGGTGGTCAGCTTGTACTCGATCCACTTTGTAAACTTGTCGATGGCCACCAACATGTGAGTGAAACTACCCGGAGCGGTAGTCAAAGGTCCAATCATGTCGAGGCTCCAGCACGCGAAGGTCAGGAGGGCGATATGGTGATGAGGTTGTGCACCAGAACATGTACCTGCTTGCCGAAGAATTGGCACTTCTGGGACTTTGGTACTATGTCCTCGGCATCAGAAACCTGCCTTGTAAGCCTTACCGACTAGTGTGCTGGATGCTGCATGATTCCCGCAAGAGCCTTCATGTATCTTGAGTAGTATGTTTTGGCCCCAGCCCCTCGGGACACACTTCATGAGGACTCCAGTGCTAGCTCCACGCTTGTATAGTTTGTCTCCCACGATGACAAGGCCCTTGGCACGTCTCATGACGCGAATTGCTTCTGGGCTGTTCTTGTCCACCTCGGGAGGTAGCTTTTTCTCCTTGATGAAATCAATGAAAGTCCCTCGCTAATCGACTTCCGACATCATGACCTCCTGACTGGAATCCGTTGGTCCCAAGGCGGTGGTACTCGTGATCTTGATCGATGGTTCTTTGAGTTCCTGGACGAATACTCCTTCTGGGACATAGGCTCGAGTAGATCCAAGCTTGGATAGTACGTCTGCTCCAACGTTGTTGTCCCGGACGACATGGTGAATCTCCAGGCCGGCAAATTTATTCTCCAGCTTGCGCACTTCCATGACGTATGCATCCATCTCTTCCTTCGTGCAGTCCTACTCCTTGTTGACCTGCTGCACAACTAGTAGAGAGTCGCCATACACGAGTAGTCGCTTGATGCCCAGGGAGATTGCTAGGCAGAGCCCGTGTAATAGTGCCTCGTACTCGGCCTCGTTGTTGGACACCTTCCAAAGGATTTGCAAGACATACTTGAGTTGCTCACCCTTCGGAGAGATGAGAAGTACTCCAGCCCCGCCGCCCTCGAGCTTGAGCGACCCATCGAAGTACATCATCTAATGCTCTGGTCGGCTGGCTGGTGTTGGCACTTGATTTTCTTGCCACTCGGCCATGAAATCAACCAATGCTTGGGATTTGGTGGCAGTTCTTGGCTTGAAGTCGATGGAAAGAGCTCCCAGTTGTACTGCCCACTTGGATATACGACTAGTGGTATCCCGGTTGTGGAGTATGTCTGCCAACGGAAAATCAGTAATAACTGAGATCTTGTACTTGTCAAAGTAGTGGTGGAGCTTTCTCGATGTAACAAGTATTGCGTAGAGTAATTTCTGAACTGGAGGGTAGCGAATCTTCGATTCAGAGAGTACCTCGCTGATGAAATAAACTGACCTCTGCACTCCGAATGCATGGCCTTCCTCGTTGCGCTCCACCACAATAGCCGTGTTGATGACATGAGTAGTTGCCACGATGTACATCAGCAAGTTCTCGCCTGGACGTGGTGTCGTGAGAATAGGGGGCGCCTGCAGGTGTTGCTTGAGATCCTGTAGTGACAGCTCAACTTCCTTTGTCCAGTGAAACTTGTCTTTCTGCTTTAGGAGCTTGAAGAAGGGAAGGCCCCATTCTCCAAGTCTCGAGATGAATCTGTTCAATGCCGCCATGCACCCTGTCAGCTTCTGGACATCTTTGATCGTCACTGGAGCTTTCATATCGGTGATGGCGGTGATCTTCTCCGGGTTAGCTGCAATCCCTCTGTGACTGATGATGAACCCGAGTAGTTTCCCGGACGACACGCCAAAGACACACTTTGTCGGGTTGAGTTTCCATTGGAACTTCCGGAGGCTGTTGAATGTTTCCTCCAGGTCCGCAATCAGGTCTTCGGAAATTCTGGTTTTTATGACCACGTCATCCACGTAGGCCTCAACGTTGCGGTGTAGTTGGTCGGTGAAACACATCTGGATTGCCCGCTGGTAAGTAGCCCCCGTGTTCTTCAGCCCAAAGGACATAGTCTTGTAGGCGTAAGTCCCAAAGGGCGTGATGAAGGCGGTCTTGATTTGATCTTCTTCCTTGAGGGCGATTTGATGGTAGCCCGAGTAGCAGTCAAGGAAGCAGAGTAGTACACAGCCGGCGGTTGAGTCGATTACTTGATCAATGCGCGGTAGCCCAATGTGATCCTTTGGGCAGTGCTTATTGAGATCGGTATAATCAACACACATCCTCCATTCGTTATTGTTCTTTTTCTTTACAAGAACAGGGTTGGCAACCGACTCTGGATGGTACACCTCTTTGATGAAACCAGCAGTGAGTAGTTTAGCCAACTCCTTTTTGATTGCTTCCCTCTTATCTTGCGCGAATCTACAGAGATGCTACTTCTTAGGATCTGGGTCTACTTTCAGACTATGCTCGATCAGTTCCTTGGGCACCCCTGGCATATCCGCTGGTTTCCATGCGAATATGTCTCGGTTAGCCCTAAGAAAATTGATGAGCGCGCTTTCCTATTTCGGATCAAGTTGTGAACTGATCAGAGCTGTCTTGGGTGGGTCTCCCTCCTGGAGCTCGATGGTCTTGAGCACGAGTTCGCCAGTGGGCTGTACCTTCGAGTGGTTAGCCTTCTTCTGGGGAACCTCCAGGTCCACTTCTGATAGCTTCTGTGCGACCGCGAGTACTTCTCCCGAATTATCTGGTACGTGAGTAGTTGAGGCGTATTCGATGGCCTTCTGGTCACAGTTGTATGACTTCACTAAGTCGCCGCAGAAGGTGAGGACACTGTTCTTTCTGGCATCCTCAAGAGTAGGTAGACGTAGTGTGGTACGGCCATGAATTTAGCCATTGTCGGTCTGCCCAGTATGGCGTTGTACGAGGTTTCAAAGTTGGCCACTTCGAACCAAATGTACTTGGTGCGGTAGTTTTTCCTCGTCCCGAAGGTGACAGGGAGCACCACCGTGCCAAGTGGCGTCACTGCGTTCCCCGGTACGATAGCGTAGAAGGGAACCTTGCTGGGGGTAAGCTTGTCGAAGAATTTCGCCCCCATCCTCCTCAAAGTACTCGCAAAGATGATGTTGAGGCCGCTGCCTCCGTCAATGAGCACCTTGTTGAGCCTGGCGTCCGCGACCACCGGGTCTAGGACTAGTGGGAGCTTACCTGGCTCAGAAAAGTTCGCCTACTGATCCGCCTTGGAGAACGAGATAGGGACCTCTGACCACCTAAGTGGTCGTGGTTCTCCCGTCTCGATGGACAGGATCCCGCGGTGATGCAGCTTCTAAGTCCTCTTGGAGACAAACCTCGATTCGCCCCCGAAGATGATGTTGACCACCTTGGAGACATTTGGGAGGCCCCCAGCATCAGTCTTGTCTTCCGGGTCCTCGTTGTCCTTGTCTTTATTCTTCTTCTTGTCACCCTTGTCTAAGGGTGGGGCGCTGATGGACTTCCGGAGCTGATAGCACTCGTATGCAGAGTGCTTTGAGTGTGGGTGCCATGGGCACTACTTGTGCAGGAGTTTGTCGAACTCCTCCTGCGGATTGTTGTTGTTATTCTTCTTTCCTCGCGGGGCGCGATTGATAGCCGCGACAAGATCATCTGGCTTGCGCTTTCGGGAGGATCCCGAGTAGTCTCGCTGGCCACGGTTGTTGTTACGGTGGTCGTTGCCCCGCTTCGAGTAGTCACTGCCGCACTTCGAGAACTGGTCGTGCTCCTGCTCCTCCTGGTCCACCCAGGTCTGCACCATGTCTCGGAGGGCAGCAACGGTCTTGGGACGGTTGCGTCCAAAGTCGCGGAATAGAGTCTGGTCGGTGAGGCTGTTGTGGAAGCAGTCGATGATGTCGCTGTCCAAGATGTTGGCTATCGTGGCTCGGGTGTCGAAGAAGCGGCGCCTGTACAAGCATATGAGTTCGTTCCTCTCCTTCTTGCACTGGGACAGGTCATGTCGAGTACCTGCCCGTGCAGTCGCCCCCTGGAAGTTGTCGATGAAGACGTCGCGCAGTTGCTCCCAGGATTCGATGGAGTTCTTGTTGAGGCTCTCCAGCCATGTGAGTGGGGCGGTCTCCAAGACCATCGTTAAGTAGACGACCTTGGTAATGTTGTCACCGCATGCGACCTCAATGGTTGTCGAGTAGATGCGTACCCACTGGTTAGGAGATTGCTTACCATCATACTTGGTGAAGTCGATTGGTTTGAACCCCTCTGGGTATTTGTAGTTGTCGAAACATGAGGAGAACACGGGGAAGCGATCGTTGTCGTCCCGAGCCGCGTTCCCCCCGACTGCAGCACACTCCCTTTTTCGGTTGTCGATGATGTCGCGGGCGTCAATCCCAGCCTTGATCTTGTCGCGGAGGTCACCCGTTGGCAGGTTCTTGAGCTTGGAGCGCCGGTAATTATGAACGGATTGTTCTGGTCTGGGAACTTGGCTGCCTTGTGGGCGGTTCTGCTGCTGGTTAGGGGCCCGACTCCCCTGCTGGTGTTGTTGCTCGACCGGGCGGCTCCCCTGAGGGCCTTGGCTTCCGTGCTGGTTATTGGACGGATTGGCCTGGCGCCTAGGGTGGCCCCCGGGTGTCCTACTGACTTGACTCTCCCCACGGCCTTCGCGTCTTTGGGAGACCGAGGCTTGTGGGCCTTGTTTGTTCATCTGGACGAGTGCCTTCTGAGCCAATCGCAAGGCAGTCCGGGCGTTGGGGTCGGGGTTGCCAGCCAACACAGCTGTTATGGTGGCGATGTTAGCGGCTGGAATGGCAAAACCCGCATCTTGAGCTATCGCGAACTCTGCCTCAAGGTTGCGGCGTAGGTTGGCATCCCTTCTACGCTTGTTGTGCTTCCTGTTACGTAATTGGCGAGCGGCACGCTCTTCCGGAGTCTCGTTGGGTTGACCCGCCGAGGCTTCGTCTTCCGAGATCTGCTCGGGTACTTCATTGCGGTAGTGGTCGCTGTACTCGGAAGATTCCGCCATGAAAATGCGACGGTGGATGGATGGATCTTCGGAACTGTAGTCGATGATCACAGTCCCGCCGGGGGTGTATTCACCGAGCGGTCTACCCTCTTGAAAAGGCAAGGAGTCCAGGTGAGCGACTAGTCGGTCGTCGTCTCCGAGTAATTCGGAGGATTTCATGCCCTTCCAATACACGAAGCGACCCTCCGGGGTGGAGGTTATAACTAATCCCTGGCCACCCGAGTAGGGTTTGGCCCCGGGATCGGTGTCCGAGTCGTAGTCATCAAAGACAGGGGCCTCCCGACAAGTGGTGGCGTCCTTATCCTCGAGCTCGAGTAGTTCATCCAAATCCTTCTCCAATGCGGAGTAGAATTCGGACTTGGTGGCCTCCTGGTATACAGTGGCCGTGTTGCGCAATTTGAACGGCAATCAGTCACACTTTCCCTCAGATGGAATCAAGTCCGATCCGGGGAAACCTGGTGCAGCACGAGCCGGAGTCACGTCGAAAACGGACAGCTTCTCGATCTCCCTGGCGAGGTCAGGGAGAACCATCCCGCCGAAGTCGTCGAGGTTGTCGAAGAAATCGTCGAGGGCGCTGCTGGAGGTTGTTGCACATGCCTCCAGCTTGTTGTCGACGAGGTGCCAATGGAAGTCGCCTGTGCCGTCAGAGACACAGATCCGGGAGCCGAAGGCGAAAGTTGTGCCCGCAGGGGGCACGACGCTGGTGAAGTTGAACGTTGCCATCGAATTCTCCGGGGGATCTTCAATGAACAACCCTACCTAGCGCGCCAGCTTTCTGTGTTTTACCGGCAAGCCCACCGAGGGATACCCCCGAGGTGGTAGGTTGTAGGTAGGGTGTCGCCGAGATCAGGAACTCGATGGTGCAAGGAACACAAGGGTTTAGACAGATTCAGGCCGCAGCATGCGTAATACGCTATGTCCTGTTAGTTTGTATTGCCTTGGAGGTTATGAGATTGTTGGTTGTGCTTTGGAGGGGTCCCTGCCCGCCCTTATATATGCCGGAGGGGCAGGGTTACATGGAAATCCTAGTTTGATACGAGCTTAGGAGTCCTAACCGAGTACTTTCGGGTAGTTTCCTTCTATACCGACTAGTTGTACTAGCTTACGAGTATTGTACATGTGGATAAGGTATGGGACATGCCCCACCTCTTACTCTAGAATGTTCTACGCCACGCGTGCAGCCCCGGTGCCCCGGGTCTAACACTCCTTGCTAAGAAATTTGAATTTGCATATCAAATCATCATAATTTGTATTTAGAGAAACATTTAGATCATAAAGAGCATTAAGTTGTTTAATTTATTTAGCTTGTCTTTTCATGACTTCTTGTTGCTCATGAATCAAGGAGAGTCGGATTCATCATCACTTACATCGCTTTCACTCATACCTTTGGCCATGAAGCACATTTTTTATGATGATGTCCCAATGTGGAAGCGGGTGGTGAATTTCTTGGATCACTCATCATCACTTGAGCTTTGCTTGATTCTTCACCACCACTTACCCATTCTTCAAATGTCGCAAGAGCTTCATGCTTGGGCTTTTTATTCTTCTTGTTTTGCTTCTTCTCCATCTTGAACTTGATCTTCTCAACCTTCATGAGTTGGTGATGTTGCCCATCTTTAAGGAAGACCATGTACCCCATCAAATTTATCTTCTTCAAGCTCTTGTTCATGATCTTGACTTGCTTGAAAAGGTTGGGGTGCATCTCTTCTTTTTCATCATTTGAGGAGCTTGTGCTAGCTTCCTCTTCCTCCTCTTCACTTGAGCTTCCTTTGATGTTGAACTTCTTCAACATCTTGGCTTGCATGCATGCAAGAGCGCTATGTGCTGGTGAAGAAGGTGGCTCTCTTGGCGTGATGCCGTTGCGAAGCTCATGGGCAATCACCTTGTTGAGGACTTGATTTGGGGTGAGTGTTGAGAGCTCTTTCTCATAGATGATTGAAGTCACCAAATCATAGTCCGGCCTTCAGAGAGAGTGAAGGATCTTGCGAGAGAGCTCCATATCTTCAATTTTCTTGACATCTAAGGAGTTGATATCTTTCACAAGAACACTCAAACATGAGTACATGGATGATGCATCTTCATAATTTAATTGCTTAAAGTTATTAAGCTTATCAATGAGAACATGATATCTTTCATTTGCCACATCCTTTGTGCCCTCATGGTTCTCATGGATAGACTTCCATAGCTCAAAGAAATTTCACAAGTAAAAACTCTATTAAAAACATCCTCACCAAGGGAAGACAAGATTATATTTTTTGCAATCACATAATATTGTTTTTCTTAACTACCCTTATTTTTCATGCCCTCACTCACAACTCTCCAAACATTTAGGCCCCGTGCTTGAAGATAGGCTTGCATTAAAACCTTCCATTTTTGAAAGCCCGTGCCATCGAATCGTGGAGCCGGTCCTAGGGTATCCATCATTTCCTCGACGAGTTAACTCACTAGGCGTTGAAGTCTAACCGTTCCAATGAGCCGGTTTTCACAATTTGCAAATGGAATTGGCGTTTCTTTGTGAAAAATGTGAGTCCCGGCTCTGATACCACTTGAAAGTAATCGGTGCTCGTAGCCTAAGAGGGGGAGGGAGTGAATTAGGCAAACTTAAAACCTTAACCTATGGCTCAATCTAATTTGCACAAAACTTAAACTAAAACAAGCTATCTAGATGTGCAACCAGTGTTCTTCTAGTGTGAAACCCTCATCCTAAAAGAGTTTTGCAACCTATAGACAATCCTAGCAAGATACTACACTAAGAATGCAAAGGCACACAAATTGCAATATGAAATGCGGAAGCTTAAGAGTAAAGGATGAGGGGAAGCAAACTCTCGACACGAAGGTTTATCCCGTGGTTCAGTTAGGCACAAAGCCGCTCCTACATCCACGTTGTTGAAGCACTCACAAATAGTATTGCTTCCCGGCAACCAAGTCTCTTCTTGACTTGCCACCAAGGCTATGTCAAGTCACCACGGTCACCTTGATCCTGCTTTCCACTAAGGAGCTTCTCCACAAAGGAAGGGGGTCTCCACGTCCCCCGCACAAGGCCGTCGACGCCGCTCCACACCAAACCGGAGGGTCGTAGACTTGCCGGCGAGCCACCAATACTCCAAGGGGCTGGCACACTGAGATACACTTGTGGTTCACTTCTAGAACCAGCACACAAGGTTCACACCTTGCTTCTCTCACCCTTACAAGAGCTAATCCTAGTACTAAGTCTCACAAAGCTTGTGCTAAATCTAAGGATATGATCAATATGCTCTTGGGTGGCTTGGAGGTGTTCTACAATGCTTCTAGGGCTTCTCCCAAGCTCCAGCCAACTCAAATGACCCGGGGATGGCCTTATATAGGCTAGAGGTCCAATACTAGCCGTTACATATTTTTTTCCTGAAAAGCACGTAAGCGTTGGCTTAACCGACCAAGAGTGTCGGTTCAACCGGTCACACTAACCCTGCCTTATAGCCGTTGAACTCCAACGTCTCTCTGCATGCTTGCGTCATTGCACCGACGCTTGTACCGACGGGTCGTCGGTTCAACCGATCCTGAGGGATCTTCTCAGCCTTGAGTCCTCAAACTCTCTAATGCAACGTACAATGCACCGACGCCTCTTTTCACCTAGCATCGGTTCAACCGGTCCGACTGAAAGCTTCTACCCATGACCGTCGTTGCATTTCCTATTGCACCGACCCGGTGAAACCATGAACCATCGGTTCAACCGACTCGTTCATTGTTTCGGCCACTTGTCTAAATTATCGCTGAGATCATTTGGACCCTCAAAATATGGCCATTGTGCATTTTCACTGCATCCATTGTGTCTTGACGGCGATTTGGACCATCTTGGAGATGGTTTAGACTTCATCCATGAGACCTAAAATCCTACAAACTTGAGCTCACAAACTTATTAGTCCCATTGACTATGTTGTCACTCAATCACCAAAATCACAATATGGCCTAATGGGGCCATTTTCCTTACAATCTCCTCCTTTTTGGTGATTGATGATAACATAATCAAAGCAAGCATAAATTTGCAAGAATTGACAAATATGAACCACTTACACTTGCTTGGATGGATACCACCATCCAACTTGAACTTGGCCTCCCCCTAAGTCCATGATTTCTCCTCCTTTTCGACTCCTCCATTCTATGGCAACCCACTTAAAATCTTTCAAAACATTGAAACCATATTTCTCCCCCATGTTTACCTTGATTCCATTTTTCCAAGCATGTGTGTTTTGATTCACCGTTTCTCCCCCCTTTCACCTTTACATAATGCTTGCTTGCTTTGACATCTCTCCTCCTTTGGAATCAAATCACCTAAAAAGGTGTCTAAAACACCTAAAAATGGATCTAGCTAAGCAATGTAGCTCATGGGAAAAGTTAGTAGCCTAGGGAGTTAGTTCCATGAATGGTGACTCAAAGATATGATATCAATGAAGATACCAATTGAAAGTTTACTAAGGTGGATCACAAAATCATAAAATTAGCATGACATGAGCTAAGCTTTCCATAAATGTGAGTGCATAATATGATAATGTGAAAATCATATGCACCACTTGAAAATATGAGTAGGATAGCTTAGATCATAGCATGCATGGAGGTAGCTTAATAGATAAGAAAATGACAATGAAACCAATTTGAAAGTTTAAGCCTTGCATACCTCCGGGGTAAATTCGTTAAGTTGAGTATACCACTTGGAAGTACTACTTGAAAGTAGATGGGAGTTGAGCACTTGGTACACCAAGGTGAGCTAATGTATAAGCACATAGTCTATGAACTTAGATATTGAAATTTAAGTTCAATAGAGCATGACTCAATATGCATGAAAGCACGTAAATTACTCCACGCACATTTATAGAAGTGTTAGTTGACTATGTTATCACGCAATCACCAAAATCACAATATAACATAATGGGGTCATTTTCCTTACAACGAGCACGCGCGTTCCGCTACCGGCTGCTGGACCAAGTTCTCCGACATCACATTGGCCAAGTTTCGTTGGACCTACCTCGGCCTCCACAGGTCCCGGCGTGCGCTCCTCCGGGAGGTCGTGGACCAGGCGCATAAGAAATCTTCGTCTCGGAGGGAGCATGGCGCCATTAGGTCAGCCCCCCTCCCCCCAAATCCATCGACATTTAAGGTGATGCGTGTCTTGACTCTTGAGTTCGAGCGCCGCGGTCACTCCCCCAGTCCGTCGGCTTCCCATCTCGTGACTGCAACTAACATGCGGACTCGTGAGGCTTGAGCCATCATGCTCCAATCTGCGGTCGCACCGCCCTGTTCCGTCTACCTTGCCCGACAGCTCGAGCCGGTGAGCCATGCTCCACCTGCTCCAACCATAGCAGGGCAGCGCCTTGTTCTCCCTGCTTTCTGGCGATCCGCATCCTAGCAGCTCTGTGGTCGTATTCCCCATCTAGACCACCGCGGCCCCGCGCAATAGGGACTTAAAGAGAGGCGCCGCCTGGCCCCTACACTTGCTCGGGCTGTTGCTGGCCGTGATGGGAGACGGGAGAGGGAGCATCGATTGAGAACAGAGAGAATTGCTGGGGGTGATGCAAAATGAGAGAGGTAGTGTCGATTGGAAGGCTGTGAGCAGAGAGAGAGAGGCTCGTGAGAGAGAGACACACCAGAAAAGGGATAGAGAGTAGAGAGAGAGGCACTCACGAGAGAGCATAGGGATATAAGTGTTTTTGTGTATCTTTTTTACGATTGCTTTTTCCGGTATCAATTTTGTAGACAGTTTTGTATTGTATATACAATTTAATGTTTAATGATTATTGTAAATATAGTCATTCCGTATATAAATTAGTAAGTCACAATTATTATCATTATTTTACATATAAGATAGTAGGGGCACATAAGGGTACGAATACAAAATTGATCGACTGTAGTACGCAGTCAATCTTGTATCCATATGGTAGATCACTAGAATGTGGATGAAAGGCCCTTCCAATCCTAGGGTAGAGCTCATATTTGAGAGATCCATTGGAATTGTTCTAATTATTTGCTGTTACAGTTAGACATGACAAAGAGTGTTAAATTGCACGCAAAGGATGTACTGGATCTAAATCTAAACGGTACTAATAAGTGGATGTATTGTCATGATAATGGATTGGGTAATTGTACATTTGCAATTGGAAGGTATACTAGATTGGTTTCCTATGTGGAGAGATTATAAAACAGATGCTATTTCGTTTAAATTTTGTTATCTCAATCCGCTGTGTTTTACCCTCCCCAATCAGTCTGTTCCCATATTTGATTTTGGTCAGTCTATTCTTTTGTATTGATGAATGCCTTGACATTTTCTGCTAATTGAAGGTTAGTTGTGCAATTGATCCAAGAGCCTCAGGAAAGTACCAGTGAAGGAGTGATTTGTAGTGGCACTTTGAGCTGATCAGGTTTTTTTTTGGAGTATTACCATTTATTGGCAATTTGGCATAGAGGTCCTTGCTCTTTGTTTCATGGGTTTGGAAGGCTGTGTGCGCTTATCTTCAACTTCTTCCTTTACTTAAGATCATGTTGCTTAATACAATTCAATTTATTTGGTGTATTAGGTACTTAATTCTACCAGAAACTTTTGGGCTCTAGATGACTGATGTGAAAGTGTTATATTCAATTTTCATCGCAAGGAACCTCACTTGCATTTTTATTATTTAGCGAATAGATGACTTAGTAACGCCAAAGAACCTATGATTTTGTTCTTGTTGGAAGTATGCGTTTAAATCTACCAGATTTTAATTAGACAAATTATACAAAATATTATTACTGCTATGCATTTCAGATCTAACAGCAGACCGAATAAAAGGAGTTGAAACAAACTCTTATCTAGATCCATAACACTTACAGATCAGCGCTCCATCCTCGTGAAGATCCGATGCAGTGAAGATCGTAGATGAGGCAGTGCAGAACGTTATCGATCAGTTTCGAGCGGTCGCGCAGTTGCGCTGCCCAGAAACCTTATTGTCGTTCTTCGTGCAGGCTTGACAACGGCAATGACTCAGAGATACCGCTCACCCTTCTCCCCGGTGCACGCCTAGGAGAAGAGCCGGCGAGACTCAGCAGCTCAGTACAACAGCACAATTCACCTGATGGAAAAACGAGAGAGAAAGAGAGAACGTGGGGTTTTTTCTACGTTTTCTATCCTGGACGTCTCTAGGACCTCTTATAGAGGAGGCAGCAACAACTCTTTGTTGACTGAATCGCCTATAATAACGCCTCATTCATTGGCAGTAGTAACCGCCCAATTATCTCGAGATTAAGGCATTGACTGCGTACTAATTACGTCTAATGACCATTGTAAAAAGCTTAATACGCAAATGGCAAAAAGTTTACACAAACTTGACTTGGTTGCTCGTTGTGTCACAAGTCACAAGTCACGTGATTGGTCATGCGAAAAGGAACGTGGATAACCCCGCGTGTGCGTGTGTTGTGAAGAACAAGCCTATTCTCTCTTTCAGTCACCCATTCAGACATGTGAGAGAGCTCTTCTATTTAAGTTGGCTTGTACCAACCCAACCTAGCAGTATGGGACAATTGAATGTCATGCACTCTTGCTTTGGAATTCCTGAAATAGGCCTCTCCATGGGCCCAACTTTCAGCAATCCCCCACCAATGCCAAAGTAAGAATACGAAGGACAAAGGATCAATGTGTTGTAATACTGTTAATATACCAGCATTTTAGCATAAGTCCCGTACAGGTTGAACTTACACCTAGAACACTAAGATTCATCTTTCTGCGGCCAGCGAATCAACTAGGCCTTGAATTCCCAGCTTTAGTGCAGTCGGACTTCACTTGAAGTCGTAGTTGATACTAGGTTGTCAAAGAGACCTCACATAACTGGAGCGTTAAAGGTCTGCTCCCTTATCTTTTAGTGAGTTTTCAATGAGAGCGCCCTATCTCAAGAACTGCAACATACAGTTAGACTCGCGTAGGTGTTCTCCCTCAAGAATATCCTGCTAGCTGATATCTTTTCAATGGAAAACATTAAGGCTTTATGCCAACCTTCCAAGCAGTAAAGAGTACTATGGTTGTCATTTGGACATGGGTACATTTTCATTATATTAATGTACTCTTTGAGTTACACCCTCAACTTGTTATTTCTTTTTCCTACTTCATGGGATCTCCGATCACATAGGTTAGGTTACCGTTGTGGTGTAACATACTCAAATGGGGCTCATACCCATGTCCTTAGACATCACAAAAATCACATTCTGCGATAATCCCTTTGTAAAAGGGTCTGCCAGATTATTTTTCAGTTCTCACATAGGTCACAACTATTACTCCGGATTTTCTCATTTTTCTGACGGTTTTAAGCCTCCGCTTAATATGCTTGTTGGACTTGGAATTATCCTTTGTATTTATAACCTGAGCTAGCATTGTTTGGTTGTCACAATACACTAGGATGGGTGGTACCGGCTTCTCAAGCAAAGGCAAGTCCATCAGCAGCTCTCTAAGCCATTCAGCCTCATTAGTGGCGGTCTCAAGTGCTACAAGTTCTGCTTCAGCAGTTGATTTTGTCAAGACTGTTTGTTTGTAGGACCTCCACGCAACTGCAGCACCCGCAAGAGTGAATATATAGCCACTAGTAACTTTGATCTCATCCGCATCAGAGATCAAATTGGAATCACTATACCCCTCTAACACAGGTGAGTATCCCGAGTAGTGAATTCCAAGTTCTGAAGTACCTCTCAGATAGCGACACACTCGTTTGAGTGCTTTCCAATGATCATATCCTGAGTTTGACGTGAACCGACTCACTTTGCTCACAGCATAGGAGATGTCTGGTCTGGTCGCACCAGCCAAATACATAAGGGATCCAATTATTTGTGAATATCTCAATTGATCTCTTCCCTGTTCTTCGAATTTTTGAAGTTTCACACTTGCATTATACGAAGTTGGAGTGACTTTACAGTCTGCAAAGCCAAAACGGCTAAGAACCTTCTCCGTATAATGGGATTGAGTCAATGTTATCCCACTCTCATTTTTTATCAACTTTATATTCAGAATTACATCTGCTGGAACCAAGTCTTTCATATCAAAGCATCGAGATAAGAAAGTCTTGATCTCATCAATCACAGCAGTGTCGGTCCCAAATATAAGTATGTCATCGACATACAAACACAATGTAACACCTTCACATCCACCATAGTGGTAGTACACACACTTATCTGCTTCATTCACGTTGAATCCTGCAGATGTTAAAGTGATGTCAAATTTTTCATGCCACTATTTAGGTGCTTGCTTTATGCCATACAAAGATTTTATTAATCTGCACATTTTGTTCTCCTCTCCAAGGACAACAAAACCATCCGGCTGTTGCATATATATTTCTTCCTCCAGCTCTCTATAAAGGAAAGTTGTTTTTACATCCATTTGATGGACGTATAAACCATAGGAAGTTGCTAACGCTAGCAGTACTTTAATGCTTGCAATCCGGGATATAGGAGAGTAAGTATTAAAGAAATCCTCTCCTTCCTTTTAGGTATATAACCCTTGGCCACAAGTCTTGCCTTGTACTTTTAAATAGTACCATCAGGCCTCATTTTCTTTTTAAGGATCCACTTGCATCCAACTGGTTTGCACCCGCTTGGACAATTAGTGATCTCCCAAGTCCCATTAGACATGATGGAGTCCATCTCACTACGGACAACCTCTTTCCAATACTCTGAATCAAGAGATGCATAAGCCTCTGGGAAGAGATTTTGGCACGTCATCCACAAGATATACAATAAAGTCATCACCAAAAGATTTCGCAATCCTTTGTCTCTTGCTTCTGCGTGGAGCATCATCGATTTTATCATTATCTTCGTCGGATGTAACCGGTTCACTATTTGGTTCAGGTGGAGCAATCGTTTCAGATTGAGTGAAAACCTGAGTTTCACTGCTGCTTGTTGTTCTCATAGGACACACCTCCTCAAAGAATGAAGCATCACGGACTCCATAATTAATTATACGCTCACATCAAGAGAGTCTGATTTCGCGAAAGGGCATGTAGCCTAGTGGTTACAAGAGCCTCAGTAGCATCTCAGGTCCTGGGTTCGACTCCCCGTCGGAGCGAATTTTCTAAGATTGAACGACATTTGTGCTTTCAGTGGTAGGAGACGTTCCCGTCGACAGCGAGGTGCCTGTGGTGACTTCGTCAATCTTGAGGATTTGCCGGCTCAGCCTTCGAACATGCTCATAGGGGTAGGGTTAGCGTTCGTGCGTTCATAGGGGTGAGTGTGCGTGCATTGTGAGTGTCTGAGTTGTACTGTGTAATCTTAAAAAAAGAGAGTCTTATTTCACAACTAAAAATCTATAAGCCATGTTGTTTTGTGCATAACCCAAAAACACACAATCAACTGTCTTTGGTCAAGCTTTCTATTCTTCGGTGCTGGTATATTGACTTTCGCCAAACAACTCCACGTGCGCAGAAAATTGACATTAGGCTTACGCCCTTTCCATCCATCATAAGGAGTGACATCTCTGTTCTTTATCACGACTTGATTAAGGACAAAATTTGCTGTCAAAATAGCTTCCCCCCACCATTCATAAGACATACCGGAACTCTCTAACATGACATTAACCAAGTCTGTAAGTGTCCAATTTTTCCTCTCAGCCACCCCATTTGATTGAGGTGAATATGGTGGTGTGATCTCATGGATTATACCATGTTCAGCACAGAATTGAGAGAACTTAGTGGAGATGTATTCTCCTGCACGATCATCACGTAAACGCTTGATCTTTCTCTCAAGTTGGTTCTCAACCTCGGCCATAAAAATCTTAAAGTAGTGAAGAGCTTCATCTTTTATTTTAAGCAAGTAAATATAGCAATAGCGTGTAGCATCATCTATGAAAGTCATGTAATATCTCTTGCCTCCTCTAGTCAACAATCCATTCATCTCGCACAAATCTGAATGAATAAGATCTAATGGTGCCAAATCCCTCTTTTCCTCTAAACTCTTGAAAGGTTTTTGAGGTTGTTTTGCTTGTACACATGATTGACACTTTGATCCTTTGACTACTTCGAATTTCGGAATTAACTCTAATCTGGACATTCTAGCAATGGTGTCAAAATTGATATGACAGAAATGAGAGTGCCACACATTGGACTCACATATTTTATTCATGGATGCAATATTCAAATGAAAATTTGGCTCAACAGTATTTAAGCGGAACAAGCCTCCGCTATCATAGCCTTTACCAACAAAGTTCCCGAATTTAGAAGTTACAACTTTATTGAACTCAAACACTAACTTATAACCATCTCGACATAACAAGGATCCGCTAATGAGATTCCTATTGATTGACGGAGCATGCTGCACGTTCTTCAAGTGGACAATCTTCCCTGAACTCAGCTTCAGTTCGACCGTACCAACACCAAGAACAGGCGCAGCTGATCCGTTTCCCATCAAGACGGAGGAAGTCCGCGCTCCCTGGTAAGAAGGAAACAAGGATATGTCAGAGCACACTGTAGGGTTACGGGGAGGCTACGCTAGCACAAAACAAAATTTTTCTTCCCCATAAACTAGGAACTACTGCTGTTATAGATCATGGAATTACCACTAGACGCGCAGGTGCGGAACTTCTGTAGCGCGTCGGTGTAGTTTGTACGGTAGCGGGCAGTGCAGTTGCGAGACCTTCTCACGTGCGGCTCGTCCTCATGCAGCAGATGCAGCACCTCCAAGGTATCCACACATACGGTGGCGGAAGCGTCACGATCCGGACTGCTAGGTCCGCGAGGGCGACGAAGGCGCGGGCATGGGAAACAGGCGGCAGCAGCAGGTGTGGAGAGTTAGGGTTTCCATGCGCCCCGCCCCTATTTATATAGATCCCCTTTAGGCGCCCACTAATGGGCTCAATTGAGGCCCATTAGTGCACCTAAGCCCAGACTAATTTGGATCCAATCCGTATTAGGCTTCCAGCCCCTTAAGTGTGTGACCCTATAGCTCACGCGCGAATAGACATGGGCCGAGTACTCCTGCTCGACCAATAATTGACAATGGCCTCTAGCAAGACATGTCAACTCCTATGCGTGCGCAAAGATCAAATCAGACGAGGCATCACAATCTCATATACATGTTATTCCCTTTGCCTCATGATATTTGGTCTAGCTCCAAGCTGACCTCTCTTTCTTAATGTCGTGATCCGAAATCTTTGGTTAACACTTAACCCTAGCACGGCCATGCATTTCTTGATCCGATCACTCGAGGGGCCCAGAGATACCTCTCTCAAGTAGAGAGGGGCAAATCCTATCTTGACTGACCATGTCTCGCAGCATGCTTCTTGACAAACCCGAGAACCACCTTTATTACTACCCATTTACGGAGTTGCGTTTGATAGCCCCTAAGTAGGTCGGTTAACATCTTGAGCACATGCGACAATCTCAGGTCTAAGGACATAGCGTACACATTGTGTAATGAGAAATCACTGTTTCTCGAGTTGGTTCTGTCCAGCCACATGACATACATGCGCCAACATTATTAGTTTGACATCTCCATGTCCATGACTTGTGAAACATAGTCATCAACTAATACATGTGCTACTCTAATATTCATGTGTGTCCATACATGAACTCCGACTAGGAACAACTTTAGAATAACCATACAAGTAAAGAGTCTCACAAATAATTCACATAACTGCCAATCAATACAAGTTGCCTTTTTCATGGATATACAATGAACGCATATATAATACATCATAGATACAACAAAATATGATCATCTCTATGATTACCTCTAGGGCATATTTCTAACACACACATGTATATTCGCACTAGTATCAACCCACCAATGTGTAGATTGAAATACTAAAAATACAACTGGTAAATTACCATACCGAGATCCACCGGCCTCATCACCGTCGCCAATGGTGACGTTCACCTTCTTGTTTGGCTTTCCATCATCTCGGTCATTGCGGTAGCGGCAATTCTTCGCAAGATGCCCTTCTTTGCCACACACAAAACATGCTCTGGACTTCTCATCCTTCCCAAATTTCTTCTTGAAGTTAGTGGTTTTCTTAGGCTTTCCACTGTAGTTCATCTTACCCTTCCCCTTGCCCTTATAGTTGGGCTTGTTCACTACGATGTAAGCACTTGCACCTTGAGTGGACGTTCCTGGAACATCCTTTGCCCTTGCCTTTTCTTCCACATTGAGGGCTATTATCAGATCCTCGGTGGAGATATCCTCTCTTTTGTGTTTCAGGGAAGTGGCAAAATCCCTCCAAGATTGAGGGAGTTTGGCAATAATGCCCGCTGCCACAAACCTGACCGGCAAAGGACAACCCAAACATGCAATCTCCCCAACCAGTAGCTGCATCTCATGCGCCTGCGCAACTATCGACTTTGCAGCGTCAATGCTGAAGTCAAAGAACTGCTCGCAGGTGTAGAGTAAGCGACCACCTTCTGAGACTGCATATTTGCGCTCAAGTGCATCCCACAACTCTGTGGGGTTTGTGTAATCCATGTACAAATCGTAAAGCTGATCTGACAGCAGGGTCAGGATACATCCGAGTGTTGTATCACTAGCACTCAGGAAACTCGCATCCTGCTTTATCGTGAATGGCATCACTGGATGGATCACCCACCACAGTCCCATAGACATGAGCCAAAATTTGACTCTAGTCTGCCATCTACGGAAGTTACCACCGGAAAACCTCTCAGGTTTCATTGCATCCGAAGCACCAGCCATTGCTGAATTACAGTAAACGCATAAATAAGGTTTCTGGATTGTTGGAAGTATGCGTTTAAATCTACCAGATTTTAATTCGAGGCAAATTATACAAAATATTGCTACTATTATGCATTTTAGATCTAACAGCAGACTGAATAAAAGGAGTTGAAACAAACTCTTATTTAGATCCATAACACTTACAGATCAGCGCTCCGTCCTCGTGAAGATCCGACGCGGTGCAAATCATAGATGAGGTACCGCAGAACGTAATCGATCAGCTTCGAGCGGTCGCGCAGTTGCGCTGCCCAGAAACCTTATTGTCGTCCCCCGTGTAGGCTTCACGACGGCAATGGCTCGGAGATACCGCTCACCCTTCTCTCCGGTGCACACCCAGGAGAAGAGCCGGCGAGACTCAGAAGCTTAGTACAACAGCACAAATCACCGGATGGAAAAATGAGAGAGAAAGAGAGAACGTGGGGGTTTTTCTGCGTTTTCTATCCTGGACGTCTCTAGGACCTCTTATAGAGGAGGCAGCAACAACTCTTTGTTGACTGAATCGCCTATAATAACGCCTCATCAATTGGCAGTAGTAACCGCCCAATTATCTCGAGATTAAGGCATTGACTGCGTACTAATTACGTCTAATGACCATTGTCAAAGGCTTAATACGCAGATGGCAAAAGGTTTACACAAACTTGACTGGGTTGTTCGCTGCGTCACAAGTCACAAGTCACACGGTTGGTCACGCGAAAAGGAACACGGATACGCGCGTGCGTGCATGTGTTGTGTAGACCTAACTTATTCTCTCTTTCAGTCACTCATTAATACATGTGAGAGAGCTCTTCTATTTCTATTTAAGTTGACTTGCACCAACCCAAATTAGCAGTATGGAACAATTGAATGACATGCACTCTTATTTTGGAATTCCTGAAATAGGCCTCCCTATGGGCCCAATTTCCAGCATTTCTTGCCATAAATTATGTGTCAAGTGAATTTTGACGATGGGACAGAAACAAAAAAATATATTTAGCAGAAGTTATGAGCAATTTGCAATCAGCTCTACATTTTTATGAAAACATAAATAATTTTTGTACCCGTAGCAACGCACGGATATTTTGCTAGTTACATGAAAAATACTTAGAAGCATGCCCACCAAGCAATTACCAAAATGTCAAAGCTGAACTCTATGTGCAGTTTGATTCCACCTAAATCGAGTCTTTTTCTGGAGCAAGTCGACATAATAAATATAAATAAGTAGATAGATCAAGACTCGATTTAGGTTAGTTAAGTAAAGAAGATCAACAATTCGACAACTTGACAGCATAGAAAAGCATCAATTTGACATCACTGATTAGAGAAATTAAGGTGAGTGCTGCAATATCCACAAACATTTTGTTTGAAGGTGAAAGAAAATCTCACCTTGTAAATAAAATGAAGATAATCCAAGTGAACGTCTCTTGAGATTTTGGAAACATTTTTAAAGCCCGCACGCGCTACCTGGTCCAGCGCGAACTTTAAAGCCCTCGAGGCCAGGGCCCAGAGGAGCGCTAAAAAATTTAGCTGGATGGAGACTGAACTGCAGGGACCGCCTTTGCCGCTGCCGTTGCCCTTGGCCATCGACACCACAGTGGCGAACGCGCGGAGTAGGCGGCCGCCGAGCCCACCACGCCGGTCGCTGGTCACGCTGGTCCCTGCCGTGCCCTGACCTCCCTCTGTGGTTCGGTTCTGCCTGACGGCTGCGGCGCGACCGCGCGAGGGCGACGAGTGGTGGAGACTGAACTGCAGTTGCGCGCACAGGGAGAGTGTCACTCGTGCGCAGAAGGCGTATTACGGAAAACTCGCCTCCGCCACTGCATTTTAGGAAAATGATCATGTGAGATGGGCCACTACTGGGCGATCGTTCGCTGCCACAGCGCCCCAGCGAACATGCGTCGCTGATTGCTCGCGGCGCACGCGCGTTCGGACTACCTGGCAGCGAGCGTTTAATTGCAACTTACAAGTATACGGGTATGTTTGGATGCCAGCCACACAAAGCCACACTTAACATGGGGCGAGCTGTGGCGGTGGCGAGGATTTTGGTCGCCACACTCTGTGACAGGCTTTGTGCTGTAAAAAGTTGTGGCTGCCTCAATTAAAGGACCAACCAAACAAGCGTCTAAGATGGTGTGGCGAGCTATGGCTGTGGCGTGGTGAACCCTGACTGGCAACCAAACACCCCCTACAACGCACTGCTAGCTTAGCTAATTACTACTTTTCCACCGGTTCCCAGTTTCTATGTTTAGCTTCCAAGATTTTCATGTTAATTAATTACAAGCTAATTTCTATAACATTTTCTCGTATTTGTTTCCTACTTGTTTGGGACAGCCGGTGTGTGCACAGTGAAATGGGTGGGGAATACTTTCATATACATATATACGAGTGTAGAAGCAGTGCTTAATAATATCGTTGCATCCACATAATTTCTCCGGAAAAGCCCAAAATAAACTGAAAAACATATAAACGTGACAGTTTTTAACAGAGTTTGAAGAGACAGCATACCAGCACTGTGGCACATGTACCAATTTATATAACATGGCTCAGCATAAAAAGTTGCTTTAATCCACTTAATGGTATTATAGAAAAAGATTTTGACGCTTAGGAATAGAAAGCCAGTGATAGCCTAAAAAAGTGGGTGCCCAAAAAGCATTGTTTAATGTGAATCATAAACTTTTGAATCAAATATCAAAACTTTATACTCGTTTTCCTTAAACTTCCAAATCACATATAGAATACTTTATGCCCTCAACTTTCATATTACATATTTCAAACCTTTCTATTGGTAGATAAAAAACTTCAAAATATGCTAATTGAAATAAATTATTTCCTACTTTTAAAGTATATGTATGAGAATTTATAATTGAATTTGAAAAACTTTTTATACATTCTTAACTCTCAGTTCACATACTTAAGACTTTATATTCGAATATGAAAAACTTGCAAACAAGCTATAGAAAACTTTGCTACATCCATAACTTTCAATTCACGTATTTGAAAACCTAATACTCTAATTTAAGTACTTACAACCACGTACAGGACAAGCTCTACATTCCTAACTTATATTCATAGCTAATATTACCTATGTATCTACAGGAGTGTTGTAGATACAAAGATAGATCATAGGTGCCATATGAAAAATAACAACATATCTACCAACAGAAAAACTTTAAATGCTACGTAACAAAAAAATACTTGAATAGCATTATTAGATAAAACTTTGGACCCATATATTGAAAACTTTGAAACATGAAGCCTAAAACTTTAAGCCAGCATAATAAGAGACATAGAGAACATATACTGGATAAATCTTTAGACCTATATGTTGAGAATTTTCAAGAAGAAATTCTAAAAAATTTCAATTGTATATAAAAACTTTGAGCATGCCAAAGTCTTATGTACATAACACTGAAACTGGGTTAGAGGGTGAGGAATAATGCGCAAGTAAGATAACAACGTGATGAGAGCGCCACTTAAGTAGATAAGATGTGTTTGCTGGGTCACGTGACGTATTTGAAAAGCATCCTACACCGTGTGTCCGTATGTGACGTAAAAAGCATCGTACACACACGGTCCGTTCGCTGCCATCTCCTAGCAGCGCACGCGCGCTAACTAAGGAAAACGGCGTTGCATCGAATTGCTCAGGTCGATGAGGCGTTGACTTTTTCCTGTACATGCATGATAGTCGACAAGTAGGCCGGTATTTTACATGCGAGGTGCAGATTTGTGAGAAGCCAAACCGGCCAACTTGGGTGGATGTCGTTGAAAGCGTGTCCGTTGAATTCTTCCAAGCTCCAAGCTCAACTTCCACTGGTAACAACCTCTTTGTTCCAATCATACAACGACGCAAAAACTCCAGACTATATTTGAAGCGATTATGTTATAATGTTAATACCCTAGATCAGGGGCGGATATGAGTCTAGAGCTACTAGGGCCTGAACATAGGCGTGGCCCATATCCCCCTTATACCCCTCTTCATTTTACATGGGCCAGCCTAGCAGGACAGCACCTCTCACTTGGCCCAGCACACAAGTGGCCCTAGGCGTGAAAATAGTTTTAGTCCGCCACTTCCCTAGATGATGAGTTGATGATAATGCGTTCCTAATTGGAGCGTTTTGGAAATCATCTTCCCAACTCAGCATGCCGTGTTTTGGAGCTAGGCACCTTGCCGGCATCGCCTGGCCTTCCAGGGTTGGTGTGCAAGCGGTTTAGCAAGGTTTTAATCTGCATCTTGAGATCGCTGCTATAGGTTGTTTAGGGTTTAGCACAAGTTCAGCAGTTATTTTGTGACAAGCTGTGTGCGTGCGTCCGGTTAATGGCCCACGTTGTAAAAGAACTTTTCTTCTAAATACAAAGAACTCTTCTTAGAAAAAAAAAAGATGTGTCCTTGACAGGAATGTCGCCAAATTGTGCCTTTGGTAGTTTGGTTATGGAATATTTATCCTTTTTGCTAGTGGGATGTGGCAGATGCACACCCAAATCTTCCTACATATCCAGCAGAGAAAAACAAGTGTCTTGCTGCACAACCTTCCTAACGACAACCATGGGTAGACCATGAACCACCAAAGTACGTTATTGTTGATGTGGTGATAAAAAAAAGGTTACCGTTGGTGTGGTTAATAATCATAAAATTTACCTTCAGGCCCCGGGTCCACAGGTAGCTGCTCCATCAGCTCCTTCGGTAGCTAGCTCAGGGCGAAAGTCTTAACCGGCGCTCTTGCCGGTTGCAACGACAGCGACGCCCATCGGCGTCATTGATCCCTGTTGGGAGCGTTGTTGTGGGGTTTGTGTCCCTCCTTCATGGATTCTCGGGGTGAAAACCGCTGTCCTATTGGACGAGTGACGGCGGCACCATTAGCGTCATGCCCTCCGTTGAGGCGTCACTCTTTCTGAGACCCATGGAAGCTTGTGGCTCCTACCGTGGTGGCTGATGCCAGGCTCTACCGTGCCGCATCCGGAGAATTGCTTGGTGTCCCTGCTTGTTGTGTGTCTTTCTCCTACTCTTCGTGGGTGAGGTTGGCATTAGTTGTTGGCTACTGTCGTGGCTCGGCGAGTGCACCTACCAGCGCCTCTGCTTCATCGACGTTCTTCTTTTCATGGTGACAGAAAATCAATGTCGAGTGGTGAAACAACCTGGATTTTCAATTACGAGAATCTGAATCCCTGTACCCTTGTGATAGTCTCCGGATCGGTAACTATCACGTACAGAACTCATTCCAGTATGATTTCATATCCATACAACGAAAAAGAGAGTACAACATACATTATTTACATCCGATACAACTCGGCGTACGAAAGGTACAAGCCCATTGGGCTAAACGACCACAAGAAATCCTTCGCGGCACTAGCTAGGGCTTCACGATTCCATCTTCAACCTTGACTTCTCCACAGGCATCCTTGAGCATAGCAACGCAACCTTTCACGTAATCCTTTGCTTGGACGAGTTCTTCCAAGTTCAATCATGCAAACTCATGACTGCCCCCAAGGAATGGGATAGATTCACGTCACCATATGTATGGCATGCTTTAAGTGGTCTAAATCTAGGGTAAAAGTAATTCAAGGATAGGCTCATGGTTTCCTAAGCAGCAGCAGTTTAAAAGAGTAGTTCTTCCCACCATTCCCAATCTCACATACCACGACTGATCCTTTCACACAGGATCCTTCGCGTTACTACTTCCTCTCAGAACGACACATCCTATGCGATAGGAGAGCTCCCACCCCTCCTATCTCACTGATCACATTCGGATCCCCAAGGCGGTGAGCTAGTCCTCCTCTCCCCGCACCGCGATCACGAAACTCTATGACATCCCAAATCACACATTTGAAAATGGGGAGAATAGAAAGCACATCCCGCATGCTAATGTGAAGGATGGGACACACAACCCAAAATCTAGGGCGGACTAACAATTCACAGGTTCATCCATGACCGAGAACGCGGCTATACGTAACTTCTTCGTCGATCTTTTGGCACATGAAGCAAATGCCTGGAGGAAGCACCTGTCTAGGATTGTAAAACATTACCTTTCGCACATCACAGACAAAGAAATAGCATAGATGGAGGGTGGCCTTTTGGATGAACTGTCATACTCAATAAGGCAAATTACCCGTCAAATATCAAGAAGTCAGACTATATATGTGTGCTCAATTTCAAGTTTGTTTAATATTTTTTTACTACCAGCTTAAGTCGTTCTTTCCATTGGATGTTTTAAATTAAGAAATACATGTTGCCTTTGCAATGCTTTCTACTATATAATTTTATTAAATATTTTGTGTATTGCTTTGTACATATTAAGATGCCCGTAGCAACGAACGGGCACTTTCCTCGTATCATAAGCACTTTACCAGCCTCTTGTTCCATTCCATGTTCAGCACTAGATAAAACTAGCTAGTAATTAACTGTTAACTAACAGGGATGGTACACTGGTACTAGCCAATTTGCATCCCATCCGAAAGGAACCGAAGAACTGATAATGAAGCACGGAAAGCCCAGCAGGGCGCTGTTCACGCGTCTCCTTCCGCTCTGCCGCTGCCGCTGGGACCAGCTCCGCCTTTTCCTGCCTTCGCTCGCAAGCACCAGCGCAGCGGATCAGCATGCCACGCGGCCTTGCTGGCAAGCACGCACGCACGCAGCGACGCTCCGCCCAGCTACGCTCGATACGCGCCGCGTAGCCCTTGCGCGCCTCCCGAGGATCGCCGCCGTCCATCCGAGACCTGCTACCTGGCTCGAACTCTATAAAGGCGAGCACGGGGAAGAGCAGCTCGCCGTCCCGAAGCCGCTGCAGTGCCGCGCCACCGTGGCCGCTGCCGTCTGTGAAGACTGAAGAAGAAGAGGGCGAGTTGTACCGCGAGCACGCCGGCGCTTGGAGCTGGTACCGCGAGCCTCCGACGCCTCTGCTCCAACGCCGTCACCGCCGATCGAACCGCGAGCCCGCCGACGCTGCCGCTACCCCGACTCTACCCCAAGGAACTCGATCACCTCGTCTTCGTCTACGGCTAACCCGAGGTGAGCTCCGCGCCAAAGCCTCCGCCTTTGCCCTTGCCCGTCTTTGGCGTGACCTTGCCGAGTCCGAGCCGTCGTGCCATGTCCGTGTGCTGCCCGTCGCGCCATGCCGTCGCCCTGTGATGCCGGCCTTCGTGCCGAGCCTTTTCTTCCTTGCAGGGGCACTCCACAGCACGAACGCCGAGTCGTCGCCGGCCACCACACGGCCGTGCGCACCCGCGCGACCCATCCGCACGTACACGGCCTTGCGCCGTCGACCGCGCCACCGTGCTCCGCTTACCCGCGTTCGCGTGGCGCGTACACGCTACTGCGTGCCGCACGTCCCTAACCCCAGCCAGCCAAAAGCCCGGCCTTTTTTTCCCAGGGCCAACCGCACGCATACCTGGGCGCCGCTACCCTGTCCAGACCGCTGCTAGCGCGCCTGAACGGCGGCGGACAAGCATGGTGCCCAGACCGAGCCGAGCCCTTGTACCTGTGTGCCATGCATGCCTTGATGCCGTGCCCTTCTTGCAGCCCTGCCGTTGTCGCTGCCGTAGGTCGCCGCTGCCATCATCTGAACCCATAGCATGCGGTAGCCCTGGCCCGTCCTTTGCCGACCAAGCCGCACCGTGCTTTGCTTCGCGTGGCGCGCGCACGCACAGGCCGGCTGAACGCCTGCACGAACTCATTTACTTGTCCTGTTTGTTACTTGTCATTTTTACGTACGCTTGAATGAACTCTACAAAAACAAGGACCTTCTTTACTACGTACTAGTGTCTTTTAATTTACAACTGAGAGAGAGAGAGAGATCAAAGACACCGAAATAACTGAACCCAAGGAATGGAATCGTTTTGAATTGATTTGCCAACATGTCACCTTCACAAAATTGCTCCAGCATGTTGTGTTGTACACGAAACTTACAAATCGCGAATCATGCCACCTGTGTTACACAAGGGAATCCCTACCTAGCTAGTGTAGGATATAGAAGCGCGTGAGGTCACTTATGTCAAGAGGCAGGGTGGCTGCGGCTCCTGCTGGGCATTCGCCACAGCCGCTGCGTTGGAGGGCATTCATGCCATCAAGACAAATTCGGTTGCTGTTTCGCTCTCGGCCCAGTTCCTCCTGGACTGTACCATCTACATTGACGGGACGAGTGACTGCAGCCGGCTGCTGGAGTTTTAGTGGGCTTGGCCCATTTGCAAATTCAGAAATTCCAATAAATTTTAAAGTTCATCATGATTGTCCTCATTTTATTTGTCCACTTTACTACTGTGGCACTTTTGCATTCCTGCAAGTTCTGCCGCAACGAACCCAATCTTACATGGACAAGCATTCCCTGAGGATTGAATTCAGATTTGTTACAATTTGATGTAAACGCGCACATGCTAGTTACAGTACTTTTAGAAAACATTATAAATCGCATCTAATGCATGATGGCACTATAAATTGTATACAAGTTTTGTACAAGTGGCCGGCTTTAGTTTTGTTGATTGCCTCCTTGGTTGCAAATGCAGGTGCTACTGGAATTTGGAGATCTCAATAAAAAGTAAGAAGAAGGAGAAACAACTCAGAAAAGAAAAACGGGTTCAGTTCAGACCCGAATATGGTTTGAAGTTTTTTTGACAGATTGCCAAAATAAAATCTGTTAAAAGATGTCTAGCCAATCCCAATTTATATTAAGGTTGTTAGAATGCAATTCCGTATGTACTTGAGTGTGCAATAATTAAGCGCACTCGATGGTTTGAGACGTTCGATCTGTACTAAGATTCGTGCTAAACCGAGTGCAGTTCCATCTTTGTTTGTGTGGTATTATATTATTATAAAATCTCTGTGTTTATGTCTTTGATCTCTGCCGTCCGGTAAAAAATCGATCGAGGGCAAGTTATCTCCTTTCCTCTCTTCCGGCCGTCGCAATCATCATGTCCGCGTAGAAAGCTTCCGCTGGCAGAGAACATGCCGGCACAGTCGCCCTGGAATTGAAACCCGGATGCTCCTGTGTAATTGTAAATGTACTCCTATACTAGCACCAGCTGCCAGCATCCCGAAGTCATTGCGTGCCTAGGCTGCTGCTGGCCATGCCCCGTTGCGGCAATGATACGAGGGAGGGAGGCAGCTAGCTGGGTGTTGAGGCACCGGCACGCATGGATCAGTTGCATATATATAATTCGGCAGCAAGCGCTGACAGCCAGCCACCAACACCAAGGGCATCGACTAGCTAGGGCTTTACCCGTGTGCCATCATTGCCCCGCGCAGACCAGAGAGCCTTGCGCTGTGTTGGAATCGATACTGTTCCCGGATGCGTGCGCTCGCCATGCCGTGGCATGATTCATCGCCGCCGACCAGCCGGCGGAGTCCTCGCATGCGCCGGAAGACCGAACCAGAGAGTCCAATCATGCATTCCTCGCTGCTCCTGCTTCGTCCGTCGATTTGCAGGCAGGTAGGTATCCAGATCTAACCAAAACGCCCAGCAGAAGTAGCTCGGTCCATCGATCGGTATGTAGGCTACTGCCCGGCCGGCCGGTAGAGAGCGTTGCAGCAACTACGTTCAACTGCCGGGATCACCCGTGGACGGTGGATCATCCGAGCAAGCACCAATGCAAAGCGGCGCCAACTAGTGATCGAGCAGTGCGAGCATTATTGCTGGCTCCAGGGATCGAGTTCCAGTGAAGTGTTTAGGTGCGTGTGATCGGATCAGATGGCCGTATCATTGCTCACCTGCACAGCGCTTACCCACCGGGATCACATCGATCGATCGTTCCCGAAAAAGAAGCGAGAAAGTTACCCAACCGATCGACACACATGCTCACGAGCTACACACTACGCCATAAACGATTTATGCTGCCTCGTGAAATTTAGTGTGCTCGCTGGTTGACATGATTGGTAACCACCAGCACAAAGATTCCTAGCCGGCGGAGGAGCACCCGCTAGGAGGAAGTTCACTGTGCTGGCGGGCGATGCATCTGTGCTGATGGGTGGCTTACGTAGCCCGCCAGCATAGACCCCATCCAGATAAGACTAGGATAGCTTCTTCACCAACCAACCTTACCTTTGGAGATTGCCCGAGAGAAGCTCGGGAAAAGCTCCAAAAACACTAAATCTATGGGGAAGGTTTTGCTCTTGATTTGTTTGGAGGAGATGGCCATAGAAGGTGAGTTTATGTCATTCCAACCTTTTTTTTCAACTTCTATCCATCATTTCTAGCTTCGTTAGGTTATTGTCATATCTGGATCTAGATCTAAACCTAGAAGAGAGAGAGGAAGGAAGAGGGAGAAAATACCTAGAGATGAATTAATTTTTAAAATAAAATTTTATGGTCATATTATTACCATTACAATATTATGTTGGTCATCTTAATGTAATGTAGAATTTTATTTATTAGATCTTTCCTACTTATTAGTTATTAGTTCCATAGTTTTAGTTAATGAGGTTGATTGGATTTAATATATATAATCGAGTTTGATTTTAATTTTTTATAGTTATTAATTATTAGATCAACAGTTTGACTGAGTTTCATTGAGCTAATATAGAATTATTTTATTATATTTCTTCCTACTTATTAGTTATTACATCCATAATTTAATTGTGACTATAGATGTGAGTTTAATTGACTTATTAATTAATGTAAATCATAGCTCATAAAATTAGTTTCTAAAATGTAGAATTGCTGTCATAGGTTGTTAAAGATGGATCATAGAGCATGGATGTATGGTATATGAAGACATTCACATATTTCCATAACAGAGGTATCAAAGTTTGTCGAGGCTGCGGAGAAGCACGCTCGTATTTGCAAGAAAAAGCAAATACGGATAGTTGTCCATGTTCTGACTGTAGCAAAAATATTGTATGGGAGGATACTGATGTCATCAAGAGACATTTGATAAAGCGAGATTTTGTGGATGAATACACAATTTGGTCCCACCATGGTGAGGATCCACATGTGGATGAGGAACATGACATTGATATTGGCTTTGATGTAGTGAGTGGTGATGATGCAAACGAAAATGATCATCATGTTATGACAGAAAGTGTTAGATTGTGTTGAGTTGGCTAGGCTTCAGCTGTTTATGTCGGAAACTCAGGTCCAGCTCGAGATGTGCTTCCCTCCTTCCTTTTTCGATATCATGGAATATCTCATGATCCACATGGTCCAGCAAATAACTGAACTCGATCCTATGTACTTCCATTAGATGTGGACATATGAACGGTTCATGTCGACTCTCAATGGGTACATGAGGAACAAGGCCTTTCAAGATGGTAACATGATCGAGAGCTACCATACAGAAGAGAGTGCAGATTGTTTCATAGATTGCATAAAAGATTAGGAGCTATTGGTTTACTGGAATCTCAACACGAGGGCAGATTGTCTGGAAGAGGTACCATTCGAATGAAAAGATTCATCAACAACGACAACCAAAAATCAGAGAAAGCGCATTCAAGCATTCTACAACAGCTCGAAATAGTCGAGCCCTTCATCGAGCAACACCTAAATGGTGTTCATGAAGAAGTAATGGTCGCTCGACGGATTGGATCATCAAAGAGCAAAAAAGTCATTTCCCATCATAGTTGAAGGACCATGAGCATCAATTCTGAGAAAATTCTATAGACAGCGTAACATTGATCAGGTTGGCGTCTGACCCATCAAGCAATGTCACCTCATGGTAAGCATATGAAATTAATGGATACACATTTTATACCATCGCAAAGGATGACAAAAGTGTTGTGTAGCAAAATAGTGGTGTTTGTATAAAGGCTATTGATACATCCAGACAGAACATAACTTACTACAGTTACATAGAGGAAATATGGGAACTTGACTATGGAGAGAATATATGGATCCGTGTCTTTCGGTGCCAGTGGGTCAAACACCCGAATGGTGTTACAGATGACATTATGGGTTGACACTTGTAGACCTAGCCAATGTAGGTTACAAAGATGACCCATGGGTACTCGTCGAGCGTGTTGCACAGGTATTCTACATAGCTGCCCCTACTCCTGGGAATGGATTGGGTCTAATCCAAATCCAATTGGACTTTTGCATTTGGACTTTACTGGACTTGGATCTAGTTGGATATGGACATCCATTTGCTTTAGATCAAATAGGATTGGATTCTATTGGATAAAAATTAGGGGATAATCCAAACTTTAATGGACATCCAATGCAGTTTCGTGTGCCGAGCGCCGGGGCGGGAAGTCGGAGCAAGGCGAGGCGGAGCTGGCCTCGCGAGATCCGGCACAGGCGAGCTCACAGCGAGTGGCTCCGGCGTGGTCAGGCGGACGGCTTGACTGGAATTCGGGCGCTGTCGCCGCCTAGCGGTAGGGTGGAAGCGGCAGCCACACGTGGGGGCGGTGGTCAGCTAGGAGCTGGCGGTGCAAAACACGATTGCAGCCGAAGCATCCCTGAGCGGGGCGGAGGCAGGTGTGCCGAATGACTGTTGCAGAGCGGTCGGCTGCGGCCGCAACGAAAGCGAGCCTCTGCGCTGCCGGCACCCGTCTGACCGATGGCTCACAAGCTATGGAAGGGAACTCGCGTGCGTCGGGTGCGGGGGTAGAGCGGTCGGCCAGCAAGCAGGAGCAGGTACCGGCGCAAGCGGTGGTTGGGCGCGGCTGCTGGTGCGTGCGGAGCCAGAGCGTGGTTGCCAGCCGGACGCGTGTGAACGGACGGGAGAGAGGGCATATAGGATGACGATTGATGCTTCTAGATGAGATGGGAATGATGAATCTGACACCTGGGACCCACACATATTGGCGTCCAGCATGATGCGCTTGCTACTGATTGTTTGCTGCTCCCACTGCACGCTTGAATTTTGATTATATTGGATGGATTTGGATTAAGGGGATTTGGATTGGATTGAATTGGATGTCGGAGACTCATGTTAGGATTGGACTGGATGGATGCTTGATTTTAGTTGGACTTCAATTGGATTCCTCCTATTGGATTTTGGATGTCAATCCAATCCCAGGAGTAGCTGCCCCTATGAATGCAAAGAAGCACATTGCCATCTCTGGAAAACAAAGGATCCTTGGAGTTGAATGTGTAGTGGACATTGAGAATTACAATCAGTATGAGGAATTGGTACGTTCAAAGACCATGATCGAAGAATCAAGCATGTTGAAGCCACCATTGATAAATCCATGAAGCCATGGTTACGCACGTACTGTGAAGGAAGGATTGTTAAAGGATAAATTAACACTTCTTATTAGTTATCTTATAAGACTTTATTAATACGGATTAGAAATTTCTTATTAAGACTGGCTGATGTCGTTCCGACCTAAATTTTGTGTCATTTTCGTACCATTTTAAAAAAAATATGGTTCTCAATCAACCCATTCATATCCAAGTCTCACAAGTATTAAGCCATTCAAATCTAACACTAAGAGAACACTATATATGTGGCCGAACCGCTCAAGTAAAAGCGGCTTAAGTGCGCTAAATATCTACTTGGTCATCACACACTTAAAACGGTGCAACCTAACGGTCTGTCGGGTCAAGCCCGATGCAACCATGAATACTACGATCGACCAAGTATGCATACTCACACGAAGGCGACTTCCAGAGATTACAATAAACCACAATTCTTACATCATAAGGTCCCACATGGGTTCTTTATTACAAATCAAGTTCACGATATAAAGTAAACATGTTCAGAGTTCAAGTTGCGGGGGAAAATAAAACATGAAACTAGCGACGATAAAATGCAACGTCATGATGAAGACGTCCATGACGCTACTCGGCACGATCCTCGCCGACTGAGAATGCGTCCCACTCAACCATCCAGCCAGGAGGCAGCTGACACGGTCAAGTTAAGCTAGCAACTTTGTCATCAATAGACATACCTAAAAACATTCAACAAAGCAAGGCCGAGTATACGAATACTCAGCAAGACTTACTCGTTGGGTGACTACTTCACCGACTCCTAGACATGCAAGGCTTTTGGCTGGTGGGTTTGTTTTGCCAAAAAGCGACTAAGAGTTGGTCCTTACTTTCAATGTTTTAGCTCAAGTTATAGTTTGGTTAACCATTCTAAGTGAGCAGCATCTAAACAAGCATGTTGAGTAGTACAACTTGAATTCAAGCACTCAACTGGTAGCTAAAAACCACTCGGCCAAAGAGGAATTAACCACTCGGCGATGACAGGAACCGGGGGAAATAAGATCAGTTGAGGTTGTTGTTCGGACAAGAAGCGCTCAGGTGCTGCTGTGGGGGATACGACCCCCGGGTACCACTCGGATGGGCCTTGCCGCCTCCCCCAGGGGGCGACACGGCCCACACGAGGGGCGCCTGGGGTAGGCTTGCGGATCAAGATGAAGATCAGCATGAAGAGATATGGAAGTAGATATACATGCTTAAATTAGGCAAGATATGACTTGTACTTGAAGGCAATCATATTTCCTTGTAACCCACTAGGATTAGATCACACCTGATTATATAAGGGCGGCAAGGACCCCCCTCCAAAACATCGAATCTCATCCCACGCTATACAGCATAAACCCTAATGCAAACCCCGAGCATAGGACGTAGGGAATTATACCTTAAGGTGGCCCGAACCTGGTAAAGTCCCATGTGTCCTTTATGTTCATCCATCTAGCTCTAGTCTCGACGATCCCCTCCACACAATCTACCACCATTGTCTGCCCCGTGGTGGACTGCCGGTACTTTCCCCCGACACTCCTGGAAGGAGGTCTGAGCCTCTTCATCCCAGGTGAAGTTATCCTGATGTCTCAGGAGCTTGAAGAATGGGAGACCGCGCACGCCGAGCCCGGAGATGAACCGGCTGAGCGCCGCCATGCTACCATTTGAGTAATTTTAGGCTTTCCCGAACTACTCTTGCCGTTACCAATTGTATTCACTTCTTCAGCTTTGTTCGATGACATACTGCTCTAATTTTGATCAAGTTTATAGAAAAAAATCTATCAATATCATCTATAGTACCAAATAAATGCACTATCAAGACAAGTTTCTTAGTAGATTTAATGAAACAAATTGGATGTTGCAAATGTTTGTGCTTTCCCTATATAATTTCGGTGAAAGTTAAAGAAATTTGACTTATATATGACAAAACTAGAATGAACTATAATTACTAACGGATGAAGTATTTCAGTAATTTTTCTAGGGATTTTTTTTTATCTCTGGTTACCCAGACTTGTTATATCTGTTGTGTGATCTTAGTAGTTGGCTCTTTTTCAAGGTCCTAAAAGGAAGAGTCTCCTTATTTTCTCTACTAATGGCATGCTACTTTTGTTACATGTATTGCTAGATTACGGTTGGGCATACTTCTAGATCAGATTACATATGGTTGAGCTGTCCACTTTGAAACTTTGACATCACTCCTAAGTCCTACCTCATTCTTGAGTTGCTAATTGATGATGAGGAGGCTAGCCTTTATACATTTCAGTTCAGAATTGCTATGTGAACATATACGTGATTTCCTTATCGTCGTTTAGGAACATGGAGATTATACTCAATTCTTGCTGGAGAAGAATGAACTGGTCACTTGAATGTCTGATGTGGGTCCTAATAGCCAAATCTACAATGTTTCTTAGATTATGACTTGATTAGGGCCGGATTCTATTTCTTGAAGAAATGGTTTCTGGTTTATCTGATTTTCTACAGTTTATGGCTTTTGTACAGATGAACAATGTTTCTAGTTTGTCTCTGAAATCGATAAACGGTTTGGTAGGGACTCTTGTTTGCCTTTAGAAATTATTCGCATATGGTACATTTTCTTCTTGTTTCTGTCCGGATTCACGTGCGCACCCCCTACGAATGACGAACACTCACTCACTATGCAGTTAAGGTGATTTTGATCCTGTCTTTGTTCTAAGCCACGCTTAGATATATAGAACCATGCATCAAGTGAATTTCATATGGCCAGTACGTGCAAACAGTCCCCTGGGAGCTGTGTTTTCCGGGCCGGCGACTTCGACGCCGGTGGCGGATCTGTTTGGCTTTTGGTTCTTTCTGTCCTCCTTGCGAAAGGGAGGTGGCAAGTCTTCCCTGCGGTGGGATCTCCTTCCGGGCTGCCGTTGGGTGCGGCAGCTGCGGACTTTCATCCGGCCGGCGAGGTCGCCGGTGACGGATTTGGTCCTCTCTTCTCGGTGGAATCGCTGATATCCGTTCAACGAAATCGAAGCGCTGTGGTCTCACGGCGCGGGCTCATGCAGCAATACCAAAGCGTTGGGATTCCTCGGCGAGGCGGATAGAGGAGTTGGCTGGTCTCCGGCGGCGGACCGGAGACGGAGACGATGGACTGGAGGACTTCCCTGGTGTGCGTGCGTATTTTTTCCTTCTTCCAGGGTGTTCTCTGCAAAAAGGCAGGGATGTACTGTGTATTCTATTCTCTGATTAATACAGTCTTCCCTTTCGCAAAAAAGGTTAGGGGACTTTGAGCAGGGCAGGCACGGCCAACTTGTTTGTCCTCGATCTCCTTCCTTTCCTAGCTGACACATAAGCCCGTTTCATTTACAACTCACCGGGACATATATGCTTTAATAATCAGGTCCGGTGGTACTAGCTATACGAGTGGACGGCTATTACGCCGTCGTCACGTAAATGGCGAAATTATGTAAGGTGCAAATACTCAGTTAGTTGAAACTTTGTTTATGCACTTTGATTTGCTATATATGCATTATGTTTTGAGGATGCACGTACATATGGCAACCCTCATTTAATTTTCGTCAGGAGGAAAAGAGAAAATTTCATATTTAAACTTTGATTCATCAGCCACCAAAAGTAATTTTATGGTGTGGACACGATATTTTGATTCCAGAATCCGACTCTTGACGTGGGGCCCATGTATAGATCTAGTCACTTGGCGTTATTAGTATCCGAAACGAAATTAAACCGATTCTCTTATGAAACAAAACCAATCCAAACTAATTACTACAGCAACCAATTTTCACTAAATTGAAGTACAACCAATGCAAAACTCCAACCAGTTCCACCCCGAAGCATTCACTAAATTGAAGTACAACCAATGCAAAACTCCAACTTGATATCCATTGCCCCCCCCACCACACACACACATCACCTTCCTGTCGGCCTGATTTACTGCCGAATGAGATTGATCGATGGCCTTCGATCTTTTCACTGCAGCGAATGAGCAAGCATTTCTTTTTTTTCTTTTGAGACCAAAATGAGCAAGTAATAGGGAACGCGCGCGAGAAATGGGAGCCGGCCGGCCGGGGCCTGGTGGATCCTGTACCGTGCCCGTCGTGCTGCCAGTCCTGTTCCGCGCGGCGACACCGCGCGCGCGACAGCGGCGACCAGTCGATCCACGTGACGACGTGATGTGAGAGGAAGCTGCTTTGCTTCTCTGTGTGTCTTCCGTTGTCGGTACACCACCCGGTGGTCCCTGCCTGCTTCACTATGCGCTGGAACTGGAAGTGGGCAGATGCATGGTTCCTTCGGCAGCTGCTGCAAAGCCCAAGCGATGCGCAACCCAGTTCATTTTGGAGCCGTGATGATTGATGAAGCGCTGTTCCCTGGATTTTGGAGTTCTGGTCGATCTACGAACCAAATAGAATGTGCACATCGTACTCTCAAATCAAATAGCATGTTAAGAAATAAGAATTGCTTTGAACACCAATGCGGAATTTCTCTCTTCCAAGAGGCAACCCCTACAAAAGAAAAATATGTTTTACACGGGAGCAACTGGATCACTCCAAATTTTCACTATAATAAATAACAAGTCCAACTTATAGTAGAGGATTAAGAGTCTGTTTGGTTGCAAGCCATAGATTGCCACGTCATAGTTGTGGCGCGGCCGAATCTTAGGCAGCCCATTTCAGTGCCACACCTGTGGTGGAAAAATGAAGCAGTTTCTTCAGCAAAAGCTGTGGCACGCCGTAGATGTGTCAGAAACCAAACAGCGGCCCTCGTTTTGTGGCGGCACTAAAGATTAGACGTGGCAGTCGATGGCGGGCAACCAAACAAGCCCTAAAATGGCAGCAGCAAATTTTGTAAGATGTAAATTTATTGACGTTAACAATAAATAACCACCACAAACTACCGAACAAAAAGTCACAAATTATCTACCCTTCGGCTACAAGCTCTCTCTAAAATTCTAGTACATCAGTGGAACCTTATGTTAGAAAGCTAGGTGTCATAGGCTCATTGTACCTTCACTAATTTGGAATCTTATATTAAAAAAATAATTTGGAGCCTCTAAATTCTATGTTTTTTACGGTTTAGAAATGTTTTTTTTAAGAACTCGTTACGGGTTAGAAGTTCATACAACAATTAAACCTGCTGCTGCCGCCTCAGGTAGAGCTGCACGACGTGCACTAGAACCACGGGAAACCGGACGGTACTTGCACGCACTTTCCAAGGCGAGTCGCGAGAGCAAATGAGCGCAAGAAACGAGCCACGCTCCATGTACACAGTTGCCTCACAGTGATGGCTGCCTACCGATGCAAGTCGGGGGGAGGACCAAAGCCGAGCGCGTACGTGCCAGCCATGGTACGACGCGCGCGGTAACCGTGACCCGACCCGGCGCAGGGCTGCCTCCGGAGGCTGCGCGTGTGCTGACGACGACGAGTCGACGACGGACCCGGCCGATCGATCGGACGGCGTCGACGACTGATTGCTCGCGACATGTCTGGGGAGATCCGGATGGACCGAGCGCGATCGTGGTTCCTGTGCTGCAACAGCGTCGTGCGCGCGCGTGCCTGCCGGCCGCCTGATCGGTCGGTGTCGATCGATGATCGCCGGCCTGCGTGCTCTCTCAACGTTCCGAGAGAGAAACGTGGACGGGCGCCGCTGTTCCTCGATTTGCCCGGTCGTGTCCGCCGGTTTAGATGGCCAGTCAGAATGCGACCGTACGTCGCGCTCTTCTAGGTCACATGCGGCCTGTTTGCGGCCCTGCTGCCTGTCCGGTTCCTTGAACCGATCGATGATGGAGTGATTGTTCGAAGAGTTCGCCATGTCCATTCTGCACTGCAGCATCGGCAGCTGTTGCTGGCTGTCCATGACTCCGCTGTGCTCCCTCCGTTAACTTCTACAGTTTCACGGGATAAATGCTAGTGAGAAATTACTATATTAGAAGGAGAGAGAGTAGAAATTACTATATTAGGAGGAGAGAAAGTAGAAATACATGTGCACTTATTTTGGGATAAATTTTAACTCTAGAAATATATTTATTTTGGGACGGAGAGTACAGTACATTTGTACTGCCCCCTCCCAAAATAAATATAATTTTAGGATCGATGTAAAATTATAAAAATACTCGTCTACTTAGGGCCGTCCCAACCCAAGACACTACTAGTAGTTTCTATACTTGTCATGTCATATAGACACCACATATAAAAACTAGTAGTTTCTATACTTGACATGTTATATAGACACCACATAAAATTTACCTCCCAATGGATAGTTTCTTCAAAATAAATTGTTATCCAATCATATTTCTTCTCTCTTTTCTCCTCTCTATCCCCTCTTTTTTGTCCTGATTTCCGTGTAGACTTGATTTCTTGCATGAGATCCGGTTTCTTCATATTTTTCTTCTCTCCACATTAACTCCCCTACCACCTCAACATTTTACTTATATGATGATATATTTAGACATATTTAATGTTATGAAAACTAACCAACTGAGTTGGAGGATTGTAAGTGCCCTTACATTCGAGTTTCCTCTCAGATCTCCTGGACCTCCGGATACTCGGCACATGTTCCAAGCTTCTGCATGCCGGGTTATCACGAAGAAACTGCGAGTGACCGAGTGAGTCACGGCAAGCACGCAACGGCCGGTCTGTTTCAGAGAACGGACTTGCCTGGGCCACTGGACCTGACTAGAGACCATGCAGGGTTAAGTTTGAATGCGAGATGCCATGCCATTGTGTACCATGTACTGCACTGCCAGGTTGCTAATCAGTTGAAACGTTTTTTCAAAATAAATAAATAAAATAAACGTCTGCCCTTGATTCAAGGACAGCTTACAGTGCAGTTATACAGCGTGTTTATTCAGCAAGACAGAAGGCGATCACATTTGGGGCTCATACAGATAAATCCATGAGATCAAGAGAACAGAAACAGGATCTTCCTGACACCCTTCAACACTCGGTATAATAAGTATACATAATAAAACTGATGGCCACCTCACTTTACAAAAAAGAAGCTGGCCGGCCAACGCAAAATCAGGCCCATGGTAGATCACCATTCCGTGTGATCTGCCGGTATAACACTGCTTTCGAGATAATACAACACAACTTCTATCCCCCCGCATACACAATGTACGGCACATGTACAAAGGCGGAACACGAAAGAATTACAATGGCTACTGACCTATCTATGCTCTGAACAAATCTGAACTGTATGGCGCCGCAACTCAAACCTGTATGGATAAAAAAAATCTCGAGATGATGTGAATCTTGCATCAACACCGACTCAAAGTGGCTTTCTCAGCTGAAAAAACGTGCATCAAGTGGCCTTCTAAACTTGCCTTGCAGAGATATTCAGCTATGACAGCTGTTGTGGAACCACCGTGAAGGTCAAATCATGAGGCCGCAAGGCACTTTGAACCAGGTCTTGCACAGTTTTATTTCGTCTGCAAACATCTGAAATTTCCCCAAATCTATCTGTTATGGTATGAAGACTAGACCCAGATGCAGCGTCAGATATAATGTTCAAGAAACGCAAGCGTTCTGCATCTGTTAGGGCTTGTGGTGGTATAAGATTAATGCTTTCCCTTGCCCAATTCAGCATGTTCTCACCCAATGCTCTGCTAAGTGACAGCAGAACATAAGATACCTGCAAAATTCCATGAAAAAGGATATGAATCTATCCAACAAGTATCATCGTTTCACCTTACTTTGCTGAGTTTTTTTAGCAGGGTTACAAGAAAGAGTAAAATGCACCAGAGGCCCACCAACTTGTAAGGGTGTGTCATTTAGGTCCACCAACTTCAAAAGTACATTTTTAGGTCCATCAACTTGTAATTTGTGTCACCTTACTTTGCTATGAGTTTTTTAGCAGGGTTACAAGAAATTACCTAGCTACCGCCACTTACTCATGGCAGTGCAAGTAAATGGCTAGCTTTGGCAAAAGAAAAATTATCAAGGATAACTATAACAAACCAATATCAGAGTAGTAAGGCCCATGGTCCGGTCAAGTTCAAGGCCACTACAATTGGTATTTGCATGTCAATTTTATGCACAATGGCCGATTGCATGCCACAGTGCAGTTAGTGATTGCATGACATAAGCAAGACTTTCAACCCAGTACGACTCTGACACTTGGAACAGACTGACCAAGTCAGTATTGTGTACATACGTAGGGATGAAAATAAACAAAAACATTTGACGTAACAGAAAGTAAAAATAATGCGACTTATTTACACCTGGGATGGCACAAATGCAACAATCACCATAGTAGTCTAGAAATAGACATAAACTGCATAAAGTAGTAAACCAGTCTAGCAGGAGGCTTTCATGGTTTGCCTGTACACTCGCTTTTCTCTATATTCTTATAATGATGGACAAATAGTGATTAAATAAAATCTAAATGAGATAATTCAGCAAGGAACTGGCATTTCGATCCTAAATGTTCCTAAGTGGTTAGAAAGGTATTGCCCGTAATTTTGTGACCAAACAAGAAACATATGTTTTGACAATATTTTGTTCAAAAAGGAGAGCTATATTTGCTGCTTTGTATCAATTTGAATTAAATATCTGATAATACAGGAGAATGACTGTCCGTGCCTTTCCAGAGCCTTGAGATAGAGCAAAAGAAAACACCACACAATCTTACAACATACCTCTTCCAAACGACCAGATGGCAACGCCCCTGTTAAGGCAGCAATCATTATTCTAGTAAGGGTTGCACCACGCTGAAGTACGATTGTGTTAATAAATTCTCGGTAATTTGCCCCATCAGATGAGTTTGGAAGGTCAAAGACATCAGATAGAAAAGACAATATTGATTTACATGCTTCCCTGTTACATAAAAGTTAGGCAACAACATTAGACTTCAATGCCGTAAAATAGAACACAGGAAACAGCAATATCATTTTCATAGATAAAGCGTTTGAGCAAGGCTACTAGATGCTCAAACTTGGATCAACTCTGAAATGCTTTTGATATGTAAGAATAAGGACCTTGTTGCTGTACATATAGTGCATTTCAGAGCTGAGCCAACTCAGCATCTTAGTCTTCTTCAAATGTACTTTATCTTCAGGCCATTACCTGTGTTGTATAGTTATACCAACCATTGCACAGTCAACCAATCTTTGAAACATTTCTGTAGGTACAAATAGATTGGGACAGTAACGAATACATCTTGACGCTAACAGATAGCAATCATCAGCTATATCTGGTCTAGCTGTAAAATCCTGAAAATATAGGCAGTGCAGTTCAGTCAAGTTTTGTGCTGCCAATATGTATTGTGACCTAGAAATGAAAAGCACGAATAATTACTTGAATTGTTCTGAGAAGCAGCACTGTATGGCTGAAAAGTATTTGTATCAAGTTAGTAAGATAATCCGCGCAAGATGGATCAGACCCAAATATCTGCATAGAAAAGAATTGTCAGAGAGGGAAAAGATACAGTTCAAATTCATTAGTTGGTTCCTTGAAAAAATAAATCGACCTTGATAACTTCACTGGATAGGTAAAGGAAGCAAGATTGCTTGTGTTGTTGGTAAAGAGTTTGGATTTCTTCAAGCATTGCACCAATCGTCATTCCCATGGCCCTTCCACATGTCCTAACCTTCACCCAGATAAAGCATGTTAGCATGAGCCAGCGGATAATAAATATCCGGATGGTACTGAAGTACCACATGAGATATTTGTAATCTGCTTGCTCTTCCTAGAAATGAAAAGCAAAAGTTTATAGCAAAATAGAGCTTATTTGCAATCTCCTCCAATATTATGGGCACAGCTTTATTAATGCGCAATAATAACTGAAACAATACGCTACAAAGCCCAGGATTTCAAGTGATACAAACTACCTGACACACCTTTATCCCAAGCACCCTGGTACATTGGGCATGTTAAACTGAGTGAAACTAGCAAGGCTACGCTAATATGATATGTAGCCCATCTCCACACTACTCAAAGCATCAGGTAGATTTTTTCTTCCTCGAACACATCAGGTAGATTTTCATCAAGGTTTTCAGTTGAACAGTTAACCAAGGAACATGAGGAACCAGAGTTATTCAAAGTACATGTCTGATAAAAGATAGTTGTTCCATAATGCATTCCTGATAGTATTTGCATCAGATTTGAGCAGAAATTATATCAAAGGATTAATATCCACGAAAAAATAAGCTATAAACTTACAGCAAATTTGCAAGATCGGCATACTGACTCCATGGTACGCGTATCCCATGCTCGCCTGTGCATAAGAGTATTTCGATAAAGTAGGAGTTCACGAGATCATTCATGTATGTAATAGAAACTTCTGTCAACAACTCCATGGTACAATACTTACTGATCAAAGATACTTTTGAGTATTGGCCAATATCTATTTACAGCTTCAGCAACTACTTCTGGATGTTTTACGTTGCTGGAACAATTTAGAGGATTTAGTAAACAAACATTTTTTCGATTGAAGAAATTTACAAATGGAAGCCCACCACCTGAAAATGCTCGATAAGCGGTCTATATGTACGGTTAACTGTCGAGCAGGGATTTGTTGAAGAATTTGATCACCTTGCTGGATTAATTCCTTTTATCAAAGTAAACGAATTAGAATGGGGTACACAAGCCAGGGCCAATTGACTATAAAAAATTGCTACTTACTTGCAAGGGGTTGATTACTGGCTGGCAGATTAACTCCAGGGCTGTTTTAGCAGATTCTGGTGGAAGCGTTGTAATAACCACACTGGTCGAAGTGTATCAAAATGCAATAGCATGTAAGGTGAGTGCTTGAGACAACCAAAAAGGTTTAAAACAAAATAGCTAAACTAGACTGGATGAATCATAACCTTAGGGCTTCAACCAAATGCAATGAATCCTCTGAAGAAACTTTATAACCACCAACTCCGCTGATTGCAATATGGTATATCTGGAAGAGACCATCCAAGGACCCGGCAAACTTTCTCCTACAGTCTTGTCACCAAAAAAAGACGAATTAAATAAACAGTAAATAAATTATGCCATCAAAACATAACTCTAGGTAAAATTCAGAACAAGCACAAACTTTAGGTCTCCCCACACAATTCAATGGCACTTCAGGATTTGCCACCAGATGTGATCACACGTCAGTGAGGCAATGGTGTGACAAATCATGAATGGCAATTAATAGAATGGCCCATCTCAAGTTTTACTACAGTCACAGGCAATAGCTCAACAATACCGAGCTAGACTTATGCTTTAAGAAAAGACACTACTCAGCAGATGCTGATACATACCTTCACATATATACTTGAATGCCACAGAAGCAGCTGCAGCTGTATCCTCTGATGTACTCATACCCTTATTGAGAATATCAACTAAAGGTGGGAGAATGGGTAATTCAGCTGGCGCAGCATCAATCCATTTTGAAAATGACCCAATGGTCGAACAAACTGTAAGTATATTTCAGAAGTGATTAGCAGTTCGGGTAAACTATTTCTCACATGGTTATTATTCAAAAGTAGGTAATTAGTAGTGTCAAAGTGAACCAGTAACTCGGTAACAAAAATAATCTGTCACTAGGAACAAGTGGCTGTAACTTGTCATAAAAACACTAACACCTTAATAGAGAGCTACAGGGCAGGCACAGCATAAAATAACACAAAATAAAATAAAAATATCGAAATCAAGGATTTCTGAACTATCTGTATGGTGAAAACATACCTGTTTGCAGCAACTGCTCATTGTGAGGAAGGCAGGGAAGCAGTGACATAACCTTTAGCAAACAAAAATAGCACATGGTAAAAAACAAATAAGAATCCAGTGCAAACAACAGCAGGAAGCTCATGTCCCAAGCACAGAAGAAGGCAGCTTTTCAGATGAAGATGTTGTAGATAATCTAGTTGAGAAAGAACACTAACAAACAGCATTATGGATCACTCAATATGCTATCCATACCTGTGGTAAAATCTCTCTCTCTTCAAGTGAGACTGATTTTGCAATTGCTTGTATACAGAACAGGGCAGCCTCTACAGGTTGCCACTTGGGGTGCTGCTCAGTGTTGCAGCTTCCATATGCCTAAAATATAGAAGTGTAAACCTTTATTATTGAGAACTTATTAAACTTTTTTTGTGCAAATCTGGGCAGGCAATAATCAGTTTGGAAGACAACTATAAGGCCTGATATTAATAGCAATAAATGTATGTTGTTACTATCTAGAAAGGAGAGATGCATTGAAACTCAAGAGCAGAAGATGGATGACCAAAGGTTTTGTGATTGCATGTTCTCATGAGTATGAATATGATACGACAGCACAAGCAAGAAGTAGATAAACAAGTGAAATTATTATACAAGGTTTATAGTGATCCCCATGTAATGTTCATTCATTATATCTCAAAGTTGATTAACTCGACCAACAAAATCCATATTATCTGCACTATATAGTGCCAGAAATAATGATTTTCTGTGACACATGATGCGCTCGTGCACACGGCTGTAAGGCTAGTTGTCCTAAAAATTAGGCAAGTATGAAAAAACAAGGAACAGGAAGGAGTGGGGATCAATAACTTATAAATGTTGCAGTTAATTCAAACATTTCATCGTTTAACTAAAGTAAACTAGCTCAGCAAAACAAAATTGAAATTCCTTTACTCGTAAATTTAAGGATTTTTCATTATGTATTAATTTTAAAATTTATAAAAATGTAAAAAAAAGGTGTTCAGACTATTTCCTCGTTGTGCAGCCATTTACTATTGTGTCGCATTCTATAAGTGATCCCGATTGTCAATCAAGTGCATCACATGTTTCAAGAGGAAAAAGAAAAGAAAAGAAAAGGCGAGAATGGAAAATATGAGCTATTGGTCTGCTATTTGCTGGCATATCCAGCGCACCTACACATATGAGTTGCTTGCTACGCAGAAGGCTTCCAAGTTCCAACTGACTAGTCCACAGCAGATAGGGTCTGTCTTTCTTTCCCTCGCTGTTTCTCTCTTCTTCCACAGCACAGAGCTGCTGCTGCCTTAAATCCCTGGCCATCAGCCCTTAGCTGGCACCATAAGACTTGGAAAACTGATTGCATGTGTCCTCATATCTTTCGATCTCAATTCTCTTACAGACTTTGCGGCCACAGCTATTGTCCAAAGCATCTCCAACGCTGGCAGCCCTAGGCCCTTCCTCATCGCATATGCAGCTCTCCAGAGAGATCGCACATCCACCACATGCCCCCCAACCACTAGATCTGGCCACAGAAGGCCCGGATCCATTGCCTTCCCGGTTGTCATGAGTAGCAAGAATGTCATTGGGTCGACATGGAGTTGTATGAATCCTAGAACCTCCAGATCCTCCTGTATTTGTCAGAAAGCCTAGAGCCCCCGGGAAAAGCACCTGCAGCCATGCTCTCACCATAGTGCTCGTGGGCGGCCTCGAGCTCTATAGCAACCCTGCGGGCGAGACGAAGAGACATGGAGGACAAAGGACTGAGGGGAAAGAGATTGAGGTAGAGAGAGTGCCGGTGGGGAGGGGGAGGGGGCAGAGCACTGAGCGCGACATTGAGGTCAGAATTTTCGGACAGTAAAGAAATGCAGCATCAACGTGTTCGAGAAAAAAAAAAGAAATGCAGCATCAATAGTATGCATATGACCATTAAAACTTAAAACTACAGCCATTTGGATCAAAATCATTAAGAAAATTAATATCAGATCTTACATACTTACGAGATGCATAAGTTTATATACTTATTTAAGGGTCAGTCTTTTACATGATATGCTTCATAAATTATGTAGTTATAACTGTTTATAAGTGAATAGAAATTGTATACAATCTAGAATGGTTCATAAATGTGTGGACATCATTCAAGCAACCCACCACATAGTGTGGTTACTGTTAACATCTAAAATAGTGTCAGTGGGGTACAAATACTATTTTTGATTTGCAAGTTCTTGTAGCGCTACTGAGTAGCAATTAGGTACACCGACCCAAATCCACACAAAAGAAAAAGAGGCCAGAGAAACCTATGTTGGAATACGGTCATTCCGTTCCCCTTCTAGTGAAGAAACTCCAGTAGTAGTAATGAGCACAAGATGCCAAAGTAACTGGGAAACTAAACAAACTTCAAAATTCATTGAAGGGAAATGCCAAGCCAACAAAGAGAGAAATAGTTGAGTAACCTGAGCTAGCTTCGTGGAAAGTACTTTTAGTGTTGAGTCACCCCCAAGAACATCGGTTGCATCAAGTAACACATCACTAACAGCTGAAAAATGAATGGTCCTAATTATGTTTTACATCTGTGCTGATCAAAATAGGCAAAATGGACTGATGAAACCAGCTATTCAAAATCAGGTACTGTACCGTATCTAACATGTCTGAAATCCCTGCGGTCCTCCTCTGAAAAGGTGTGGTAGTCCTCAGGGTATTCAACTCGGGAACTGACCTGATCCAGAGATCAAAACAATATGTGAGATAAGACACGTGAAATGAAATAACTCAGTGGATATTGCGGCTTCCATTAAATGACAGATTATACAGGGAGGACATTATACTATCAATCCTCAGTCCTCAAATACATACCAGAGACACCAGAGTTTCAAATTTAGGGCGGAATATTAGCAATCTTCTGTGTCTCTCAGCTTCAATTGCCACCTCAGATCCATATGATGCATAAGATTCCCTAAAATATGTGAAGCATTGAGTCCATCGTTTCTCAAGTAAAGCACGTGATGTTTAATCAGGTTAGTGAACTACCTCCTGATAAGGTTACGCTTAAGACGGTGCCAGAAATTAAATGTCATAGAGCAAATGTCAAACTCCTGATGAGAAGTAACTTCTAGCAGTGCGTTCACAATTTGAACGGAGTCATCTGAACCTGTTAAAGCTCAAACATTAAAACAATAAATGGGATATGGCAACAGACGAATCTCAATGGCGATCAGCATAATCCATGGAATTTACCTGCTGCAATCAAGTCAACATAGGATTCACCCATGTCTGCATATAAACGAGCAATAGCTTTTACATCTTCTTCATCCTGAAAATGTGCCAAAGGGTTATAAAAAATAGAAGAAAAACAACACTGTTTGTCTGCATATTTACCAAGCACTCAAGCTACAAACATATACAAAAAGGGATAAAAGAATTAAACAATTAAATATAGTATGCATGTTGCATGCTAATGTTAAGCTACTTTTTAAAAATCGGTCACCTAGACCACCTTAGGTGGCCACCTAGCCTGTCTAATTGACACATAGGCACTAGGCATCAACTCACCACCTGCCTAGCCTAATACTTTTTTAAACACTGTTACATATGACATTAAGTTTTTTCAGAGTGAAAACTAAACCAAATATATCAGCTACCCCATATCTCTTTAGATAAAATTGCACTACTAGCCCCTGAAGTTGTACGGTTGTCTAACCTGCCTCCCTTAACTTGCAAGTTATTTGCCACCCCTAAACTTTGACTCTCTTTCAAACATTGGCCCACCACCTTTAGCATAACGAGCTGATGTGGCATCAAACATTTGGTGCTGCTCTCAACATTGGCATATTCACCATCTGTCTTCATGCGTCCCTATCTCGCTGGTACTCCCTTTTAGCTGATACTGAACCTGTGGGATACAGGCAACGGTGGAGTTCTGCCAGCCTATAGTTAACCCTCAATGGCGCCCCCCAACAGTGCAATGACGATCTGACTACATCCCACCCAGCAAGTACAACCCAGCCTGCCTATCTCTGACTTGCATGTCACATCCACTCGTGGAAACCATGTTAGATGCAATGTATGCGGTGGAGCCATCTGATTTAACTTAATGCCGAATCAGCCATAAATTAGCACAAGCCAAAATCACTACCATGATCCCAAAAGCCATGCTGCATTCGTCATCGCGACCCCAAATCCTGGGTCGACAATCAGGGCCACGAGGGGGATTCCGCCACCCCATCCACCCCCCCCCCCCCCCCCACGGAATTGAGTAGTCACGATATGCAGGAGATGTTGGGTCAGAGAGGTGGTCTGTTCCTAGTGGATCTTTATCTACCACGGCAGTGAGAAGATAGTCAGGAACTGGTGGCACAAGTCTCTCTCTAATTTTATCCTCTATTATTCATATGGCCTACTGGTATTTTTTTTATCGTAGGATCTTCTCTAAGACCCTAACTGTTCAGAATATTTTAAAAGGTCATTAGTGTTGGTTAACTTAAGTTGCATGCATACAATTGATGACTTCAGAAACAAAATTAAAATGGACCTTCAAAGATGAACTAAAACAGTTTGGTTTACACAAGAAACTGTGGATTCAGGAGGTAAACTAACTTTACCAGCCCAATTATAACAATAAAGCGCTTTAGTTTTTTCTACCTGCCTAATTCTAAGAGGCGCATCCCAATGAAAGATAACCAAAAGAGAGCTAGAGCCTAGAGCCACTCATTACTAATTTAAATAAGAGTGCTAGCAGAATATTCGAACTTTCCTGAATTGCTAACGGAGTACATTGGTCTATCTGAGCAGTGAGTATATGTGCAAGCACGAAGATTGAAGACGCATCAACACTCGAAACATGATGAAGGGGAATTTGGCAAACAGATATACCGATAGTACATGCGGAATATGGTCAGAATGCCATACCTTTGATGGATCTTTGATCTGTTCTTTCAGACCCATAATACGAGGGACAAGAATTTGAACCAGCGGCAATTGTTCAGCAGTAGTACCGGAGCCATGAGATACAGTAGCATGTATCAATTCAGATGTAACTGGTAATTAGAAGGTTAACTATATTAGTAAGCTTCCCAACAAAATCAAAGACATGAGAATTACTTGACTAGTGTGCTGCATCACTAAGACCCTACTGAAGTTCTATGCAAACTGTTTCTTCTTAATATATTGATGCGCAGTTCTCCTGCGCGTTTGAGAAAAAGTTCTATGCAAACTGCCACAGCCACCCTCCAACCAGTAGATAACTAATACCTCCGAGCTCTATCTCCACTACACCTATCTGAAACCTGTGTTAAAACCTTCCCGGTTCTATTACCTTCTTGAGACACATGCTGAAGTTGATTTGGTTATTGAAGTGTAGAGAGATAGAGAGATGGGAAACACCACACACCCTAATAATGGGGGGTGACCTTTTATATATATAACCAATGTGGCTTGGTATTCAGGGAATACAATCAAGTATACAAGGCAAGTACATAACCACAGCTATATACATATCTAATATGAAGCTTGTTGGACCCTCATAGAACTCATGTTGAAACTATGAAACCAACACAACGTCCAATGGTTTGGCTAGAAACTTGAAACCTGAACTGGGTTTCAATATAATCCTGCTTAAACAGGAAGCGTGTTGAATCCTGATACCTGGTACCAGTTACATAGCAATTTTAGGGAATAGGTTATTGTGTGGTTGCATCCAGATAAAAAGGGTTATATTCTACTGTTTCTTTGCACTTGACTATTCATATACACCCTCCAGGCAGGAGAAAAAATGTTGAGGTGATGTCCTTGAAGCCAACAAACTATCATGCATTTGCCTTGCAAAAAAGAACTATTTAGATCTGGTCAACACTCTAGTAGATATCTAATCACCATATAAACTGGCATGCGTTGATTTGCCTCCAAAACTGAGAATACTTTCACATTATTGTAATTTTATCAGGATGTTTATGTATATTTGATGGAAATTCACGGCAAAACTCGCACTTTAAAAACTGTCACTGTTTGCAATGTCACTTTGACATATGAACACCACAAAAGAATAATAATTATACGAGCACTGCAATATCTTGGTGCATAGAATCTTGATCGTGAACTAATTACTAAACAGTAGAATATAATATGAAAGATATCTCAGGTTTTGATGTTCTCAGCAACAGAATTAAGTATAATCATGATACCAAGACCAGAAAATGGTCGCAGAATTTCGTATAAAATTCAATTGGTTATATGTGGCAAAAGGAAGAAATGTATAAGCTAACAAAAGGTAAACAGCCTGAATACAATAGAAATTACAGGCACGTGGAAAACAATACCATTTACAGCTGCCTCCAAAAATTGATCAGAGTTCAATGAAGAGAGTGCCATATGGACCAAAGGATGTGATGCAAGTTCAGAAGCAGAGATTCTGGCAGAAAAGAGATTTTAGTCAGCTCCAGAAGTCAATACTGCTAACCAGCAGTAGCATAAGAATAGAGTGAAACATATTACAACAGCTACACTTTCAAGGAATGAACTGTCAGTGTCAAAACACCAGAAACTTCATACCCGTGACAGAAACGAAGCCAAGAAGAAAATCCCTCCAAAACCTGCAAAGGAACAATCAAAGATATACTTTAAACGCAGGTTATTGTCTCACTGCTGAAATGTATCTCAGAATTGTAGTTTACTTCTATGTTTCAGAAAAAAAAGGACACTAAAATACCAAATTGGATGCAGCGCCTCACAAAAGATAACATGAAGATGCGGTATTTTCTGTATGTAACAATAGAAAGGTCTGCCAACTCCCATTTGAGTTACTTTATACATAGTGGGCATCACATTTTCACATGCAAAAATAAATAGACAGCACATTATATACTCCTCTTGGTTAGACACTGTCTCCTAGAGTTCTAGTGCTGCAGCCAGAAAATGTATAAGCAGTAAGGACCAACAACTAGAATATGGCTCCCAAGTTATTAGGGAGGTTGCAAGCTCCTTGGGGAAAGCTATTGACAACCATCAAAGTAACTGAAGGACATCTATTAATTCATGGAAGAAAGGAAAGTAGCCCCTAAAGGACCAAATCATGGAATAACTTTGTAGATGCATGTAAGAGAGCAGGAAGGAAATCAATAGCTAAGCTCTTGCTAAAAAATTTGAACGTGCAAGCACAACTTGCTTTATGCAGCATAAAACCTAAGGGGTAAAAGCGTAGGTATTTGAACAGACACCTAAGGCTTAGGATCATAAAAGGAAATGTGGAAGAGGAGGAAATTTACCTGTTCTTTCAGCTGATCAATAGCCATGCAAGCAGTTAATAAACTAATAGCAACATTTGCAGATGTACAAAGGTCACTCTCAAACTGTCTGCGCCTTTCAGGACGAGCCGCAATTTTATAACTAGAAGTTTCCTGTAAGCACAACAATGGATAAAGTTCAATTTTACCAAGACCAACACACTACATAACAATATATTAGTCTTATGCACGAGTCATTGTTGGTAAGTTTAAAATTACATGAATGAATCTTTGTTTAGTATAACACTATGAGCAAGAAGAGTATCTAACATAAACGCGCCCAGGTTTGCTACAACAGATCTAGCCATCCATGTAAGGTGGCTGAAAAGGTACCAAAGTTCAAGTGCAGGAAGATAGAAGGCTGGCAGGGCCAGGCTGGTTTGCACTGGTTGCACAGGCATCCTAGATCATGCTCTTGGCATGGGTGGCCATAGATCTGCGGATCCATGGAAGAAGTGTGTAGACTGTGTAGGGATTTGGATAAGGGGGGGTGGCAAGAGATGACAGAAGTGAGGCTAATTCTGACGGAAGCAATATAAACATTACCGAGTATTCTTTCAGTGGTTTTTAGAACAGAAAGCTTTGCAAAACTGATTTTTTTTCTTTACTAAATCTCCATGTATGTACAGAAAAGGATCACCATTTTCACTTCCAATACAATCATTTTTTTCGTGTGTGTGTGTGTGTGATGGTTAGGTACACCATTCCGTAACATAGGAGCGTTGGTGTTTGAGAAAAAGAATGAAGAACATCTATGTACCTGCGGCAAAACTATCAGCAGTTCAAGGAAGCCTGGAATAAATTCTGGATGAGCTTTCATCTCATCGCTTAGCCAATTCACAATTCCACCAGCTCCCCAGTCCTCTACAGGTACATGCACAGCCAGAGCAGCAATTGCAATACAAATCTGAAGAGGATCCAAAGAGTGGTAGTGTCACAATAATTGGTTAACATTAACAATATCTTCTTAATTCTATCTTTTTACCTGTGTTCTAACTTTTGCTGGTCCCTTATTGAACTTTTTCAGCAACACCTACAAATGCACCATATTAAAAATAGAACGTAGCTAAGCTCTTTAAAAGGTCAACCAGATCTTATAACAAGGTTTTTTATCGAACAGATCTTATAACAAGGTAAAGAAATCAAGAGGCCAAGATATGAGAACATAGTATATACATTGCAATAGAGCTTCAAAAGCTGATTCTACTTGATAGCAAAACACAAAGAGGAACAAATTATATCCTCAATTGTTCTAGTGATCAACCCCAAGGTAGGGGTAGGTCTACCTCGATATTTGCACAGCAGCCGACTTCCAAGGTTTGGCTGTTTGGCAGGCTTTGAAGTGATGGAAAGGCCTCAAAGGTGTTTACTGCCCAAAAATATAAATGTGCCCTTGCAGTAAAAAAACTAATTTACTAAGCCTTGGCTTGATGATCAACTCTGATGGCGTTGGCCCCCTGTTGGGAGTGAGGGAAATAACTAAGGGCTTGAGAACAGAAATAGTTTTTAGTTTCAAAGTCTGTAGCTGTAAATTAGCATGGTTTGATGCAACTAGAGTCATTGTAGATTTCTGTTCACTGTTTCATTCTGTAATCACTTATGTTGTTTTCTTTCGGAATTCGGACTAATGACTCGACTTCTAAAATATTTCAAGATATGAAAAATAATATGATACAAAATCATTTTTATGTGTTTCATTTTGTACAAATACTATATGATATTGTTAAGTCATCTTCAAGGTCGCAAACCGCAATAGAGCTACAAAGTGGCCTTAGCTAACTGCTTTCCGCAATTTATAACATTGATACTCTGTAAAGAAACTTCACAAGATGGTGCTTACATATAAAGAATCCTGTAATGATCGGAAAGCTCCTGAGGGTAATTCTTCAAAGTCCCTTTGTACCTACAAATATCATGGAATGGTATTCAAGATTATTAAAATCACCAGGAGAACTACGTTAAATAGACATTCCTAAATAGTTCTTGCAAATTATAGGCACGTCCCTTCTTTTTACCTTGCTTCTGAGGGTCTGAGAACAGAAGATGAGAGTTTCTAAATTACTGCTTTCATCATGAAGTAAACTGTCAGCTACCTGCATGTGGAGGATGGGGAAAACACTCAAATATGATCAAGTTGACAGTCACGTATAAGATGTTTGCAGCATGCTACAATGTAAAAGAAAAAAAATCATCTAATCCAAAATAGGTTCCAGGCCAAAAAAAGAAACTCCAAATTTTATACAAATATACTATGTGCCAATAGTAGAGCAAGAAATTAGAAAAGACTCAAGCAAGCATCGACTTTGGTGAGTTCCCCGCAAGTGGTGAATGCATGGATTGTCAATGCAGAACTCTACAATCCATCTCTTCAATCACTTCCTAACAGCAGTCAGTCCAAAAGCCTAGATAGCCACCACAACACATCACAGCTGCCCATTACAGGACATGAATTAAGTTAATTCTGTCAGTGGCATCTGTATTTCCATCCCATCAAAATCGCATAGAGTCCTAATATACACTTGAATGAAGCTAAACTTGCATATTTCCATCATCAACGTACGCTATAAAGTAACCTAGAAGGAGCTGACAGGGTTAAGAAATTAAATACTACCTAAAAGCCCCAGTCTTTGAGTTTTCCAAACAACTGAGACCAAACTGTCCTGCATTACCCATCCCACCAGCAGCCTTGAGCTGCAGCAGCCACAATGAGCAGTCACCAGAGGATCAGGGTAAATTCACTCCGCGAAATCTAATCGAGTCCCCACCTACACCTAAGGCCCTAATTGCGCATTAGAGTTACAGAGCCCCTCCCAACACTGGTAAAATTCACCCTAGTTCAGGCCGAGTTCACACGAAATCCCCCAAATCCCACTCGGCGCCCAACCAAATTCGCAGCCTCTCACTCCCGGAAACCGGAACACACGAACCAGCCCTCACCCAGCTCAGGGCACCAAGGAGCGGCGACTCGAATGGAGAAGAAGGCACGCACCTGCCAGGCATCGAGCGTGTGCTGGAACTCCTGGAGCCAGCGGTCGGCGGCGGTGCGGATGCTATCGTCAGGGTGGTGGTACAGCGCGGCGAGCGCCTCCTTCACCGTCGCCGTCGCCTGAGCCTCCATGGCGGCGACGACCCCGCCCAGCCCTAACCCTCCCGACGCCGCCTCCGCCTCCGCCTCCTTCTCCTCTCCCCGCCGCTTGATGCAATATTCCGGCGGATTCCTCCGGCGAGCTGGATGGATCTGCCCGGGGGAGATTCGGGTGGGTAGGGTTTAACAGAGGAAAATTTGAAACGAGGTGAGTGGTGAAATGAGCAGCCGAGCCCGTCCGTGCTTTGCGCTGCGCGTGCGTGCGGGATTCGACGAGTCCAGATGGAGATGCAGACGGACTTGTTTAAATTTTCTTTTCTTTTCTTTTTGTTTGGCTTTTGCGCGTTAACATTCGCTGTGACGCTGGGTGAGTTGTCTTCCTGTCTATGCATGTGGGCCCCGCTCTGAGCTAATGGTAGGAGCTTAGAGTACCTATTTGGTTGTGTGGAGTTTGTTCATCGAGTTGATTGTGGGGATATTTTGAGGTGATTTGTTGTTTGGTACTCTAGTTGCATCATGAAAAGTGATGCTCAGGGAGATGTTGATTATGTGATGTGATAAATGATAAAAGGAATAAAATAAACAGATGTTTTGTAATCATGGGTGTGCATAGTGATTGTTTGTTGTCAACCAATCATGTACAATCCTTTCTAAAAGAAAAATCATCATGCACAATTCTTTGGTCCCTTTTTGTAATCTATACATTCCTGAAGACATACAGAGATTTTTTTTAACAGCAGCATACACTGGTTTAGAGCGAGTTTATCATGTACTCTTAAGTCTTAACGACAAATCCATGCACAAATGTAAAAAAGAAAATCACACTAGAACCTCATCTTGGTCTTGGGTATGCATATGGAACTTTTTTCTTCGAAGACGACTTTTGTGATGGAGTTCACCTCCTGACAACACATCTATTCGATCATCCTATAAAAACACAAATCATAAGCTTGTAACACTGATTTTTTGAACCCTGTATGTTGCATAGGTTGTAGGCTTACAACGACACTTATATCAAACTGCTACTAAAAGGCAATTGACCTTTCTTATCAACGTGTTGTTGCTCACTTATGAACTCTCACAGCAAACAGAAAAAGAAAAGACTTGAGCAAATGGTAGAAGCCTCATGATATGTTAATAGAGCAAGATTCATAGGCCATATCCAAGATTTTTATATAGATGGTAAATGGTAAATCAATTTTGGGAATGACATGGTTAACTCCAAGAGATTGAGGGGTAGGGGCACATGTGACTACAAATTGTCCATTAAATTGGATTATTTTGCTAAAAATATGTTGTTGTAAAAGCTTATATTAGCATAGTGTCTTCCATAAATTCGATAGTATTTTTGTGCAATGCTCCATTGCACATGAATAGAAAGTAGTCTAACAAGTAACAAAAGAGACGTGCTAGCCCATACTTTTATATGACATATTTCCATACAATGAGGCTTATCAATATTTCCATAACCATGAGCTTAAAAGGAGATACAGTAAAAGCCTTTCCTTCTCAACGAACATGATTTCAAATCCCCCCAAGCAACACAAATGTATTTTTAATTTCTAGGTATCATGTTATGTTTCCCAACTTCCAAGGGCAAATCCACCCGAGAAAATTGCCAGGTCTTGAGGTCAAATTCATTACATGATAGGATTTTCCATGAGTCATAACACGACTTAATAAAAGATTCTCAAAAATTTGTCTGGGTTGGGCGAAGGATGGCCATCTTTGATGCTTCGAATAGCGGACTGTAAGGTTTAGTGTAAAGATGTTCATGACAGGTGCATATGCTCTTGCAGTAAAAATATGGAGTCCATGCAAAGTTTAGGAAACTAACAACTGGAATAGGAGGATGGGAACTTGATAAAATGGTCTTCAAAGATTTACAATCACACAGCTGGAATAGCTCAGTTGGCCAGAGCGTGTGGCTGTTAACCACAAGGTCGGAGGTTCGAGCCCTCCTTCTAGCGCAATTATTTTTCATTTTTGCAGAGGGTGGGCCTATTTTCGTTCTGGGCTGGAATCGACGCACTTCTTAATTTAGTCGGCCTGCCACCTATTTTTCTTTTTTCCTCTGGGCTGGAAGCGATTTTGGTAGGCCTATTTTTTTTATGGGCTGGAATCGACGCATTTCTTAATTTAGTCGGCCTGCCACCTATTTTTCTTTTTTCCTCTGGGCTGGAAGCGATTTTGGTAGGCCTATTTTTTTTATGGGCTGGAATCGACGCATTTCTTAATTTAGTCGGCCTGCCACCTATTTTTCTTTTTTCTCTGGGCTGGAAGCGATTTTGGTAGGCCTATTTTTGTTATGGGCTGGAATCGACGCACTTGTTAATTTAGTCGGCCTGCCACGCAGCAGGTTGAAATATGATGGCGCAGTTATCTTTTTCTCTCTTCTTTCCTAGCTTATTAAATGGGCCAATCAAATGAATCAGCCGAGATGAGTTCATCACTGAACCTTTTTTTTCGAACAATTTCATCACTGAACCTGAAGTCATCCACCTACAACTTCATCACTGTTAAACTCAAGAAACTAAACAAATCGGTTTTGAAAACTATATAGACAGTGTAAACTATTTACTGATCATTGACAGATAAATTCACAATCACAATTTCACACTCCCTTCTCGGCTTCTCGCTCTAACCCAATTTAGCTAGCAATCTTCTGAACTCTACTGCAACTTTTTGCACTGCACGTAACTGCCAAACTATACATACACACACAATAATTTCAGAGCACTACCACTCCCCTGTGCCTGCTAGAAGTAGAGCTCGCCTGCGCGTATTCCATCTCAACAACCTCCCCCATGCCGTGCTCCTCGAACCACACGTGCCCCAGCGCCATGCACCACCGGGCTGCAGTAATCCAAGAAGCTGCCTTGCTGCAGCATCGCCAGGTTCATCAGCAGGGCGCCAGACGAGCTGACGCCGCTGCTGCCGCAGTGGCTGCCCGTGGTTATTGCTTGGCGCTGCTGGTAGAATTCGTCCGCCGGAGTCGCCGCCGTCGGGTCGGGCAGCGAGCCGAGGAAGGCCGGCGGCGAGGAGGGCTCAGCGCCGGTGGCGGTGCCGGCATGGCCTTGGTGGATTCTGCCTCCTGCTTCCTCTTCTGACGAGGGTTTCATCTTGTTGAACACCCTGCAAAGCACCCAGTCCTCCTGCAGGCCAGGCCACATCGACCAACTAACATTAGCACGTGACTGCGTGAGGAAATGATAGGTGCATGCACTTAGCTTGAAGCTAATTCTGCAGATAAGGATTGCAGGTAGAACACGGCAGATGACGATTTCTTCTTTAATTTGTTTAGTTTACTTATAAACATTCATGCATTTATGTGTGCATGATTAAGCCGCCACAGCTGAAAGGTCATGTACTTGTCAACTCTGAGGTTAATTACACAGTTACACATGCATGCGTATATTTGGCATCCTATTCTCTGCAGGTCATTTTCCACCGACACTAAGGACAATATAACACTCAAGGCAGTATACTTTCCTAATCATGTGTCAAACAAATATCAATAGTCATAGGAAAATTATTTAAGCTAAGCCATAAGGGTTTATGACATATAATTATATAAATAAATGATGATTTTTTCATTTTAATTTGTTTCTTGACAAACTTTTTGAGTGTGCTGTGCACATGTTTTTTGTCAACGATTTCTTGAAACAATGCAAGGCCAGAACTCTTGGATACAAAATCTGCACAATGATAACTTTCTACATACATATATACAAGGTTATGAAATTTAGAGTGTTTAACTTAGACATTATTACTTATCTATATTACACTACTAAACAAACAATAACCGCGACATTTAAAAATGGCCTTGGAGGCGGGCACGATTTTTAACCACCTCGTTAATGCCTGCGATTAACAGAGGCGGTCATTTTATATTAGCGGTTAAAAAAACCGTCTCGCAAAACCTATTAACCGAGGCGGTTTCACTTAAAATGCACGCCTCGGTTAATAAATTTTAACCGAGGCGGTTATCCTAATGTAACCGTCTCGGTTAATAGATTAACCGAGGCAGACATTGTTACTCAACTGCCTCGGTAAATCGGGTCCAGCCCGCTAGCCAAAAAACCCAATTGCGATCACATATATATAAGTACTCCCTTCCCAGAAACCCTAACTCTATCCTCTCATTTTTCTTCCACCCCCACTCCTCTTCTCCCAGCGAGCAGGCGGCGGCCACAAATAGCGCCGCCCCTCCTCCCTCCGACTCCCTCCTCCCTCTTCTCCTAGCGCCGCCCCTCCCTCTCTCTCCCTCCGGCGGGGACCTCACGGCGGCCGGCGGTGCGGACCTCGCGACGGCGCGGGCGGGCGGAGCACGGCGCGGGCGAGCGGAGCGTAGCGCGGTAGGGGCCTGATCCCGCCGGCGGGGTGCTTGAAGCCATAGTCCTCAGCCTCACACAACAGCTCCCCGCATCGACTCCCCCCGGGCTCGGCGCTGCCCACGTTCACCGCCGCGTCCAACCTCCTCCCTTCCCCTCGCAGCGCTGGCGGCCTCCATGCGCCCGGCCTCCTCCCTTCCCATAGCGGTGCCGGCGGCCTCCACGCGCCCGGCCTCCTCCGGATCCACGCTGCCCGAGGCCAGATCCGGCGGCGGCAGGAGGCCGGCGCGGCCGGGGAGGCGGGATCCGGCAGTGGCGGCGGAATGGGCTCGACAGGCTCTGGATGGGCTTAGCGCGGGCTTTTTCTTTTTTTTCTTTTTTTATTTGATTACCCGAGGCAGGCATCAAAACCGCCTCGGAAAAGGTCCGATTAAACGTGACCTGTGCTCCGAGGCGGTTGGGGTTGCCCGCCTCGGTTAATATTTTTGACCGCCTCGGTTAAGATTTTTGTAGTAGTGTTAGTCTCACTAGTTAGAAATATTTCTCATAATTTTCACAATACTACAGGGACTATTAGTATATATACGGCGAGACATTTGTGCAAGGATGGGCCATATCTAGATAGGGAGCTAACAACCAAGTTGCTAGCTAGGATATTCTTAGTGCCATAGATATGGTCAATAAAACTACATTTGTGTACCTTCGGTGTCGAGTTAGGTGTTTCGAGGCGAAACTCATGCATGACCCAACTGGTCTTCTGCCCATTGGGAGCACGCCCACAGTAGAACACCAGGGTCTTCCTCATGCCAACTAATGCGCGCGTGCCCTGCTCGTGGACAACCCGATCCTTCCCAGTCGCCTTCCAGTAACCCGTCTTTGTTGCTCGGTTTGTTCGCGAGCCTGTGGCATACTTCCTGTCCCGGAAGCTGAAGAAGTACCACTCCTCTGCGGTAAGCTTAGCGACATCTGAAAATTGTTTACAAGAACATCATCAGTCAAAACCACCACTTAGATGTCATGTATATTTTATTTTATTATTATTAGGAGATGATCGTGTTCTTTTTGTCTACAAGGCGAGACAGCATGTTCACGCTGTCGTGTCCATAGTGAAGAAGCTCATAGGCGACAGCAGCCCCCTATATAGGCATAAGAGGATGTGATTGGATGCACACATATGAGTTGGTACAGTGCGAATATATATAGTGACGTCGTTATGGCCCTAGAAGTGGACTCCCTTGGTCCCTTGCGTGCTGGAGTTTTGTGAGACGCCATCACAAATTATTGGCGCCAAGCTAGCTATTAGCAACCGCGCATGATGCTTGATCTCCAAGTAAGCCGAATAATACATATATGTCCTTATCTGATCATATGAACATAAGAAATTTACCCAGTACCTTATTAGAACCAAGGCTAGAAGCAACATCGATCGGTCGATCACACGAGCAAATAGAGGATCGGTGGTAGACATGCATAATAGATATATGTGATATTTATTCATTTAATTTCTAAAGTGACTAGATTTTTTTTGTTTAATAAGGATAAAGTGACTATACTTGTACGCGGATAGAGATTCTGAAAATTAAGAAAGTAACTAGCGAGCTAAGGGCGTACCAAGTGACTACTCCCTCCGTCTCAAATTATTGATCGTTTTGACTTTTCTAGATGCATAGTTTTTGCTATGTATCTAGATATATATCATGTCTAGGTGCATAGCAAAATTAATGTATCTAGAAAAGCCAAAACGACTAATAATTTGGGACGGAGGGAGTACTAGTTAAGAACTGACACAGTGATATGATTAATTATCAGGAGCATGTACCAAAAAACGAGAACAACAAACTAGAATTGCCTTCAAAGAAAAAGGAAGAATGAAGCATAGACATGCATGTTACTCTTAAGGAAATTAGTTTTGAGTGTATTATTGTATAATGCATTTTTCACATAACCAAATTAATTAGTTAGTCCTACCTATAATTAATAGTACAAAAGTGGTAAAATGACACTACATCACTTGTGCAGAGAGCGGTAATGTGATGTCTAGCAAACAAAGTGCAAACTATATATATGTTGGCCCATGTGTATGTGAGCCAAAAAAGCAAGTGATTCAAGGGGCGGCCGGGGAGATGATGAGACGGCGAAGCTAGAAAATGCGATCATAACGATGATAATAATCGAGAACTAGCTTGTTACCGGGAAGCTCCCACGGCTCGCGGGCATGGAGGTCGACCTCGACCAAGGTCCCCGAGGCGACCCTCTGGTTGGCCACCTTGTTGCGCAGGTAGAAGCACACCAGCTCCTCGTCGCTCGGGTAGAACCGGAAACCCGGCGGCAGCGCCGAGTCCATCTCCCTCAACCCCATCAATTAATCCTTCCTATATCCTTTGGGTTTAATAAAGTTTATAGAGTGTTCTGGAAATGGCAACGAGTGAGAGAATGAGCGAGTACCTTCACGAGATCGAGGTGAAGCCATGGCGGCCGCTCATATATAGGGAGAGGTCGGGAGGAGCACACGCACGGGCCGCCAATGACAAGCTGGCTAAAGACCGCTAACAGCTAGCTAGCTAGGCCGTTGTTGACGTGGCGTTAGCTAACTATATTTTCCTTTTCTTTTGCGAGAGAACTAATTAACTACATTTTCCTGGTGACTTATGGAAGGGTAGAACCGTAGGAGAATGAAATGTGTCCTCTGTCGGCATCTATCTCATGATATATAGAGCCTAAATAATGCATGCTCAGGATAAGCGCCTCACGCTTCCCTGTGTCTGGAAGAAGTTTCACAAGTCCACTGTGGCAAGAAAGATCCACAACACCTTTGCTTCGGGGCACCAATGCAAGGAGCATGCATGAATCTGCACCAAAGACATAAATAATGGATCTACTCTTTTGCATCTTAATCTACGTACAGCGCCATTCAAAGAAGAAGATTTTGGATGATATATGAATCCAACCCTAGTAGTGACAACTGAAGATCCATTAACTTGACCATAAAATCTAGTACTTTCTCCTTTTCAGAATGTAAGAGTTTTGTACTAAGTTAAGCATTTCTTACTTTCACTAAATTTATACAAAAGTTATTAGCACCTACAACAGCGAATAAATGCACAATCGAGACATCTTATAAGATGGAGTTAATAAAAATTATTTGATGCTTATAACCTGATCAAAGTTAGAAAAACTAGTCTATCAACCCATGCTCCCGCACAAACTAATTATAATTGATATAAAAATAAGATTTATAGCTAATAATTATAATTATCTATCTCACGCCCTCTTCATCTATTAAACATTCTAACACATACTTTAAAATACATATTTATCATTATCTAGTTGTAATAGATTTTATTTTGCATCACATCTCCATGTGTGTTTGATATATATTTAATTGAATCATTTGTTTGTGAATTGGTATTCTCATTCTTATCTCTTTTATCATATATGAATACATGATGACACATATCGTGTGCAGTAAACAATAACAATAAATAGTATATTAATAATGATGGAAATAGTAATTTATAATTTTATTTTGGCGCACTTTAATACTTTGTTATAATTATATACTTAGATTCATTTTTAGGGGGTATTTTAACTTTTAATAATGATATAATTGGATAATTTATATTCAAATTTAGGGGGTTATTTGCATTATTTTTGTAATGGCTTAGGGGGGTAATTTAGATGAAGATTAGGGGGTTACTTTAGATTTTTTTTATAATAGCAGAGGTGAGTAATTTATTTAGGGGGCTACTTTATTAGTCTATCTTTATAATGACAGAGATGGATAATTTATTAAGAAAGATAACAGATCCAATGACTACTATGATTAGAGTTGTCGGATTGATGGCCAGATATTTATGATTTTTATGAGAATTTTTTGAATTTCTCTATATTTTTGGAGTGTCCACCTAGGATCTTAGGTTGCTTCACCTGGAGGCTTCAAAAGAGCCTCCAATTAATAATAATTAGTAATAGTAAGATCTGACTTAAAGCAAAAATAAAATATCATATATTTTGGAACATTGGGAGACCGAACACAACCACTTATAGGATCTTCTCAAGGCGTCTAGAGACATCTAGAGAACAAAACAAGATGAGAGTTAAGTTAAACTATTAACTTCTTTTACTAGAAGTTATCATTTTTTTGCGAAAGAGAGGCTCTAGCCTAATTGTTAGAGCACCTAAGTAGTATGCACAATAGGTTTAGGTTCAACTCCTCGTGTGCTATTCATCAGACCTAAGTTCAACTCCTCGTGGAAGCAAATTAAAAATGGATCTAGATTAAATAAATTTATACATAAAAAATAGGTAGGAGCCTCCCTTCTAACTTCAGTCAAAAAAGGTATCATTCTAATTAGAGATGGCTAATTAAGAAGGGCATTTTTTGTTTCGATCAATTCTTGCAGTGGTACGGTTGGAGAGGACCATATGTGTGCACCTAGTAATTAGCCAAGGCAGTAGTCATGTGTATTGAGACATGGATGGAGAAGGTGACTGGACCACAACAAGAGTCCTTTGCCTCTACGTGGAAGCCTGTGACGCCGGATGACCAAATCACACTAATTTATCCTCAATCTATAAGGTGGCTGTTGTTACGTGTGAGCGAATGTTTGCATCCGACAACCGATCGAGCTAGTCACGGGGGAATAACCACATTAAATACCAGCAGCACTATCTAATCTTGCGTAACTAGGGTTCCTAAATCCAAATTTAATCAAACCCTAGCAAGCTAGCTAGTAAACAGCACACCCATGCAAGCTACCAACGAACACGAACAAAAGCAAAAGATCTGACAGAGACCCTGATCGACCGATCGTGCTAATAATAGCGAACACGCACGCACATCCATCACAGGCAGCTAGCAGCTTGTAGTGATGACAAAGCTAATTAAGCTACATATTATTCGTTCCGCTAACCCAATAACCCACCATCGATCGACCATCAGCGCACTGCGGCTGCGAAAGCAGCTGTAGTCACGAGGCACGCGATCGGATGCTATTAATTAGCGAGACGTTGCGATCCGGCCGTTGGATGGCGGGGCCGCCGGAAAGCTGCTGCGCGGCGCCACTACTTGAGTCGATGGCTTGATCCGACGACGTGCCCCTCGCTCCTCGCAATCAGTGACCAGGGGATTGACGTGGACGCGATTATTAGGAATGTGGAACGAATGAACTAGCGCGGAAGGAAACATTGGCGTGTGGCTCGCCGCAAACCCAAGCGCGGGTATGCAGGGGAGAAATCGGCGGCGAAGGAGGTTTATTGGGAACCGGCGGCGATAGATGTCGTTATTGACTTGTAGTAGTATAAAAAGGAAAAAAATGGAGGGGTATAAACTTTACCATAAGTATAGGGATATTATGACCGGTAACATTTAGCATTAACAGTTGTAAGTGATAGAAAATAATGATGAAAACCATGAAAAAAAATAGGTTGGTATATATAGGTCCTCTTCCCAAGTTCCCATGCATGCATGAATTCCTTATATGGTGCTATTCGAATATGGTACTTTAATAATTTTGTAAATACTTTCATAATTCACCTGACCACCGCATTAGCTCTTGTTTTGTTGAAAGAAATTAAAGGACTTAAGAGAACTAGAGCTTGGAATACTCTTCCGTTCTGCGAATTGCCATGGATACAAGAGGATGGGACGGGAGAAGTGAGGGGCGCTGAGCCGGCAGATCAGTCAGAAAAAAAATATGTAAATAAGTTTTCACACATATATACATACAAGAGTAAAATTAATGCACTGTCGGTCCTTGAACTTGGTGTAGGTTGTCATCCCGGTCCTAAACTTTCAAAATGCAAATTCAGATCCTCAGACTTGCTAATCGTATCACATGGAGTCTACATCATTATTTTTAAGTTATAAAGTGGAAGTGTTTCAACTTATGTGGAGCTTAAGTGCGGGTCCAAATTTTATTTTTGAAATTTCCTGCTCAACTCTTATATTTTCTTTTTTTTCAAAAAAATTTATTTCAGAACTTTATGTTCTTTTCCAATATTTATCCTTTTTATTTTCAAATTTTTTACAAATTATATGAATTTCTTATTTTACAAATTTTATGCAAATCTTCTGTATTTGAATATATTTGTACAAGTAAATTGTTATAAATTATTTATGCATATATTTTTTATTTAAACAAATTAAATAACTTTTGATTTAGCTTAAACAGCTAGGATTTGGATCTCACGTGATATCATTAGCAAGTTTACGGATCTAAATGTGTATTTTAAAAGTTTGGGGACGGAGATAACACCTGAGCCAAGTTCAAGGACCGCCGGTGCATTTTACTCTAAATACAAATCATCGTATAGAACTCCGATGGGCAAAAGTCAATGACCTGTAAAGATTTACGGAATGGACGACCTTCCAATACCTTATATATGTTGTGTCGTCCACTAAACTTCAAATATGATACCTCGAGAAACGCACCTGAGTCAAATTATTGGACGGTGATACGTGCAACCAGCCATTGTGTGGTATGATAACAGATGGCGTTTCAACTAGCATTGAAATCTGTCAGAAATATTTGTGATAGCAGACTTATTTCGACGACCGCTTGTAACATCTCGTTAGTATTGACTTTTTTTTCACATAGTGTTTAGTGGAGTGACCAACAATTTTGTTAGCATATTTTATAGCACTCCCAACAGTTTTGGCGAATTGCCAACAACATAAGTATGATTTCTAGCATGTCTGATAGTTTTGGCAAATTACCAATAAAATAATATCTAGAAACTCAGTATCCATAGTTTTGTAGCTTAGTTGACGGAATGTATTATGAATGGCTGGCCACTTTTTTAAAATGCGGGAAAGCTAAGAGAACTGAGCTCAATCAGTCCAATTTCTTATTGTGAAACCTGTCCAACCGGTGAACCGAGTTTAAGTCATCAATTCGGTATGGGTGCTCACAATTTTTTAGTTTTATTTTAGGAATTACTAGCGCTAAGATCTGTCGATCCTGTTTCTGGAATGTTTCTGGAATGTGCTCGTAGGTGCAAGGTGCGTGTGTATGTTCATATGAATGAGTGTGCATGTATATATATGATCGCTTGCGTATCTCCTCAATCCATGGTGGAAAACGACATATACATAAGCAGGGAAAAAAGGTTTTTAACTTTTTATTGCCTTGAGTGTAGGTTGGTCAAGACCTACTTCGAGATTTTTCATTGGCTTGCTTATTTTAGCCGTTTCTTCTTTTTTCCCCCTGTATTGGCTACATGTACCTTACTAGTGCAGAGGCTGGGACCTTATTTCATGCTAAAGTAAATTGAAGCTTCTTTTTCGTAATAATCATATCCTTGGATTGTTTGTGAAGCAATTAAATTGCTATTTATAATCTGACTATAACGCCATGCTTTGATTGATTGAGGGGACATTTTTTTCATGGCACTGAGAGTTCACCACCGAAATTTTTTTTGATTAATATAATTTGTTTGCCTTAGCTACTTCTAAAAATAAAATGCACAACAGTTACCAATACCCACTGAGTCATAAGTACTATACCATACACAATATATTCGTCACTGATCTAGATATCTTCTCCTCATTCAATACAACATACTCCCTCTCTAAAGTTACAACATAAATTTAATTTACAATACAATTATAACTAAATTTCATTTACAAAATTCTCAAACCTGCAACTAAGATCTCCACGTCTTACAAAGTCTTTGCTACCTCTTGTATTCTACAGTTACAACCAAAATTCTATTTACAAAATTTGCAAACCCGCAATTAAGGTCTCCACGTCTCCATCATCGCTTCCTCGATCCACTTAATCCCCATCTCCACATTCATTGTATACCGTGCCCACCTCCAAACATAGTTTACGCTAATACTACTCATAGGGCATCCACTGGACCAGCTCAAGCTGGCGCACCAACAGCGCCCCAGTTTCTAGTGTATTATGAATGGTTGGCCACTTTTTTAAAATGTGGGAAAGAGAACTGAGCTCAACCAGTCCAATTTCTTGTTGTGAAACCTGTCCAACTGATGAACCGAGTTTAAGTCATCAATTCGGTATGGTTACTCACAGTTTTCTAGTTTTATTTTAGAAATTACTAGCGCTAAGATCTGTCGATCCTGTTTCTAGAATGTCTTCATAGGTGCAAGGTGCGTGCGTGTGTTCATATGAATGAGTGTGCATGTATGTATATGATCGCTTGCATATATCCATGGTGGAAAATGACATATACATAAGCAGGGAAAAAAGGTTTTAACTTTTTATTTCCTTGAGTGTAGGTTGGTTAAGACTTCGAGATTTTTCATTGGCTTGCTTATTCTAGCCTGGGTTTCTTCTTCTTTTTTCCCCTGTATTGGCTACATGTACCTTACTAGTGCAGAGGCGCTGGGACCTTATTTCATATTAAAGTAAATTGAAGCTTCTTTTTCGTAATAATCATATCCTTGGATTGTTGGTGAAGCAATTAAATTACTAGTTATAATCTGACTATAACGTACGCCATGCCTTGATTGATTGAGGGGACATTTTTTTCATGGCACTGAGAGTTCACCACCGAAAAGAAATTTGATTTTGTAAAACACCACTTAAAAGTTATTCCATTTCTGAGCGATAATAAACATGTTGATTCACTTTACCAACAAGTGTAACCTCTGAATGTAAACAAAATTGGTCTAGTGGATCAAGTATCAACTCGAAATGAACACAAGGTACTATGATAAGAACAAATAATAAATTATCGAATACAATTAATTAGCACATTCAGTCTAGACAGAACAAATAATCAATTATCAAACACGATAAAATCAAACTAACTCATTCTTCACCGATCGATTTGGCGACGAACCAGACAACACGGGGGAGTTTTTCTCCTACGGTTGAAAGCGAACAAAGAGGTACCATTATTAGGGCGATGATCATGCATGCAATGCAACGGATCTAGTTAGCCAGTTCACTTCACCAGGTGAAGTTCACCTCAAGAGATTCCCACCCATTAACCAGCATTGGGCATGCCACAGTCGTGGTTGAGAAAATGTGAATCCCTTCGACACTTGGAGACGACTCTCGACAGATATGATATGATAGGACACACAGATAGATAGCCTCCGAATGTCTTGACGCCGATGTCGATCGAGCGCTAGCGCATTTATTTAAAAAGAAGGTGTAGTATGTGCAATGCATGGGAAAGGCCGGTCGACGACGACGGAATGGAGCAATCAAGAGTTTATTGCTCTGCTTGTTGTACGAACACCAAACTGAACTTATTATTCCGATGGTGACATCGATCGATTCTGAAGCGCCGGCGGCGTTGTCAGGATCGACGAATACGGCTCCTGCTATGTTCACAGCAGTGTGCAGGATACGTTACGTACGTACACCAACTAAACCTAACTACTAGTGTAGGGAATTAACCTTGTAATTGACTGGTCGAAAAAATGGAGACGAGGACCGAGGCTTGCATTGCTCGGCTGGTAGACGGCACCATCTAGCGCATCATATTATCACCAAACATTGTAGCTAGGTTTGAAGTTTGAACTCCAAGTTCCCAGGGAGAAAAGAAATGAGTTGAATTGGTGAATAAACTAATAATAGGTGTATGCAGCATGTGGCTTTTTTTTCTGTCAGATAACAATGAATGAAGATTCCGCCGTTTCAACCTCGAGGATGATTTCTCAAATGGGTGTGGAGACTTTTTGAGCAAAAAGAAAATGATTTATGCTGTCAATTCCTCGGGAAAAAGTATATCAGAAATAAGCCTTTGCTAAGCAGTAAAAAGGATTCTGGCTCCCAGTTTTGGAGGGGGATTCAAGCTATAAAACAGAAAATCAGGTTTGGGTTAGCTTTCAGAGTTCAGGATGGAAACAACACCATGTTTTGGGAGGATGTCTGGCTGGGGACGGTTCCTCTTAAACTTGAATACCCATCTCTTTTCTCTTGCTGCAGAAAGAAGGAAGCTAAAGTGAGTGATTTCTGGAATGATGAGGAATGGAATATACCCTTTTGCAGATCTCTTGGCCCTGAGGATGTGAGAGCTTGGGAGAGTCTAATGAGTTACCTGGACAATATTCACTTGCAAGATGGCAAGGATGTGCCGGTCTGGATTCTGGAGAAATCTGGCAATTACACCACTAAATCAATGTACAGATTCTTCTCCCATAGCGGTGTAACTAACAAACGGATGAAGACACTTTGGAAATCTAAAATCCCCATGAAGCTCAGAGTTTTTATGTGGCTAGCGATTCAGGGGAGATTACAAACAGGAGTAGCGCTTAAGCAAAAGAAATGGAAGGGGAATCCACACTGCCATATTTGCGGAAGGCTAGAAACTGTTGATCACATACTCTTCCAATGTCTGCCGACTAGATTTATCTGGACTTGCTTTAAAGAAATTTTGGGGTGGGAAAGAATTCCAACAGGGCTAAATGATCTCTTTGATCATTGGATCTATTTGGGGTGTACTAACTATCATCTAAAACTCTTTGTGTGCTCCATCGTGAATTGGGTGCTTTGGATAACTAGAAACAATTCAAGAATTCAGAAAAAGTTTCCTGTGTCTCCAATGACAATTCTTTATAAAATTGACCTTTTATTGCAGAGATGGGACAAGATCAAAGAGTAGCGCTGTTGGGGATACCCTACTAAGACAACCTGACCGGGACAAGATCGAAGAATACCGGAGGGGGGCTGGGGTTTGGCTGGAAAGTTTTGAAGCTGCCAGGGTGACTTCTTCTGACGATGTCTGGTGTTGATTTTCATAGTTTACAGGCTGCGTCCTGTCTCTTTACAAGCCGAGTGTGGCCTTCTGTTTTGTTTCTATGTGCACTGTCAGTGCTAGTTGGTATCCCCAACAGCTACTCATGTAACCCAAAACCTTTTGGCTTTCTATAAAAGCTGGTGATCTGTCTTAAAAAAAAAACCTCGAGGATGACTCAATCCACGATTATTATAAGTATCAGCAAACGCTACACGATCACGTTTGTTGTAAAACACACGTATCTAATGCTGAAACTAAATGGTCATCCATGAGAAGAGCAAAAAATGCATTGTAGACTCCTCCAACATTTAGCGCGCATAAATCAACAACTCTTTTTGGTCGTCACTGCTTTACAATTGGGTCCAAAATCAGAACTAGCAGGTTATCCTAAATAGAATTTGTAGAAATTTGTTTGAATGACGTTTATCAAATACAACACCATTTCTTCCGAGCCAAATTGCCCAACAAAAAGCTGATGCCCTGTCAATAAGTTTAGATCATGCCCCCCCCCCCCCCCCCCCCCCCCTGGGCCATTTATTAAATATGTCATCTACATTCAGAGGTGGAGCAATACCAAATATAATATGTATAGAGTGCCATAGAAACTCATTATAGCAACAATTGCAAAAGAGATTTGGATAGCTGCAAGGTTTATTTGCTTCTATATATTACAATTTCCTCCTGGCTGTGTGCGGACACAAGGTTGGATACTTTTTCATTTTCTAAAAAAACATAATTTCTCCTAGCTAGGTTATCTTTCTTTTAATAATGCTTCTTTTTAATACCGCATGAATATCTTAATCTTCCTTGGTAATTTCATCTGCCAAATTTCCTATGTAAGCCTAACTCGATTATTGAAAAGGTCCTAGCTATATATATATACATGGACTTAACCACATGAAGGTTTCCATCTGTGTGACCATTTAAGAGCGCTCTTCGTTTTTTTTCCCAAACGTGCAGGAGAGATGCGTATATTATATTAAGATTAAGAAGGAGAAAAAAGATTCGAAAACATGTACAACAAACTAATTATAACACTACACCCACTCAATTGAACTAGAGACATCCCAATAACCTCGACGTAGAGCAAAAGCTTCCTGAGCTTATTAGCCTCCATTTGGCTCAAGGGCAGCGAGATAAGACAAGCCCCGAGACCCTCATGCTCTTCTGAAAGAAACATTAAGTACATCAGCCAAACCCTGATAACATTCCCGGCCCTCAAAAGGAAAAAGACCCTGATAACACGCGCAAAAATTTAGCTATATTAACTAATTAATCTCGATCGATGTCACGCACCCTGTACATGGATAGCACAAGCATAGGTAGCCTACATCTCCAGTCGCCATACACCCGTTGAGTGCAGGCTTGTCCAAAAGTGATCTATGCTGGACGGTTGACGAAGAGAGAGACACCCCGGTTGCCCGGGCCAACTCTACACCACCACCCATCGATCGATCCTACCAGCTGCAGGCAGCAAGCAAGCAACCAACCAAACAACAGGAGGGGTTTATTGGAAATGTGTTAGCTTTGGTTAGCTTAGTTTAGTTTATTATCTCGCATGCAGATTCGATGCAGGAGTTCTTTCTTGCCAAGGAATTAATGCTAGCTACTGACGAGGACGTCGTCAATGGGCGTCCCTGTCACAACGAACGAAGCTGGAATTCTGGATGCAATATTCTGATGGACGATGAGGGATCATATCGGAGCTCTCTCTCTCGGCGACCATATGCATGTATGAAGCGATCGAACGCTGTGAACGAACTGCACACATCCAAGAAAAAAAGAGACGGGTACAATGATTAGCTAGCGTGCTCCATGATTGATCCAAACATCGCCAGGGGCTGGATGGGACGGGAAGGGCGAGCACGGGCGCTCGATCGGGTACGTACGTGTATAAAATGTGTACCACAAAATCTTACGCCTAGCCGCCGTCTTAGCTTAGACGACGACTCACTGGGAAGCGAATCACTCCCTTAAGACGTTAGTCAAAATTAAAGACTTCTCTAACAAACGAATTAAGCCTTGTTTAACTTCAAATGGAAGAAGTAGTAGTGCTATACTGTACGTACAGTATGTAGTTCTTACTTCTTAGGTACTAGTTGTGGTTTGAGTTGTTTGGGGGTTTTACTGTTTTAATTACTAGGTCTTATAGTGTCTCACGACAGCCACACTATGTGTAGATTATTATATTCTTACATGCACAACTACTTCCTTACAATTGTCTCGATTGTTGTTGTTGTAGCTGTTGGATTGATCTCTAACCCTAAGGTCCAAAGGTCTTAGCCCTGGATCCGTGCCCTGATCGGGGGCGCCCAACCCAACACCGTGTTGGTGGGCCCCCGTCGCCAGCGCCACAATAAATAGAAGGTGGGGGCCGGGGGGCATGCACGTCGAGATTCACCGTGCCCCGACTCCCCACCTACACGCTAACCCTAGACCGATCGAGAGGGGTGGTGCTGCGGCGGGGGGAAGCTCCATCAGCGCTGCACTGCACCGGCCATCGCCGCCCAGCGCGGATCCGCCCCGACCCGACACTGCGCGACGCTGCCTTGAGCAGAGTCCACCAACGAACGTGATGGCGTCGTCATCCGAGCAAGGTAAACTACCCTATCTTTCCCTCTCGACTTGATCTGGCACATGCGCACGCACACGCGCACCAGTGTTCATCTTAGAACTAGACTAACATAGAAAACCCGAGTCGATCCCGCATCTAGTGATCCCGGATTAGACCTAACAATGGTACCAGAGCCATCTAGATTAGTGGTTTTGACTCGGAAGAAGTAGAAAAAGGACAGAGGAATCGAGCAAATAGAGAAATCAGAAAGCAAATTGAGAAAGAAATCAAACAGAGCTCGAAACCCTAACCCTAACCCTAGATCTACCCGCCCCGACTTACCTGGCCCTTCTTCCTCCTCTAGTCCTTCTTGCTTTCTTCTCTTCTCCTTCTCTTCCCTCTGCCGTTTCCCCTTTTCCCGTACCCCAGAGATCCCCTCGACGGAGCCGCGCGCGAGACGCACGTGACTCCGGCGAGGAGGCGCATAGGGCACAGATCTGCTTTGTGTGGATGCACACTGAGCCGAGAAAACAAAGAGAAAGGGTACTGGAGAGCAGATCCGGCCATGGCACGGCCGCCGGCGTCGAGGACGAACGCGACGGCGCAGCCTTTGGCCGGAACAGAGAAGAGAGGGAGAGGGCGAGGGAAACAAGATAGAGAGAAGGAGAGGGAGAGGAGGCGAGCTAGATCTGGCTCGCCGGCAGGTGGCCGGCGGCCATGCCGTGCGTCGCGCCGGAGCTCAAGCCGGCGACGGCGGCGACGGTCAGAGGCGAGGAGAGAGCAAGGCGAGAGAGCCAGGCGAGAGAGTGAAATGATCTAGGGTTTCCGTCGGCGTCGCCCCGGCCGCGAGGTTTTTATACCTCCCGAAACGCGCGCTCAGCCGTCCGATCGACGTCGGGGGGGGGGGGGGGGGGGGGTTGGGGCGGTGTGGGCCGAATTCGCGGCCCAGGCCCAGGTTGCGGCCTGTTAAGCCGCGGGCCGCACAGTAGCGGGCCGTTTTCTCGAGTGGGCCGGGCCGCAGAGGCGATTTTGGGCTGCATAGTAATGGGTTGCACAGTGTTGGGCTGCACAGTGCTAGATTTTCAGCCCGTTTCGCAGATGAACAGTAAAATTTGATTTTTTTATTCTGTTTTTGAAGCAAATTTGAATGATTTTGCACAGAATTTGATCTCTTTTCATTTTGAACCAAAGGGATAAATGTTTAGAGAATAGGAATACAGATTTTCACAGATCTTTCTTCAAAATAGAATTATTTTATTCATGTTTCCGCTGCACAGATAATTATTTTGACTTGAATTTAAATTTGAACCAAAGGGATAATTTAAATTTCGAGTCACAGATTATTTCCGATTAAATTATAATGTTGTTATTTTCTGACCAAAGTTGATGATAATAATATTATGATTTCACAGATTATTTTTCAGATTAAATTATAATGTTGTTATTTCTGACCAAAGTTGATAATAACAATATTATGATTTTTATGCATTCATCATTACTATCATAATGTTTTCACTTGAGCTAACCTATTTCAGCTGGTTTTCCTATGATGGTTTCCATCAAAGATATTCCAATTTTGAGAAGCGACAACTACAATGAATGGTATAAGAAGTTGGATCTCTTCTTTACCATGGCTGAGCTAAATTGGGTCCTTTCTGCACCGGTTCCAGTAGAGCCTGAGAGGCCGGTCAGAGGGGATGATGTTACAGATGCTTCTTGGAAACAAACTGAGCTCGCCTACAAGGCGAGCAAACAGAGGTATGACGCTGATCATGCCAAATGGCTCCCTGCCAACAAAAAATATTTGGCAGTGATCAAGAACACTATAGAGCCTGCCATTCTGGGGGCAATCACAGATTTTCCCACTGTCGTTGAGTACCTTGACAAGATAAGGAGTCAGTACACTGGCTCCTCAAAGACTTATGCTACCCAGTTGATCAAACAACTGGTTACAGAGAGGTACTTGGGAGGTGGGATAAGAGAGCACATTCATCGCTTGGTGAACATCAACAACAAGCTTAAACCAATGGATATAGAGTTCAAACTAGAACACATAGTTCATTTGGTCTTTGCTTCGTTGCCAAAAGAGTTTGACAACTTTGTTGTCAATTACAACATGAACCCTGAGAAATGGGACATAGAAAAGACCATAGCGATGTGTGTTCAAGAAGAAGAGAGAATAAAGACAGCACATGGTGGATCCATAAACTATGTGAATAAGAAAAGAAATAAGAAAGATATTCCCTCCTCATCAAAGGGAAAGGGACCCCAGTTGGCTCAGCAGCATAGACCCAAGTTTGGGCAAGCTATAGTGGAGAAGGATCAGTGCCTTCACTGCAAACAGAAGGGACACTACAAGACAAATTGTCCCGACTACCTAAAGATGATCATGAAGAAACGAGGTGAGAACATTATCTCATTTGTAGATGAATCCTTGTATAAAGATTATTCGAAATCTACTTGGTGGATTGACTCAGGAGCAACAATTCATGTTGCAAACTCTTTACAGGGATTCCGTTCAACGAGAACTACGGGAAGAGGCGAAAGCAGAATTAAAGTCGCAAATGGAGTCGAGGCAGATGTTGAGGCGGTGGGAGACCTCCTCTTAGAGCTCGACACAGGCTTTAATTTATTACTTAAAGATGTATTTTATGTTCCCGCAATACAGAGAAACTTGATAAGTGTGTCTCGTCTAGATGACGATGGATTTGAATGTCGTTTTGGAAACGGCATGTGTGTAATAGAATTTAATGATGCAGTTGCTACTATTGCTTTCAGAAGAAATGATCTTTATTTATTATCGCTACGTGAAAGTGTGAATTCCGTATGTGATGTGAATGCGACTGTGTCTGCAACCACAGATAATAACAGAAAACGAAAGAGAACTCAAGACACGTCGTCAAAATTATGGCACTGTCGTTTAGGCCATATTTCGAGGGGGAGAATAGAGAGGCTGGTTAAGAATGAAATTCTACCTCCTGTTGAGTTCTCAGACTCAGACAAATGCATTGATTGCATTAAAGGAAAATATGTAAAGGTAACAAAGAAAAATGCTGAGCATAGTGCAGGTATTTTAGAATTAATTCACACAGATATCTGCGGTCCGTTCTCAGTTAAAAGCATAGATGGTTATGACTTTTTCATAACATTCACAGATGATTATTCCCATTATGGATATATTTATCCAATAAAAGAGAAATCAGAGGCGTTAGATAAATTTAAAGAATTCAAGGCTGAAGTTGAAAATCAGCACAATCTAAAGATAAAAGTTGTCCGTTCTGACCGTGGAGGGGAATACTACGGTCGGCATACCCCATACGGACAGGTTCCAGGACCTTTTGCGAGGTTCCTCACAGAACAAGGAATAGTAGCCCAGTACTCTATGCCGGGCGATCCTTAGCAGAACGGAGTAGCTGAAAGACAGAATCGTACCCTGATGGATATGGTACGAAGCATGATCGGCTATTCTACGCTACCAGTGAGTTTATGGATGGAGACGTTGAAAACCGCTGTCTATATTCTCAACAGAGTACCCAGTAAAGCGGTGCCTAAAACACCGTATGAGCTGTGGACAGGAAGGATACCCTCACTGAATCACCTACGGGTGTGGGGGAGTCCTGCTGAGGCAAAGATATTTAACCCGAACATTGGGAAATTGGATCCCAAGACAGTGAGTTGCCATTTTATTGGTTATCCAGACAGATCAAAATGATATCGTTTCTACTGTTCAGACAGATTTACAAAGTTCGTAGAAATGAGACATGCTACCTTCCTAGAAGAAGAGATGATTCGGGGAAATACAGCAGTTCGAAAGATTGTTCTAGAGGAGAAGCGGGTATGCGCACCTACTCCAATGATTCAGGAACCGTTTTTCTCACTGCCTACTGAGACTGCGTCGGCGGTACGAGTTACTGCGATGCCAGTTCCCGAGTTGATCCCTTCTGTGGCGACACAGAATGAAAATGTGGAACCTGTCCTTTAGGATCCTATAGATAATAACATTGCCACAGATCAGGGGGAGCCATCACAGGCTCCAGCAGAGAATATTTGAGTAGAAGAGGCTCCTAGGAGATCTCAAAGAGAAAGAAGATCAGCTATTCCCGCTGATTATGAAGTGTATAACACAAAAGAGTTTCGAATGGAAGATGATCCCGTCTCATTCGAAGAAGCCATGAGAAGCAGACATTCATCTAAATGGTTTGAAGCCATGGAAGATGAAATGAAATCGATGAGTAGCAACCGAGTTTGGGACCTAGAAGAAATTCCTGAAGGAGCCAAAACAGTAGGCTGTAAATGGGTCTACAAGACAAAATGTGACTCCAAAGGGAATATAGAAAGATACAAGGCTCGTCTTGTGGCAAAAGGATTTACATAGAAGGAAGGAATAGATTATAATGAGACCTTTTCTCCAGTCTCATGTAAAAACTCCTTTAGAATAATTATGGCTTTGGTCGCACATTTCGATCTGGATTTGCACCAAATGGATGTAAAGACGACATTCATAAATGGGGATCTGGAAGAAAGAGTTTACATGGCACAACCTAAAGATTTTGTCATAAAAGGAAAAGAAAATATGGGATGTCATTTAAAGAAATCCATTTATGGGTTAAAGCAAGCTTCAAGACAGTGGTATTTGAAGTTTAATGAGACTATAAAGAGGTTTGGGTTTACAGAGAATGTTGAGCATAATTGCATTTATACAAAATTCCAGAAAGGGAAATATATTTTTCTGATACTGTATGTGGATGACATTCTGCTAGCGAGTAGTGATGTAAGTCTATTATTAGAAACAAAAGAATTCTTGTCATCGAATTTTGACATGAAAGACCTCGGTGAAGCCTCATTTGTGTTAGGGATTGAGATTCACGGAGATAGAAGAAATGGGGTACTAGGTTTGTCACAAGAGACATACCTACAAAAGATTCTAGAAAAATATAGTATGCATGCGAGTAAGCCTACTCCTGCTCCGATAGTCAAGGGTGATAGATATGGAGACTTTCAGAGTTCCAGAAATAAATATGAAAAAGAACAGATGAAAACTGTTCTGTATGCCTCGGTAGTCGGAAGTTTACAGTATGCTCAAGTGTGCACACGCCCTGACTTAGCCTTTGTCACTAATGTGCTTGGCAGATTCAGAAAGGTCCAGGTCTAGAACACTGGAAACTTGTAAAGAAAGCCTTGCGATATGTGAAAGGCACAAAAGGCCTCATGCTAACATACAGAAGAAGCGATTCTTTAGAGATTAAAGGATACGCAGATTCAGACTTTGTGGGAGATGAAGATGATAGAAAATCTACGACGGGTTACATCTTCACTCTCGCAGGGGGAGCTATATTGTGGAAAAGCTCTAAACAATCGGTCACAGCAACATCGACGATGTATGCTGAGTTTATAGCATGCTACGAGGCCTCCGGGCAGGTAGAATGGTTAAAGAAATTTATACCTGGCTTAAGAGTGGTGGACAATATAGAAAGACCACTAAAGATGTACTGCGATAACCAGCCAGCAGTGTTTTATGCTCATAACAACAAGAAGAGCACGGCTACCAAGTCGATACAGATAAGATTTTATTCAATAAAAGATAGAATTCAGGATCACACCATAAGTCTCGAGCATATAAGAACAAAAGATATGCTTGCGGATCCGCTAACGAAAGGCCTACCATCCAGAGTGTTCATGGAACACGTAGCCGACATGGGAATGAGGTACAGCCTATGATCTCTAGATAATAGAGGCCCAAAAGGATTATAGAATCTATTTCTGAACAGAGGCATGTATTGTGGCTATTGATTCTATCGGCAGTTGCGCGTGACGATGAGATATGCCCTATACATAAATCTGTGATGAGATAAGGAAAATAGAGAAGTAAAAGAAAAAGATAATGTGAGATCAAGGGGGAGATTGTTGGATTGATCTCTAACCCTAAGGCCCAAAGGTCTTAGCCCTGGATCCGCGTCCTGATCGGGGGCGCCCAACCCAACACCGTGTTGGTGGGCCCCCGTCGCCAGCGCCATAATAAATAGAAGGTGGGGGCTGGGGGGCACGCACGTCGAGATTCACCGTGCCCCGACTCCCCACCTACATGCTAACCCTAGACCGATCGAGAGGGGTGGTGCTACGGCTGCGGGAAGCTCCACCAGCGCTGCATTGCACCGGCCATCGCCGCCCAGCGCGGATCCGCCCCGACCCGACACTGCGCGACGCTGCCTTGAGCAGAGTCCACCAACGAACGTGATGGCGTCGTCATCCGAGCAAGGTAAACTACCCTATCTTTCCCTCTCGACTTGATGTGGCACACGCGCACGCACACGCACACCAGTGTTCATCTTAGAATTAGACTAACACAGAAAACCCGAGTCGATCCCGCATCTAGTGATCCCGGATTAGACCTAACAGTAGCACTCTCGTCCAAGGGCTAGAAATACCTTTGGATATTGAAATCCTGTATATGGTGACACGAACCTGATAAGCTGCTAGCTGCTAGCTCGGCCACCACACGCGCGCGCTGCTCCGATCCCATCGGCCATCCGCGCCAGCGTGGTGCCGAAACCCTCGCCGTCCGCCTCCCCCCACAAATAATTGTGTCGCCGGAAGGGGGCTCGCTCTCGGTTTCGATCTCGCCTGGTTGTCTGCGTCTAGCCCCTTTCTGAAATGTATCGTGTACTACGGCAGCTAGCAGCTGTGCTGCCGCCTGCTAGCTGCCGCGTCGTCCTGATCGACCGGTCCAACACAATTAGGCACCGGATCATTGTGGATTGATTACGTACGCTCATCTCTTTGCATTATGTGTGCTCCCTGATTGGGTGTCTAGGCTTTGGAGGGAAATATAAACCAATCATGAGACGACGTATAATGGAAGTGATCGAGCAATAATCGGATTGTGGCTAATTTGCTCTCGCTGATAAAATACTAATAACCTGTTTCTTCCCAATTCTGTGTTTGCTGAGTGTTCTAGGGATAGGGACTAGTGTTTGTTTCTTTGTTAGTAATAACCACGCATATATGCATATATGGCCGCTTCAGATTATTGAGGGCCTTGCGTTATATTAACAGAAAAGATTATTGAAGGGCCAGCCTCGTGGCCTAGTGTATATATCGGGTTTGCTATTTTCTATTGTATCGTATTCCTATGTAGAATCTAGCATAATAGTAGGATTGTGAAGGTACTTTTGAAGAAAAATCTGTATAAGCAAGTTATCTGTCCAAAAAGAATGATCAATATTTTTTATATAATAAAAGCTTTATTTTTTTAAGAACCTTACATTAATAAATTCATTGACAATTAAATTTTTAAAGTTCAATGGATACAATTCCTCATGACCTCACCTGAAGGATATCTTATCTTACTATTACTAACTAGAGCTTCCTATTAAAACCTCCACGTTAATCCTCATTAGACGCATTAGAAAAAACAAAATCTTAAAAGTTCTCTATAAATCAGAAATATCTGGCCATCAACCCACTACATTCTAATATTATAGCCATATTGGATCCGTTATATTCTTTAAAAAATTACTCACCTCGGATGTTATCAAAATAACTAAAGAACAACCCCCTAATCTAACTTTGACACTACTCACTAGATAACTTTTATCCCTATTCTGCCACTAAAAAACTCATATCCTTTACATGCCATTGTCCATAAATTCTAATATCTTCCATGCCAATATGGACTTGATTCCGGTAGTCTTCGCTAACAGACAGCTCAGAAGGACACATTTGCCCTTACCCTTACTTGGATGTGAAATACACTGATCCTTTTACACCACCAATTGTCTTAAAGTAATCTGCACATAAATGCGAATGACACACAAGGAATTTTCTTTATTTATAATGGTCGAGCTTTAGAACCAAATCTTCCTTTCCTTGTTCGCAGAAGTTACGTACTCATCAACAAAAACGAGTTCAATATAATTAAATGGCAAGCAATAGGCATTGTACTTTGAGTGATAGATTATGATCAAGTGGGGTCTACACGGAGGTATCCTGCAAGCATCGTCAATGTTAAATCTGAAACAAACCTGAAAAAGACTCGAAACTGGTTCAGAAAAGCTGAAATGTTTTTGAAAGATCAAGAAGCTGAAATGTTGCTATGAAGATTTACAACATATACAATATCAGCTCTGATTTTAATGTTGTAATCTATTGCTTAGTGAGTACGGTACGGCCCCTTGCCTGTCCTACAAATAACCGCACTTCAAATTTCGCTACAAACAAAAAATGACAGTGTCCTTGAGTCCGTCCAAAGAACACAAAGGAAAGTGTAACGAGCTGGCAGTTCAATAAAAAAGGAGCTTGTACTCGACAAATAACTGTCTGATAGAGATAAATAACCGGATTCTTTAATGCTATGTCGTCTGATCTGAGATTAACAAATCATGATGAGTAAGCAAATAAAGAGGACAAGGGCGTAAGATTCTGTGAAAAAACATAAAGATCTAACGATATGCTCAAGTACACAATTGGACTAATTCTATGCCAATTTACATTTTAAAAAGTAAGGGCAGTAGATATATAGTAATACAAAAGTACATATAAGTAGGGACAAATTAAATTTCTCCGGGCCGGGAAGCCTCCGAATGCAAAAGTACTTTTAGTTTGTTTATTTTCTGAAGATTAGAGAGCACACACTTATGTTATTATGTTACCTCATCAGGTAGATTTGTATAGAGTTCCACAATAAAAAAGTTTGTAACGATTATTTTTTTTTGGTGGGACGATCAAGGCGAGCAAGCAACCAGCTGCTAGCCTGCTACCCTCCACATGCCAGGATTTGTCTTGCATAGCCCAGTTGCGCATTTTTTCTGACACTCTCTGCATCCCTGTAACGAGATTCTCGATCATTGTCGTCACGGAATTTGTCTGACAAAAGCCCAGCTGCCAGCAGCACCAGTGCCCCGCAAATGTTACGGGTCGCCCGCGTGGGTGCCATTCAATGTCGCAGAAGAGTTTCCTCGCCGCGGCCCGTTCAAATCTTTTATTTTTTCCCGACGGCCCAAAGTTTCGGCCCAGCTTCTTAGGACATCTTTCCCCCGAGTTCACTTCTCGGGAAGTTTCCGCCGAGGGCCGCCGGCTTCCGCCTGGAGGTCGTCGCCGGCAACTTCTCTCTGGTTTTTCTTCCCTGCTCCTGGCTAAGGTTTGTTCAGCTTAAGCTCTGCCCCTGGAGTCCGTTCTCCTTCCATTCCTTTTCGCCCCGGCTAGGGTTTACATTTTCTTCTCCCCCTTGTCTAAGGTTTCGTCTGTTCTTCTCGGGAAGGTTCCGACGAGGTTCGCCGGCTTCCTCCTGGAGTTCGTCGCCGGCGCCTTTTCTCCGGTTCTTCCATTCCTTTTTCGTCCTCGGCTAGGGTTGCTAGTGTTTACTTTTTTTCTTTTTTACGGGTTCTTGCGTTGTCCAATTGTTCGATCTTTTTTGTTGTCCCCCCTCTCTCTATCTCGCACTGAAATGTGGTTAGTGTTTCGGGTTCGTGCTGTTTAGGAATGCGATTTCTCAAAGTTTTGTAGATCGGTTCTCCATGGAATAGTTCCCCTCTCTCTATCTCGCACAGTCGCACTACAATGGAACATTTGTTCCATTCAAACATTTTACAAAAGGAACATTTGTTCCATTCAAACATTTTACAAAAAGAACATTTGTTCCATTTTAAAAAGGAACATTTGTTCCATTCGAACATTTTACAATGGAACATTTATCTGTAGCAAATTCTTGAAGGTTGAAGACTTCTATATGTACTTTTTTTTGTTTTCCTGCAAGCTAGAAATTTGATATATGGTGTTCGACAGACTTTTTGGTGTTCGGAAACTAAATTGTGAATCCATTTTACTTCCAAAACGGAGAGAACAGAAAACTAAAAGGAACAAATCTTTGTTCGACAGTCTGCTTGCAGTATGATTTTTTGGATAACGCGAGTTACCGGCCCAAACGTAAACCAATGTGGTGGTTGGCGGGGAGAGTGGTGGGTGGCGGGGGAGCGGGCTCAAGAAAAATTGAACGCAATAGCGGCCCAAGAAAAAAAGCGGCGGAGCGAACCCCCCTTATGCGACAGGTAGGATGGCAGTAACTCGCGTTACCCCTAATAGCGCCCATAGCGAATGGGCGAATGGTTGCCTGGCTGCAGTGGTTAGGTGGCCTAAGTAGCACTTGTTATGTGTCCTGGATTGGGAGCGAATTTCAGGCTGAGGTTAAAAAAATTCCATCACCTATCCCTGCACCAACGCACATGGAGGCAGCGGCCCGAAGGACGGCCCATTCTCACGTGGGCAATGGCCTAGGTGTCAAGCGGCCTGTGTAAGGGTGGGGGCAGGGGTTCGAAATTTTTTTTGGCCTGCGTGAGAAGACCTCTTTTTACATTGCAATGCCCGGGGGGCAGCTTGCCCCTCGCACGTTGAGTTTTTTTTCTCTAATAGCGCCCAGTGCCATGCATTCACGCACCAAATCAATGGGAGCGAACACAATCATCATAAGAGTTCCCGTCAAAAAAAATCATCATAAGAGAGCAAAACCAAACGCATTGAGCCTGACTGCTTGTTGAAAATGAGCTTGACACTTCTTGAACCGGCAAAACAAATAAAGACCAAAGATGGAGCGTTTACATGATGACGTCTAGGTACACTAACGACTAGTAGTGAACCCATCGATCTTCTCCAAGAATTCTACACCTGAAGATCAGTGCAAGTACAAGTTCCAGTGCAATTTGCAGCGCAAAAGACATGGGGGGAGGGGGCGGCATCTATCAGGAGCGCAAAGGCCATCTGGGACGTGCTCATAATTGTCTGATCGACTCATGCAGGGCTCAACTTGCAAATATTCCTGACTTGGCCTGGTCTTAAGCTAGCACCGGGAATGAAGAAGGATGCAATGCATGAGCGCGGTGGATTATTGCTTCATGCAATTTGGCTGCAACTTGGTGAGAACTGAGAAGGAAGCAGACGCCGGTCCTGTTTTTCTTTCCCGATCGACTAGAAACTGAAGTCCCGTTTCAGGTTTTACAAAAACAGGTCGGATGATCGAGAACCGGCATTGGATGGCTATTCCTTAGTTCTTCCTTGCGAGGCAAACTCCAAGTTTAGCGTCTTGTGTCGCTTATTATTTACACTACTACAGAAATAATTTGTAGCAACATCCTGTTATTTTTTCAGAGGTGGGTCAAAATGTATCCCATTTCTACAAAGGAGCAGAGTTACTGTAGCAATAGACCCACTCTTGGAAATATATCTTTAGAGGCGGGGGACGCCATCACCCGCCCCTAAAAATTGGATGTACAAGGGCAGGTGGAGCCGTCACCCGCCCCTGAAAATTACCATAAATATCTGGGTGCACCATCTTCCTCCTCCCGACAGCTCATTGCTTGCTCGGGGGAGGTGCTGCTCAAAAATTCAAAAAATAAAAAGAAGGGAAGGTTTTAATCTTGATTTCCTTAGAGTTGAGGGCTCTAGGAGGTTAGTTGATTCTAATTCCATGTCATTTCTATGCTTTTTGGTTAGTTTTAAGGCTCAAATGGTGCTCTTATCCCTCTATCTAGATGTAGATCTCTATGGGGGTCGATTTACCATTTGAGCCTCGATTTGCCACAAACTTTTGGATAAAGTTATGCTATTTTAGTTGAAGAACAAGATTATGTAATTATTTGGGCCCAACCTTTATGTTCTAGCCTCATTTCTAAGTAAACAAATTCCTAGATCTCCATGGAGGAGAGATGAGAAAGAAGAAGATTTGATTTTTTGTTCCCTATATTTAAACACATGCATGATAGTTTTTTTCCACAAAATTAATGGTGCAATAATAGGTTGTGTTTTGATTTATTTTAGTTAGTACATGTTAAATTAACTTTTTCCAATATCTACGCATAGATTTATATTTATTTAGCATTTATTTTTCCAATTATTTAAGAGCTCCTTTTAATCCGTTTAAATTATTTGTTGATATTCAGAGATGGATAGGATATGGATGTACAAAGCACGAAGGATGGATGCATATTTCCGTGGAGAACTTGATAAATTTATTGAAGCTATGGAAAACGATGCAAGAATTGAGAAGACACAGATGATACATTGTCCGTGCAAAAACTGCGAGAATATAAGAGTATTCAGTGACACAACTACAATTAGATCGCATGTGTTGGTTAGTGGTTTTGTAGATAAATACATGATCTGGAATAAACATGGTGAAGAAGCACCACCTGATCCGACAAAGAATCCACTCGATGAAATCATGCAAGACCCTAAGTTTAATAGATTGTTTGATGATTTTGATGATGCTGGGGTGATGATGAGGATGTAGGTGGTGGCTATAGTGATGGTGTCGGCTAGGGACCCATCGATGGTGGTAGTGATGATCGTAGTGGCGATGAACTTGACGATGGTGATTTTCTTAGCCAGTTGTTGCGCCACAACAAAGCAGAGCTATCAATAGGTACTGCAAAGGGATTAGCAAACTTTGAGATGGTAAAAAAATCAGCGGAGGAAAATATATACGAGCGATCAAAGGGATGTTCGAAACACTGGACCGTGCTTCGTTTTATCTTGAGCCGTTGACTCTAAAGGCTAAGCACAGTTGGTCAGATAGTAGTTTTGTCGGTTTCGGAAATGGGCGACAGCTAAACTACTCGACAACGTGTGTCGCGCATCGTGATCGGAGGTGGCCTGGCACACAATGACTCGAGGGATTATACTGGTTCAGGCGAGAACGCCCTACGTCCAGTTGGGGGTCAGTCGGATGTATTGCTCGAGCCCAGGTGCTCGTGAGGGTTGGGGAGTACAAGCTTTTCGAGTGCTAGAGAGCTAGAGTGTTCTCTCGTTGTCTGAATCTAAGGAACCTCTCTTTTATAGTTCAAAGGGGCCCCACATTACAGTAGGTTCCTTGGAGGAGAAGGCTTCTGGGAAAATATCTTTGACTCCGGCAGTCGTGCGGCTCTTGTCGTTGACGGGTCCGTCCAGGTCGTCAGTCGGCCATGGCCTTGGAAGATTGTGTGATCCCAAAATCCTAGAGGTCTCCTGGTCTTTGAACCTGGGCGCCGGGTTCGGTCAATTGCAGGGTACGGGAGCCCCAATGGATGATGCAGCCGTCCCATCGGGGGGACTGTTTTAGTGCCTAGTCCCATCTCTAGTGATGGTTTCTTGGGGGTCAAGCCGTGATGACGCCCGGCTTGATCATCAAAAAGGACCAAGCGGATGTCACAGTGGTGGTCCTCTGCGATGGCAGAGGCACAGTGGCCTACTGTTGGGCGTACGACCCCAGGAAGGCCGCGCCCACTCGGTACAGCCAAGTTTGACCCCTGCGAGGTCAAGTTTGCGTGTTCGTGACCAAGTGAGACTTTCCTTCTTGGGCGGCCTAAGGGGCAGTGAGTCAGTCGGGAGCCCAAGTGGAGGAAGAGAGGCGGCGCCCGTGGCCCTCGGCGGAGTCCGAACGGGAACACTCGGACTCGACGCCGTGGGCTGTAGAGTCTGATTCTGGGGGGAGTTTCCTAGGCGGGTCTTATGGGCCTGGACGACCCACGAATGCCGCGCGTCTTAAGGCCGCGTACGCAAGAATTTTCCCGACCTTGGTCTGACGAGGCGGGACCGCTAGTGGTCCCGGTTCTTGGAACCCAACATAGGCCCCCCGGGCGTCCTCGCGATTTGTTTAGTCGCGCGGACGATCCATCTTCGTTGGGGCAGTTAATGTTCGTGCGCGGCGTAGCGTTACATGGCGAGTGTACAGAGGGGTTACCCTTTTTCCCGTCGGTTCGTCCATGGGATCGTTGGGTCATTATGACCGTTCTGCACCGCCTGCCCCATGCTGTCCCGATGGAGGAATTAATGGGTGCCTAACTCGTTATGTCGCATCGGAGGCCTGCAGTTGTTAGACCTAGGGCGACGGGACTGCACGCGTGGTGTAGAATATTCTAGAGTAAGGGTGGGGCATGTCGCATATCTTATCCATATTGTAAAGTACTCGTACACGGATACAACTAGTCGGTACAGAAGGAAACTAGCCGAGAGTACTCAGTTAGGACTCCTAAGCTTGTACCAGACTAGGATTTCCATGTTACCCTGTCCCCCCAGGATATATAAGGGCAGGCAGGGACCCCTCAAAAGCACATCGTGCATACGCATAACCTCCAAGGCAATACAAATCATACAGGACATAGGGTATTACGCATACTGCGGCCCGAACTTGTCTAAACCCTTCTGTTCCTTGCACCATCGAGTTCCTGATCTCGGTGACACCCTAACCACAAGTCTACTACATTAGGATATCCCTAGGTAGGCTTGCCGGTAAAACACCGACAGCTGGCGTGCCAAGTAGGGGTGCTCATCAAAGATCTACCGGCGAATTCGATGGCAACTTTCAGCTTCACTAGCGCCGTGCCCCCTGCGGGCACAACTTTCGTCTTCGGCTCCTGGGTGTGTGTCTCTGATGGCACAGGCGACTTCCGTCGGCACCTCATCGACTACAAGCCGGAGGCATCTGCAGCAACACCATGCAGCGTTCTCGACGAGTTCGTTGACAACCTCGACGAGATGCTGCTCCCTGACCTCGCCAGGGAGATCGAGAAGCTGTCTGTTTTCGACGCGACTCCGACTTGTGCTGCATCAAGCTTCCTCGGATCGGACTCGACTCTATCTGAGGAACAGTGTAACCGATTCTCCTTCGGGTTACGCAATACAGCGACAGGTATCGCAACGAAAGGCCTGAGCAGATCTCTGAGGATGAGCACACCGCTGATGCCGCCAACGAGTCCGCTCAGGACTGTGAGGCCCGCAGGCTGCGCAACAGGAAACGTGCCAAGCGCAGAAGGGACGCCAACGATCAGCGCGCACGGATTTAATGCGACCTCGACGCTGAGGTCACAACAGCACAGGACACCGGGTTCAACACTCCTGCCGCCAACATTGCCGGTATAACCGCAGTGTTAGCTAGCAACCCCGACCCGCAAGTCTAGACCACTGTTCGCAAAGCACAACGGGCACTGTTGCAGATCAACCAGCAGAACCCGATGCCCTCGGTTTTCTGCGGAAGCGGCGAGGGCGAGGGAGAAAGCCAAGTCAGCAGAACACCAGGGGGCCACCCCAGGCGACAAGCTGCACCCTCCAACATTCAATAGGGAAGCCGTGGTCCGCAAGGAAGCCGTCCCGCAGGAAGGCGACCAGCGACCCATGCACCACATCCGGAAGGCTCCGTTCGCAACTACCGCCGCTCGGAGCTTGAAAAGCTTCCAATGGGCGACCTCCGTGACAAGATCAACATGGGGCTAGATGCTCGCTCCATCATCAACAATCGGAGGAAGGAACGCGCCGGAGCTGAGGGAAACACTACACGGGATGACAGTGCTCGCTTCCCCGCTTTCTCCTCCCCCTTCGACAACTACAAGTACCCAGAGGGATTCAAACCCATCGGCATCACCAAGTATGACGGTAAGCAATCTCCTCAATAGTGGGTACGATGCTGCTCCACCGCCATTGAAGTCGCCGGCGGCACCAACACCACCAAGGTTGTCTACTTTCTGATGGCCCTGGAGACCGCCCCACTCACTTGGCTCCAGAGCCTAACCAAGAACTCCATCGACTCCTGGGAGCAACCGCGGAACGTCTTCATCGACAATTTCCAGGGGGCGATTGCTCGGGCAGGTACTCGACATGAACTTTCCCAATGCAAGCAAGAAAGGAACGAGCTCCTGCGCCCGTACACACGTCGCTTCTTCGACACCCGGGCTACGATCGACAACATCTCTGAGAGCGACATCATCGATTGCTTCCACAACGGCCTCACCTACCAGGCTCTATTTCGCGACTTCGACCGCAACCGCCCCAAGACTGTTGCTGCTCTCCGCGACATGATGCAGACCTGGGCAGATCAAGAGGAGCAGGAGCGTGATCGGTTCTCGAAACGCGGCAACGACTACAGCTAGCGCAACAAGGACCACCGCAACGACAGAAGCCAGCATGACTACTCGGGATCTTCCCGAAAACGCAAGCCAGGCGATCTTGTCGCGGCTATCAATCGCGCCCCGCGAGGTAAGAAGCCATTCAATCTGCAAGAGAAATTTGACAAACTCATGCAGAAGCAATGCCCATGGCACCCACACTCGAAGCACTCTGCTTTCGAGTGCTACCAGCTCCGGAAGTCCCTCAACGCCCCACCCTTGGAGAAGGGCGACAAGAAGAAGAAGAAGGACAAGGACGATGAACACCCGGACAATAAGACAAATGCCGGTGAATTCCCGGACGTATCCAAGGTGGTCAACATCATCTTCGGTGGCGAGTCAGGATTTGTCTCCAAAAGGACTCAGAAGCTGCATCGCCGCGAGATCATGTCCGTCGAGCCGGCGGTACCACGTCCCCTTCAGTGGTCGGAGGTCCCCATGTCGTTCTCCAGGGCTAATCAGTGGATGAGCTTTTTCGAGCCGGGCAAACTCCCGCTCATCCTAGATCCGGTGGTCGCGGATGTCAGGCTCGCAAAAGTAGTCATCGACGGAGGCAGTGGCCTCAACATCATCTTTGCGAGTACTCTGAGGAAGATGGGGGTAAATTTCATCGACATGCTCACCCCCAGCAAGGTTCCCTTCTACGGCATTGTGCCTGGGAACGCAGCTACGCCGCTTGGCACGGTGGTGCTTCCAGTCACCTTTGGGACGAGGCAAAACTACCGTACCGAGTACATCAAGTTCGAAGTGGCCAACTTTGAAACCTCCTACAACGCCATTCTGGGTAGACCAACAATGGCTAAATTCATGGTCGTACCACACCACGTTTACTTACTCCTGAAGATGCCTGGAAAGAGTGGGGTTCTCACCTTCCGCGGTGATCTGGAGAAGTCCTACGACTGCGACCAGAAGGCCATCGAGTACGCCTCGACAACGCGTGTACCAGATACTTCAGTAGAAGTACTCGCGGTTGTGCAGCAGCTCTCCGAAACAGGGCTAGAAATTCCCACAAAGAAGACGAACTACTCGAAGCTGCAGCCCACCGAAGAACCCGCTTTGAAGTCCATCCAGCTGCAGGAAGGAGACTCGTCCAAGACAGCCTTGATCGGGTCATAGCTCGACCCCAAATAGGAAAGCGTGCTCATCAGTTTCCTTAGGGCCAACCGAGACATATTCGCGTGGAAACCAACGGATATGCCAGGGGTGCCCAAGGAACTGATCGAGGATAGTTGCAAAGTAGATCCTGATGCTACCCCCAAAATGCAGCGTCTCCGTAGATTCGCTCAGGATAAGAGGGAAGCAATAAAAAAGGAGTTGGCCAAACTACTCGCGGCTGGTTTTATCGAAGAGGTGTACCACCCAGAGTGGGTTGCCAACCCCGTCCTTGTAAAGAAGAAGAATAATAATGATGGAGAATGTGTGTTAACTACACCAATCTCAACAAGCACTGCCCGAAGGACCACTTTGGGCTACCGCGCATTGATCAAGTAATTGACTCCACTGCCGGTTGTGTACTCCTCTGTTTCTTGACTGCTTCTCGGGCTACCATCAGATTGCCCTCAAGGAAGAAGATCAAATCAAGACCGTGTTCATCATGCCCTTCGGGACTTCTGCCTACAAGACTATGTCCTTTGGGCTGAAGAAAGCCGGGGCTACGTACCAGCGGGCAATCCAAATGTGCTTTGCAGACCAACTACACTGCAATGTCTAGGCCTATGTGGATGACGTGGTCATCAAGACCAGAATTCCCGAGGACCTAATTGCGGACCTGGAGGAAACATTCAGTAGCCTCCGGAAGTTCCAATGGAAACTCAACCCGACCAAGTGCATTTTCGGCGTACCATACGTAAAACTACTCGGGTTCATCATCAGTCACAGAGGGATTGAAGCTAACCCGGAGAAGATTACTGCCATCACCGACATGAAGGATCCAACAACGATCAAGGATGTGCAGAAGCTAACAGGGTGCATGGCGGCCTTAAACAGATTCATCTCACAACTTGGAGAATGGGGCCTTCCCTTCTTCAAGCTCCTGAAGCAGAAAGACAAGTTCCACTGGACGGAGGTAGCTGAGCAAGCTTTGCAGGACCTCAAGGAACACCTCCAGTCACCTTTTATTCTCACAGCATCACGTCCAGGGGCAAACCTGCTGATGTACATTGCAGCAACTACTCATGTGATCAGCACAACAATTGTGGTGGAGCGAAACGAGGAAGGCCATGCATTTGGCATGTAGAGGCCAGTCTATTTCATCAGCGAAGTACTCTCTGAATCAAAGGTACGCTATCCTTCAATTCAAAAACTACTTTCGACGAGTACAAGATCTCAGTTGTTACTGATTTCCCGTTGGCGGATATACTCCACAACCGAGATGCCACTGGTCGTATATCCAAGTGGGCAGTAGAAATGAGAGCTCTTTCAATCAACTTCAAGCCAAGGACAAACATCAAATCCCAAGCATTGGTCGATTTCATGGCTGAGTGGTGGGAAAATCAAATACCAACCCCAACCAGCCGCCCAGAGCTGATTACCAAGCTCACTTTAGACAGGGCAGTCGACTTCATCCGAGATATTATGTACCGTTTTGGCTACCCCAATACCATCATCACAGATCTAGGCTCAAACTTCACGGCAAACCAGTTCTGGGAATTCTGTGAAAACAACTCGATTGAAGTGAAGTACATGTCTGTCGCAGACCCAAGGGCCAATGGACAAGTCGAGCGGGCCAACGGCTTGATTCTGGATGGCCTAAAGAAGAGACTCTACGATGAGAATAGCAAAAAGGGTGGCAAGTGGATATACGAGTTGCCTTATGTTGTCTGGGGGCTTCGAACTCAACCATCGAAAGCCACAGAACGTACCCCTTTTTTCCTTGTCTACGGGTCCGAATCTATACTCCCAGCAGATCTTATGTGGCTCTCTCCCAGAGTCGAGATGTATGACGAAGGGGAAGCAGACGAAGCGCGGCAACTGGAGCTGGATACTGTTGATGAAGCCAGATGCAGTGCCTTTGTTCAGTCAGCCCGTTATCTGCAAGGCATCCGGCGCTATCACGATGGCAATGTGCGAGAGCGGTCGTTCAATATTGGTGATTTGGTCCTTCGCCGTATTCAGGATGAAACTAGGCTACACAATCTTAATTCACGGTGGGAAGGTCCTTTCATTATGTCGGAAGTCACAAGACCAAGGTCATATCGCCTGCAGTACCGTGATGGCCAGGAAGTTCCCAACTCCTGGAACATAGAGAATCTCCAAAAATTGTACGCCTAGTAGAAGCTGTAAAAGCAATTCGCCAGCTGCATTTCAGCATTTTTATAAATAAAGAGTTGATTTTGCCATAATTCGACTACTTTCTGCATGTTTTAACTCGGGGTCTCCGCCACGAGTTCTTACGTTTTTTCGCCTACATTAAACTCGGGGGCTCTACCACGAGTACTTGTACTTAGCTCGTTTGTACTCGGGGGCTCCGCCACGAGTACTTACAACTAGTACAGCCTATAAGGCAGAGCACTCGACGTACTCTCACAATTCCGGCCGCTGCTACGACTACTCGAAAGAGAGCGTTAAGGCACCCGCCGAAGGGGTCACCAAGCCCATCACACGGCCATGTTATTGCCCTGCTACAAGCGGGACGTTAACAACTTAACCGTTCAGGTTGTCAAACTGACAGGCTAACCTAGCGTACCGCATGATCGGGTAAATCCAGATTAAGTCCTTGGGCTCTACGAGCACTTTTACGGAACATCGAGTTACTGACTACATCCAAGCCGATGCTTTTGGAGTAGCTTAACCCAAACGTCTCCAACTACTCTAAGTCCTACGATCGTACCAACAAACATCACACAAAGATATACGCTGAAGAAAGATCAATTAGGCAAACTTATATATATATCAACAAGTGGCATAAAATGTTCATCATGATACATTGTTTTTGCTGCTAACCATCTTTCTCCAGGCTCTCAGCTATCTTATCAGCAAGGGGCTCGACTTCTTCATGGAACTTCTTGAATTACTCAACAGAGCAGTCGGCCGCCATGCCTTCAGCGAGTGGTTCAAGCTTCACCTTGGGCCAGTATGACTTCACCAACGCGAGCGCCTGAGCTATGTACGTCCTGGTGGCCTCTGAGATGTAGCTGGCAACCTTCTGAGGAGTCTCACGATGCTTCTCCAACAAAGACAGCTCGCCAGCATCACCTTCAGCTAGAAACTCCACCATCTCCACGACAGCCTATGCAACAGTCTTGAATTCTTCGAGTTCTTTTTTGATGACATCCTTTTCCTCAAGCATATTCTTGATTTGCTGCATGGCATCACGGAATTGGACGCTTGTATCGTCAAGGACCTTCTCAAGATGCTCGACGTCATCTACGCCATGGTAAACAAGGTTCTTCAGATCTATATTCATATTTTCTTTCTTTTGCAAAGTGGATTTCAGTTCTGCGTGCATGAGAAAAGAAGTAGTATTCGAGAAGTTTCAGAAACTACTCGAACAAACAACGAATCAAAGACAACAAGACAAGGCAACAAGTTACCTTTGTGCGCTTTGGAGATTTTCTTGTTTTTTTTCAACATGCTCGGCTTTCTCCTTCTCAAGATTCTGGATTTCACTTTTAAGCCGCCATGTTTCTTGAGTTCGCTCATTTTTTAACTGCTCGAGCTCATTGCGGAGGTCGATCCTCTTCTGAATTTCTTCGCGAATGGCTTCATCTTTCTCCGCCAACTTGCGATGGCCGTCCTCAATGAATTTAAGCTTCTTGGACTTCTCCTGGGATCGGTCCATCAGGTTCTACAAAGTAGAGTATATGAATTACCACCACTCAAATTGAAACAGGGGATGAAGACAACTACTCGAGGAAGACAAAAACTTACGGTGGTGAACTCGTACAAGTCCTTGAAGACCCCTTTAATTTGTTTTTTCTTCTCCGCAGTCAGATAAGGGTCATCAATCAAGTTTGCCGTGATGGTGTGCTGCCAACCATACGGCGTCACCAGCAGGTCTTCCTTCTCCAATGCATCAGCGCGGGGTTCAGAATTACCCGCGGCGCCAGCATCTCTTGCGCCAGGGCCACTTGTGCCCGTGGCCTCGACGGTGCTGGCACCAGGGTCAGCATTATCCGCGGCACTGGCATCGCCCGCGATGGACTCCTTTGGCGTTTTGCCTGCCACTTCACTCGCATTCACTAGTCGAGCTATTGGCAGTTTGGTGCTGCGAGACGGAGGAGGCAGGATGGGCTCACCTTCAGGTAGTTCCGGCGTAGTGGTCTCCACCTCTACTCGCTCCGGCTCGACTTCTTTTCCGCCTCGACATTGGTGGCCAAAGGAGGGAGAGGAGGAGGAGGAGCAGCGCCGGTCTCCAACGTTGCAGCATTCGTGTCCTTTCCAAACTCAGGGGCTTGGGCAGCCGAGGCATCGTTAGGCTCCCCCAAGCCCAGAGCAGAGGAAGGGCTGGACAAAGGACAATCATATCGACTACTCGATAAGATAAATTACAAAATGGTACAAGGCCATGTATTTGAGACTTACATGGAGGATCTCTTGGTCACCACTTTCTTCAACTTTAGAAGCCAGGCCCCCAAGCACTCGACTTTCCTGAGCTGCCAGCAAGCTCCTTTGATTGAGCCTTTGGGCACTCGTCGGGATCAGGTCGCTGGGGCTCGGTGCGGCGTCAACAGCGGAAGGGTCCGCTGCACTAGGCTGGACGTCGACTACTGGTGCAGCATCATCCACAGAAGGGCTTGATTTTCCCCCGTCCATAGAATTCTTGGACAGGGGGGAGGCGGGCGGACTGCAAACAGAACAGAGAAAAACTCAGCAAAGAACATCAAAACTGCAACAAGGAAGGTACTCGAGGACATTGCTTACCTCGAGTTGTCATCTGACAGATCCACAAGGATGAGTTTCCGCTTCCTCACACCCACCCGCGGCTTGGTCGGGTAGGTCAGAATCTCCATGCTGCTACTCGCTTCCTTGCCAGACTTCTTCAAGATAGCTGCCAGAGGAAGATCATCGTCAGAATCTGTCATTTCTTCATCAGTTAAGGGGTCAGGATCTAAATGACTGGTCTTGAGCATCTGGAACGCACTTGGCTTGAGGTGATCCGCCCGAGGCAAGTCAGGATTTGGAGCAGGACAATGGTACAGCTCAGTGTGCCCCAGCAGAAAATAACGACAACAAGTCAATATTTAGTGATACTTCCCAAGTTCTGCAAGTAGTCGACAGACAAATTACTCACTGGTTCCGGCGAATTCACCGCACTGCACAGCTTCGAGACGTAAGGAACCGTGTTCGCATAGCGTAGTACTCGGTGAACCCGGTCCAGAGCCGTCTGCGAAGGAAGAACCTCTGCGGAAAGGCGAGATGAATCATTACTCCCTAAGTACTCGAATCCAAATCTACACCTCTTCTGCAGGGGTATGTTACGCCTCTTGTACATGGAGGCCCTGACGGACACGCCGGTTACACCTGACTCCTTCTGCTTTCTAATCAGTTTGAGCAGTTTATTGACTTGCAGCATCTGGTTGGAATTCAACTTTTCATTCCACTCGGGCCTCCACACTGCCTTCCCTGGAGTTCTCTCAGGCAGTGCGGGTGGATGCTTTCCAATGTAGACCCACAGGGACCTCCAACCCGAGTGGTTTGTGGGGAGCGAGTACTCGATATACTCCTTTCCCTTCTTCTGCTTAAATTGAAGTCTAGCTCTGCCAACAAGGTACTTCTTCTCCTCAGATGGTTGTTGGCGGAGATGGAAGAAGTAGCGGAAGAGATCAAAATGTGGCTCGATGCCAAGGAAAACTTCACAAAAATGAACAAAAATGGAGAGGTGGACGATAGAGTTAGGGTTCAGATGATGGATCTGAATACCCAAATGATAAAGAAGACCGCGGAAGAAATTAGATGCGGGGAGGGCCAATCCCCTTTCGACAAAGTGGTCGAAGATGACAATCTGATCTACATCTTCTTGCAGAACAAACTGGTGGATGGAAGGTTTCCATTGAACCATTTCCTCTGATTGAAGAAGACCTTGAGCAACTAAGTTAAGAAGGTCAGCACGGGTGCGCTTACTTCTCTCCCAATCGCCGGTGGTCGACTCCTTCTTCTTCCCCTTGGACGCCGGTTTCTTGTTGCCCATCTTGAATGTCACGAGCTGCTTCACTCGCATATGCTCGGGGCTTCGGGAGAGGGGCGCAAGGACTCACTGACGGAGCGGATGGATTCTCCGACTAGTTTGGCTGGGGATGGAGGACGGGCTCAATGGGGCTCTCAAACCTTAGATCTAACAGTGGCTGGCGGCGCAGGACGGTGAGAGAACGGAATGGCTAAGGCAGAAAGTGAAAGGGTAAAAACCCTAGAGTCACCGCACGGTTAAATAGCCAGCGGGTAGCTCCGGATTTACTGTTTAGAAGCCGAAGAGTTTTCTCCCCTAAAAAAGTGCGTGATTTGTTTTGAGCGTTTATTTAGGAAGAGTTTTGGGGAGTTGATTTGATTAACCATTTTTTCAGGGACCTTATCCCGAAAAAGCGGTTTTTTGAATTTTGAACCAATTGATTTCTGAAATAAACCATCAAGATAGATTATGCATTCTCTACACATATTTTGTACATAACACTGTTCAGTATGCCATGTTGTTTTGGATCCTTTTTCCAAATCTTGGGATTTGGATTTATAGCTAAGGCGCTGCGGGACCCGTGTCATCCATGACTTATTTTTCAAAAATATTTAGAAGATAAGGAAAGAAGATTCAAGACTAGTGGGACCTTCAGCTAGATTCGTCGATTCAACCTAAGGCTCGGGGGCTACTCCATATGGAGTGCGATTTGCATCGCACCCCTTAGAAAGAAAAGACTTAAAAGTACTCGGGGCTAGAGCACCTCACAGCCTCGGGCAGCCAAGAAAAGTACTCGGAAGACATCTTCAAGATGGAGTTTCAGCAGGAACCAAAGAATGACTTCAAGAAGTAATTGAAGCCTGTAGTACTCGGCTATGAAGAGCTCAGGGGCTTGTCAGACCCGAGGCGACGGGACTGCACGCGTGGAGTAGAACATTCTAGAGTAAGGGGTGGGGCATGTCCCATACCTTATCCATACTGTAAAGTACTCGTACACGGGTTCAACTAGTCGGTACAGAAGGAAACTACCCGAGAGTACTCGGTTAGGACTCCTAAGGTCATATTAGACTAGGATTTTGTCACACCCGATTCTAGAAAGAACCAGATGCATCTCATATGTGCGCCAGGATCTCGTTCACACACATATGGTAGACGGAAAGTGTAATATATATCAAAGACAATGCTCAAAAGTAACTAAATAAAGTATTTAACAATATTACACTCCGTATAAAAGAGACACAAATGTCTTTAACGTTGAACCGTTATACCCTATACGAAGTCTTCAACAACTCCGTCTTCCACAGGCGATGACTGGTGAACGCAGGACCTAGAACTCCTCGAAGTCGTCGAAGATCTCCTCTTCAAAGTTCTCTTCTGAACAGCAGGGGCAAGGGTGAGTACTCTTATGGTTGGTACTCAGCAAGTGGGGTGAAAATGCAAGGCTATCAAGGATAGGCTAGGGTTTGCAGCAGCGGTTGCTTTTAGTTGGTCAAATATTTATTATCAAGCACCTATTGACTAGGTTTAAGTTTATACCAATCCCACTTTAGCAAAACATAAAGATACCATCAGCTCAAGTATTAACCACGAACCACAATTTAATTAATCTTCAAGTTTCATTATCATGTGAGGGTCCAAGCCACTCTTAACCGTGAGTACGGCTGTTATAACAGTTTTACACTCTGCAGAGGTTGTACACTTTACCCACAAATCGTGTTTCCCTGAATCGCCCGGGTTTGCAAGGCCCTTAAACACTTCCGAGGTGAGTGGCGAGGGTACACTACGAAGCCTTTACAAAGACATGTCGAGAGCTAGGCAGCCCGCTAGAGTTTCAGTAGCGGCGTGGTCCATAAACCTCCCTAATGGTCAGCTCCTTAGCAAAGGCAGCTACCCCAAGAGGACCGGGCTATGACCCCTATCACCGACCCCCTCCTTGCCCTTTCGGTAAGGCCACCAGCAAACTACACATCTAATTAATTGGCTAAGGTCAGAGCCATGTGACTTTGTGGTTGCACTGTTTACTTGGGTGGTTCTCCATGTTCCCATTAAACAAAGTCGATCTTGAACTTATGCGATAATACCACAATACGAAACGTGATCCACATTAACAAAAGAGTAAACCAATTCCAATCCCAAAGTTGGCAACAAAGCGTAACTACCCATCAAAAATAGTAAACCCAGGTGTTTCAAGGTTTGGGGTAAAAGACTAGGTATGTCCTTAGCATAGGTAACCCATCAAGTTTATGCAAGCAACAGTAAAGTAAAGGGGGGTATTTTCATGCAGTTGTTGGGATCAAATAGAATATGCAGAGGGGGAAATCCACTTGCCTTCGTCAAGCAACTGCTGATTCTCTTCCTCGTAAGCTTGCTCTTGATTTGGCTCGAACGTCACATTGTCTACGCGATCACACAAACAAGCATACACAAACAAATAAGAAACAATACAACAAACAATACAAACAGAAAGCGAAAAGATGCTAAAGTTGTAGTTCATGGTGCAAAGATCGTGTGGGCTCAAGAATCGCTGAAATCGGAGTTGGAACGATGAAGATATGGTTTAAACAGTGATCTGAGGACCTAACTGCTAGAGTTTTAAGTCTCCCGAGGCTAGATCTGAAGATTTCAGGGGCCAAAACATAATTAAACCTTAAACAGAGGGTCGGGGTGCAAAACTATAAATTCTGGACGGCGGGTTCTAATTCTAGAAAAGTCCGGGGTCGGGATAGAAAAAGAAAGGGCTCAGCTCAAATTATTTTCTACTGATCTGGACTGCGGGTTGATTCCTGGAAAACCGAGGGGTCTTTCTGCTAAAGTTCTGGGAACGGCTAGGGTCGGGTGAATCTAATCCGTTGGATCAGAATCGGCGGCGGATCAGACGAATCGGCGGAGTAAGGGTCGGGCGAATCGGAGGTATGAAGAGTGGGTCGGGTAAATCGGCCCGGTAAAGTGAAGATTGATTCTGGCCGTTAGATCCAGGTCGAACGGCAGAGGAAGGGTCGGCTCGACAGAATGAAAAGGGTCGGGCGAGGCGGAGTTTTAACTGGGCATAGGGTCGGGCGAGGCGGAGTTTTAGCTGGGCATCGGCGGCGATCGAGTGCGGCGGTGGACGGCCGGAGCTTCACCAAATCTGGTGTTCCGTGGCTCAATTCAAGCTGGATTCACGACGGGAAATGAGTGGGCGGTACGGTGAAGGTGTGGGTGGGTACAGGTAGGCTGTGCGGCGGCTGTAAACTGGCGGCCATGGCGGCGGGCAGAAACAGGGGTCCGGCGAGAAATCTGGTGGGCGGCGGAGCAAGAGAGAGAGAGGGGAATCTGGTTGGCTTGATACTCACCAACTTGCGTAGCTCTGGCGAGAGTTGAAGACGGCGGAGCAGCTGCAGGTCGGCGAGTCGACGGAGAATCGGCGACACGGGTCGGCGGCGTTCCTCCGAGGCGCAACTTCCAGCGGCGCGCGACAGGGTTGAGTAGAGGAAAAGATTTGAGTTTGGCGTGGGTTGCAAAGCGGGGCTTTGGCAGGATTTTATAGGGGCAGATCGGCCGAGATTAGGAAGGCGGTGCTGCGGAAATCGATCAGGACTCGGGATAAGAAGAAAGAAAGAGAACGGGGTACGAACAGCAGCTCGGAGTCGTTCTGGACTCTGGGTAAGGAAAGAAGAGAGAAGAAGAAGAAAGCGCCGACAGGTGGGTCCCAGCTGTCGGTGAAAGCAAGGGTCGGGTGAGGAAATCGGCCACTGGGTCGGCCGCGGGAAAAAAGAAGAAGAAGAGGAGAAATTGGGCTGGCTGAAAGAAAGAATAGGAGAAGAAAGAAATAAAGATGCATGCATAATTTTAATTTATGATTTTTATGAAAATACTTTTAGAAATTTTTAGCTCCTATAATTTGGGTGTTACAGTTCCATGAAACCCTGTCCCCCCAGAATATATAAGGGTGGAAAGGGACCCCTCCAAAGCACATCGTGCATACGCATAACCTCCAAGGCAATACAAATCATACAGGACATAGGGTATTACGCATACTGCAGCTCGAACCTGTCGAAACCCTTGTGTTCCTTGCGCCATCGAGTTCCTGATCTCGGCGACACCCTAACCACAAGTCTATTACCTTAGGGTATCCCTAGGTAGGCTTGCCGGTAAAACACCGACAACCGTTTCTCCTTTTTTTTTAGGGAAACTATTCCCTGTGCGAGGGAACTGTGCGGCCTGTGTGCGGGCGTCCGCTAGGGTTTTTGACCGGCCCCCTTGGGCTATAAGTAGGGGACGCGTCGGGTGCGTTCCACATATCACCCAAGTCATGTTTAGCATGTCGCGGTTGTGCTGTGTGCGTTCCCCTGAGGGCAGCGATAGTCCTTCCAACATCTGGTGTTAGAGGAGAGTTTGTGAGTAGTGGGGGACCATCATCGCATTCGTCGTAACTGCTCAATTGAGCGGGTGCGGCTCGCGACGGGGCTCTGGCTGCCGGACGACGATCTTCGGTTGTCGGCGGCAATCTCGAGCTTGACGTCACAACCCAGCGGCGGATGTGTCAGTTCTTCAATTGCTCCGATGGGGAAGATGGGAGGAATTCCTCGTTCTGTCCAAGAGCCAAGCATGCTCTCAAGAACTTGGGGTCCCTAAGTTGGGATCTTGTTCCTCTTCTTCCCGGTTGAACGGTGGTCTCTTGGAGGACACGTCCGTTGAAGGTGGCGGCGGCCGAGGAAGAGCTCTTGAAGCATCTTCTTCTTCGAAGGAGAACTTGGCTGTCGGTGGCGTCGAGCAGGCTACCCGGTGGTGTCCCCATGCCGAGGCGTCCGTGAGGGCTACGACGTTAGAGGAGGGTTTGCGAGGCGGATGTGCCTCCACGCCTGCACTTGAAGCAGTCGTTCCTTAGGACTCTAGGGTTACTTCCCTAGTGGGAGTAACAAGATTTGTACCTTGTAACAGCCTTGAGCCGAGTGTACTTTGTAATGTTTGTTTCGTTAGAAATGAAATGATTTTCCCTGTTCAGATTGCTTCGTTTGTTTGCATGTCTGAGATAGTTAGGAGGAATGATTTCTTTGCGAATACTTTGGACTGAGCCGAAAGTGCCCTGGATGGCGGGGTCTTGTTCAGCGCGAGCAGTGTCGTGGAATCTGAACCTTCTGCTAAGGCACGAGATTCAGCTATTCCCACGACCTTTGCAGTCGGAGGGGTTGAGTTGGTGTCATTTGTCCGAGTGGATTTTTGACTGAGCCGAGTGCGCCCTGGCTGGCAGGGTCTTTTGCGCGAGCGGTGTCGCGAAATCCAAATTTCTTTGTTCGGGTGTGCTGTTTAGTCTCCCCCTGCAACTTTCACAGTCGGAGGGGTTGAGTCAGCGTCACTTATCCGAGTGGACCGAGTGACGTGCTCGGTGAGCTCCTAACGGGTGCGCTCGAGCGCAATGCTTCAAGCGATCCGCATGACGCCCAGTTTCATCGTTCGTGACGAGGTTGGCAGGGCTTGCATGAGGCGCATTACTACTCCACGACCCGCCCGTCCCAGTCAGATTTCCCAAGTCGTTCGACTGACTCGGGCGGCCCGTTGGCCTCCCCTGTAGTGGGGATTTTGTGGGTTCGGCTAGAGGTCAGGATCGGACATGAAAACCGTGTCATTCCGAGTTACACAGGGCGAGTCGGGTAGCGACTGCTGGAGTCGGCCATCCATTTCTCCCCTAGCTCTGTTCGACACAAGGCAGCCTAGAGCCCGCTGGGAGCCGACTTTCGAACCTCGGTCTGTGTGTCCATGGACTCGGCATGTTTTGCTGAAAATAGATTCAAGGACAATAGGCAAAGTAGATTTGCAAATGAGAAGTGTAGGGGTGTGCATTGGATCTCACCAGCGTGGCGACGGTTGTGGTGCGGTTTTACCTAGGGACGTCTAGCATCGTCATGTGTTAGGTCGCAATGTGGCACTTGATGAGATGCCTTGCTTGCCGTACCTCCTGTGCTTACATCAGGCAACTCCCCCGGTTCCCGTTCCTATTGCAATCATGGGTCAGGCGGAAATGCTGGAATGGTCGTTCCTCTTGGCCTTTTCACAGGAGTCAAGGGATCGCGCGACACGTGGAGTCATTTCCCGGCTATAAATACCCCGTCTCCCTCGACGGCTTCTTCACCAGCGAGCGGCAATTGCACCTTTCCTGCAGGAAGAGAGAAAGAAATCAAAACCCCAGTCCTACACTTCTCGTTCTGCTCGAGCCCGTGTTGAGATGGCCGACAGGAAGCGTCCCGCCGGCGAGGGTTCAAGGGGTCGCTGCCGCGGTCAGCCACGTTTGCGCGCGGTGCTCTGCGCTCAAGGGTGAGTGGTGTGTCTCTCTTTCACGATTCATTTTTGATCGAGATTGTAGGAGACTGATGCTGTGGTTGATGCGGGGCTGCTTCGTCTAGCGCCAGGATGTACCTGGCGGGACGCGGTCCCGGAGGCGTTCCTTCCTCCAACTCATCGCCGCTTAGGACGTCATCACCCTCGGAATCCGCATTGTCATCGGAGTCCAACGGGAATGCGCGCGAGGTGATCCATGACCCTGTGCGGAAGGGCGTCGAGGCGCGGGAGCGGTATTCCGAGGCGACGTGAGAGCTGGACCGCATGAGGACCGCGCTCGAGGCTGCGGAGAAGAAGGCGGTTGACATCAAGGGCGCTCTGAACGCCGCGGAGCTGGAGACCGCCGCGGAGCTCGAGACTGCCGCGGCCCGCATCGAGGCGGTAGACACCCAAACAATCGCCGCAGGTTAGTCTGTGTTCAAGGCTATGTTTGCTCGTTCCAGTCGGTTTTCTGGGTGGAACATCGTTTGACAGTTCTCGTGTTCCAGGGCGGAGCTGGAGGCCCTGCAGTGTCACTTCGCCAACCTGGAGGAACAACACGGCGACCTCTCGTACGATGCACTAACGGCGGTGACGCACTAACGGCGGTGATGGAAACAGGGACGGGTGGGCGATTGCTGCCCGACCGTCTGTGCGCGCTGCCGTTCGCGCCAAGGAAGAGCCACCTCCCTAGCGGCGGTGTACTCACGCTCCGGGTGGGACCTGCACATGTTCCCGCCCGGGTTCCCGCATCACCTCGTCCTGCAGCAGAAGCGGGAGCTCGTCATCGGCTTCCGGGAGTGGGGCGATGGTGCCGCCGCGGAGGTGGACATCAACACCATCCTCTACAGCGATGCTGGGCCGAACCTGGGCGACGCGTAGGTGGGCCCCGTGTGGGCATGGTGGCGGCGTCTGTGATGGCCACAGGTCGCTTTTTTTTAGTCCAAGTGACCGGGGGTAGGGCGAGGCCCCCGAGTGTGTCGTGTACTCGGGACTCGTATTAGCGGGGATTGGGATGACCTCCGGCAGTATGACTACCCTGGGATATAGAGCTGCCATGGCGTTCCGATCTGGAACGTGTGTGTTGGACGGATTTCAGCGGGTCCAACTTATCGAGTAGGACTGCGGCTTGTTTGACATGTCGCATGATCCGCTGGGTTGCGTCGGTTTGTGGGATTTGCTGCAGGAGTAGAGACGCTTCATAGATGTTACCCATGGGAGTAAGAAATTCTTCATCCTCCGCTGCCTCAAAATCTTCTCGTAGGTTTCTTCGCCAGTGCGGGTTGCGGGCGCTCCTGAGCATTGCACCTGCGCTTGGCCCTCCTAGCGATCCTCCATCTTCGTGCCCCCCTTTGCTCCTTAGTTTAGTCCTGGGGTGCATCAGCGGTGTCTTGGTTAGCGGAGATCTCGTCTTCAAGCTCGTTGTCGAACTCGATGCCCGGCTCATCGTCTCCGATGTCGTGAGTTGAAGCCATGTAGACTTCGCGCTCTGGCGAGTAGTCGCCAGAGTAGTCGGTGGCCAGGACCGTCGAGGTGGTAGTCCTGGATGTCTCTTCCTGGATAGGAGAGAGAGGTCTGCCCTTTTGAAAAGGCAGTTCCTGGATGGTAGCTACCAGACGGGCATCATCATTGAGTAGTTCGGAGGGTTCCATGTCCTTCCAGTACACGAATCTGTCCTGTGTGCTAGTCGTAATGCTCAAACCCAGATGACTGACCATGGAGGAGTCGGGATCATCATCTGAATCCGAAAGGCGTCGAAAACGGGAGCCTCCCGACTAGCGGTGGCATCCTCATCTCCGAGCTTGAGTAGGAGATCTAAATCCGCTTCCAAGTGGGAGAGGGACTTAGATCGTAGGGCCTCCCCGAAGGTGGAAGCCGCGTTGGGTAGCCCGAAGTAGAATCGGGTACGCTCTTCCCCAGATCGGATCAGATCCGAGCCGGAGAGTAGTGTCGGGACATGAGTCAAAAATGCATCGGTGACAGAATTCTCCTCGGTCCTCAGGGTGAGTAGCTGGTGCATCTTGTCGAGGCTGTCGATGAACTCGTCATGTCCGCTCGAGCACCTCGATGCTTCGGGCTCATGGCATTGGCCAGGTGGCTGTTAAAGCCACCTGAGCCGTCGGCGATATAGATCCAGGAGCCGAAGACGAAAGTTGTGCCCTTGTCAAGCACAACGCTGGTGAAGTTGAAGGATGCCATCAAGTTCTTTGGTGGATACTCGATGAACACCCCTACCTAGCACGCCAGCTGTCGGTGTTTTACCGCCAAGCCCACCGAGGGATACCCCCGAGGTGGTAGGTTGTAGGTAGGGTGTCGCCGAGATCAGGAACTCGAAGGTGCAAGGAACACAAAGGTTTAGACAGGTTCGGGCCGCCGAGACCGTAATTCCCTACGTCCTGTGTGGTTTGTAATGCCTTGAAGGTTATGCGTATGCACGATGTGCTTTGGAGGGGTCCCTGCCCGCCCTTATATAGTCTAGGGGGACAGGGTTACATGGAAGTCCTAGTCGGGACGGCCTGGGGTGTCCTACCGGAGTACATTATCGGGTAGTTTCCTTACGTCCGACTAGTTCTAGTTCTATACGATTAATTACAATGAGGATAAGGTATGGCCCATGCGCCATCCCCTAGTACAAGAATATGTATGCCAAGTGTGCAGTCCCGCTGCCCTGGGTCCGACAGCGAGGCTGCAATGTCGCACTGGCGTCAATCGGGCGTGGAGGAGTCGCAGTTGGAGGACTTCGCGGCGAAGGGGTTCCTTCCGTAAAAGGAGGTGGCGGGATGGAGGGCTCCGCTGCCGGAGCACGAGGAGCCGCAGCCGGAGCCGCACGAGGTAGTCAGTTTCCTCGCGTTCCATGAGCGGGGTCTCGGGTACCTTGCTCACTGGTTCTTGCGCAGACTCCACCACGAGTGGAAGCTGGAGTTGCAGCACGTGAACCCGAACGGGGTGCTGCACATCACATGCTTCGTGACCCTGTCCGAGGCGTTCCTCGGAATCGAGCCGCATGCGGGCTTGTTTCGGGCGTTCTTCTATGGAAAAGGGGTGTCATCGACCATCGCGCCCGTCGGCGGCTTTGGTCTTCAGAGGAGGCCTCGCCACGACGACGTCTACCCAGAGTATGCACCCGCCGACACGAACAAGGGGTGGCACGTCGATTGGTTCTACATCAGGAACCCGGCAGAGGCTCCTTTCCTCAAGTTCCACGGAGAGCGGCCGGTGAAGGATACGAGCTAATCTTGGGGAACACCGACGCCGGAGAAGACCCTCGTAGAAGCCATGAAGGAGATTATCCGGGATCGCGTGGTGAAGGCGGGGCTGTCGGTGTTTTTACCGTCAGTCTACCTAGGGATACCCTAAGGTACATAATTGTTTGGCGAGGGATCGCCAGATCTGGAACTTGAAGGTAAATGCGAGGACACAAGACACAGATTTAGACAGTTCGGGCCGCTAGAATAGCGTAATACCCTACATCCTGTTGGGGGTGTTGTATATTGCGTCTTGCGCTTGGGTGTTGAGTTGCCTGTTGGCTGCTGTGTTGTGTCTGCCGATCTAGGTGCTCCCGTCCTCCTTTATATACTGCAGGGGGTGAGGTTCCTAGTCGGTTACAAGGTAGGAGTCCTAGTAGGATTACAAGGAATGAGTCCTAGTAGGATTACAGAGGAATCCTAGTAGGAGTCCGACTTCTTCCTTCCTTGCGGGTACCTGGGATCTATCCCTGACAAGCCCCCGAGCTCTTCGTAGCCGAGTAATGCAAGCTTTGAGTACTTCTGAAGGTGTCTTCGAGTTCTTCCGAACTTCGTCTTGAAGGTGTCTTCCGAGTACTTCCTTGGTTGCATCGAGGCTGTGAGGTGCTCAAACCCCGAGTAGTCTTTGAGTCTTCTTTTATATGGGGTGCGATGAACTCGCACTCCATATGGAGTAGCCCACGAGCCTTAGGTTGAATCGGAGAATCAGGCTGAGGGTCAAATTAGTCTTGAATCTTTGGTCTGTATCTTCCAAATTTTTTTGAAAAATAAGCCGTTGATGACACGTATCCCGCAGCCACCGAGCCTTTAATCCAAATTCCAAGGTTTGGGAAAAAGGATCTAAAATGTCATGGCATGGAATGTGTTTTGAAATGAATTGATGGTAATTATGGGTTAATTGGTTCTGAAATTCGAAAATCCCCTCTTTTCGGGAGTTTATCCCTAAGAAGATGGTTAGTCGCTTTCTCAAAAAACCCTTGAATACCGCTCAAATCAAATCGTTATCCCGGGAAAGTCGCTTCGCGCGCCCAGCCGGAGAGCATGGGAGCCAGATGAGCTGCCGAAGTCGCGCCGAGTATCCAGCACGCCTAGCCCCCAAGCGAGGGAGCCAAATGAGCTGTCAGAAGCACGGCGAGTGCCTGTCGCGCCCAGCCCTCGAGCATGGGAGCCAGATGAGTAGTCGAAGATAGGATCAGTGCCCTGTCGCGCCCAGGCCCCGAGCGAAGGAGCCAGACGAGTCGCCAAAATCATGTGAAGTAGTCGACGTAGCCGAGCCGTCGTGGCCGAGCGGGCGGCTGACGTAGTAGTCGGTGAGGCCGAGTCGTCGTGGCCGAGCGGGCGGCTGACGGAGTAGTCGAAAACACGATGAGTGCCCTACAAGGTAAACATAAAAATATGTCATAACTGATATACATGATATCGAGTCAGGAGTGAATCCCAACATTGTAAAATGCATGTAAAAATTCTCGTGTCTTGCTCTTATTAGGTTGTGTAATTCCCCGGGTAGTTAGCCTGTTACGTTTAAACACCTGATCCCATCAGTGTACCTAGGGATACCCTAAGGTAGGTAATTGTTTGGTGAGGGATCGCCAGATCTGGAACTTGAAGGTAAACGCGAGGACACAAGACACGGATTTAGACAGGTTCGGGCCGCCAGAATAGCGTAATATCCTACATCCTGTTGGGGGTGTTGTATGTTGCGCCCTGCGCTTGGGTGTTGAGTTGCCTGTTGGCTGCTGTGTTGTGTCTGCCGATCTAGGTGCTCCCGTCCTCCTTTATATACTCCAGGGGGTGGGGTTCCTAGTCGGTTACAAGATAGGAGTCCTAGTAGGATTACAAGGTATGAGTCCTAGTAGGATTATAGAGGAATCTTAGTAGGAGTCCGACTTCTTCCTTCCTTGCGGGTACCTGGGGATCTATCCCTGACAAGCCCCCGAGCTCTTCTTAGCCGAGTAATGCAAGCTTCGAGTACTTCTGAAGGTGTCTTCAAGTTCTTCCAAACTTCATCTTGAAGGTGTCTTCCGAGTACTTCCTTGGCTGCATCGAGGCCGTGAGGTGCTCAAGCCCCGAGTAGTCTTTAAGTCTTCTTTTATATGGGGTGTGATGAACTCGCACTCCATATGGCAGGGGCTGATCCCGATCTTTCGATGAGAGGAGGGGTAACTTCGATTTGGGGTGGAATCAACGTTGGTTGTCCGACTACGACAATCACAGGATGTTGCGCCTTAGCAATAGGTACACCGATTCCGACGTTGGCTGTTCTTGCCAAGCCAAGAACACCCTTGAACCTGCTAGCAATCGAGAACAAGCAAGAACAAGATGAACAAGCAAATAAACTCACGAATCTGAACCAAATGGAACTAGAATCACGAGTTGGGGTCTTGAATCAAGCAAATCGGGTGGTCTAGTCGACACACGCGTTCACTAGGAAGTAGTAGTATCTAAACTTGCATCTAAATAAAACCCAAGTTCATCCTGGTGGCTGCTACATGTATTTATACATGGGCAACAGCAAGGAGGTGTGGGAGGGTCTAAACCCTAAGCTGGAATGGGCCCCTAGTGGGCTGCACGAGATACAAGGGTTTCAGCTCAAGACTGGAAGGCCAAACGTTTCTTTGTAAATTCTGCTCGCTCCGGTGGAATTTCGTCATGAGGTTGGATCCATCTGAAAGTACACTTCAAGATCTTTCCAACGAGTACTCATATGCCTCAAACAACATCCGGAGACGAGAATTATTGCCACGTCAATTTGATGTTGCCTGGCTGTACGAACTTGAAGTCTGAACTTGATGTCCGATCTTGTGCTTTCTTATTGTGAGATCTTGATGCCCAAACTGATTGGTTGATCCATTAGACTCCTCTCCATCATTCCTAGTAATAATAAAATCATCACAATAATTTAGTAGCATCCAATTCTGAGATGAGGGTTTATGGACGGCGAGGAACGAGTATACCTGATAATTTAGTTCTCGTGCACGGGCTCTTGTCATTGGTCCTTGTTATGTAGTAGGCGGGGTTGTATCATTGGAAGGGATGTCCTCATCATCCTCCCATTCTTGCATTTGAGTCGTCCTCGACTCAAGTTCATCTTCCTCGCCCAAATATGGTTTCAAATCTGCAACGTTAAATGTGGGGCTAACCCCGAAATCTGCAGGCAACTCAAGTTTGTATGCATTATCATTGATCTTAGCTACAACTTTAAAAGGACCATCAGCTCTCGGAAGCAACTTTGACTTTCTCAAATTAGGAAACCGATCCTTTCTAAAGTGCAGCCAAACCAAATCACCCGGTTCGAAAGTAACATGCTTCTTTCCTAAGCTACCAGCAAGTTTATATTTAGCATCCATGTTTTCTATGTTCTATTTTGTGGCCTCATGCATTTTTAACATCAACTCAGCACGTTGTTTAGCATCAAAATTCAATCTCTCAGAAGTTGGTAAAGGCAGCAAGTCAATAGGGGCACGAAGTACAAAACCATAAACAATCTCAAAAGGGCTCCTTTTAGTAGTGGAGTGTTGTGAACGATTGTAAGCAAACTCAACATGAGGCAAATAGTCTTCCCACATTTTTATGTTCTTTTTCAAAACTGCCCTAAGCATGGTAGATAAAGTTCTATTCACAACCTCAGTTTGTCCATCAGTTTGGGGATGACAAGTAGTGGAAAATAGCAACTTAGTACCCAATTTAGCCCACAAGGTTCTCCAAAAATGACTAAGAAATTTTGCATCACGATCTGAGACAATTGTGTTTGGCACACCATGTAAACGAACAATCTCACGAAAGAACAAATCAGCAACATGAGTAGCGTCATCGGTCTTATGAGATGGTATAAAAAGTGCCATCTTAGAAAATCTATCCACAACCACAAAGACACTATCCCTCCCCTTCTTTGTTCTAGGCAGTCCTAAAACAATGTCCATAGAAATATCCTCCCATGGTGCATTAGGGATAGGTAGAGGAATGTACAAACCGTGAGGATTAAGGCGTGACTTAGCTTTTTGGCATGTTGTGCAGCGAGCAATGAATCTCTCCACATCCCTCCGCATCTTGGGCCAAAAGAAATGATCAGCAAGGATGTTTTCCGTCTTCTTCGCACCAAAGTGTCCCATCAGCCCTCCTCCATGCGCTTCCTGCAATAATAACATACGCACAGAGCTAGTTGGAATGCATAGCTTGTTAGCTCGAAATACAAACCCGTCACTGAGGACGAATTTGTTCCATGTTTTTCCCTCCTTGAAATTCAGCAACACATCTTTAAAATCACCATCATTGGCATATTGCTCTTTTATTGTTCCCAAGCCAAAAATTTTGAAATCAAGTTGTGAAAGCATGGTATAACGCCTAGACAAAGCATCAGCAATTACATTTTCCTTCCCTTTCTTGTGTTTGATGACATAAGGAAAAGACTCAATAAATTCAACCCAGAGAGCATGCCTACGGTTCAGTTTTGCTTGACTTCGAATATGCTTCAATGATTCATGATCAGAATGTATAACGAATTCTTTGGGCCATAAATCATGCTGCCATGTTTCTAAAGTTCGAACTAGAGCAAACAATTCTTTATCATAAGTAGAATAGTTCAAACTAGGCCCACCCAACTTCTCACTGAAATATGCTACAGGTTTTCCCTCTTGTAACAAAACACCTCCCAAACCAATTCCACTAACATCACATTCAAGTTCAAAAGTTTTAGTGAAATCAGGGAGTTGGAGCAAAGGGGCATGGGTTAACTTATCTTTCAATGTGTCAAAAGCACTCCTGTGTGCTGCAGCCCAAGTGAATGTAACGCCCTTCTTGGTGAGTTCGTGCAATGGGGCTGCAATGGTGCTGAAATCCCTCACAAAACGGCGATAGAATCCAGCAAGCCCGAGAAAACTTCTCACTTGTGTGACCGTTGTGGGAACCGGCCAGCTATGTATTGCTTCAACCTTGGCTTGATCAACTTCAATTCCCTGTGGGGTCACAACATAGCCAAGAAAAGAGACTCGATCCGTGCAAAAGGTGCACTTCTCAAGGTTACCAAACAAGCGTGCATCACGTAGAGCATTAAAAATATCACGCAAATGATCAAGATGTTCCTCAAGTGATCTGCTGTATATCAAGATGTCATCAAAATATACCACAACAAATCTACCAATGAAAGCGCGTAAAACTTCATTCATTAATCTCATGAAAGTGTTGGGTGCATTAGTGAGACCAAAAGGCATAACTAACCACTTGTATAGACCGAATTTAGTTTTAAACGCTGTTTTCCATTCATCCCCTAGCTTCATGCGAATCTGGTGGTAACCACTACACAAATCAATTTTTGAGAACACAATTGAGCCACTTAATTCATCAAGCATGTCATCTAGCCTAGGAATAGGATGACGATATCTGATTGTAATGTTATTAATCGCTCAGCAATCTACACACATGCGCCAAGATCCATCTTTCTTAGGAACCAAAAGAACAGGAACAACGCAGAGGCTAAGAGACTCACGCACATAACCTTTATCGAGCAATTCTTGCACTTGGCACTGAATCTCTTTAGTTTCCTCGGGGTTGGTCCTGTATGGAGCACGGTTGGGCAATGAGGCTCCGGGAATAAGGTCAATCTGGTGCTCAATCCCACGGGTTGGTGGCAGCCCCGGTGGCACCTCCTTTGGAAAAATGTCCGCATACTCCTGCAAAAGGTTAGTAACTACAGGAGGCAAAGAAGAAGGTATCTCCTCAAGTGAAAACAAAGTTTGTTTGCAAATCAAAGCATATCAAACAGCAATATTAGCATCAATCTCATCCAAATCAGATTTGGTTGCAATGAAACATGACCCTTTCAGCTTGATCTCATTTTTATTATTGTGGGCAGATTTGGTGTTCTTCTTTTTGTGCTTTTCAAGTTCATTTGCTACAATCTGATTTTCACTCTTAGCATGTTCCTGATTCTTTACTTTACTAGCTCTAGCAAGTTCATTTTTCCAAATAGCTTCAGGAGACATTGGGAGCAAAACAAGTTTCTTATCATTATGCATAAAAGAGTATTGATTTGTTTTACCATGATGCAAGGAATCAATGTCAAACTGCCATGGTCTTCCGAGCAACATAGAGCATGCTTGCATGGGTACAACATCGCAGTAAATAGAATCATGATAAGAACCAATAGCAAAACTAACTCTCACCAACTGTGTTACCTTCACCTTACTGCTACTGTTTAGCCATTGAATGTAGTAAGGTTGCGGATGTGGCTGGGTGCACAATGCAAGCTTCTCCACCATTTCAGCACTTGCCAAGTTGTTGCCGCTCCCTCCATCAATGATGACTCGGCAAGAACGCTCCTTGATCAAACACTTGGTTTGAAACAAAGTGTGGCGCTGATTTTGTTCAGCCTGTTCCATTTGTGCACTCAACACTCGCTGCACCACGAGGCTCTCATAGTGTTCAGCATGTTTCGTTCCAATGTGCTTCTCATTTTTGTTGTGCTTCTCATCTTCTCCTAGATTGTTAGCTGCAAGCAAAGCATATGTTTCTTCATCTAAATCACTAGCAGAGGAATACTCACCATCAAGACGCACAACTAGCACGCGTGCGCTTGGGCAGTCCTTGCGCACATGACCGAAACCTTTGCAGCGGAGGCATTGAATGTCTCTCGCTCGCCCCGAAGATGCAATTGAGGGTGAACTCTTGGTTGGTGCAGCAGCTGCCCCCTTTGTTGGTTCAGGAGGGCATGGTGAGGAGTTCGTTGTCGAAGGTCATGGTTTGCTGCTTGATGAAGATGGGGCAGCAGCTCGGTACAGTTCGCCAGCGGGGTTGGATGGCGTCCAAGAGGTAGCACGACCTGCAGACATGTTAGTTCTCGTGCTAGCTCTCCGTCCCTGTACTTCCCTTTCAGCTTTACAAGCAAGATGAAACAAACGAGTGATCGAATTGTATTCTTTGTAAGCCAAAATATCTTGAATTTCCCGATTCAGCCCACCCATAAACCTAGCCATAACTGCATCCTCATTTTCTACCAAACCACAACGAAGCATCCCTGTTTGCAACTCTTGATAGTACTCTTCTACAGATTTGTTTCCCTGTCTCAAAAGCTGAAGCTTATGCAAAAGATCACGTGCATGATAAGAGGGAACAAATCTAGATCGCATAACTCTTTTCATAGTATCCCAAGTTTGTGGAGTGTTGTTTGGGTGGTTGCGCAAATATTCGCTCCACCAAATAGAAGCAAAATCAGTAAACTCACTAGTAGCAGCCCTAACACGTTTGTTTTCAGGAAAATCATGACATGCAAATTTTTGATCAACAGCTAGCTCCCAAGTAAGATATGCATTGGGGTCATATTTTCCGTCAAAAGAGGGCATGCTAAATTTAATCTTCCCTAAAGAATCATCATTGTTGCGTACCTCACGTCGTGGTTGACGAGCACGTCCACCATGTCGACGGCGGCGCTGCTGCTGGTTATGTTGGTCATTTACCTCCCCATCAAGCTCTGTGTCAGCTGAATATTCTTCCTCATCTTGCCCAGCAATGCTACCCACGGTGTTGTTGTTGTGCCGTCCCGTACCATCACGACCCTCCTGGTCCATCCTATCCAAACGCTCCAAAATACCTACAAGAGAGGTGTTAAGAGCCCCAAGCGTGTTCTCCATTGAGGTCAGCTTGGTGTTGGTGTCGATCTGCGTGGCCTCCAATTGGCCAAGGCATTCGTTGGTAACTCGAACATCCTCGTCAAGGTGTTCAGCATGCACCCTCACTTGGCGTTCAAAGTGTTGAATGATGCCCCTTGTTCGAGGTGAATGAGCTCGTCCATCATCCTCATTTTCTGCCATGGTTAGCTTAGCAGCAATGTCCTACCACTAGTGGAACTAGGTGGCAGCAAACTAAATTCTCTCAATCTTGTGCCATCAAGTTCTTACATGTTCTTACCACGCTAGGAAGTTGGTGTTGGCAGCCGGCAAGAACAGCACAAAATGTTACACAAGCACAACCCTGTGATGTAGTAGATAATTTGTGGGGCTATAGGTGGCTGCAAGAAAAATCAAGGAACAGCTAGAACCACGTTAGCCAAAGCAAGTTGAATAAGCATTTATAGATGGTTCTATGCTGGTCCTAGGGCTAAATCAAGCTAGAGACGTGAGCCTGAACACAAGCGTTGTCACACACCAAAGCAGCAAAGGAATGTAAGGAAACAACAACTTTCCAGCCTTCTCCTTTTTTTGCTCTTTTTGTTTTTTTTCTTTCTTTTTCCTTTCCTTTTTTTTCAGGGGCTGAAACTCTTTTGTTCAGTATCACAACAACCTCAATAAAGGAAATACCGCACACAGCTCTTTAAAGATCAGATGATATCTCAAGTTTCATACAGCAGATCGCAACTCTCCAGTGCAATTGCGAAGTGCTCAAAGCGAATTTTTGAATATGGATAGATCCGTTGGAAAGATCAAAAGACAAGCTTTCCAGATTGTGTTTAAAATCTTGAATCGGACATCAAACACCAAATATAGGACTGTTTTCTTCCAGTGCTCAATTTGGGGAAAATGGATTCGTGGTGGCAGAATGGCAGCGGAAATATGAATGGTTCTAGTGGATTTCGTGGTGACTGAAAACGTGACCAGAACTCAAAACTCTAAAGATTAAACCACTAAGAACCAGCAACTAGTCCAAACAATGTAACTGAAAACTCAACAAGCAAAGAACTAAGCAGATCAGCAAAGGCTCAACTTGTTTTGGGAATTTCAAATCAGACCTGTTTTTGGGGTTTTCTAGATTGTAGGTAAAGTGTGGGTAAAATCTCTCACCGAAACAACCTTGCTCTGATTACCACTTGATATGGCAGGGGCTGATCCCGATCTTTCGATGAGAGGAGGGGTAACTTCGATTTGGGGAGGAATCAACGTTGGCTGTCCGACTACGACAATCACAGGATGCTGCGCCTTAGCAACAGGTATAACGACTCCGACGTTGGCTGTTCTTGCCGAGCCAAGAACACCCTTGAACCTGCTAGCAATCAAGAACAATCAAGAACAAGATGAACAAGCAAATAAACTCACAAATCTGAACCAAATGGAACTAGAATCACGAGTTGGGGTCTTGAATCAAGCAAATCGGGTGGTCTAGTCGACACACGCGTTCACTAGGAAGTAGCAGTAGCTAAACTTGCATCTAAACAAAACCCAAGTTCATCCTGGCGGCTGCTACATGTATTTATACATGGGCAACAACAAGGAGGCGTGGGAGGGTGTAAACCCTAAGCTGGAATGGGCCCCTAGTGGGCTGCAAGACATACAAGGGTTTCAGCCCAAGACTGGAAGGCCGAACGTCTCTTTGTCAATTCTGCTCGCACCGGTGGAATTTTGTCATGAGGTTGGATCCATCTGAAAGTAGACTTCAAGATCTTTCCAACGAGTACTCATATCCCTCAAACAACATCCGGAGACAAGAATTATTGCCACGTCAATTTGATGTTGCCTGGCTGTACGAACTTGAAGTCTGAACTTGATGTCCGATCTTGTGCTTTCTTATTGTGAGATCTTGATGCCCAAACTGATTGGTTGATCCATTAGACTCCTCTCCATCATTCCTAATGATCATAAAATCATCACAATAATTTAGTAGCATCTAATTCTGAGATGAGGGTTTATGGACGGCGAGGAACGAGTTTACCTGATAATTTAGTTCACGTGCGCGGGCTCTTGTCATTGGTCCTTGCTGTGTAGTAGGCATGGTTGTATTATTGGAAGGGATGTCCTCATCATATGTCATAACTGATATACATGATATCGAGTCGGGAGTGGATCCCATCATTGTAAAATGCATGTAAAAATTCTCGTGTCTTGCTCTTGTTAGGTTGTGCAATTTCCCTGTTACGTTTAAACACTTGATCCCGTCAGTCTACCTAGGGATACCCTAAGGTAGGTAATTGTTTGGTGAGGGATTGCCAGATCTGAAAATTGAAGGTAAACGCGAGAACACAAGACACGGATTTAGACAGGTTCAGGCCGCCAGAATAGCGTAATACCCTACATCCTGTTGGGGGTGTTGTATATTGCGCCCTGCGCTTGGGTGTTGAGTGGCATGTTGGCTGCTCTGTTGTCTCTGCCGATCTAGCTGCTCCCGCCCTCCTTTATATACTCCAGGGGGTGGGGTTCCTAGTCGGTTACAAGGTAGGAGTCCTAGTAGGATTACAAGGTATGAGTCCTAGTAGGATTATAGAGGAATCCTAGTAGGAGTCCGACTTCTTCCTTCCTTGCGGGTACCTGGGGATCTATCCCTGACAAGCCCCCGAGCTCTTCGTAGCCGAGTAATGCAAGCTTTGAGTACTTCTGAAGGTGTCTTCGAGTTCTTCTGAACTTCGTCTTGAAGGTGTCTTCCGAATATTTCCTTGGCTGCATCGAGGCTGTGAGGTGCTCAAGCCCCGAGTAGTCTTTAAGTCTTCTTTTATATGTGGTGCGATGAACTCGCACTCCATATGGAGTAGCCCCCGAGCTTTAGGTTGAATCGGAGAATCAAGCTGAGGGTCAAATTAGTCCTTAATGTTTGGTCTGTATCTTCCAAGAATTTTTGAAAAATAAGCCGTTGATGACACATATCCCGCAGCCCCCGAGCCTTTAATCCAAATTCCAAGGTTTGGAAAAAAGGATCTAAAAAGTCATGGCATGGAATGTGTTTTGAAATGAATTGATGGTAATTATGGGTTAATTGGTTCTGAAATTCGAAAAACCCCTCTTTTTGGGAGTTTATCCCTAAGAAGATGGTTAGTCGCTTTCTCAAAAAACCCTTGAATACCGCTCAAATCAAATCGTTATCCCGGGAAAGTCGCTTCGCGCTCCCAGCCCGTTACGTTTTTTGCTCAATGGCGCGACGCTCTTCTACACCATGCGCGAGTGGCGCATGATGCCGCTAGCGGTGCGGAGGAGGCCGATGTGGCTATACTCTGGTCCGTCCGACCCAGATCGGGCGTTCACCGAGGAGCTTCCCGAAGATGAGGTCTGGTCATGGCTGTTGATGGTCCTCAAGGGAGTAGAACAGGAGAAGATAGGGGGTCTAGCCCCTTTCGACTGCAAGAATTCGCCCAATCTGGTACGCGTTTTCTTCCTGCTGATTGTTCCTGGTTAGTGGTGTGGAGCGTGTTCGACAATTCACGAATACTCTGTTTTCGCAGGGACTCAGCCATCCGCGTTCTCGTCCTCGCCTTCCCAAGGGCCCAGAGGGCAGGGTGAAGCAGATCGCCCTGGAGGAGGCTGCTAATACAAAGAAGAAGAGGAGGGGCGACAGGGACGGTGAAGCGGCAAGAAAAGGAGATGGCCATTGCGCGCCACACCCGCTAGGGGGACGACCGTGACATGGTGCAGGAAGAGTATCCTTCCACCACCAAGACCGAGTCATCCCCCGGTTCTGGTGGCGGGGCCGACTCAGAGGAGACGTGGAGCGAGGCGCTATGCTTCACCGCGGCGGGCGGGGACAGTGACGCCGGGCTGCACGAAGCGAGCAGCTCCGGGGCATCCCTCGACGCTCCCGGCGCAAAGAAGCGCACGACAGAGGACATTGTAGCATGGGAGGATGAGGAGGCGAAGCGTGCTCGGACAGAGCGGCGCTCGTAATTGCCACGAGCATCACTTGCGCTAGCGGCGCAGACGAGCTGTGAAAGCACGCTGGCTGGAGGTGGCCGCTCTCCGCATGCCCCTGTGTCGTCGCCACGGATCGCGAACCTGACATCGATCTCAAGAGTTTTGAGGGAGAAGATACCGGCTCGCCGCGGCGGCCGTGTTGTACCTGCGTTGGTGGCGCCGCTGGGACGAGGGGCGCCTCGGGTGCTCAGCGGAATGTCGGCCACTATGAGGGCTTCAGCCGGGGTCGGCCGTTCGACAGCGGGACCTCCACCCCTTAAGTTTGGGTACGTTGAATTTCCCTTAATCTGGTTAATAAAATGCTTTGTGGATTTGTAACTCAAGCTTGTCCTTGTTGTTTAGGATGGTGACGGAGATTTCCGCAGGAAATCCTGCGGAGATGGTTGAGTGGACCCCCACCCTGCCCTTTCTCTCAGCATCGGGCGGAAGGAGGGGCCGAGGGGCTGCTCGTTGCTAACCTCCAGGCGGTCCCAGGTGAGGTGTCGAGGCTCATCGCCGACACTATCTTCCACGGCGCATCGGGGGTGCTTACCTCAACGGCGACGCATTATCCGGACCTCGACTTCCAGGTGGTTGGCGATGGATACGCGGCTGGGTCGACCTTCGATCGTGTGCACGAGGTGGGCCTACGCATGGAGCCTATCACGGTGGCGATCTCGAAGTCCATCACAGTCGACTGGATCAAGGCGGCACGTCGCGTCGAGGAGGATCCTTCTGCAGTCGGGGGCGAGGAGGGCTTCGTTGGTGCTGAGTCGGCAGCTGCTTTGCCGTGCCCTACATCGCAGAGCGCACCGCCTCCGCCGCCAGTCGACACCAACGAGGGGCAGAGCGCGGATTAAGTAGTGAAATCAGTTTAAGTTTTGTTGGATTTTTGTAATTATGAACGTGTGGGGGAATCAAGGTTGGGAAACTTTAACTCAAACTGTGTTTCAAAATTTTTGTGTTTTTTGGTTCTTTATTCCGTTTCCGTTGCCTGAAATAACCCACGTTTGCTTGAAATTTTGAAACTGTGTTTCAAAATTTTTGTGTTTTTTGGTTCTTTATGGTTCTTTATTCCGTTTCCGTTGCCTGAAATAACCCACGTTTGCCTGAAATTTTCGTGTTTTTTGGTTCTTTATTCCGCTCGTTAACCGTAGGCTGTAGCATATAGCCTGGGGCTGGGCCGAGTGGCGTCAGCTGCTAGTCACCGTAGGTCATGACGAGGACTCGGCAAGTTTATTGTGTTGCGAGGACTATTCAAGTAACAAAGAAGGAAAAAGATTGCTCCTCTTAGACAAGAACAAACGGATTTCGCTTTTCAAAGGCAAAGTGCGTGGTTAAAGGGAAGCCACCATATGGTGGTGTACCCTGTTGAGGCCCCCGAGAGTCCCGGGCAGAAAGGGTTCGGGCCGGGGCGCTGGAAGAGCCAAGTGGAACGAAATGAAAAGCGTAGCTAAAAGAATGAAAGCTTAGGGGTAGAAACGACGTAGCTGTTCGATGTTCCAAGTGTTGGTGAGAACGTTGCCGCCGCTATCCTTCAGTCGGTAGGTGACTGGTCGAACCACTTCCGTGATTGTGTATGGCCCTTCCCATGGCAAAGAAAGCTTGTGCTTGTCTTTCACTGACTGCGCACTCTGAAGCACCTTGTCGCCGACTTCCAGAGTTCTACCTCGTATCTTCCTCTCGTGGTACCTGCGTAGAGTTTGCTGATAGCGAGCAGAGCGGAAAGGAGCTATCTCCCGTGCTTCCTCCATTAGATCAACGGCTTCCTTCTGGGCCTCCGTGGCCTGATCTGGGTCAAATGCTTTGACCCTCGTAGCACCGTAGTCTAAGTCGGATGGTATCACAGCTTCTGATCCGTAAGTTAGAAAGAAAGGGGTGAAACCCGTGGAACAATTGGTGGTCGTTCTCAGGCTCCAGAGTACTGACGGGAGTTCGTCCACCCAACGGCCAGCGAATTTGTTGAGCTGGTCAAAGATGTGTGGCATAAGTCCTTGGAGGACCATTCCGTTTGCTCTTTCGACTTGGGCATTGGTGCGTGGGTGTCCAACTGATGCCCAGTCGATCCTAATCCCATATTCCTCCGCCAAATCCTGGAATTTTTTACCAGTAAAGTTGGTCCTATTGTCCGTGATTATGGTGTTCGACACACTAAATCGATATACAATTTCCAGGAAAAACTTTATAGCTTCTTGGGCACTAGCTTTAACGATGGGTCTCGCCTCGATCCACTTGGTGAACTTGTCGACAGCGACAAGGAGCCGAGTGAATCCACCAGGAGCCTGCTTGAGAGGCCCAATCATGTCTAATCCCCAGACTGCGAACGGCCAAGTGAGGGGAATAGTTTGGAGGGCCAGGGCCGGCAAATGTGTCTGCCGAGCATAGAACTGACACCCCATGCATGTGCGGATGACCTCCTCTGCGTCTCGCAACACAGTTGGCCGGTAAAATCCTTGACGAAAGGCTTTACCGACCAAGGAACGCAGAGTCGCTTGGTGCCCGCAAATGCCGGTGTGGATCTCCAGGAGGAGGTTCCTATCTTGTTGAGTCGGGATGCATTTCATGAGCATTCCGATTGGTGAAGGGCTGCGTTTTTACAGCTCACCATCGATTGTGACGAACGTCTTGGCCCGTCAAGCGATTTTGCGAGATGCAGTTCAATCTATCGGGAGGACGTCATCAAGGAGATAGGCTAGGAGGGGTGTCCTCCATTAAGAGCTGGTCGTCGCGACTCCGGGGGTAGGAGCAGTGACTTCCATGACTTGGCGATCGTTGTTGCTAAGTGTAGTGTCAGGAGGTGTGGGCTCGGTGGGTCCCGGAATCGGGCCCCCGAGCGTCTGATGGCAGGCTGTGATAAAGGTTTGAGGCGTACCGAGGGCGTATGAAGGTTGTTGATGAACACAACAGTCAGCGTACTTTCTCGCTATGCCGCCATCTTGGCGAGCACGTCGGCGTCGGCGTTGTCCCTCTGAGGCAGGTGGTGTAGCTCGATTCCTCGGAACTTGTCCTCCAGCTTGCGTACCTCTTGACAATAAGCATCCATGAGAGGGCTTTCACAGTTTGCCTCCTTCATGGTTTGATCCAAAACGAGCTTGGAGTCGTCGTATACGTAGAGCCGAGTCGCTCCGAGCTCGACCGTGATGCGAAACCCGTTGATCAGCCCTTCGTACTTGGCAACATTGTTCGAAGCAGGGAAGTGAATACGAATCGCATACCGGAGTTGGTTACCCTCAAGCAAAACTAGCACGACTCCGGGCCCCGCACCCAGTCCCATGACTGACCCATTGAAGTAAAGGGTCTAGTACTCATGAGCTATATCAGGCGTGGGAGTCTGAACTTCGGTCCACTCGAAGACGAAATCGGCGAGTGCCTGCGACTTGATTGCTGTGTGGGGGATATACTTGAGGTCATCGCCCATGAGCTCGACCGTCCATTTAGATATCCGCCCTGTCATATCAAGCCTTGGTTTCTTTGAGAGCGGAGGCGCTTGATAGCCTGAAAGCGCTGCTGACCTCACCACCAGTTCTCGTTGCTCAGCAGTCGGGATATGAACCAACTGGTGGTAAGGTCAGCAGCGCTTGCTGGGCCTCCTCAGTCCAATTGAAAGTGTTTGATTTTTTTGAGGAGTTTGTAGAGGGGCATGCCCCGCTCTCCCAGTCGGGATATGAACCAATTGAGGGCGGCCAGGAACCCGGTAAGCCACTGGACACCCTTGATGTTGCGAACAGGGCCCATCCTGGTGATGGCTGTAATCTTCTCAGGGTTGGCTTCGATGCCACTCTCGGAAACGATGTAACCAATCAATTTTCCCTTGGGGACCCCGAAAGCGCACTTCTCCGGGTTCAACCTGATGCTGAATTTTTGGAGGTTAGCAAAAGTAGCGTCATGGGTGGCGATCAAATCATCCACGTAGGGTGCTTTGCCACGATGTCATCAACGTTGACGGAAATCGTGGACCTCGAAAGCTCGAACTGCTCGGGCTGTCGAGGCAGGTCGATCTGATCTGAAAAGCACTTTTGCATACAACGTTGGTAGGTTGCGCCTGCGTTTTTGAGTCCGAACAGCATCATTACATAGCAGTAAGAACCGAAAAGAGTGATGAAAGAATTCGCGACCTGGTCAGACTCCTTCATGGCGATCTGGTGATAGCCCGAGTAGGCCTCTAGAAAAGAAAGGACTTCGCACCTAGAGGTGGAATCGACTATCTAGTCTATGCACGGCAAGGGAAACGGATCCTTGGGACACGCTTTGTTTAGGCCAGTGTAGTTAACGCACATTCTCCACTTCTCGTTCTTTTCCTTTACAAGAACAGGATTCGCAAGACAGTCGGAGTGGTAGACCTCCTTGATGAAATCTGCTGCAAGGAGCTTGGCGATCTCTTCTCCGATAGCCCTACGCCTTTCCTCGTCAAAACGGCGCAAGCGCTATCGGACATGTTTTGATCAAGGCAGGATACGGAGCTCGTGCTCGGTGACATTCCTCGGGATGCCAGGCATGTCAGACAGCTTCCACGCAAACACATACCGATCGGAGCGTAAGAAGTCGACCAGCGCGTCCTCCTATTTGGCGGGGAGCTGGTGTGACACCCCGGCCCAGGGCTTAATAGGATTAATAGGATACTCATACCAACAAGTTGCAACTTCTTTTCCAGAAGCCCAATTTCAAATAACTTCAAAGTTAAGCGTACTTGGCTTGGACCAATTTGGGGATGGGTGACCGACCGGGAAATTCTTCCTAGGTGTGCATGAATGAGGACAAAGTGTGCAGAAAAGACTTGTGTTGGTCTGTGAGGACAGTCTATGTCCTAGGAAGCGGCCAGATGTAAGCGGGCTCGGCAGGGCAGTCTATGTCCTAGGAAGCGGCCAGATGTAAGCGGGCTCGGCCTCGGGGAGGCGGGACGTTACAGCTGGGCCCCGATCTGCACAACCTTAGCCGGCTCGGCCGGATCGATCGCGACTCCCTTGGTGTCTTCCGTCGGACGAAAGGCACTGGCTGGACTCAGCTCGCTGTAGTCGGGGTGCACTCCAGCACCCATGCTCGGAGTTCCTTGAACTCGAGCGAGTTGGCGATGGCGGCCGCGAGCTCAAAGTAGTCGCGGCCGCAACTGAAAGACTGCTCGAATGAACCACTGACAGTGATGACGCCATTCGGACCTGGCATCTTCAGTTTGAGGTAGGTGTAGTTGGGGATCGCCATGAACTTGGCGTAGCACGCGTGGCCAAGCACGGCATGGTAGGACCCCTCAAAGTCCACCATCTCAAAGATCAGCTTCTCGGTGCGGAAGTTGGTGCGGTCACAGAAAGTGACGGGCAGTTCTATGTTCCCCAGCGGGTAGGCTTTCATGCCGGGGACGATTCCAAAGAATGGGAAGATGGAAGGGCGGAGCTTGTCCCTCGAGATGCCCATCGCGTCGAGGGTTTCCACATAGAGGATGTTGAGGTTGCTGCCTCCATCCATTAGCACCCTTGTCAGGTGCTTGTTGCCAACGATGGGGTCCACAATGAGCGGATAGCTCCCTGGGCGTGGCACGCTTGGCGGATGATCATACTGACTGAAGGTGATCGGGGTGTTGGACCTGCGGAGTCTCCTGGGAACCGCGGTAATCGCCGAGAGAGCTTCCCGATGACATAGCTTGAGTTGGCGCTGAGTGCAATAGTCTTCGGCTCCCCCAAAAATCATGAGGCAGCCCTGTGCGTCGAGGAACAAGCTCTGAGGCTTGTCTGAATCCTCCAACTCCTTGGGCGCCTTCTTGTCGCGATCGCCCCCTTCGCGCTTGCCGACCGGGCCGAGTATGCACCTCAAGAGCTCGCAATCCTTGAGCTTGTGCTTGACGGGGTAGCCGTGGTTGGTACACGACTTCTCCAGCATCTGCTCAAAGTGCTCGTTACCGCCTTTCCGCTTGGCCGGGCGGTCGGCGCTTCGACAAGGTTGGGGTTCGGCCGCTGCCGATTCCCTCTCTTCTTGTTCCCCTGCTTCGAAGAGGCCGGGGCTTCATCCGGCTCTTTGGTTTTGGGCTTGTCGGAGCTCTGCGCGCCGATGAAGACGGCGCCAACGGCTTCCTCGCCGGAGGCATGGTTTGTGGCTATGTCCACGAGCTCGCGGGTGGTACTCGGCTTTTGGTAGCCAAGCTTGTGGACGAGAGACTTGCAGGTGGTCCCGGAGATGAATGCACCGACGATGTTGGCATCGACGACGTCGGGGAGAGCATTGCACTGCTGCGTAAACCGGCGGATGTTGTCTCTGAGGGATTCGCTGGGCTTCTGCTTGCAGCTCTTCAGGTTCCAGGAATTCCCACGGCGAACGTATGTGCCCTGGAAGTTCCCCACGAAAACATACCATCTCTAGCAATAGTAAGATCCATCTTTTTTTTCCTTATTTAAGATCATTTGATCCTTATTAATGTTACATCACCTGTAATGCAGCAGATTGATGTGTTTATCTGGCTTGCAAAGGTAGTAAACTGCCTAGGTGGTACACCTCCTCAAGTGGAAACCATGGAACGCGGACAGTTCAAGAAGCTAACAATCTCTTTCGAGATACCAGCAAGAGGAGATCTTGGTACAATGATACCAATAGCTGCTAGTGGTAAAGAATCACCTGTTCAGATGACTTATGAAAGGAGTGTCATGGAAGCTTGCCTTTTAGAACTTGAGAGGCATGGCTATCTAATTCCAGACTAGTCATGGTTCAAAATCAGAGCACTTCGACAAAATGAACATGATATTGTTAGTTTCTGTTAGGGACTTGCACAAGAAAATGAAAATGACATGGTATGTGAGTCCTTGTTAATTTAAGGAAAAGAATATACATTTCTACTTCATTTGATTGTGTGAAGCAGTTCATAATATTTGCCTTTCATCTTCGTTGCAGGATATGATTGGTAACACGTTCACGACGATGAGTTTGAGGATTATTTTATGTTTTGCCATGTATCAAGGATATATCCCCAGGTACCCGCGCCGTCTACACGAGTTCCAGAGGAGCGGTCGTTTCGCGCGCTTGGTTCGAGGAAATTGCAATCATTGTGCCGCGGAACGAAAGGAGATTTTTACTGCGCCCGTTTTGGAGAAAAGGATTAAAGAAAAAGTTTCGAAGAAAAAGTTATATTTTACTCCGAAACTGGGGGGCATGTGTTGACGCTAGATTTTGACACGTGTTGAATCGGCGTCAGGAGGAGAAGATTGGCCGATGCGGCAGATCTGAAGGCTACAGAAAGGAATCGGCTGATTGAGGTAACAGTCGGAAATCGGCCGATTGGTGATACAGCCTACGCCAACAGGATGGGACTATTTCAGAGGGTCCTGGTCAAAAAGTTGGTCAAAGGGGGGCACGCTAAGTCGGTCGGGGAGCAATTGAAGGAAATCTTGATTGGATTAGGGAACGGCGGCGGAAGATTCTGCGGGAGTCCGTTTCCTTTTAAAGTTCGTATAGATATAGTAATTTAAATAAGGTTGTAACAAGTCGTGATCGACCAGGAGTCCTAGCTTTAGGGTATAAATAGGAGTCGTCAGGGTCTTGAGAAAACATCAACACATCAATCAACAACAGTACTTCTACTTTTCTAGCAATCTACTTTCAAGTCGGCGACTTCGCCAATACTTTTCTTCTTTCACGAGTTCGTACGGATTGGCAGGGCTGCATCAACTTGATCTCCGGCCAATTGGTAGGTTCCGCTTACCGAGTAATATCCGAGCTTTAACTACAGGCGCATCGCTGTGGTTTCGTTTGGATTTATTCACCAGTTATCGATATTTACTAGAATTTGCAAGTTTTATCTGTTATTTTAGTATTATCACCAGTTATCCAGCTTGAGATCAGAGTAATCGGCTTCGTCATTATTTTTCTTCGATTTATCATCATATCGCCGATTAGATCTATTTCAAGTGTTGCTTCTGTAGTAATTGTTTAAGTCCGTTCCGGTGGTTTTCTTTACAATTACTATCCGATTATCGTCTGATCCATAGCCGATCATCTCTACAGCAAATCGGCCGATTCGCTGCCGACGCGCTCCTCAGGGCAGATCGGAATCCCAGCCGATCGACGCGCCTGGAATTTAATACTCTATTTCCTTGTCAATCAACAGGTCACATTGACTGGCACGCCGCGCGAACCGCACCAGGGCGATAACCCGAACAGGAGCTAAGAAGATTCTCCCGGGTCGTGTGTCCGACGCTGAAGACTATCGGTCGATTCCTATCCGGCCGATTTTAGCGCCAACACACTTTTTGCACGCCCGGTGGGACCATCCAAGATCTGATATGTCGAGAAACGCAGAAATCTCCGAGAGCAACATCATTGAGGTCACAGAAGCAGATCTCAAGGATGACCAGAGGGAAGAATTGGCCAAACATCTAGAAGATTACAAGAAGATGTACCTCCAGTCGTTCAGTCGTACCAGAAGCGGGGAGGCAGTCAAGAAGGCTCCTATTCTAGCGCCTCACCACATCACCATTGCTGAAGACTCGGGCAAGATGTCAGAGATGATTCAACAGTCCGTGTATCAGGCGTTCATCGACCAATCCTCAGTGATGACCAACACGGTGTATAACGTCGTCGTCAGCTCTCTGGCCAGCGAAGCAGTCCAAGGCTATCGGGGACCGGCATATGCCCCGCCGACCACTCTGCCAGCCAGAAGCTTACCATACATGTCCCAATCGGCTCCTCAGCCGATATTGACGCAACACGAGGGGTACAACTCTCCACTGCCCCCGGCGTCTCCAAGATACAGCGGTGCACCATGTCTCCCATCACAAACACCGCTTCAACCCGTTCAGATTGCTTCTGTGCAGTCACTGCCTACAAGCTCAGCGCCTTGGGGAACATCAGCGGCAATGTATCTTCCCGAGCCAGCAAACGGGTATGGAAGTTATTCAACCCAGGTGCCATACCAATTGGCCGCCCGGCCGACAGTTCCCCAGTATCAGCCGATCTTATCAGAAATCGGTAGGGGGGCAAGCACTGTAGAAGCATTTAGAGGCACGGCGCCAGCGATGACGTACGATGGGGGTGCGGACTCGTTTCGCCATCAACTATCGGTCGTTCTGCAAAATTCGCCGATTCATCACCCGGCCGTACCAGCCCTTCAGCACATGCCCGCGCTGCGAACAGCTGTTCATCAGCAGCAGGTAGACTAGACGGCAAGAATAGTAGAAGTAATCCAGGATCAGTTTGGATTGAAGCCGAAAGTTCAAACTTATACCTACAAGACGCCATATCCATCGGCCTATGACTTGCTGCCGTTCCCACACCGCTACAAGGTTCCCGATTTCACCAAGTTCTCAGGGACGGACGATACATCCACTGTGGAGCATATCAACCGATTCATCATCCAGTGCGTTTATTTTCATCATCTCTGTCCGGATCGGCCTTCCAGTGGTTCACCACCTTGCCGCCAAATTCCGTCGTTACATGGGCCGATCTGGAGAAACAATTCCACAAGTACTTCTACGCAGGAGTACACGAGATGAAACTCTCGGATTTGACCAGTCTCAGGCAGAGGAGCGATGAACCAGTGATAGGGTATATACAGAGGTTCAGAGAAATCAGGAACAAATGCTACAGTCTGGTTCTGACCGATGCACAGTTGGCCGATATCGCTTTCCAAGGCCTCTTGCCACAAATCAAAGAAAGATATGCTGCCCAAGAGTTTGAATGCCTGAGCCAAATCGTCCACCGATTGTCAGGACAAGAGGTCCGACCGTTTGAACAGCGGAGGAACTTCCAAAAGAAGGTGGCATACTTGGAAGGATCTGAATCCGATGCGGAAGAGGAAATCGGCCTGGCAGAATGGGTCAAAGGGAAAAAACCGATATCATGCCCTTTTGGGAAGAAAGAGCCGGAAACATTCGGCTTTGACACGTCAAAGGCTGATAAAATTTTTGATCTATTGCTTCAGGAAGGACAGATCAAGCTATCTCAACATCACACCATCCTTACGGCCGATCAACTTAAGAAGATGAAATACTACAAGTGGCACAACGCTACTTCTCATGACACAAATGAATGTAAAGTCTTCCGCCAGCAGATACAATCGGCCATCGAGCAGGGGCGGCTTAAATTTGGAACTCCAACTAAATCGGCAAAGCCGATGAAGATAGATCAGCATCCCTTCCCGGCCAACATGGTCAACGCTGGAGGAGACTCAAGTCAAACCAAGGTGCTGACATCAGAATCGGCGAGAAGAGGCGGCGCCGTCGACCCCAGGAAGCAGATCACGACGGAAGAAATCAGAAGGAACATGCGAGGGCCAGAACGACCACGCAAGCCCGTCACCTCCCAATTCTTACTCAGTAAATATCGGCAGCAGCAAGAACAAGAACGATACCAGGAAGAGACGATACGCCGACATGAAGATCACTAGCAATGTCCGTTCTTCATCCACTGCTGGGAGAACGACATCAGATTGCCGTCTGCCGATAACTGTCCGGAGTGTAACGGATTGAGCTGCAACGATCGCCCGAGGCCACACTCTAGGGACAGAGGATCAGAGCCGATCAGCAGAAATCGGCGCGAGGAACGGCGCGTTTCGGTGCATGATCGGCTGGGGGGCAGAGTTGACCAGTGCAACAGGTCAAAAAGCAAGATCGGCCAGCGGGATGGACTGGGGGGCAGGATCAGCGCGCACGATCGGCTGGAAGAGATGGCCGATGATAGGGTATCAGACGAGGATCCCCTAGGAAGGGAACCAGATTGGGAACACGCCAGATCATCGGCCAAACCAGCAAATCCCAGGTGGTGTCCCGATGGCCTATCCAGATCCCAGAAGCGAAGGATCCAACGCCTACGCCAGTGGGAGCAACAAGAAGAAGAACAGAGACAGGTGCCAGAGAGAAGGAATGTTAAATCTCGAGTTTGGCGCCCAAAGAAAAACGATCAAGAAACAAGCAACCAAGAATCGGCAGCCGAAATTGATATGGTGTTCATACTGCCGATGGAGTTCATGGCGCCCAACGATCGGGATAAAGTAACAAGAACAGAGGAGGAACAAATGGCACAACTAGTGTTAGAGCCAATGACGGCTACGTTTGAGAAACCAGAAGAGGAAAAACGACAGCATCTTAAAGCGTTGTTTCTCAAAGGCTATGTCAACGGAAGACCCGTCACCAGATTACTGGTAGATGGAGGCGCTGCAGTTAACATCATGCCGTATGCCATGTACCGCAAGCTGGGCAAGGGCGATGAAGACCTCACCAAGACGGACATGATGCTGAAGGATTTTGAAGGCAACGTGTCACCCGCCCGCGGAGCACTCTGCGTCGACCTCACCATCGGCAGTAAGACCCTCCCTACCACCTTTTTCGTTATTAATGGCAAGGGGTCCTACAATATGCTGCTTGGTCGCGACTGGATACACGCAAACTGTTGTGTCCCATCTACAATGCATGAATGCCTTGTGCAATGGGTCGGCGACAGTACAGAGATAGTCGCTGCCGATTCCGTCTACAGCGTTGCAGCGGCCGACACGCAACAGTGGAGCTGCGAGCACGTCAAGTGTATATCTGGCAGGACTTGGGACACTGACTTCCTGAAAGTGTCCGATTTCGGTCTAAAGCCGATCCAAGCAGTCGGCTCTGAAGATTCAGAATAAATGGATCAGCTCGTCCGAGAAGATGGGAAGCTTGGGCATGGGTTTACGTCGGCCGATTTATTAGAGATGGTAGATTTGGGAGATAGCAGCAAATCAAGGCCGACGTACATTAGTGCCAATTTGGATCCTGAGTACAAATGTAAATTGATAAGTTTATTAAAAGAGTTCAAGGATTGCTTTGCTTGGGAATACCATGAGATGCCAGGACTAGACCGGTCTATTGTTGAACACCGGTTACCTATAAAATCAGGATATCGGCCATATCAGCAACCTACACGACGGTGTAACCCCAAGATTCTACCTGACATAAAGGCCGAGATTACAAAGTTGATTGAGGCAGGATTTATTCGGCAGTGCCGCTACGCCGAATGGATTTCTAACATTGTGCCTGTATACAAAAAGAATGGAAAATTGCGTGTGTGCATCGATTTCAGGAACTTAAATCAGGCTACACCGATGGATGGATATCCGATGCCGACGGCTGATATCTTGGTGGATGCTGCCGCAGGCCACAAAGTCATAAGTTTCATGGATGGGAATGCCGGGTACAATCAGATATTAATGGCCGAGGAAGATATTTTGAAAACGGCTTTTAGGTGCCCAGGCCATCTTGGTTTATTTGAATGGGTGATTATGACTTTTGGGTTGAAGAACGCCGGCGCTACATATCAACGGGCCATGAACTACATCTTCCACAAGCTCATTGGTTCATCGGTGGAAATTTATATAGATGATGTCGTGGTCAAGTCAAAAGGTCACCAAGATCATCTGGCCGATTTACAGGAAGTACTGGAGTGCACAAGGAAACATGGGCTGAAGATGAACCCAAACAAGTGTGCATTTGGTGTATCGGCCGGGCAATTCTTAGGATTTATGGTCCATGAGCGCGGGATAGAAGTCAACCGCAAGACCATAGATGCCATCAACAAAGTGGTGGCCCCGCAAAATAAAACTGAACCACAGTCCCTCATCGGCAAGGTCAATTTCATCAGAAGATTCATATCCAATCTGTCAGGACGTATTCAGGCTTTTACCCCTCTGTTGAAATTAAAGCCCGACCAGGAATTCATATGGGGAGAAGGACAGCGCAAGGCACTGGAGAATATCAAGCAGTATCTGGTTTCACCTCCGGTATTAGTTCCACCACAGCCTGGTAAGCCGTTCAAGTTATATTTATCGGCTGATGAACAGGCTATTGGATCGGCGTTGGTACAGGAGTTTGAGGGGAAAGAACGAGTGGTATACTACGTCAGCAGAAGACTTTTAGACACCGAAACAAGATATTCCTCGGTGGAGCGACTATGCTTGCGCTTGTACTTTTCATGTACTAAGCTCAGGCACTATTTGCTATCGGCAGAATGCATGGTCGTGTGCAAGGATGATGTGGTGAAGTATATGCTATCATTGCCGATTTTGAAAGGGCGGATTGGAAAACGGATCCTGGCTTTGTCAGAATTCGATTTAAGGTACGAATCGGCAAAAGCCGTCAAAGGTCAAGTGATGGCCGATTTCGTAGTTCAGCATTGTGGACCAGAAATCGCCACCGTTGAACCAGTTCCATGGACTCTATATTTTGATGGTTCTTCGTGTGGGGTCGGATCAGGAATCGGCATTGTTATTGTGTCGCCTCGGGGGGCAAGTTATGATTTCTCTCTGCCGATAGAAGCCTCTGCAACTAATAACTAGGCGGAATATCGATCTGTTCTAAAAGGCATCCAATTATTAAGGGAAGTCAGAGCTGATGCAGTCGAAATTTTTGGGGATTCCATGCTCATTGTGGATCAGTTGACGGGGCGATCTGAGTGCAAGGATGATATCTTGAGGATTTATTATGAGGATTGTCTTCAACTTTTAAAAGAGTTCAAGTCTGCAATAATTGAGCATATCCCCAGGAATTATAATGAAGAAGCCAACAGACTGGCCCAACATGCTTCTGGGTATCGGCCGATTCAGGGAGCGATGACGCTAGAGCTCGCGGCCGATGACTGGCGAAAGGAGATCGCCGATTACTTGAGAAATCCATCCCAAAAGGTAGATCGGCGAACACGTTTTCAGGCTACAAAATATGTGTTGCTTGAGGATGATTTATTTTATCGGACGATTGATGGAGTTCTTCTCAAATGCTTGGGAACAGAAGAGGCAAAGGTTCTGATGGGAGAAATCCATGAAGGCGTGTGTGGAGCTCATCAATCGGCTCACAAAATGAAATGGATGATCAGGAACAATGGATATTACTGGCCGACCATCCTTGAAGATTGTTTCAGGTACTACAAAGGATGCCAAGACTGTCAGAGGTTTGGCAATGTGCAGCGCGCGCCAGCATCGGCTATGAATCCAATAATTAAGCCGTGGCCGTTCAGAGGTTGGGGAATAGATCTCATCGGACAGATTCATCCTCCATCTAGCAAAGGGCATAAGTTCATATTGGTGGCTACAGATTATTTTACTAAGTGGGTGGAGGCAGTTCCTTTGAGGAACGTGACATCGGCCGATATGATTGAATTTGTTAAAAGCCATATTATATATCGATTTGGTATTCCTCAAACCATCACAACTGATCAAGGGACAATGTTCACTTCTGGAGAATTCGGAGAGTTCGCCGCCGATATGGGGATTAAATTATTGAATTCTTCTCCATACTATGCTCAAGCCAATGGCCAAGCAGAATCGTCTAACAAAGGGATAATCAAGCTAATCAAGAGGAAGATAGAAGAGCAACCCAAGAAGTGGCATATGTCTTTGGCTGAATCTTTATGGGCATACAGGATGGCTTGTCATGGAGCCACTAAAATATCCCCTTATCATTTGGTTTATGGTCATGAGGCGGTCTTGCCATGGGAGATAAGGACAGGGTCAAGACGTATATCGTTACAGGATCAGTTAACGGCCGATGACTATTCCTTTCTCATGAAAGATGAACTTGACGATTCGGCGGGTTTACGGTTGAGAGCCTTGATTAGTATAGAAGAAAACAAGAAAAAGGTGGCCAGATGGTATGACAAAAACGTCAAAGTTAAGCAGTTCTCTCAAGGAGATTTGGTATGGAAGTTGGTGCTGCCGATAGGATCTAAAGATCCCAAATTCGGTAAATGGTCACCCACTTGGGAGGGGCCGTATAGAATCGGCCGATGTGCCCCTGGGAATGCATATATTCTGGAGACAGTCGAAGGGGAGGAATTCCCAAGAGCTTTAAATGGACGATATCTGAAGAGGTACTATCCAAGCATTTGGGTAGGTGCATGACTTGCAGCAAAGTATGTCAAGGTAACATGGCCGATTTCTCATCGGTTTTTGTCTACACATCTGGTGAAAGAAAACATTGGGATTCATTATTGAATGGAAATTACAGATTACATGGCCGACATGGTACAAGTCGCCCTTAGAATAAAAATACTGGTGTGTCTACTGATTACGCCTACGCTGGATTTCTCTCTCGATGCGACCCAGTTTTATCATAAGGGTGAGCCTTTTCCCTTTCGGGTCCTCTGCAGTGGCTCCAGTTTCAGCTTGGTTGCAGAGTTCTTTCAGCAGGCGGGTCTTCTCCTCTTCCAGATCTTCCATGGCGACTCCAGTTTTGGCTTTACGGGGAAGTGAAGAATTTTTTTCGGAAGATGGTTGCTTGCGGACCAAAAAATGAGCATTTATTAGGTCCAAGTGTTCCTGGACAGCGGCAGGGACATGATCTCTGAGTTCCCCAGCATGAGCTCTTATCAGATTTCTGTCTGCCTGTGATAGTGGTTCTTCTGAATGCATGATTTCTATCACTCGTTCTAGACCAGGGCTGAGACGTTTCGGCTAAACAGAGATAAAAGGAGTTACCCAGTATCGGAGCGATTGAGATGCTTAAGAGAAAGGCAGAGGGGGAGTTCATACCTGGTTGACAGAGGAAGAGGATGAGGAGGATGAACAAGACATCTTGCCGTTCAGTTTGGGATAGTAAAAGAAGGAGAGGAGATAAGTAATGCGTGTGCCTCTAGAGATGGTGAACGGTCTGCGTATAAATGAAGAGGAGGTAGATGGATGGTGAGACACGTCCTATCGGAGTAAATACATACATAAATGCAAAGCAGACTGAAGGAGCAGTTCAAAACCAAATCGGCGCAGTGACATTCAAGGAGCAATAATGTTTGTTGGCGCTAAAATCGGCCGGATAGGAATCGGCCGATGGGTCTTCAGCGTCGGACACACGACCCGGGAGAATCTGCTTAGCTCCTGTTCGGGTTATCGCCCTGGTGCGGTTCGCGCCGCGTGCCAGTCAATCTGACCTGTTGATTGACAAGGAAATAGAGTATTAAATTCCAGGCGCGTCGATCGGCTGGCGTTCCGATCTATCCTGAGGAGTGCGTCGGCGGCGAATCGGCCGATTTGCTGTAGAGATGATCGGCTATGGATCAGCCGATGATCGTATAGTAATCATAAAGAAGACTGCTGGAGCGATCTAAACAATTACTATAGAAGCAACACTTGAAATAGATCTAATCGGCTGTATGATGATAAATCGAAGGAGAACAATGACGAAGCCGATTATTCTGATCTCAAGCTGGATAACTGGTGATAATACTAGAATAACAGGTAAAACTTGCAATTCTAGTAAATATCGATAACTGGTGAATAAATCCAAACGAAACCACAGCGATGCGCCCGTAGTTAAAGCTCGGATATTACTCGATAAGCGGAACCTACCAATTGGCCGGAGATCAAGTTGATGCAGCCCTGCCAATCCGTACGAACTCGTGGAAGAAGAAAATATTGGCGAAGTCGCCGACTTGAAAGTAAATTGCTGGAAAAGTAGAAGTATTGTTGTTGATTGATGTATTGATATTTTCAAAGCCCTAGCGACTCCTATTTATACCCTAAAACTAGGACTCCTGGTCGATTACGACTTGTTACAACCTTATTTAAAACAAGAAAACTACTATATCTATAATATCTTTTAAAAAGGAAACGGACTCCCGCAGAATCTTTCGCCGCCGTTTCCTAATCCAATCAGGACTTTTTCAATTGCTTCCCGACCGACTTAGTGTCGCTCTGTTGACCAACTTTTGACCGGGACCGTCCGAAGTAATCCCATCCTGTTGGCGCAAGCTGCATCACCCATCGGCCGATTTCCAACTGTTACCCCAATCGGCCGATTCTTTACTGTAGCCTCCAGATCTGCCGCATCGGCCAATCCTCTCCTCCTGACGCCGATTCAACACGTGTCAAAATCTGGCGTCAACACATGCCCCCCAGTTTTGGAGTAAAATATAACTTTTCCTTCGAAACTCTTTTCTTTAATCCTCTCCTCCGAAACGGGCGCAGTAAAAATCTCCTTCCGTTCCGCGGCACAATGATTGCAATTTCCTCGAACCGGGCGCGCGAAACGACCGCTCCCCTAGAACTCGTGTAGACGGCGCGGTAAAAATACCACCTTTGCCCTTGCTCCCCTGATCTCTCTTAAGTACTGGCTTTCTCCACCTCTCCTCCTCCACGAATCTAGCATTCTTTCTGTCGCATCACTGTTCATCTTCCTCCAAGCTCCTTCGATTTCCAAGCGCTCCCCCTTTTCCGGCGATCTCATCCGCGGCCTGCTCCGACCCCCAATGGCGTCTCCATCGGCGACCACCCAATCTACAGAGGCTCCATCGGCTGCTCCTTTGGCGGCGGCGGCCCAATCGGCGGCTTCCCCAGCGGCGTCATCGGCGACGATGGCTTCCATCCCAGAGGTAAATGCTCGAAATTTCCCCCTTTTTACCTTTCTACCGCTTCAGTATTTTCCGGACCCTTTCTTAGCTTCTTCCCTTTTTCCCTTTTTTAGGCAATTAGGCACAGAATCACCATTCCCCTCTCAGAATCCCCTGACCTTATCTGTCTGGGCCCTATGGGGAGCCCTGATCCAACGGATCTGATCAGTTTAGAAACTCATAGGATCCCCTTTAAGCAGTCAGCCATGGATTTAGATCATTGGGTGGGCACTTTCAGATCCTGGCCGAATGAAACACCCGGGTGGAGAGAATGGTACCAGAGGGTAGCCGGGTCTTGGAAGGTTCAATGGGAAGAACTCAAAATCGGCCAATGCATAGACTTATCCCTGTCTCAGATGGAAAGGAACAAACCTTTGGTTAAGGCAGCCTCTTACATCTGGTCCGATGCACTTAACGCATTCCTTTTTGGACACGGACCCATGACCCCGACCTTGGCCGATGTCCTACTGCTGACCGGCCTAGATGTTTCCTCCGCCGATACTCCCTTCAATTATCTATTCAAGCCATCTCATCGGCTGGAGACCAAAGGAATCGGCGGGTGGAAAGCATATATCAGTAAAAACATGAAGACAGGGACAGTCTCACAGAGGGAGCACACCGCCTTCTTGATGATGTGGCTGGAGAAACACTTCTTCTGTGGCAGAGCGGTCGGCCCCTCTTCCAACACTCAAGCTTTGGCAGAGTCTCTTGCACAAGGATCGGCCATCCCCCTCGGTAAACATTTGCTGGGATCGGCATACCATCTGATGCACCAAATCGGCGTCAAGCTGTCGAAAGGAGAGCCGATAGGGAATCCAGGCGGTCCTTGGTGGTTCATCACCCTCTGGCTCAATCTACATATGAGCAAGGTCTCTCAGCAGAGGATAGAGACAAAGACCTTTCCCAACATCGAGTCAGAGGAGAATCCATCGGTCCGTCGCCGCTGCAGATCTGTTGGAGAAGCGGTATCGGCCTTTCCTGGCTGCCAATTCACCGCTACCCGCGTAGCTGAATATTTCAGATGTTTCTATAATGGACTTAGTGAGGAGATGATCATCTGGCATCCATATCAGACCGCAGAGCCGATTTTCGAATTGCCTGTATGCTTCGATTTCTCCACCCATACATTTGACAGAGAATTAATGGACGTCTTGATCAAGCCGGGAATTCTGTCGACCAACTTCTTCTCAGGAAAGGACTCACCCACCTATGAGTTCTACTGCCCGTCGGCTGCAGCAAGGCAACTAGGTTTTGGCCAACTGCCGATTCGAGTCTATTTCGCCGGCCAAGCAAAATTCAGAGACGGACTAACTTCAAGTCTTGACTACAGCCGATTGTGCGATTTAGTACCCGACTCCAGCACCATTGACTTGAACGGCTGGTCAGTTGCCTCTTTCGCCACCCACCAGTACAAATTATGGTGGGCAGAATGGAAGCAGCATCTTTTCTGTAAATCTCCATCAACTTACTGCAACATTCTGGACCCAGAGAACATCGACCCAAATGCAGCGGTATGTCCTTTTCTCCTTAGCCGATTTCAATGTTGCATTATCATCTCGTTGTTAACTTATGTTTACCTCTTCAGTCTGAAAGCCATGTCCCTCCGATACGGAGCCGAAGCGGCCGGCCGATTGACAGCCATCACCAATACACGCCGTATCCACTCATCGGCTTCCATGCTCCATCTATCAGAGATATCTCCACCGGCCGATCAAGACGAGCGCCCAAAAGACCAACATCAAAGATATCCAGCCGTCGGGTGCGAGCTCGCATCGGATCGGCCGATCAGGCGACAATAGCATCGGCTGAAATCTCCCGCATCGGATCAGCTAGACAGATGGCAGCAGTATCGGCCGAGACTCCCCGTGTTGGATCGGCCGATCAAGTGGAAGTGATACTCGCCGAGGCCTCAGGCCCTTTACCCCCACCAGTTGTCGAGACGGCCGATCCCCAAGTCACCGCCGAAGCCGGGGCCGCTGCAGCATCACTATTAGTAGAAGCTGTCCAGGTAACTTTATTTATCTCATATATTCCCCAAATCTTCTACTGACATCAATTCCATTCCCTTGCCAGGCTGCACAAGTTGTCCCACCGCAGTCCCCACAACTATCGGCCACGTCTCAAGTGGGGACTGAGATTACAGCAGCTCCTGTTGCCGAGGTACACGATCTCTTACCCTGCATCCTTAATATTCAGAAAACTTAACCAATTTTGATGCAGGTCGACTTGGGTACGCCGATTATAACTCCACAGCAGGAATCGGCCGGGAGACCCATAGAGGCATGGCAAATTTCCAATACCACCTCATTTCACTTTCCCATAGTATTTTCACGGGAATTTATTTCTCTCTCAGGAAGCTGGCCCAAGCGGAGCACTGATAACGATCGAATCTTCTTCTTCCGGCGAACCAAGTGCACCAGTCCCTGAAACAAGGGAAACACTTCCACCGGCGCAGTCAAGAGAGATTCGTTTCAAAGAGGTAACAATCTTACCATCAGAATCGGCCGATTTCCTTTCACCGCTTGCTTACCCTTTACTTTGTTCCCTTACAGGAGCAAGATACTCCCAACAATAGCATCTTCTCCTTTGCTGTCTCCTTGGCCGATGAAGAAGAAATCGCCTCACACGAAGTTCCATCGAGCTCTACCTCCGACGATGTCCGCTCCAAGCTCGAAAGCATTCGTACTTTCCTCCAAGGTGACATCGGCCGATTGGTGGAAGATGCATCGCCGATCCGTCGACTTTTCAATGAGGTCAAAGATCACATCCCGGATGAAGTGTCGGAAGACTTGGGGTATGCTGCCTACATAGAGGGTATGCAGATTCCAGTTTCCAGGGCGCTGCAACGCATGGCCGATCGTGCTCAGATGGCCAAAACTCAGGAGGAGGTTGACTTGTACAAGCATCAGACTCAGGAAGTACATCACAGAATCAACTTCCTCGAGAACTGTCGTCCGGACATCATCGGCGCAATAGATCGGCTGAAACGGAGGAGAGCAGAACTAGCCAAGGAGATGGAACAGATAACCAAAGAGATAGCCGCTGAAGAGAAAAAGCTCCAAGAACTCCCAACCATGATCAGCGAGCTGAAGCAAAAAAGACAACATCTGGTCCGTGAAACAATAAGACTCCGTCGCCGCATGTCAGAAGTACCAGGATCGGCCGAAAATGATCAGAGAATAGTAGAATCGGCCGATCAAATTAGATGACGAGCGATTGTAGCCATAGATGCTTTCCTTGGGCTGTAAAAAATATTTTAAATATTATTGCTCCTTTAATGCCACTGCGCCGATTTGGTTTTGAACTGCTTTTTTCAGTCTGCCTCATATTTATGTATGCATTTACTCCGATAGGACGTGTCTCACCATCCATCTATCTCCTCTTCATTTATACGCAGACCGTTCACCATCTCTAGAGGCACACGCATCACTTATCTCTTCTTCTTCTTTTACTGTCCCAACTGAACGGCAAGATGTCTTGTTCGTCCTCTTCATCCTCTTCTTCTGTCAACCAGGTATGAACTCCCCCTCTACCTTTTTCTTAAACATTTCAAATCGCTCTGATACTGGGTAACCCCCTTTATCTCTGTTTAGCCAAACCGTCTCAGCTCTGATCTAGAACGAGCGATAGAAATCATGCATTCAGGAGAGCCATTAACACAGGCAGACAGAAATCTGATAAGAATTCATGCTGAGGAACTCAGAGATCATGTCCCTGCCGCCGTCCAGGAATATTCGGACCTCATAAGTGCTCATCTTTTGGCCCGCAATCGACCATCTTCCAACAAAAATTCTTCACTTCCTTGTAAAGCTACAACTGAAGTCGCCATGGAAGATCTGGAGGAGGAGAAGGCCCGCCTGCTGAAAGAACTCTGCAACCAAGCTGAAACTGGAGCCACTGCAGAGGACTTGAAAGAGAAAAGGCTCACCCTCATGATAAAACTGGGTCGCATCGAAAAAGAAATCCAGCGTAGGCGTAATCAGTAGACACACCACTATTTTTACTCTAAGGGCGACTTATACAATGTCGGCCATGTAATCTGTAATTTCCATTCAATAATGAATCCCAATATTTCTTTCACCAGATGTGTAGCCAGAAAACCGATGAGAAATCGGCCATGTTACCTTGACATATTTTGCATTTGTATTCAGAATCCAAATTGGCACTAATGTACGTCGGCCTTGATTTGCTGCTATCTCCCAAATCTACCATCTCTAATAAATCGGCCGACGTAAACCCATGTCCAAGCTTCCCATCTTCTCGGACGAGCTGATCCATTTATTCTGAGTCTTCAGAGCCGACTGCTTGGATCGGCTGTAGACCGAAATCGAACACTTTCAGGAAGTCAGTGTCCCAAGTCCTGCCAGATATACACTTTACGTGCTCGCAGCTCCACTGTTGCGTGTCGGCCGCTGCAACGCTGTAGACTGAATCGGCAGCGGCTATATCCGTACTGTCGCCAACCCATTGCACAAGGCATTGATGCATAGTGGATGGGACACAGCAGTTCGCGTGTATCCAGTCGCGACCAAGTAGCATATTATAGGACCCCTTGCCATTAATGACGAAGAAAGTAGTAGGGAGGGTCTTACTGCCAATGGTGAGGTCGACGTAGAACGCTCCGCGGGCGGGTGACACGTTGCCTTCGAAATCCTTCAGCATCATGTCCGTCTTGGTGAGGTCGTCGTCGCCCTTGCCCAGCTTGCGGAACATGGCATACGGCATGATGTTGACTGTCGCGCCTCCATCTACCAGTAATCTGGTGACGGGTCTTCCGTTGACATAGCCCTTGAGAAACAGCGCTTTGAGATGCTGCCGTTTTTCTTCCTCTGGTTTCTCAAACGTAGCCGTCATCGGCTCTAATACCAGTTGTGCCATTCGCTCTTCTTCTGTTTTTGTTACTTCATCTCAATCGTTGGGCGCCATGAACTCCATCCCAGAGGATACCATATCAATTTTGGCTGCCGATCCTTGGTTGTTCGTTTCCTGACCGTTTTTCTTTGGGCGCCAAACTCGAGATTTGACATTCCTTCTCTCTGGCACCTGTCTCTGTTCTTCTTCTTGATGTTCCCACTGGCGTAGGCGTTGGATCCTTCGCTTCTGGGATCTGGATAGGCCATCGGGGCACCACCTGGGATTCACTGGTTTGGCCGATGATCTGGCGTGTTCCCAATCTGGTTCCCTCCCTAGGGGATCTTCGTCTGATATCCTGTCATCGGCCATCTCTTCCAGCCGATCGTGTGCGCTGATTCTGCCCCCCAGTCCATCTTGCTGGCCGATCTTGCTTTTTGACCTGTTGCACTGGTCAACTCTGCCCCCCAGCCGATCATGCACCAAAACGCGCCGTTCTTCGCGCTGATTTCTGTTGATCTGCTCTGATCCTCTGTCCCTACAGTGTGGCCTCGGGCGATCGTTGCGGCTTGATCCGTTACACTCCGGACAGTTATCGGCACATGGCAACCTGATATCGTTCTCCCAGCAGTGGATGAAGAACGGACATTGCCAGTGATCTTCATGCCGACGTATCATCTCTTCCTGGTATTGTGCTTGTTCTTGCTGCTGCCGATATTTACTTAGTAATAATTGGGAGGTGACAGGCCTGCGTGGTCGTTCTGGCCCTCGCCTGTTCCTTCTGATCTCTTCCGTAGCGATCTGCCTCCTGGGGTCGACAGCGCCGCCTCTTCTCGCCGATTCTGACGTTAGCACCTTGGTTTGACTTGAGTCTCCTCCAGCGTTAACCGTGTTGGCCGGGAAGGGATGCTGATCTATCTTCATCGGCATTGCCGATTTGGTTGGTGTTTCAAATTTAAGCCGCCCCTGTTCAATGGCCGATTGTATCTGCTGGTGGAACACTTTGCATTCATTTGTGTCATGCGAAGTAGCGTTGTGCCACTTGCAGTATTTCATCTTCTTGAGTTGATCGACCGTGGGGATGGTGTGATGTTGAGACAGCTTAATTTGCCCTTCCTGAAGCAGTAGATCAAAAATTTTATCGGCCTTTGACGTGTCAAAGCCGAATGTCTCTGGCTCCTTCTTGCCAAAGGGGCAAGATATTGGTTTTTTTCCTTTTACCCACTCTGCCAGGCCGATTTCTTCCTCCGCATCGGATTCAGATCCCTCCAAGTATGCCACCTTCTTTTGGAAGCTCCTTCGCTGTTCAAACGGTCGGACCTCTTGCCCTGATAATCGGTGGACGATTTGGCTCAGGCTTTCAAATTCTTGGGAGGCATATCTCTCTTTGATTTGTGGCAGGATGCCTTGGAAAACGATATCGGCCAACTGTGCATCGGTCAGAGCCAGACTGTAGCACTTGTTCCTGATTTCTCTGAACCTTTGTATATACCCCGTCACTGGTTCATCGCTCCTCTGCCTGAGGCTGGTCAAATCCGAAATCTTCATCTCGTGTACTCCTGCATAGAAGTACTTGTGGAATTGTTTCTCCAGATCGGCCCAAGTGACGATAGAATTTGGCGGTAAAGTGGTGAACCACTGGAAGGCCGATCCGGACAGAGATGATGAAAATAAACGCACCCTCAGAGCATCTTGCGTGGCAGCTTCTCCGCACTGGATGATGAATCTGTTGATATGCTCCACAGTGGATGTGTCGTCCGTCCCTGAGAACTTGGTGAAATCAGGAACTTTGTAGCGGTGTGGGAACGGCAGCGAGTCATAGGCCGATGGATACGGCGTCTTGTAAGTATAAGTTTGAACCTTTGGCTTCAGTCCAAACTGATCCTGGATTACTTCTGCTATTCTTGCCGTCCAGTCCACCTGCTACTGATGAACAGTTGTTCGCGGCGCGGGCATGTGCTGAAGGGCTGGTACGGCCGGGTGATGAATCGGCGAATTTTGCTGAGCGGCCGATAGTTGATGGCGAAACGAGTTCGCACCCCCTTCGTACGTCACTGCTGGCGCCGTGCCTCTGAATGCTTCCACAGTGTTTGCCCCCCTGCCGATTTCTGGTAAAATCGGCTGATACTGGGAAACCGTCGGCCGGGCGGCCGGTTGGTATGGCACCTGAACCGGATAAGTGCCATGCCCGTTCGCTGGCTTGGGAAAATACGCTGTGGCTGACGTCCCCCAAGGCGCTGAGCTTGTAGGTAGTGTTTGCACAGAAGCCATCTGAACGGGTTGAAGCGGCGCTAGCGATGGGAGACATGGTGCACCGCTGTATCTTGGAGACGCCGAAAGTGGTGGAGAGATGTACCCCTCGCGTTGCGTCAATATCGGCTGAGAAGCCGATTGGGACGTGTATGGTAGGCCTCTGGCTGGCAGAGTAGTTGGAGGGGCATATGCCGGTCCCTGATAGCCTTGGACGGCTCCGTTGGCTAGAGAGTTGACGACGGCGTTATACACCGTGTTGCTCATCACCAAGGATTGGTCGATCAATGCTTGATACACGGACTGTTGAATCATCTCTGACATCTTGCCCGAGTCTTCAGCAATGGTGATGTGGCGAGGTTCTAGAATAGGGGCTTTCTTGACTGCCTCCCCGCTTCTGGTGCGACTGAACGACTGGAGGTACATCTTCTTGTAATCTTCCAGATGTTTGGCCAGTTCTTCCCTCTGGTCGTCCTTGAGATCAGCTTCTGTGACCTCAATGATATTGCTGTCAGAGATTTCTGCGTTTTTCGACATATCAGATCTTGGATGGTCCCACCGGGCGTGCCAAAAGTGTGTTGGCGCTAAAATCGGCCGGATAGGAATCGGCCGATGGGTCTTCAGCGTCGGACACACGACCCGGGAGAATCTGCTTAGCTCCTGTTCGGGTTATCGCCCTGGTGCGGTTCGCGCGGCGTGCCAGTCAATCTGACCTGTTGATTGACAAGGAAATAGAGTATTAAATTCCAGGCGCGTCGATCGCCTGGCGTTCCGATCTGTCCTGAGGAGCGCGTCGGCGGCGAATCGGCCGATTTGCTGTAGAGATGATCGGCTATGGATCAGCCGATGATCGTATAGTAATCGTAAAGAAGACTGCTGGAGCGATCTAAACAATTACTATAGAAGCACCACTTGAAATAGATCTAATCGGCTGTATGATGATAAATCGAAGGAGAACAATGACGAAGCCGATTATTCTGATCTCAAGCTGGATAACTGGTGATAATAGTAGAATAACAGGTAAAACTTGCAATTCTAGTAAATATCGATAACTGGTGAATAAATCCAAACGAAACCACAGCGATGCGCCCGTAGTTAAAGCTCGGATATTACTCGATAAGCGGAACCTACCAATTGGCCGGAGATCAAGTTGATGCAGCCCTGCCAATCCGTACGAACTCGTGGAAAAAGAAAATATTGGCGAAGTCGCCGACTTGAAAGTAAATTGCTGGAAAAGTAGAAGTATTGTTGTTGATTGATGTATTGATATTTTCAAAGCCCTAGCGACTCCTATTTATACCCTGAAACTAGGACTCTTGGTCGATTACGACTTGTTACAACCTTATTTAAAACAAGAAAACTACTATATCTATAATATCTATTAAAAAGGAAACGGACTCCCGCAGAATCTTCCGCCGCCGTTTCCTAATCCAATCAGGACTTTTTCAATTGCTTCCCGACCGACTTAGTGTCGCTCTGTTGACCAACTTTTGACCGGGACCGTCCGAAGTAATCCCATCCTGTTGGCGCAAGCTGCATCACCCATCGGCCGATTTCCAACTGTTACCCCAATCGGCCGATTCTTTACTGTAGCCCCCAGATCTGCCGCATCGGCCAATCCTCTCCTCCAGACGCCGATTCAACACGGGTCAAAATCTGGCGTCAACAATGTTTAACATATTTTTTACAACCCAAGGAAAGCATCTATGGCTACAATCGCTCGTCGTCAAATTTGATCGGCCGAGTCTACTATTCTCTGATCATCATCGGCCGATCCTAGTACTTCTGACACGCGGCGACGGAGCCTTATTGTTTCACGGGCCAGATGTTGTCTTTCTTGCTTCAGCTCGCTGATAATGGATGGGAGTTCTTGGAGCTTCTTCTCTTCAGCAGCTATCTCTTTGGTTATCTGTTCCATCTCCTTGGCCAGTTCTGCTCTCCTCCGTTTCAGCCGATCTATTGCGCCGATGATGTCCGGACGGCAATTCTCGAGGAAGTTGATCCTGTGGTGTACTTCCTGAGTCCGGTGTTTGTACGAGTCGACCTCCTCCTGAATTTTGGCCATCTGAGCACGATCGGCCATACGTTGCAGCGGCCTGGAAACCGGAATCTGCATGCCCTCTATATAGGCAGCATACCCCAAATTTTCCGACACTTCATCCGGGATGCGATCTTTGACCTCGTTGAAAAGTCGTCGAATCGGCGATGCATCTTCCACCAATCGGCCGATGTCATCTTGAAGGAGAGTACGAATGCTTTCGAGCTTGGAGCGAACATCGTCGGAGGTGGAGCTCGATGGAATTGGGTGTGAAGCGATTTCTTCATCATCGGCCAAGGAGACAGCAAAAGAAAAGATGCTATTGTTGGGGGTATCTTGCTCCTGTAAGGAAACAAAGTAAAGGGTAAGCAAGCGGTGAAAGGAAATCGGTCGATTCTAATGGTAAGACTGTTACCTCTTTGAAGCGAATCTCTCTTGCCTGCGCCGGTGGAAGTGTTTCCCTTGTCTCAGGGACTGGTACATTTGGTTCATCAGAAGAAGAAGATTCGATGGTTATTAGCGCTCCGCTTGGACCAGCTTCCTGAAAAAGACATGAAAGAAGATTCCCGTGAAAATGCTATGGGAAATTGAAATAAGATAATAACAGAAATTTGCCATGCCTCTGAGGGCCTCCCGGCCGATGCCTGTTGTGGAGTTATAATCGGCGTGCCCAAATCGGCCTGCATCAAAATTGGTTAAGTTTTCTGAATATTAAGGATTCAAGGTAAGAGATTGTTTACCTCAGCGGCAGGAGCTGCTGGAATCTCGGTTCCCACTTGAGACATGGCCGATTGTTGCGGGGACTGCGGTGGGATAACTTGTGCAGCCTGGCGGAGGAATGGAATTCATGTCAGTAGAAGATTTGGAGAATATATAAGATAGATAAGATTACCTGAACAGCTTCTACTAATAGTGATGCTGCAGCAGCCCCGACTTCAGCAGTAACTTGGGGATCGGCCATCTCGACAAACGGCAGAGGTAAAGGACCTGGAGTCTCGGCGGGTGTCACCACTACTTGGTCGGCCGATCCGACGCGGGGAGTCTCGGCCGATACCACTGCCATCTGGCTGGCCGATCCGATGCGGGAGACTTCAGCCGATGCTATTGCCATCTGATCGGCCGATCCAATGCGAGCTCGCACCCGACGGCTGGTTATCTTTGATGTTGGCCTTTTTGGTGCTCGCCTTGATCGGCCGGTGGAGATATCTCTGACAGTTGGAGCATGGAAGCCGATAAGTGGATACGGCGTGTATTAGTGATGGCTATCAATCGGCCGGCCGCTTCGGCTCCGCATCGGGGGAACATGGCTTTCAGACTGAAGAGATGAACATGAGTTAACAACAAGATGATAATATAACATTGGAATCGGCTAAGGAAAAAGGACATACCGCTGCATTTGGGTCGATGTTCTCTGGGTCCAGAATGTTGCAGTAAGACGATGGAGATTTACAGAAAAGGTGCTGCTTCCATTCTGCCCACCATAATTTAAACTGCTGGGTGGCGAAAGAGGCAACTGACCAACCATTCAAGTCAATGGTACTGGAGTCGGGTACTAGATCGCACAGCCGGCTGTAATCAAGACTTGAGGTTAGTCCATCTCTGAATTTTGCCTGGCCGGCGAAATAGACTCGAATCGGCAGTTGGCCAAAACCCAGTTGCCTTGCCGCAGCCGATGGACTGTAGAACTCGTAGGTGGGTGAGTCCTTTCCTGAGAAGAAGTTGGCCGGCAGAATCCCCGGCTTGATCAAGACATCCATTAACTCTCTGTCAAAGGTATGAGTGGAGAAATCAAAGCATACGGGCAATTCGAAAATAGGCTCTACTGCCTGATATGGGTGCCAGCTGATCATATCTTCACTAAGGCCATTGTAGAAACATCTGAAGTATTCAGCTGTGCGGGTGGCAGTGAATTGGCAGCCGGGAAAGGCCGATACCGCTTCTCCAAAAGATCTGCAGCGGCGACGGACCGATGGATTCTCCTCTGACTCGATGTTGGGAAAGGTCTTTGTCTCTATCCGCTGCTGAGAAACCTTGCTCATGTGTAAATTGAGCCAGAGGGTGATGAACCACCAAGGACCACCTGGGTTCCCTATCGGCTCCCCCTTCGACAGCTTGACGCTGATTTGGTGCATCAGATGGTACGCCGATTCCAGCAAATGTTTTCCAAGGGGGATGGCCGATCCTTGTGAAAGAGCCTCTGCCAAAGCTTGAGTGTTGGAAGAGGGGCCGACTGCTCTGCCACAGAAGAAATGCTTCTCCAGCCACATCATCAAGAAGGCAGTATGCTCTCTCTGCGAGACTGTCCCGGTCTTCATATTTTTACTGATGTATCCTTTCCACCCGTCGATTCTTTTGGTCTCCAGCCGATGAGATGGTTTGAACAGATAATTGAAAGGGGTATCGGCGGAGGAAATATCGAGGCCGGTCAGCAGCAGAACATCGGCCAAGGTCGGGGTCATAGGTCCGTGTTCGAAAAGGAACGCGTTAAGTGCATCGGACCAGAAATAAGAGGCTGCCATAACCAGAGGTTCGTTCCTTTCCATCTGAGACAGGGATAAGTCTATGCACTGGCCGATTTTGAGTTCTTCCCACTGAACCTTCCAAGATCCGGCTACCCTCTGGTACCATTCTCTCCACCCGGGTGTTTCATTTGGCCAAGATCTGAAAGTGCCTACCCAATGATCTAAATCCATAGATGACTGCTTAAAAGGGATCCTATGGATTTCTAAACTGATCAGATCCGTTGGATCAGGGCTCCCCATAGGGCCCAAAAAGATGAGGTCAGGGATTCTGAGAGAGGAATAGTGATTCGATGCCTAAGTGCCTAAAAAAGGGAAAAAGGGAAGAAACTAAGAGAAGGTCCAGAAAATATTGAAGCGGTAAAAAGGCGAAAAGGGAATTTCGAGCATTTACCTCTGGGATGGAGGCCATCGTCGTCGATGACACCTCCTCAAGTGGAAACCATGGAACGCGGACAGTTCAAGAAGCTAACAATCTCTTTCGAGATACCAGCAAGAGGAGATCTTGGTACAATGATACCAATAGCTGCTAGTGGTAAAGAATCACCTGTTCAGATGACTTATGAAAGGAGTGTCATGGAAGCTTGCCTTTTAGAACTTGAGAGGCATGGCTATCTAATTCCAGACTAGTCATGGTTCAAAATCAGAGCACTTCGACAAAATGAACATGATATTGTTAGTTTCTGTTAGGGACTTGCACAAGAAAATGAAAATGACATGGTATGTGAGTCCTTGTTAATTTAAGGAAAAGAATATACATTTCTACTTCATTTGATTGTGTGAAGCAGTTCATAATATTTGCCTTTCATCTTCGTTGCAGGATATGATTGGTAACACGTTCACGACGATGAGTTTGAAGATTATTTTATGTTTTGCCATGTATCAAGGATATATCCCCAGGTACCCGCGCCGTCTACACGAGTTTCAGAGGAGCGGTCGTTTCGCGCGCTTGGTTCGAGGAAATTGCAATCATTGTGCCGCAGAACGAAAGGAGATTTTTACTGCGCCCGTTTCGGAGAAAAGGATTAAAGAAAAAGTTTCGAAGAAAAAGTTATATTTTACTCCGAAACTGGGGGGCATGTGTTGACGCCAGATTTTGACACGTGTTGAATCGGCGTCAGGAGGAGAAGATTGGCTGATGCGGCAGATCTGAAGGCTACAGAAAGGAATCGGCTGATTGAGGTAACAGTCGGAAATCGGCCGATTGGTGATACAGCCTACGCCAACAGGATGGGACTATTTCAGAGGGTCCTGGTCAAAAAGTTGGTCAAAGGGGGGCACGCTAAGTCGGTCGGGGAGCAATTGAAGGAAATCTTGATTGGATTAGGGAACGGCGGCGGAAGATTCTGCGGGAGTCCGTTTCCTTTTAAAGTTCGTATAGATATAGTAATTTAAATAAGGTTGTAACAAGTCATGATCGACCAGGAGTCCTAGCTTTAGGGTATAAATAGGAGTCGTCAGGGTCTTGAGAAAATATCAACACATCAATCAACAACAGTACTTCTACTTTTCTAGCAATCTACTTTCAAGTCGGCGACTTCGCCAATACTTTTCTTCTTTCACGAGTTCGTACGGATTGGCAGGGCTGCATCAACTTGATCTCCGGCCAATTGGTAGGTTCCGCTTACCGAGTAATATCCGAGCTTTAACTACGGGCGCATCGCTGTGGTTTCGTTTGGATTTATTCACCAGTTATCGATATTTACTAGAATTTGCAAGTTTTATCTGTTATTCTAGTATTATCACCAGTTATCCAGCTTGAGATCAGAGTAATCGGCTTCGTCATTATTTTTCTTCGATTTATCATCATATAGCCGATTAGATCTATTTCAAGTGTTGCTTCTGTAGTAATTGTTTAAGACCGTTCCGGTGGTTTTCTTTACAATTACTATCCGATTATCGGCTGACCCATAGCCGATCATCTCTACAGCAAATCGGCCGATTCGCTGCCGACGCGCTCCTCAGGGCAGATCGGAATCCCAGCCGATCGACGCGCCTGGAATTTAATACTCTATTTCCTTGTCAATCAACAGGTCAGATTGACTGGCACGCCGCGCGAACCGCACCAGGGCGATAACCCGAACAGGAGCTAAGCAGATTCTTCCGGGTCGTGTGTCCGACGCTGAAGACCATCGGCCGATTCCTATCCGGCCGATTTTAGCGCCAACACCTTGTAATCCTACTAGGACTCCTACCTTGTAACCGACTAGGAACCCCACCCCCTGGAGTAATATAAAGGAGGGCGGGAGCACCTAGATCGGCAGACACAATAGAGCAGCCAACAGGCAACTCAGCACCCAAGCGCAGGGCGCAATATACAACACCCCCAACAGGATGTAGGGTATTACGCTATTCTAGCGATCCGAACCTGTCTAAATCCGTGTCTTGTCTCCTCGCGTTTACCTTCAAGTTCCGTATCTAGCGATCCCTCACCAAACAATTACCTACCTTAGGGTATCCCTAGGTAGACTGACGGTAAAAGTACCGACACCATGGATGCATTGGGTTATCATTGGTACGAGTGTGGTGAGACACCCCGTACTAGGGAAGGCATGTACCAGTGTTCTATTGCAGTTCGATTATCCTCGGCTTACGATGCGGAACCAATGTTCACCATCCACGGCAAAGCATTTTCTCGTATCGGTGAAGCAAAGGAAAGCATACTTATCCGTGCTTTGAATTTTATTGACGAAAGTTTGGGGTACAAGATTGGCGATGTTTACTATGTAAAGTACCTCCTGCTTGCGAATAATATCCGCCATTAGATGATGTAATGTAGTCATGCAATGAACATTTGCACCTTGGATGGAACAATCACAACGTAATATCTATTGGCTTTATCGAATATATATTTCAATTGCACATTTTAAATATTTCGATGTTTCCCTATTTAACTTCTCGAGGCCATGTAGTAATGTGCTTGTATATATGTATATCAATTTGTATATTAGCTCCACCACTATAACATAATGAAATTAGTGAAATATTTGGCGGTTAGGGTCTTTCCAGGGGCGGGTATACGCAAAACCGCCCCTGAAAATAAATTTGCAAGAGCTCCTAGAAATAATTTTTAGGGGCGGCTGAGGGGGTGATCCACCCCTGGAAAATAATTTTTAGGGGCGGGTGATATTGTAAACCGCCCTGTAATTCAGTTTGCAGGGGTGGTTGATGGGGTGACCCGCCCCTGTAATTCCATTTGCAGGGGCGGTTGATGGGGTGATCCGCCCCAGCAAATCACATTTCCAACGGCGGGTGAGGGCGTGACCCGTCCCTTAAAATCTATTTTTCAGGGGCGAGTGATAGGGTGACCTGCCCCTGGAAATTTATTTTCAGGGGCGGGCTCTTTACCCGACCCTACACATCGCATTTGTAGCTGCGAGAAATAGGGGCGCGTACCGCACCGCCCCTAGAAATGTGATTTCACTTGCCCCTAAAAATATTTTCTGTAGTAGTGTTAGATAACTTTCCCTAGTGGTAAGTGGTGATGTGCATGTCGTAGTGAGACCTCTATGTTGATCTCATCAATCTCAAGACCTGCTAGTCTCGTTTCATATAGATATTTAAGAATGTACGACGCACCATCAAGGATGCACCTGATGTTTTCTTAAAATTGTAGGTTTAGGAGGTACTCCCTCCGGACAAACGACTAATCATTTAGGACGTGGACCGAGGGTGTATATAGAATTCCAGATTTATAACCCTCGAAAATGTCAGTTATTGCACCCAATAGAAAATGGACAAACATAAATCAAGAAATTTTGGCCTTTAGTAGCCCATTGGGTCCGCTCTCTGGCCCAGTTCAAACCAAGTGGAAAGGATGGATTCCACCACTCTTGCAGGCCCATTAAAAAAACTTCGAGCCCATGAAGCCCAATTAGCATGCTCCACAGTCCACACACTCACTTAAACGGTGCGATACGCTACCTGTAGGAGGAGGGGGGAAAAAAGGAAAAATGCCCGTGATTGCCAGGCCAAATTTTGGCCTTCTACGACCAGCGACGTGCGCGTTTGGATAGCAGCTAAAATTTGGCTCGCCCATACCCACACACGCGCGCACAGTTCATTTTCGTGCCGCGCGCGGCCAATTCTTGGGCGGCCGTTCTCTCCGCCAAGATTTGGCCGGACTTGGCCGTGGCAGTATCCAAACGCGCCCTGAGCTCAGCCGAACTGACGCCATAAAAAACCATGGTGACCATGCCGCCGCCGCCGCCGCCGTGGTTCCCGCCCCCTCCCCCGCGTGCCGTCTTCTCCCCTCGCTGCACCGCCCTCCAGAACCCATCCACTCACGCGCAGCACCGCCACCTGCTCGACGGCGCGCCCCAGAGCCAGGGGCAACATGCGTCGCCGCGCCACGCGCGCGCGCGGTCCCCGCGGGTGCGGGAGCGGGACCTCGCCGTGCCCTTCGCGCGGGAGATCGGCGCCTGCGTCGGCGCGCGGCGGTGGGGCGCGGCGTGCGAGGCGTTCGCGTCCATGCGCGCCGTGGGGGCCGTGCCCGACAGGTTCCTCCTCCCGCAGGTGCTCCGCGCCTGCGCCGGGCTGGGCGCCCCCCGCCTCGCGGCCGCCGCGCACGCGCTCGCCGCCAAGGGCGGGGTCGCGCTCGCCGGGGACCCCGTCGTCGGGAACGCGATCGTCGCCATGTACGCGGCGCTGGGGGACGTGGCCTCCGCGCGCGCCGCGTTCGCGTCGCTGCCCGACCGCGACGTCGTGGCTTGGACCGCGCTCATAGGCGCGCACGCCGACGCCGGGGAGCTGGACGAGGCCTTCGGCCTGTTCGAAGAGATGCAAGAGAGCGGCGTGCGGCCGGACGTGATTTCTTGGAACACGCTGGTGTCCGGATTTGCAAGAAATGGTGACCTCGGTGCTGCGCTGCATCTGTTTGACGAAATGCGGCTCAGAGGTGTCGAGCCGGGGGTCAATTCATGGAACTGCATCATCTCTGGTTGTGTGCAGAATGCACTGTATGACGAGGCTATGGGGATTTTTCAGGAGATGTGTGAGAGCAAGATGCCTGATTCGGTGACTGTGGCTAGTATTCTCCCTGCTTGCGCTGGCTTGCAGGCACTAAGAATCGGAAAGCAACTGCAATCTTATGTTTTGCGGCATGGAATCAAGCTCAATGTTTACATTGGAGCATCCTTGATTAGCATGTACTCTGAATGCGGAGAATTTGATTATGCAAGAGTTGTCTTTTCCTCCATTGAGGAAGAGAAGAATGTCACTGTCTGGAATGAGTTAATTCAATTGTATATCAGAGAGGGGAGGATGGACAAGGCGTGGGAAGCTTTTAACTTGATGCAGGAGGATGGATTGGAGCCTGACGTTGTCACATATAACAGCTTCATTGCTGAATATGCTAGAGCAGGTCAGAAAGAACAAGCTTATGAATTGTTTTCAGGCATGGTTGACATGGGCCTGAAGCCTAATGTGGTCTCAATGAATGCGTTAATATGTGGTTTGTACCAACGTGGCCTTTACACTGATGCACTGGATGCTTTCAGATGCATGCAATGTTCTAGTGATGGGAAGGTGAAGTCTTGGAAATTTGTTGATAACAGCAGCCCAATTAAACCAACAAGCACAACCATTACTGGTGTCCTCTCATTGTTAACAGACCTCAAGTTAGATCGTCTTGGGAAGGAAGTACACTGCTATGCTTTAAAGAATGGTTTGACATCAAACATCTTTGTTTCAAGCAAACTGGTTGACCTTTATGGTAAGACTGGCGATATGACATCTGCTGCTAATGTCTTCCAGAAAATTGAGAACAAGAATGTTGTCACATGGAACAGTCTGTTGGCAGCTTACAAGCATAACAGGAAGCCAGAAGTTGCATTGAAGCTGTTTGGTGGAGTGCTCGAGTCCAATTTGCATCCCAATTTGGTTACAGTACAGATAGCTCTTTTGTCATGTGGTATGACAATGGCATTGGGATATGGCAGAGAACTGCACAGCTACATCACGAAATGCTGGTCTGGTGGCTACCCAACTACTCTTGCATGTGCTTTAATGGATATGTATGGGAAATCTGGTAATATTGAGGATGCTAGATTGGTTTTCGAGTGCACTGTTCCAAAGGACATAGCAGTATGGAACACAATGATGAGTTGCTACTTGCTTCATAGGATGCCTAGGGATGTTATAGATTTATTCAATTGTTTGGAACAATCTAACATTCAACCAGACCCCATTACTTTTATTTTACTTCTATCAGCTTGTAAGCAAGAAGGCCTGTTGGAGGAAGCTCAGAGCTATTTCTACAATATGGAAGATGTATACGGCATAAAACCAACTTTAAAACACTATACTTGCATGGTTGACATCATGGGATCAGCTGGGCTACTGGAGGAGTCACTAACGCTTATCCAGAAGATGCCGCTTGAACCAGATGCATGCCTATGGTCTACTGTTCTTAGAGCTTGTAAGATGCACTCAAATCTAAAGGTTGGAGAGAAGGCAGCAAAAGCTCTTTTCGAGCTTGAACCAGATAATACATCAAACTACATGGTGCTTTCGAATATATATGCAGACACAGGCTTGTGGGAATCCACTGAGGCTGTGAGGGATGCCATGACAGAGCAAGGGTTACATGTTGAGAGACAGTGCAGCTGGTTACACCATGGTACAACTGTGCACCCTTTCGAGGCTGGAGATCTGTCGCATCCTGCAATTGATGTGATTTTGAGTACATGGAAAGACTTAACTATCAGGATGGAGCAATCTGGGTACTCCCCTCGAGATATTGAGCCCTATTGCAATGTAGAAGTTGATCCATTCTCATGCCACCACACAGAGAAGATCGCTGTGTGTTATGGGCTTATTTCAACGAATGATAATGAACCAATACGCATCTCAAAGAATTTTAGAATGTGCATGGAGTGCCATTCATCGATCAAATGTATCTCAAGGGACAAGAACCGGGAGATACTTGTTTCAGATGGTTGCACCTATCACCATTTTAGGGATGGAGCTTGCAGCTGTGGAGATGCATGGTAAATAAGGGGACTAACTAAAACGGTGGATCTTGCATGCCATGAAAGACAGTAGTATCGGATGATGGTGAACATTTTCACCATTGCACTATTATCAGTAATGGCTGGATATCAACAGTCGATGTCACCATCTTGAAAGCATTAAACAGTTCTGTGTATATTGCGCTCCTTGGAACCAGGCAGCAAATATGATCTTCATCTATGAAGCTGGAGTTCTTTGCTAGAAAGGGGCAAGCTAGAAGGACTGACGGGTCTGCAGCATCCCCACTTGATGCCAATTCAGGGAGGAAGTCTTTAGTTACTCAGGCTTCCTATAAAGGCATGGCATGCATCATACGAACTATGGATGGTTCATACTTCATACTGTTAGATATCATCATAGTTGAGACTTGATACCGTGTCTCTTCAGTTATCCATCGGCAGGTAGCATGTAGTCTGAATGTCTTTATAAGTTATAGCTGCTTTTATTCAGTCGGTCTGTCTTCCTTCTGTTACATAAGCATTGGCCTTTCGATACATAATGGTGCTAGGAATACCTGTCTTCCATTTTTTTTTAATTTATTACCTTATCTGTACTAAGAATACTACCAACACATAATAATCATGCCGAAGAAGAAAGATACAATCAAGTCAATAAAGTCGTCTTCACCATATCCATCGCAACTATGGTCACTCTTATCGTTTATCATGTCGCCAGTGGGAGATTTGGACAAACCCCAATTGCACAATGGCTTTGGAAGACCGCAAAGTGACCGCCCGGAAGAATGAATCCGTCTCTTTTCAGCACGCCCTCCCGTTACCAGTTACTAGCTTCATCCGTGAACATTATATATGGAAGCAGGCACTACCGGTAGAAATTTGTACACGGATAGTTTCGGTTTGGTGACCAGCAGCCTTGAGGCTCCTCGGCAAAGCTCATAACCCAAAATGTTTGTACAGTCGAAGTTCCTTACAGTAAACACCAAATCTGTTTGGGATACTACAGCAGACTTCAATAAATGGACTTAAGATACCTAAATGAAGCTCAATAATTAAACAAAAAAGAATGTTTATTTCCTAATCAGACTAGAGAACAAACATTTTTGCAGTATACGTTGAGACAGAAATAGGCTTCTTTTTTTGTTCTTAGCCCAAGCCTGCTACATATTTGCCATATCCTGATAAACAATCTATCTTCACGTGGGTGGTAGGGCTAGAAATCAAGAACCGGACCCTATCTCAGGAGCGATGGTGTAGAATCATCTTGGTCGGTGCAGCTGAGCCTCGCTTCTCGGCTTCTGGGCTGCAGATGCTGGGAGCGCAAAAGGGAGGCGAACGAAAAGGATTACGTGGTGGAATCATGCGAGCTTGCTTCTGGTAGCCACAACTTCTTCCGGATTATCAAGATCATTTCATTCTCCTCTGATTCTGGGTTGGGTTCAGCATCTACAACAGTTATTGCTTCCCAGTGAAGTGCATGGAGATACTTCTTGATGAACTCAATGACAATGCTCTTGTCCCTCACGATGATAAACCCAGTTGGCCTGAGGATACGGTCCATTTCAAGGAGCAGGTCTTCCGCACTGCAACCTCTTTTGTCAAGGTCGGAGAAGACTGTCCATGCGTGGAGAAGATCATATGTTCGAGGATAGGTCGAGAAGGCTTCACACCTGCAGACACATTATTGTATTTGAGTAAATGATAACAGTGGGAACACAATCTTCCTGCTTGTAGGAAAGCTTGCCAGTAACAATATTGGCTGAACACAGCAAGATCCAACAAATCTAGATGTATCCAATGAGGGCCTGATGATTAACATTTGCAATGGCAATGCTACAAAAGCTTCACTCAAACCAGAAGACATTGAATGTAACTCAATTGTACTCAATTACCCATAGATCTGAAGCTATTTTTGGGAGCTTAAAGAGAGGATCCAAGCTTGAGGTTCATGGTCATATAGCAAAATTTATTAAGTTAACGTGCCACAACAAATAGTAGAACAAACACGGGGCAGTCCACTTTCGAGAAGCTAAAAAAAAGTAGACACAGACAACGTAACACCATTATTAGATGGACTGACCAATAGACAAAACATAATAGCAGTATTGGCCAAAAATCATTGCAGCAACCAAACACAAACCGCCCAATAGTTTCAGATAGATCAGGACTAGAATGGTAGCAGACTGGTCATAAATGAGCTTCATCCTAAAGGACTTTGTTATATCACATAATACCAAGAACAAATTCGAACAAGGAAATACTCCTTGCAAAGTACTGAAGGAATTAGTCTATTAAGTTCTAGTTGCATGGGTCAGCACAGCCAATGACAAAAAATAAAGTATAACAGGATCAACTGTGTTGCGCCATAAAACTTAATCCGTGATCTAGTAAGTTGCAACCTAAAATCTGATAAAACCATAGCCGCAAGAGACAACATATGCCATTGATATTTTACAAAGGTTGTTATTTCCAGTTCACTTAATTATTATTAAAACATAACACACAACAAAGTGGCGCCATGCTGAAATCTCTTAGCCATATAGAATTCAATTATAAGAAAGCTAAACTTATTGGTGCTTGACACATACCAATCGTGATTGCTGCCTATCAGTCCTCTATCGTAGATTATCTTCAGGGTGCTTGGTCCATCATGTGGTACAACATTCATCACCCATACATCTTTATCCTTGAGTGCGGCAGCAAATGACCCAAAGTTTGCTTTCATGTCCATAATGTTTCTAATAGTGTCTGGTTTCACCTTTGGGCCCAACAAACTCCAATAATTTTCTACTCTTTGCTGCCACATTTCCTGCAAGCAAGAAGTTGTTAAGACTCAAATAAGAAAATTCTGAATCTAAACGGTATGTCATATGCATAAAGACATTGTAAGGTCAACTAACCGTATCCTTTTCAAATGTGTCAGCAGTAACATACAAATCAGCAAGACGGGGAGGCGGGGTTGTTAATCGAGCAGGCCAGGGAACCAGCCCAGTTCCTCCATCTCTGTGCATTTCTGAAAACATAAAATCACTTCTTCACTTTTTTCTTCTTGCATCTCAAGATTAGCTAGAAAGTGGAGTAAAAAAATCATAGAAACAGAGGTCCTCTCTACCCTATGGCTAACTATACGAACAAACATGGCAATTATAATGGAAAAGCAGAAGGACAACCATTTCAGCATTGATTATCTACAGAAAAGGAATCTTTGTTACTCAACAGAAGCAAAAACGCCATAGACCACAAACTAACACATAAACTACTTTATTGCTAAATTTACCTCCTGAATTGCAAAATTGTCATGTATGAGAAGCGAGAGAAACAAAAATGTCACAAATAGGAAGTTTTTTCCCAAGGAAAAAGGAGGGTACACACTTAGCATCAAATGATTACAGTGGGAACAGGATAAGCACTCACGTTCTGGATACGGAGTAATGCAAGCTTCCATTGGCACTCCCCACACTGAATCTGGATCATCACCACTTTTGCATAGAGGTGGCTTCGTTCCAAGTGCTCGTCTCCTGTAACAATCATTGTTCAGAGGCTTGACCCAAATAACAGTCTGGTTTCTTTTCTCTGCGATTTTCCAGCACATCCTTTCTACAAGAGCACTCATTTCTTTCCAGATTCGGAGATCCTCCTCATCTTGTGCATATGCTTCAGGAGAGGAGTAAGCAAAATAACCTCCAGGTCTGAGCAATCTGTCTAATTCAAGCAGAAGAATCCCATCTCTTTGAAGCCAATCAATCCTACAACGTGAACAATGGGCTAATTCAAACGATCTACTTGGGTACGGAAGCCTTTTTGTTCCCAAAACACCAAGATATGCAGGGATCCCCCTTTCAAGTGCAAATTGAATCTGGTTCTGATGCACATCATTTGGTGCCAAAGACATTGCTATCACATTAGAAGAAAGAAGGTATCCTCCAAAACTTGCAACTCCACAGCCAACATCAAGAACTGTACGAAGCATTCCCTCATTGTTTATATTGTTATCTTTGAAATTTAGCATCTGTCAAAAAGTAGAGATGGATCAGATAATAAAGTTCCAGAATACACAATGCTTTAAAGCACACATGTTTAGTTCCAAGGCAACTTTACAGGGGTGTCAAGACAACAGCTTACATTTGCAATACTTGATATATATTTGTCAGCTCCATGATGAAAATGGGTTCCACCACCTGGAAACTTGATCTTTTCACCTGCTTCAACCATCCAGTTCTGGTCTGACTTCTCTTTTGCAAGGTGAGTGTGTGGAATGTTTGCTTTCCACACTACATCACGACTTTTCGGCCATTTTATAGGAACCTGAAAAAAACGTGTTGCGGGTGTGATACAGCTCAGGAAGGATCCAATCAAACAGAAGTATTCTCCGAGAAGTACAGATTGAAAAGGTCAGTGCGCATGTTAATCTACATGCAACCAAATCATCTAAGTCTACATGCAAAAGAGCTTTATATTCTTGATTACATGAAGCACGTATTATTTCTATATAAAAGATGCAGTTGATGCAGTCATATTAAAATTTAAAATGTCTAGTTGAAAACTTAAAATGGATAGTCCATGAAATCAAGTCAAGTAAGCTATAACTCAGGCATGATCTAAATGGAGTAAAAGAAAACTACAAGAGAAGAGTTAGATCAGTAGTGACCTTATAGCCATGTGGTGGAGGAATCAAGCAATTAAAGCGCCTTTCAGGAGGAGGGCAATGCCTCTCATAGTGCTCCATCAGGTTTAAATCCAGCTTCAGCCTCATTTGATATATCAAGTTCCTATCCAAGCAGGGGATCAGCTCTGAGTGCCGGTCATCACACACCTTAACACCAACGAAAACAAACAATTAAAATCATGAACAGACAATCCACAAGAGAAAATGATTGATCACTAGCTGAAAACTTACAGGGAAGCTCTTGGGCTTAATATCATCTGCATCCCCAGTCCCAAAAATGGATTCTTCAGGGCCATCCTCACCATCATCGCTGCCCCATCCAAGTGTACGCGAGAATTTGGTTCCATACTCAAGCGCGGTGCTCTTAGCCTGCCCGTTGGAGCCCGAGAAATATAGGAAGAGAAGGCATAGGCACACAATCATCATGCAGCACAGCACAATGGGCCTCTTGCTCTGCCCTGCATCATTTCTCCCCCTCATCTCGGATTCCAACTTGCCTTGCCCTCCCTTCAGCAAGCAGAGCCCTCGGGATTCATAAAGGACAAACAAAATCTACCCTCTGTCACACGGATCTGCAAAGACAAATACCAGTTATTAGACACAACCCGCTGAAGCTATCACTAAGCAGGAAGCTAACATAAAAAGACAATTCAAGAAGCCGAACCAAAAACCACAAAGCCTGCCGAACTGAAACCAAGATGGAAGCCTCCCAAGAACGGAGATCGTTGGGAGGGATTAAATGCTCCCACCAAACGCTCCAAGACTTGTACAAGATGAAATTGAGCGGGGAATTTCCCGTCTAAGTAAGCCAACTTTCAGTGCCCAAAGGTGAGAAAAGAAACAGCAGCGGCAGTGAAGTGAAGTGGGGGACAGATCACAAAGAGGAAAGACCGCACCCACTTTAAATAAAGCACCATTTTCCGGGCTATTTTACTCGCGGATTCCGATCTGGGGGGACCTCCCGTTCAACGAGGCGGCGTGGAATTCGGTTCGCTGGCACGGAAGCTAGCGAAATTGGATTAGGCGCTCAAGCATACACGCACAAGAAACAAAAAAGAAGGTTTGGAACAATTTTGGATTAGGCAGCCAAACGCACGCGCAGAAAAAAAAAAGAAAAGCTTTGAATTTGACGCGATTCAAATGCGCGACAGCGACGGGCACCACTGCGGCAGTGCGACGCGGGACGGGAGCGGAGTGCGTCCGGCGCGAGGGCAGAAGCAGATTGAAAATCGCGAACCAACCACCTAAACGGGCGGCCTAATCCCAAAGCTGACGAAACTAACCGAATCCTAACAGAACAGGAAAAAAAACGAACCGAAGCAATCGCGGCACCGGATAACCATCCGCCGCGACCGCCGCGCAGACACCGGGCTCAGGTCGCGGGACAGCGCGCGGGCGCGCGCCAGTCCACCGGCGCCGCTAGGAGGGGCGAACTCCTGCGGCGGCGAGGGTGCGCAGGTCGAGCGAGCGGCGGCAACAGATCGAGCAGGGGCGGCCGCCGCCGCATTGCGGCGCTGGACGAGAGGAGGGGGGAGGGACGGAGGGAGCAACGCACCGTCGCAGCCGCAGATCCGTGGCGCGGGTCGCAGTGCCGCCGCGGGGCGCCGTCGCCTCCGGTCGCAGGCAGGGCGGGGGGAGGCAGCCGGTCAGGGAGCGAGCGCGAGCTAGCGGAAGGCCGTGCGCGAGGGGAGGAGAGAGAGAGAGAGAGAGAGAGAGAGAGAGAGAGAGCGGACGGAACAAATCCTAGATTAGTACTATCAGATTTAGCGGCGTTGGTTGTGGAATTAGACGGATCTCTGTCGGCGTCCGTCCAGTGGGGCGGGGTGTCGCTGCTGTAGTGCTGTTCGCCGCCGGTGCGTCATCCCCGTGTCCCGGGTCGTGCTCGGTCACGTGACTACGTGAGCCTCCGATGCCATCTTGTTCGTTCTTTTTTTTGTTGTTTTTTTCTACAAGAATCAGAAGAAAATTGCAAATAGCTGTGCAGAAATGGGCCTACGGGAAGAAATTACCGAGCGGCCACACGCAGGCATGCGTATGGGCAGGGGCAGCCAACCAATCGAATTCAATGCAGTGTCGGTTCACATGACGAGATTGGCCCCGTGAATTTTCGCTCACACACAGAATGTTCGATCCCAGATCTGGCTACAGCTCGCGCACGCCGGCACCGACGCACAGGCCGCCCAGTGGCGAGCGGTGGACTGGAGTGCTGCTGGAGCCTAGAGATTCTCGCACAAGCACAACGGGGCATACCCACGCAGGGCCACAGACGCCCGTCCCGTGCCCCCCACCGAGACACATGGTGCCCGCCAGTTTTGGCATGACTGGACCTGCAAGCAGTGCAGTGCCATCATAAGCGCAGGCCAAATTTGGTACGAAAGGTTGAAGACCTCCCGCAATCATACGGCTCATCACTTGGCTGGAAGTGTGCAGGCAAAGCATTCTTTGGGTTTCTAGATTCCTAGGCCACGGGAGAAAGTAATAAACTCATCTGGTTACAGCAACTCTTGACGCACCAACCTTTTGCAGATAAGGCATGTGTAAGTCGAGCAGTATTACAGGCACAATTTACACCGACTGGCCATCTCGTTGCAACCAGCTAAAACCAATTCGACCTTCTACCCGTGGGAGACTGCCGAATCGAGACAATATAGTTGTCGCAACAAAATTCCCACCGCTTGTGTAGCACGTCTAACAAAACCATATACACGACGACATGGCTGGGGACGTCTCTATCTTTTCCATCAAACGAAGCTACGAATGAATGCCAACCCTAGGACTAGCACGTCTCCCTATCCTTTCTGGTGACACTACCCCTTCAAGATCTATTGGACAAAGATGGCCTCATGGTAGCGTCCCCGCTCATCACTCCACCCCTGCCGGGGTGCCCACATGCACTCCCCTGTCACAATGGTGCTTGATGCAAAACCTTCTCCACGTCTGACTGACTGATGAAACCTCACTGCGTCCATGACATCATACCATCTACTTGATCTGCATGAAACTTGAGACGTCCACCAGGAAACTGAGGAGATTTTTCCTGAATCTCTGCCTGTTCGGCCGGTCCAGCGATCTTGAGAGATTGTTTGAGCTTGTGAGGTTATGGAACGCAGTTGCGAGCCTTGATTTCACGGTCGGATTCTGCTGTTTCTCGAGCAACTCATGGACCAGTCTCTGTGGATGATGGAAGCAAGGTGAGAATATGTAGCAAAACAACAAAAGTAGTACTGGTTTTGTGCTCGATTTGATAACAACTAAGCTACTTAAAAGCAAAAGGTATGGGATAGAATTGCACAACAAACTTCAGAAAGGAACAAATGTTTGTCAGTGAGATTATAAATAACTCCGTGATACAATACTTGTTTTCATCTCTACGGAAGAGACAGACCTGATATAGCTCCTGTTCACAGAACAATAAAGGAAGCAAAGCATCCGCAGCATGACCTGCTAATTCCAATCTGCAACAGTAGCGTGAGGGCTTAGGAGTTCGTTAGGAGTATACTTTGCATAGAACGAGCTACTAAGAAAAGATTGACAAAGTATGCCAAATAAAGTTTTGCCTCGCTTATTCTGAAGCTAATAAAATCAAATTAATGCTGCGCAGAGCTCACCTGAAATCTTCGAAAAGAAGAATTTGCAGGAGAATCCTCAAGAAGTGACTTGAAATGCTTTCCTGCACTTTGCCACCAGATCCTTCAGATTCCATAAGCTGAGAGTTCAGTCCTCCTCTGCCTCCCAACCTTTCTTTGAAATGGTATGAAGCAAGAGCATTTACTGCTGCCAGGCACCTCTCAACAACATCGGTATCCTGCGACAGACCAAATTAAAAAGAAAAAAGTCAGAGCTATATCAGCTGGAAGAATAAAAATTTGCACTTCAGAGTAAAGGTGCAAATTAATTCACATACAACAGAGAATTCAATTTGTAAAGGACACCAGAAGTGAACGGGGTGAGTTTAATTTGGTTGATAACAACTAACTCCACACTAGTTCCATAAGTTTCCTGAAGGTGGACTTTGATCTACCTGTGAACATTATACTATAGCTGTCCTTGGAACATTGTTCTCTTCAAGAACCAATTGAATCACCGATTATAACCAGGATAATTTTAGCCTATTGGTCAACAAATGACCTGGTTGTGACATTATTAATGAAAGTGAGATTTCTACGTTCTCCATGATATGTCCCTGTAATGTAACAACAAGATCATCAAACACCTGCTCTGCACAGGTCCCTATAAATAATAGCCAAAGTTAACCTGTGGCTCGGTCCTTAGACTCCAATCTAAGCTTTCAGAAATACTTCATTTCAAAGATCCCACAAATTAATTGTCTGGCCTTCCCTATGCACAACAGTTAAGTTTTGAAGTGAAAAAAGGGTCAATAGCTACTAATTTTTCAGTAGCTGCAATCAATTTGCAGAAACTATAGTGATTATTGCAAACTATGTGACTTCAATTCAGAACATTTTTTAATAATATAGAGTCGAATTTTTGTTTCCTTCGGCAATTCCCAATCTTACTGATGCTAACACAAAACCGACTTAAGACACACAAAAAACAAAACAGAGTAAATGAAGCTCTAGAGAGTGTTCATGCCTGATTACGGAGCCCAAAATCAAGACTTCCAATAATCCTTGCAAAAGCATCCCTATTTAAGTGAGCAACCTTTTCTGGGTACACTTCCAACAAGTGTGACATAAGCACAAAATACTGCAAAAGAAACCAGACTTGCTATTAGCATTTAACTGCCACTGTCCTCTATTACAAAATGAAAGGAGAAAACTCAAAAGGACTTACATCACGACTGAGTTTAGGGTATTTCAGAAGGTCCAAAGATATCAAGGGAGTCACAATATCAAGACCAACATAGATAACCTGTGAAAGTAACATCTCACTTATCGAGTTTCAAAATAATTACAATTATCTCTTCATCTGAAGAAATAGCAATGCGCTTGGTTAAATAAATAAATTATTGACCTTGTTAAGATTTCTTCCCTGGCTGGAAAATACAACCGGCAAGCAGAATGCAGCACCTTATGAGTTTAAAACAAGGAGAAGCTCCAAAGTCCAAACCCAAGGCTAACAGGCATATATATACTGAACAAACTTTGTGTGTTGACATAAATGGTAATTTAACAGTTTGACCCTTGTATTGATTGATGAATCATATCCTCATGGTTTTGTGATTAAAAAAAAAGAAGTACAGAAGAGTTGGCTAAAGATGGCATGAACAATCAATGTTCTGGAGTTTTCAGTTGGTGATTCCAACCAAGTCCTAACAACATGAAAGATACTACATACATTTTTTTATGAAAGAAACAAAATTGCAGAAACATCAGCTGTGTACCTCTGCAATATCTGGCGAACCTTCACCATCGCAATCAGACAGAAAGCCAACCTGCAGTTGTCAACAATGTCTATTAGTTGCGTGGGAACTTTTGGTCAGATAACACACAATAGGGTGTAAGAGAACAAAACTTACCAAATCTTTTGAGCATATATTTGTAAGAAGACGAAGCAAAGCACGCAGATCCTTGTATTTTTCTGCTTGCGACTCACTACGCAGACTTGAAGAAACTGAGAGCATTACCTACAAAATAGATGCAAGGGTCAGGCCCTGAAGAAAAATACCTGCAAACTCCAAAAAAATGGGAATTTTATTGTTGCATTTTTTTTCCGAACATGCAGGAGAGCTGTGTATCATTATATTAAGGAGAAAAAAGGATTTTAAAACCCCAACAAACTGAACGCCAACACCCACTCACACCTTAACGAAGAGTTTACACGCGCCTATTGAACCAGAGACATCCTGACCTCGACCTAGAGCGAAAGCCTCCTGAACACTAGCCTCCATTCCATTTGGCTCAAGGTCAGCGAGGTAAGATGAACCCCGAGCCCCAGCCAAGCCCCAAAGCTGCAATTCCTCCCTAGCGAGTGCTAACACTCCCACTAGATTAGGCAGAATTCCATAAATAACACAGCGGCTGTGGTGATTCCAAATAGACCACAAGCCTAGAATGACAATTGAGTTGAGCCCCCTTACAAGCCTGCAAACTGACCTTCTGCAACATGCTGATTTACACTTGTCATGAGATAATATTACATCACTCATGTTAATTTCTTTAACAGACTAAGTTATTAACATTTGCTGACTATCTAAACATGCACTAGTGTCACCTAAACATCACCAATTAGATCTTTTCTTTGAACAGAGTTCTTTAGTGTGATCAGCGTTTCTGCAGAAATTAACAAAAAAAAAGCACCAGAGGCAAAAAAAAATGCTTAAAATGTTTTTGACATAGGGAAGCTGTCAATAGTGAGGTAGGGCTAACACCAGAAAAGAGAAGGAAAATATAATTACTATCACATTCTTACCTTCCCAATGTTATGAGAGGAGTATATCTGGAGCAGTCGCAGGCAAAAGCTCACCAAAGCTGATGTTTCTTTAGCATCCAGGAATACAGCTTGACCATCAACAAAGTCAACTACAAACTTGAGTATCATGTATACGACTGTAGACTAAAGAACAGGAAACATAATTAATTGCATGATCTCCAAGGTTCACTTGTACAGTGATAGTAGGATGCTTGAAAAATAACCATACCTGATTTTTGTAGACCTCCAGAAGAGTCAAGAGTGGGTTCATCACAGTACGACCCATCTCAAATAGAACTTTTTGAGTGCGAGGTTGAGCAGCCCTAGCAGCTCCTCTTAGTCGTTCCAATAGACAACAGACCTGCAGTCATGGACTTATTTCCTTTATTCTTGTCTAAAGGAGCGCAAAGCAAAGATCATGCAGACTTACCATGTAAATAACATCTGCTTGCTGTCCCACAGATTTGAGATCACTCCTACTAGCATTTTCTACTAGGCACCCTGCAATTGGTCCCATGAGATCTCTCAGGTACCTTTAAAGGGACCAATACAGGCACTGTTAAACCTCTCATATTGTTTCTTACAATAACAGCCAGAAGTAAACAATAATCTTACTGTGCAGATGCTTCAGGATCTTTGATGCAGGAAGCTGCACAGGCAAGAGTTTCTGCTAGTGATCTCTGAGAAAAATGGCAATAAAAGGATAAGATCTTCACATATATGAAGGCATAGGGTAGAACAGTATGATGTGTACACATCACTTACTTGTAAACGTCCACTCAATGAAAGCAAAGAGCGTCCACTTGCGAAAGCTCTTGTAAGATCACGCCATGAATCCTAAAAGGATTAGGAAAATGCAAATAGTACAGTTCATTGGTCAATAATTCTTTGTCAAGTGGAAAAGAATTATAGCAACTTTTAGACTTGGTCAAAGTCAAACATTTTCATCTTTGACCAATAATATCTCCAAAAATAATTAATTTTAAATAAAAAAATTTATATGCTATGATAGTTGGTTTCATTATCAGTCAACTAATATCATTTTTATGTTATCAATCTTTATGAACTTATTACTATCCATAGTCAAAGTCTAAAAGAGTTGACTTGAAAAAACCCTAAAAATAGCTATATTCTGGGACAGAGGGAGTAGGTACCAACTACCAAGATATCCAAGATATTCTAGACAGCACTTCTAATGCAGAGCATGTGAAAATTGAAAGTCACAGCTTCATGAAACCAGCATAACTTTTTTAGTTTTTTTTACAATTATCTTCTTGGTCATTAATGTTTCCATCTTTCAATTAGCAATTAGGATAAGAATCAATAATATGAACCAGAATTTGCTCACCGAAACATCAAACGATACTGTAAAACTTTTTAGCAGGCACAAACTAATGTACATGGTAATATATGCAAAATGCTAATATCAGTAAGATGTCATTGGCTGTAGCAGTAGATTTGGGCTTACCAATTGAACAAGATAAGCGCATGTGTGTTTCCGGCGAACAACCGTAGCAAGTAACTTCTGGCATGTCAGAGTCTGACAACAGGAATCAAATCAACGGATAAGGGATAACCAGCAAAACAGAACCAGAAAAAACTTTTATCCTGTTGAATGCCAATGAAATACTCTCTTGAAACTGTGAGGAATGTGCACACACACTTTTGGTCAAATTATACAATATTTGTTATTTTGGATCAACCACATAGTGTGATAAAATGATATGGCTTGCATCCCAGTGAAGTCAAAAAATCAAAAAGTTGCACTAGATGGACAGACGGTTTTTTGCTCAGTGGGCATTGCAAAATGAGCATGGACAAGCATGTCTGGGCACATACTCTGCACAATTCCAGATTAATAAGTAAAAGTGAAGCTTACCTGCAACTCATTTTCTCCCTGATACGTAGTAAGTGCTAACATTGAAATGAGAACAACAAAATCAAGAACAAGCTCTCCTTGGTTATTCTCCCAAGCAAAACTGTTTAGCAGTTTTCTAGAATGCTGGGATCCATTTGTACCAATACTATCAATTTCTCCTCTGCTTACTTGCCCTCTACTCACAGCAAGTGGTACTAAATAGGTTGCAACCCATCTGGCCAAGAACCAAATTACAGCCTGCCAACATCAATAAAAAAATTAAGAGTATTTAAAGAAATAAATTATTAACCAAAGAACTGTGCACAGGCAAAACTTATTGGTAAGCTCGCTAGCTCGGGTCCAGAAAAAAAAAGGTTTGTGTATAGAAAATGAAGAAAACAGATAACAGTATAGAAAAGTACCTCCATTAATCGTGGACTGAAGTATTTTGCTCTAATTCCTGGATCTAGACACTGTCTGGAAAAATTTATTATAGACCTGCGGTATAAAGAGAACTATTCAAGTTATATTGCCATAAAAATAATAACACTGACCATCAGTCAAATGGGTCTCCACAACTGAAACTGACCCAAAAACTGTAGATAAACCGGTTCTGTTTTTTCATTCAAAAAGCTCCAAAACAAGTTGTTTCCTGGATTTTGAGGAAATGAAAAGGGGGGAGGGGAATGAGGTCATATTTCTCACCAGGAGAGTGCAACAACAGGATGCTGTGCTGCTTCAATCACATTGGAAAATCCAGCCTGCAATGCTTCAGGAATCTGTTCAAAATTAGTTAACATCAGCAACTTTGAGCATTACGATGTGTATCAGTTATAAATATAACACAAAGCATACAAGAATGCAGTCTATTCTTTGCAAAACTACACAATGGGGCACCAAACAATGTGAAATAGTTCAAACTAAGCCACAGAGATATGAAGAGATGATATGAAGCACGGAAAGGACATTCATGATATGCTAGCAAAGAAAGATATACATGACATAACCATGGTAAGGCTTTATAAACGCTACTAAGGAAAGAGAAGTTTTAGTACTTACAAGCAGTGTTTCTCCTTCACCTGAATCAGTTAGGACATGACTGGTAACCAACAACAGCCAATAGAGCTCTTCCAGTGTTTGAGTAGGATCACTTTCACCATTTCTCTGCTAAGAAAAATCTACTAAATATTATTTTACAAAATAGCACAACTTTACATCAATAGAATGCATAAGGCTATGGTAGCAGGGAAGCATAATAGCTGAGGTAAATTGAAACATGAAGCTAACATGAAGACCTGGTTTAGCCGTGCAAATCGTTCTGAGAATAACTGTGCAAGAAATGGAATAGTACTGTCTGGAGCAGCACGTGCAATCAGAGCATACAAGGCCAACTGCTCATCACGCTCTGGAACAAGCAGTAATTCATTAGTATGCTGAATACAAAAGAGGTGGGATATTGGAACAGGACTCTCTGTGGAATTTAAGCATACTTGAAACAGAAACGTGAAAGTATTCAGTATCATCGGTATCCTCGAATGCAGAATCAGCAGCAGCTACGTCAAAGAAAATAAGGGTAATCAGTATGCCGCACGAAAACAGAATAGAAAATGCTTTTCACGTGAATAACATCAAGTACAACATTCCTTCAAGTCTGAGGGTGCATTTAATGAGAACAAAGAAAGATTTATACCCTTCAAGTGTGACTCAACAATGATCTTAAACAAACTTGAAGCTGCAAGTGCTCCATCAACTGAGATAGGACTTTTATCGGCATCAACATCCTGCAAGAGAAACAAGGAAATAAAACAAACCCTCAGGCTTTAGTTAATGTTATGTAATAAACAAAAAGGCTGAATGAGCTTTACAAACCAACTTAAGTAGCCTAAGATGATTTTCCCAAATGACAAAGTGCAATATAAACGACTTCCTCCATTCCAACTGTGCATTTGAACTTCTCTAACTTTGACCAAGTTTATACAACAATGCACCATCATCTGTAACATCATACTAGTTTCCTTAAATCCACTATGAAATATGTCCTGATAGTGCATTTATTTGGTATTGTATTTCTGGATATATTTTCCTATAAACTTGGTCAAAGTTAGAGAAGTTTGACTTACGACAAAACTAAAATGATCTACATTTTGGAATAGAGAGCACTTGATAGTGAACTGGGCTTTTCCATGTATAAATAAAATATTTCCTTTATCCACAAGCAAAAGTGAATAAAACATTTCCAGACTCATATGGGTCAGGAATTCAATACTTAGACAATCTTTCAAATTTTTTGGGCAGCATTGATGAGATCGGTTTGATTTATCTTGTATGTATTCAGACACATTTTCTACAACATTGTACAAATGTTCAAGCATATAGTTGTTATAAATAGTCGTTGTATTGAATAACAATCCCATGGGAGCTAAGTAAATAGTTACTGAAATAATTTGAAAGGTGTTGATGCCATAGTTGTAATGGAATAAAGGTTGCACATGTAACTATGTAAATGAAATAGTTAGCATGTTAGAATGTATATGGCAAAGACAAAACAATCCATGTAATCTCAATATTGTTACAATGGTTTTACATTTAACATTTAGCCGTAGAGGTAAATCCTTCATATATGTTATTTGAGCAATGATTTTACATTAAATTTTAGCACTATCATTTTCTTCTAGCTTCTTTGAGGTAAAAAGTTTAAGTTGTGTAAAAAGGAAAGCACACAAATATATATAGAATTTCGTGCAAAGGTCAAGGGTAATACCCCCAGAATAACATTCCATGTCTCTAACAAAATATCGAGAGAATCTACGCCCCAGGTTTCCTCTTCACTCTGGCTATTGAGAACGGACTTGACAGCTTCTGATGTCAAAGCAGAAAGCAGATGAACTGTGCCATAGTGCCTGCAAGCATGTGTGTTGGACAAAAGATCAAATATTGGACAAATGGCGTGAAGTGTGCAGCATATTCTGAATATACTCACAACAATGGTTTTTTTCATTTGTCATTATACATATTTTACTATTACGGAAGGGCCAGTTATGTTAAGGAAAACAGAGGAATAGCTATGGGGTCTTGGTTATAGTAACATCTTACAAAATTGGACATACCAGAGGCCCAATTGACTAATTCGTAGGAGTCCAAGGAACTAGTTACCATAAAGTTACCTAAGTTGCAATGTGGAACTAGACGTGTACAACAGTATGCAAACCTGACCTTATTGACTTTAGGAGGTTGTCAAAAAGTGAGCCGGTAGTCAAAGATGCCATTGAAAGCAGAGCATGGCAGCCGTCTATAAACTCACTGCAAAGTGCAAAACAGGTGAACCTCGCTCATCAGCATTTCTCAACTTTTTCCATATATTAAATAAAGATTGCAAACATGGATCCTGAGAGAACCTTTCGCTTCCTCCATTTCGGATTGATGCTGCAATTACATCCGGAGGTTCAATCCATAGAACGACAGCAGATAATATCATCATAAGGTGTTTAATCTGTGCATCTCCATTGTCTGAAAACAGAATGAAAAGTGAACAGGTTAGATAAATAAGACCGCATATGAAATTATTTATATGTTATCCAGGTATGCATCAAATTTGTAAAATCTGAATGAAAAGAGCCAGCTTTTGCAAACTTGAACGCTAGCCTCAGTTCTTCAAATCCGAACTCAAAAACCGTCCAATTTGCAACCTTAAACTATAAGAATCGTCCACTCCCTCACAGGTGTTTTTGTCTGACATATAACCAAAACCAGCGGTTGTGGGCATAAAATCTAGCATATTTAGCATGTTTGTATTTGTAGTTCCCCATTGTATAAGGAAGCACACTTGCAGATGTCTATATATACTCCCAAGAACCTCATAACGTATACAGATGCTACTCATGACAGTAGTCTGAGGCTGTGATCAACAGTTTTGTAGTATGAGGTCAGAAGTCATACTATTGCCAGAGTTCAAAGTTGAAATGGGACCTTTTCCAAATCTTGAACAAAAAATGTCTGTTTGAAATAAGCATATACCATTAGGAAACACAGAGCCTGCCAAGGAGCATAACTGCACTATAAGCTGTCTGCAAGAGACAGCAATTGGAGAATCACCCCATAGTGTATCATATGAGTACTTCTGGCGCAAGGTCGTATAAAAGTTCAAAACCCAGGTAGCGTGTCCACTTGATATTAGAATATCTCTCCACATAGACCCTGGCTACAAAGGAAAATGCAATCATTTATAAGCTGAAACAGAGTAAACATGAAAGTTGCTCTTAGGGTATACCTTCACCAACGAACGTTCAAACTTCTTCAGATTTATGGTATCAATCCTCAAGCCAGAATTTATCTTTGCATCTGAACTCTCATGCTCAACAGTATGCTTGAAGTTCCAGCTTAATATCTGAAACATCAGGCGCAACGCCACTGAACATGCCCTCTCCTCAGGTATAGTTACATTTGAATTCAAGATTTTATCCGCAGTATTGAATACAGCAGATTGTGCCCAGCAATAAAAATCCTTGCAAAGGCAATAGTAGCATGTCAAATCTCAATAAAATACAAGGTTTAAGTGATTGGCATAGCTGTAGTATTATCATGTAAGAATGCCTGCCGAAACTTCTATATTTTTGGGAACCACCTTCAAAAAGTGCAGTTCGAGTGAACGTTCACATTGCTCGTGAAATTCCTTAGGCAGGCCCATAGCAGAAGCAGTTGAAGGGGAAAACTCTGAAACCTAGGTCAGACATGAAATGTAATCGAGATCAATTGGAAAAGGATACAGAAATAGAAGAATCCATTGCATTGGCCTCAAGAGAATTTGCATACCAAGGTTTCCAAGAAATTTATCGCAGCAAACTGTCGATTAGGCCCATGGATACCCCGGATGGATTGCTCAACCTGAAAAGCGTATCAGACAGCAGTGTTTTACAAGAATCTTGTGTGCAACTTGATTGACTAAAATTCAGAAATGAAAGACTGGATTGAAAAATAAAATAAAATCAGTCACAAAGCTGGGGTTCTATGTTTGCTCAAAGGGTATAAAGGTCCAAAAAAATTACAAAAAAGGAAAAATCACTGTATACATCTAGTTGAGCCACATAAGTTATCGCAGCTCGGGTTTTGTTTAGTGTTCCATAAGAAAAAAAAAGATTAAGTACAGCATTGTTGCATAAAGATCCACAATCACAAAAATCTTAGGCTAATCCTGATTTGTAAGGCTGTAGCTGTCAACTTCCAGAGAAATGGGTACCTCAAAGAAGATAGCAGCTTTCTCTTGGTCCGAAAACTCAACCCTGCAGACATATTCCATGACAAGACAGATGTATTTAAATATCAAAAATCTTTGATGGCCAAAGTAGTAGATGAATCAATCGCTTCCAAAGCGCTGACTGAAACACACATAGTTCATTTCAAAGACTACAACCAAAATATTTATGGGTATGGGTTCCGAGGAAGATGCTTGCTATTGCATATAATCATCTTGGACAATCATGTGCCTTTGTTCAGTCTGAAGTGAGCAGGGATGAGCTAAAAACAACAAATCAGGACATTTCTGTGTGAACTGTGAAGTCATCTTAAGGAAGAATGTTATGCATGAATTGCAAATCACCCCTTGAATAAAATCACGTCCAACTCAACAATCCAACCAGTGAAAAATTTAGCAAATATGAATATGAATGATGCATTATTTGACCGAAGTTAACAGGGAACAAAACGAAAATAAAAAATTTCTGAGTAAATAGAAGCTAACAAACATGTTATGACAAGACAAAGTGTCAGACACAAGAGATGCATGATGCATTTGACATTGCACTGCTAAAGGGGGTAGAAACATATTAACTAACCAGCCTCTTTTCAGTAATCTAGCTGCCACGGCAGAAACTTTCGATTGCACATAGCCATCAGGGGAATTTGCATGCTCCATAACATAGTTCAAGCAGAATCTACAGTGATAGAAAAATTATAGTAATCATTAAAAGGTGATGCTCTCACATTAATTGAAAGCTTTCACCCTCAAAAAGAAAAACTAACAATATTAGGCATCTTTTGTTGTCATCTGTAAGGATTCCCCACTCCCTTATTGCAGCATCACCAATTGCACCGGCAGCTTGGAATCTTGCATTGGGCATTTGGGATGTCTCTGGGAGAATACAATGTTTCAGCACTTTTCAAGTATCTTGGCTTTGGAGAAGAGTAAGGCTTAGCTATTTTTATGAGAAATGAACAGAAAAGTTATTTTGCTTAAAATGGCACAAAAGCCCCCAAAATACAAATAACAAAAATCTCAAAAAGTTATTACATGCAGTCTGCAGAACAACAATGCAGACAAACAAATAAAAATGTGTTTCTTTTCAAAAGGGATGAAACATATCATCAGAGAGAATAAACATTACAGTAGAGTACAAGGGCTATATAGAAAGAACATCACAAACACATCTTGGCTTCTGTTTCTGCTAGCAAGTGCTAAACCTTACTCAGGAGTCAGAATAAAATAGGAGATAAATGCTCTATCGAGAAATAATTCCAGTTCATCACAGGCGCATAGCTATAGAACAGCATACCAAGAATGAATCTGCACGCTTGATAAGGCATCAGAGATGAATGCAGTGAAGTTATCACTTTTTCCGCTTCAGATGGATTCAAGTGTAGCTGCAAAATTACCCAGTGTCAAAAGGATAACTAGTAAATCAACGTTGATGCACTAGATATTATTCTACCAGAAAACCATCAAGGTCACTACCACCATCACAGTTCAATAATAAGCGGAAGACGGATACCAGGAAAAAAACTCTTGTAAAGAAACTTCCACATAATTGGACAGCTTGGCTAATGATAGGTAATAAACTAAGCATCCAGAGCCATAATAAAAGAAGACATTAACACAAAAGGAAGGAAAGGTTAGAACGGCTAAGGATCACATTACTGTGTTTCTACATGTCTTTCTCTACATAGCATAGCTCTAATACGTGCTCCTAACAGCTAGCTCCATTGCTACATGCAGACTCCATCAAATCTGAAATGTGGAGCTTCAGGTCATACAATGAACAGGTGTGTCATAAAACTCAAGAAAGCCACCCTATAGTACCAGTGGTTGAGAAAACACAAAGTCAGGCTAACAGACCAGTCCAATATGGGATTCATAACCAACTCAAATGTGTTAGAACTCATTGAGGTACCAACACAAAATGTGTTAGAACCCATTGAGGTACTAACATCTCACTCTGAAGCAACCAATTGAGGTGCCCAAGACAACCTAAATTAAGCAAGCAATTCAAAGTTTCAAATGCCCATTAAACAATCAATCTGTCGCTAGACCACATCTGACCCACACCAAATGGGGATCCCATCATCAAGCGCGCTCATAAGCACTGATCACCTGTGCACGCGACCCACAACCAATCGGTTCCCTGACCAATGGTTGAAATAACAAAGTGCGGTAAAATCGACATAACCCAAGCAACTCATCGATGGCTTAAGAGCACAATCAAACCGAACAGAAGTCCACGCGCGCTCTGAATCTAACACCGCGGCACCGAAGAGCACAGCGCTAAAGCACGAAGCTCAAGGAATTTAAGCTCGTCGACTCGGATGTGGGCTGCGGAACTGGACCTGGATGAGGGAGCAGGCCTGCTCGATGGCGACCATGGTGGCCTGGAGCTGCTGCGGATCGGGGGCGCCGCCAGGAAAGCCCTGCATGGCGGCGGCGGCGGAGGTCGATCGCGCCTGGAGCGCTGTTGGTTCTCCGCGATCGCCTAGGGTTTGGCCGCCGGCGAGCGGCCACCCCCGCCGGGCGTGGAGCAGTTCCCGAGGGGAGGGAGGCGGCGGAGGTGGAGAGCAGCAGGAGAGATGGGTGGCTGGATGGTTTTGCGAGTTGGCCTTTGGTTGCCCTGGTGCGGAGGTGGAACAGAGGCGACGCAGCCGGCGTGCTTTGCTGGCGCTGTGAGCTCTGTGTAATCATCGATGGAAGTGCTAGCGATTTTCCTTTTTCATTTATTTATTTTGCGACCTACGAGGTTCATAAATTATACGGAATTTTGGGTTTCTTTTTTATTCTTTTTATTACATGTATCAGTATATCAATCATCTATAAACTTATAATATATCCACTCAAAAAATATAAACTTATAATATACACTTGTGCACATACATTCACTCACACCCTTGTGCCTAGTACATCCTAGAACTCCATACTACACACATATGATGATATTGATACCCTATTTCTACAAATATTGATGAAACCATCCATGATATCATAGGCAACAAGCATTTTGCAGTATTGTTGACCACGTGCGTGATCAAGGAATGAGTTCGACACTAAAAAAATGGCACTCAAGATTATGGGTTGATGTTCCCTCTCCAAACCTGACAAATGGTATTTCCATATATCTTGAAAAAAGTTGTCTCAAAAGCAAAGGCATAAGGGAAGAAGATGGAACAAAAGTAAATCCAAAACTTTCATGTTTTAAGGGGGGAAAAGGCGAGGACTGAAATACAAAGCTGGAACTTTGCATTGCAGGGCACGGCTCAAAAGCCGGGAAAGGCCGAGCTTAGTGGCAACCTATCGCCTATAGATACCATGCTTCCCGCAGCTCCAACTGTGCCCTGCCACTCGTGCATAGAGGATCACGCGCAGCCTAGAACATTCCTGGGTTGCGAAGATATGCGTGTTCCCTCACCAGGCCAACCCCTCGAGCCCATGCGCATGGGCCGAATCCTCACTAACCACACACGTTCCAAAATAATCTAGCACACGCATGGACCGGCTCACCACCTGCAAGATACTACATGTTAGCAGCCAGGCAGCTGATTGCTACTCTTGCTCCCGATGTCCCCACAATTTTGTTTGGTTGCTTCCCGGCCGTAAGAGGGGTGTACATGTACCCCGCCTCGCCGCCTTTCCGCCATACGCGCTGGCGCCAGATCTAGCACCGTCATCTCTCCTACCTGGGAGTCCATTTCATTCGAAGAAGAGCAGATCTTCGGGGCATCCTCCACTCGCAACTCCATTCCAGGTTTTGTATACCAGCGCCGCAGGTATCCGGTGTAATCCTCTGCAGCTGGGCGGGCCATTAAATTCAAGGGTATTCACCTGAATACCCATTATTTTTAACAAAACTTTTATATATATAGTGTATTTTATGTGTGTGATTAAAAAAATAAAAATGACAAAACTAATAAGGTCCCTATCTCTCTTTTGGCCCAAAAGAGACCTAGCCAGCCCAACTTACCTCGCCCACCGCCGGCCCATGTACCCCCACACGGCCCGAAATCTCTCATCAGACTGGTTTTCGCCAGGCCCAACCCCCTCCCAGCCTCCCGTCGCTGCCGATTCCACCCGCTCCGCCTCTGCCTGCGCCTGCCCTAGTCCGCCGTTCCGCCCGTCCCCGTCTGCCCCGCCGCCGCCCGCCGCCTTGTGCCTCACCGCCGCCCCGGCCACCCGCGCTCGCCGGCCGACGCATGCACGCAGCGCTCCCGTTCCCGGCTCGAGCTCCCCAGGGGCCCGCGCTCGCCAGACGCCAGGGGCCATCCGGGCGGGTCCGGCCGCCTGCCGCGCGCGCAGCGCGCCCACGCTGCGCAGGCGCCGCAGGCCGCAGGGGAGCTGGGCAGCTGGCCGCACTGCGCAGGGCCGCCCACGCGGGCAAGCGGCCACGCCCTGGGGGCTGGGGTCTGGGGCAGGGGCGCACGCCGGCACGCGCTGACGCGCACTGAGCTGAGCAAGAATCCCTGCAGCCAGTGAACCAAGGTGAAAAATTCATTGCAATTTGTGATTACTTATGGATTTGTGAAAAAAATTAGCAGCAATGTAGACACGTAGTTAGGATTTTTTTTTCTTCTGAAACTTGAATACTTGACCACATTCATTGAAAGGGAATTCTTCTTGCAAGCGAAGGATGAGACATCATCGAGTATTCTCAAGCCATGAAAGAACATAAAGTTATCTTGTAATTTGTAAGCACCCTTATCAATGCCATTTGTTGTTTTAGAATTTTATCCTCTATTTATTTCATATATTCCCACTTTTATATGTCGATCATTTAGTACGCCTATTATCTATATAAGGATTCGATGACGTTTGTCCAGACATGTGATGGTGACACTACTGACTTTCCTATTAACATAGGCCTACATCAGGGGTCAGCATTGAGTCCTTATTTATTTGCCTTGGTGATGGATGAGGTCACAAGGGCATACAAGATGATATCCCTTGGTGTATGCTCTTTGCTAATGATGTGGTGCTGGTTGACGAGAGTAGAAAAGGGGTTAATAGGAAGTTAGAGCTGTGGAGACGCACGTTAGAGTCGAAAGGGTTCAGACTCAGTAGGACCAAGACCGAGTACATGATGTGCGATTTCAGCGCGACTAGGCATGAGGATGGAGATGTTAGCCTCGATGGGCAAGTGGTGGCCCAGAAGGATACTTTTCGGTATTTAGGATCGATGCTTTAAAAGGATGGCGATATTGATGAAGATGTTAGATATAGAATCTCAGCTGCCTGGTTGAAGTGGCGTCAAGCTTCTGGCGTCCTATGTGACAGAAGGGTGCCACAAAAGTTAAAAGGTAAGTTCTATAGGACAGCGATTCGTCCGGTGATGTTATACGGTGTTGAATGTTAGCCTACAAAAAGACGACATGTCCAACAACTGAGTGTAGTAGAGATGCGGATGTTGCGGTGGTTTTGCGGGCACACACGAAGGGATAGAGTCCGGAACGAAGTTATTCGGGATAGAGTCGGGGTGGCACCAATTGAGGAGAAACTTACCCAACATCGATTGAGATGGTTTGGACATGTCCAATGGAGATCCCCCGAGGCGCCGGTGCGCAGTGGGGTTCTAAAGCAGGCCGAAAATGTAAAGCGAGGTAGAGGTAGACCTAAACTGACTTGGGATGAGTCGGTGAAGAGAGACCTTAAGGAGTGAAATATCTCCAAAGAGGTAGCTTTGGATAGGAGCGCTTGGAGACTCGCCATCCACGTACCTGAAGATCCGTGATCTTTGTTTTTTTATGGGTTTCATCTCTAGCCTACCCCAACTTGCTTGGGACAAAAGGCTATGTTGTTGTTGTTGTGTTATCGGTACTCATTTATGTGCTACTAATATGTATTTTGGGCTGTCAAATTTTTTTTTTGGCACTACTTCAAATTTTGAATACCCACCTTCCAAATCCTGGGCCCACCTGCTCGTGATCATCTGCGAATGCTGTCTTTTACCTTCTCTTCCCCACATTAGTTCGTGCGAGCCCTAGGGTCCTCTGTTAAGAAATCTCTAAGGAAGAACTCTAACACGCTTGCCCGGGAGAGATTGGTTGGATTTATTCGCTGATTGATTGAGCTTAGGCAGGCGTGTTCTCCTTGATTTTGCACTGATGTTGCCCTTTCTGATCTGCGCAGGAAAAAAATTGAGGGGGTGCTGGGGGGAATCCCTGTAGTTCCACCCAAGTTATCTGAAGAGCGGAATGCGTTGTTTCGGAAATTAAATTCCGTAGAAGTAGATCTTGTCATGGTTGTTCCATAAGGAAATGGCATATTTTGGGGATATCAGCTGCTGCGGATGTGGTATGTGGTCAAATGGTTCTGCTCCAGTAATCATAAACGTGACTACACGGCCTTTGAGGATTAGAGGGCATGCTGTCTCTTTGGATTATCCCACTAGGACTGAGCAGAAGAATGAGGCCAATCTAGTGGTGATACGACCAGATCGAAGACTGCAGGAAGATTTTGTAGATGCAGGTGCAGACCACGGAAATGGCAGAACAACTGCAAAGTTCAAGAAGTCTTTACCATCCCTGGAAGCTAATCCGAGAAAGCTGCTGAATGAGCAACAAAAACCAAGAAGGCCCTTGAATCATAACTCAGACAAGGTGGCAAATGGGGCATATTTTTCGAAGCATAAAGCTGAGTGCTATGCTGACAGCCTCGGCCGTCACTGCAACAACGGGAAGCTCATTCAAGCTTGCCGCGTGATCGATGAGATGGTGTTACATGGCCAAGTTCCAGATTCAAAGTGCTGTGTTAGATTAATCCGTGGGCTTGTGAGAACTGGTAAGGCAAACAAAGCTAGGCATGTTCTTGAGGTCATGGTGCTTTCAGGTGGGGTTCCTGACACCATCACCTGCAACATGTTGATTGCACGACTTTGCTGCGAAGGGCAGCTGAGTTCTGCAACGAAAGTTTTGGAGGATATGAGGTTTACCGGTTGCTCTCCAAGTGGCATCACTTTTAACACTTTGATTAGGTGCATGTGCGGCCAGCATATGTATGACAGGGCAGTCTCCTTTTGGAAAGAGCAACTCAGAATAGGTTGGCCACCATATGAGATGACGAGCACCTTGCTTGTTGATCTTGTATGCAAGCAATGCGGCCCCATGCGGGCTCTTGAAGTATTAGATGAACTTGGTTTGGAGGGATGCCAACCAGATGTTGTCAGCTACAATGCTCTTATCAATGCATCATGCAAAGCAGGCTGTTTGAAGGATGCAAAGATGATCTTGACTCGTCTTGCAGCTGAAGGCATTGAGCCAAATGGTACAACATATTGCATCCTGCTTCATTTCCTCTGTGACAAGAGAAGGTGGTCTGAAGTAGGTGATTTGCTTGCACACATGAAGCAGGCAAATCATGAGCCTGATGTTACTGCCTACAATATCTTTATCAACTACTTCTGCAAGTATGGACATCTAAATCAGGCAATTGATGTTTTGGAGATGATGATGAGTGAGAAATGCTTTCCTGATATAGTGACATACAACACACTTCTGAATGCCATCTCTAAAAGGGGGATGGTTGAAGAAGCTCTTGGCATTTTTCATTCTATCAGAGAAAATGGATGCCAAGTGGTTTGTATCACATACAACACGCTCATTGATGCTTTAGCAAAGAAGGGTGAGGTTATTAATGCTATGGCTCTGTTTGATGAAATGATTGGTGATGGGATCAATCCTGATGATGTCACTTACGGATCACTTGTCATGGGCTTCTGCAAGAAGAACATGGCCAAGGAAGCACTGGAGCTTTTGAATCAGATGCTTGCTCTTGGCTTTGAGGTTAAAGCAACTACATTTTCCATGATGATCCATGCATTGTGCAGAGAGTGTAAAGCTGAAGCTGCTGCTGAAATACTAAGAGTAATGGTATCTAAAAATATCAACCATAGGACTGCATTTTATTTATCTATTGTCACAAGAGTTGCCAAGTCAGGTCGGGTTAAAGAGGCCCAAATGCTACACCAGGAGTTAGTAAAGTGCAAGGTCCTTAAAGAAGATTCCCAATTTATTTTAAGCAGTTAGTTGCTGGATTGTAAGATCCTCAAGTCACTCAGTAGTCATAAAAGTGATAGAAAATGCAAATCAGCTGACACAGCAGATAATTTCTGGAAGTTTTGCAGTGTGAATAATGTCTTCGGTAAGGTACCTCACTCTTGTTGTTTATTCTCGTGGTTGTTTATATTGCAGATTTAGTGGGTATGGATGGAATGGTAGTTATGACATGGTTGATGCCTTTTCAGTATATAGATTTCTTTGAGTATTCCTTTATAAACATCTACTAGGACCTCATGTGCAATCGATGATTTGGCTCGGACGCTCGTGTCAGATATAGGCACACGTCAATCTCTATTATATGACATAGCATATCTTCCTTTCGTGGCATCATTAGCACATTACTTTTGTTTTCTCATAGAACATGTGAGACTATATTTCTTTCTCAACCACATTCTGTATTTGTTGTTAATGTCTGTAGACTTCAAATATTAATATTTGGTAAAGCTAAACTGTTACCATACCTTTTGTAAATCTATTGCATTTTTACTATGTGCATTGTGTTCTTACCCCTATTTTGTTCCCTAATTGTGATTTTATCCTTGTTTTTCCCATCTTTGTGATTTTGCCCCTATTTTTTGAAAACGAAGAGAGAGTTTACCCCTACTCCGTCATCAGCACTTAACGGTGTGAAATGAGCTGGTAAAAGATGAGTTTACCCTTGAGAATCTTTGTGATTTTGACCCAGCTTTTGTAAATACTTTGTGATTTTACCCCCATTTTAGCATTAAACATATGGACAACACCTTACCATATCTGAGAATAATTTTGTCAACTAAAATCAACAAAATTAAAACTGAGGAATAATAAAAATTCTCACAAACATATGGATAGCATCATGATATAACTTGCATGTATAAAAAGTCCAGAGCACATGCATAGCTAGATAAGATCCATCATGGTCATACTACATGTTGCAAAAGCGGCATCATCAGCAGTTTCACATATCATATCAGGGATTCAACCAAAACATTCCCAAGTTCAGCAATCCTTTTCCACTTCATCATTTCCAAAACGGTGCTCAAGCATTCAGAAAAGTCTGTGTCATTCACTAGGCTAACCTGCCTCAATACAAATCCAAATCCTGCATTACTACTACACAGTCAAAAATAACACCAGTAATTCCTGCAAATCTTAGCAATAAAGCCGATATATCTGATCTTTCTGTTATGGCTACCCCTACATGAACTATTTCCAACTAAGAGCTAACACGCTGCCTACAGCTTACCTATCTTCTTCCTTGGCTGTTGGGTTCAGTTAGCCCAACTGGTCGGCCATTGGCTCATGTTCAGTCGCGTGGACGCGCTCAGGGTGACCGGCCATGGCGTGCTCGACGGCAATGGCCGGAGTTGGTGGGTCAGGAAACGCAGCGATGCCGTGAGTCCATTGATGCTACTTTTACGCTTTTGTATGAGCAAACTCGAGTGCATAATCTTTTGTTACATGCTACTTTTACAGTGCTACAGTAACCATCCGCTAATCATCCGCTAATTATGAATTAATTAGGCTCATTAAATTTATCTCGCGATTTACAATCCATCCGTGCAAAAAATTTTATAAATAGATTTTATTTAATACTTCTAAATAGCAAGATTCCGTTTCAAAATAAAAGCAAAGTGATCTAAACACACCCTAAGCCTCATTTAACGAGATGTGTTTGTGTGTGTCACAACTGCATCATCAATTGAATCACTGAAGACCTCGCCGGGCACGCGCGCCCTGGCTCCCTGGCCGGGTCGAGCGCGACGCTCCCAAGCCGGGGCTGCGCGCCCCGATCCCTGGCTGGGTTGAGCGCTGGCGCACCATAGCCGGCCCCCGCGCGCCCCCGCTCCCTGGCCGGGTCGAGCGCACGCGGCGCCCCCTGGCCGGGCCCGCGCGACCCCGCTCCATGGCCGGGTCGTGCACGCGCCGCCGCCGCCGCCTGGTTCACGTCCGCCGCTGCTGCCTGGAGCGAGAGGAGAATCGGGGAGAGAGAGGAGGGTCGCTAGAGCCGCTGCTGCCTGGAGCGAGAGGAGAATCGGGGGGAGAGAGGAGGGTCGCTAGAGTGATCAGGTGGGGGAAACCATAAGGGGTATTGTTGTCTTTCCACACTATTATGCAGGGTTTTTATTTATTTCTTAATCCGTTTATTCCAGATCCCACTAACAGAGTTAAAAAGAGGGGCAAATGGTGTTTTTAAAAAGTAGGGGTAAAGTCATAAAGTTACGGAAAGTGAGGGTAAAATTACAATTAGCGTTCAGAGTTGGGGCAAAAACACTAATTCCCCTTAGATATGACTGTCTATATGAAACATCAAATTCTTACGAATGCTTTCTGTAAAGTCAGAAAAATCAAAGTAGTAAGCTATGTCTGTCCGTTTCCTCTCGTATGGTAGAATTAGCTAGGGTCATGTTCCAGAAAGAATAAGATATTTTCTTAAACATAGAGAAAAAAAGGTGAGCTTAAGCAACTCTCCTGATAGCTTTCACACCTCCACGCTATACCAATTCTGTTCCTAATACATGGTTAATGAATAATGATGTGTAGGGTTATTTTCACTGTATTGTTTCCTTTGAAGAGAAGTATAGTCTAGCACTCGAGCTACTGTTGCAAGTTTGTAATATTCCGTAACTTTCTTTATACAAGGTCCACTTGTTTGAGGAAGAGGACTGTTGGCCAGTACCACACCATGATGCTTGCTTGATGGTTCTTGGCATAGAATGGACACGGTGGGGTCATGCTCCACATTTCTTCTTTAGTCTCACAAAGCAGCAGCCAGCAGCATTGTTCAGAGTGTAGTTCCATGCCATTCTTCCGCATGCATCACCTCATTAAGCATGGTTATCAGCCGATGATTGATTATGTGTTAACGTGTTGTATGTAGTCACCTTAACGGAACCTTAAGACGGCCTCCTCCTGTATTTCTGGAGGACTGGCGGTGGCCAATGCTCAATGCTGCTTGCAAAATTGTATATGGTTGCGCTCACGTTGATTTTAAGACTTGTGATCGAAGAGTAATTGATGATGGAATTGATGGAACCGACATGTGGGACCGGGGATCTGGAATGTTCACAGCTACAAACTTTGTCTCTTCGAATTTCAAAATTGCTTCTTTAGGTGCCACAAATTATTTGCATTTATCATGTAAAATCTTCTTTTGCTGTTACTACAAAAGGAAAAAAAAAAGAAAGGGGACTGCGGAAAGCACGGTAGGACTCAGCTAACGGTCGTCAAAAATCGTTGTGTAAACATCATTGTTCATTCACGGATCAGAGTCCAGTGCCCAGATAAATTCTGGAACCATGATTAGTTTGAAAGTTGCAGGGAGCGCATTTAGCAGCATACATGGCAGTGTACCTATGATGGGTATGTGTCTGTTGGATTGAGGAGATAGGTTGTGCGTAGGGATGAGTCTGCAGAGGAGACTCGAGCCACTGCCATGTGGGTCTAAAGTTAATCGCACCCACATGGCAACGGCACAGTACCTCCGCAGTTCTGCAGAGAATTTGTTTTCGGTTGGATGGAGATGATTGCTTTGGCACAACATTTAGGAACTTTATTCGGATGAAGATGCCCATTTTCGCAATTAACAACATAATTGAATGAACCCTTCACGGGATTCTAAGAAATTGTCAAACTACACACCATACGTCTGGTACGAGGATAGACTCGTCCAAAAATTGCGGAATGGGCTTTGCGATTGGGAATGGAGTGGCCCAAGAATTGGTGGGACAATCCTGAATCGTTCGCTGGCATCCGTACACGTCCAAGCCCAATAAAAGCTGAATAGTGACAATTACGCTAGGTTGTTGGATCGATGTTGTGTTTGCTTAGATGGTTGTCCCGTTCTGTTCTTTGTGGCTCTTCGTATGGTTAAAACTATATATATACCAGTATCCTCAGGCATAGAAATCCCTATTTCTCCTACTCCGACTAGGTGTGGTCGTGTGGAACTTTTTCTTGGCAGCACACACAAGTGCAAGGAGAAGGAAGCGTCCACAGGTGGCTGGAGTTAGATGTCGTCCACTTAATGTGTGCAAGATTATTTTTATTTGTAGTAGCATATTAACTCGAGCTTGCTAGGCAAGATAAATATAGGAGTTTGTTGGGAGATTTGGTAGTGCAGCTTCTATATAATGAGCACGATTAAACTTGTTCAAGGCTAACTAAGTAATTAGTTGTTTCCTTAATTGGCGAGCCTCCCCAAGGAGGGAGAGCACGCCTCCGCTCCTTATTAATCCTCATCCAATCTACTTTCTCCATTTTAAATTATAGTTACTACTTTCTTCATTTTAAATTATAGTTAATTTTAATTTTTCTAGATATATAGATTTTATTATATATCTAGATATATATTATATCTGTCAAATAATTTATTATTTGGAACGGAAGGAGTAAGACAACCTCTTAGCACCAGAGGCCTTTTTAGTTCTGCATTGGAGTTCCCCGTGCTCCAATCCGAGGCACCGTCGGTGAACATGAGAGGACAGCACGAAGGTGGTAGCAGCGGCGGTCAGCAAGCATGGTGTCCATGAGACCATGACCCATCTCCATGGGAGGGTGGAATAGCGACACCGTTTTGGGATAAGACTAGGAAGGTCACCGTTATAATTTGGTATGACCTGCTTTTCCGTGACAGCACTCTATAAATCATATATGTATATGTAAAGGCAAGTATATTGCTACACGTTAACAATCTCATAAATTATTTTATACAATTTCACGTAGAATTTTTAATGATACGAAAAGAGAACAAAGCAGTTGTTTCACGAAATAAAAACGACTATGAGACCACTACGAGACCGCTACCCCGCCATTGTATAAGTTGTTATCGTGTTCACAATATTCTTTTTTTCATTCCACAAATTCATTTCACAAATTAATTAAGAGAGATTATACTACTACGAGACAATAAAAAAGACAATCAATTGTAGAGATTGTTTGATGCCATTGCATAAGACCACCTATGAGAGGACTCCAATGTACTTGCCCTAAACAAGATTTAATCGTGATAGCATGACAGAAAAATTGCACAACAAAAAGTAAGGAAATATTGCCAAGAACACAAGTTTTCATTTAAAAGATAGTGACAGCTAGTAATATACATGCACATATAAAGTTTCAACATAACGGGAGAAAGGTAACTCAAAATGCAAACGGCATATCAATGCCACGAAAACGAGCAAACCTGACAGTACTGCAACCTAGATCATTCTCCAAATTTACACCTTAACAAAAAATTGGATTGCCAATGTTATCTACCTTTTTGTTAAAGAAAAAAATACTATGCACCCAATCCACAGCTTCTCGGTAGTGTTACAAAATCACAACAGTATCCATGCCCTGAGGTCTCTGAGCTTTCTCTCAAAATGTTTGAACGGAAATAAACCAAGGAACTACAAAACACCATGCTGATGAGAAAGCAGAACCTGAAAGCTACATACCACGATCTAAGTCGCTGATGGAATAGCTAGCTCGCGCTTCCAAAGATTAGCAAAGAAAATGGTAGCCAAACATTTAACAGTTCGGCCCCAAAATTTGCGCACAGCAATTGAATTAACATACATCCCCCTAAAGGACCAATCAGAACACAAATGGAACTAGTCCACCAGGAAGGGTCCTTCACTTTAGTATCATTTGTGACTGTTGAGGTTGTTGCCTTGACACTGCAGAGCATGTGCATCAGCCTCCCTTCCCACTTTTTCCAGCCAAGCAAAAATGTTTGCACAACATGACAACTGACATATTGAATCAGACCTGCACAGTAAAACTTGTAAGTAGTTTCTGGTGTTACTGAATCTGCTACGAGCCACCAATGGCATCCACACGGTAGCCACCAACTTTACAATTCTTCTGCTTCCCAACCAAAATCATCCATGTCCGACCAAATTCAGGCAGCAAGAACTGTTCATGGAAAAAATGAAAATTAAAAAAGCTAGTAGGACATGACCCTATATCATTAGAGAAGTTTCTCAACTTTGTAAACACAATAATAGTTCAGGAAAACAAAACACCAGAAACAAGGTGCCAGCCAGTCATTAGGTGCCAGAACTGGTTTTAAACCGCCAAAACTTTTATGTCAATTCATGTCTTAAGCTGACAATATGTGATGTCTAAAGCGTACCTTCATGTCACTAAAAGGATACGAACAGGTCAAGTAAGTTTAATCGCTAGAGAAAATAAGATAGCATTCCCTCTGTTGCACAACAGAAATCTGCCCACAGCCTGTATGCATCAGACCAGGGTGTCCATGTTTCTTTTAAAATTCCATGGTGCCTTCCACAATTCATTTAGCTATGTTATCATGTTGCGATACTAGATTTATAAAACAATATCAAGTAGAAACACTTACGCTGTTCAGAACGGAGCCTCAAGTGATTCATCCCACACATCACCACTTCCATTTGAAGCATCTTCACCATCTTCTTCCATGGACAACCTAATATACTCTCTATGCGCGAATCGATCCCACTCAGTTAGTGTTGGGTTTTCACGTTCCTGCATTAAACAGTATCTTATTTAAGTTGATACTTGGCAGTGAATCTAAAACTTTACTAAGGGTTATAATCACCTGGCGAATGAGGAACGGGTCACGAGTTTCAAATGCCATGAACTTGTTCAGATTGAAAAGAATATTGAATATATTTCCTGAGAGTTTACACCGTTTTAAGTCCCGTAGTGTAAAATAGCTCTCGTTCTGTAGAAAGGGAAAGCTTTATCAAATCCAGTTAAAATGCTTTATGATTATGTATGAGAATCTACCTCTGGTCCAATCATATCAATCATCTGGCATAGTATGTCTTCGAAAAGCACAGGCTCCTGTGCCATGCACTCCATACGGTGCAATTGCTCCTCATAGAAAAATTGCATTTCATTGGAAGTTAAAATACCATTACCATCAAGATCAATGCACTTAAACCTGTAAAAATTGTTTCACATATTTCAATAAACATACAACTACAATCTGAGTTATACACTACACTACCACAAAGATACACATGTTGCAATTAAAAGCATATGCGGTATGAGAATATAGTGCCCTCCTCAAGTTAAAAGATGCTGAATCTTTATCTTTTAAAATGGGAAACATCATTGATGTTTTACTACATTTGTCAAGATTATGAAATTTCAATGGGGTCCATCAGATAAACATCAATTATGAAGATTCAATAGGACATGTACATAAAAATATGAAATATGTTAGGCGTCCCGGCACTGGAAAATGGGGTGTGTGCACCTCCACCACATGTTAAATAAATTATGACAATAGGAACAATTCTCCAAATGCACGTACAGGACACCTATTCAGAACACAGTTACCAGTATTCAAGGCTAGGCTCAGATGATTTGTCTTCCTCCGATAATATGAAGTAAACGAAGTCTTCATACCCCATCTTTCCTTCTGTCATGCTTGTGAATTTCCTTGGTATCTAAGTCACAGTAAAATAGCCAATATAAGGACACAAAGCATAACATTTTGGTAAACAATGGCCAAGTTCTGAATGCACCAACGGAATAGACTAACCTGTGTAAAAATTCTATCAACTATTCTATAGGTCAATGAGTGATTTCCATATCTGATAAGGTTTTCCTTATCAATCAAGAAATCGTGATCTGTATCCAGCTCCCAAAATTTGCAGTAGATCACATAGAAGTGCTCATATGAGAAGTATCTGTGTCAAAACATAACCCAACATTATCACTATCGGGAAGCATCATGCAAGAATATTATTACTGTATGAAGAGCATCAATAAATGTAATCCACATAATAACTAATGGAAGTACAAGGTACAGAAATGCGTGTAAGAAACTGGATCATGATAAATAGTGCAATGAAAGCCTCTGTTCTGCTCAGAACTCATGGGCATACACACACACAAATGGACACTGGCAATATGTTAACGACTCATACATTAATTACCTCAACACTTTGTTGATATCTTCTTCCTCATCTAATTGCTGAAGCGCAGCAATTAAATTGCCACGTTTGAGCTCTCTCAGCGTAAGATGGCCATTTCCAGATCTATTTATGGAGTAAAAGATTCTGTATATTACAGTCTCCGCTGAAGAAAAAAAATCAAGAAATGGTTATAAATGAATGTGATACAGCGAAAATTAGCAATAGGTCAAAACATCCAGCAAATCTTATGTCAAAATCACAATGAGTTGCTTTAAAGTAATGATTGACAATACTCCAGACTTAAAGCAACCAAAAACCTAATTTTACAGCATTTTGCAATCATTAAGGGAAAGAATTTAAATCAGGAGTGCTATCATTGCCCATTAATCTCTGGCAAGGACCACAACATGAAAGACAAGGTTATCAGGCTGAATAAAAAAAGTATCATATTATTAGTGTTGGCAAGAAGTGACCATGTTTTCATGACATAGACAAGTTTGTTGCAAAAACAGATGCACCCAGAAAATCATATTTACTAAGCCTAGCGATCAGTTTTGAACTAACAATGCAAGGATGCCATTATACATCAGGTACAGGGCTTGTATGTTACTTTCACATGTGCATTTCTTAAGGAACAAAAGAATAAGAAGTCATTGAAAAGCACATCTATGAAGTACTCCGTTTTATTTTACTGGGCATGTTTTTTGTTTAGCTGTTCAGGAATAGAGGGTGCACACTTTTCCCAATGCAGAAATGTACTCCCTCCATCCCATGAAAAGTGCAATCCTAGTATTTGGAGAGAGAAACCACAAAACAGTGTAATACTAGAAATTGGGCAATAACAACTGCCTAATTAAGTGGTCAGATTTGATTTGCATGGCAAAATTAGCCTCTACCCATGATTTTTTGAAGTCTGATTAGTTGCACACGATCAATAAATGAGGGCATGGAGGTCATTCCACGCCACAACTAATCTGTCTGAAAAAAGCCAAAATTGCACTCTTCATGTGACAGAGGGGGTACAGGAATACTCCTAATTAAGTCTGCGTGTGATCACGTTGCTATTCCCAGGCAGCCAAGCAGTCATGTAACAGGCATGCAGTTCAAACTCAGCCCACAATTGGTGCCCAGCCATGCCGCTTCCATGCAGCAGTATTAAATATGACAGAAACCAGGAGCCTACAGAAGTTAGCAGGGCATGCACACTTGACACTAAGAATGGGCAATTTGCAACATCCTTGGTCTTTGAACCAAAAAAAATTGCGCCCTCTAATCCCAAATGGAGGGAGTATAAATTGGAGTAAATAATTAATTCTGCAGTCTGCTAGTTCCCTCGGATAGCAGGAATTACCATATCTCTCCTGAAACTCCGGGGTCCCTTGTAAGAACTCTAAGCCAGGGTGAGTTGCCAGGAGTTCTTTTAGGACAGGCTTGAAGTCATCCTGTACATATCACAGAAAATATAATATTTTCTGTCAGTACAAAGGAAATCATACAGAATTAGAATCTCTCCAGCTAGAGTCATCTATTTCTGTGTTAATATTGAGAATAGTCGGAGGAAAATAATGCTGACCTGAGTGAGATAGTTGTAACCCGGCTTTCTTAATATTTCAAATATTTGGCTAGCCATATCCATCATAATCTTATTGTCATTGATCCAATACTCAACAAATGCATCCCTGTGTTCGGAGATAAGAGTCAGATTACCAAATCTAAATCTGAAATGCAATTACAAATGTTACGGGGAATAATCAGTTTGAGAGGTAAAACAGGTTTTATTCAAAAGAAGAGGTAAAACAGGCAGCCGTTTACATAGAACCACTAATAGAAATCATCATATGTAGAGATGTAAGTTTGATGAAGATTAACTCAAAACCCACCTTATCCTACTAGAGTGAAATAGAGTGGGTCAATGGGTTAATTGACCCATTTGCATCCCCAATCACATGTTCTAGCATGGTAAAGAGAAAATAACTAAACATAACATCATATTCACCACTAGTTAAAAAAATCATGAAACAATGCATAAGTGTGCGGTATCAAATCTTACTACCAGAGCTATGGTGCATGTTACAAGATCTGACACACTAGTAGAGGGAAGGCAAGCTAGAAGCTACAACAATTCTTTTACAGTGAGAATGCTGAATCAAGAAGCCTGCGACACAAAAGCTTCCAAATCAGTGCCTAAGGTATGATCTACCATTGCAGATTTACAGGTATGGACGAACTCAAGAAAAAATAGCATCAGCGGTTCGAGTAGAAGCAGGATAACAAAAACCACTTTAGCGGATTCTAAATTCTTAGTCCACCTGATCTACTATTCTCACTTTCTTTGCATTTCCCAATGTTTTTCGTGTTGGTAACTTTGCTGGACCTTGTATAACCTAGCCTATATAATTCCTTGAATATACATATGGATGCATCCTTCATCAACCAATATGCAGCCAGTTTTCAAAGCCTTTAATATAATATGGATGCATCCTTCGACCAATAGGCAGCCAGTTTTCCAAGCCATTCATGTGATGGAGAACCTATCACAAAACCTTGAAATCTCATTCCCAGCAGTCCAGGTACAAGCCAGACAGGATATAACACTTCAACTTAAAGCACTTGCATCTATAAAAGAAAACTAACTGACCAAAAAATATTAAATGTTGGTTTGATCGCAAGATAGTAACATCATTATCTTAAAAAGATAATTTAACACTTGAAGATCAATAGTCCATTAAGAAAACACGTCATAACTCATAAAAAAATAGTCAATATGAAATGTCCAACTAAAATGCTGAAGACCAATAAAGAGTTTTGGCATAAGCTAAGAATAATATCTGTCTTGAAGTGACAGAATAGGTAAAAGGCCGAAACACACGGCTGTAGTCACAGAACTGAGATCCAGCATGTTTACATGCTTCCACGAGGACAGGGAAAAGGAATCAAGACACCAAAGAAGAAAGAGCTGAAATAGGATAAAGGACACTGGCCTGACATCTGAAAGTAACTACAGTTCCTCAACTTGATCTTTAGATGGGCATCACTAGACCTTGGATTCAGATGTCGAACATCATACCTTGAGACAGTTCCAGTGCACGCAACATCAATTTTCTTGAAAAGAACACTAGAGAAGAACGAAGGGAGCTTGCATATGTCCTTTGTGACCGATCTGAATTCTGGCATGGACAAATAAGGTATATGAGTTTCAGAATTCATCTCAATGCCAAAAATCAAGTTGTGAGACCATATTCACCCTGAATCTGAAGACCCTCCCCACCAAAAAATAAGTGATCTACTCTAGATAAGCACTGCTCCTTCAAGTCTTTCGGAGGAGGACGCCCGTTCTTGAAGTAAAACTACAAAACGTATTGGTCCAACAAAATTTGCCGCTTAAAAATGAATGTAGGGACAAAACTTCAATAATTGTTAAAACATAGGTGGGAAGTACCTGAGGTATAACTTCTCTCACTGGTTCACTAACTAATTTCAATGGAGAAAAGGGTGATGGTCCAGCACTAGTTCCTCGCCTCATAACACGGGGAGAACCAGAAGTGCTCCTAGGAGAAAGTGGAGGAGCACTACCAGCAGGAAACATTGACGGTAGAGAACTACTTGAAGCAGCATTTGTACTAGCAGAGGTTCCAGCAACATTAAGCGTAGTACCAGCTTTTGCATCCTCAATCAAAGACTTTACCTAGTGGAACATGGAAAGCATAAGAAACCACGGATAATACACTACAAAGTTTCAGATCATTCACATAAACACTAAGAAAGAAAACTCAACAATATACAATAACATAAGTTTACAGAAGATCAAGCAGTTGCTGGGGAAGATATCTAGATGATCACATAAGAAAAAGATAATCATGTAGTAGATGTGCAAGTACAGCATTAACATTGGTGGTGCTCACAATGAAACAGAACATTGTAGAATCATGGGATAAAGAAGTAAGGCTATCCTAATAAAATCTAAAGCTGTAGAAACACTACCCTAAGCTTCCGTAAAGCATCATGCTGTCAACACAGGCTTTTCATCTTTAACCCGTAGGCAATAGGCATCATGCATTATAAATCCATTCAACCTTAAACCCCCATCAACTTCTAGCTGCAATTGGACATCCTTAATTCCTACAAATGGAATTACTGAAGGACACAGATCATACCAACCCACAGAAATCGTTATGACTTGCAATATATCTACATTTACAGCTTCCACCACAGGAAATGCTATCACATAAACAAATTACTGTAGTGGTAGCACCAGTGCTTGTTGTAGGATCTATTCGTGCAGTGCCAGAAGATACTATTATGATACAACAATAAGGTACATAGACGCATAAACTAAGCTACCAAAGAGCACTTGAGGACAATCCAAGCGCAGACTCTACCAACTAAGAAGCCATTGCACTCCGCATCAAATATAAATAAATGCAGTTATTCACTAAAAGGTACCGACCACAAACCAGAAATGAGCTAAGAATCAAAACCAGCATTATTGTTGAAAAGTTCAATTATAGCACACCAAACTTCAATTCTTCAAGTATCCTGTATTCCTCTACAATAATGCTATTGCAAAGTGAAACCCTCAAATCCAAAACACCAAAGTCGATGAAAATGTCAAATTAATCCATGTATTGGCACACCCACCATGAGTCCTTTGCAAAACTGATCAAAAGCATGACCTCACTCAAATGAAGACAGGCATAGATACCATCTTGAGCTTGTTGCGCTGCAGGAATGGCAGGAGTGTTCTACAGTTGTCACTCAAACTGACAAATTAACTAATTCAGATCAAATAATCAACTAAGAAAGGGCAGCCCCAACTTCCCACGCTCACTAAATTACAGATCTAACATCTGCCGAGTTCCAAGTTTACAACAATCAAAGCCAACCCGTTGCACAGAGACTACCAGATAATCACATTAAGCAGATACAAATGCTATATTCATGCTGCCCAGCTACTGAAATTTACCTCAGCAAGTTCAAGAACAAACCACAGACGAACAGAAATATCTAGGAACAGAAACAAACCAAGCCAATAAACGGACCATACACTTTGATCTACCAAACTCCGTCATCATACTCGAATCGAACACATAAGCTAATAAATGCGAACAATCTAACCAGTACGCGCCGCAGAACCATGCACACCAACCAAACGATATTTCTAATGAGTCTGGGCCCAAGATCACAGAGCCCACGCGAAATTTAATCATAAACCAAGCCAATCAAGCACAAAAGCCAAAGCAGAGTGAGGAAGACGAGAGGGCGCGTGGGAGGGATACCAGCTTGGCCGTCTCGGGTAGCACGAGCCACTGCGAGTAGAGCGCGTCAGCTATGATGGAATTCTCACGGAGCGCGCCCGGCGCGAGCTCCGGCAGCTGCAGCAGCTCCGGGTCCAGCGCCGCGGCGTCCCTCCTCGCTGGCTCCACCTCCATTACTCCCAAACCCTAGCGGCCTTCTCATGCACCAAGCGGGCCCCACCAAAACCCAGATCTGCCCCCGCGCGTCCGGACGCTGCTCCGGCGGGGAGGGCGCGAATCGGAGCTCGGCGGGATCGGCGGCGAGCGACGGAGGAGGATCGGGTGCCAGCGGCGGTGGGATCTGAGGTGGCGGCCGGATGCAAGGGCGGGAGCAGGCGAAACCCTAGGCAAGCAGCGGAGCGAGCGGTGGTGAAGATGGGGGAGACGGGACGACGGTGGCGTGATAATGGTGGGCGTCGATATAACAGCGGAGGGCAAAATAGATTTGTCTTTCGGATGGCACTTTCGGTTTGGGCTAAGCGAGCTCGCCTGCGAGCAACCCCTCGCTGAATCTCTCCTTGGACTCACGACTCAGGAACGCAGTGTACCTACCAGTCTACAAACTAAACCGGGCGATGGTTACAAGTTCATCGAGTAACCACAAGTTCCATACGTATTTATTGCCTTATCGGTGCCTTCATAAAAATTATAGTAATATCTTTAACTTTCTGGACATGTAAATGATGATGATAAGCTATTTTCTTTGCACTTTTGGGTGAGTGGATATTAAAAGCTAAATACGACCAGTTGTATGGATTTCTCCGTATCATCGTGTGAGTATGTAGTGTGCATTGATAGTTTGCATATGAATTCAAATGTTTTTGCATTTCGAGGACACCTTGTTCTAACATATGCACCCTTTGCTAACATTACGATGATATTATTTTAAGTGATTTAGAGGGAAAGGACCTTACATAATACTTATTTATATTATCTTATTATGAAATTATGGTTAAGATAAGGCGGAATAAGTTGGCACCATTCTACTACATTTTGCATAGCTAGCTCTTTTTAAATGCTACTAGGTTATGCACTAATCCAAGTAAGACGAATATAAAATAGGTAAAAATGTTAAATGATATCAACAGTGACAAATGGATATGGCAAATTAGACTGATATTGTATTAGGTGATCTTATAACCACATGCCTATTTTTTTATGTGTGTTCACTTCTGAAGATTGGAGACCAAAACTTGATGGTGTAGTAATAACATTTAAACATTATGCAACAACTATAGTAAATGACCCACCCCCGCCCCAAGTTTGATTTCTAAATCGGCATGACAAGATGAACGTTTTGTTGTCCCCGCAATCCACCCTGACATATGCAAACACTCTAAACCTTATGTCTATATGATTCATCGTTAAATGCATTTTCTTTCATCATAGTTGAACATCGTATGCGAGCTTGTGTTAGCGCTCCCTCTAGTTCAAGATACAATTGCTTCTACCCTCTTTGCAGTATTCATATTGTATAAAATTCAATGCAACTTTGATTCCTATTCCAATTCCATCACTACCGAACTTGTTCTGCATCAAACTACATAAAAGACTAGATAAGAGAATTTGTCATTCTATCAACTAAAAACAATAATTATTTTGAATCAATGACTAATCAAGATTTTCATCTTCTTGCACCTACATGTAAGATAAGACATTACGATTTATGATCGAAGTGTTAGCCATTCTCTTAAGAAAAATAGTGCATAATTGCACATAGCCAGTCACGTTGGCGCTTTGCTCTGTTAATTAGGCATTTATTTACCATAGCATAGTATCATTCAAGTTGAGCTTAGCCTTTACTTCTAGTTTCCTTCTACCTTTCTAAGGTCAAAGTACATTTTAGATTAATAAATTAAAAATTGCTTTATCTATACTTAAATCGTATAGATAGGGGTAAACGGGGCTTTTGATGTTTTATAGACATTGTTGGTTAAATCAGAATTAGATGAAACTAAATTTTTATGAAGAAACAAAATATCTCTCATTTCTGGTGTTGCACTTTGAAGCACACATGGTTAATTTATCCGCTGCTATACTGCTTTAGCTCTCCACTTGGTCCATTACCTTCTATAACGTCAAGATGAAATTAGTAAGATGTGGAGTACTCTTCTTTGCTATGGCTTGTTTCATATAACACCATGCTTAATTGTTGTCTATATCTTTTCGATTCGCTTTCTTCCATCTGATCACAATATAAAAATACTTCTTTCTTGATTGGGTAATACAAAAGTAGCTCATCAAGAATGTAGCAAGGTCTGTTGGAAATATACACCACTAAATCATGATTAATGCATGTGTTCCACCACAATGCATGGTCTAAGTTATCCATACTTCAAGAGAAAAATTTTAGAACGTGCTCTAATCCATCATTTTTCTCTCTCCATTGTACCAGCCATATACTATGCAGTTTGGTTGCTACGGTAAGGATGGTCTTACTTTTTCGAGTGAAGATATAAACGAGCTAGCAGGACATTTAGAGAGAGTCACACTACTACATAACATAGATATTGTAACACACTTTTGTAACTCATTCATTATTGTGTTACAGAGAAGTTTAATAGGAACACAAATTTATGTGTTACTGATGAGTGTTGTAACACATAGCACTTGTTCTGTAAAATTGTGTTACAGAAAATATTTATAGTAACACAAAAGTAATGTTACACCTAAAATATTACAAAGATAGTAGTATTTTGTAACACATACAAAATAATATTACAATTTAAGTGTTACAAAGAAGCCCTTAGAATTTTTTCCTTTCACTAAGTGCTATGAATGTGATGACATTAGATAGCATTAAGAGTAGACAATTGGGAATGATGAAGAAATTACAAAAAAAAGAAGTATTAGTGAGAAAAAAGACTCATTTGTTGGCAGCAAGATACAACAATATTTAATATGAGGTCAGCGATAGATGATGATAAGGCAAGGAGTACGTTTACAAACAAAACTCATTGAAAATATGACAATAAAGTATATTATACTAGTTTTTATTACAAATGTAGCTTTTGCACTGTCATGAAAACAAACTATGATATATCTGCAACTCATAGCTATCTCCAAGTTGATAGTTCCGCAATAAAAAAAAGAAATATTAGTAACTCCATGTGTCACACATGACGGAAATTTGGTGATGGAGGAATATGAATTGTAGCGGATAAACTATAAATTCGCAAAATCTGTAAAAGATGAACATTAGCTTAAAAACTCTACATTATTGGTAGAGATAACTAGCTAGTAAAAAGTCATAGAGGAACCTCACATTTCTTTTATACAAATAACTTTTTACATTTGTATTGATACAATCATTTATTTTCTATATGAAACTAAATTCTAGAAATACTAATATTTTTAAATAATGGAGCTATATTAAGATCCTAGTATATTTTTATGGCATCCTTAAGAATGAGAATAACTTCTATATTTAAATAAAGAGGACAAATTATAGAAATACAAACCATTGAAGAAACAAATTATGATTGGTTATTCAATCCACTAGTGTTAACATCCACTGTTGTTCCCTCAATGTCCGTTCTAACCCATGATGTCTGATCTTTGCATTATTAAACATCTCTCCAAGGTGCTTGCATGGAATGGCTCAGTTTCGGTATTATCTTCCCATTCACCACAACCAGCATCATATATATCTCTTGGTTTCATCTTCATGACTACGGACCACCCATGGTTTAATTTATCTTCAACATAAAACACCTGGTCAGCTTGGTTAGGGAAAATGAAAGGTTCCTGCCCAATCTTTTCTCCAGTATGTATCAGGTGTGAAAAGTTGACAAGTGTGTAGCCATATTTATCCCTTTGTATTCCTCTTCCAGATAGAACATCAACCCATTCACACTTGAAAAGAACCACAGAAAAATGTCCAGAGTAGTTCAACTCAATAATACCAATTATCCTCCCATAGTATGTCACATCGCCTAAAACTGGTCTATCATCACTTGCACTAGCATAACTGGAAATTTTCGCAGTCAGCACTACTCCACTATTTTGTGTCACCCCATCCAACCGTTTGGGCCTAAATCGAAAACCTCGACTGTTGAAAGCACGATACCTTTTTGCTGCTTCAACAGGGCCACGGGCTAGCCATCTGATGTCATCTTTCATACCATCAATGCCATTTTCCCTCTCGATCTGCATAATCTGAACAACCATAACAGTTTAGTTTTGTACTTTAGTGCTAGATTTAAAGGATGTGAGATATGACACTACATGGCCTCTAAACCATTGATGGAACTTCTCATTTTGCATTTTCTCAACATCTCTATGGTTCACTCGATGTCCATTATGCTTAGCCGTGATCTGTTCAGCATGAGCCCTGTAATGTACCTTGTAAGGAAACTTGTGTCATAAAAAAATTAAATTTATATTTATGAGTTTGAGATTATTACCTGAGGTATGGATTGACATCGGAACAATTGAATAGCACATATCTATGTGCTTGTAGTTTTTCCAAACATCTTATAACATAGCTACGTGGCTTTCCAAGTGTCGTTCCAGCATAAGGAAACAGAGCTGATGCCTGCCCAGTATTACATCCTAGTGTTTCATCAGCACTACTCCACTATTTTATTTTTTCCAAAACAGCTTCTCCAGAAGACGGTACTGGTTTTGATCTATGCTCTTCAGTTCCATCAAAAGAATTGGCATCATAATGAAACTCATGGCCATCAGGCAGGAATCGTCGATGCCCCATGTAACACTACTTGTAACCATGCTTCAATCTAAATTTATGAAAGTCCTTTCCGGGGTAATCAGGAATTATTAAAGTAAGCATAAGAGAAGAAGCTTTCATGCATAACCATGGGGGAAATTTGTAGGGGACCAAGACAACAGGGCAGCAACTGTGGGTTGAATTACACTTCCCAAATGGGTTAAAGCCATCACTAGCTATTCCAAATCTCATATTTCGAGAATCTAATGCAAAGTCCGGATATTGAGTATCAATAGCTTTCCAAACATCTGAATCTGCGGGATGGCGCAATGCCCCATCCTTTGTACGCTCCTCATCATGCCATCTAGTTAACCTAGCTGTTTTTTTTGCATAAAAAGCCTTTTAAGCCTAGGCTTGATTGGAAAGTAGCGCAGTACCTTATTGGGGGTTGCCTTTCTTCTTTCCTTCTTTGTTGAAGTTGTGTTGTCTGCTTTATTTTTCCACCTTGAAGCTTTACATTTCGAACAGAAGTCATGATCTTTCTTATAAAGCTGACAATTATTCGGGCATACATGAATTTTCTCATACCTAAGACCAAGCTTTGCAATGATCTTCCGAGCCTCTGCAAATGTTTTTGGTATATTAGCACCATTTGGCAGAGCAAGCTGTAGAATTCCAAGCAAATCGTCTAATGATTTATTGCTCCACTTGTTGATGGACTTCACATGAAACAAGAGGACTACAAAAGTTAGTTTTGATAATTCACAGCCTTCCCATAAAGGTTGATCAGCGTCTGTAAGCAAATCAAAGAAATCTTGTGTATTTGCATCTGGTCCAGCTTTAGAAGAACATACAACATCAGGTTCATTTGTGTTTAGTCCATGGTCAACATATCCAAAAGCTTCCATATTATTGTCTAGATTTGGAAGCTTTGACTCTGAATCCTTGTTAGCAGAGATATATGATGTTGTGTCCCCATGGCAACCCCATATGGTGTATCCACGCAACATTCTGTAGCACAATAAGTGATCATACACTGTATCTTGCTTTTGTAGCATCCTGTTAACACAGTTGTGACACGGACATCGGATCTTCGCATCGGGATTTTTATCTCTATATGCAAACTTAAGAAAACCTTTTACCCCTGCTATATAGTCATCACTTGGTCTTTCAGAAAGCAACAACATCTTAATAGTTTTTAAATCCATATGCTTTGCTTCTGAAATTTCACAGCCTGAAATCATTATGAAGCACTGAATTTCCATATGTAATAGTGATTTCAGATTTGAGGCACTAATTAATTCAGAGGGCCAGATAACAAGATCAACCTGAGTCTTCAATTGTGTCCAGTCTAATGTAGTACTTCTACTGTGCACTTTTTGCAAAAGAAATCAAGAAAAGGAAAACTCCATCAGTGTTACCTTACTATTTCTGGAGAGACAAGCAAATAGCAGCGATGAGCAGTAAATAACTAGGTAGGGGGCTATTTTCTTTTCATAATCATTCCATCATAGTATGACTACCTGTCACATAAGTGAATAATTAAATTTAGATTTTATTAGAGAAGACACGATTCAGTAGATGTGGATAGAAAGAATCAAAAGTTTGATACCTGACATCTTTCTGCAAAGAAGAATGTCCTTCTGGGTCTTGAACTTATAGACGTGGATTAGAAAGATCACAAACCTAATAACACCAAAATCATTAAATGATGCCTCCAATAAGATAAACTGATAACCCTAATTGGATTGGCTGAACAGAACAAAAAAGAGACCCTTACTACGTGGTTGTTGGATGCAGGATGCAGCCGGATCAAGGATGGTCTCCTCCTCCACCTTAGCCTTTGAGGAAATCTTGAGTTGTGCTGAGCGCTAGGGCCTGCACCATTTTCATGGTGTAGTGATGGCTGCAATGCAAATCTATTGGACGACGACATAAGAGGGGCGATCAAGCAGGAGGCAAACTTCGGAAGAAAATTCTATGCCATGGCGCCGTTGCCGCACCGAGGCTGCCGTGTTTCAGGATGCGTGGAGGCCATCCAGATGGTGTTGCACAAAAGCCTCGTGGAGCACTCCCACATTGAATATTCTTCTGCAAACTCATATCGTTCGAGGATTTAGTCACGGATCAAATGGAACGTGGAATTACATGGCAATGCTTCAAGCTTGATTCGGACTCAAGAGTCCAATTTATACACAAAAAAGATATACGATGCAACCATGGTTGACACGACCGAAATAACATATTTACATATCCCCGAAGTCCGCGCCGCCTCCCTCGTCCCCTCCCCGACACCCGCGCCGCCTCCCTCGTCCCCTCCCCGAAGCCCGCGCCGCCATCCCTGGGGTTGACCCCGACGGCAGCGCCGCCTCCCCCGGCCCCTTCTCGAATCTCGCACTGGAGCCCATAGGGATCTCCCCGACGTCCGAGCCACCGCCCCCAAGGGCCTCCGGACGCCTGCATCGCCGCCGCCACTAGCGGCGTCCAGAGTCTCACGCCCCAGGGGCCTCTCCGACACCGTGTTGCCACCACCGCACGGGACCAAGCCACTCTCCCTCGAGCGACGGCGCCGGCGACTCCTCTCCCTCGAGCTCGAGCTCGGCTAGCGCTCGGGAAGGCCGGATCCGGCCCTGGCGCGGGCGGATCCGCGACTGACGACACGCGGGGCATGCCTGCTCCCTGCAGCGACGGCGCATGGGGCGGGTTCGGTGGTCGCGGCGGGGCGGAGGCCGGCACGGCGGCGCGGAGCCGTGGAGCACGAGGCCGGCGCGGCGGGACGTGCGTGGCGGCGGCAGGCGGCCAGCGTAGCAGCTGCACCCGTTGATGGGCTTGGCGGGCCCGTGGATGGGCTCGTCGACAGGGCTTTTTCTTTTTTCTTTTTGTTTTTTTATTTCATTAACCGAGGCGGGCAGCAAACCGCCTTGGAAAATAAATCATTTACTATGACCATGCATCCGAGGCGGTCGCGAAAAATGCCTCGGTTAATCGATTTTGCCCGCCTCGGTTAATCATTATTGTAGTACTGATATTTTATTGCATCGACTAGAGTTGTAGCAACACTTTTTTGCATAGTCCAGTTAAATGGAAATCACTTTTGATATCTGATCAGTCGCAAGTGTTTTCTATGAAAGAAATAGAGAAAAAAAAGAAAAGACCCGAAGAGAAAAAAAAGTAAAGGATACCACCATCATAGCTCACATTAGCACGACTCTGAATATTCTAGCATTACTGTGTATCTCTCTAGAGTTGCGTTGTTGGCTCAAAAATATATTTTCAATCAAGTTTTGCTCGATTGAATTAGTTCCCCACCAATTTTTTTTGGCAGCATTAGTTTCCCATATTTTTTTTACCCGATGACTGGTCTCCCACCAAAATTTCCCACCCCTTAACACCGAAAAAAAAGAATCCTCACCCCCACCTCGCAACAATTTTGACATAACAGGGCAGTTCGGTTCTATCTCTCCTTCGACCCCCTCTCTCCCTTCGTCTCCCAGCTCGCCTACAGCTCCAGGATTTCTCAAAGATCATCCTCGCTCCAACCTCCCATTTGTAGTGTGAGTACCAGCACTATCTCTTCCAGTGGATCCAACCGTACTGCTCCTGATCCGCTCACTTTCAGTTCCTGCATATTCAGTGTGTCCATTCAACTTCGCCTCAGAGGAGTTCAAGGTCCTGCAGCGCCACCATCACTATCGGTATGCCATGTATCACACCTCTCCTTGTTAGAATTTATTTGGATTGCAATTTAGACGACCATCTGCTAGCCTTTTAGATGAATCATTGCCTGAGCGATTCACTGATTCCTAATACAGTCCCTAACCCATATTGACCTCTATTTAACCCTAGCCCATTTTGTTCTACATCTTGGCCTAGAATCAAGTGGCGATTCATTGATTTTGGTAGTTACTTTTGTTTCCTTGCACAATGCACCTCATTGTTGATGATATCTGATCCTAAAATTGTTGTCAACATCGCCTAATCCTATTCTGATACTAAATCTGAAGGTCTTTTGCTGCTAATGTCCAGTATCATCATGTCTTTATTAGGTGCTATATAAGTCTATATCCGTTGACAGAATATAAATTTTAGATGTAAACAAAGGCTGTGTATACTGATCATGATGGTGACTTGAAATAAATCATGTGGGACATTGAATTGGAGATGTAGCATGTGCCATTTAATTTGGATGGCTTGGGTTACAGGCAGACCACTCATTCTTAAATAATTAGGTCTGAATCACGGGCTTGTTATCATCCTTGATCATGTACCTTACAGTTTTCTTTATAATTTATTATACTAACAAGTAAAGAAAATTGCATTATACTATTCATGAAGCTTGATTTCAATTGTTTGCAATTACACGATCATCTTCTAGTATTCCATGTATTCGGTGCCTGGAATCATGTGGGAGAGCCATTTATCCCTAAGCAATCAATTTAACCCTAGCCCATTTGGCCTGGAGGAATCGTGTGTGTGAATCATTGATCCCTACACACTCCATTATGTTCTAATGTATTAGAAAAACATGCTCTGAACTCCAATATAAGCCAGATGCTTATCGTAAAATATTTTGTCAAAATCCTGACCAATGGGCCAGAGTTCATGTTCCACCTATATTTAACTTACAGAAACATAGGGGGGAGGATGGAGGCATGACAAGTTACGCAGGAGGCAGGCAGCAACGAGGTTAGTTTTTGGATGTCTCTAATTCTGTATTTTCATGGCATTGTGTTAGGGAGGTGTGAAATTGATTTATCCAACATTTAGAGTATTCCACTACACTTACGCTTTTGCTGACAATGTTGTTTTCTCCAGGTGTTCAGTGTTAACCATGGTTGCGGATATTTGGACCATAAATCTTGTATGTGAGGGGGCAGCTCCAGGACAGGAAAATGTGCAAAGGGAGATGGACAAAGATGAGATATGCTTCTTCAACTTGATTGATCTGATCGAGGAATATGGGTACACATCAATCGACTATCTATACTACAAGAGAAGAGATAATTTGGTTGCCCTACAATTGGATACAAATGTGATGGAAATGCTTGAAGAGAACAAGAGCAAGAAGAATGTTAGCTTGTTTGTGACAAGGCAAAGAATAGCCACCATAGCTCCGACCAAGTCCAACAAAGAACCATCCAAATCTACAACGAATAAAGCTAAAGGTACTATGAAGCCACAATTTGCTCTTTTCTGTATATGTTTCAGCATCGAAGAAAATCTTATATATGGTCACAACAGTAGTAATTTCAATTTAACTCATCCAAGCGTAGTTACATCTCATCTATTCATAGGCATTGTATGACTCTGAATGTGTTTCCACCTTTCCACCTTCTGTTCTTAGAGAAAAGTGGCACAAAGAAAAAGAAACAGTTGAATGTAATTCAATCTAAACAACAATATGCCAATGAGGTTGACCATCAGCATGATGATGATGGCATCCAAGAAACATCAGGTATAGATCTGTTTAGAATAATAATCAAATATAGATATAATTGGCAATACTGATGTGAACTTATTTTTTAAAGGTGATAACAATAAAGTAATCAGGCGAAAGGGAATCGTTTTGGCGCATGTTTGGGATCTACCAGAGGAAAACCGAATACTAGTGAAATGTAACCAGCTTGGGCAACCTATTGGGAATGAAGGTGGTCTGTTAGGGCAATTTTTAGGCACCATATCACGAAATGGTGGTTATTGTCCTATACATATCAAAGATTGGAGAAAGGTAAACAATGATAACACTGAAACCATACTTCAATGCATTCAGGTATGCTAAATTTTACAAGATATTATGATATGAACTTCAAGTACAGTCAGTACCAGCCAATTAATTGAATTTACTCAATACCTCTATCTGATTTTAGACCAAGTTCTTGTATCCACGCTCATGTGAGAAGTGGATACTGAAGTCGATCGGGAGAGATTGGAGAAATTACAAGGCAACACTAAAAAGTAAGCTATATAATCCAAAGAAGAAAAGGTCAGCTTTGTACAAGCTCTGTCCAGATGATATTGACGAACATCAATGGAAAGCCCTAGTAAAATACTGGAAGTCAGCAAAAGGAAAGGTCAGTAATGGGCATCAATATCTCTGTTATTCTCTTTTGTTTATAAACTGAATGAATATTTATTAATTTACTGTACTGCAGGAGCTTAGTGAGAAAAATAAAGTAAGCCGTGGAATGAAGAAGACAGCACATACAGCAAGTACAAAGAGTTATGCGCGTTGGTCTGAGGACTTGGTGAGCCCTGATTTTCTATTAATCTGCTATTAGTTTGAGGCCTTGGTTTGAGAACAATGAGTCATCTGGTTTTTTTCTTATCATTCTGGTATTGGAATTTTATCTAGAGACAAGCTGACCCTGCAAAAAAACAACCACATAGAGCAACGGTTTACTTAGCAACTCACAGGAAAAGGGCGAAGGAAACAAATCAGCTTGCGGTATGATATATACACACAAGGAAGTGAATATCATATCTGCAAACATCACTTTTTACTTATTTAGATTTGTGCTTTTTTGCTTATAGGTTCAGTTGGAAAATCTGATAGAAAAGCAACTAGAATTAGCACAGAATAGCGAGGGGAGAATTGCTCGGGAAGGAGATGCACGGAGAGGAAAAACCTGGACAAGTACATGGAATGGGATTGCTTCCAATTCCTAAGCAAGTTTATGGCCGAACAACATGTCGTTTCAAGGATATTAATATAGCTACAATGCATGGTTCATCATCTGATGTGGAGACTCATATGTTGGAGGAAATAAAGCAAATCAAGGACCATTCAAGAAGACAAGACAAAGTTATTGATGAACTTATAATCAAGAAAATGCACCATGAGAGTGAAGAACCAACAAAGGTACCAATGTCTTTTACTAAACTCTATGCTTCAAAATTTGTCTCAATTTACTTTGTGAATTGGCTGATCATTTTCAGATTGATCATGATAAATTTCAGAATCATGTAGTGTCTTCCAACAGAAAGGTACTTTTTAATTTTCATGCTTTATCATAAATGTATCTCTTGGCTATAATGTTTTTTTCAAATTGCAGAGAGTTCGATGTGCTGAACCAAACCATGTAGATGTTGTCTGTCAACAGAGGGATAAATTGGTAATTAATTAAATCTCACTCCTAATGCAAATATATTTCATCTTTTCTACATACGTCTAGATACATGAATTGGCGATCCAGTTCCGTCCAACAAAAGGGTTATCGAGTTGTTGCTTGTCACTTAACAACACTCTGTTAGCAATAATCCTGTGCGTTCATGAATCTGTCCAGGTTCATAGAGTCAAAGTGTAGAGTCTTTAGTAGCAGATTTCCAGTTGCCAGTTGGTGAGAATAATAGCCAAATCAAAGTAGTAATGGTTGTACTATTAGCTGATTGGCCCAGGCTAATTTGAAGTGTATGGCTGGGATCAAATAGGAGAAAAAAAATCAGAAAAGGCAGCAAACATTTGCAGCAATAAAACTAGTGTGTACGTGTGTTCTCTGTGTGTGAGCTCCTGAACTACCTGTGAGCCTTTTTGGCTTTCACACCTTACTATTAGCTGATTATATTTTGATACTTCTATCAAGTGTCTTAAATTTGTATGAGTTTTTGTTGGATCCAGTGTCAAGGTGATGGAAATCACATAGGGTTCTCAGATCAGGAAGCACAGCCATCATCTCCACAATGCTCTACTAATATTTTTAGACAAAAAGAGGTACACCATTCTGGCAAAATGAATAACATGTGTTATATTTGCCACGCAATGTTATATCCATTCAATAGGATTATTGCAGTCCATAACTCCGTTCAAGCTGAATCATTGAATAAGTATAGGCTAGCCTGCAATATTTCATTCATTTAGGATGATTATTTTACTATAGCACTATATAAATTTAATATATTCACTTGCGTTCAGTTTGATGTGTGTACACGGAACTCAAGTGATGGTAGGATAACAAGAAAAAGAAAGGTATGTGACAAACACACTTCCACATTTATTGAAGTAATATCTTTGCCCAGAACAATTTAGCATATGAGTTCATATCTTATTTCAAATGATAAAGATTCAACAAGGAGCACCCCAAGGGACTATATCCAAGACACAACAAGTTGCAGCTCATGACAAGGTTACAAGCCACAAGCGTTCAAAATATACACCACCTCCTCCAATTAAGGTGAACAAACATACTAGGAATTGTTCAAATTGGATTATGTTTATACATATAATTTCTTTTGTTCGGTAAGCGACTTTGTTCATTCAATGCAGGTTGGATCCACAGTTATACTTAAGTCATGAAGCTACCCAAATAAAGCAGTTTTGGCCTATGTAACCATTTTGAGCTCTAATCCAAAAGCAAATGTTGGTGGAGTTGAGCTAGGAAACCAATTCTACAAAGTGCGTATCAATCATCCTATCATACAAGATGAGCCATTAGTAAGGTCCATGACCGGCTACAACATCATTGGTGATGTCCATGCTAAAGGAGTACCAGTTGCTTGGTCTTCTATTTGTGTATGTTATGACTAACTCAATGTTACAACTAGCTTTCTCTACATAGGTGGAAATGATTAGTTACAACTAGATTTTCTCTGTGCAGGTTGAAATGATCAATGGATGAATCGTTTATTTGAATGCGAAAAGACCGGATCAAAAGAAGCTAAGGATTTGAAAAATATTGCATATTTATGTTTTAATTTTGTTTCCACTAGTCCAGACTTGTACAATTCACTACTATTTACATTTGTTCTATAGAATCATATCCCTTTGTAAATATATATATATATATATATATATATATATATATATATATATATATATATATATATATATATTACATTTTGTGAACAAATACAATGTTCCTTTCTACAATCAATGTAGCTTCCCATGGTAGTTGGAAATTTTGGTTTTGTCATTGTGCAATGTGTAATATTTCTTGAAAAAATATCATATCATCGTTATATGACATACACAAGTGTATAGTAGTTATTTTTATTCCAATTTTTGAATGTGTTACAGTAGGTAAAGCATGTGTTACGAACCATATGTTCCAAAAGTTCAATTACTGTCCTGACAAAATGTTACTGCCCAATGTGCAAGTGTTACTAGAGCTTTAAAAAAATGTTACACAAGAGGACCATTGTAACACTTAACATGTGTTCCATTATACCAGTAATTGTGTTACGGAGTAGTAACACTTTTTGAATGTAAAGGAAAAAATTTCTTTTGTTCCAATTGATTAGACTGTAGTAACAACAGCTATAGTGACACTAAAAGGATGTGTTACTATGAGACCTAGTAACACTTTTATAGAGCTAAAGTAACACAATTTGGTGTTACTAAAACCATGTTCTGTAGTAGTGTCAAGGCAACCTCAAAGCTTGTGTTTGCATATTTTGTGTCTTCATGAGCGAGCCAAAAGTGGCTTGGTCGGGCTGGCAAGCTTTATTAGATAGCGAAGCAAAGTAAGTTTAATGCTATCTAATATTTTTTCTGCATTGCATGGCCAAGGTAAGGCAAACACGGAAAACAACAGCCCCCTATATTACTTATCACGAATTATTGGCATACTAGGTGCTGCTGCGCTTTCCCTGTGTCAAAACTCTGAAAGTTCCAGATTCACCCGTGGCAAATCGCCCCGGGCATTCGGTTAGTATGGTAAGTTCGGTTCCTACCGAACAGGAACCGATCGGTACTTTTCAGAACCAAAGAACCGAGCAAATTTAGTTTCGGTTAGTTCGGTTCGTACCCAGCTTTTATCGAGCTAAGAAAAAAAAGAAGAAAGAAAGAAAATAAAAAAAATAGTCGTCGCCTCAGTGCTGAGGGGCCGCGCGCCCGCGGCCATCGATCCGCCGCTGCTCGACGGGGCCAGGCCGAGCTGCCCCCGTGGGGTCATGGCCGCGTCGCCGCTAGCCGGGGCCAGGCCGAGCTGCGCCGCTCGCCGCCGGCCCCCCACCGGTGCTAGGCCGAGCTGGAGCTGCCCCCGCCGGGGCTGGCTGGCCAAGCCGGTCGTGCCGGGGCCTGGTCGCGCCGCCTGCTTGTGGGAGATGGGAAGAGCGGCCGGCGGCGGCGGGCGCCGTGGGGAGGACCGCCATGGGAGGTGGCGGCAGGAGCAGAGGAGGGGAGCCGCGGGTGGCGGCGGCCGCTGTGGGCGGGGGCCGGGCGCGGGGATGGCCGGGGCGGCGGTCGCCCAGGGCGGGGGCCAGACGCGGTGACGGCCGCAGGGGCCCGGCGCAGTGACGGCCTAGGCAGTGTGGCGTGCGGCGGTTGTGATGTGGGAGCAGGGAGGTGGGAGGGAGAGGATCAAGGCTTTGGGTGGCTAGTTGGATCTTGAATGGGCTATTAGGCTAAATGTGTATCAGATTTCAATTCTCTCGGGTTAACTGAGAACCGAACCCAAAATAACCGGAATCGATTTCTTGGTTCTTTCAGTTTGATTCTCGGTTAAATTTATCCAGCCCGAAATATGTGCAAAACCCAATTATTAATGTCCGAGGTACCGAACTGCAAAAGGAACAAAACCCAGGTGATTACTTGCAAGAGGTACCCAACTGCCAGCGTACCACGAAAGGGGTCAAAAAAAATTAATAAAAGCATCCCCACACGCGTACGCGGCATTGTCCTCGGTGCGGTTCCTCCCGGCGACCACGAAGACGAACACACGGAGGCAAGTCAGCGATGAATCCCTTCGCGAAGAAGCCAACGCCGCGAGGTACGATCCACCCCCCTCCCCTTACCCTGCTTCTCGGCCGGAATTCGATCGAATTCGGCCTCAGCTGCCGCGATCCCCTCCGCGATCGCGCTTGCTTTCGGTTGGTCGCCGCTGCGCGCCGCGAATCCGAATCCACCCGTTTGCTCGAATCGAACCTGCGCGCCCTTGGCAAGCGCGGCGCGTCTTGCCCCTCGGCCTTCCGGGCTCTGATTCTGTTGCTGGTTGTGCAGAGGTGATGCGGAGCAGCAAGCGAGACCTGACGAATGCTACGCGAGGTAATGGGTCCGTCTGTAGCTACGCGCTTATACCAGATAATGAGAGTTATTCTTTTTGGTCTCAAACGCTATATGGTTGTGTGCTTACCTAGAGCATCCAGAGGTACATGTAATGATTTCACTTTGCATCTAATGCAATTATGCGAGCTGCGCAGAAACGCTTGTTCCTGGTGGTCAATTGTTCACTGTCAACAGTAATTGCTGCTTTGAAACTTTCAGCGTCCTTTTTTTTGAGCAAATTATAGAAATTAGATGTTCGAAATTGGTAGCGCTACATGTGTACCAAAAATGCCCAATGCCCTTTTTTGATTGAAAAAAATATAATCTGAAGAACTTGAGAGCCCCCTCCCCCCCCTCTTTTCTCAAAGTTAATAGCTATGCCGGCTGTATGGTTATTTAATGCCAGAGGTGTCTCGTCTGCAGGGATTGAAAGGGATATATCGTCATTACAACAAGAGGTATGTTAATTCAATCACATCACTGGTCTGATTAATAAAAATATCTTATATATTTTGTCGATTTGTGAATTTCCTCATATGTCCATACTTCTTGTTCAACTGATGGCTTCTTAAGCTGAAATATATGCTTAGGAGGCTCTGTATGTCCTTTTGCTTTAGATGATTTCCACATCATATTGGATCTAGAAATATATCATGCTCAATTTAACATCCATTGCGTTTCCATTACATGTTTCGATTTTGTTGATGCAGTTGAATTGAGCAACAACAGATTTACAGTCCTTTTTTTTCAACAACAGGAGAAGAAGCTAGTTGCTGAAATTAAAAGGACAGCAAAAACTGGCAATGAGGTTCCTACTCTTCTGTTCAGTTTCAGCTCAGTAATTTTTCTCAAGATTATACATTAAGGTTCAAATTATTTCCTTTGCTTCAGCAGGCAGCAACAAAAATTCTAGCTCGTCAGCTGATCAGGTTAAGGCAGCAGATTTCTAATTTGCAAGGTAGTCGAGCTCAGATTCGGGGGATTGCAACACATACTCAGGTGACATTTTCTTCTCCATTCTGCTTTCTCCCACATGCATATATAGTAATGTTATTTTTCTGATTTTGGTGGTGAACCTTGTTCTTAGGCAATGCATGCCAACACTTCAGTAGCTACTGGTTTACAAAGTGCAAGCAAAGCGATGGGAGCTGTTAATAAGGTAATATCATACAAAACTTTTGCACATGAGACATTTCATATATATATATATATATTTGAAAAAATCATGGGTGCATTTCATACTGAAACTAACAGAGTATCTTTCACTTGTGACCTCCATTTCTCAGGATAATAACTCCATTTCATTTGTTATTTCTACTAGCCCGTACAGTGTTATTTTCAATAATCAAACATATGTGTTCCATTGAATTTATACTTCCTTATTTATTTTGCAGCAAATGGCACCTGAAAAGCAGATGAAAATAATGAAAGAATTCCAAAAGCAGTCAGCACAAATGGATATGACAGTATGCAAACTTTCTTCAGAGCTTATTAGAATGATTTCTCGCAATCTTACATGATTTTACGTTCTCGTCAATGTGATGTGTGCTTGCATGGCTGACTAATCTTACGCATTGTGTAGAATGAGATGATGTCTGATTCAATTGACGATGTCTTAGACGATGATCAGGCTGAGGAAGAGACTGAAGAACTTGCTAATCAGGTCATTTGATGTCTATTTTCAGAGCATCTATCTGAAATATTTTTCTTTCATAAGCCCTATGCTTTGCTTTTGATTATTCATTTTGTTTCTTCTTTTAAGGAAATTATTCATCCGTTCTATTTGTTGTCAATGTCATTTAGGTTCTGGATGAGATTGGTGTGGACATTGCCTCACAGGTAGTTGAAGATTCAACACAATCTTATACTCCTCCGTCTTTTATATGACGTTTAGGACAAGATAATTAGTTAAGAATGAGCTAATTAGCTTGTCCTAAACGCCATATATTTAAAAATGGAGTATTCCATACTCTATTCCTTTGATCTAAACCTCTTCTATATTTTTTCTTCCTTGCAGTTGTCCTCGGCTCCTAAAGGAAAAATTGCCGGAAAGAAGGTTCAGCTGGATGAAAGGTATGATCTATCCTTGATCAACAACTTTATGTAGTTTCTTGTTTTTTTTTTCTACTTTCGGCCATCCCTCCTGCTGTGATTACTGTTTTTTTCCCACTTGAAATCACTATGACCAAAAAACAGGATGGCAATTTAAGTACCTGAAAGTTGTTTCACCTTTAGTTGAAATGATTAAGAGATTTCCAAGAGTAATATCCACTGTATGTAGGGGTGTTTAATGGCAGGTTGACCAGTTTTGGAAACACTGCTGGAGGCTCAAAATTAGTCCAATTAGTCACATAAGTTTGGAACGGTTTGGAAGAAACCAGTTGAACACTTTAATGGCAGGTTGACCAGTTTTGGAAACACTGCTGGAGGCTCAAAATTAGTCCAATTAGTCACATAAGTTTGGAACGGTTTGGAAGAAACCAGTTGAACACCCCGGCCTGTATTATTGTGGTCTGATAGATACAACTTATTTAGTCATAATCAAACTGTGAAGAAGAATGCCGGCGTTTTGGAACTTATGCTTTGATTGTATTCGCCATATTTGCTCTACATTTCTTAGTTGGAGCAAGCACAGTGTCTGATGTAGGATTTCACATTCTTTACTTATATTAACTTTTGAGCAGAAATGGTGGCATGTGCTGATCTAGGCATATGCAGTTTTTCATTTATCTGATTGGCTTACAATTGCTCTCCTATATCTTCTGCATCTTTACAATTCCTAATATATGTTGCCATGTTACTGAACAATGTGGTCCCTTTGAGATAAACTTTAAAAAATGCTGTGCGTCTCTTATTTACAGTTCAGAGCTGGAGGAACTAGAGAAAAGGCTGGCTGCTTTAAAAAATCCATAGGATGGTACCTGTTTGCATCCTTCTCTCTACGCGGAGTCCATATCCTCGTTAGACATTCAAAAGGCATCGTGATTTTGTAAATATTTGATGGAAGATGATCCCAGCCCCAAGTTTCTCAACGAATGGATGAGCTCCCATACAGTCATACTTGCTATCTTGCAGAAGATGGGGCTGTGGTGCGTTAACGGTGACATGATACTTGATTCAGAGCAACTTATGTAATCGTGTAAAGGAAATTCAAATATTTTACATCTCGGCCTTTTGTTTCTGATCATTCAAACATGGTGGCGTTTTGTTTTTGGTCGTGTAAAGAAGTGAGAACATCACATCAACAATGACTGCTCGAATTTTTGAAGCGTCAATGTAACTTAGCGGTTGACCCCGGCGTTTTTTTTTTCACTGCTTGATTTGCCTTTCCAGGCATTTCGAGAGCAACTGCCACATGTTTTGGGTATGGGACACGGTGTCCATCACAGGGCGCGATCAACCCCAAGTTGTGTTCCCAATCTTGCCTGTCGGATAAACCTCATACCCGCATTGTAGAAGAGCCCACTGCTAATGAGTTTTCGCTTCCACATTAATCTCATGAAAAACTTAACGAAATTAACTGAGATGCTTGTATAGTTATATACTTGGTTCTTGTCAACACTTCAGAAAACTGTCCCCCAAACGGCAGAATCTGAAGCGAACAACAGTGTGAAGCTTTGCCGTCAAACAGGATTGCATTATACTTTGGAGTTGTTTTTCCTTTTCTCCTAGGGTGGTACACATAAGTTGGGGGTTTGGAGAGAGCCTATGCGTGCACGGCAGCCTTGTAACGAGTTCATCATGACCCCAGGCCCCGTGCTTCCAGGCAAGTATTTTGCTGCAGCTCCTCGCATCCATTTGCCGATCCGTTTCAGCTGCAACGAGCAACGATCCCAACCGGCGGCTCACCGTGCGAAGAACAAAAGAACCCGTCGATGGCCGATCGGCGTCTCACTTCCTCCGGCTCGTGCTGATGGAGAGGCGCTCGAGGCTCCGGAACGTCGTGTTGTCCCGCGAGCCGGAGCCCCCTCTCCCCGGCGCCGCATTCCGGGACACGGGGGAGCGCGGGGACGACCTGCTGTTCTCGGCGCCTCCCGAGGGGTGGAGCCTCTGCGCGGTGGACGGGCGCCCGCTGCCGCCGCTGCTGCCCGAGACCCACCGGCGGTTCTGGTCGCCGCTGCAGTCCCCCGAAGAGGTTGGCCGGCTGGACGGACCCGCGGGCATTTTCGACGAGCTCCCGCCCCGGGACAGGATGCGCGTTTTCTCCGAGTCGGCAACCTGGTACAGGTGAGACGTGGTAAGTTCTTCTGTTTCCATCAGATCTGGTGTATTGCAGTGAGAAACAAATATACCAGCTACAGGTGAGTAGAATTCGTGTATGCTCTGTCAACATAAAAAACAGTGTCCATCTAGTATCTATGCTAAGTATTCTCAGCTGACTAGCATCCTCAACTGTATGTGATAATCAAATGAGAATGATCAATAGTGGGCTCGTCTTAAGAAGCAATACAGTATAGAACATTCTGTCATCTTTCTGCGAAAAGATTATCATACACTCCCTATGAATTGACCTGAGTTAATATAATGGAAAGCCTTTCAGCAAAACATTTTTTCTTTTCCATTTGTTGGACCCATTTTTCCATCACGGGAGTCTGGACTTCTACATGTTTTTCATTTTAAAACAGTGTAAATGTTCATTCGTGTTTACCAGCTACCACAGCTAAATGGGACACTTACTGCTTCGTTAGATGTTCCAAAGGAATCTGCATGGCTTTTGTGCCTGGAATGTTCTCCATGGCGACCAGAGCCTGGATTTCTTCTGGCAAATGCCTCAACAGCACCAGTGAATCTACCCCGTATCTCTTGTCCCACTGGCAAAAAAGAAGTTAATTATGCAAATTAGTCAGTGTTTCAAATAGCGACTAACCAAATGCAACCAACTACAAGGAGACACACCTGATGGTTTGTCTGTTCTCTCGCCAGATGGTCCAGCTCCAGTTATTCTTGCACTAGGTTGCTGTATGAAAAACATAATGCCATTTTCTCTTTTGTGAAACGAAAAAACAATAGCAGCGCACCAAGAATGTAGACCGAACAATACAAAGAGATAAGCTAAAGAGACATACTTGAACAAGCTTGTTGTTAGAACTCATTTGAGGGTACTTGAGTGCAGTCCAGTCAAATACATAATCGAATTGGTATCCTACAATGTTGGTCAATAATGAGACCCAGTTTCCTAACACGGATCATGGAATGGACGAGAATAACAAGCTGATCACGTTAGGTACTCAGGAGAAAGAAGGTATGTACCTTCACGGATAAATACATCACGAAAGAGCTTCTTCAGAAAAGAGTAATCTGGCCTGTCTTCAAATCGCAGGGAGCGACAATAGTGGAAATATGAGATGAACTCCGATGGGTAAGATTTGCACAAAACCTGGTCCATACAATTTGTTCAAATGCATGCAAGAGTTACCATAACAGAATTACAAACTTCATGTTGGCACGTTCAGTACCTCCGCTGAGGTAAGCATTTTCTTTTCACTAATTTTGTCATACTTTTGTTTCTTAGTTCCAGCTTTAAGACCCTGCCATGGGAGGCTAAGCATAACAATAGAGCATGTCAAGTATGCATTTGGGATGTTGGTAAAATAGGTTATATAGTGAAGTAGACAGATTAAGGCCAAACCTTCCTCTTAAAAAATATAGCAGAAGATAGCCAACAGACTCCAGATCATCTCTTCTGCTTTGTTCTGGGTGAAATATATACTGGTGTATGAAATACAATACAATGTTTTTCCCTTCTTTTAATAGATATATATCAAGTAGTCGGGCTGCGTGAGGCCGGGTTTACTTATTGCTCACCTATTCCAAGATGAGTATTCACACTGGCATAACGTGCTGTTCCAGTCAGATTTTTGTTCTCCCTGCGAAAAAATTAACCGATCATTTACACCCGAAAAACAACTAATAACAAAAATATAAAAAGTTCTCTTTATATCCAAGATATCGATTAAATTTGAGCCCAGGACCCTAGCCAGTAAAATGATACAGAAAAGGCATTACATATTTGCATGTAATGTAACACTAGAAGATTTGCGAGCCTCTCGTGTCAAAAGTTATTCTTGAAGAAGATGTACGATAACACACAACATCATGACACAACTGGACAGGTACACTTTGAGTTATCTGTCATTTTATTTCGGAAGTTTACAAGTAATCAATGCAAAGATAAAATGACATTTAGTTTATGTGCTGCTCCACACCATGTTCCGGGACTACATTAGATCCACATATACCATATATTGGGTTGTCCATTGTCCCAATGGTGCACCACAAGGAAGTATCTCAGAAACAAAATGTAGGAAGATGTGACAACACAGAGGTGAGTGCTTTGAAATTTCCGCATCCTTGCTTATGTACTTGCAACTTATCAGAAGAACTACTTGATACAACAAAATCCAGTCTCAATTCCAAGTCAAAACTTGATCAGTTAACATGCTTCACCTGTAAGGGATATGTTTATGAGTCTGAAGGTCCTTGTATTTTTTAGCAAGCCCATAATCGATTATATAGACCTGCAGATTAAAAAGGGTACATCTCATTATGTATTGATCATTGATGAATAAGGATCTTGGGGATAAGTTTTGGAACTTTATTGATATTAGAGAACTCATTACTATGTTCAGTTTATGCTAAAAACAATAAAATCAGATAAATTGAGCATTATAAGGCAAAACCTGATTAGCTTTCCGGCCTAAGCCCATAAGGAAGTTGTCTGGTTTGATGTCACGGTGAATAAATCCTTTGGAATGCATGTATTCCACTCGATTTATCTAAAAACAGAGGCAATACTCAGTAATTATGTTTCAGTAAATATACAAAATCGCATCTTCCAAAGGGGACATATAGGACAAAAAATCTCACTCTCCTTCACAAAGAAAAAAAAACTTAAACAGCCATTCTAATCATGCTAACATCAAACAAAATACAGTAATAGTATCATGCGGTGTTCGTGAAATTCGTTCGCTTTGTACCATTGATTATTATCTAATAATTTGAAATTAACTCCAAAAAGGGAACATTTTATTCTGAACATATGGTTCCTAGCAATTACTTAGTTGATATCAAACTCCACAAGTTGTACTTGCTTCCTAACTCTTGTAGTTCATTGCAAGATCAAATATGGAGCGAATAAACTCACCAGTTGATCAGCAAGCATAAGCACTGTTTTCATTGAAAGTTTCCTGTTGCAGCAGTTAAACAAGTCTTCCAAGCTTGGGCCAAGAAGATCGATGACCATAACGTTGTACTCCCCCTCGACACCATACCACTTCAGGTGTGGGATACCATCTATATTAAAAAAAATTGCGAATAAATAGAGAGGTTTGAGCACGGATTGCTGTAAACAAAACATATAAATGCAATCCACTTACTTCCACCCTGCAATAGCATATACACTTTAGATTCATAATGCAGTTGTGGGTGTTTTGTTTTCACAGGTTCCTGACAGATCAAACCGAAGAAATTGTAAGACTCTGTACCAAACATTTTAACTCAAGTTCAAAAGGACATAATATCCGGATTCTGGAGAAGATAGATGTCATGTTAAATACTTGAATGCAAACGGTGTACACATTACAAGCAGATGTGTACGTACCAATTTTATTCCGACTTCCTCTCCATTCTGTATATTAACACCTGAACCAAGAAAAGCCAGACTAAAAAGAATAAAAATGGATTCCTGGTTAACAGATCGCAACCATTTTGTGCATAACACACGTAAAATGTACCGAGATATAGCTCCCCGAAGGATCCACTCCCAATCTTCCTCCCAAGCTTGTACTTCCCTCCAATCACATGCTCCATGATCAGCCTCCCCTTTGATTTGTTCTAATTCCTCCTGCGAATGGATTGCTGCTGCCGCAGAGAAACACAAATCAAAGGAAAAGACAATGATGTAACCATAACGAAATCTCTTCGATCAGAATCCCCAAAATTTCCCTTGCACAACAGAGAATTTTGCGGTTTACCTGTTCAACGAAGCTGCCTATTGCCACAATGCCTCCTCGGAGAAGCAGCACTGCCGTCTGCCATGAAACAGTAATGCCGAGCGACACCAAATCGCTCCCTGAAAACCACAGATATCAGCTCGCATCTATCGCCAGTGCCCACAAGCACAGCAACGTTTCCCAGCTGTGGAGAGTCAGGGCCGCGCTGATGAAATGCGGAGAGCAAGGAGAACGTACCCGTGGGATTAAGAGCCAGCAGCAGGAAATCAAACTCGCTCGCAGCGGTTCCGGCGGCGGAGCGGAGCCCCCTCCCCCCAATTGCAGACCTCCGCACCGGATGCGCGGCCGCGGTCGAATCGCATCGATGCCGATCCTGCAACTGGAGGGAGGGAGGGAGGGAGGGGGCGAGAGGTGGGGGAGGTGCGGGAAAGCGAGCGGTTGGTGGCAGTCCTTTTTCGGCTCCGGGTCCCCGGAAAACCAGGTTATCAGACTTCCAGGCTGGTCGGGCGCGGAGGCGATGAGGATTGAGGAGGCAATGTGGGGAGTCGCTGCCGGGTGCCGCATGTGGTGGCGCGCGAGACGGGGGAGCTAAAGAAAGAAGAAAGGCAGTTGGAGCGGAGGGTTTCTTTTGGGACGAGAAGTTGCGGGGAGGTATATGCATATATATGCAAATACGAAGTACGTACCGACGTATACGTATACAGTAATATGACAAACGACTAACCGCCGCGGAGACCGTCCAACGGGAGGGTAGGGTATGGTATGGTCTCGGCCACTGATCTGCACGATCTGCCGTCGAGGTCGAGGAATGCGGTCGACCCCGTCTCGTACATCTCTCACACTCAAGCGCAGGGGTTGTCGATGACGACGAGATCCTCCCATCGCTGCTGCGGAAGGCGAGGTACCCGAGCGCGAGCCCCACGACGACGGCGATGAACACGACGCTGTTGAACGACATGACGTTGAGCATGAGGAGGTAGCCCAGACCGGAGTTGACCCCGAACATGGCAGCGACGGCGTCCCACACCGGCCAGCTCCCGGCGGCGAGAGGGCGGGCGCGAGGAGCGGCGCCCGCGACAGGTCAGAGCCGGCAGGCGACGAGATGGAGGGGGCAACTTGCTGGCGGCGGAGCCCCCTCCTGCGGCGAGCTTGACATGGATCCGTAGCGCCTTGAGGTACTGGTAGAAGGTTGCGGCGAGGAGGAGGGCCACGAGGGAGAGGAGGCTTGTTCCTGGCTGCGGCCAGTTCCGAACCGCAGCGGCCGGGCGCCGTCTCTATCGGTGGCGAGCCCTGCGCTAGTGGCGGCGCGCGAGGGCGGCTGCGGGAGCTCCGAGGCGGCGGCGCACGAGGCCGGCAGCGAGCACCGCGCGGGCGGAGGCATGCAAGGGCAGCCGCAGGAGCTCCGAGTGAGGCGGCGAGCTCCAGGCCGGCGGTGAGAGATCCAGGGGCAGCGAGGCCCTCATGGTGTTGCAATACATTTTTTTGTTGATTCGCCTATGGGGATGTTTTATTTGTCGGTTGATTTCGTGGAGACAGTTTTTTTTCACATCGCACCTGCTTGAAATTGATGTTGGAGTAGTTTTATTTTGATGTTGTATGAATTTGAATGGACGTTGCATGAAATAGAGCTACAATGTTACGGCGGGAATTTTCACTATTTGCATCCAGATGTTTTGATGCGTCTCAGTATGTTGCAAATATTATTTTTTATATTACAAACGTGTATTTTTTATGTTGCAACGGATGTATTTTTCGCTGCGTGGTAGTGCATTCCAAGACAGCACCGCTGACCCCTGACCGGGCGCGTGCTCTGTGCGACCGTGCTTTCCCCCGCGCCAGTGAAATCTGAGATGGCAACGCAGCCCGGCCGCCGTCGCCCGTCTATGATCCAGCACTTGCGAGTTCATGGACGCCGCCGGGCAGGGCTTGCCGCCGACGCCGACCACCGCGCGCGCGCACGCACGGCATCGCGGGATAGAGCAGGGAGCCGCCGAGCGATCGAAACAAGTTTACCCATCCCGGTTCCCATTCTTGCACCATCGTTGAGCACACATTTTTGCACGGACACTCTGAATCACTTATTCCCAGCACGCAGGATCACCAGTGCAATCAACAACGAAAGAACACACCACGCTTTTCCCTCTCCTCCTAGCAAGCCACTGAACTCTACCGACGAATCGAAGGGACGCAGCTCCTGTACACGAGCGGATGCGATGCAAGCCCCCTACCACCGGTGCCCTGTCTGACAGGGTGGTGCTAGGAGAAGCAACGCTTTCATGTGGACGCCGAGCTGAGGCTTCTGGTCAGCTCGGGCCCCGCCGCCGGCTTCCTCACGCTTCCTTCAGCGGCGTCCTCGTCGCGCGGCTGCTCCGGGCCCTGCTCCTGCTCCTGCTCCTGGCTGTTCTTCTCCTCCCCTTCAGGCGAATCTGCGCGCAAAGGCCAAATGGGTCTTGTTCAAACATAGGGTGCGTTAACGCTGCAGGAACTTATTTAGCGGACGAGTTATATCTACCGAAGAGAGACTTGACGCTTGGTCTCTTTGCCTTCTCCTTCTTCTTCAGCTCAGCTGCGCAGGAGGGCGACTTGTGTTAGTTGAAAAACACAAGAACAGAGCACATGGACTGAATGAAGAATCTGTTGTGCTCTCAGATCCTTCTTTCTCTACCAAATTGAAGAGTGGCTTTCTGCGCGTGGTTTGTTGTCACCTAAACTGACTACTCGTATGAAAAAGAAACCGGAAAGTGCAGTACCCATGCCAGGGACGTCATGATCGTTCACGAGTTCAAAGTTTTTGTAGGTGTAGCCCACGAAATTCAAATCTTTTGAAGAAAGCATCTGGAAGAATATCACAAAAAGTTAGAATGACATTTACAGTGCGTGTATATATAATTAAGAAGTGACTGAAAGGTATGCCTTTTTTTCCCTAAAATTTCTCGTCATTTTAATTTAATCACAGAAAATTCCCTTCATTTAGTACTGCTTTAGTAATTAAACAATACTAGCAGCTGACGTGCTCACAAGTCACAATATGCAAAGGTACAATTACCTTTCTCCAAGGGCCCGGCTTTGCTGAACACTGAACACTATCAGAGGACTGCACAAAGATAAGTTATTTCATATCTGTACTAACTTCTGGTAACTGAAAAGAACATTTCCTTATGAAGCAGCATTTACCTCTTCAAATTTCTCAAAGTTTTGAGTGTCCAACTCATCTGTGACTTGAGGCAGATATGCAGCTTCCATTTCGTATAGTTTATCCCATTGTAATTCGCTGAACCAGGAGTGCTCCTAAGGTTACACATGCAAAGTTCTTTGAGCAACAATTCGCAGTATCAAATATTATTTTGTAAAATAAATTTTTGGGGGTACGTTGGCATACTTAACAAACACATAACAACCTTTATTTCCTCTGCCCCTTTTGTCCCGAGGCGTTGGTCGACGTTGCATAGTAGTTTACTTATAAGATCTTTTGCCTCCGCTGTTAGTCTCGCTTCTTCAGGAAACTTCAAATGTGTTCTCCAGTTCACTATCTGTTTTAGCATATACAGGCATGACGTAAATAAAGGACATATGAACAAACTGGAGATAACTAAACCTTGGAATCAGTTGATTTGGAAGATGAACATTCTCTAATCAATGGAAATAACATGAAGTATTCATAGCAAAAAGCCTAAACACATTACCTTTCTACATGTCGTCATAGGCTCATCTGAATAAAATGGAGGATAGCCCACTAGCATCTCATACATGATAGCACCAAGAGACCACCTAAAAATAATTTTTCCATTAGCCACAGACTTGTCTAATAGCACTAATGATACTTCAAAGGATGCTTAGTGCTTACCAATCACACTCCATCCCATATCCTTTCTTCAGAAGAACTTCTGGAGCAATGTAGTCTGGTGTCCCAACAGTTGAATATGCCTACAACCATATAATTGCTTGTCAACACTCGGAAACCAATTATGGAAGAAGGTATTACCAAACAAATGAGGATTGATAACATTGGAATCAACAGGTAAATTGTGTAGTGGATACAACTGATGAATGCCAGTGTCAGTTACAGACCAAAGTTCTTCTATTCTTTTGCCAGTGCTCCAACTGTTCTTGCTGCGAGCGCTTTGGCATCGACTGTTGTTTCCCATCCCCTTGCGTCGACGATGATTTTGTAGGTGTAACATCCTTATCATTCAGGTCCGGGAAGTTTGAATAGTCTAGCGGTTTGCACAACCCAAAATCCGACAGTCTCAAGTGACCATACTTATCTAGTAGCAGGTTATCAGGCTTGATATCTCTGAAAATTCAGGTTCTTAACTCATCAGAACACCACATCAGCAGCAATACTGAACCCGATTGCCCTTGCTCCGTACCTGTGGATGTAGTTGTGCTTGTGGATCGCTTCGATCGCAAGAACTGTCTCGCCAACATAGAACCTGGCCTCATCTTCAGTCAGTGTGTCTTTCCTCATGAGCAGCGTCATCATGTCACCTCCGGGGAGGTACTCCATGATCAGGTACAGATACTCATTGTCCTGGAATGAGCAGTATAGTTTGACAATGCAGTGGTGATCCACTTCAGCAAGAAGATTTCTTTCAGCTCTGACATGCTCAACCTATGAAAAAAATTACAAAAATGTCCTGAAAAATCACTCAGAAAAGGAACATTAGGTATAAACATGAATCAGAATTTTCATAAGAAAATAGCTGTACCTGACCTCGGCGAAGCATTTCCGACTTTTTAAGCTTCTTCATTGCATAAACATTTCCTGTGGACTTCTCTCTGCAGACTCTGACCTAGAAGAAAACCATTGCATTAACCGGAAACATTCAAATAGATAATGGGATACAGAATAGTCGCATATTTGCGGATAGGTTTACCTCTCCAAATGCTCCCTTGCCTATCATTGTTAACAAGTCAAAATCGTCGACGCTCATTTTATGCCTTTGCAAACGCATGTACTCCGTCTCTTTCTTCTCAAATTGCTTCAAGATGTTGTTCAACTCCTCCTCGGACACATCGGCATCTGCTAATTTCTTTTCTAGACTACACCGTCTGCATGACAACAATGTCAAAAGTTGAGATATCATGAGCAATGACAAATACTTCGTAATAGAAGTATAACCATGACCATAACAAACAGATTTCATTATGCGAAGAAGCTTACGGAAAGAAATTACCATAATAATACCCCATGCATTGTTCATTGGAACAAAATTTGAGAACGAACCATTCTAGAAACTCTTGTCAGGTTATTGTCTCTTTATTTTGAAACAACCTATTTTCTCCGTATGACAGTTGATTCAAATGCAATTTCTATTATCGACGCATAAATAGATTAATAACTGGAGTTATCGACAGATAAAATTACATTGCTTATGCATGCAGAAATAATGTAATAAGTGAACTTCTTGATAGATAAAATTACATAGTTTGATAATTGCACAGATCATTACCTCTCTTTCCTGTCCTGCAGATGCTTCATTTGCTCCTTGTAGTGTTTCTCAATGTACTGCTTGGCAGCGGCAACCCTCTGCTTGGTTGCGCTGGATGGTGCATCATCACCTGGTTCCTTGCCATTGGGAGGTAATTCCTTCTTCTTGCCAATGGATTTCTCCCTCGTTTGGAGCTTGGTGAACCAGCTCCTCGCTGAATCCATTACAAGCAAGAGAAGAAAGGAATCAATTGTTGCAACTATGATCCCAACTAATGGTGTAAGCCTATACACGATTGTACATGCAGAAACTGCATCCCAGAAACAATCTTAGTTGAAGTACAAATTCAGTGTGATCTAGGAGTGCAAACCCCAAGAAAAGAGTATCAGAATTTTTATGTGCAGTGCTGCAAAGTAATGGGGAAATTTTGATCTAAAATTTAGCTCCATCTGCGTCGAAAAATAGCCATTAAATTTTTAGGCAGTCGAGACAGGTGGTGGAAAAGAAGCGAGGACAGAGGCGACAAAGAAGGATATGCTAAACATGCTCGCACATCCGCTCAAGACGAGTGGTTTTGGTTGAGAGGAAGAGTTGAGGAGAGAGATTATGTATCAGCAATCTCAACAGCCTATAATTGGCAAAGTCACTTATCATCGGAGTACGGAGTGCTGCACGGTGTAGTTCCTCCAAATTATTTGGGGAGTTAATGTGTGTAGGTACGGGCGCGGTTAGTTAGTTATCGCTTAAGGTGATGTTTGCACCAACCATCACCTAAAGCGGGAGGGATTAATTTTTTTCACCGATGCGGACGGAATTTAGGTTGTATATCAGGTCCAATTACTAATCCACTGCACAAAATTGATCGGGAGGAGTGAAATCCGATTAGTACTATCGCGACAAGAAAAAGAATAACAGATGCATGCATCCAGGTGGAGACAAAATTAATGACATCACCCACATGCAAGAAGAGTTAAAAAAAATCCATAAATCTTAAACCGTGCATCCCAATTAAATTCCGATTGCGTCATTATTATCTTTCTTATAATAAGATCTTCAAAACAAGACCACACATGTCTATGTTTGCATGATATTTTAAAAGGATCTTTTCTTTAATACTCAATAATGAATTTTGGATCTTGAAATAAATAATTTAACAACACGAACAAACAATTATTTCTACTAACAAAAATTTAAACATAACGAACAAAAAAAATATACAGCGAATAAAATATTATACATCGCGAACATTTGATTGTGTAGGATAACTAATAAAAAACAAATATCACGAGCAAACAAGTCAACATTACGGAATAATTTAATCTACAAAGCGAAAAAATAATTTGATGTTACGAACAAATTAGTTATATGCAGATAAATAATTTTACATAAAGAATACATCTACATCGTAAAAAAAATTATAAGCATTTATACATGAGCTAAACAAATTAGCATATAAAAAAGAAATCATTTCACATTCCAATTTATGAATCTACAATACAAATAAATTAGTATAAATTGAGTATAACTCGCTATTAAATGTGAACAAATAGTATATTATAATTTGCCGTTCTTCATTGTGAATAAGTGGTTTGCATAGCACATGATTCAATCAGATATACTCGCCTATGAGTGAAGTGGATAGGAAAGAAAAAATAAGTGAAGATAGAAAATAAAAATATAAAAGTGAATTAAAAAAGATAGGGATGGCAGCTTAAATGTTGCATGCAGCTATACGCGGAAAAAGAGGTGAAGCAACATGTGCATTGGTTGTGCAGCTATGAGTGCATGCATCTACACTAACAGTTGAAGTGTCAGAACAAACTAAATGCAATAGACGTGGCCTAGTTAAATTAATACATACAATAGAAAGGAGAAAAAGGATAGAAAAGAAAAGGAATAAAAAGAAAGATAGTAGGGACAAAATGAATTGGAAAGGACAAATCATATACTCGAGAAGGTAATATTTAGAAAAGGATTGGTAATAAAAGAAAATAAAAATAGAAACAAAATGAATATAAAATAAAAATCAAACAAAAAGTGAAGAAAAAGTAAATGAAAAAGGAAAGGAAAAAATGAGCGCACTATCTCCAAGACTGCTAGCATGCTGCATGCAAGAGCAGCTGCAAAGCAACCACGTATATGGCCTTCAATTGCATCTCGTAGGCTAACGGGCTTCGACGCTCTTCGTGGGCCGAAATTATCCTACCGGATCACGGGATCCTTTAGACGATGGATCGGATAATTGCAGCATAAGCGATGGCTAGTGCGGTCGCAAGAAATACAATAGAAATAAAAAATAGAAAATAAAAAGATTAGAAAATACAATAAAACAAAATAAAATAAAAGTTAGTACCACTGAAAAGTAAAAGGAAAAAGGAAATAATAACATCAAGAATAAGCAAAAGGAGAAGGAAATAAAAGAAAGAGAAAGGAATAGAAAGAAGAAAATATAAAAAATAAAAAAGAGTAATAATAAACTATAAAAGTGTAAGGAGGATGTCGGGAGGAAGAATGTATAACAATGTAGTAGAGAATTTAGTATCATTAAAAAATAATAGAGGGAAAAATCACAGATACCAGGAATAGCTAAAAACGTTCGCACCCAATATTACCAACAAATGAGTTAATGGTGCAGTTGTAGCGCACTGTTTCCCCAAGCAGAGTAGGTTTGGTGTTCGAATTACCCCCGTGTGGAAAAAAAAAGGCTTGAGCAGGCCAAATCCAGCAAGCTAAAACAATAATGGGCTGAATTTCCTCTCCAAACCTGGGTGGTTCACAGCCCACGCTGACGGGCTGAATTCACTGACGGGCTGAATCATCCGCGCGCGCTGGGCTGAATCCACTGATGGGTTAAATTGGGGCTGAATCTCCCGAGAGGTGATGGATGTGGAATTTGTAGCACGAGCAATGTATAACCGCGGCATGGCGCAAAGGTACATAATACAAATGAATGAATTTCAATGAGAGCAGTGTTTGTAGTTTGCCTTTAGAAATATATACCTGGATGAGCCTGTCATCACGATGATACGATTTCCATTCTGACGAACAGCTCCTAGTCTAAAACTCCAAGAATGACAAGACTACAGCAACAATTATTTATCACGTCAGCTACACTCTGAATATTGAAATGACGTACATACAGCCCAACGAGAAACCCGAAACTTGGAGAAGGCACAAGACAGTCCATATTCTGGACTCGAACTTGATGAACACTAGATTACTAGAACAAACAGTCTTTGTTGCATTTGAAACGATATTCTCAAATTTTCACCGCAAAATACACATTGAGGTCAGTATGATTCTGGTTTTTGTTTGTGAAACATGACACAAATATGATAAACAACAAGGGAGGCTGTATTTATATTCAGAATATCCGAGCACCCTTGGTCCATTCATGTGGTGAGATGGGTAGCAACTCTTGTAACTGTTTTATTCCTTGATTAACAACTGGAACACTGATTAGCCATTTTAACCATCTGAGTCTGGAAGGGCAGAGTCTTCCAACAGGTCGGACCAAGCCTTGTTCAGTACTTCAGTTACCCATTCCTCTTCCTCCAGATGAAACAATGTCAACAGGAGATCGTGCATCATCATCAGAATGCTGCCCATCCAGCTCCTGTGCTCTTTGTTTGCCCGGATTCGCCCGATGAAGGTAGGTTTTGCTGTGCATCACATACGATTGAAGCGTAAGGGCATCAACAGCTGAATAAAATAACCATGAGATAAAATGCCCAAAATTTACTCTAGATGGCATTTGGAGGGGGGGTTTTTTTGTCTTTTGTATCTTATCCAGATGACGGAGAATGTCTGACAAATTCTTTTTGTTTGCTATAGTCTTATTTGACAAGTGACAAAAAAGAGTGCACCTACAAATTAAATAACCAGATATAAAAGAACATTTTATTTTACTTGTTTGAGGATTGAAGATTGCTTTAAGCCTTTATCATGAAGGCATGACCATAAATGTATAAGCTTAAATCTTGTCTTACTACCAGCTTGTGTAATTAGCTACTATGTGCATGGGCAGCTGCATGTCTTCTTAGTACTAGTAGTGTCCATTCTGGAAAACAATACTCTCAAGTGTAAGGCACCAAATAGAAAACCTCACCTTTATGGCAGAAAGATCCGAAAATGGATCATTATTTCTCTTAGTCGATTCTTTTGGGGCCCCGATTCCTGTATTATGTCCAGAATTCATCCTGGCAGCTGCAGGGTCATTAGGTGGAGGTGGAAGAGGAGACCGAAGCTTTCCAGCTGCTCCTGGTGGTGGCGCAAGAAGCAAGCCTGTCTTTGGTTTTGCAGTGGCCTCTCCAGATAACCCAGCAGATGAAAGCATGCCACTTCCAGTTGATGGCTTTTTTTTTACAGTTATCCTAATGGTTTCACCTTCCTAAAACAAAATGAATGTCATTAAACTCATGCAAATAGCAGGATAATTCATCATGAACACATTGACCGATACGAAAGATGAACATGATTAAATGACTTGGATGCTCTTGTGCAATACTTGTAATGCACCTATGATCATGATATGGTACCTTCTGTTACATTCTCATCAGTATCATGCATTACGGGAAACTTACAACACAAACTACAAAAGGAGCAATGTTCTTCCTTGTTGAGTACTACCACACAACACTGGTAGATTGACTTAATCAGCAAAGTACAAAACATAGCCTTTGTTTATGTATGCATTTCAGAACAGCAGATTTTTATTTCTTTCCTCTTTACACTATATTCTTATATTTGATGGAGTTGTAAACCATGGATAGGATATGCAAACGACTGAACAGTTGACAATCCTTTGTTTGGTTCCAGTGATTAAAAGAAGGATATATTGATATGATCTTTGTTAGGGTTAGGAAAAAAATTTATTGCATGGATAAAAGAGTCTAAAGAGTTCTATTTGTGAGAAAACTTGATATGTGCAATGAGTCGGTCCTATTACTTCAGATAAACTGCAATCCTATAGCAGAATAAGGTCATCCGTTAGTCCAATCAGAAACAAACTGACTAAAATTTGCTGATTTGCTTGGATGTCTTTCTCATCTTGATGTCTGATCTGCTAATGACAAGTCAATAGCTCACACTCCAAATCTATGATCAGCTTCACTTTGAATTCTTTATATACACTATACAAGACATAGGAGCATCTTTCGTTGTGAGCATGATTTTACGGCAAGTCTCAGTTAACTTACAAAATCTATTTCGGCAAACAGCATATTAGACGCTTGGCAATCTATCTATGATTCCTTTTGAGTCAGCTTACATATTAGAAGATCCAGACTAGATGCACATTATCATTTTCTGCTAGTCTTCTTGCATGGATAACCAGTTTTACCCAAGCTAACAACAACATTTCCTAACTCATTCGCTAAAGTCCAAAACATTTAGCTAATCACATGCAATCATTATTTCTCTTAGTCGATTCTTTAGCTAACAACAACATTTCCTAACTCATTACAATGGTTGAAGAGCGTCTAATGGCAAAGGGATGTTTTTTTAGTAGCTTCTAGCAAATACCACATTTGAAGGGGGCCCCCAGCCAATTTTGCCAATCACAAAAGAATCACTGAAGTTTGCAGCAGCGAATTTAACTTCTGATCAATCGCATCCCAAATTAGACGCACATAGTGGGGAACAAAAAGCTGGGGCTTTCGGCTCACCTTGAGCCGGCGATTGACGGCGGGGTGTATATCAATCTCGCCGCCGCCGCTCTCCTCGCCGGCAGTCTCCTTCTCCTGCTCCCTCTTGACGTACTTCTCGTGGTCCGACAGCGCGACATTGAAGTCGAACGCCTCGTTGCGCTCGTTGAAGCCGAGCCCGACGAAAGCGTGCTTCCCCCTACCGTCCTCGATGCGGAGCACGAAGTAGCGGGAAGAGTCGAGCACGGTCTCGACGGCGCTCTCCCGCTGGCCCGGGAGCACGAAGCATGCCGCGAAGAGCTCCCCCGTGGCCGGGTCCTCGAGCCGGATCTCGCAGCGGTCGCCGCAGGACACCACGCGGAGGCGGCCCGACCAGATCTTGTCCGACTGCAGCCACTCGCCGCACTTGTAGCCGCCGCTGGTGGTGCGCGGCGGGATCTTGTACACCGACACCTCGCGCACCACCAGCAGCGTGTGCTCGAAGGCCTCCTCCTCCTCCTCCTCCACTAACGACGACATGATCCCGCCCTCGCCTCCTCCTCCTCCCCCCTCAAATCACTGCTTCCTCACTTATGCGATCGAAGAACAGGTAATGGTCGCGGGATCAGATTGCGACAAGAGGAAATGAAGCGGCAGAGATCTGGATCGCCTCAGCCGCGATCTGAGCCGAGACGATATTTCTGCGCAATTTCGTAGGATTTTTGGCGGTTGGGGTTTGGATTGGGGTTCTTGAAGAGAGGTGAGGAGAAGAAAAGTGGAGAAGACGTGGGATCGAAGGGTGGAAGGTGGGGGAGGAGGAGGAATGCACAAATCAGAATGTCACGTTTTACGATTTGGCCCCCTTCTCAGGCTAGGATTTTGTTCCAGGTTCCCTTTGTTCATTCTGTTTTTGCCCCAATTTTTCTTTACTTTTTGGAGATGGTTTTCGTTTCTTTCCATGGAACCAGGGATTTGTGCATTTTGTCTGACAGGTTGGGGCATCAGTGCATCACCAACCAATGGGTTGGAGCGTCACCAATGTAAGCATCTAGCCCTACAGGCCACAACTCTGTAAGGTTATATGAATAGAAGATACAACAATTCCTTCGCAAAAAAAAACAATTAATTTAATCCATCTTTTGGGTAAAACAATTAACTTGATCGCATTCCAGTGGGATGCAATTATCGCATTGAGAGGATTCATCTGATGTCATAATTAAGATACAACAATTCCTTCGCAAAAAAACCAATTAAATTACTCCATCTTTTGGGAAAAACAATTAACTTGATTGCATTCCATCGGGATGCAATTATCGCATTGAGAGGATTCATGTGATGTCATAGTTATAACGAGGTTTCATTCATTAACAAGTTTTGTAAATGTGCCATCAAAGTTTCTTCTAATTTTCCGACCTAATATCATGTCTAGTTTATTTTTAAAAGTATTCAAAAGAAAGAAAAAACTTAAGATCAAACAATACCTGGATATCTAAAGAGATTGTCAAGTATGTCATCAAATTCTTACAGAATCTATATGCCCACCAAGATTATAATATAATGCCACCCACATACTGCCAACCATAAAAGAAAAAAAAACTTAAGATGAAATTATACTAGATATCTAAAGAGACCATCAAGGCATCAAGTATGTCATCAAGTTCTTGCAAAATCCCTATGCCTATCAAAATTATAATATAATGCCATGCACATATCGCCAGCCCCAAACACCAACATTTTGTCGAGACTTCACTTGCAATTTGTGGTTCCACCTTTGACCACAGCTTTGAAAACCTTTGCTGATTTTCTAGGTTGTAGGTCAGGTTGAAGGGCAGCTACCTTTCCTAATTTGCTGCCGTGAGATCAATTTTCTCTTTGTAGCTAAATAAAGTCGGGCTTGCTGGTTTCAAAAGCTTTTGCACGTCAATATGGTTGGGCACACCGCACACTTTCTTCTAAAGGAAAACAATTTAGTGTTGAATATGTGCTTGAAAAATAATGTGCCACAATTGCTTTATTAATGTTTGACTTACATGTACAAAATTATAGCCATAATTAAGTATTTTGAGTATGAATTCAGTAACATTAATTCACGTCATATTATTATGTATCAATAGAGTCACTTTTCTCCAAAAACAAACTTCTCCCAACAAAGCAAATTAGCCTTTTAATTTCAAACTGAGGGAGTAATATCGCGAAACAATTGGCACACAAGATTTTAACGGTTGTCATGTGTATTAATCAACTATATACTCCAGCTCGTGGATAATTTTAACATGCAGCTGAAGGACATTTGGAATGCTGCGGGACGGGGGATATGAACAAACAAAAAACAAGAGACCACGCGTTCATAAAAACAGCATCGGGCCCAAAAGGTCCCCTAGACTACCGCATATACCAAATACAATTCCTGTGCTTGACCGGTCCTACCCCAGAGGCCACCACGGCACCACCATCCCTTGCGTCATGGAGCGTACTTGACGCTTCCCTTTTATAGGCCCACGCCGGATTTTGCACGTCACTCCCACATGTCCGGGGGCTTACTGGTAAGGTCGTCGTCGCACGCGGGGTTTGCCTGCAACTTTTGACCGAATGCCATATGGCGGATCGCACCGCGGTGACGCCGCGTTACCAACTTGGGGTCTCTGTGCTAGATCGGCGTGCTAAAGCTGCGCAAAAGTCTATTCGGAAAGCAGGCTTAGGAGGTGTTTACATCCTGACGTGTAAAATTTTAGCGTGTTACATAAAAAAAATTCTTACCATTTAGAAGTATTACAAGTAGACTAATAACTCGTATGTAAACCGTGAGATAAATCTAATAAGGTATATTAATCCATGAGTAACGGTTGGTTACTGTAGCAACAATATTGCAAATTATGAATTAAAGTAGCATCAATATTGCAAATCATAAATTAATTAGGTTCATTAGATTTGTCTCGCGAATTACAACCCATCTGTGAAAAAAAGATTTGTGAACAAATTTTATTTAGAACTCCTAAATGGTAATATTCTTTTTGATGTGATGGGTGTAAAATTTTAACGGTGGGAACGGCTATTCGCTGCGAACAAGCGGTGAGACTTAACCACGATAACATGCCAGAACTGTGAACAAGTCACATGAAGACCAAACATGGTGGAACAGTCGAATGGAACAATCATCTGGGCAAGAGCGATGCTAATCGCAGAAACAGAAAATGGCCTGAATCATCTTTTATTTGGGGACTCCTTGTAACTATTTCGCTGATTTTACGAGGTGTCATGTTAAATCACTTGGACACTAGGAAAATTTAGTGCCACCAGACCAATTGAACGCCACATAAGCAAGTACTGTCAGGCAGGGGCGGACCTAGGCCAGCCCAGTGCGTGGGGCCACTTCATGGGCCGAATACGCTAAATCTTCTGAATCTTCCTTATGCTACAGTATTCACAGTGTAAAAATTCGGCCCACACCTAGAGCTTTCTATCCGCCGCTATCATGTAGGAGGAGGCAATTGTGGCGATCACAGTGCATGCGGAATCCATAATTTTTTAGAATTCTAAAAATTAATGACTGTCAGTAGGAAACCAATCCATAATAATATCAACTCATTAGTCTGAAACTTTGAATTCATTAGCTAAGCGAGAGAAATAGCAGCAGCAATTGCGCATGAGGACTACCTCAAAACTAGTACCGCTAGATCTACTAGATGGGCAACAAACGCTCTGTTTGTTTCGCAGGCAGATTCGGCAGATTCTGTGATTATGACTGATTGAATAGTGTTCTGTGAGGGAGAAAAGTTGGCTGATCTGGCAGATTCTGGCTGATAAGCCAAGCGAACAGAGCGAAAAGACATACCCGATCAAAAGGAAGAAACATCTCCTAGTTCACGACTGTCCAGCCACAAAATGGTATGACTGGACATGGCCTATTTTGGGACGGAGAGTACTTAATACTGCCTCTTGGCCCAAACGAAGATTCAAGTCACAACTAGCTAGCTCCCTATCAGGCTATCACCCCCTTCTGCCTTTCTGTTACTCTCGATAGTACTTCTCCAACAAGGCAGACACTGATAGTGGAATCACTCTCGATCTTAGATATCAGAAGAGTATCCCCACGTGGTAGAGCACGTCCCCTGTACCGGAGATAGTAGATACCTGGCTTAATCTGCAGCCTTTCTTCAATTATCCTCATGACATCATTTGTCGTGTCAGACTTTTCCATTAACATAGTTAACGTCTTCCCTTCCCACGTCTTGATGAAGAACTGGACAGTCCGACCCATATGCAATGTGAGCACATCATTGTTTTTGATATTCTGACTCTGAAGTGTTTCAGTGTCTTTAAGTGCTACAACATCACCACCAGATTCAGTGATCGCAAGTACCTGTGTACATGCAGGTAAACCCTCAGAGGTCTCAATCATCAGCTTAACATCAGCAACGGTGTACCAGCATTTGACATCAAGGATTATAGTTCTTCCACCTCCAACTATGACAAATACACGCAGCATTGAGGTGGACAGACCAAAAGATGAAGTGCCTCGCCATTGCCCAAACCACAGTGCTCTAACTTCATGTTATCCTCAAGCTGCCGGCCTGTATGCATTTGGATCTGTTCATTCCGAGGAATCCCACCTTTCTGTTCGATGTCAGCCTTGATATCAGCGACACTTTGGGATTTCTTCACATTGAGCTTGATAGTCTTTCCAACAGAGGGTATCTTGACAGATATTTGAGTGCATTCAACATCAAGCGGTACAGTTTTCATCATCTTGACAAAGATCTGGACACAAGATTAACAGAAATACTAAGCAAGTAAGGAGTGGTATTTTTTCTAAAAAGAAAAATCATAAGCCCCATTCTCATGTTAAAATGCATGATAGTTCATAGAAAGGAAAACATGAAAACAAAAGTGGAGGTAAAACATGCTTACACAAAACGAGATTAAATAAACATTTGAACACAAATAAAAGTTGTTACCTAGCAGTTTAAGACTCCCGAGGCAAATATTGCAGTATCGCTACAGTGACAAAGAAACATGTGCTGGTTGGGGCTAAAAAGCACAATATAATGTATCAAGTAAATTCAAGAAGCAGGCCACCAAAATTAGATTAAAATATCACTAGCTTATTTTTGGAAGGAAAAAGTCTAAATTACTTCCATCAACTATAGCCAAAGTACGTATAACCCCCTAAACTATCGTTTGGTTCATTTTACCCCCCAAACTATGCCCTTTGGTTTAAATTACCCCCTAATACAGTTTGTCTCTTTTTATTTCTCCATATATAGGTGGAGTTTTAGCTTAAAATTTTAGAATATGATAGTATACATCATAACACATGTTAGAAAAAATACATTATATTTTTTTATCATTATTTTGATAGGTTATGATATTTAATAATAAATTATTCAATAGAGTTCAAAATATATGAAAAATAACAATGAAAAAATTATAATAATTTTTTTAATATGCATTGTGATGTCCACTACTACCATGCAAAATTTGAAATTAAAATTCAACTTGTGTATGGAGAAACAAAAAAGATAAATTGTATTATGGGGTAAAATGAACTAAATGATATATTTAAGTGTAAATTGGACCAGGTTATAGTTTAGAGGGTTATTCAGACTTTGGGTATACTTTGAAAGGAGCAAGTTGAACCAGAATTGCACACTATCGGTAGCATCTGAACTGAAAACCAAGTTCAGATAAGCATACCAAGCTTGCCCTGATCCCAATGGAAATGGAGCCCATAGGAACGCGACTTGTCAGAGGTAGTAGATTTTTACACCTTCCCTTCAAAATCTAGGTAACCGTATTTGAAAGAGAAGAAAAATGCTCACTGGGTACTTTGAGACCGAAAGTAAACCACACCAGAAACATGCAGTCAAAATCGCCTTCAGCTTTAATACGTTCTTGCAAGATTTTTCTGAAAGGGTGTTCTTGCCAGAGCCCAGAGGCACCAGCACCACACCATCCTCTTGGAGGAAGCCGAGTGGCAGGACAGAAAATTGAACACGCCGTCCCCGAAGTCCCGAACCCACAACATAGCACCGTCTCGCAATATTACACCGAGAAACGCGAGCACCCAGCCACACACACACACATAGGAAGCGCTGGGTACCAGGGCGCCGCTTACCTTGTAGCTGCTGTGGCGCTGCTGGTCCTGGCGGGAGCCCATGGAGTCGCCGCTCACCGCCGCGCTGCTCTCCGCAGGGACTTGTCGCGGAAGGAACGGAGGAAGTGCTGCCTGCTGGGCTGCGGCTTCCGCTGCTTCCCTGGTTTTAAAGCGGCGCTCCGCAACTCTTCGGCTTCCCATCAACGACGGCGGGGTGCCCGATGCGGGGTGATGATGAGGTCAGCAAACGGTTCGTATTCTCGTCTTTGGGCAATTCGATTTGAAATTCAAATTTTACAGGATGGCACGCACAACATACCATATTCTTGTAGAGTCGTAGTTCTATATTAAATTTTTTATGCATGCGCTAAAAGAAGATTTGTGCATTGACACCTGGCATTTTCTTTTCTTTGGTGCAGCGATAAATTAAAAGTACTCCATAGAGACTTAGATGGTAATGGCAAAACTTGCTGTGCATCTTTACTGATTTGCATATTTATCAAATTTTAATTGTACCCTGTTAACACGATTAATTGATCCATATCAAGCGCACGGTAGAGGGAGAGGATCACAAGCTACGATGAGAAATGACAGTGAAAAGAACAACCATAACAGAATTGCATCTTCTCGGGCTGAGAGGATACAGAAGCACACCCACCGGACACAGAACCTTACCCAACCCAAAAGTCAGAAGCATCCAGCTAACCGCAAAATTGTGAAGCTATAGTTCTCTGTGAGGTTAAGCAATTAAGTTTGTTCCTTGACCTAAAGCCCAAAGGAGGAGGTTGCACCTAGCTCCCTTGGGTATCCTTTTGTTTTGCCATACTAGGATACTACATTTGCATTCCGAAGGCGGACATCGACTGTGGAATTGTTCGCGACCTTGTGCTTCTCAGGAGTATCCCCAGGACACATAACATGCCCCCCTGTAGTGCAGGTAGTAGACACCTGCCTTCTTCCTCAGCTTTGCTTCAACCTTCTCCATGACTTTGTCCGTCGTGTCACACGTCCTCATAGACATCGTTAACGTCTTCCCTTCATACGTCTTGAGGAAGAACTGGATGTTCTGATGTAGCATTAGGGTGTCATTGTTCCTGATGTGCTGATTCTGCAGCGTTTCAGTGTCTCTCAGTGTTTCAGCGCCGCCAGGTTGAGTTCGCATGAGTATCTGTGAGCGTGCAGGTAAACCCTCAAAGGTCTCAGTCATCAACTTGACATCATCAACAGTGTACCAGCTTTTGACATCTAGATTCACAGTTCTTTCACCATCAACATTGACAGATATACGCAGCTTGTCAGTTGGGCGGACCAGAACATGCAGCGTGTGGCCATTGCTCAAGCCACACTGACTGAACAACTTGTTGTCCTCGAGCTGTTAGCACCCATACATCAGGATTTGTTCATCCGGAGGAATTCCCACCTTCTGTTCAATCTCTGACTTGACATCAGCAACACTCTGGGATTTCTTCAAATTGAGCTTGATTATCTTTTCAACTGAGGGGATACTGACAGATATTTGCATCCCATCGGTTACATAGAGGTCGACAGAAGAGTTTGTCATGATGTTGTAATCAGCGAGCCTGTTGTTGTTCTCCAAGTGATTTCCACCAAAAAAGAGCGCTTGCTGGCTCTTATCAATCCCCTCTATGGCACTGATCTTAGACTTGATCTGATCAACGGTATCAGTGGACTTCACATCAAGTGCCACCGTTTTCACCATCTTGACCTGGATCTGCAAAGAGGACAGTGGAACTACAAAATTACTAAGCAATTTTCGATCTTTCAAAAAATATAAACCATCAAAGTTTGCAATAAAATAACATCAGAACAAGAATGAAGCTAGTGTATAGAACACAGAAAAATATAAAAACAAATTCAGCAGGCACCACATGTAAACCTCAATCCCTTTTGATATATCTATTTTACTTCGCAACATACACAGTTATTACATTGTGAATTTCATGATTCAGGGTGCACAAGGCAATTATCGCTAAGTATGCTGATAACGCCAAAGGGTCAAATGACTTCCAAGTATGTTTAAAAAAATGACTTCCAAGAACTGATCATAGTTGATCTGCACGGGATGAAGGAGCTTACAGTAAAGCACTGACTAGAGTTCAAATTCTTATCACTCTTTTTTTTTCAAACGTACAGGACAATCGTTCATCTTGAGATGACTCATACAACCCACACACTCGCACACCAGCACCAGCACCGCACGAGCTACATGAGAACTTGCCGGAAAGCAACAAGCCCACAACTAACGGCCTCAACTAACATGGGCATCACGGCGCATCATTATATTAGGAAGAAAGGAGTTCAAGGTGACACATACAGCCCGAACCCAACAGTACCGCAATACTTACATGATAACTCGCCAAAAAGTAACAAGACCACAACTAACAATCTCCACTGACATGGGAAACACGACCACAAGCTGCTAAGACCTTTGGCTACCAGCCTATCAGCATACATCATAGCATGGCCTCATGTCGAACATCCAAAACAAAACAAGCTGCCCACAAGTTGCAGCGTCTGATCACTGATGGCATGGCCTGGTCAGATGAAAAATAATTGCCCTGACCACCACAAAATCAGGGCCCAGAATCTTAGAAACATTACTAGAAATTACTTTTCCCCCTAAAACTTTACTAGAAATTACTCCTATACAACTTCAGAGCCCTTTGAATCAAAGCGTACAACATAATCATTTATTTCCTCGTGTCTGCTAGTCATCTTCCACCTCTGAAACCCTTCCCAGGATACACATCTCTACCGCCGCCACCAACACACTGCCCCACACAACTCGCCGCCTACCCTGATGTGCCATCATGGTGAGATTTGCCACCACCAGTCCACCACTCCCCTCTTCCTCGCCTCTGGTATCCATTTTTCACAATGCCAGCACCCCAGCCCTGCCCTCCTTCCTCATCTCCGGCGGGCGCTGCTGGATACGGCACCATGCTAACCCGTAGAGCCGTGACGCCCCACCCCTACCCTGCTCAACCAGCCTCCTCCACCTCCCCGTGCCACGGCAGCCACCACCGTGACCGTGAGGACCAAGGATTTGAGCAAGCATCGCCGGAGCTCCAAACCCCGGACCCTAATTAATCACCGAAGATTCTTGCCAGAGGTGGAGAACGTGAGCATCCCAACCATCTCTTCGTACCCCGAAATTCGAGTGTTTTTCTTCTCCAGCACACTACATTGTTCTTTAGCTTTCTCCTGAAAGATTGCATCAAATCTTGCTAACCATAATAGTACCGTACCGAGAGCAACATCCTCACATCAACACGCAAAGTCTAATCACCTCAAACACTGGTACTTCCATGAAGGAAGTATCACACCGCGATCAAGAACGTCTCCAAAAAGCACCGACCTTGATACAGTCCTAAACCCCAAACCCCACCTCACCACCTTGGAACCGATCGAGAGACTCGATGCCCCAACTCGGACGCCGTGACGGCCCCACCGCACGCGTGCCCCTCGAATTCGCGAGGCGGCGGCGCCGCTCCCGCAACTCGCGTTCCGTTCCGTTCCGCCACAAACAGACGACCTAACGTTACGACGGGCCCGAGGTGAAGCGACGGGCGCGCGAGGAGACCGAGGGGTAGCGAGCCGAACCTTGTAGCGAGGCGGCTGCTCCTGGCGCAGGTCCATGGCGCCCCGCTTCATCCGCCGCCGCCGCAGTCGCCGCACGAGGTGGTGGCGTGTGCTACCTTGTAGTTGTCGTGGGCGCGGAAGGAGCGGAAGCGGAGGCGTTTCTGTTTCCATCCCCTGCCTTTCGCCTTTTCCGTTCCGACGTTCCGTTCCCACTTCCCACCCCTGCCGCGCCGCTGCCCACGTCCACGTGGGGGGCTCCTGGGCTGATCCAGAGTATCCGTAGCGTGCGCGCGCTCTACTAGTTTCGGCCCAAATAGCAGAGCCCTGCTAATTTGTTGCTGGACCGAGCTGGGCTCAGTACCCAAACCTGGGCTGCCGCCGGATGCGCTCCTGTGGTTGCCAGGCCGAGCTCTTGCTGGGCCAGAACGGGCCGAAATCACATTGTTGGTGGCCAATCCCCCTCGTCTCCGCCATCCCCATGGATGCTTCCTCCCGTTCGTACAGGTGGTTAGCGCAGCAAACGACGAACGCGGGCGCTCGTGCCTCCACCTCCAAGTGCCGCCGTGGTCCTGCGCATCGGCCAATGGCCGCCGGATCCGCCGCCGCCGCGCCCCACGGTTTTCCCTCACCCAGGACCAGCGCACACAGTTCCTGACAGACCTCGCCTCGCAGTCGCCGCACAACGGCGCACCGGTCGCTGTAGATCCTCCTCTGTAGCTCTGTGCCCGTGGGCCATGGGCCGATTTAACGCGTGCATGCATGTGCCGGGTTCTTCCCTCGCTGGCTCGCTGTGGACGCGCAGAGGCGGACGAAGCGAGCGAGAGCGAGACGGTGCGGGGGGGCCGAGCTACCGCTCTGAAAAAGGCGGCGCGGGGCCTTCAATTCGCTCGGGACGCCATTGCTCTGCTCGCCCTCTTCTTCAATGCGGGCCGGTCGGCGCCGTGCCTAATCGTTTCCGGTATCATGCGCGCGAGCTCGCTTCGGCAAAAACCATGGGAGATCTGGCTGGCTGCTGAACCCGTGGGCACGGGGAGGTCTGCCAGTGCCAGTCACCCGGCCCGGCGGCACTGCATCAGCAGGCGGCGGTGCAGCTGTGCGGGTCATCAGAGGCCGGCTTGCACGTGGCTTCCGAAGACGAGCACTGAACTGTCATCGCAGTCGGGCGCGCACGCAGACGGTCGCAGCGGGTCGCGGGAGGAATCATCAATGCGAGCGCTGCAACTGCAATGTGGCGCGCAACTGTGCTGCCGCTGCCGCTGCCGCTGCCGCCCCGGCACTCAGAGCCATCGACGACGCTGCTGCTGGATGCAAGCAACGATCAGCGGCGTTCTCGATCGTTTTCCCTCCCAGCCGGGCGGCATTGCTAGCGCAAACAGTCGCTCTGAAAATAGTTGCACACGCCCGTCGGAGTTGGGGAAGGACGCTCTCGCCGCCCGACTGGCGGTCAGGGTCGGCCGAAGTGCCGACGCAGACGCCCCTACCCCCCACGTCAGTCTTGGAGCGGGGAAACGCACGCATCAGCCATCATTTTTTGTTGTTTTTTCGTCAGGAAGCATCAAAGATCCAAAACATGCGTGATTCTGGCTGGCGGTGATCTGTCTGATTTTCATCGAAGCAAATTCAGCCACTGTTAGCATCCCTCTACAGCAGCGGGATTAACACGGCCACGGGTCCAGAACATGCGCCCGGCGGCTCGGCACAGCGGCTGAGAATCTGATATCCAGATCGCGCGCCCTGCTGCCGCTCGATCCAAACGAGGCTCCCCACGGATCCCTGTCGCGCGTTTACGCCGCCCGCGTACGGCGTACGGCGCGGCACCACCGATCATTCTCTTCGGGCAGAGAACGGGGACGCCATTGGCCGGCGCTCCGTCGTCGCCGGGGCCCGCCCGCGTACGGCGCGGTGCCGCCGATCTCTCTGCGGATGCCCGTGCGCTGTCGGCCGTCGCAGGCAAGATTCATGCTCCACCGCCACCGGTGGGACTGTCCCTAGGAGTGATCTGATCTGATGTGATCTGCCCATCCCTCCCTCAACGTTGCTGCCTTCGCTTTTGGGGCCGGCAACGGCGAGCTAAGAACAGTCTGCTGCTAGTGGGTCACATTACGTTGGTTTCTTTGGCAAAAACTGCAGTTTTTTTCTTCAGGACCAGAAGCTGCCGTGTGTTCGCTCGTTCGAGACCTTCTGCGAATTGGAGGCGCCGGCGGTACACTGGGTCCCTGCGATCCTGTTCAGTGGAACCGAAAATGGCAAATGAAGTTGGCTTTCATCCGGAAATTGCAGATGCTCGTGCACGTAGCGCAACTGCGCGCACTGCAGCTGCAGCAAGGTGGCACAGCCGCACAGGATATTTCTCCGACTACATTCGGATTGGTATCGCCGCCCGGTGATCTGAACGGCCGCGGCATGCAAAAAAGGCCTGACAGCAACCGCTGCCGGGCACCCGTCCGGTCGGGAACGGGAACTTGTCGTTTTTCTGCAACCACATTATTCCAAGCGACCAAACCCGAGGAGAGGAGCCGAGGAGAAGAGGACGAGACGCACGACCGTTATCGGAGAAGAATTAAGAAAGCAATCGCTCATCCCTCTTGTCCAGGCCGTCCGCGTAGCTTCCCTCAGCGCTGCCGCTCCGTCGTCACCCGAGTCGCAGGCCTCGCACACCGGCATGCCCGATTCTTAATTAATTCTCACGTGTTTTTTCTTCAAGATGGATGGATGTCGCACGGGCAAGATGACGACCTCTCGTCGTGTCCAGGGCCACGCTGCTGCGGAGTGCTGACATGCAAAGACTTGGCCGGCGTTTCAGAGAAACTGATCCAATCTCCGCCGAAGGGCGTAGCAGGTCACTAGGAATGGTCCGCGAGGCCGTAAAGAGAGCCCGGACAGGATGCGGCGCGCTCGATCCATGCCGAACCCAGCGTGTTAGTTTCTTAAGCTCGAGCTATATATGCGTGGCTAGCGAAGTCACACGGTCCATGAAGATGAAGCAAAACCCCGACGCGTAGGTCGAACACGCGCGGAACGTCAGAGGCCACGGCGGCTCGTGCCGCCGGTGCCGGCGGAGATATGTGCCGTACCAGCTTTGTATATTAGTAACCGGATGCTCCGATCCTTTTTAAGCCTCCATTACGAGATGTCACTGAAACAGATACTCGCGTACAAAGATGATCTAAATCGAGGCAGTTGGCGCCCGAGGAACGCCGTAGATTGTCACATTAGATCAGATCGCGTGGAAATTTTTGTCAGTTTTAGGTGTCTGAACTCGAAAGTATAGGAGGCATGCAAAATTAATTTGATTCATCACGATTTCTACCAATCATGTGGACTACAGACTTCTAAGGCGAAACATAAAAAAAAAGAAAGGGAAACTTATGCTACGCATGTCCACACATATATAACGGATATAGTGATTGTGAGAAAAACCAAGGGAGATATCATGGCACCTTTGGTCTATATCTAGACAAGAGTGATGATTGCAATACAAAATCTCATAGGGAAATGATTGAGATCCTTATGCCAGTTGTAATAAAGAAAAATAGCTACAAATTCGCAATTCGCGTGTGAAAGGAAAGAAGGTATTTCCACTTGTGTCGGTATAGATCAAGTAAATAATTGACGATTCTAAATTCATGTATTTTCAACCAAACCAAAGTCATTCAATAGCCGAATCTATGTTATGGTATTTCCGCATAAAAATAGTCTGTATATATGATCTCCACGTTTCGGCACACGTTAGTTTTGTTATCTTCTTTATCCGAATACATATATAGTTGTTATCATGGAGCGTCATTTTGATTCGAAAATATAAGATATTTGTGCTCCTTTTTTCCAGGCAATATATATGTTCTTTATTGGCCTTTGACTCCCACTTTTTACTACATTTAATAGTAATCTTAAGTGAATTTTTACTATTTAACTGTCATCCGAGCTGATATTATTTGTTAGTCGTCTTACTTCATTACATTACAGACTTATAACCATGAGGTGCAAGCTAGCAACGTTTACACTATTTTCTGGCCAAAACTATTTCTTACACTAATGAGTAGTGACACCGTATTGATCTTCAATGTATTTCCAATGACATAGCAGACTGGTGGTATATATAAATAAAAAGTTAGTTTGTTTGAGCCTGTATTTCATTCATCTTTGGGCATGTTTGGCAGAGCTACATCCCCTCGCACGTTACAACTTCTTGCTGGATCCGTAAATTGATTAAATATTTATTGTTTTAATTGAAAATTTGAAATAGTAGCAGCACAATGGCTCACTCAAACCCTGCGCCCCTGCCATCTATCTAGTCTAGCTCAAAAAAATCTTGTAGCCAGTTAGGGCTGGACGAAATACTCGTGACTCGTTAGCTCGCTCGACTCTAGCTGACTCAGCTCAGCTCGGCTCGGCTCGGTATAATTTACTGATGAGCCGAGCAGCAATTTTTACTCGTTAGTATAACGAGCCGGCTCGCGAGCTTAACGAGCCGAGGCCACCAGCAGATCACTGGCCCAAATGTAGTGTCCCAGTAAGATCAACGGCCTGTCTTGACGCACTAGAATCCTCCTGAGTCGATCCTCACGTATTTTGTTCGGTGGCGGATCCCCAATCCCCGTTCCTACGATGCAAGCGCGGAGGCATCGACGCCAGCCCAGCCTCCTCCCACTGCCCGCTCCCCTCTGTCTCTTCCCTCCGCCCACTCCAGCACTCGACGCTCCCCTCTGGTCCTTCGCTGCTGCGAGCGCCGGGACGGTCGGACACAGGAGCGGCCGCCCGCTGCCGGCCATGGAGGACGAGCTCGAGGAGGCTCCGCCCAACATCAAATCAAAGGAGTAGGCGCCCGCTGCCCGCCCCCTCTGCCCTCCCTCCGCCCGCTCGGCGCTCCCCTCTAGTCCTCCCCTGCTGCAAGTGCTGTAGGCGCAGGGGCGCTCGGCCACAGCCCACAGGAGCCGCCGCCCGCTGCCCGCTGTGGAGGATAAGGATCTCGAGGAGGCTCCGCCCAGCCTTGAACCAAGGAGCAGGCGCGCTCGCAAGGAAGTGGCGAAGAGGACCGTGCCATCCTCGTCGGCGGAGCGGGGCAGCGGTCGAGCATCGCGAGATGGCTCGCGAGCTCGACCGAGCCGGCTTTTCTGCTCGTTTCGTTAACGAGCCGAACCGAGCTAGCTCGTTAGGATAGCGAGCCGGACCGAGCCAAGCCGAGCCGATATCCAACCCTATAGCCAGCAGAAGCAGCCGGCTCCAAATACGTACGTCACGTCGCCAGCGCACGTGGGCCCAGGACATCATCTCCATCGCCCCTTGGTAACCGAATCGTAAGAGCACGCGAGACATTCTCCGGGTCGGGCATGCACGCCTGACGTGGCGACGGCGCGCCTCCGTGACGAGCCCACCGGCCGCGTCCTCTTTTTTTCATCACGGGGTTAGTTGTATGGCGAGCCGTATTGGTTGAGGAGATGCGCGTCCCTATGTATCCGCCGGACCGCCGCTCCTCGTCGCTCTCCTCCCCCTAGCTGCCTCTCCTCGTCGCTACCCGTATGAGTCGTAGTACCCCAGGCAGGCTGCGGGGTTCTATATAAACGCGCGCGCCAAAAGCCCAGCTCATCACACGTCGCCCGCCACACGAAGCAGGCGCAGCCTTAGCTTACCCGAGCCAAGAACCCCTCGCAATGGCGGTGCAGGGCGAGGAGACGGCGGAGAAGCAGGCGGCGGCGGTGCCGGGCGTGGGCATGACGGCGACGACGACGGCGAGGGGCCACCCGCGGCTGCGCGGGTGGCGGCGCGAGAGGTACACGCACGGGATGCACCCGGCGCAGATGGAGGCGCTCCGCGCCATGTGCGGCGCGCTCATCCCCTCGCTGCCCGCGGACGGCGGCCACGGCCGCGGGGACCCGCCCGGCGGCAAGGACCTCGAGCGCTTCTACCGCGCCTCCGCCGCCGCCTCCACCATCCCCGACGAGGTGACCGCCGACCCACCCCCGCGATCGATGATCAAACACGCCTCCGGCGCTCAATATTATAGTCACACTTGCGACTTCTTCCTGCCATCTCATCTGCTCTTGGTTTACTAGCTCCGATCTTCTCGGTTAAAAAAGAAGAAGAAAAAATCATCCTGGTCCAACGCCTCAATTTTTATTCGTTTCCGTCTGCGGTGTCTCGTCAAATTAATCATACCCTCTGACTGAGTGAGAAACATAAACAAAAAAACAGAATTCAGATTCATCTAGCCACGTCGATGTCTGATCGTTAGGTGAGGCGAATTCATCAGCGGCGTGAGTCAGTCAGGCAAGCCCTGCCGTTCTCTGCGTGCGCCGGTCCGTGCTCTGGGCTGCCAATAAAGTATTGTTCGCAGCGTAGGCACACCAAAATATCCTGGATTCGTCCAGGTCTCGGCCTCTCTGGCACTGCTCGCGCGCGCCTTCACGCCGTGTCGCCCCTGAGATTGGCAATGGCAAGAGCTTCCGTCCGGTGCACGGGAAAGTAGCGGTGCACCGGACCTGAGTGATCCTGTCACGGCGTTGAATTGGGGCCAACAACTATTCTGGCATCGACGTTACACCTCTCATCACGTAGTATGATCTGTGTAGTTTTTTCTTATTTTCATGTGAGAAGATGTAAGCACTTTTTTTTACTAAAACTCCGTCGCTCATGCCGTGTCTGGGGCCGGGGAAAAAAGAGATTCATGAAAATTTGGCTAGGAACTTTTCGAATGGAATTTCGCTTGAATTTGAATAGGGAAACAGTTTGAATTTTGCAGGATATAACATGTCGTTCTTTGTTCTTCTTTCTGTTCCGACAACAGGTTGCGGAGCTGATGGTGACGCGGTGCATCCGGGAGGCGGTGGCGCTGGCGCGGGTGGTGCTGTGGGTGCTGAGCACGCGGGTGGGCACGCTGCTGCTGTGCGGCCGCCTGTGCGTCGCCGGCGGCTTCCCCTACGTCCGCAAGTTCGCCGACATGCCGCCGGAGCGCCGGGAGGCGGCGCTGCAGCGGTGGAACCGGGTGCGCTGGCTCTTCCCGCTCCGGATCGCCTTCGCCATCGTCAAGATCCTCTGCCACTACGTCTTCTACGCCATGGTACACCCGCCCGCCCGGAAACTAACACTGACCAAGTGACCAGTCTCCGTCCGCTTCATTGCGTGCACGGTTGCACCTTCTCTTCTCTGACGTGCCATGCCGACCACAGTAAACTGACCCTCCCCCTTTAGGCATCGTTTGGCAGCTTGATAGATCAAAACGATAGAGATTGGGTTTCTGGAGCTTTGATTAGTAATGACCAAATTGCCACTTGTGTCTAAATACAATAGCAAATGTACTAGGTAATTCAATGTAGCGTGACAGAACCGTAAGACTTTTCTAAACTCTGAGTACAACCACAAAGAGATCATGCCCCAGCCACCCTGGCGACGCTGAATTATTCGCTTTTAGTATGATCGGCAACTTGGCAAGCCAAGAACATGAGGATTAGGGAGAATATAGTGCCAGCACGGCATTAAGTGTCACTGCAGAGATCTGAAACAGTGCTTATACTGCAGCCTGCCACTGCTATTTCAGTAGTTGGTGCCAAATTGCCATACTTGCTATCTGTTCAGACTTTAAAGGTTGGATCTTGAAATTAATAGTGCAGCTCTGCGAGAGGCCCCGTCTCTGACCTCTCTGCAGGCTCCGGGCACCCAGTGGGCAGAATTCGCGTACCTTCCCTGTAATTCTAGAGGCAACATCTGTTTGATTTGCTAATTCGGACTCGAACATACTTTCACGCCTACTCCCTCCGTCCCAAAAAAATAAGTCATCCTAGTAATTCTAGGATAAATTAACAAGAAGATAAAATGATCATATTTGCCCCTATTTGTTACTTATATTTAGCACTAATTGATTTTTGCATACACCTACACTTTCCAAATAGGGTAAAATGACTTCTCTTTTGGGATAAATTTTGAATTCTAGAATTACTTGTTTTTTGGACGGAGGGAGTATGCCTGAAACTGAAGTCTCCCTTGCTGTTGGTTTCTGAAGCTAGGAAACGTATCCTGCTAATTAGTTAGTCGTTGATCTTTCATTTTCTGGGTGGTTAATTAGTTAGTCGTTGCAGTTCCAGTCATCGTTGGTTAGTTAGACACAACCGTCAGCATTCAGATTTCAGAAAACCAAACTGTAAAGTCGTGCTCTGACCACTCAATTCAGTTCCGAAAGCTGAAAATGACTGCGCTTATCTGAATGCAACTTGTCTGCAGCAATAGTCGATTCTACCCAGCATCAGCCCACTTGGTCATACGTAGTACACATTTAGCAATTAAGGTGTTATGAGAGAGATAGTAACATAGTACCAGTAATAAGGTGTCCCAGTCCATGAGAAGCGTCAACAAGAATATCAGGTGCTTGTGCCTAACCTGATAGTGCCATATCAAGTAACATAAATGCTACTTGATCATATAACTTTCATCTCCAAGATCGTAAGCAAATAATGTGCCGATGCAAAATGTTGTCTTCTTCAACTCCTCTTAACATGCAGGTGAACGAGAACTCTGAGAATCCGTACTGGAAAGCGATTGGATACAGCGTTCACGAGCCACGTGAGGATCAGGCGGAGGCGGCGCCGTCGCCGTCCCGGCCTCTCGACGTCGGCGTCGTGGAGACCAGGCTGCTGAACGACAACGCGCTGCTCCGGTCGCTCGTGGGCAGGGGCCTCACGGTGAAGCCGGCCGCGTCGGACGCGAACCACCACGTCGTGCAATGCGACGCCGTCATCGTCGGGTCAGGCTGCGGCGGCGGCGTGGCCGCGGCCGTGCTCGCGTCCGCGGGGTACAAGGTGGTCGTCGTCGAGAAGGGCGACTACTTCACCGCCGCGGATTACAGCTCGATCGAGGGCCCGTCCATGGAGCGCCTCTTCTAGCGGGGCGGCATCTTCTGCACGTCCAACGTGACGACGATGATCTTCACGGGGCGCCACGGTCGGCGGCGGCTCGGCGGTGAACTGGTCCGCCAGCATCCGCACGCCGAGGGAGGTGACGCAGGAGTGGGCGCGCGAGCACGGGCTCCCGGTGTTCGCGAGCCCCGGGTACGTGCAGGCCATGGACGCGGTGTACGACCGGCTCTCGGTGACCGACGGGTGCCGGGAGGAAGGGTTCCAGAACAAGGTGGTGCGCCGCGGGTGCGAGGCGCTCGGGCTGTGCGCGGACGCCGTGCCGCGCAACTCGTCGGAGGGGCACTTCTGCGGGAGCTGCAACTTCGGCTGCCCCACCGGCGACAAGCGCGGCACGGACACGACGTGGCTCGTGGACGCCGTCGCGCGCGGCGCGGTCATCCTGACCGGCTGCAAGGCCGAGCACTTCGTATTCGAGAAAAACAGCGGCAGCAGCGGGCGCGGCCGGGGCAAGAAGTGCGTGGGCCTGGTGGCGACGTGCGCGACCGACGGCGTCACCAAGAAGCTGCGCATCGAGGCCAAGGTCTCGATCGCGGCGTGCGGGGCGCTGATGACGCCGCCCCTGCTGCGCAGCAGCGGGCTCAAGAACCGGCACATCGGCCGCAACCTCCACCTCCACCCGGTGTCCATGGCGTGGGGCTACTTCCCGGAGAGCAGGCAGGACCCTCAGCTCATCACCGGCAAGTGCTACGAGGGCGGCATCATCACCAGCATGCACCGCGTCACGGAGCGCACCATCATCGAGACGCCGGCGCTGGGTCCCGGCGCCTTCGCCGCCATGGTCCCCTGGGAGTCCGGCCGCGACATGAAGGAGCGGATGCGCCGGTACTCGCGCACCGCGCACGCGTTCGCGCTGGTCCGCGACCGCGGCGCCGGGTTCGTGGACGGCGAGGGCCGCGTGCGCTTCACCCCGAGCCGCGAGGACGTGGAGGAGCTCCGCCACGGCCTCCGCCGCGCGCTGCGCATCCTGGTGGCCGCGGGCGCCGCCGAGGTCGGCACCCACCGCAGCGACGGGCTGCGGCTGCGGTGCAAGGGCCTCCGCGACGAGGACCTGGAGGCGTTCCTGGACGAGGTGACCATCGAGAAGGGGCCCATGCACTCGAGGGCCGACAAGTGGGCGCTCCACTGCTCGGCGCACCAGATGGGCAGCTGCCGGATGGGGTCCAGCCCCCGCGACGGCGCCGTGGACGGCCGCGGCGAGAGCTGGGAGGCGGAGGGGCTGTACGTGTGCGACGGCAGCGTGCTGCCCACGGCCGTGGGCGTGAACCCCATGATCACCATCCAGTCCATCGCCTACTGCCTCTCCAAGGGCATCGCCGAGACCCTGGCGCAGGGCGAGAAACAGTAGCCTATATATACTCGGGACGTGCCGCAGCATCTATGCGTGTCGTGTGCTTGCTATTCGAGTGTGCAGACTATATTACTCTCCATTTGTGCAAATGGTTCACGATCGGTGGTTTGCTTACACAGCCTAAAATATTAGATCAGCCGGACACAAAAGATTATCCTAATAAAAAAATCACATACAATTGTACTTAAGGCTACTGCAAATGGTTATAGCACATTTGTACTGGATTATATATTGTGTAATTCGAGACAGCATGAACTATACATACTGTGGTCTGATTAGATCAAGCGCGTGCATACGTAACTGACCTTATCAAGACCTTATCAAAACTACTAAAATTGGGCCTAAAACCGGCATTGGGCTGGCAGAATCCACCGAAACCGAGCAGGCCGCGCGCGAGGGGCGCTTCTGCTACCAGTCCGCAGCCACCCGCGCGCGGCTCCTAATATTTGCGAATAAAGCTCTCTCCTACCCGGAAAAAAACGTGCGGGGGGTAGCGGCGCCGTGCCAAACTTTACAAAAACAAACTGCCTCTCCAATGGAAGGGCAATGATACTATGTTGGGCCAGATTCTTTATTTCCTGAGCTCCAAATCAGCCCAACTCGTCCCTCCGCCAAGCGCGCCCGGTCGAGCCGCTGAGGCCGAGGCGCCGAGCGCCGGCAAGGCCGCCAGGCGCCACCTCCGGCGGGCAGCAGAGTCGCAGAGATTTGGCACCGCCGCCTAGGCCGCGACGATTTAGCGAGCAGCGGCTGATTCCGTGATTATTGAATCCAGATTGCCGATCGGGTGACGAGCTGTGGACCGGTTCTAGCATTTCTGATTTACAGGAAGATCGGTTTTATTCCTGTACATCGTGGAGATTTGCATAATGAAGAACAAGTCGGAAATAATTTGATATCCTGGCTCCGCAACTCCCACGCCAAGAAGTTCGGCAGGTCTGGTCGTCGGGTCCAATCTGATGAAACATCCCGATATCTCCCGGCCAAGAAGTCTGTGGAAAAGTGGGGAACCATGCATCATGTGCTTTCAATGGTAAGTACGTACGCGGTGCACGTCCCCATGCTAATGGTATGCGATCTCCCTCGCTCTCAGCAACAGTATCGGTGGTCGGCGCTCCATATATATTGCCGCGAAGAGGCAAGAGAGCAGAACTCCGATCCTCCGCCGTCGCGGTTCGAGATCTCCAGCTATGGCGGCGCAGGAGAAGGCGGCGGCGAGGAGGGGAAGCCCGCTGCTGCGGGGTGGCAAGCGCGAGAGGTACACGCACGGGCTGCGCCCGCCGCAGATGGAGGCGCTCCGGGCCATGTGCGGCGCGGTCATCCCGTCCCTGAGGGGCTCCACGGGGACGACCAGCCCGGCGGCGGCAAGGGCGACGTCGAGCGCTTCTACCGCGCATCCGCCTCTGACGGCGGTCCCCGACGAGGTGAGAGCTGGTATATCTCATGCCGTTTCCGTCCATATATATTCGGTACGTGGATTTCTTTCAAAGGAACACTAGCTAATTACTTCCTCCATTCGAAGTTACATATATAATACATACAAGACGTATTCCGTTTCATTATATTTGATAAAAAATTGACCAGCAGCTATACTCTGCTAACATTTACTCATGAATTAAAAATGTATATCCATAAGAATTTGTTTTTGAACATGACAACATCAACTTTGTGACGACACAAAAATTATATATTGATAGAGTAATTGTGTCGGTCAAAATCTCGTCTTCTTAACCAAACAAAATATGCGTTGTAATTTCAGACGAAGGGGATAAATAGCTCGTAGGGCAGGACAAGATAATTGCAACGTCTTGGTATGGGACTATCGCTCACTGTCCAAGCATTCTTCATGACGGTGGTGCCATGGACAGCACGGCCAAACGTGTCCACCAGGCACCAGCAGCAGTGCGGCATCGAGCTAGATGAAGCAATGGCATGGAGGATAAAAGCACGATTATTAGGTTCTGATTGGACCCTAGTTTAAACGGAAAACCCTCAACCTCAAGTTTTGGTTTGTGAGTCAAACGTTTTTAATTTTTGACTATACTAAACAGCAAGAAAATCATAAAATTTGCACCATAAAAATGATGCCAACAAGTTCATTGTGAAATCAACTATGGTTAAATATAAAAAATGACATAGCAATTATTTTATTAATTCCATGTTCATGGTAATAATGACTTAGAGCACCCATGTGGTTTTCAAAGTTGATAATTCCATATGTCCATGTGCAAGTCAAAACCTTTTTTCTCATGAAAAACGCTAGTGGATTGAAATATTGTGCACAACTTCCATTTTTTATGAGAACGAGGCCACGATATTTTAATATGAATAGCTTCACCTAATGACAATAAATAGCTTATACTAGTACTATTTCCCGGCTAATTCCTCTCCCTCTGATAATAATAAAAGTTAAAGTTACCAACGATGAGCTAGGCGCGCCCCATGCGCCCCCCCCCCCCCCCCCCCCCCCCCCTCCCATCTCGCTAGTTCCATCGCGTTCAGGCGCGATGGCTGGCGGATCGGGCCGGCTGTCGCAGACAGCGCGTGCGAGCAAACTACTAGCAGAGGGGCCGCCATCATGTTGGTGGCCTCGCTCGCGGCTGCTGCGCGGGTCCCCGGATCACGGCCCGTTTGCCGCCGCCGGTTGCGGGGAGCAACAAGACACCCTACCCGGGCCCTCGCCTCGATCGCAATATAATCCTCCGGCCGCGGCAACCGATCTCCCAGCAGTAAACCTCTCACGCCGCGCCCGCCGATCGAACCCAACTCGATCCGAGTCCGAGTGGACGCTGGGCAGGCAGCACCTACCCTACCGCCGCGCGTACCCTCTCGTACTGGTGCACCGTTGGCGGCTGTCCCCCGCCCACGCCGGCGGCGGGCCGGCAGTCCGGTGCCAGTCTGCATGCCAGACCAACCAGTGGCCGGTTCAGTCCGATCACACATGTCCCCGGCGTACTATAGGTTTCCGAGCAGTCTACAGCAGTATGGGAGGGGCGTGGTCGGTGTGGTAGCCATAAGCCATGCCTGTGCTCATCTACTACGGAACAACCGCCAAAGCGTCCCATGCCGATGGCATGCGATTCAGAATTAAGCCCCCCTGCTTGCTTATCCTAAAATTACGTTTTTTTCCCGTGGTTATTAAGGCGTCTGCCCGTACGTCGCTGCCGTGGCTTAATTGTATCAGTGACACGTATCGACGGCATCGTCCCAACAACTCTCTGTCTCTCGATCTGTCACGGCAACAGGAGATCTCTCTCTCTCCCTCTCTCTCTCTCTCTCTGAAATTAGACCAGGAGCTCTCTCTATATAGACGCATGCCGCGCGCGGCACCACACACACACACGACTCGCAGCAGATACGTACGCCATCACACACACCGCCGCAAGCGAAGGCAGGAGCGAGAGATTAAACTCCGTGCGCTGCAAGCACACACGGCCGGCCGCTGCTCGATCACCAGTCATGGCGACGCAGAAGAAGGCGGCGGCGGCTGGGAGGAGGAGGGGGAGCCCGATGCTGCGGAGGTGCAAGCGCGAGGCGTACACGCACGGGCTGCGCCCGCCGCAGATGGAGGCGCTCCGGGCCATGTGCGGCGCGATCATCCCGTCCCTGCCCGCCGAGGGGCTCCTCCGCGGCGGCGCCGACCAGCCCGGCCTCGAGCGGTTCTACCGCGCATCCGCCGCCGACGGCGCCATCCCCGACGAGGTGAGATAGCTATCGTCATATATATGTATGGTTCTTTCCACGGAGTATAATAATAATATACCGGCGTACTGTCCGTCATGGACAGCACATGCAGCACCGGTCGTCGGCATGCAGCACCTGCTCGATCGGGGGTACAGTAGTTCAAAGTAGTAGCACGAACAGTGTATAAAGCAACTGTATGTGTGAACCTTTCTTACAATCCTCTGGAATCTTTCGTGTGCAGAGGTAGTGGGACTGAGATCTACAGGAACCCCTTATCCTCAACTCCGTTATAAAAGAACTCGATGCTTGACTGTCCCTCGCGGCGCTTAGTATAACTACATCTGTTTTCTTGTTTTTTTTCTAATAAAAAGAGAAAGGTAGTGTTTATACATCGAACTGCGTCTATCGTGTCGTGTCGCTATAAAGGACGGGCCTTCGGAACAGTAACGAATTGTTTGGTGGCCAGCGAGTCGCTGAAGTCTGATCGATCTAGACAACACACCTTCGATCGATCGCTTTAATTAAAGTCTAGATAGCTACAGTACACTAGCCAATTTCACCTTCATGCATGGTAATTAATTACGGTGACATGTCTGATTCTCGGTCGGTACTTCAATTCCACGTGCAAGTCAAAACAGGTGTTATCTTTTTTTTTTGAAATATCGCTAGCGTGGAGTTACTTCCTCCGTTCCAAAATGTATATCGTTTTGATAAATTTAGACATATAATTTTTGCTATGTATCTCAAAGATATGGTGTTTATCTAGATTCATAATAAAAGATGAAGATATGTATTTAGATTTGCCAAAACGAATTAACTACAATTTGAAACGGAGTGGGTACTACTTTAATTAGTGCAAGTATATAAACAGACTAAACATGTGAATTTGTTAGGATTTCACACAATGCTAATAGATGCATAGTTACGGTGTTTCCCTAATTTACTTACTTTTGATAAAAGGTCGCGGAGATGGCCACCCGGTGCGTATGGGAGGCTATGTTGTTGATGAGAGTTGTCCTCTGGATCCTAAGCACCAAGGTGGGCACATTGGCGCTATGTGGCTGGTTGTGCATCTCCGGCAGGTTCCCTTACGTCTACAAGTTCGCCGACATGCCGGTGGAGCGGCGAGAGGAAGTGCTGAAGCAGTGGAACAAGGCTCGGTGGCTGTTCCCCCTCAAGGTCACCTTCGTCATCATCAAGATCCTCTCCCACTACGCATTCTACACAATGGTGCGTACACTCAACTGAAGTCTAAAGCTATGCATGCATAACAGTTCATGGGAATGTTTGGAATATAGGAAATCGTAGTTTTGCATTAACTTGAGAAACAGTCAAGTCTCTGTATACATGCAGATATCCCAAATAGAGGCTATGTTCTTGAATGGTTCAGATTGCCTGGATTTCATGTAGGCGGGCGATGATAACTCTAATCTCGGTACACATGCATGGTGTGGCATGCCGTGTTAGTTAACATATACATAGCTAGTCACATTAAAAGTGTGACGACAATAACGGCTGGAAACAGTTCTGCCATCTCCTCTTGCTTTTTGGCAACTTAATTATTTGAGTTTCTAACACATGGGGTGAAGGGAAAGAAAAATCCATACATATATGAATCGTATATATACTCATATGACACTAGTTAAAATAAGATCCGTTAATAAACTACACCATAAAAATATATGCTACCACAAAAAAATACTCCATTGCCAAGACTGGGAACGAACCGTCATTGCTGTTAAACTGTCATGATTTCTAGAGTACACTTTATGCTTGGACGTCGCGGGGCGGTTGGAGCCTGGGAGGTAGCCGCATTCAATTCATTTTTGATTTGCTGCGTGCTACAGGTTCCAGAATAAATCAAAATATATATATTATATTTCAGGATGGAGGAAGTATTTCTATCGCCAAAGGCAAGTTGCCAAGTGGAAATCAAATTGTTCTGAGTTTGATCAAATTTATAGAAACTAGTAGTGATATTTTAAATGTCAAATGAGAATAATTAGATCTATTATAAAATATATTTTTATAATTTACTTATTGATGTGTGAGATATGTTAATATTCTTCTCTATAAATTTGATTAAACTTAGACTACTTTAACTTAGGATAATTTAAAATATTTTATATTTTAAGATAGATGGAGTATTTTTTTTAACTTGGAAAGTATAACTTTTGTCCTAGTATACGTCGACTAGCTAGGTACGAGGGGTGCCGCACTTCGGAGAAATGGCAAGACGATCGAGTTTATTATTTGTTGGGAAGTCGCTAAGAAGCAGCCATACGCCCTGTCATAATATTCGGTGTGTCACCCATTCGATGATGGTTGGAGTGACGATGGGCGTGTAGGGGACGACAGTACTTCGTGCGCGCATGCTGCAGCCACTGTTTGGGTAGTTGGACATGGCACCCACAGTTCTTGGGGCGGTCAGTGTTTGCGATATGATCTGATATAGCTGTATATCAATAAGTCCATACAAATGTAAATATCTCTGGTGTCGTTTGGTTCTCACTTTTTGAGCCGTAATCTGATTACGGAGCCAACTGATACCGTTAAACGTGTTTGTATCGAAGTAGCCCTGTATCGCTTACCCCGATCATTTAGACCCGCTCCCAAGGCCCAAGCTATATGCTGTTTTGTAGACCAAGTCCCACTCTACTTTGCTAATAATACATTCAACCAATCATCCATCTAGCCTCGTTTCGAAAAAGGAAAAAAAAACAATCCATCTAGCCTAATAAACGCTCCGGTGTGGACTCTTTCAAGTAGTACGAATCTACGATAGGGGCTAGTTTGTGCGTGGTCCCTTTTACTTGTTTTTTAAGTTAGTGGAAAAAGGCAATTGTTAAATTCAAGTGACGATGTACAGAAAATCAAATTAATTCTAACACAAATTTGTTTATCATCTAACCGTTTTATATCTATATAGATCTTGAATTGTCTTGTACGTAGCTACTTGGCTACATGGGTCATTTGAAAACAAATAAGATCTCTCCTCTCCCGACCGACATGGTTCTCCAAAAAAAAATCTAGAGCACTAGAACCAATGAGGTTATCAATGCGGATGAGCCTCCTCTGCAGTATTGCAAAGGGGCTTATCCCATTGATGTATGGGCTCTAGTGCGGTCGGATCCACACGTTGGTGAGAGCGAGTTCCGTTGCAGTACTGCAGAGGAACGTTTTCTATCAATATACCACAACATCAGCTGCGGCATGGAAGGATGATAAATTTCTCCGCATTGGCTGTTAATTAAGAGTGCAGCGCTATCGGTGTAAAGTTCAGGAACGGAAGGTTGATATATAGACTTGTTGTCCAATTCAAAATTTTTATCATTTTAGCTGAAGACATAGAGTATACAAATTCACATGTATTCTCTTCAAGTTGCCAATTGTATCATATATATCTTGACAATTTTCAGATTCTTAGCCACTTATTGACGTCATAGTTTGACTCCACCATCTAAAGCATTTTCTATTATCTATGTGTGTTCCTGCCGCACTGCCTATTTGGTTAATAATTTAATACCAAACTGTTCAAGTGTCTCGTCCTGCCAATCCATGGCTTTATCAAATCTATGGCCTTATTTTTAAATTTCTCAACCAATTAAACAAAATGCATCTTTGCCTCCCTCCACAAATGTAATGATTTATGAGTTTGTTCTAAGTCAAACTATTATATATTTGACCAAAATTATAGAAGTGAACAATAATATTTATAACATCAAATGAATATCATTATATCCATTATAAAATATACTTGTATGTTTTACTTATTTTATATGATAAATGTTAATACTCCTCTCTCTAATCTTTACACTTAGAATAGTTTGACTTAAGAAAACTCAGAAATTCTTATATTCATAGACAAGTACTACCGCCGTGATATATGGGTGGCTAGGTTACGTCGCCTGCCTTGTCGATTAAATATTGCAAGGCACAAGGTGTTTGGAAAATGGCCAGAGTATTCAGTGTACTCGACAAAAAGTGACACCACAACTTTTGCGCATGACTATAGTGGCAGATCCATAATTCAAACCTTGTGGGACCGACATGCATGACTAAACCACAAGGACATCTCCAATTAGGCAAGTCGGCTAGCTATAAGGTTAATCACGTTACACGTCACCATTGATCGTACATTTGAACGTCATTTAATGGATTGAGATAGAACGTGGCACGGTCTCTTTCAAGAGCTGGAGCTAGTCTATAACAGAAAACGGGGCAATTATCTACATTGTCCAACTCTTTGCAGGCAATAACAACAATACTTAGATACTCTCTAGAGAAGTAAATTTTAGTGTACGCTCTAGCTAATACATAGATTTCGATTAATATTACAATGCATATATATATATATAATCTTTAAAATTAATTTGGTTATATTACTAGAAATTGGAATAGCGCATGATGTTGATTCATAGACGTTTTGCAAAGATGCGACATTGGATTAATAATGATGTCATCGGCAATATGTGGCTATCATTTTCCCCACGTGCAGGTAAACGAGGACTCGGACAACCCTTCCTGGAAAGCAATAGGGTACAGCGTGCCAGACATCGACAGGCCACAGGAAGACCGGACGGAAGCAGCAGCACCGTCGCCGTCGCCGCGCCCACTGGACAGCGGCGTGGTGGAGGCCAGATCCCTGAACGACGCGACGCTGCTCAGGTCACTCACGGACAAAGGACTGGAGGTGAAAGTGGACGTGTCGGGCGCGCACCACACGGTGCGATGCGACGTCGTCATCGTCGGCTCAGGCTGCGGGGGCGGCGTGGCCGCCGCCGTGCTCGCCGCAGCGGGGCATAAGGTCGTCGTCGTTGAGAAGGGGGACTACTTCACAGCCGGGGATTACAGCTCCATCGAGGGCCCCTCCATGGAGCGCCTCTACGAGAAGGGAGGCATCTTCTGCACGTCCAACGCGTCGACCATCATGTTCACGGGCGCGACGGTCGGCGGCGGCTCCGCGATCAACTGGTCGGCGAGCATCCGCACGCCGGAGTGGGTCACGCGGGAGTGGGCTGGCGAGCACGGGCTCCCCCTGTTCGGGAGGCCGGAGTACGCGCACGCCATGGACGCTGTCTGCGCCCGGCTCGCGGTGACCGGCGGGTGCCGCGAGGAGGGATTCCAGAACAAGGTGCTCCGCGGCGGCTGCAAGGCGCTCGGGCTGCGCGCCGACGCCGTGCCGCGCAACTCGCCGGAGGACCATTTCTGCGGCAGCTGCCACCTCGGCTGCCCCACCGGCGAGAAGCGCGGCACCGACACGACGTGGCTCGTCGACGCGGTGGCGCGCGGCGCGGTCGTACTGACGGGGTGCGAGGCCGAGTGCTTCATCCTCGAGAGCATCCCCAGCAAGAGCGGCCGGAGCAGGAAGTGCGTGGGCCTGGTGGCGACGTGCCTGGGCGACGGCGTCACCAGGAAGCTGCGCATCGAGGCCAGGGTTTCCATCGCGGCGTGCGGCGCGCTCATGACGCCGCCTCTTCTCCGCAGCAGCGGGCTCAAGAACAGGCACATCGGCCGCAACCTCCACCTCCACCCGGTGTCCATGGCGTGGGGGTACTTCCCCGAGGACAAGCAGCAGGAGCCGCGGCCGCTCACCGGCACGTGCTACGAGGGCGGCATCATCACCACCATGCACCGCGTCACCGCCCGCACCATCGTGCAGGCGCCGGCGCTGGGGCCGGGGTGCATGGCGTCGCTGATCCCCTGGGAGTCGGGCCGTGACATGAAGGACCGGATGCGCCGGTACGCGCGCACCGCGCACGCCTTCGCGCTGGTGCGCGACCGCGGCGCGGGGACCGTCGGCGGCGTGGGCCGCGTGCGCTACACCCCGGGGCGGGAGGACGTGGAGGAGCTCCGCGGCGGCCTGCGCCGCGCGCTGCGCATCCTGGTGGCGGCCGGCGCGGCCGAGGTCGGCACCCACCGCAGCGACGGGCTCCGGCTGCGGTGCGGCGGCCTCCGCGACGAGGACCTGGAGGCGTTCCTGGCCGAGGTGACCGTCGCTCCCGGGCCCATGCTCCCGGGCCCGGACAAGTGGGCGCTCCTGGCGTCGGCGCACCAGATGGGCAGCTGCCGGATGGGCGCGAGCCCCCGGGACGGCGCCGTGGACGGGCGCGGCGAGAGCTGGGAGGCGGAGGGGCTGTACGTGTGCGACGGCAGCGTGCTGCCCACGGCGGTGGGCGTGAACCCCATGATCACCATCCAGTCCACCGCGTACTGCGTCTCCAAGGGCATCGCCGAGACCCTGGCGGCGGCGCGCGTCAGGAAACCGTAGCCTGCTTGAGACCGGTGGTGGCTCGTGTGCTTGCCGAGAACGGTGCTCGTGTAGTCGATCTTGTGTGCGTGTTGCATGTGGCGTGCCGTCTGCGGTGGTGCGCGCTGCGGATACGTCGTCATCTTTGCAACTGGCATAAATAAATAAAAAATCTTAAAAGGTCTGTTAGCTTGTAATTGTATCGTGTCAATGTTTTTATCTTTAAGGACGACACAAGCAGATCTTCTCTTTTTTGAAACTAAAATCTCCTTTTTTTCTGCAGCCGGATTCAAAGGGTTGGCATGCATGTACATAGCAACCTTTGTGGGTACAATGCGCAGGAGCGCTCCGAATCGCGTAGTGATCTCTTACGATTGGTCTCTTCGAGTTGAGATGGTTAGGGGAGGCGTGGCCGCGTGAAGCTGTTCATGCCGGCCAGACGAGGGGTCGCCCCGGCCCGCCCGACCGCGCCGCACGGTTGGACGCGCGCGGCACCGAGCGAGCTGCACGCGAGGGCCGGTGATCGGATCCCGCTGCGTGCCCATGGCACGCGGATCGCGGAGCGCCAGCGCGGCTCTTGGCTTGGCTGCGAACCACCGCGCCATGCTGATTTGCCGGGGGCGTCTACTTATCGCCTTCTGCGAACTAAACGGGGATCTATCGCAGAAGGCCGCTCCCTCGGGCGTGGCCGCGCGCAGAAGCTAGTGGGCCAACTGGAGGCCCATTACTTCGTTGCCAAAGCTGGAGAGACGAGAGCTGAAATGAACTCGTGCAACGGATTTGTAATTGTTCCGAAATTTTTTTAGGCATTTCGAAATGTCGAAAATAATTCAGAATGTTTCGAGTTCTCAAATTTTCTAGTTTTTCGAAACATTTGTAATTGTTCAGAAAGGTTTTCAAACATTTCGAAATGTTGAAAACAATTCAGAATGTTCCGAATTTTCAAATTTTCTAATGTTCTGAAAATTTTCGAAATATTGAAAACAATTTAGAATGTTCCGAATTTTCAAATTTCCTAGTGCTCTGAAAATATTTCGAAATATTGAAAACAATTCAAAATATTTCGAACTTTTAAATTTCCTAATGTTTCGGAAACAATTCGAGATGTTGAAAAACAATTCAGAATGTTCCGAATTTCAAGTTTTCTAGTGTTCTGGAAACATTTCAAAATGTTGAAAATAATTCAAAATAGACGGGCGCTGGCCTGATGTTCGCGGCACAGAAACGTATACAACAAACACCCTATTACAGGCGCTCGCCTGATGCCGGCCAATGAAATAAAAGAAACAAGAAAGGGGGCAGTACATCATGGTGGGCCGTGCAAATGTATGATTGGGCTTTGCGTCTGCGGCTTGTGCGACACCTTGCATCCCAATAGCATGCGCGACGAATAGATTTTCCCGATGCTAATTACTACCTACTACTCGAGTAAAATTCAAATACGTGCGTCAGTCGATTTTTTCTGGTCCATCATCCTTTGATCGGCCTTGTGCAGACCAGTTTTTGTTCCTCTCTTTTGCGTGGAGGATAAGGCCAGCCGCCAGCCGCCAGCCCAACTATTTTTAGCTGCCGCTTAGCCTTTTCATCATGTGGATTTTGTACGGTCCAGTCATGCCAAAAAAAAAAATGGTCCGTTGAGTGCCCCCATCAAACTATTTCTTCTCGCCTCTACTCCACATGACACTTAGGTATTCCTTATATGTACACTTCTTTTTACTTGTTGTATTGTAAAATGTTTGTCTATATGATGTAACGTAACGTGATCTCTTTCTAATTTACTGTATTATATCTATGGTAATTTTACTCTAATCAAGTTAATAGAAGAATTTGTATTGTTTTGTATGTCCAAAGTATGTATGAGGTGAAATGTATTATCTAATGTTGCATAAAATTTTTGTATTGTTAAGATCAAATTAGAGGGTGCAATCCCTTTTCCTCGTATCAAATCAATCCTGTGTTCTAGCAATAATTTAATACTAACATTTTCTTGTAATCTATTTTTCCAATGGGTTTGTTTCCTCTTTCAGTTTTTATTGACATGGGGATCTGCCTTTTATCTAGATGATTATGCTGCTTGTTTTAGTCAAGTTTAACATTAAAGTTGCCTATGTACCATGATGTCATTTATTTTGATCAAATCAAACTAATGAAAAAATTGTAACGTTTCGTACGTTCAATTTTTTTTTGAAATATAATATAGACATAAACACTCACATACATATTATTTCTACTTATTATTATTATTATTATATATATAAATAAACGTATATATATGAACACACATCCACCCCTATGAATACAATGCATAACCCTATCCATATGATCACGTTTAAGAGTTTGAGCCGGGATATCTTGAGTTAATTAGTCACCAAAGGCACCACGTGATGGAGCGGCTCATAGCCTAGCAGCGAAATAATAGATCCATTAATTCTTGGAATGAATCTTGAAAAGTGAGGACACTCATGCTTCCAGGACTAAGATCTAGAAGCGCAGGTGACAGCAAGGAACCTTGCTAGTTGAGCTCCGCTTAAATCGTAAGTCCAATGCAAGTTATTTTCAAATTTTATCACGTTCCTCTCATGGTCTTTTGTAATCAATTGCAAGAAACACTTCTGCTGTGTGCACGACCGATCTGTTTTATCGTAGGAGTGGAATTTTTTTTCACTGACTTGTAGCCAAATTTCTAACCAATTCCTACCCGGAAGATCAGTTGGCAAATTGGGTGATTTTTTATCCCAGCATCACTCAATTACAGTCAAAGCTACGTGGCCAGGTTGTATTGGCTTAAAAATTGAGTGATAGCGTTACGTTTTTACTCGATTACCAAGTAGTCATTCCCTTTCCCGATTTGCCTCGTCGGCAGGTGGATGAGGACGCAGAGCCCCTACGACGTAGGAGCTCTGTACCGAGGCACCGAGCAGGACCGGCCCGTCTGCGCACTGTACATACTACAGAAGCATGGGCCGTGTGAACCGGGCAGGGGCAGACGTTGCTCTGTTCGGCGCTTGGTGAACTGCACAGTACTCCAACCAAAGTCATCTGCATCTCAAAAGGGATGCTCACTTGTGCAAAGACAGTGAAGAGTCATCGTCCATGGTGACCAGGAGCAGGAAGATGGAACTTCAAGGAGTGACGGAAATCTCTCAGCGCAAACGAGCTGGAACAAAAGTTTTGCCACGATCATGGCTGAGTCGTGGAGCACCGGCCGTCTGCTTCAACAGATAAAAAATTCGCGTTATTACAAAGGGTAAACATGAAGACGCCCTTCCCAGGAAACTGTCTTTTACATTTTGCTACTAGGGCAAATTGTTGCCGGGCGAAGGGACAACATCACAGGAGGTTACCATTTACCAGCAACCCAACTCTTTTTTTTTTTGGGACAGGAAGGGAACATCGCTGGTTTGCTGCGACCTTCAGTAAGCTTACCAGCGGCCCAGGCAGTGGCACCCTCGCGGCGCGGCTGATCAGTCGACGGGGAGCGCAGGTGCAACGGAGTCCAGTCAGCGGCGGCGACGCCGACGGCACGGTGTCGCGGAGCCAGCACACTAGCACAGTATTTTGCTCTCGCTTTCTTCGCCCTGTTGTCCCTCACTCCTGGATCCTTTGGGCTTATTTCTGGGCCGATGGACCAACGTGGGCTTGGACACTCGGCAGGATTTCGGCCCCCTTATCTTCTTGTGTCTGTTTTTTGGAAGAGGTAAGTTTGTTTGTTCGGCATTGAAAGTGCATTTGGGCAGCTAAATGAGTTTTGTTGTTGACGACATGCATAATTAAGGAGCTATTGAGACTATCGAATTTTGATAAGGATGAAAATGGACGGAAAAGTTTCCGTTCCGTCCCGCCCGTATTTCTATATTTATTACGTCTGTTTTCGTATTTGCGGAAAAATATGGAAATGGGACAGGAAGCGGGAAGGGGTTTATCCCGCCCGTATTTGCGAGGTCCCGTTTTTATCCGGGATGGTCCCGTATTCGTCCCGTATTTATAAAATCCGGAAAAAATTTAATAGGCGCACCATATATGCTCTCTTATTTCTCAACGTCAATCGGTGCACTTCACGATTTAATCATAGGGAACATGAAAGCTTAATCATATCTTTAAGTAATAGCTTGCATAAAAGAGTGTGTAGTGTTATATTCATGCGAGGTGAATCATAATTAAATAATAATATATTCCAGTAAGTTTCCCGCTTCCCGCCCGTTTTCGTAACCCTCATAATTAAATAGCTTGTGGTATCGCAAAGGCTCCACTTTCGATCTACTTGGCTATTCCGATTCGGATTATGCCGGTTGCAAAGTAAATAGAAAGAGTACAATGGGTACTTGCCAATTCCTTCGTCGGTCCCTAGTATCTTAGAGTTCTAAGAAATAGAATTCGGTTGCTTTATCCACCGCGGAAGCGGAGTATGTTGCCGTGGGGTGCATGTTGTGCCCAACTTTTATGGATGAAGCACACGTTGAGTGACTTCGGTTGTGAGTTTAGTAAGATTCCGTTCTTGTGTGACAATGAGAGCGCCGTCAAGCTAGCAAATAATCCGGTGCAACACTCCCGAACAAAGCACATAGATATAAGACATCATTTCTTACGGGATCATGAGTCTAAGGGAGATATTGCTTTACGTCATGTGAGCACCGTACGACAACTTGCCAATATCTTCACTAAGCCTCTAGATGAGCAAATAATTTGTGCTCTGAGAAGTAAGCTAAATATCTTAGATTTTTGTAACTTGGCTTGACTTGTTGCACATACTTGATTGTTGCCTAGATAGGAAAAATGATTTTTTTTGTGTTGAGTTCTTCAAAATATTTGGATTTTGATCCTTGGATTGAAACTTGATACTTATGATCATTGTTATATATTTTTGATTGTGCCTGATCATCAAGTGTCAAGTTGTCGCATACTTCAAGCCAATTCTCTCAAAATCTTCAAATTCTCTCTATATCAAAATCTATCTTTTTTGGAGAAATCAAGCTCTCATCGGAACTTCCGACACGAGGTCGGAACTTCCGACAACCATCGGAAGTCTCATGCTCCTTTCGACAAAGGGTCCTCGGGAGACAATCTTTACTTTATCGAAACTTTCTATTTTCCATTGGAATTTCCGATAATTCACTTCACTATATATACCCGTTGGATAGTTCACTTCAAACCCTAACTTCATATCCTTCTCTCCCACCGATGCCTCCACTCTCTTCCTCTCAATCCCTTGAGGGGAACTCAAGATTTGACCGTGGGGTTTCGTTGTCGTGAGGCTCTTTGGATTCCCCAAGCCGCAAAACTTCCGATTCCATCTTTCTCCTCCTCCTGTCTTCTACAACCCTTGGGAGGGGATGCGCGACCCATCTATGTTGTTTGGTGCTTCTCAATATGGTGAAGATTTTGAAGAAGACTTGGGTGGGCGTGAGGAGTCGGATGAAGAAGAAGAAGAAGAAGAAGAAGAAGACGTTACCGCTGCCAACACTTCGACCGAACCGGAAGACAACGATAATGATGATGATAAGTTATGGATATGGAAGGGCCTCTCCTTTTTGGTGCTTGATGCCAAAGGGGGAGTGAGCTCACCATAGGCTTTGGTGGCGCTTGATCTTTCTATCTATCATGGCTTGTGAACCTTGAATTTTTATGGCTTGTGGACATTAAGACAATTAATATGTATTTGTGTTATGTGTGGTGTGTCAAGTGAGACTTTAAGTTTGTAAGACTTATTCATGGCTTGTTATGTTAGTGTGATCTTAGAACTTAATGTTTGTGATGATCATGACTTGGTGTAATGCTTATTCCACTTTGTTGTTGTGATATATCTTGTCATATGCATCACGTTTGATTATTATCACACTTTGCACCCCACGGATTCAATGATATAGGGGGAGCTCTCTTAATTTGTGCAAGTGGCATTTGAGGCCATTTTTGATTTCATTATGAAAAATGCACATATTAAGGGGGAGCTCAATTATATGATTGGTTCAAAACCGATTTATGATTTTATTTGTGAGCCTTAATTGTGTTGTCATCAATCAAGAAAAATGGGAGATTGAAAGTGCATTTGGCCCCCTAAGTGGGTTTTGGTGTTGATGACATGCATAATTAAGGAGCTAATGAGACTATCGAGTTTTGAACATGTTATGATGCAATGAAATGAAATATACACGTAAAAAGATGCCAAATTGCTTAATGGACGATGTTGAAGCTCAAAGAAGAGATTTATTTAATTTCTATTTTGAATTTGAGTATAAGGAACACTGTACTATTAAGAGGGATGCGAAAAAGTGTTCTGAAAATGCTAAAGTGGCTAGTTGAAAAGCCAAAAATAAAGGAGAGACTCAATTTTTTCATAGAAGCCTTACACCAGCAAAAATCAGCTGGGTCGGACTAGGGGTCCTCGGCCAAAAATATTGTTTGGGTCGGAAGTTCCGACCCCGGGTCCTTGCATAGATTTGAGCTAGGGCTTGGGTCAGAAAAAGATTGAGCCAATCCCTCCAAGAGGCAATCCTTGCATAGATTTGAGCTAGGGCTTTGGTGAGAAATAGTTTGAGGTGTGAGACTTGAGCCCTTATAGCAAGAGTGCAGCCCTCTTCATCCCTTGAGCACTTGAAGCATCTCCAAGCATCGGTTCGCGTTTGTTACTTTTGAAGCTTGCTTCTAGACGGTTCGGCGTTGCCCGTGTAGCGCTCTCTCGTGTCTGTGCGTCCCGGGAAGTTTGTATTGCCCAATCTTTTGTGGATTTGATAGTAAGTGACTCAATCCTCCTTTGTGGTTGATTGAGTGAGGAAAGGGTTAGAGAAGACCTGGCTCTTTGTGAGCTCCTCAACGGAGACATAGCTTTCTTAGTAGAAGTGAACTTGGAATAAAATCGCTTGTCTCTTGTTCATATCGTTGACCTAGACCTTATTTTGTCCCGATCTACGTATTCTTGTTGTTGAGCTTGCTAGGGTTGGTTGCAGAAGGTTCCTAGCATCAGTACGCAACTTTAGATTCAACCAGGTTTTGCAGTTTCGATTTAATTTTTGAATTTTGTTGAAAATCCTTTGTGTTGTCAGAAGTTCCAACCAGGCATCGGAAGTTCCGACAGATTTAACTGCTGTGAAGAATTTTCAGGTTTTACAGGTATGCCTATTCACCCCCCTCTTGGCATCACCAAGATCCTTTCAGACATTTTACTATTCATTCATAGGTACACGAGGATTAATTCAGTTTCTCCAATCTAGTAGTTTTTTTGAAACAATCTAGTAGTTTAGAGCATCTACAAGAGTATTTCTAAATCTCACTCTCTAAATTATTATTTAGAGATTGCATAAAAATTATTTTCTATATCTTTTTATTTTTCAACAACTTTTCTATATCTTGTGTGCACTCTGGAAAGCTATTTTCTTTTCCATATTTGAATAGCGAGAAATCCGGAATAGAGAGTAGATATGTTTGAATAACTAAATAGATAACTTGTTGGAAGATACTTTTTTAATTAAAATATCTAAAACTAGCAATTAGAAAGAATTTAGAGAGTCTCTTGGAGTTGCTTAGGTTCAATTTAGTAGCACGCCAAATCAAATCAGCCTCTAGAGCATCTTCAACAGTTTCCCAATAAACATCTCCTATTAAGATAGTATTGAGACATCCTAATACCACTTTTCATAGGTTCTTGGGAGAGATGCTTCTCCAGTAACCTCATCCCAATACAACTGTTGACGCCGGATTTTGACACGTGTTGAATCGGCGTCAGGAAAGGAAGAGACTGGCCGATGCGGCAGATTTAAAGGCTACAGTTGGGAATCAGCCAATTGAGGCTACAGTTAGGGATCGGCCGATTGGCGATGCAGCTTGCGCCAACAGATAAGGGATGAAGCCAATGGAATCCCAACAGAGGTTCCCAGTCAAAGATGACCTTACGTTAGTCAAAGAATGACACCGACTCGGTCGTGAAGCAATGCAAAGAGTCCGGATTGGACTAGGAGATGGCGGCAGAAGATTCTGCGGGAGCCCGTTTCCTTTAGAAAAATATTATAGATATAGTAGTTTTCTATTTAAATCAAGTTTGTAACGGATCGTAATAGATCAGGAATCTTAGTCCTAGGGTATAAATAGGAGCAGTCAGGGTTTTGTAGAAGATATACATCAATCAACAAAAACAATCTACTTTTTCATCGTACTTTACTTTCAAGTCGGCGACTTCGCCAATACTTATTTTTCTTTCACGAGTTCGTACGGATTGGCAGGGCTGCATCGACACGATCTCCGGCCAATTGGTAGGTTCGGCTTATCGAATAACATCTAAGCTTTAACTTCGGGCGCATCGCCGTTGTTTCGTTTAGATTTATTCACTAGTTATCGATATTTACCAGAATTATAGGTTTTACCTATTGTTCTAGTTTTATCACCAATTATCCAGCTTGAGATCGAACTATCGGCTTTATCATTACTTTCCCTTGTTCATTATCATACAACCGATTAGATCTATTTCAAGTGTTGCATCCGTAGCGATTGTTTAAGTTACTCCAGTAGTTTTCTTTGCAATCGTCACGTGATTATAGGCTAATCTATAGCTGATCATCTTCATAGCAAATCGGCCGATTCGCTGATACGCTTTTCGGGACAGATCGGAACTTTAGCCGATCGTGTGACAACCCTGGTAAAAATTTCATTTCTAAAATCAGTATCATTAGCCTAACCCTATGCTTAAACCAACTAATAAAAGGGTGGAAAGAATTAGAACGAGTTCAGTTGGAATTCAAAATTTAATTTGTGCACATTTGGTTACTTTTGAACTTTTAAATTTAACTTTCAAACCATAAGCCAAATGAGATTTTGCCTGAAACCAAAGTTGTAGAACTTTTTATTCTGAACAACTTTCGTGTTCAAAAGTTTTTGAAATTCAAATCAGAAAGAGGAGAAAACTCCCTATTTGCACCCAGCCCCCTGAAGTTTTCCAAATTCTCGCATCCAGGCCCTCGCTCCCCCCTCTCTCTCCTCCCCGCCCGACCGCCGCGCGCCAGGTGGCCGGCGACGCCTGACCGGCGCGAGGCGCCAGGCCAGTGGCCACCGCGCCACCCCACCACGGCCGGCTTTGCCCCCTCCCCACGCCGCGCGGCCCAGTGAGCGCCCGCGCGTGCGCACGCCGCTGCCGCGCCCATCCCGCCGCCCGTCGCGCCCAGTCACCGCGCCCCGCCGTGCCGCCCCGGCTCCCGCGCCCCGCTCGTCACTGCGCCCGCCCTCCGCCCGAGCCGCTGCAGCTGCTGCTCCACCACTCCACGCCCAGCGCTATCCTCTGGCGCCCACGCCATATCCCGGCCGCCCAGTCGCCGCACCCGCTCGCCGCACGCCGCGTCGGCGTTCTGCTGGCCGCCCGCCGCGCCCAGTGCGCACCGTGCCGTGCCTCCGCCCCGCGCGCCGCCCAGGCCCCTCCACACCTCCTCCTGCCCCTATAAAAGCCACGCCCCGGCCGCGCGCGCGAGCCGCCGCAAACAGAACGCCCCGCCGTCGCCATTGCCGCCGCCGAGCGCCGCCCGCCCGTGGACAGCCCTCCACCGCCGCCCACGGCCCAAATTGAGCCTCCAGCCACCACTACATCATCCCCGTGAAGCTCGCCGACCCACCCAACGCTGCCCAGAACCACCAGAGCGCCGCCGCCCGCGCTGCCGCCGCCGCCGCCGCCCCTGCTCGCCGTGGACAGCGCAACCCCGACCTCCTCCGTCCAAGCCAAGCCCCTGAGCAGCTTCCCCACGCGCCACCGAAGCTCGCTGACCGGACCAGGCCGCCCCAAGCCCGCCGGAGCACCGCCGTCGACGCGTGCCGCGCCGCCGCCGCCTCTGCTCCAACGCCGGCGAGCCCTTCCCGGCCGTCCCCCACCTGAACAACACCCCCACAAGGTAGCCCTCGCACCCCGGAACCTTCCCCGACCCTCACCCCTCGCCGCCGGCGAGCCCCTCGCCGGAATTTCGGCCGGCCGCCGTACCCGAGCCGCCCGAGGACTCAATTGCAAGAATTTAAATCTTTAGAAGGGTCTGCGTGTAAGATTCAACTGTTCTGGAATCCTTAGAACAAACTCTACCACTTTTGTTACAAAAAGTTTCTCAGAATCCCAACATATTTTGCTCTACATTAAATGGAAGCTTTAATGGACTTATTTTGTACCCACTGTTGTAGAACAATGATGACTCTAAATTTTGGGCAGTGAGTTAGTTGCTTGATGTTTAGGATTGTGTAAAAAGATCAGGCCCAAATTCCATCTCTAGCTTTACGGTTTATTAAACTTAGTTTCATACCATGATTAAGTAGAATATTTTATCCCTGCAGTTAGGCGATAAATCACCCAATGAAACTTTTTCTATGCTAATGTAATGGTACCTAAAAGCCAGAGAAAAATTGGGAGACTTTTTATCTCACAGTAACCTACTTATTTGATTTATGTGCTAATAACATACATTAAATCAAGAAAATAGTATCTTAGCTTGGAAAATTCTCAAATTTTTACTGGGAGATACACTGTGGTAGAGGTTGTTGTGTAAAAAGTTCCAGGGACAAACACCCTGTGTAGGGTCCTGTAAAAATGAATCCTTGAATAGCCTAGGCGTAGAATGTCATATTTTCTATGCTCTGAATACTGCACGATAAATCCTACAAAAATTACAGTAGCTTCTGCATGCTTAAGTGAAGGCTCTGTAAAAATCTTAGACTCAGTTGTTGCACCAATTGTTCTGTACAAAAAGAACAAGGATCTAACAGCGACTATGTAATATATTTTTTATAATTAATCGGTTACATAAAATTGGCTGAAAATTTTACAGTAAGCACATCTTTCCCTGATGTGCCAAATCCAAAATTTCATAACCAGAAACCATCCATTGTAGTAATTACTCTTAAATCGTATCGATTGCCATTACCACGACTTAAACTTGTGCATTTATGTAGAATCGACGACTCTCGCCGACGGAACGTACGAGTTGGTGCCCGAGTCCGAGAGTGAGCAGCGAGAAGCCCAGGCGAATTTAACTGAAGCAGTTGAAGATCCGGGTCAACGTTCAGATGATCCCCGGACTAACTTTTCGCAAGAAGGCAAGCCCCGGAGCATAACCCATCTCTTTCCTAAATTATGCAACTCATTACTCCTTGCCTGTGCATTAAGTTTATAGGAGTTGAATGAAAACTTAGTTGCATGATGTTAGGAACCCTTGCTTGAAAACTAGACGTAAGGTTCGATAGAATGCCGTGCTAATAGGACTCCGGTAAAAGTCGAGTGATTTCCTGTCACTCGCGAGAAAATAGGAGTTGAATGTCTACTACACGCTGCAATCATAAGGACACGGACGGGCTATGGAACGATGGTTACGATTGAGGCCCGTCTGTCTAGTGAAAAATGCTAAGGCCGCAGGGTGTGGTAGTGATGGTTAAGTCTTTGAACGTACTAAACACATGCCGAGATTATGGGAATCGGTAAGCTTAAGTACCTGATTGGCCCGGCAAGGGGACGGCATCCTACCCTTTGAACTTCGGTCCCATGTGCATATGGCGAGTGCAGAGAGTGGTCACGACCCGGCGCCGAACCGTGGCGTGGGGCTCTTGTACTCTCGGAGGGTAGCCCCGATCCACGACCCGGAAAGAAAGGGGAAAAGTTGCACGTGTGACTCTAGGGAGTAACCACGTGACGTGTGTTTGGGTTTCCCTTGCAAGGTTAAGAAATTCGATTCGAATCGTCCGTTTCTCACGGCTATTGAGACTGCTTAACCATTTTTACCCATAGAGTAAGAAGAGTAACAATGATGATGAATGAACTGGTTGGATGAAAATTTAATGCTTCACCATGTATGCTTTTGGATAGCTGCTTATCTAGAATGGTTAACGAAACTAGAATCTGGAGCTAAAAGTTGAAAGTAAGGACCTACTTGTAGAAGCTTTTCGGCAAAACAAACCCCTGAGCCAAAAGCCTTGCATATCTAGAGTCGGTGGAGTAGATTCCACTACTCGGGTAAGTCTTGCTGAGTATTAGTATACTCAGCCTTGCTTGTGGCTCGTTTTCAGGTGAGACCTTCGAAGATATGATTGCTAGTTTGACTTGGCCCTGCACTCTTCCCCCTGGTTGGTCGGTGGAATGGGATACGCCCCCGCCCAACGGAGATAATGCCGAGTGATGTCTCGTACGGGCTTCATCGCGACATCCTTATCGTCGAAGTAGCTTCCGTTGTTTTATTTTCCGCTGCAACTTAAACTCTGAAGAACTATTTAGTGATGATCATTGAAGTACTTGGTTTCTAAACTCAAAACTTGGTCTGTAATATTTACTTATGCCAATGTTGTAATATTTGCTGGAATGTGGTATTCTCTGGGCTCATCGTCGCATGAGCGTTTGTATGTATGGCGCTCGATCCGATTACCGTGGTTGTATCGGGAGGTTATACCCGACAGACCAGTGGATTACTCCGTTTGAAGTGTAAGGTTAGCCGAAATTGCCCTAGTGGTGATGGTTAATGCACTTGAGCCGGATTAATTCAGGCGGTTCTGCCACAGATCGGAACCCCGGAATTTAATACGTTTATTTCCTTGTCAATCAAAAGGTCAGATTGACTGGCATGCCGCGCGAACCGCACCAGGGCAATCACCCGAACAGGAGTTAAGCAGATTCTCCCGGGTCGTGTGTCCGACGCTGAAGATCATCGGCCAATTCCCGACCGATTTTTAGCGCCAACACACTTTTGGCTCGCCCGGTGGGACACCCTCAATATCCAACATGTCAAAGACCACGGAAATCTCTGAGAACAACATCATTGAGGTTACGGAAGCGGATCTCAAGGACGACCAGAAAGAAGAATTAGCAAGACACCTAGAAGATTACAAAAGGGTGTATTTGCAATCTTTCAGTCGTACTAGAAGCGGGGAGACCATCAAGAAAGCTCCTCTTCCAGTTCCCCGCCACATCACCATCACTGAGGATTCGGGCAAGATGTCCGATATGATCCAACAGTCTGTCTATCAGGCTTTCATCGACCAATCCTCAGTAATGACCAACACGGTGTATAACGCCGTCATCAGTTCTCTGGTCAGCGTAGTAGCTCAGGGATATCAGGGGCCAGCATACGCCCCACCTATTGTAGTCCCAGCCAGAAGCCTATCAGGCACGTCTCACTCGGCTCCTCAGCCGATATCGACGCAACACGAAGGATACAACACTTCGTTGCCTTCAATGCCTCCAGGATATAACGCTGCACCATGTTTTCGATCGCAAGCGCCGATTCAGCCTGTCCAGATTGCTTCTATGCAATCGCTACCCTCAAACTCAGTACCTTTGGGGGCACTAGCAACGGCGGCTTTTCCTGATCAATCAACATGACATGGGAGCCCTCCGATCCATGCACCGTTCCATTCAGCCGTCCGGCCGACGGTGCTTCAGTATCAACTGGCCACGTCAGAAATCGGCAGGGGGGCAGATGCTGCGGAAACATTCAGAAGCGCGGCGCTAATGATGCCGTACGATGGGGTGGCAGATTCGCTACGCCACCAGCTGTCAATGGCTCAAACAGCCACGATGCAGCAGAATCCGGCACACGCTTTCATCCATCACCCGGCCGTCCCGCCGCCGATTCACCAGTGTGTGCCGACGCCCCGACCAGTTGTTCATCAGCAACAGGTGGATTGGACAGCAAAGATAGCGGAGGTAATTCAAGACCAATTCGGGTTGAAGCAGAAAGTACAAACCTATACGTACAAAACGCCATACCCTCCCGCCTACGTTCTACTGTCGTTTCCCCATCGGTACAAAGTTCCTGACTTCACCAAATTTTCGGGGCTGGATGACACCTCAACTGTGGAGCACATAAATAGATTCATCATCCAGTGCGGGGAGGCTACCACACAAGATGCTCTGCGGGTGCGTCTGTTCTCGTCATCTCTATCTGGGTCAGCCTTCCAGTGGTTCACTACCCTACCACTCAACTCCATCATTACTTGGACCGATCTAGAAAAGCAATTCCATAAATACTTCTACGCGGGGGTCCACGAGATGAAGCTTTCAGATCTGACCAGCCTCAGGCAAAGAAACGATAAACCAGTAACTAGCTACATGCAAAGGTTCAGATAGGTCAGAAAGAAATGCTATACCCTAGCCCTGACCGACGCTCAGTTGGCCGACATCGCCTTCCAAGGCCTCCTGCCACATATCAAGGAGAGGTACGCCTCACAAGAGTTTGAAAGCTTAAGTCAGATCGTTCACCGATTGGCCGGTCAAGAAGTACATCTGTTTGATCAACGGAGGAATTTCCAGAAAAAGGTGGCATATTTGGAAGGGTCTGAATCTGAGGAAGAAGAAGAAATCGGCCTAGCAGAATGGATCAAAGGGAAGAAGCCGATATCGTGCCCTTTCGGCAAGAAAGAACCAGAGGCGTTCGGTTTTGACACGTCAAAGGCCGATAAAATCTTCGACTTACTTCTCCAAGAGGGGCAGATCAAGCTCTCACCTTACCACACCATTCCCTCGGCCGATCAGCTCAAAAAGATGAAGTATTGCAAATGGCACAATGCTCCATCTCATGACACAAATGAGTGCAAGATCTTCCGTCAGCAGATACAGTCGGCCATTGAGCAAGGCAGACTCAAATTCGAAGTCCCGGCGAAGCCAGCAAAGCCGATGAAGGTTGATCAGCATCCTTTCCCTGCTAACATGGTTGACACGGGAAAAAACTCACTTCAAACCAAGGTGCTGACATCGGAATCGGCTAGAAGAAGCGGCGCCGTGGACCCCAGAAAGCAAGTTACGGTGGACGATGTCAAAGGGAAAAGACGGGTTGAAGACGAGGGCGAAGGATCAGAACGATCGCGTAGACCCGTCACTTCCCAATTCTTACTCAGCAAATATCAGCGACAACAGGAAAGGTCGAGACACCATGATGAAATGATACGCCGACATGAAGATCATTGGCGATGTCTGTTCTTCATCCATTGCTGGGAAAATGACCTCAGATTGCCATCAACCGATAATTGTCCTGAGTGCAGCGGATCAAGTCGCAACGATCGCCCGCTCAAAAGATCGCGCTCTAGAGACAGAGGATCAGAGCCGATCAGCAGAAACTGGCGCGAACATGGTGTTCATATTGCCGATGGAGTTCATGGCACCCGCCGATCGAGATAAAGCGACAAGGATGGAGGAGCAGATGGCGCAGTTGGTTTTGGAGCCGATGACAGCCACTTTTGAGAAACCGGAAGACGAAAAACGGCAACATCTCAAGGCTCTATTTCTCAAAGGACACGTTAATAGACGGCCCGTTACCAGCTACTAGTGGACGGAGGCGCTGCAGTCAATATCATGCCATATGCCATGTTCCGGAAGTTAGGCAAAAACGATGAAGACCTGACCAAGACGGACATGATGGTCAAAGACTTCGAAAGCAACGTGTCTCCCACCCGCGGAGCGCTCTGCGTCGACCTCACCATCGGCAGTAAGACCCTTCCCACTACCTTCTTTATTATTAATGGTAAGGGGTCCTACAACATGTTGCTCGGTCGCGATTGGATACACGCGAATTGCTGCGTCCCGTCTACAATGCACCAATGCCTCGTACAGTGGGTCGGCGACAGTACAGAGATAGTCACCGCCGATTCCACCTACAGTGTTGCGGCGGCTGATACGCAACAGTGGAGCTGCGAACATGTCAAGTGTATATCTGGTAGAACTTGGGACACAGATTTCCTGAAAGTGTCCGATTTTGGTCTACAGCCGATCCAAGCAGTCGGCTCTGAAGATTCAAATTAGATGGATCAGTTCGTCCGAGAAGACGGGAAGCTTGGGTATGGATTTACGTCGGCCGATTCATTGGAGATGGTGGATTTAGGAGATGGTAGCAAGCCAAGGCCAACGTATATTAGTGTTAGCCTGGATCCCGATTACAAATGTAGATTGATAAGTTTATTAAAAGAATTCAAAGACTCCTTTGCTTGGGAATACCATGAGATGCCTGGCCTAGACCGGTCCATTGTCGAACACCGGTTGCCTATAAAACCAGCATATCGGCCATATCAGCAGCCTGCACGACGGTGCAACCCTAAAATTCTACCTGATATAAAGGCCGAGATCACAAGATTGATTGAAGCAAGATTTATTCGGCAGTGCCGTTACGCCAAATGGATTTCTAATATTGTACCCGTATATAAGAAAAACGGAAAGTTGCGCGTATGCATCGACTTCAGGAACCTAATCAGGCTACACCAATGGACAGGTATCCGATGCCGACAGCCGATGTCTTGATAGATGTTGCCGAAGGACATAAAGTCATCAGTTTCATGGATGGTAATGCTGGGTACAATCAAATATTAATGGCCGAAGAAGATATTTCGAAGATGGCTTTCAGGTGTCCGGGCCACCTCGGTTTATTCGAGTGGGTTGTAATGACCTTTGGGTTAAAGAACGCCGGCGCTACATACCAGCGGGCTATGAATTATATCTTTCACAAGCTCATTGGTGTATCGGTGGAAATCTACATCGACGATGTTGTAGTCAAGTCAAAAGGTCATCAGGAACATCTGGCTGATTTACAAGAGGTATTGGAGTGCACAAGGAAGCATGGGTTGAAAATGAACCCGAACAAGTGTGCATTCGGCGTGTCGGCCGGGCAATTCTTAGGATTCATGGTCCATGAGGGCGGGATAGAGGTTAACCGGAAGACCATAGCCGCCATCAATAAGGTTGTAGTTCCGCAGAATAAAACTGAGCTGCAGTCCCTAATCGGCAAGGTCAACTTTATCAGAAGATTCATATCCAACTTGTCCGGGCGTATTCAAGCTTTCACTCCTTTGTTGAAATTGAAGCCCAATCAGGAATTCGTATGGGGAGAAGAACAACGCAAAGCGTTAGAAGATATCAAGCAATATCTAATTTCACCACCTGTGTTAGTCCCACCACATCCCGATAAGCCGTTCAAACTATACTTATCGGCTGACGAACAGGCTATCGGATCGGCGCTGGTACAGGAGTTCGAAGGAAAAGAACGGGTGGTATATTATGTCAGCAGAAGACTCCTGGACGCCGAAACGAGATATTCCCCGGTGGAACGGCTGTGCCTGTGTCTATATTTCTCGTGTACCAAGCTCAGGCACTATTTATTATCGACAGAGTGCATAGTCGTACACAAGGATGATGTGGTAAAATATATGCTATCACTGCCAATTTTGAAAGGACGGATTAGAAAGTGGATCCTGGCTCTGTCAGAGTTTGACCTAAGGTACGAATCGGCCAAGGCTGTCAAGGGTCAAGTCATGGCCGATTTCGTGGCTCAGCATTGTGGACCGGAAATTGTTGTCGTTGAACCGGTTCCATGGACTCTATACTTCGATGGTTCCTCGTGTGGAGCCAGATCGGGAATCGGCATCGTTCTTGTATCGCCACGGGGGGCAAGCTATGATTTCTCTCTGCCAATAGAGGCATCCGCAACCAACAACCAGGCGGAATACCGAGCTGTTCTAAAAGGTATCCAATTGTTAAGGGAAGTCAAAGCTGATGCAGTTGAAATTTTTGGAGATTCCATGCTCATTGTAGATCAATTGACGGGGAGATCTGAATGCAAAGATGATATCTTAAGGATTTACTATGAAGATTGCCTCCAGCTGTTAAAGGAATTCAAGTCTGCGGTGATTGAGCACCTTCCCAGAAATTACAATGAAGAGGCCAATAAACTTGCCCAACACGCGTTCGGGTATCGGCCGATTCAAGGGGCTATGATTCTGGAACTTGCGGCTGACAATTGGCGAAAGGAGATTGCCGATTATTTGAAAGATCCATCCCAGAAGGTGGATCGGCGAGTGCGTTTTCAGGCCATGAAATATGTGTTACTCGAAGACGATTTGTTTTACCGGATGATTGATGGGGTTCTTCTCAAATGCCTGGGAATGGAAGAAGCAAAGGTCCTGATGGGGGAAATCCACGAAGGCGTATGCGGAGCCCATCAATCGGCTCACAAGATGAAGTGGATGATCAGAAACAATGGGTATTATTGGCCGACGATTCTCGAAGATTATTTCAAATATTATAAAGGTTGTCAAGACTGTTAAAAGTTTGGCAATGTGCAGCGCGCGCCAGCTTCGGCTATGAATCCGGTAATCAAGCCATGGCCGTTTAGAGGTTGGGGAATAGATCTCATCGGATAGATTCACCCTCCATCTAGCAGAGGGCACAAGTTTATATTAGTAGCCACTGATTATTTTATCAAATGGGTGGAGGCAGTTCCGTTGAAGACCATGACATCGGCCGATATGATCGATTTCGTTAAGAACCACATTGTTTATCTATCCCTCAAACTATCATAACTGATCAAGGAACGATGTTCACCTCAGGGGAGTTCGAAGAATTCGCCGCCGATATGGGGATTAAATTGTTGAATTCTTCTCCGTACTATGCTCAAGCCAACGGTCAGGCCGAATCATCCAATAAGGGGATAATCAAGTTGATCAAGAGGAAGATAGAGGAACAACCCAAGAAGTGGCACATGTCTTTGGCTGAATCTCTATGGGCTTATAGGATGGCTTGCCACGGGGCCATTAAGATATCTCCTTATCAGTTGGTATATGGTCACGAGGCAGTCTTGCCTTGGGAATTAAGCACGGGATCAAGGCGCACATCGCTTCAAGATCAGTTGACGGCTGATGACTATTCCTTCCTCATGAAGGAAGAGCTCGATGATTCGGCGGGTCAGCGATTGAGGGCCCTGATTAGCACCGAAGAAAATAAGAAAAGGGTGGCCAGGTGGTATGACAAGAAGGTCAAAGTTAAACAATTCTCCCAAGTAGATTTGGTATGGAAGTTGGTGCTGCGATAGGGTCTAAGGATCCCCAATTCGGTAAATGGTCGCCCACTTAGGAGGGGCCATATAAAATCGGCCGATGTGCTTCGGGAAATGCATATATACTAGAAACTATTGAAGGGGAAGAATTCACAAGAGCCTTAAACGGGAGGTATCTGAAGAGGTACTATCTAAGTATATGGGTGGGTGCATAACTTGCGATAGGGTGCATCAAGACAACGTGGCCAACTCCCATTGGCTCCTGTCTATATAGCCGATGTAAAAATGACATCGCCTTAAGGAGGAAACATTTTGATTTAGTCCGACCGATTCATTATTCGGTGAAAACAACAGAGTACATGGCCGACATGGTACAAGTCGCCCTTAGAATAAAAGTACCAATATATCTGTTGATCGCGCTTTTTCTTAATCTCTCTCAATCCGGCCTAATTTCATCAAAAGGCGGATGCTCTTTTCCTCCAGATCCTCCATGGTGGCTTTAGCCTCGACTTGACGAGGGAGTTGATGGCTCTTGTCGAGAGGTGGTTGGGATGTCCCCGCCGCAGCATCTTCAAGGGCAACTGAGCGAGGGAGTGGATGATTCCTTTCAGTTGGTGGTCGCCTGGAGCAGTTAGCGTCTATATGGTCCTAGACTTTCTGGACGTCAGCAGGAACATGAACTTTGAGTTCTTCGAAATGAGCTTTTATCAGATCTGTGTCCGCCTGCGATAATGGTTCGTCTGAATGCATAACTTCAATCGCTCGTTCCAGACTGGGACTAAGGCGTTTCGGCTAAAGAAAGAGCAAACAACTACCCAGTGTCAGAGCGATTGAAATGTCAAGGGAGGAAATAGAAGAGGGTTCGTACCTGGTTGACAGAGAAGGAAGAAGACAAAGAAGACATCTTGATGTCTAGCCTGGGAGGACAGAGATCAAATTGTTGGAGGGGAAGAAGATGGGTAATACGGACGCCTTTGGAAACGATAAGGGATCTCATACTTATAGAAGGAAGAGGGTGAAGAGATGGTAGGATGCGTCCCATCGGAGTAAAAGTCTTAATAAATGAAAAGCTGCCAAAGAGGACGGTCCAAGTTTGAATCTGCGCGTCAACAGCGAGAGGGCATTAAATGTTTACAAGATTTTTTACAGTTCACCCAAGGAGGGCATCAATAGCCGCAATCTCTTGTTGCCTAATTTGATCGGCCGAGTCTACAATTCTTTGGTCGTCATCAGCCGATCCGGGGACTTTTGGCATATGACGATGGATTTTTATTGCTTCACGGGCCGGGTTATGTCTTTCCTGCTTCAGTTCGGCGATGACAGATGGGAGGTCTTGGAGTCTTTTTTCTTCAGCAGCTATGGCCTTGGTCACCTGCTCCATCTCTTTGGCTAGCTCTGCCCTTCGCTGTTTAAGGCGATCTATGGCACCGACGATATCTGGACGAGAATTCTCAAGGAAGTTGATTCGCTGATGCACCTCTTGGGCTCGATGTTTGTAGGAGTCTTCTTCCTCGTGGGCTTTCGCTAGCTTGGCGCGATCGGCCATATGGTGCAAAGCCCTGAACACTGAAGTCTGCATTGACTCTATATATGCAGCAGGATCCAGAGCCTCTGTCGCTTCCTCTGGAATTCGGCCTCTGATTTCATTAAGAAGTTGCCGAATCGAAAAGGCATCTCCCACTAATCAGCCGATGTTGTCTTGGAGGAGAGATTAAAAAAGAATTTTGAAGTAAAAGTCACGTTTTACTCCGAAACTGGGGGGCATGTGTTGACGCCGGATTTCGACACGTATTGAATCGACGTCAGGAAAAGAAGAGACTGGCCGATGCGACAGATTTAAAGGCTACAGTTGGGAATCGGCTGATTGAGGCTACAGTTAGGGATCGGCCGATTGGCGATGCAGCTTGCGCCAACAGATAAGGGATGAAGCCAATGGAATCCCAACAGAGGATCCCAGTCAAAGATGACCTGATGTTAGTCAAAGAATGACGCCGACTCGGTCGTGAAGCAATGGAAAGAGTCCGGATTGGACTAAGAGATGGCGGCAGAAGATTCTACGGGAGCCCGTTTCCTTTAGGAAAATATTATAGATATAATGGTTTTCTATTTAAATCAAGTTTGTAACAGATCGTAATAGATCAGGAATCTTAGTCCTAGGGTATAAATAGGAGCAGTCAGGGTTTTGTAGAAGATATACATCAATCAACAAAAACAATCTACTTTTTCATCGTACTTTACTTTCAAGTCGGCGACTTCGCCAATACTTATTTTTCTTTCACGAGTTCGTACGGATTGACAGGGCTGCATCGACACGATCTCCGGCCAATTGGTAGGTTCGGCTTATCGAATAACATCTAAGCTTTAACTTCGGGCGCATCGCCGTTGTTTCGTTTAGATTTATTCACTAGTTATCGATATTTACCAGAATTATAGGTTTTACCTATTGTTCTAGTTTTATCACCAATTATCCAGCTTGAGATCGAACTATCGGCTTTATCATTACTTTCCCTTGTTCATTATCATACAGCCGATTAGATCTATTTCAAGTGTTGCATCCGTAGCGATTGTTTAAGTTACTCCAGTAGTTTTCTTTGCAATCGTCACGTGATTATTGGCTAATCTATAGACGATCATCTTCATAGCAAATCGGCTGATTCGCTGATACGCTTTTCGGGACAGATCAGAACTTTAACCGATCGGAACCCCGAAATTTAATACGTTTATTTCCTAGTCAATCAACAGGTCAGATTGACTGGCACGCCGCGTGAACCGCACCAGGGCAATTACCCGAACAGGAGTTAAGCAGATTCTCCCGGGTCGTGTGTCCGACGTTGAAGATCATCGGCCGATTCCCGACCGATTTTTAGTGCCAACAACAACTAACATATTGGGAGAATCAAAATTCTCCCTTCATCTGAGGGAAGTTGAGATGAAATGTTGGGACAACCTAATAATTATTAGGGAAAGAGAGAGGTTTTAAAAACTGCTGGAGTATATTTTCTTTCTAATATATTAGTTTATTGGGGGAAAGAGAGCTCTTAAATGCTATATTTCCAACTCCACCTGACTCTACCTCCAAACGTTGTTCTTCCCCTTCACTTAACAAATATGTTTACCCTCACTTCAAGGGCCAATTTTATTTCAAAAATGTGTCTCAACAACACTAGCTATTGTCAGTTACTTTCTCCATCCTTTTATATGCTAGGTTGACTTTCTTATCTTATTTTCCTATTTGACCTATCACAGTGTTGATGACCCACTTCGAGATACTACTCACTTTGTCTTAGAATATAACGGATCCTCACATTCAAAATTTGTTCACAATGCACACCATCACTTCCGATCCAATACAATACACATCATCATGTCCTGGATTTCACATTCAGAAATTCAAAATGTCACGGTTTGCAAATTTCAGACTGTGTTAGTAGAGGATTATTAGACATACTCCCTTGATTCTGAAATATAAGGTATTTTAGTTTGTCGTCCGAGTCTGACTAAATTTATATCGAATAATATTAACATCTAACACATGTAAATTATAAAAATATATTTTATAATGGATCTAATTATTCTTATTTGATATTTAAAATATTTTTTATAAATTTTCTCAAACTTAAAATAGATTAACTTAGTATAAATTAAAATATCTTTTATATTTTTAGGAGCAAATGGAGTTTGGAATAATGATGACTATGAAGTTTGGGTCCTCCCAAAACAAGGAATGAAAAAGACGCCAGCAAATTTCAAAAATGAAGTCCCACTCCTTATATAAAGAAAAAAAGAAAAATGATCCACCGTGCATAATCGATCCAACGGCCAGCTCGTGCTCTTTAAATGCCGCCCTCCCGCTTTAGACTTCACCATCCCCCCTGTCCCCACAACCCCAGGTCTCCGGCGAAGTCTCCCCCACACCGCGCTCCACATCTCGCCGGCGACAAACCCAAAGACCCGCGCAAAATCCTCTTGATGCGGGGTTTATCTGCCGCTGCCGTCGCCTCCGTGTAGCCAATCAGATCGGAGCGGCGAGAGGGCCTCGGGTCGGCACGCGTCTCGCCTACATGGCGGCGGCGCGAGGGGTCCGATCTGGGGTTTCGGCTGCCGCGGCGGTGCTGGTTTCGGTTCTGCTCGTGGGAGGTCTGGCCTCGGGTGGCGCGGGGGCCGAGATCCGCAGGCAGAAGAACGTGCAGGTGGCCCTCCGGGCCAAGTGGGCCGGCACGCCGCTGCTGCTCGAAGCCAGGTGCGTTTGCTTTTGGTTGTGTTCGCTGGTAGTTTAGGTGGCTCTGTTTGATAATGATATGCCAATTCGACTAAAGCTTTTTGGGTTTTAGTTACTTTGGTCACTGGGGTTTAGCATTGAGAACCTGAGCTACTCTTTAGATGGAAGCTATTTATGTTTCAATTGCTTTTTTCTTTTTGAAATTTGAGTTGAATAGCTGATTTCAATGGAATTCAAATCGGCTAGGTTCTTGTTTCCTCTCGACTGTTAGCAACTGGTTAGTGAAGTAGGACCATGGTTGTGTGGAACACTGAAGGATGATGTGGCGCTTGATGTGGGTTGACGGGTGCTCACTAACTAACAGAGACTCGTGGTTTAGTAGAAATCCTTCCCTGGGTCCTGGGATTGGTCAACCTCAGTGATACTTCCAGAAATGAATATAGTAGATTGCAACATTGGTAGTTTATGTGATCTTTTTTCTTTAAAGTGATGTACAAAACATTAAATTCTCAGAACAATAGACATAACATGCCTGTTCTGATAGTATTTTTCATTTCTTTATGCTGTTCGACATAGTATTATATTGGTATTATTAAAGCTTCATCTTAGTATGGATTTTTTTTGGCATTGTCTCAAAAAGTATTATAGCAGATGCATCTTAAGCATAATAGTAGATGCGATATTCACTGCAATGAATTTATATACATAAGATCCATTTGTTAACGGTGTAGATGCTTTGTTTGAATCTTGAAAGATGATTTAAACCTGGATGAAATTAAGATTATATAATGTGAAATGTTGGTGCCCGTTCATCCTTAATTAGTACTCTAGTCAAATTATGCCATCAATCTTGTGGCCTATCCGAAATTGAGTTGAGACATTCGGTCAGATGCTAGGTATTGGACTAACATCAAGCTAGCTTGATTGCACTTATGTATGCAACCAATCCTATTTTATTCTCTGGAGAAGCATCAGTGGATTGATCCAAAACTCTACTATCTAAAGAAGACAAATTTTTTCTTTATTTTGACAACCGATAAGCCAAATAAGTAAGGCAGTGGGCATATGGTAATATTTCTGGGAATATGCAGTTAGACTAATCTAGCATATACTCTTGTCTTGTATGGTTCTGATTTTGCATCTGTGGACCTGAGGAAACATAAGCATAGTGTAGTTCTTGTTAATTAACATTTGCAGCATCGGTGTTGGTCGATCAATTTTACTTGTTATGTTCCAAACAGCACCTTAATAAGTCTTATGTTTACTACGTTTGTTAGTGAATTACTTTCAAAAGAAAGGAAGGATCTGTTTTGGGATTTCATCAACCACTGGAAGGAACTGGACAAAGGCTCTGAATGTTCGACGGCAAAATGCTGTGCCCAGAAGATTGTTGAGAACGCCCGCACACTACTCAATGAGCGAATCTCTTCAATTTTTGAGTTTTCTCTTACCCTTCGATCAGCATCGCCAAGATTAGTGCTTTACAGGCAGCTTGCAGAGGAGTCATTATCTTCGGTTTCTATTAAGGATTCACCGGAGCAAATTTCTGGTCATGGTACTGGAGACAATTTTGATGAGGCTGCAGGTCCTAATTCGTCTGGAGGAACTTGCTGTTGGGTGGACACAGGGAATGTTCCGCTGTTCAATTCAGCCGATCTACGTGAATGGCTGGAGGGCTTGGGCAAGCTGTAAGTATCTTCCCTTTTCCTTAATTTTTCCTCTTGCCCAGGCTGCAAGATGCGTAACTCAGAATATTTGTTGAACAGAGCTGTGGACTCCACCGAACAACCTGAACTCTTTGACTTCGACCATGTATATCCTCGTGCAAATATTACTGCTCCAGTTGCTATATTTTATGGGGCTGTTGGGACAAAATGCTTCAAAGAGCTGCATGTTCAACTAGCAGAAGCATCAAAGCAGGTAACATAGACATGCCTGTTTTGGGGGTGTACTTCAGGGCACATGAGATCATGAGGAAATAACAAACCGTAGAAAATGGTGCCATTAGGTATAGTACAAGGTCATTATTTGTTTGGTAGCTATCCTTCCACATTTACTGACTTGGAGGTGTTTCTACTATCTTGTCAACATGTACACACTGATAGCCTATTGCTTCTTTTGAGTTCACCTCCCAAAGTCCCACACATGGCAAGACAACTTAATGAATTTGTCACATTAGCAGTAATTGATGTGATGGCTTTATTGTTTGTACTTCTATTAATCATGCATACCTCTCTGACAATGTGGTACCTTGTTTTTGCTTAAGATACTTCCTATGTCTATTGGCATTTTCCTGAACAAGAAACACATGCATAGGGTTTGGCGAACAATCATGATGTAATTTGTTGAGGGCCCAACATGTTTTCCTCATCTTGCCATTTCTAACTGCGACAAAGTTTGATCTCCAAAATCAATCATGAATGTCTCTTTTAAATTCAGCGTGCAAATGATATTTGACATCAATATCTAGTGTATGTTTTAATTTGGCATCCTCTTCATGCTTGGGTTGTCTAATTTTGATGTATATGCTGTTCATAGGGAAAAGTCAGGTATGCTCTGCGCCCTGCCCTACCATCTGGATGTCAGGCTACATCTAGCTTTTGTGGTTCAGTTGGTGCTGTCGATGCAGTCACCTTAAGTGGTTATGGGGTAGAGCTTGCCCTCAAAAACATGGAATACAAAGCCATGGATGACACTGCTATAAAGAAGGGTAATTTTGCTAGCTGTTTTCTTGCACCAGAAGATGCACTGATTGCTGCTTAGTTTTTTTCTGAAAACGAAAAATCATGGAATTATCAAATAAATATGTGTCACTCGGAAAAGTAGCAAAAGTAGAAAAGAGTGTTTCTTTGGCTGATTGAGCCCTGATTTTCTTTCCTTAATTTCGTGCTGATTGATCCCTGTTATTATTTCCTTTCCAGGTGTTCCTCTAGAAGATCCTAAGACTGAAGACCTCAGTCAAGAAGTCAGAGGGTTTATATTTTCCAAGATTCTGGTTTGTTCTATTCAGACAGCAGCTTAACTATTGGAACTTCAATGCGATGTGTAAATAAAGAAGTGTTGATTACTATTTCTATGTATTTTCTATTGATTTCTAGGAACGTAAGCCGGAGCTAAATGCTGAGATTATGGCCTTCAGAGATTATCTGTTGTCATCGACAGTATCTGACACACTTGAAGTATGGGAACTCAAAGGTATTGTTGCCTACTTGCCATAAATTGATAATTATCGCTCAGATTTTTCTACATTTTTGTTTGTCCAACAGCAGCACATCATTTTTTGAACGGGAAAACTTTGAGTGCATCATTTTACATTATAAAAGCACCTTTTTTATTTCTGGTTTGCTCCACACTGCAGATCTGGGTCATCAGACAGCACAACGGATCGTTCAAGCATCAGATCCTTTACAGTCAATGCAGGAAATAAATCAAAATTTTCCAAGTATAGTTTCTTCACTATCACGAATGAAGGTACATCTTACTCACTTTAAACATTCATATATGCACATAAATAATGATGACTAATATGTTTTTTTTCTCTACTTTATTTCCAATGCATTCATACAAATTATGAAATTGCTTCGACGACTACTGACAACAATACCATGTTTCTACAGCTTGACAATTCCATCAAAGATGAAATTATCGCAAACCAGCGAATGGTTCCACCTGGCAAGTCACTGATGGCTTTGAATGGTGCTTTGATTAATATTGAGGATCTTGATCTTTACCTGTATGTTCTAACATTCTTTCTGGATAATGTTGTTTCTGATTATTTTATTCTTTTTTTACCTTGCTTAGCTACAAGCACCTTAGCTATTTGCTTCCTGCGGTCCTGCCGTAGCATGCCAATATATACTCCAATCAGTGTACCCTTCAACTCTGGCTAGTGATCCCACACCGCTTTCTATTAGAAACTATGCAGCGGCTGATGCATAATCACAATTCTGACAGTTCCAAACTTATAGCGAAAGAAGGATATTGGAAAATATTATTATATTGTCTTTTAAAGGGGAAATGCCACGTGCCCAAGGTCACATCCAAACCAAAAGGAAAGAACATACACCCAACCAGTTGATTACTCACAATTGTTGTTGAGAAGATGGTGGCACAAGAGTTGCTTATAAATTCCTCGCAAAGCTGTCCACTTATTCAGGAGGATTTGTTAGCTTTGTTAGTAGAGTTTGCATGATAGTTCTTGTCAATTCGTTTGCTTTTTCTCTCCAGCAGATCCTGACATTTTTCAACTATGTACCCGGCTTTTTATCAAGCTAATGTTCTTATGTTCCCATCTTTCCTTGTATCACTTCAGCCCTGATATTCTACCAGGCACACACTCTCTGTATTTGCTGATATGTTCTGTTTCCATCTTCTTTTGGGCCAACCTTACACTAATCTCCTGACTCAGTATAGCCAATTCACTAAAATGATTATCAATTTGCTGTCTGATACTCAATATGATCATAAAGTAGACATTTTATTTTTCATTATGACTTATTCGACAGGTTAATGGATATGGTCCACGGAGAATTATCCCTGGCTGATCAGTTCGCACGGTTAAAGGTGAAGTTTAAGAAATATGTTGGGAGTACTGTTTTTGTTTCACTCCAGTTTTTTTTTTCAATGCTTGTTACAGAACTTCTGTGTTCTGATACCACTATTTAGCTTTGCTTATTTTGAACTTTGATATGCCTTTTGTTCTCTTATAATTTTTTCCCATATGAACTTTGCTACTTGTGGTCCATTTAAATCATAAAAGTGTTTTGTTTGACGATACACCATTTGGCGTAGTAATTAATTCTGAATATTATAATAGGAGCACAATACAATGTATTTTACAAATTCAGAATATTAAACGGAATACAGTACAATGTATTTGTAAAACGATAAACAACATTTCTGTTCTCTAGTTAGGATTGTGGAATAATTTCTTTTTTCAAATGGTTCCACTGGCTATCATAGTCATCCTTAACGATAAACAACTCAACAGCGTAGTATCATATCCTGGATAATTAACAGCAAACCCACCTGCCTCAAATCATATTGGTATTCAGTATGGTCATTGATTTTGGACAAAAATCCATATTTTGTCATCTTAGCACGAGATTGCATCACTCCGGATCTGCAATTCTGCTATTCTTTCTAGTATTTGAGATGTATTTTCAATTTTTCACTGAGTGAGTTATTTTCTAATTGATGTCTAATCTTTACCAGTTGCCTCAAAGTGCTGCCCACAAGATCCTGTCAGCTGCTCCACCAGCAGAATCTAATTCCTTTCGCGTTGACTTCCGGTCTTCCCATGTTCATTATCTTAATAACCTGGAGGAAGATGACATGTACAGAAGATGGAGAAGCAACATCCAGGAGGTTTTATTCACTTCTCGTTTTCTTGGCCCCATTGAGTGGAGATTGTCGTTTTGTTTTTGCTTTGCTTCGCCAATGCCAAGAATATAAGAATTTGCAATATATCTTTCCATGCTTTTAGGCGCGTAGGGAACTATAACTACAATATCCTTTTTTTGTTAATGAGAAATATTAATATCTCTGTAACAGTGTCCTGTTAGATAGGCTCACATAAATTTCGCATACTATCACTCCAGTATCATTTTTTTAGTTTGCATGGTCGTCTACAGGAATCTCTGTTTGCTGTTCCTATCAAAGTTGGCAGATTAGTTGTTTTGCTTAGGCTATTCAATCTACTTGGCTACTGGCTTTTCCTTTTCTGTATCCCTTAGTCAGATTGTATCATGCAACTACAGCCATTATTACCTTGTGCAATTTTAATGATGACCTCTCCCCCTTTTTCCTGTGTAGCTATTGATGCCAGTCTTCCCTGGTCAGATGCGTTACATCCGTAAAAATCTCTTCCACGCTGTTTATGTGTTTGATCCTGCTTCAGCCTGTGGTGCAGAGGCTAGTCTCTCGCTCACCTCTTTTAAGTTCTTATTCTTTGTTTGCCTGTACTTCTACTATTTTTTGACATCTAGACTATTTCCGTATCTCTTTAAAATATACAGACCATCGACATGGTCCTATCTCTCTATCAAGATAATGTCCCTATAAGGTTTGGTATCATAATGTATTCTTCAAGACTCATCAATGTCATTGAAGAAAGTGATGACACTCTTCCAGTAAATGATGGAGAAGACACTTCCATCTTGGTAATCATTTGTTCTTTTTCAATATTTTTTACTGCAATTTCTTGAGTATTTGTTGTTTTGAAAAAAAATAGTCACTTGCTTTACATTATATCATAGAACCTCCTTATGTTGCGGTTGACTGTTTACATTATTTCCTGGCCTTTATCGCTACTAGTGCTGTTTAGGTATATGAATAATGATGAAAGCATACGGCCACATTTTTTTCGCATTTATTATTGGCATGATGTCCATTTTCATTTTCAGGAATAATGCTCTCCAGTGTACATAAAATGGATTAGATTTTTTTGTGTTATTAAAGATACTTGTGTGCTACTTTGCTAACTTTTTTCCTCCTATTTACAGATAACAAGGCTTTTCTTGTACATCAAGGAAACATACTCAACACAGTTGGCATTTGAATTCCTCAGCAATGTGAGTGAACCAATTGAGTTCCCAGTTATAATTGAAACAAGGAGCCTGTTTGTAAAGATAATTTCTAGCTGCTTCTTGATAATATTTTGTGCGGTTCGGTTGTTTCAATGTTTGTTTCTGTGTTCAGTAGTTCTGTATGCTAGGTTAATTTGATGCCTGTAAAGTTGAGCTTTGCGTATAACTATATAAATCAACTTGGTTTTAGCAGATGCTTATCTTTGCGTTGGTATCTTTTTTCCTTCTGAATAGTGAAAGCATCCAGATTCGTCCTGAATAGAAGTATTAGACAAGTCACTGCATATTTGCTTATCGCTGCAGGTTGACCCTTGTCTTGTCCCCAAATGCTGGGGAATCCATCAATTTTTAGCTGAATTTCCCAAGCTACTCTTATTATACCTACCATACCCTATTTTGTTGCCTTTATTTATGTGTTTGAGATGTTATTGGTTGATAGTTTGTTGTTTTGTGAATCCTACTAAGAAACTGATTGCCTAGTTATGTCTGTTGGTCACTCAAGACTCAAGAGTGCAAAGTCATTTCAGGAATTCTGCAAGAGTCCATATTTGTTTGTTCGACAAGTTTGACAATGGATGTTTTGTAACCTCTTCTACAGTAGTGTCATTATGGTCTAGTAGAGCTGTATTATTGTTCTTTTGTAAAAAAAAAACATAATTCAATTCTTTGTATTACATTGTTAATAATCATCCAAATTATACTGCCTGTAGATGTTCTGAAATTTATATTATTTTTACCTTCCACAGGTACATAAATCAAGGAATGGTGAAGATTACTACAGTGAAGATCTTATTGAAGCTCATCACGTTGAAGGGGCATTTGTTGATTCATTATTGTAAGCATTTTCACTGAATTATATGTTCTTTTGGAGATTATTGACCTAGCAGAATTGTTATGTTTTTTTTTCCATTGCTTGTTCTGGCAATATGCAGGTCAAGTGCTAAATCTCACCCTCAAGATGTGCTGCTAAAGTTGCAAAAAGATAACATGTACAAGGAGGAGGCTGAACAAAGTTCTCTTTTTGTTCACAAGCTTGGGTTGTATAAGCTGCAGTGTTGTCTATTGATGAATGGACTTGTCCATGAATCAAATGAGGTAACTATTACTTAAGGAAAGTAGATAAGATCTTTCGATGAAATAACTAATATGTGCCATTTTACTGCCTTTAATACTCGCTGAAGGATGCGACCATGAATGCTATGAATGACGAGCTTCCTAGGATTCAAGAACAAGTTTATTATGGGCATATCCAATCCCATACCGATGTTTTAGAGAAGTTTTTGTCGGAAAGTAGCTACAAGCGGTACAACCCATCAGTAAGTACAAATATTTCCGAAAAATGCACTACATTGATTTTCACTCAATATTCATGGAATTCTTTTCCTTCAGATTACTGGCAAGAGTGCAGTGAAGAAATTTGTTTCGCTCTTTGCATCGTATCATCAGGAAGACTCTGTATTTAATGACATGAAGTACTTACAGTCTCCTGGAAGTATGTTTCTTATTACTATTTCTTGTATCTCGTCATCCATTGTCAAAGGTTATTTCTGTTCACATATAGATGTCAAATCTGTCTGACAGCTGTAGATGACGCGAGACCTGTAACTCATCTACTTGCTATTGATCTTTCATCGAAAGTTGGAACAAAATTGCTTCATGAGGCCATACGTTACCTGGTAGATGCAGCAGATATGTTTTCATACCTATTTTGTGTGCTATTCATGATGTTTCTGTTGATATTGTCTTCCTTTTCGCCATATAGATGGACGGGACTGATAGAGCTCGTGTTGGTCTGCTACTTTATGTCCGCAGTGGTTGTTCACCGCCTATTCTACTTCTGAAAGATATTTTTTATAGAACTATTTCATCTTTCAGGTTTATTCCTCATACACTTTACTCCCAGGGAAATGCTGCATTGTATAAACAATTGTTTGCGTTCTTAGCAATTCATAATAGTGAGTTTTTTTAATCTAATCTAGTGGTTTTCTTGTGCTAGCTACAAAGAAAAGGTATTGGTCTTCCTGCACGAGCTCTTGAAATTTTATGAAGCGCAACCTACGCCTGCCTCTTCAGTTGCTGGCGATTGGACTAGAACTACGATGGAAATGGTCTATAGCTTAGCTGCAGAAACTGCTTTGCCCGTTGATGATTATAAAGCGTGGTTTAAAAGTTTCTCTGCTGATGCAGTTCCCAAAGGGATGGATAAGGTCTGTATCTGAGTTTTTCCACTCTTTGCAATATTCTCACTTTAAGTAAATTGTAACTATATGTAATTCGTTTATTAGCTGTATTAACAATTTAATATCGCGATTATGGAAAACCAACTTGATCTCACTAACTGGACAATTTTCCATTTGTTTCAGTTTTTTTTCTTTCAGTTCCCCTATCAAACAGAAGTATAACATGTGTTTCTTTATTTTGCAGTTATCTGACTTCTTATTTGGGCAATTGGGGCTTGTGTTTGGTAGTAATGCTGTGATAACCAATGGACGGGTAAGCTTTATGGTTCATGTCAACCAGCTTAATGAACCATAATTCTTGGTGGCTGGCAACATGCCATTACCTATTAGTATTACTGTAGGTCTAGGTGCAGTTTACGAATAGATAAAATTATTTTATTATCATGGATCATATGCTCAAGAAAACAATTAATTTTAGCCGGAAGGTTTATATTAACTGATTTCTAAAGCAGCTTATGTAGTTACATGCTTACATTACATTATAATTTTCAGGTTTTTGTTATGAATGAAGGAGAACCATTTTTGGCCAATGACTTAGGTCTCCTCGAGTCTATGGAGTACGATTTGAGAACAAAATACATATTTGAAATAATTGAAGAGGTTGAGTTTGCTGGTGTTGACCCTGATGACCTAACAAGGTAAGTATCAGGCATGCAATAATTCCAGTTGCTTTTCTATAAGGCTTTAATTAGCTGCACATAAGGAGTCAATGATGTATGGACTAGTCTGATTGGTGTATTTTTAAATATTTCTACACTCTCTGTTCCTCTGTAGTTGACAATTTGGTCTGGATACTTCATAAGTTTCTGGATTTTATTCTCCATTTTTGTCTGGATTCTTTTTTATCTTTTGCGCGACAGTTAAATAAGGTCACTATATTTGCTATATAAAAATTATTTGCCCCCTGAAGGAACACTTATCTTGAATGATAAGACTAAAATACTACAATGTTACATCCTTTTGTTTTGATAAATCCCAATCAATGTACTTTCTTTGCAGCCAATTCTACAGCGACATTGCCATGTTGGTCTCGTCATCAATGTCTGTTCGTGAAAGGCCATTTGAAAGAGCACATTTTGAAATTTTGCATGCAGAACATAGGTATTTCCTGATTTGTTTTGCATGGAGAAGTGTGCTTGGAACATATGTTGTTATCAGATGTTTCTATTTATAATATGGTATCGTCATACCAGACCAGTGACACATGCTGGTCACACTGGTATCTGGTCTATCACTGAACAACACAACTTTAGGAGGAATCAGGGAACCTATACTTGTCTGCAAACTAGCTAGTTTCCCTTAAAACTCTACAGAATTGGACAAGTAGATAGTTCAAGTACCAAATCAGTAAAAACTGAGAAACATGGTAGAAACTGAATCATTATAATTTGGAGGAATGATCCTAGTATAAACTCCTTAAACTTGCTGGGTTTAGAAAAAACTGTGGGTCACGTCCATTTCTAATTTCCTGCAGTTCTATTTTTTAGTATTAGATGCTTATGTAGTATCAATGAAATTATTCTGGAAACACAAAAATTTATGTTTTTTGGTCCATTATTTAATTGGAACATTCCTTCAAACCATGGCAATGAAAACTGTTATGCTGTCAGGTACTCAGCTGTAACACTTGATTTTTGGACTTTCTTTTTAATAAATGCTGTTATGTATTTCGAAATGCTTATAGGACCAAACTTTGTTGAATTGCACTTAGCTTGTTGGGTCTTAAACCTCTGAGATCAAGAATTACATTTATCCGTACAAGAAGCTTTCGACATTGAAACTGTGAAGAGAAGTAACAAATTAATCCACAAACTGAGCACAGATGCAGGCTTTCCTTTTCTACTAAGCTTTAAGTCCTATACACTGAGTTGTACTATAGTATGGACTACTCTTTGAACTTCGTTGGTAACTTACAGTTGCAATGTTTTTCTCTGCCATGCAGTGCTATCAAATTGAATAATGAGAATTCAAGTATTCACATTGATGCTGTCATTGATCCGCTGAGTCCCACTGGGCAAAAACTTGCCCCACTTCTAGGCATACTCTGGAAACAGATTCAGCCGAGCATGAGGATTGTACTTAATCCTATTGTATGTAATCTTATTCTTCTTAGTTTATTATTCTACGTCAAAGTTAACTCAGATCTCTGCTTTTCTGTAGTTTGAAAATCTGAATGTCTGAGAATGAACCAAGTAGTAATTATATAGGGGCATCTTGTTCCTGCTATTAGGGGCTATTGAATATTAGGTCACATAACTGGCCCAGTTGTTAATAAAGCTGCTAATGCAACAAGTTCAACAGCCTGAACATTTTGTGCTTGCGCATGCTATTCCATTTCCTGCAACCTTTGCTTTTGACTGAATATGGATGGTGTTATCAAATATGTAGGTAATAGAGTTCAGTTACACATTGGTGTAATATTGCATTCCATGGTTTGTATGTATATTCCCATAGAATTCTTTTCATTCTATCTGTTTGATCTGCATCTTGAGCAAATCAGTGTGCTATGTACAACTTTACAAACATTATATATTGTAGATGCAGAAGTTTATTTGTTTGAAATTTATAGTTGGAGAGTACTGTTTGAAGCTATAAAGAATTACTATGTCTAAGCTTGTAGATCCGTAGAGATGATTTTATAATCGTATCTATGTTTGATGTAAACATTTCTTGATATTTCAGAGTTCCCTCGTAGATCTTCCCTTAAAGAACTTCTACAGATTTGTTCTTCCATCAATGGTAAGGGGGCATATATCTAATGATTAGCACATTACCACTATTACCTGCAGCAATGTTTGATCACTCGATGTGCAGGATGATTTTAGCAATACAGATTATTCTGTACATGGGCCTAAAGCTTTCTTTGCAAATATGCCACTTTCAAAAACACTTACAATGAACATAGATGTTCCAGAACCATGGCTTGTTGAACCAGTTGTGGCCATGTAAGTTAGCCATCAAATATTAAGCAATCATCAGAAAATGATTTTATGCTGCTGTACATCACCTTATTTTGGTTGTTCTCTATGTGCAGCCATGATTTAGACAACATTCTTCTAGAGAATCTCGGTGATGTTAGAACTTTGCAGGCAGTATTTGAACTTGAAGCTCTCCTCTTGACAGGTATGATCATTTGATGACATTATTTGGTTCCGGTAAATCGCATAACAAAGAAAAGAAATTTCTTTCAGGTCACTGCATGGAAAAAGACCGAGACTCTCCCCGTGGTCTGCAGTTTATCCTTGGTACAAAACAAAGACCACACTTGGTAGATACACTTGTCATGGCCAACTTGGGTTACTGGCAGATGAAAGTCTCCCCTGGTGTGTGGTACCTACAATTGGCTCCTGGCCGTAGTGCCGATCTATATGAGCTACCTCCAAAACTCATTGCCATTGATAGCTTGAGAGGCAAACTAATGCACATTGAAGTGCAAAAGAAGAAAGGCAAGGAGCGTGAGGAGTTACTAAATGCTGCAGATGATCACCACTTTCAGGAAAAGATGGTATGTTTCTTATTCAGTTACTAGCATACCTTTGAAACTCTATGCATTACTTCTTTTAAAATATTTTTGAATGCAGGATAACAAAGGCTGGAATAACAACCTTCTGAAATGGGCTTCTAGTCTCATTAGTGGTGATGCATCATCAAAAGATAAAGCTGATAAAATCACCGTAAGTAATTATATTTCCAGCTATCTAGGTTCATCTTACTGCACATACTTCAAACATGGCATATAACAGCAAAACCAGATACTGTTCCTGAAGAATAGATCTTTCTGTTGAAGTATAAGTGAATTGTCCACCTCTCCCTATCAGCTTAAGCTTTTGGGTTAAATTGGTTGGTGCATGCAACTCAATATGATATCAGAGCCAGAGGTCTCGAGTTCGAATCCTGGCGGGCGCGATTAAATAAAATAATTGCAGCAGACTCCTATTTCCACGTTTGAGGCCTAGCGGAGCCTGCACGTGAGGGGGAGTGTTGAAGTATAAGTGAATTGTCCACCTCTCCCCATCAGCTTAAGCTTTTGGCTTAAATTGGTTGGTGCATGCAACTCAATACTTTCAAAACTTCATGATTTTCTTTAAAGGATACTACCAAAACTCCATGAATTTTGTGTAGATAATTATTCAAGTAGTCTAGTATAGTTACATAAAAACTCTGCGGAGGCGTATCTAGACCAGCCTACAAGTACACTGATGACTTAAAAGGTACAAAAGGACTGGTACACAATGAGAGATTCAGAAAGCTATTCAGCTGCTTATTTATTTTTTCTTTTTGAACTGCAATTGCGTGTTTCTTTGAGAGTACTGAGAAGGCGAGAACCTTGAACATTTGGAAAGCTGAACTTTGTCTGGAAGCTCGATTGTCTGCTTGCTTATATTAGTGAATAGTGAACTGTAATTATATCATTGCTTGAGTTGATCTGTAAAATACTAGTATCATGGATAATTATTTTTAGGGAGACAAGTATTCCACCCATAGAAGTTACTAGAGTTACATGGATGCATGTAGAATCTGTTACTGGTTATATTTGACATTTGGTGTGTAGAGGAATACCTGACAATTTTGATGTATCTTTATTCAGGATCATAAGGATGCAAGACAAGGGGAGACCATAAACATTTTCTCTGTTGCTTCTGGGCATCTGTAAGTCTCCGTTTCTAGGATGTTTTATATTCTTTTCTACCTATTTGTTTGTGGTCATGGCATGTACCCAATCACTTGCTGCCACTGTTACCTTACATTGGTCTAGTTGCACTCTTCGTAGGTAAAGACATGACATGATTCAGGTTGTATTTCATATTGAACCGTTACAAAACCTGACTCACATAAAGTTTAATGTCACTAGAGGCCTAGAGCTAATTGCTAATTATACCATAGAAAGTTTGCAACATACTGTGTTCACTGCCTGAAGAGCATTCTTAAAAGTAATGAGAGCGTTTGATTTAGCTGAGTTCCGTGTTGCAGGTATGAGCGTTTCCTCAAAATAATGATTTTGAGTGTTCTAAAGAAGACGCAGAGGCCTGTGAAGTTTTGGTTCATAAAGAATTATCTATCTCCACAGTTCAAGGTACATGAACTGCGGCTGAGTTGATTAATTAATTAACACATATTAGAAATATCTATTTCTAACCTTCCTGCTGCCAGGATGTCATACCCCACATGGCTCAGGAATATGGATTTGAATATGAGCTCATCACATATAAATGGCCAACATGGTTACACAAGCAGAAAGAGAAGCAAAGAATTATATGGGCATATAAGATATTATTTCTGGATGTCATATTTCCACTTTCATTGAGGAAGGTATTTTTTTCTGTGGTGTGATCATCTTGTGATCCGTGCAATTTCATTATTTTTAGCACATTAAAGCAACCTGGCCATATTTAGTTCTAATAATATCTTCCCACGGTACTTTCTGTATAGGTGATTTTCGTTGATGCTGATCAAATTGTGAGAGCAGACATGGGAGAACTATATGACATGAACCTGAAGGGTCGCCCGCTTGCATATACTCCATTCTGCGATAACAACAAGGATATGGATGGCTATCGATTTTGGAAGCAAGTTAGTCACTTATTTACAATAAATCATGTTACTACCACATAAGATTGTTCATAGTAGTATAAAAGTGGATTTGTTTTTAGCTGAAACTTTTTTATCCATTGTGAAGGGTTTTTGGAAAGATCATCTGCGAGGAAGACCATACCATATCAGGTGGGTGACCTTTTCCATCAATTATGCTGCAATTAAATTATTGCTAATGTTGTTTTAAAACAATATGACTTGTTGGTATTCCAGTGCGCTTTATGTTGTTGATTTGGCCAAATTTCGGCAAACTGCTGCTGGGGATACTCTACGTGTCTTCTATGAACAACTCAGCAAGGACCCCAACAGTCTCTCTAATCTTGATCAGGTAACTGAATTCCTAATGCATCTATTTTATTTACCTTGCACACAGTAGATGGATGGGATCGATCACTGGTTTGAAAATCGACTAATAAAGAGAATGTAAGGATCAACTCTATGTTGCCTGGGCATAGGTGTACAATTTAGATGAAATTTGTGTCAAATTTAGACGTTGCAACTGCTGCAAACCCCAAAGTTATGAGAGTACAGCATGTTAGACATTGATAAACTTAAAAATTACAAAGTGAGTAGACTTTGTAAATGTAGAAATGCAGTAGGAATCTTCGTTCCTGTAAAATGAAGTTATAAGTGATCTGCACAGACAAGTCCTGCTGGTGATGGGAGTAGTGCAGTGGGCACCATTATCTTTCACCTCCAACCCACACTTACCTCATCACATACAAACCACACGATCTAATGCCAGTTCCCACTGAGACTAGTACTTTTCTATTCTGGGGGTGCGCCGGGATATTTGCAAAATCCAGTTTTTAGAACCCTGCCATAAAGTATGAGATCCATTGGAAGCAAGTAGTACATAAGTGTGATTTGTTGATTTGAATGTGTCTGACAGAATAAGATTCTGTATACGGTAACTGTTCCATGTTATATAATTGCATCTGTATACATGTGATGTTGCAATGCTTATTTGGAACACATTAACATTCAGGATCTCCCAAATTATGCTCAACATACCGTGCCGATATTCTCTCTTCCTCAAGAATGGCTATGGTGTGAATCCTGGTGTGGAAATGCCACAAAGGCTAGAGCAAAGACCATTGATCTATGCAACAATCCAATGACAAAGGAGCCAAAGCTTCAGGTAATGTTAAGATCCAGGAGTTTCTTTCTTTCTTTCTTTCTTTCTTTCTTTCTTTCTTTCTTTCTTTCTTTCTTTCTTTCTTTCTTTCTTTCTATTTTGTTAAGCATTCCTGATTTTCTGAACTCCTACACCCTCTTTCTAGGGTGCTAGAAGAATAGTTCCGGAGTGGGTTGGTCTTGACAGTGAAGCACGCCAGTTTACTGCACGAATTTTGGGGGATGATCTTGAGTCTCCGGAAGCCACTTCCCCACCATCTGAGACACCAAAACCCGACAATAAAGACACTGATCGGAATGTGAAAGATGAGCTATGATTGATAGCTGTTTCCCAGGCTTGATCGTACTGACTGAAGGTTTGATGCCTCAGCAGTTCTCGACATGGCTAGAAGGGCTAATTAAACGAAGGTACCACATCATAGGAATTCGTCACAACGCAAGACCTGGAATCCTGGACTAATGTTGGTTTTGCGCCTGAACCATGAGGCATGCACCGCAAGCCAGGTATTGAGGATAGGTTGACACGTGAGTCAGCTTAGCTGAAGAACTAGTCTGCTGCATACACAGTAACAGTCAACAATTCACACATTTCAGATGTTCTTGTGACGCTGTAAAATTTATTGGTAGCTGCCAGTCGAAAGCCAAGAGCAGGCTGGGAGCTAAAACGCCCGAGAATTTTGTAGTCACCTGTTGAAACTCAATAGTAAGACGATGCCTGTCGCATGAACTTCGTGAAATTTTCTTCCATGACATTTGGCCATTCTCGGCAGCTACACACCAATTCGTGTCTGGTGAAGTTGGCCGTGGTTAAACAAAGCTTAGGCACTCGATCATTCCCATGTAACAACTACGTGACATCCCAACATGTTCATGTCAAGAGCATTTTGGTCCAGTTTGGTACACAAGAATTCACGTGATTCCAGGTGGAATCAAACTGTTTTCCGTGAAGTTCCTAGTTTCAAGCAGGGTGATACATTTTGATCCCTGGACATCTGCCGGCTGCCGCGGTTCTGCTGCTGCTCCGGGCGGCGGCGGCGGCGGCTAGTGCCACTCCAAGCCGCCGAGCGTGACGGAGCCCATTCCCTCCCACATGTCGGTCCAGCCGACCTCCTCGCCGTCCACGCCTTCCATGTCGCCGTGCCACCAACCGCCCCCGCTCGCGTCTGAAACCAAAACGTAACCACAACGTCGGTTCACCGGCGGCTCGCCGGAACCCAACGGTTCGAGTTCTGGAATGGGGATCGATCTTACAGTGGTTGTACAGGGCGCGGCCGCCCTCGCCCTCGCCGCCGCCGCGGGTGGGCTGGCGCGCCCCGGCCTCCACGCCGGCCGCGGCCTCGGGTCGTCGCCGAGCACCACCACGCGCCTGGCCTTGGCGTCGCCCCCGTGCTCGTCGCCGCCTGGATAGACCCGACATTGTCATCATCGTCTGACAGGAGGGGAAGGGAGAACTGGGGAAGGATTTGGGAGGGAATGCAAGGCTGGACGCGCACCGAGGGCGCTCTTCCGCTTATTCCTGGGCTCGGGGCGGCTCGCTGCCCCGATCTCCTCGACGTCCAGCCGGACTTCCCCTCCGCCGCCGAACTCGAGGTCGCCGTCTTCCCCAGCCTCCGCGCGGTCGCCTTCCGCTCTCGCCACCGGGGCTGAACTGTGAAACCGCTTGAACACCGCCGCGCTCAGAGCGCCGCCGGCCTCGCCGCCCCCGTCCTTCCCCGCGGAGGCGGAGCCCACCGACGAGAACGCGCTCGCCTTCTCCTTGATGGTCTTCCTGATGACTCTGACGATCTCCCGTTTCGGCGGCTCCTCCTCCCCCACCTCCGGCGGCGGCGGCGGCGGCGAGGGTTTCACTTCCGCATCGACAACCCTGAAGCATGAAAAACGGAGGAGCACGGATTGAATCCCGAGGGAAAAAACAAACCTCCTGCGAAGGATGCGAATCAGAAAATCTCCTGGTGGATTTTATCCTCAACCTGGGCTTGACGAGGAAGGATTGGAGCGTGGTCTGCCCGCCGGCAGATCGGATCCCGCTGGGGTAATTCTTCCGGTGCTGCTGCCGCTTCATCCCTACCTCCTCTCTTCGTTTCCCTTCCCCACACACGCTTTTGGGTCGTCTTTTTCTCTCGACGTTTGTGCAAGCTAGTGGAGAGAGGCTAGCGAAATATTTTGCCGCCAAGATCGTTTCAATTTCGGGCCTCTCCCGCCACAAACTTTCGGGAGAAGTTGCTAGCTGTAGCCACACTGTGGTCTTGGCCTCCTGGGAGCCGGTCAGCCGAATCACACTTCATTGCGAGTTACGTACATCTGGAAGGCCCGAATCGGCAAACAAAGGTATGTACACATAATTATCCTCAAATCCTTGAGAATTCGAGATGCAAAATTGCAAGAACCCAAGAGAGTAGTAGCATGCTAGCCTCGTTTGTAAATCTAACGCACAAGTAGACAAGTGTATTTACATTCTGTCTGGTTTATTCGGGAGCCTCCGGCACAGCCAGAGGATGAAGAGCAGCTGCACCACGGAGACTAGCAGGAGGACGGCCACCACCGCCGGCCCGATGCTCCACTTGCTCTTGGAGCCGCGCTTCCTCCGCCGGTGGCGCCGCCGGGAGGCCATCGTGCGCAGGTGCCGCATCGAGTCGAGCAACCGGGCGCGCAGGGTATCCGTGTCGGTGTCGGCCCAGATAGCCGTGTACACCTTCGGCGCCTGGTGAGAGTCGCCGTCTTCCTTGGCGTCGATGGAGCACGGCGCGTCGTCGCGGGTACCACCGTGGCTCACCAACGCACTGGGTGGGAATCTGCTTGCCGTGTTGGCTTCTGGTATCATCGGTGCTTCAGTGACATCAATGGCATGAGATATGGTGCGCATTGTCCCGGACATAGAAGGAACGATGCTCTTGGCTGCTTCAACAGATGAATCTTTCACTAAGCCAACCGCACATTTGCTGCTAACTTCCTTAGGGATTCCGCTCCCCATGCCGAGAAGTTCCTTCGTGGACGCGTTAATGTCATCTCTAGGATATGCAAAAACAGTCTGTTGCATCTTATGTGTCTGTTGGTTTCTGAATGCCAAACTGGTGGGCAGTTTGCGAGACCCAGAATCACAATTAGTTTCAGTGGCACTGATAGCTTTGCATTCTTCATCATTTAGCTTGACTGGTGAACTTATGTTACTGTCTTCCTTCTGATCAACAGCACCAGCAGCACAAGGAGCAACAAAACCTTCTTCCCCTTTGTCAGGTGGCTGTTGTTTGCTGCAGAGTGAAGTGGCGTCCAAACCTTGAGTAGTTGCGGTAACAGAGACTTTATGTGATGCTTCATGGATTAAACTGCTACCGATGACACCAGTGGATTTCTTAGATGCTTCTTCGCGTGACGGATTTTCTGGCATTGGAGTTGCATCTGCGCTTCCATTTGCCAAATTTGCAGTCTGATTCTTAATTTGTTTCTGGATTACCATATTGGATGAAGAGATAGTAGCTGTAGTGGTCTCAGCAAAATCTTTTCCTTTTTTGAATCTTACTTTCTTGGAATGAGCTACGCTAATATCTTCAGCAATGTTAACATCAGCTGCGATGTCTTCTCCTTTCTTGGATGTATGTTCCTTGCTTTGAACAGTACTGAAGTTCAAAGCTTGATTGATTTCAGTAATGCTGATTGCTCGAGACCCTTCTCGGACCAAGTTGCGACCAACTGAAGCAGCAGATTTGGCAACATAAGTATCTGCATCAATGCCAGCATCAGAAGGAACATCATTTACTGTTACCAACCCTCTTCGCCTTATCAAAAACGACCGACCAATGGTATCATGTGTTCCATCATTGGTGATTGCTCGAGACTCATGAGTTGTCTCTTTTGACAATGAACCAAGATTATCATTGTTAGTATGAACATCAGTGACAGCAGGATGACCTCTCTCCAGAACTGTAGCACCTCTGGTTGGATCAGTAGGAAACAGTACAGCTGAATCAGCTTCATCGTCATCTTCATCATCGTCAGGAACAACTTCTGCTATCTTATGCAAGTGACGGCAAGTGAACCTCGGCATGGACCTTTCCATGTCCCTACCGTAGACACTGTCTTCTGTCCTGATAGCTCCTGACTCCACTGCTTTTGAGTCAAAGAAGCCTCTGATTTCTAGGTAACCAGTACCTGAAGATGAAACTGAAACATCATCAACATTATCAGGATCTGCTGAATTCTCTTTGGCGTCAAGGTTATCTTCAGCATTCACATCGCTCTCAAAGACATAAGGGCTCCTGGTGTAGTATATGTAACTGGAACCAGTGGAGTACCCATGAACTTCCTTGATGTCCTTAATAACAGGCCAGTCCGGACCATCAACCAAGCACCTTTTCAGTAGCCCAACTGTGCTTGTGAAATTCAATGATTGAAGCTTGGAAGCATGTGCCTCGATCCATCTGGGCATTTCCTGCAAATCATAATCGAAGATGTGCACTGTTTGTACTCCGTCGACGTTCTCCACAATCTCCAGCACAGGGCAGTGGCACATGTTGATGTCTTCAAGGGAAGGCAGGTTTGATATTCTCTTCAAACTGGGAGTGTTCCAAGCGCTCAATTCCCTCAGTGTAGCAATGTCATCCACAGCCTGGAGGCTCGCCATATCTGCTATGCGCAGCACAGTCAAGGATGTCACGTGTATGAGGCCTGCTGGAAGATGCTGCAGCTTGGGGCAGGTCTCAAGCTGAAGTACCTGCAGAGATGGCAATGCCCCTGGCTCTATGTCTCTCCATGTCGTAAGCTGCTGCAGCCCTTGCAAGTGCAGGTTTTCTAGTTTCGGAAATGGCACCTGGTGGGGGTGATTAGTACCCATGAACTCTACACCAATGTCCTTCAGAGCTGGAGAGTCTGCTATGTACAACGATCTCAGTTCTGGCAGACGGCCTAATGGAGGAAAAGACTGACAGAAGTTGCACCCCACGATGTCCAGATCGCGGAGATTTGGCAGGAAGGTCACTGACAGCCATCTTGGAAACCTTGTCCCAAAGTAGTTAACAAGCTTCAGTGACTCTAGAAATAATGGTGGATTCATCTCTTCAAAGATATCCTCAATCTTTCTGACCAACTCCGGTGTCTGAAGCGGCTTGACAGTGCCGCTGCAAGACAGCACGAGCTCCCTGAGGCCTTTCTTGGCTGCAAGCGACATCTCAGTTGCCTCTGATCGACCAGCAGCCTTCTCGAGCTTCTGTATGTGCAATGTTCTTAGCTGGGACACGTTCCTGAGCTCATCTAGAGGCCACCCGCTCCTATCCTGCGCAGCTCGCGCCTCCTTGCTCGTCACAGCAAAGCACTGGAGTGCTGTGAGGCTTCTCAGATGGCCTACCCTGAATGCCGCATCGTCGATCACTGTGCCGGCCAGGTCAAGGTCTCTGAGCCCTCTGAGATTCTCTATCCCCTTTGGCAGGGCGTGCAGTGACTTGCACCCTCTTAGCAGAAGGAATTTCAGGCTCCACAGATTGCCAATGGATTCTGGAATTGCCTGAATCCTTGTGTGAGACAGGTTCAGAAACCTCAGGTAAACAAGATTCCCCAAGTTATCCGGAATGAGTTCAACTGCTGTTTCACTGAGGTCCAAGACTTTCAGATGCTCCAATCTTGTAAAGGTGCTTCCTTCAATTGTCAGTGGGTTCTTCTGAAGAAACAGCGTTCTTAGCCCCTCCAATTTCAGAATCTTCTCCGGTATCACAGACAGGTTTCTTCTCGGGAACGAAACACGGCGTGGTGCGAACGAGGCGTCGCTGTCGACCAACAGCCGGTACGAGTCGCCGGTCATGCCCTCGCTCTGTGCGAGCAGCTGCGCCAGAGCTCGCAGCATGTCGTGCACGGTGCACCGCGCGGCGACGCCATGTTCATCTTCCTCTTCCGGCTGGAGAAGGTGCCTTCTGACGAGCTCGTCGTAGTACTCCTCCGCGACCTCCTCGACGCCGGCGTCTGCTCTGATCTGCACGAAGCCTTCAGCTATCCACTGATGCACGAGGACGCGCCTGTCCATGGCGTAGTCAGATGGAAACAACGAGCAGTAGAGGAAGCACTGCTTAAGGTGGCACGGCAGGTCGTCGTAGCACAGGTAGAGCGGCTTCATAGCGTCTTCAGGGAGCCCCTTCACCAACCACGCCGGGCTCGCGAGCACCTCCGCCCACTCTCCGGCGCTCGCTTGCCGTGTCCTCAGGACGCCGGCGACGGCCTTTATGGCCAGCGGCACGCCGCCGCATTTCTCGGCGACCCTCTCGCCGACGTCCTTCAGTTCGGCAGCCGCGGCCTCGTCGACCACACGGGCGGCCGCGCGGAGCAGCAGCCAGCCATCGTCGGCGCCCAGCCTCTTCACGCGGTGGATGTGGCCGGTGCCCAGCTCCCGAGCGATGCTGCCGTGCCGCGCCGTGGCCAGCACCTTGCTGCCGCGCCCGGCGCCCTCGAGCGGCCGCCTCAGCACGTCCTCCCACACACCGCCGTGCCGTACGTCGTCCAGCACGAGCAGGAACCTCCTCTTCCCCACCAGCCTCGCCAGCGTCCTCTCGAGGTCGGCGAAGCTCTCGCCGCCCGTCGTGTCGCCGCCGAACGAGTCGATGACCTGCGAGAGCAGGCCGGCCTCGGTGTACTCCCTTGGGACGCGCACCCATGACCTTGCCCCGAAGCTGCGCCGTACCCTCTCGCTGCCGTACACTTTGGTGGCGAGCGTGGTCTTGCCAATGCCGTCGGGACCGATGATGGCGACGACCGCGCAGCCGGCCTGCCCGCCCGCCTCCGTCAGCTGTCGGACGAGCCCGGCCGCGTCGTCCTCGATCCTTGAGCCGACGATGCCGCTGCCAGGTGCCCGGGTCCCCTGAGATCGCCGGAGCCTCGGTGCCGCCCGCACGGGCGCGGCGTGGTGGTCGCCGAGGAATGACCGGAGCTGCAACCGGTTCTTCTCCTTGAGGATTACCTGCAGCTTCCGGTTCAGGCTCCTGACGTCGGCGGCGACGTCGCCGCCGGGCACGTCCGCGTCGCAGCAGGAGGATAGCAGCCGAGGAAGCGCCTGCCGCCGACCAGGAAAAAGCAAAAGAGCCGAGTCAATCGACAGACCTGCTGCGACGGCCGCTGAACAAGGTAGCGCCATGATCGCATCACAGTTCGTGGAGAAGTAATTGAAGCGGCGATGACGCTCTTGCCTGGTGGTGGTGATGAGGCTGGGGCTTCGGCTGCTGCTGCTGCTGCTCCCGGGTCCTGAGGCGGCGCGCCGCGACCCTGCACCGGTCGGCGGCCGCGTCCGCCTCGTACGCCGCGGCGCGCACATTGGCGAGCCAGCGCGCGGCACCCTCGTCCCCGCGCGCGGCGCGCGCCTCGGCGTCCCGCACCGCGGCGCCCGCCCGCTCCAGCCTCCCCGCCAGCGCCCGGGCCTCCGCCGCGACGCCGACCCGCCCCGCCACGTCCCCCGCCACCACCCCGCGCCACCGCACCGCGGTGTCCGGCACGAACGCGCCGAGCACCGCGGCCATGGCTCTCGCTGCCGGCGCCGCGCCGCCCTCCGCTGCACACGAAACCAAACCAAACAGGACAGCACGCCTCCGGTTACGGCCTCGCTTTCTCGCCGAGACGATTAGTCGGTCGTCGCGAATATTAAAAAAAAAAGTCGGTTACTCCTAATCGGTCGCCGGGAATCCAAGGCAAAATTGTCAGAAAGCGATCGCGTCCCGGCCTGGGGCATCGCGTCATGACGAGGTAAGGTAATGCCGCATCGATCGATCAGAAACGACCCAAAAGGCAAAGCTGCACAGTATAGATTAGGAAACAAAAAAAAAGATGATCCGGTCGTGTCAACGATAACAAGTACAGTATGTCAGGGGATGATCCCGTCATCTCGACAGCAACAAGTACACTAGGTTTCTCTCGAGATTGGACTTTCCAATTGCATTTGTGTGGAGCACTGTCCCCTTTTGCAATCCGTATCATGTTCAGTAGGGGACGGATCCAGCGGCGAGCTTCCATTGTTAATTGAGCGGCGCACGTGCGGGGAAGGTACACGTACGAGGCTCCTAGCATGTACGCGGAGGTGGTCGGAGTATGTCTGTCCATGGCCGACCTCGAAGCTTTGTTAACGTTCCGATCGAGCGGTTCCTGTCAACCACCGACGCGCTGTCCGGCGAGAGAAGAGATATGGTAGAGCTGGCTCTCGCGCATTGAAAATTCGGCTTGCGCGGCAAGTGAGATTCCCCGGCGGAGATCCAAGTGGCGATGCGCCTCGATCGTGACACGATCTGGCCGGCCAGTCGCTGCTGTTGATGGGTTTTAATTAAAAGAAAGGATTGGACGAACTGTCGTGGAGGGGGGATTGAAGCCGGAGAGGTGCTGACGGCGATAGCCTTTTGGGGTAAGCAAGGGTCGGCGTCGCGAGGGGGACGGGGGGATTGGGGACCTAGGTTTCTCTCCGGCCTTCCGGGGCGGGGGTGGCGGAGGTGGGCGTCCGCGGAGGCGACGGCGACGGCCGCCCGTACCGGAGGGTACAGCGTGGACTTGGTGGAACGGGAGGAAAAGGAGGGGAGGAGGAGGAAGAAGAAGCAAGCGCGGGGAAAAGGGTGGTGTCGTGGAAGGATTACGAGCGAGAGCGGAGAAGAGTAGGCGGCGGCCGCACAAGCCTCCGCGTTGGGCCGGCCGTGACCGTGACCGTGCGCGGCCGACGACGAGGGGGCCGAGACGCTTTGGTGAGTTGGGCCAAGAGCTGAGGTGGGTTTGGCGTGGGCCTCTCGCGCGAGTTGTTGGGTCGACGGTTCTAGCGCGCGGCGCGTGGGACGCGCCCCGCAGCGACCGGACGGGGCAGCAGCAGCCCAAGTGCTTGCGGATTTCCTATGAAAAGTGCCATGTGGGTGCTGTCTGCATAGTACGCAATTTTTTTGAGCGCCTCTCATCTAGATACAGATACAGCTGCAGTATCTGTTCATATATGTACGCACATGCACCCTACATACGTACACCATACATATATAAATAAACCTACAACTACATTCCGTGTTCTTCTTGAGATCACCGGAAAACTTTGTAGGCGATGGGAGCGTCGCAATCCCTTTGTTGCTCCACGTGTGAGACGCTGCAGATTTTAAACCCCAGTGAAAATCACCAGCGTCTAACCCGGGGTTCAAATGCTGGCGACCAGGCTGCTCACCAGTAGCTCTACCAACCGAGCTGCGGCTCGTTCTCGCATAGTACGCAATTACAAATGCAACAGCACAATTTCTATATTACAAAACACCCGAACTCGGCGCACAGCTAGCATGGCCACGATAGCAAAATTATTTTCCACCGTCCATTCCAGAATCTACAGTGATCATAGTACCTCTAGTTTATCCGGCTGCTCCCTTCGTGAAGCATCCCGCTCGACCTCCTAGTGAATGACGAAGCGAACGCGGCGGTCATCATGGTGCTCCATTGCCTCGAGCCCCACCCCCTCCGCCGCCGCCTTCCAGTCCGCCGCCGCGTCGTGTCCGGAAGGAAGAGGATATGGCCGCCGCCGCCGCCGCCTCCTACCTCATCTTATCCAATGTCTTGTCATGTTCCCCTACCGCAGCCGGAGTCCTCCTCCTCCTCCCCGAATGCCTCCGCCGGCGCTTCATCCTCCATTTCCAGAGCATCCGCGAGTGAGCCCACGCCGCGTTCGCCTCCTGGGTCGTCTCCGCCATGTCTGGCTGCCTCAGTGCCTCCCGAGTTCCTCTTCATCCCAGGTCTTCTCCGCCAGGTCTGGCCGTCGGAACTCGAGCTGCACCCTGCCATCCCGCGAGCTCGGAGGACCGAGCGCCTCCGTCCAAATCCGGCGAGCCGATTCACCGGCTTCTCAGCCCGCACGAGTAAGCGTCCGCGAGCACCAGCCTCCCCTCGCCGAGCTACATCTGCCCGGCCCCTCCTCGTTGCGGTCCCGTCGCCGGACCACCGCTGCTCACGGAGCAGAACAAGAACAGGCCGCCCCCGCCCCCTTCTCCGGCTAAATCCAGCCACCGCCCACCACGGTGAGCCCCTGTCGTCGGTAAGCCACAAATCGGAACCCCCTTCTCTCCTCTTTCGTTTCCCCCACTTTCCCCCCTTTCCATTGGCCAAATTTGCGCTGCCAGAACCACCATCGGCCATGGCTGAGATCTTGGAGTTCTTGCAGTTAGGCCCTAGGAAAAAGAGGTAATTACATTCCTATTTCTTGTGTCTTGGCATATCTGCAGATAACCCCCTCCAAAGCTTAGTTTCCTGCTGCAGTTCGGCCCAAGACTACCCCTTTGCTAGTTCTTACACGTTCCTCTGCAATATTAGAGATCACCACTAACTAGGTGTCTAGGTTAGCCATAATTCGAACATCTGTTCGGTTACTGAAGCTAACAGGATTATTAAACACTCACTTTCCAATTTGTTTTTCTTATTTTGCATACTTCTTTCCAAATCCTTACGCGAATGTTATGATGAATCTGATCTGAAGAATGCTTTGCTTCATGACATGATTCACGCCTATATTTGCATCAAAGACAATAATAGTAACCACAGGTACGTGTTTGATAGCAGCTTGTACGTTTTTTTTACAAATACTTCTGAGTTTCTAATTTCTTTTGATTCATTTTGAAACTATTAATAAGCAGTCACCATGGTGCAAAATTCGGAAACTGATGAATACAATCAATTTGAGCTCTGCAGCTGATCCCCATGTAAAGTTGAAGTCCTGCATCAGCTGTCAATTAGTCCTAACTTGCATATTTCTTACTAACACCATTAGTTCATCTGTTCATGGCTACAGCATAACTCTGCTCCATGAAATCAGAAAGAAATCAAATTGCAGGTGGGGCGGGTTGCGGACAGCCACATGGCCACCACGCTTGCCGCAAATTAATCTAGCGGGTTCGCAACTGTCCGCAATTCTATCGTGGCGGTAGCTAGCGATTCGTGGACTTTGCAGTAAATATACATAACCCGCATGACCCGCAAGCACTTAGCTAGCTTTTATTTTCCCTCAACGCTTCACTTTGCATGGCCAATAGGGAAAATATTACGTAATGCTTCCAGAAAAGGCTTCCAGAAAATCGTAAAAAATATAGAAAAAAATCAACACAACAGAGCAATCTAATACCAGCATCAGTTGTCACATATCATCATGAGCATGTGCTGAACGGAACTATTATCTAATCAGCCAGTTCTTCATCTCTCCCAGCCTGGTCGTCACCTTCTCGTGATCAGCTCGCTTCAGCAGCCGCAATCACCTATGCACAAAGGAATTTTCCATAAGGACCAAGCAAAAGTAGCAAAGATGAACATGCTGAGATGCAAATTGACGCCAAATAACTGAGTGAGCCCGGCCCCTTGCAGGTCGTCCCAGGTTTTAGGTGCGAAATCCCCCCAAAAAATCTCACGGAGACAGCTCCAAGCATATCCCTCGCATATCTCGCGAGGGAACAAGAAAAGAAGATATGTTCAGTTGGTTCTTGTTTACCACACAGGCAGCAAGCCGTTCCACCCTTCCAGCCCCTTTCCTAGAGGGCCACCACAACTTGATACGAGGAGGCCGTGCTGAGGGGTCGCCGGAGGTGAGGAAGCCGAGGCCCACCAGCCGAAGATGGCGAATCGACGAGCGGGCGCGACGAATCCCAGTGGAAACCCTAGCCTAGGGTCTTGCCTGCTGCATTCGGCGGCCGGGCAGCGCGAGGTGAGGGAGTGCGAGGGAGTGAGGCGGCGGCGCGTGGCGTCGGCAGGCGCGTGGCGACGGGAACCGGACGTTAGATTGCAGCGGCGGAGGAGTCGATGGTGGTGGCGAGATGAGAAAAGGAGCAGGAGCTGCTGCGGGTCTTGCGGGCTGCTCCTTTTGTCCACGGGCTTTGGTAGGCTGCCCAACATTGGGCCACCAAAACTTTGCAGCTGGGCCGCATCGGCCATCACGGCTGTTTTAGCGGGGCGTCTAAGCGGGTTCGTTTAAGAACCCGCCCCACCTGCAATTTGAATCAAGTCTGTAATAAGCGAACTTAAATTTAATTTTTGACACTAACAGCTACAAATTTGTATAGTGTCAAAGCTGTGGAGATTTGATCAAGACAATCAAGCTGAGAGTTCCTTCTGGTGATGACTGCATTGAGAGAGAAAAGGTGTCTATGACCCATTTCAAATTCTAAGTGTCCCTGGCATAGGTATGAATATGCACTTCATTGCAATAATCGTGTTACTTGCCTACAAGTTGAAAATAGGCAAAATTGGATTCGTACCATTAAAAGAACCCAACCTTAGATATATACCATCAAAAGATCCCACAATAGATATATACCATCAAAAGTATTACGGTGCTTACGGTTGTACCCCCTGCTCTTAACTTTCTCTTCACCCACTATTTTTTTTGAAATAAATCTCCACCCACTATTTCCAAACAACATCTCAGTTACAAGTCGCTTGCGCGCGGAATGTACTCGTCACACCACATTCTGGCGAAATCACGATTCAGTAGCATCAAACGCAAGAGGTACAGACCATCCAAACCCGGTGGACGGGGCAAGGAGGCGTGTGTGTCCGTGCTATTTAGGCTCCATCGACCGGTTGCGTGCCGGCGAGCCTGCAAGCCCTACGTCTAGCTAGTAGCTGCTAGCACAGCTGCGCAAGCCAAGCTTTGAGTTTGGTGCCACGTTAACCGCAGCTGGGCCGTTTCTCCTTCGTGCGGTCTTCCATTTCCGGGGTGGGCCTGCTAGTTGCAGTGCAGTAGGGACCGTCGCAGATTTCTAGCGTGATTTAGGGCGGAACCTGTAGCGAACAAGTTGAAGCAATCTATAGTGCTACCTCGAATATAGGACTGAAGGAAGCAGCGTGCTCACGGGATGCTCGTCCTGGTATCGCGCGATGCCACTGGAAAGGTCAACGAGCCATCTTCCTTGGCTCGCTATTTCTCCCTTGTTATCTCAGATTTTCAGTATTTGTACAGATAAATGAAAATACGGTCGGGTACTTGTGGCTGAGCAGTGAGGAATTTTATCCCCGGCCGAATCCATACGTGGATCCCTGAAAACGAAAGAACATGGAACCTATTCGTTCCGGAACTCGTCAGCGTCAGGTAAACAAAGCGAGGACTCGACACCACCGTCGCCCGTCCCTGCTGTCACTCTCCCGGCCACTACTCCGTGCCATTTCCCAAGGGGGGAGACTGGAGAGAGGGCAGAATCGACGCATGTACGAGACGACGTGGACGTGTTTTCCAAGGCCGTGACGGGACTCGCCGTCCCGGCATTACAAAAGGCACCGGGCAGGCTGATTGCTCGGAGCACAGATAATGCCCTGAAAAAGAATTCTCGTGGCCCATGGCGCTTGGGCACGCAGGCGCAGCCGAAGTGGCAGAAACGGGAGCGCCAGCGCGAGCACGAGCAGCCGGAGACGGGATAGAAAAAAGTTGGGAAAAAAAGAGGCGGTCGCGTCGCCTGCCGTCGCTGTCCTGAGTCCTGACGGTGCCGCGACGGCGAGAAAAGCGACCGCACGAAGAGAGCCGGTGCGCTCCGCGCTGTGCGGCCTGTGCCCCGCTCGCGAAAGAAAAGCCCCTCCGCCGCACGTGAATCTTGTCGTGGGGCGGCGGCGGCAGGTAGCAGGGAAGGAGGGAGAGGGCCCGAGGCGCGGGGGGCGGCGCCGACGGCACGGGCCACGTCCGCGCGTGCGTCCAGGTCCAAACGGGAAGGGTCGGGTTTCGCGTTGGGCTCGAGAATTGAATATCCGTGCACCACGCTAGGGTCTTACGACGGCTCTCCTGCTTGCCTTTTTCTCCTTTTTCTCCGGAAGCGTGGTACAGGACTTCTTTGGCCACGGGGAGCACGAGCACCCAAAAATAGCGCGCGCGTGCGTAAGGAGGCCAAAACGTACAAGATGGCTTATAACGTTTCTGGAAGAGAGGGATATTCGGATGGGTCTCTCTTCCGTTGGGACGAGTCCTTTTCATTAACCTTCTGTTCTTTCTCCACAGCAACTTTGCCCATCCCACATATAGTGAAACCAGTGGCGAAACGTGAGCTAAAGTAAAGAGGGCCAATATCAAACGTTTGTATGAAAAAAGAGAAAAAAACCCCGAAGAAATAGAGAGCATCCTTGCATGCATGCATGAAACCATGCAAGAGAAAATTCCTATTGGAAGGTGTGGGGTGGGTGGGGGGAGACGAGCTTGGCCTCCTCTGTTCCACCACTGAGAGAATCGGTCACTTTTGGATTATGTAGTCCTCAACAATGTTGGGAAATATTTGGTTGTGTGACCAAGCAAATTACCTTGAGTAACATAACCAACATTTGCTAGGAAAAGGAGATCGAGGATAAATATTAACATCTTTGTTTTGCTAGTAACATCCATTCCGTATGTTATCGCACCGTACCTATGTAACCATATTTCTTCTAAAATAGAAGAAATACAATGACATAAATGGATTATAAAATAGATATACGGTTTGTTATTAAAAGTATTTGAATCTTCTAGCTTCAAAGGGTATACGTTTAATTCAATAAACCTCAATCTACCACTCAACAATCAACAAGGGGTGCCGCCGAAGCCAAATCTTGGCCACAATTTTGCTCGCCTAGACCTGAGCAAAGAATTAGCCTTTGAACTAACAATTCTCAAAAAAAGATTGTTTGGACAGGCCAAGTATTGTCAGCATGTGCCAGCCTAAATACTTGGGTAAGTCCAAATTATGCTCTAGCGGCGAGGGCATGAAACCAAACATGTTCTATGTTATCATTAGAAAAAAAGAAGGATCTCTATTTGAGGTGACGGCTCTTTTGACACCTACTGAAGTGTCTGACCTTTCAACTTCTTGTTGGCCAATCGACTATTTGAAAATAAAAAACACTACTGCAGCCTTTTAGAAGTTATAAAGGCAAGTCCTCAAAATGCCAACGACTTCTGAATTCCCCAACTCGGAGTCCTTTGCTCTTGTCCCTTGAGATACCTAAGCTCCATTTGATGAAACACTTGAAACTTCAGAGGAGTTCGTAGCCTAGGTAAAGACACTGCTTTCGACGGTGACGGGCCGGTTTGAACTTGCCGACTCTGCCCATCAACACAACACACAGGTCAAAACGGTCGCAGCTGCCTCATCCCCCCGCGGTTCGAACCCGCTCGTCGCGCGTCGGCAGCGGCCGGCCAGGGGACCCGGGAGCCGCAAAGCCGCAGCCGCCCGGCCCCGCGCGCCGCGCGTCGGTGCCAGCGTCGCCCCCGCGGGCTTCTCTCCCCGCGTCCCGCCGGCAGCGCACGCCCGCGTCACGGGCGCCGATCCCCGAGCTGGGGGGCCTCCAGGCTCCACGCGTCGCGCTACGGCAGGTCCGGACGCCCGAGACGGGACGTGGCGAGCCGGCGCGCCGCAACGTGGACGGACGCGTGTGGTGCGCGGCAACCGATGCACGGCCGACCTGCGGCTGCCGGCTGCCGGCCCCGTGACGCCACGCACCGCCTTTTCAGATGCCTGCGGCATTTGCAGAGGCAGCCAGTGCCTGGTAGTATGGCTGAAATCTCAGTGCGAGCCCCGACAGAGCAACGTGGCCGGCGCACGCGAATATGCGATCCACCGCGGCGCGATCAAGGCCCCCCCACCGCATCACAAGAACTCGGAATGAAGGGATTAACCAGGCGGAGATTTTCTTTACTTGGCTGTCTGGACGGGTTTAATGATTGGAGGTTACCTTTCCCCGCACTTTGACGCCGATGGAGAAAGGGTAACCAGATCGACCGGTGCTGTCGTCCAGTCGTCATCACGAACCGTAACCCTGACTTGGTTATTAATGTGATTAAGATTATGGATTATTTCGGACATCACTTTAGGATTATAGAACGTCACTTTAGTTGACTTTGCTTTTACGCGCTTTTGAAAAAAAGACAGGGATGCTGGAATAGATAATCCAAAGTACTAGTAGTGTATATCAGTAGCAGGGTTAGAACGTTCAAACTACGTAGTAAATCTAAATCATGACGGCCGCGTGAACGTTGCCGTGCCATCTGCTCGAGCTAGTCTCACAATTAGCATGCTCGTTCAGCTTTCCTTGCATTGGCAGCAACTTCTGCCAGTCGTCGCCCCGTACGCGCAGCATCCCGCACCGAATCCAGCCTAGTCTCCCGTCTCCCCACCCCCCACCAAAATCACCGCCTTGGCTTTGGCTCGCTTCGATTTCGGTTTCCGGATGTCTCACCTGAACTTAACGGATTCCCGACGCCGAAAACGGAGGAAGCGCAGTAAACCCGCCCGCCGCAGGCCCCCCGAACTGGCACCGCCACCCAACGGCCCGAGAGGACCACTAGTACTCCACCACCATACACAGAGTCACAGACGCGCGAGGCCGGTAGGCGCGGTAGCCACTTTCTTCTTCGTCTCCTCTTCCAGAAGCGCAGGCTTGCGCTGTGCGGGGCTCCGTCGTCTTCCTCGCACCTTCTCCGCTCGCCGAGAACGACTCAGCACCAGCGCGGGCGCGCCAGCACGCGCGCGCGGAGGAGGAGGAGGAGGAGGTGGGGAGGGGGAGAGGAGGGCGGCGGTCGGATTCGGACCAATCCGGCCGGCGCGCCCCCGCCGTCGCTCCCGCGGCCGCAGCGCCAGCCAGGCGGCAGCCGATCCCCGAGGGGGGCGACGAGTCGGTCCGCGGAGGCGCGGGGGCGATGGGGAGGGGCGGTGCCGGGTGTCCGGGCTGCCGTTGGAGGAGCGCGTGAGGGCGGCCCGCCCGCGGATCTTCTGGATTGGTTGGGACGAAGGGGCCGCGCGGCTCCGATCGGCGGCGGTTGGCGTGGGCGGGACTGCACCGGCGAGTGCTGCGGCGCTGAGCGCGGGGGAGGGAGGGAGTGAGGAGCAGTAGGTAGCATTTGGAGGAGGGGCGGGCGCGATGGTGAGCGGACACATCTTCCACTACCGGAGGAACTCGTGGCCGGCGGAGGAGTACGTCGGCCGGACCGCGCTGCAGCTGGTGAGCCCCAGTTTCGCTCGCGCCGCGATCGCGGGCGGCGAATTGTGATGTTTCCCGTTTCGTGTTGTTTTGCGGGTGGCCTGGTGTGACGCCTGGGTCCGTTGGGCTTCTGGTTGCAGTTGGATTTCGATGGCGGGGCGCCAACGGAGCAGGCGTGGCGGCGGAAGCTCAACAGTCATGCCAACCTGCTCAAGGAGTTCAGCATCACCTTCATGGAGGCAATGAGGATGGTATGGATGCCACCTGGATTTGGTTCCCCGTGTTCGGTGTTTTGCGATGAGCTTCGAATTTGTTGGTGCTAGCTGCTAAGTTTTGCTCCCGCAATATGAAAATTTCAGATGAGCCTTGGCCTGAGACTGTGGTCCTATGTCCGGGAGGAGGCGTCACATGGAAGGGTAACATCAGCTAGTCCTATGCATGATTTCGTCGAACATGAATGGAACGAAAGGTTTTGTGCTGATAGAATGGAATCTGTTTGTATGCTTGCAGAAAGCTCCGATCGATCCATTCACAAAAGAGCGCTGCAGGCCGTCAGCTTCGCAGGGTGTGCCACTTGGTGGGATGGGGTGTGTCCCTCTGTGCTTATGCCTCTGCTTCTCTGAACTACACATATCGATGCACCAGGGAGGAATTTGCCTTGATATCAGTAGATTGTTTTTGCAGGAGCGGTAGCATTTCGAGGGGTTTCAGGGGAGAGTTCAAGAATTGGCACATCATACCTGGTCTTTGTGAGAGTGCACCGGTCATGGAGAACCAGTTCTCTGTAATGCTTCGATCTTATCTTACTGTTACTTGCTTATTGACTTCGGAGTGCTGTATGAGACATGTGCAGTGCTTGCTGGATTCTTAGTATGTATGAAGATATGTCCTTTTGAGTGCCATAAATGCTTGAGTATTGCTTAAACAAACATTTTTTTAGTTCGTCTCATAAATGCGGTATCCTATTTGAACGTGTGTGATCACAACATTTCTTTTGGAGTGAGATAAGATGACGTTTCCATGCTATGTAAGCTGGCATAACTCACCTTTCCTCAATGTTTGTAGACAACAAGGTTATGATGTCTAGGAAAGTTGCTTATTCCTGATAATTGGAACTTGGTGGTTGCAATTTTCTTGTCTAGCTCAACTTCTTGACCTTCTACTATTCCTACCTTTGGTAATCCATGTCATTTATTTAGTAGTTACAATAACTTCAGGTGTTGCTCTTTTCATATACCTACCTTTGCCCTTCCATGAGGCATTTCATTTATTGTGTTGATACAATAACTTTAGGCCTACCTATTCTAACGTCTCAGTACATTCTTTATTCTGGTTATTATTATCCTTTTTTGTTCACTTAAGGAATACTTTTCCAGATATTTGTATCTCGAGATGGGGGGAATAAGAAATACTCATCAGTGTTGGCTCCTGGACATCATGAAGGTTTGAAGTAAGTCATATATCTGTTTTGTGCGCTCCAAACTTGCCACCTAACAGCATAATATCATGTTAAAATCATATTGCCATAGAAAAACATCTGCTCAAGCGAGCAGATTTATAGGTTTACCTTCGTTTTTGGGAGTCCAAAGAGCTAGAAGTCTATTAATGATGGCTCAGTTGTATTCACAAACAACTTTCTAGCTAAGCTACCATGTACCTTGTGTCCTTGCGCCTATCTTTCGTAATCGGTCTATTTCTCTTCCCATATTTTTTTAAAAATCTGCTGGATAGAATAACTCTCTAGTTCCTAAAAAGATATTATAAATATTGCAATTATGGTGTTTAGTTTTGGTCCAAGTATTGTACTGTATTGGTGCAACAAAAGCTTGCTAATCATATCACCATCTTAGTCAGATATTGTGTTTCTTGTGTTGAGTCTTCTGCAGAAGGGGCCTTTATCTGATGTTTTATGTGATTTCAGGAAAAAGAGTGACTCAGGAATTTCTTCATGGGACTGGAACTTGAATGGTCAACACTCGACATATCACGCATTGTTCCCTCGGGCATGGACTGTTTATGATGGTATGTCATTGTAGATCTGTTTGGTAACATTGCTTATATTTTCAGGTCTAGACAAGTAATTCTGTGTATTATTTTTAAAATTCGCTCTACCGTGATGAGGGCTTTGTCGTTCTGTTTCTATGAGCTGACTATGAGTTGATAGCACAGTGATTTTGACCTCTCTTTTTTATTTGTCTAATTAGCAATGGACATATTTGAACTCAAGAATCATTTTCTTATTGATGCAGGTGAACCAGATCCTGACCTTAAAATATCATGTCGTCAGATATCACCGTTCATTCCTCATGATTACAAGGATAGCAGTCTTCCGACATCTGTGTTTGTGTACACGGTAAGTCGCTAACAGAGTTCTTTTAATGCTAAGCTGGAACTTGTTGTAAGTCTACATTTTGTACCTTACTGTTTCCTAGCAAAGGACACTTTAAAAAGCCTACTCTGGCATCTTCATGGAAGATATTTGTGTTAAAACGGACTCCACATATGGCCAGTCTGTAAAACACTGAAGTATCATTTTTAGGGTAATCTGTTTGGATATTTCAGAACCACTCATATACGAAAGAGTTGTTGCCATCCATGCTAATCGTTCATGAATAAATGAATGGTTCAGTGATATATATTATATATGCCAATTAAGTTTTGCTATCTCTCTTTCATTATATGTTTCTGATTCAATAAATTTACTGACGACCATTCTACTTGGTTGTTCATTATAGCTGGTGAACACTGGGAAAGATCGTGCAAAAGTAAGCCTGTTAATGACATGGGCGGTAAGTACACATCTAAAGTACTTAGTCTGTTAATCTGGTCTGGCTCTATTGCCATAAATTCCAATCTTTTATCCTAGAAATCTCAGCCCATCGATTATCATTAGGGATCATCACCCTTATGATCTACGTTTGAGGTTGAGGTCCATGATTACCATTATCCGCTATTTCAAAAAGATAATAGAAACTATCTAGATCTAAGCATTGCAGAAGCTTGAATTCCGCTGTGCATACAATTATCAGTCGTTCATCATCCTTGAGTGTTTCATTTCCTTATTGACAGAACTCAATTGGAGGATTTTCGCATAATTCAGGAGGCCACTACAATGAGCCCTTCATGTAAGTATATCCACAGATATGCCTTATGTCTGTTCAGGCTTTTGGACGTCTGTACTCATGTTTGATCTTTGTGATATGGGTAGTGCGGAAGACGGAGTATCAGGAGTTCTTCTGCATCACAAGCAAGTTCAACTTTCAACTGAGTCTTATTTGAAATTGATGACAGTGAATTAGTGGATGTTTTTAATGATATGGTATACAGGCTGACAATATGGTACAATTTGCAGAACAGCCAAGGATAATCCACCAGTCACTTTTGCTGTTGCTGCCTGTGAAACCCAGAATGTGAATGTGACAGTTTTGCCAGTGTTTGGCCTTTCTGGAGAAAACCATGTTTCAGCAAAGGAAATGTGGAATACCATGGTACAGGTAATTACTTCTAACTCCTTTGATTTTCCATACCAGTTCTTAGGCTTATTCTTTTAACTATAGCATATAACAGTTCTTTCTCATCATGTTCTCGTATCAATTTTGTATTTTGTTTTATCCATATCATCCTGCAGAATGGCCATTTCAATCGGGAAAATTTCAGTGCTGGTCCCAGTATGCCTTCTTCTCCGGGACAGAAACTCTGTGCAGCTGTCTCAGCCTCAGCTTGGGTAGAGCCGCATGGCAGATGTACTGTTGCATTTGCTCTGGCTTGGTCCTCACCTAAAGTAAAGTTTCAGAAGGGGTGCACTTATAACAGGTCAGTGCCCTGTTGTTTTTGCCTAAATAGACTACTGCTTTTGCTTGTGTAAATATCTTTACCAAGCCACTCTACTAGACTTGTTCCAATACAAAATCCAACTTATAGAATATAATCTATAATTGGAGCAATGCTGTGGCTCTTTCTACTTAATTATTATCTATCATAGACTAAAAATCACACCAGAGTACTGAACATATCAGAGTAAGCCTTTCCAGTATAGTAATTTCTTTTTATTTCAGCCTTCTGTGGGGTTTGCACAAATAAAATATTTTTGAGTCCAGCATTGCTTGGGAAGTGAAGGCATTACTTAGGTATTGAGTTCAGTAGTGATTGAGATGGGAAGTAATTAGTTAGTGAAAGCAGGAATTTGTCTTGTAGTGCATTCTAATTGTGATGGGATAATTCATAAATGTGATCTCATGTTGCAGGAGGTATACCCAATTTTATGGAACTTCTGAGAGATCAGCTGTTAATTTGGTACATGATGCCTTAACAAGTATGTTTTTCTTTTGTTAAACCTTCTTTATCTTTTTTACCTATGTAACTTTAAGATGCAGAAATTGATTTCATGTGTTATAATATTTGCTATTACCAAAAACACCTCCACATATTATAATAAACACCAGTTTTTGAGATAATTACACATCGATGATAAGATTGTAATGAGGTTACTGGGAAATGTTTAACATTGGTCCATGCTGATAATTCAGTTATCAATATTCTGTGTTCTCATCTATACCGCCGGATGCTTTTTCCTTGTTTTTGCAGAATATAAACTTTGGGAAGAAGAAATTGAGAAGTGGCAAAATCCCATACTCAAGGATGAAAGACTTCCAGAATGGTATATCCCTACTAAGAGTTATCCCAAAAGATTTATTGTTGCTACTAAGAGTTATCCCTACTTGTTTTAAGTAAAATTGTAACATCAGAAAACCTTGACCCCAGTTTAGAAGTTTAGAACTAAAGGAAACAATGCTATTCATTCAGGGAAATTTCCTCGATTTATGCAAGATTTAAAAAATTTCCTTGTTTCTTCACCCAAAAAATATGCTATTATCTTCCTCTATAGAAAAACAAAATCTGACTGTAGAATGTTTGTGCGTCAAAATGTTTGCAGGTATAAGTTCACTCTTTTTAACGAGCTTTACTTTCTGGTAGCTGGGGGAACAGTTTGGACAGGTATGCTGTATCCAACTTTCTTATGGTTGCTTACTCACAACCAGCTAAAGTTCTGCCAGCTTAAGTTGCCATCGCCAGAGTTTCTTCTAGCTTATAAATTATAATGTGTACTTCCTTTCCTTTTGTGGTGCAAGGAACCTTATTTTTTTCCTTCTGGTCATGTAGATGGTCAACCCCCAGCAATTGATGAGAAAGCAAGTCCTGGTTCCAAGTCCTCAAAAAGAGGCACTAAAGATACCAAGACGGAATCTGTTAAAGATAGCCATGTCAACCTGACAGCAGAGCAGGTCCCTGATAGTGGTCACATGACTAATGGTGACGAGCGTAGCGTATCAAAGTTCGCAGCAGTTCATGGGTCACAAATGCAAGAACAAACCAATGGAGGACTCAAGTCGGAAGAGCCAATTCCTTACTTGATTTCCAAGGATGGCCCTGAAAATGTTGGCAAGTTCTTGTATCTAGAAGGAGTGGAATACATCATGTGGAACACATATGATGTGCATTTCTATGCATCTTTTGCTCTCCTTGATTTATTCCCAAAAATTGAGCTCAGTATCCAACGTGATTTTGCCAATGCTGTTCTGTATGAAGATCGGCGTAAAGTCAAATTTTTGGCTGATGGTGCATCAGGAATCCGCAAGGTTAAAGGTGCTGTTCCTCATGACCTTGGAACACATGATCCTTGGCATGAAATGAATGCATATAACATACATGATACAAGCAAATGGAAAGATCTAAACCCCAAATTTGTGCTCCAGATATACAGAGATTTTGCTGCCACAGGTGACATGCAATTCGGTAGAGATGTCTGGCCTGCAGTCTGTGCTGCTATGGACTACATGGATCAATTTGATCGTGATCGTGATGGCCTCATTGAGAATGATGGATTTCCTGATCAAACCTATGATGCATGGACTGTTCATGGAATCAGTGCTTACTGTGGTTGTCTCTGGCTGGCTGCACTTCAAGCTGCTGCTACAATGGCACACCGTCTTGGAGATTGTCACTTTGCTGAGAAGTACAAGCTCAAGTTTATAAAAGCCAAAGCAGTATATGAGGCGAAGTTATGGAATGGGTCGTATTTCAATTACGACAGTGGCACAAGTAGCAACAGCAGATCCATCCAGGCTGATCAGCTGGCAGGCCAGTGGTACACTGCCTCATCAGGATTGCCCCCGCTTTTTGACGAGCATAAGATAAGAACTGCTCTGCAGAAAATATTTGAATTCAATGTCATGAAGGTTAAAGGAGGGCGGATGGGAGCCGTTAATGGTATGACTCCAAAGGGAAAGGTGGATGAGACATGCATGCAATCTCGTGAAATCTGGACTGGTGTTACGTATGCTGTTGCTGCAAATATGCTGCTCCATGGAATGGAGCATCAAAGTTTTACCACTGCGGAAGGAATTTTTAATGCTGGATGGTCTGAAGAAGGATATGGGTATGCGCTCTCTCGCACATTATTGTGTAATTTCAGGTTTTGCAGTGATGCAGTTTTTCATGTTGACGTAGTAATGCAATTCTTATCTTCTTTTCCGGTGCTTCCTGTTATTTTCCATGAGGATGTTTTTAGTGCTGCTTATTTTATGTTGCTATCCCTGAAGCTGTCTAGGGCCGTCAACTATTATTTTCTACAAGCAAGACATACCGAATGGTCGCTATTCAAATGGAATTTGAGTAGTGTTTGTTGAGTCATGTTTATCAAGTAGACGTAATTATATATGACATCGTTTTTTCCTGCTGTGCTGCAGTTATTGGTTCCAGACACCAGAAGGATGGACCACAGATGGGCATTATCGGTCGCTCGTATACATGCGACCTCTTGCCATTTGGGCAATCCAACATGCACTGTCTCCTCCAAAGGCAATCCTTGAGGCCCCAAAAGTTAATCTAATGGACCGGATACACATATCCCCCCACATGGCTCGAGCAATTAGCGACATAAGCATTAGGAAAATAGCACCCGATAATAGATGTTTCCCTAGCTCTGCCTTTCAGTGTGAATGCTGATACAAAGGTAACATGCAACTGCTGAGCAATTTGCAATCTTATCGGCTTTTCGGTTTCTCCTTGCCCCTCTTCCAAGGTCCAGTGGGGGTTCAGGAGTTCCTTTCTTGAATCTGAGGGCATATCCAAACCACCACAAAAACTCAGCGGCGCAAGAGAGTTGTATAATTGTACAGAAAACTGTTAATCATATAATCTTTGTTTTTTCACTTTGAAAAATCTTACGGTGCCGATGTTACAAAATATCTGAGCTGCCCTGTGTAGTGTAGCTGTTCTAGGGAAACACTGTGCATGTAGAGAAGTATGGCTCTATTTACTAATAGAGCACGAAGCAGTTCACATGAAGAGAAGTAAAGAACTGAGCAATTCTCTGTATTGTAATCATGTGGCGCTACTAAGAGGTTATGTAATTCATGTGTACCGGAAGAAATTGACGTACTCCCTCCGTTTCAAATTATAGATTGTTTTGACAAATTTAGATATATATATTTTACTATACATCTAGATATACAATTATGTCTAAATATGTAATAAAATTCATATTGTATCTACATTTGCTAAAATAATATATTTGTTACGAGTTAAGAAAATGAGAGCTGTCTATTGCTGCGTGTGTAACGGGGGTTTGACTTGAATCTATGAAGAGTCTGAGAATTTTCTTTTTCCCCCTAAGGAACTGCGGAGGCACAGAAATGACTCTTCGTAGATTCTCCGTGCATTCGTTCTTGACGTCGATGCGTCATTTGTTCACGATAGGATCATCGTTTTTTCTCTGAAAGGGATTCTGCAGGAGCTTGGCGCCCCTGTTCTCGACCGCTGCAGACGCATGTGGCCTGTGCAGTGCGTCTATCGGCTGGTTCAGTCCGTCTGGCCCGTGTCTCTCGTCTCGCAGGATCGTGGCTGCAGCCCGTGCTGCGAGAAAGCCATCATCGCCTCGCACTTGGACCAGTGCCCAGGGCACTCGATGGCTGTGCTGCGCAGCGCCTGCGCGGCTGCCTGTACCGCGTTGCGTGCTGTTCCGGTGCGGCCGAGTTACAGCTCGCTGTCGCAGGCGCAGTGGCCAGTGGCCAACGGGGCGACGAAGCATCCGTACTGGGCCTGTACGAGCTTAATGGATGCGGGCGGGGCCACGCGAACGCGTTCGCGCGTCTTGTCTGCTTGAACTCTGTCCTTTTCTCTGCTGCGCGATCATTGCCTTGCCTTGCAGAGAAGCAGGCAATTCAATCCCCAAGGGTGCCTTTTCTGAATCGGAGTAACTGCTGCTGGAGATCGAGGAAATCTGGAGGAGCAGGCCAGGGCCCGGAGGATGATCGCCGTCGGTCGTCGCCGTTCACGTCTCCGTCCCGACGGCCGTGTGACCAATCCTAAGGTTTTCTATTGTTTGCGAGGGTCTTGCGGTCTTGCCGGTTCCCTGTATGCACTGACCGCTCAACACTGGCCCATCAACCGAGACCGATGCTGCTCCGCTGGGTTGCCAACTCGCCATGGCCCAGTGCGAGCTGCTGCTGGCCGCTGCAACCTGCAAGCGGCCAGCGCGGGAAGGTGGTCACATGGGCCATGCGGGATTTGTGGGTGCGGCTGGTACTGCACTGCACTGTACGCAGAGCGCGCGGGCGCGGGGATGCCCCCGCGCGCGTGCGTGGCAGGCAACCTGGCTCGCATGGGTTTGCCCGTATGGCCTCCGCCTGCCCACAGCTTTTTAGCCGCCGCCCGCCTCCGCGGTTTTGCCCCCTAGCTGGCCGGCCGTGCACCGTGCACGCACCCCCTGCCGCGCCGCGTACGCACGTACGGGGCGGCCGCGGCCGGGGCACCCCCACCGCCGCGGCACACGTACGTGCGGGAAAAATCGATCGATCACGACGTGCGCCACATGTGCCATTTATGGGCGCAGCGCCCCGCCCGCAGCGTCTCGATTGATATGGAAGATGGATCATCGGCCGGCCGGAATGAGTTGGGACAACGAGGAGTGACGCCGCCGCGCCCCCCATCCCCCATGCTGTGCTCCACCAACCTGGGCGTACGTGGACCACATGATGGATCGTAGACACGGGAGATGGTGGGAGTCAGGGAGAGCTACGCGGGTGCTAGGTGTCGGGTTTGCGCGAGCGTGCGTGGACACGCTGTGGCTGGGTTAGCTGTTGGTTGGTCATTCCGTCGATGTGCATGAGGACATGGGCGGCTGACACTAGTGATAGGCGTAGTATATACACACGGAGCAGAGCTACCAGTGTGTTTGACTAATATAATGCGGTGAAATGCATGGGCTCGAGCCATGAGAAGTTGGTAGCTAGGCCACGAGCCCAGACATCCATCGCATGGGCACGCAGGCCAGGGGCGCCACACTGCAAGATGTCTACACTATGTGTACGATCTTTATTATCACAGCACGTGCAGACTATCATGTCGATCCTTACGTACATAAGAACTCCATTAATAAAGAATAATTTCACTTTAATCCATCATCACTCTCATAGTAAATAACAACAACACGACACCGACTCAAGACCAAGCAGAAAATGATACAAGAAAAAAAAGAGAGAAGAAACCATATCCCCTGCTACGTAAGTCTTGCCACCACCACCAAAAGAATCATAAGCTACTTGTACCTATGATGAATCCTCATCAGCTCAATCTTCCTTCTCCTCCTTGTGATCACTACCTTAATAAGTAGGCGTAATCAACACGGCACTAGTAACACTGAATATATAATTGTGATCCATCCATCGACCCTCTCATGCAGGCATTGCTTCCTGTCCGTGCATGTGAGGTCGAGCAGTATGTGGGTGGTCGATCGGGTTGAGATCACTGCTGGGCTGCTGGCTCCTGGCCGGCCGAATCACAAGCTCATCATGTCCTTGACGAACCCGTACTTCTCCATGAACGGGTTGGAGACGTCCTTGAGCGGGTACTGGTCGATGCGGTCCTCCCAAACGCCGGCGTCGGCGGCGGGCTTCTCCACCGTCCACACGCAGCTGTTGCACTTGAACCCGGCGCCGAAGGTGAGCATGAGCACGCGGTCGCCCGGGCGCAGCCGGCCCTTGGCCTCCATGTACCCGAGCACGTACCACACGCTGCTGGCGGAGGTGTTGCCGAAGCGGTGCAGCGTCATGCGCGACGGCTCCAGGTCGTGCTCCGTCAGCGTGAGCCCCTTGCCCACGCCGTCGATCACGGCGGCGCCGCCCGTGTGGACGCAGAAGTGGTCCACGCCGGCCTTCATGCGGATGGTGAGGTGGTTCCCGCCGCGCTGCTTCTTGCGGGCCAGGCGCGCCGACAGGGTGGCGCAGGCGAGGCGGAGGAGCTCCGGGAGCGGCAGCACCCGGGGCGCCAGGACGCGGAGGTTGTGGACGAAGGCGTGCACGGCGGCGCGGGGCAGCTCCTTGCCGAGGTGGAACCCGGGGCGGCCGGCGTCGTCCTCCATCTGGAGCGCGCAGTTGTAGGCCTCCTCGGAGGCGCCCGTGTGGGTGCGCACGACGTGGCGGAGGCGGAGCTTGGCGTGCGGGCGGAGGCGCGGGTCGTTGGTGAGGAAGTAGGCGCAGCCGCCGGAGCGGAAGAGGCAGTTGCCCAGCATGAAGGAGCGCTTGTTGCCGGCGTACCAGTTGGGCGCGATCGACTCCGACGTCATCACCAGCGCCACCTGCCCCGCGTGCGTCCTGCATGCCGCATGCCCCCCGGGCTTCCGTCATGAAATTAAGAAATCATTGATTTTTAAATAACCTTTTTTTAAATAACGGACCATTTCATCCCTAATTAAACAAGCACAATTAGCTTCACTTCTATTCTTGCTAAGCAAGTACGACCTCGTCGGCGGCGACCCCCTCAGTGCACACGCCGGATCGTCAGCTGCACATCCTGCAGGCCACCATTACTCCATTGAGCCCAGACCACCGTAGGAGCACAAGCCTTGGTCAGGTCCAGGTTCATTCATGCCCATCTGAGAGCAAACCAAACTTGGTGCGCAGGCATTAAAGCCTCGCGCGGTAGAGGTGGCGTAGCAGCGGCCGGCCAGCAGCGGCGGTAGACTGGCCGTAGCTGGCTCACATGCACCAGTGCGGTCGGTATAGGCTCGGCAGCAGGCGGCAGCGCGGCATTCATGCAGCTGCTGCCCTCGGCCACAGCCCACATTTACTCCCGTGTCCATCCATCCATGGTGGTGCGCCACCTCAGGATGGCCGGATCTTGCGCGGGGACAGGGTGAGCCGAGGAAGAAGAAAGGGGTTTACCAGCGGGACGCGCAGGAGGAACAATTTATGCTTTGCTCCTTTGGGAGTGTATGTGCCACCACATACTGTGGAGATGTGAAATGTGCCCTTGTTTTACTGGTAGAAAAAAAAAATGACATCTGGATTCTGGAACACGGGAATTTTTTTTTTATCTCGGGGGATACTTGTTTTTCTAGTACTGACACGATTCGGTCTGACAAAAAAAATACTAGTACTTGTTTTTTTTATCATGATCTGAACTGAATGGATGAAATTGTTTAATTTTCGACTAGAAGGAGCTGGTGCAGGTGCAGGAGGACTGCTTGTACTAAAGGATCCTTGGGTTTTTGCTGGCCAAGGTAGCTAGGCCCATGCTAAAATAAGCATTGGTTTGCAGAGACTAAGCATTGCATCAACTCTTCTGATCTGAGCTGACTGAAGTGCTAGCTTGAGCTTGAATAATGGCATGGAACCAAACTAGTACTCCTAGATGCACTGTGTGTGTACATCCATCTGCCTGTGGTAGTACTCCCACATCAAGAGCTAGCAAAGTAACACAAGACACATAGTCGTGTCTGCTCGTGCTTATAGTGGTGTGTGCCAAACTTTTTGATACTAATATTTTATTTCACAAAAGATGAAATTTCCGTTCTGTTTCCATCCAAATAACCCTTAGATCCTTGATACGGCACCCAGTTTGGAACTTTTATATAGTCGCTGGGAATTTATCTGTTAAAAGATTTTATGTTTAGAATATTTTTACATAGAAAAATATAGTACTGTAGATCACAATTTGCACGAGGGCTTAATGGGATCTTATCTTCGCCGCTAACTTCGAAGCAGAGAAATTAATATATAATTTGGGAAAGAAAACATACATATTAACGATTAATAATAATAAAGACCAGTGAAAACGAAAATGAAAATGGAAACGCACCTGAAGAAGTTGTTGACGAGGTCGAGGGCGATGAGCGTGGCGCTGCACCCCATGCCGGTGAGGTTGTACACCTTGACGTCCTCGCGGAGTCCGTAGCGGTGCACCACGTGCGCCGACAGCGACGGCGCCGGGGAGAACATGGACACGTTCACGACGAGAACGTCGACGTCGGCGGGGCGGATGCCGACGCCCCCCGGCGCCGCGGACCGGGCGAAGAGCTCGTCGAGGACGGCGTGGAAGGTCTCGTCCATCTCCTCCATGCCCTCCCGGAGGCGGTCGGGCCGGGCCTCGCCGCCCTCGATGATGTTGCGCGGGCCGTACGTCTCCTCGCCGATGCCGGAGTTGACGATGACCTTGAGCAGGAACTTGTACTCCTCCAGCCCCAGCAGCTTGTTCCGCTGGATGATCTCGCCGCACAGGTCCGTCGGCAGCTTCCGGTCGTCCGTCGCCTTGTAGCACACGTAGTCCAGCAGGTAGCACCGCCGCCGCCGCGACCGCGCCACCAGCAGCCGCGCGAGCATCGCCGCCGAGTACGTCAGCAGCGTCAGCGTCAGCATCGTCGCCAGCTCCATCGCCGCTGCAAGTACTTGTTGCTCCTGCTCCTGTTCTTGCGTCAAGAGCCAAGAGACGGAGAGATCTAGCTGGCTAGACGTGCAGCGAGGAAGATGCTGGCAATGCGCGACGCGTGCGGTTGCTGCTCATGGAAATGGTGGCGAGGGAGACAAAAACCGGAGGAGATGCGTGGTGTGACAGTGTGCGAGTTCTTGCTCGGCTGAACACACTCCAAGCCACCACCAGCTCTAGCAGTAACGAGCGTGGTGAGTGTGTGGGTGCGGTTGGTAGGGAGGGATGAGAGGGAGATTTATTAGAGGTGTTTAGAGGTTGGGGAAGGAGAGGGGGGGTGGTTTTATAGCAAGGTGCTACCACATGGTCATGAGAACCTTCCTCTCGTCTACTATTTTTCTGCACCTTTTTGCTTTTTTCCCCTTTTCTGAAACTGTACTGATCGTGATCGACCACGTATTTACTCTGTTTCTTTTTTGACAAAAGGTTTCGATGGATGTAGTATGCTGTTCAAGGCCATGCGGCCAACCGAGTTAATTATTGTTCTATTATATTTATCTAGCAAGTGTTTTTTTTTTATAAAAGAACGCATGCAAGGTCGGTACATCATGTGTGGTACAATCCATGGCCCAACATACGCTATCCGTCGAAAGCTAAAGTGATTTAGTTTTCCTATAAGTCAAACTTTCTTAAGTGTTATCTGAAAAATATTAATATTTATGATATAATTATGAAAATATATTTTTACAACAAATCTAATGATACTTATTTGCTATCATAATATCAATAAATAGTTGTGAACCCTAACCTGGATCCTGGGCCGGTGAACTGCCATGCCGGGCGTATGATCCGGAGGCGCTTGGAAGCGGAGGCGCGTCCGGTCCCCTCCGTGATTGAGCTCCCCCGACCGGCATCCCCTGGACGCGGTGGCGGAGACGGCGGAGGTGAGGAAGATGAAGAGACCTCGACCACCAGGGAGGACGAGCGCCTGCGTCGTTTCCCCAATGGGTCCGATGCGTCCTCAGGGGCGTGAGGGGCCCAACGTTCGCTAGCAAAGGGGGACACGGCGCGGGCGGCAGCATCAATACCACCCTCGTGGATGGCAATCCCGCCCGATAGCGCCGCCCGCATCCCCCCATCGTGAGCAGGGGCTACTCCACCAACCTGCGGCGCAGCATCGGGGGCCAGCCCCCGCGTGTCGATGCGCGGCAGGGTGTCCAGGATGGCATGGCGCTCCTAATCCTCGCACAAGGGCTTGACCGCTCCGGGGAGAATGGTAGCAGCCGTGTCCTTCACTTCCAGTGCCTGGTCCATTAAGACCACCAGGACCGCCTCGGCGTAGTTGTTCTCGGGGCCACGCGCCAGGCGACAGTCGTCATCGTCGTTGGTGTACGACCACGCCGGGCGGAGGCGATCCTGAAGTGGAGCTAGGCGACGGCGGAATCCCTACCATCGCCATCGTCAACCCATCCCAGTGCAACTTGGCGAACCGAGCCAAAACCGGATCCCATCGGGGCCCAACACTGGCGCCTCCGTCCAGAAGGAACTGCTCAACAGCGTACTGCTAGGGAGACGAAGGCAGAGTGAGGCATCGCATGCACCTTCCGTGTACAGTCATTGTCTCTCCCAGCTCTCCCGTTTTGCCCGCACCGAGAAGTCGATGAAATCGTCGTGCTGTTTCTTGCGGATGCAGAGGAAACATCCGCGCACCGTACTAGACTGGGCGGCAGCACCCGGGCCAGGCATCGCCATTGATGACTGGCAGAGCACGAAGAAGTGGCGGAAGAGGTCCACCGACCACCGATGGCTGCACGCCAACGAACACTCACGCGCGTGTGCGAAGATTGCCAGGGCGATGACACAGTTGGGAGTGAAGTGCGCTAGGTGGATGAGGCAAGTCTCCAGTACTGCCATGAAGAATGGCAAGAATGGCGGCACCAACCCCACCAATAAGAACGGAAGAAAGATGACGACCTCCCTCATGCTCATCGGACACGGGAAGGACGTCCCGGCGTGAAGATGCGTGCTGGGGGCACAAGCCCCCTCGTCCACTCCACCGCGTCCTCATTCACCCTCTACAGGTTGAAGTCGAGGATGCGGCGACCACAATGTTGCTCGCTGTGGCGCGCCATGGGGGGAGCTTGGATGCTGCTAGAGGAAGAAGGTGGAGGAGAGAGCTTATTGGCAGGAAGACAAGGGGGCAAGGTACCCAACAACGTCCTCTCCCCTGGCGCTATATACCTAATGGGAGGGGAGGGGGCGCGACGCTCCTACTTCGCGGGAATCCCGTGGAATGTAAGCGTTGGTCGCCGTGAAAGGGCCGGCACGATCTCCAAAAAGGTCGCGCGGCACTGGCGCGTGGGGCGAACAGTAACTCTTGGCCCCACGCCCGAATCGCCACTCCGGATTCGAGCATGGGCCCGGGGTCTGCTGTCAACGCCACTGGAACGGGGTCCGCCTAGCCCTGGACAAACCGGGGTTAAGTGAGTCAAAACACTCACTTGGCCCATCCAACGATGACAGGGAGGGCCCGAGGCCCGGGGAGGCCCAACTCTCCCCCGGATTAAGGGCAGTTCCTTCGTGCAGAAGGGACACGCCTGGTAACGCATTTAATGCCCTGCCCCGCTGCAGCCAGGCGGGGCCCAGGGGCGGCGTCTTTTCCGCGTAAAACAACATGATTATGAGGGAGGCGTGCTCATAGACGACACGGTAAAATAATGTTAATATTACCTAAAATTTCTCCAAAAATTCTATAAATTTTAGTAGAATCATTTTCTGATTGTATAAGCTTGGCATAAATGTTTTATTAGATTTTACGAAAATTGTAGTATATATTGTTAAAAAATGAATGGATCTCTCACATTGTTTCATACAACTTAAGTCAAACTTTAAAGTTTATACACCTCAAAGTCTTTTCTACCTCATATACACTTGAAATTTGGATATAGCCTTAACTTCATCCTCATATTAAACATTTGTGGAATAACATTGCAACTTGTTGTGCAAAAAAGTTGTTAACTATTTCTTAAATGACTATTTAAGGCACCCATGTTAAGTAACTTGCATAATTAATTACCTCATATATTCCATTATTTTTTTACATGTAATAGACAACATTCAAGTTGTCATGCAGGAGTTTCAAGAAATTTTTATCAGGTTTGCTATTTTCTATCATTTAAATGAATTTCTGCATGCTTATTGAAAGTAATCCCAAGTTGAACTATTAATAAGATTCATAAAATTACATAAAAATTATATTCAAGATAGTATATTCCATGATAGCCCATGTCTTGGAGATTGATGAAAAATTCAATTATTTTCTAGGGACAATTCAAACTTCTATCTCCAATTGACCACATAATCATTATAATAATATCCAAATTTAGTTAAAAGATTCTACATATTGACGTGAAAACATATTTTTGGTCTATAAGCTTGCTATGCTAAATCAATATTGTACCAAAGTTTTAGGGAAAAAAATAGAGTTTATTGTTAATTATAAAACCCACACTAAATATATAATTTCCTTGTGCGTTCTTTTAAAACCGATAAGGAAATGTGTAAATTTTCTGTGGGTTCTGTTTTTTTCCTATGCGATCTTTGATAACCGACAAGAAAATGTGATTTCAAGAAATTCTCAGGGAAATTGAACACATAAGGAAAACACAGTTTTCAGCAGATCGGATATTTTTTCCATTATCTAAAAATAGAGTTGGATAGCGCGGAGATAGGTGTGAGGCTAGAGCAAGAGGTAGCGTGCATGGTGGAACACGGATGCGACTTTTCATGTTAATCGCATCGCTCATATGGAGCAAGTGGGGTGGTGCCGTGGTGATCCGAGATGAGCATGGTGTTTTTTGGCAGCTGAAGCATGTTTTTACGAGAATCTTTCTAATGTTCTTTAGGCGCTACTAGCACTCGGACATTCAATGGATCGGATGCTCCATTGCAACATCAAAATAAAACATCTATAGCATGAAAATATTAAGATTACAACATTTAAAAAAATGTGAAAGAACAGTTCAATGTAAACATCGTATTCTGAGAAAAAAATTCTCAACGCAACATCGAACGCATGTTTCATGTAATATTCCCAAACAAAAATCATCATATGATAGGTTGAAATTGTGCTGGATGAAACACTAAAACATAAACCCTGCAGCATCAAAGATTAACATATGAAACACCAAAAGCGAACTGCTGCAACATATCTATAGGTTTTGCAACATCCAAAAAATTGTGCTGCAACACTTAGATACCTAATGCATTATGGACGTCGAGAAGTACAGAGAGTCTTTCTTCCAACTCGAGACCGCGGCAGCCCTCACGGCGCCGCCTCCCCCGAGCTCCTGCTGCCTCCACGGAGCTCCTCCCTGCGGTCCCCCGCGCGGCCGCGCCCCCGCCCCTGCCGCCCGACTGCCGCGCGCCACCCTGCGCCCGGATTGCCGCCGCCGGCCACAGGCTGACGCGCATGCAGGCACCTCACCACCAGCTACGATGAGCCCCTATCGCTAGCAGCTAGCGTCGCGGCTCCCGCAGCTCCAGATTACCATCGGCCAACAGCCCTATGGGCGGGGACGCAGCAGATGCTCCGGCAGCGACTTGCTCCCGCACCAACAATATAATTGGAAAGAGCCGCTAATTGGATAAGCATGAGAGCTCCTGACGTTGCCTAAAAAAAAAGTAGCATGCATGCATGGTGTTTTCTTTTCTTTTACGATTGCAATTAAGGAGCGCGTGATATCTTTTCAACGTCGTGCACGTAGTGAGAACGGTTGTTCCGTAACTGCGATCCATTTGCAGCTCGATCTGTCTCATTATCTCCTCAACCGTTCATGCATGCATGCATGGCCGACCTCCCCCACGAAGTACCCGAGGAAGTACCGTGATGGATGGAGGAGCTAGTCACGGGTGTTGTTGGGATCCGATGGACTTGAACCCCAAATAAAAATGGAAATGGTAAAAATGCAAGAAAATAAACACAAAATAGGACTGTAATATGCACTTTCAATTATTAAAAAATTAACCCGATTACAGTAAAAGTCGGGGGTATTTATACTCCCCTCCTCCGTTACACGATTACATAAATACCCCTGCCTGCCCCGAATATTCCAGGAATATTCGGTGCTTTTAGGCTTTTTACAGACTAGGCGTGTTCGACGTAACTTCAGTCATGGGATCACGTTCCTCTCGTGTTTCCGAAGGTAAGCTCGCCACCTTCGGGTCTCGCTTCACCTTCGATCCATCGTGAAACCTTCGGATCTTTAAGGAACCTTCAGACTCTTTATGGAACCTTCGGACTCTTCATGGTACCTTCGGCTTCCTGCGAAACCTTCGAAGGTCGCACAAGTCTTCTATGTCCACTGGTGCTGATAAGGTTTCGGTGTGTTCCTCTGTGGACCACTTCTGAAGGTCCCCGAAGGTCCCAAAGAACCTCTGGGTCCGCTGCTGTCACCCTCTTTCTGTGATCACGATGTTTGTCATTGTTCAAACCCTCGCGAGCTGCATCCTTCGGAGGGTGTAATCCCCAACAGTAGCCTCTCGCGCGCGAGGTCCGACTCCGACGGTCCGAACCCTCGATGTCCAAGTATTCAACACCCTCCAAGAAAACATCTCCCGATCGTTGGAGGATGGGGCGAGTCAAGGGTTACGTGTCGTGCTTTTGTTGGTCGACCGTTGGTATTCTCCTCGATTCTACCGTCGGGTGTTACTGTACCCTTTACCCCCTATATAAGGGGGGGTGGTTGGACGGGTCGCTTTCACGCCTTCAGTCGTTCGCAACCTTCGGTTCATTTTTCTGAAGCCTCTTGCCTTCTGGTTTTCCTTCGCAGAGAAAGCTTTTGTGAAGCTTCATCTGGAGGTGTTTGTTCTTTGTAAGTGTTTTTTTCCATGGTTACTTTCTTTTGGCTTTGGCCAGAGTTGGCTGTATGTCTTAGACTAGTTTTATAGGGATGGCCTGTATTAAGGTGATTGCCAAGCTCAGTGATACTTCGGGAGGCGAGACAATTGTTGACGAAGGTTCTCATCAACAAGTTGGACAGGAAGAGGACATCTCTTACATGCAAGCAAGCCCATCGGAGTTGATGGCCCGTGACAAACCAGAGCCGACTCTTCGATTTGGGTCGTCGAAGGTTACTCCAAGGTTGATTGATTTTTATATCAGCAAAGGTTATTTCAAGGTGGGGGAGTGCCGACCGCCACAGGACGAGGATGTTCCGAATCCTCAGGAAGGGGAGTGCGTTGTATTCAGGGACATGTTCACAGCGGGCCTTCGCTTTCCGCTTGATGCGAAGTTCACCGAGATCTTGTCCCAATTCAGATTGAAGATGCATCATCTGACCCCCAATGCTATTATACAACTGTCCAAGTTCTTTTGGGCCGTGAAGACTTTTGAGGCGTCTATTTCAGTGGATACTTTCTGTCGATTTTACGAGATGCATCCTCAAAGGCGGAATATATCCTTTGATGATGATGAGGAGGTCTACAATGCCTAGAGTGGCTGCTGCATCTTCGTTCCTCGGAGGAGCAATAAGGCTTTGCAACTTGATCGAGTTGAGATTTCCTTCGGTCAGAAGAATAAGTGGGACGATGATTGGGCCCAAAACTAGTTTTATGCCAAGATTGAGTTTCCCAGTGATGAATGCTCCGGCAAAGCATTCCCTCTTGCATCGAAGATTGAGCCTTTTGCTCATAAGAATCAGGTAGCCTTCGATAAGACCTCGTTGTCAAACCCGGGGCAGCGGGACTGCACACTTGGCGTACATGTTCCTGTGGAAAGGGATGGCGCATGGGCCATATCTTATCCTCATGTAACTAGTCGTATAGAACTAGGACTAGTCGAACGTAAGGAAACTATTCGACAAGGTACTCGGGTAGGACTTCTCAGGCCGTCCCCGACTAGGACTTCCTAACCCTGTCCCCCCAGACTATATGAGGGCGGGCAGGGACCCCTCCAAAGCAACAACGTGCATACGCATAACCTTCAAGGCAATACAAACCACACAGGACATAGGGTATTACGCTCTCGGCGGCCCGAACCGGTCTAAACTTTGTGTTCCTTGCACCTTTGAGTTCCTGATCTCGGCAACACCCTACCTACAACCGACCACCTCGGGGGTATTCCTCGGTGGGTTTGACGGTAAAACACCGACAGCTGGCGCGCCAGGTAGGGGTGTTCATCGAGCATCCACCGGAGAACTTGATGGTATCATTCAACTTCACCAGTGCCGTGCTCGACAAGGTCAGAACTTTCATCTTTGGCTCCTGGATCTGCGTCGCCAACGGCTCGGGCGGCTTCGACAACCACCTGGCCAACTCCACGGAGCCCGAAGATTTGAGCTATTCGAGCGGTCTCGACGAGTTCATCGTCCGTTTCGACGAGATGCATCCGCTTCTCACCTCGGAGACCAAGGAGAATTCCGCCATTGACGCGTTTTCGACTCGTGTCCCGACACGACTCTCCGGCTCGGATCCGGTCCGATCTGGGGAAGAGCGTACCCGATTCAGTTTCGGACTACGCAACGCGGCTTCCTCTTACGGGGAGGCCCTACGGTCTAGGTCCCTCTCCGACTTGGAATCGAACTTAGATCTCCTACTCAAGCTCGGAGACGTGTACGCCACCGCTATCCGGGAGGATCCCGTTTTCGACGCCTACTCGGATTCAGATGACGAGCCCGACTCCTCCGTAGTCAGTCATCTGGGTTTGAGCATTAAGACTACCACGCAGGACAGATTCGTGTACTGGAAGGGCATGGAGCCCTCCGAACTACTCGATGATAAAGCCCGCTTGGTAGCCACCATTCAGCAACTGCCCTTTCAAAAGGGCAGACCCCTCTATCCTATTCAGGAAGAGACCTCCAGGACGTCCACCTCGACCAACCTGGCCACCGACTACTCTGGTGACTACTCGCCGGAGCGCCAAGTCTACATGGCTTCCATCCACGACCTCGGAGACGACGAGCCGGGCATCGAGTTCGTACTCGAGGATGAGATCTCCGCCAACGAAGACACCGCTGACGCTCCCCAGGATGAAGCTGAGGAGCACAGGCGGGTACGCAGGTGGAAGAATGCCAGGAGGACCAAGCGCAGGCGCAATGCTCAAGAGCACGCCTGCAACCCGCAATGGCGCAGAAACCTACGCGAGGATTTTGATGCAGTGGCTGGCGACGAATTCGATACCCCACGAGTAACATCTTCGAAGCTTCCCTGCTCCTGCAACAGATCCCCTAAACGGACGCAACTCAGCGGATCATGCGACTTGTCAAGCAAGTCACAGTCCAGCTCGACAAGATGGACCCGCTGAAATCCGTCAAGAACACCCATTCCAGGTCGGAACGTCATGGCAGCTCTGCACCCCTTGGCAGTCGTGCCATCACGGGTCATCCCAACCCCCGCAACAACCGACAAGCTGAATAGGAGGTTCAGGAACAAGGCCATAGGCCTAGGGGTGGGGGCAACCCGCGGGAGGACAAGGCCACTAGGGTAATCAACTTCCTCCACCTCCTGGTGACTTAAGGCAGCACATCAACAGCAACCGCGACGTGCGCTCCATCATCACCAATAGGCAGCGCGAGCGGTTGGAAAATACTGCTCGCAACAATAGTGATCGTTTCCCGGCCTTCACGGAAAGCATCACTAACCGCGAGTACCCGAGGGACTTCAAGCCTACGAACATCCCGAAGTACGACGGGAAACAAGATCCGCAGCAGTGGCTGCGATGCTACTCCGTGGCCATCGAAGTATGTGGGGGCTCTAACTCGACTAGAGCCCTCTACTTCCCGATGGCCCTAGAATCAGCACCACTCACATGGCTCGAATCCCTCCGACCAAACTCCATCGACTCCTGGGAGGCCCTGAAGCAGGTCTTCGTCGACAACTTCCAGGGCTCCATGATCCCGGCAGGTACTCGTCATGACTTGTCGCAGGTCAAGAAGGAGGAGAACGAGACCCTAAGGTCGTACACGCACCGCTTCTTCGACACCCGCGCCACCATCGCCAACATCGCCGACGAGGAAGTCATCCGCTGCTTCCGCAACAGACTGGCCACAAAGCAGATGTACCCCAAGTTCGGGAGGAATCTCCCGACTACCATACTCGAGCTCCGTGACATGATTCAGTGATGGGCGCATCAAGAAGACGAGGAAAATGAACGCTTCCCCAAGTGCAAAAATGACAAGGGCAAAAACAACAACCACTCTGACATGGGTCAGTACAACAACCGGGCACCGCTCGCAAGCGGAAGCCGGAGGATCAAGTGGCCAACGTCGAGCGCAACCCTTGCAGCAAGAAGTCGGGCAAGCTTCAGGATCAGTACGAAAAGATCCTCCACAAGTAGTGTTTGATGCACGCGAAGGCCAAGCACACTATGTTCCAGTGCACCGTCCTCCGCAAAAGCCTCAATGCACCTCCTCCTCCTGTTGACGAGGAGAAGGACAAGGACAAGGTGGACGAGGGCACCGACAAGTGAGGACCTCTGGGTTTCCAATATCCGACTAACACCGTCAACGTCATCTTCGGAGGCGACGATGGTATTCTCACCAAGCGCGCGCAGAAGCTCTTTTGGTGCGAGATCTTGGCAGTCGAGCCAGCGGTTCCGCGTGCTTTGAGACACAGCGAGGTCCCGATCTCTTTTTCCAGAGAGGATCAGTGGACTAGCCTCTCCGAGCCGGAAAAACTTCCGCTCGTACTGGACCCGGTAGTCGCCGGCTCTACATTGACTTGGGTACTCATCGATGGGGGAAGCGGGTTGAACCTGCTCTTCTCGAGTACTCTTAAGAAAATGAGGATGGACATCGGCAAGATGCTCACCCTAAGCAAAGCTCCGTTCTATGGTATTGTCCCGGGTAACGCGGCTACACCGATCGGCTCGGTAACTCTGCCAGTTACCTTCGGGATGGCTGACAACTTCCGTACAGAGTATATCAAGTTAGAAGTCGCCAACTTCGAATCTTCGTACCACACCATCCTTGGTAGGCCCGCTTTGGCCAAGTTCAAGGTGGTACCCCATTACATTTACTTGGTCTTGAAAATGCCAGGTACCAATGGTGTACTCTCCCTCCGCGGCGACGTCGAGAAGTCCTACGACTGAGACCAGGAGGCGATCAAGTATGCTGCATCAGCGCGCGTGCTAGAGCCTTCATCCGAAGTACTCGCGGCCGCATAGCAACTCTCCGAGACAGAGCTGGAGGTGGCGAACAAGAGGCCAAGCCAGTCAAGGGTCAAGCCGAACCCCGACGTCGGCATCAAGACCATCTAGCTCTAGGAGGGTGACTCATTCGAGGCCGCCCTGATCGGCGAAAACATGGACAACAAATAGGAATTCACGCTCGTCAACTTTCTTAGGGCCCGACCGAGATATTTTCGCTTGGAAACCAGCGAATATGCAAGGTGTGCCCAAGGAGTTGATCGAGCATGCTCTAAAAGTTGATCCCAAGGCCACTCCAAGGAAGCAACGACTACGTCGTTTCTCTCCAGAAAAGAGGCAGGCCATCAAAAAAGAGTTAGCCAAACTACTCGCGGCTGGTTTCATCAAAGAGGTGTACCACCTAGAGTGGCTAGCCAACCCTGTACTCGTTCTAAAAAAGAATAATAATGAATGGAGGATGTGTGTCGATTATACCAATGTCAATAGGCACTGCCTGAAAGATCCTTTCGCGCTCCCCCGCATCGATCAGGTTATCGACTCCACTGTTGGCTGCGTCCTGCTCTCCTTGCTTGACTGCTACTCGGGTTATCATCAGATTTCCCTCAAGGAAGAAGACCAGATCAAGACTGCGTTCATCACCTCGTTCGGAGCCTACGCATACACGACTATGTCGTTTGGCCTGAAGAACGCGGGTGCGACTTACCAGCGTGCCATACAACTGTGCCTCGCTGACCAACTACACCGTAACGTTGAAGCCGACGTGGATGATGTGGTTATTAAAACCAGAAATCCCAATGAATTCATCTCTGATCTCGAGGAAACTTTCAACAGTCTGCGAAGATTTCAGTGGAAGCTCAACCCGACTAAGTGCGTCTATGGCGTACCCTAAGGGAAACTCGTCGGTTTCATCGTCAGTCACCGAGGCATTGAGGCTAAACCTGAGAAGATAACTGCCATCACAAGCATGGGGGCTCCACAGAAGATCAAAGATGTGCAGAAGCTCACCGGCTGTATGGCGGCACTAAACAGATTCATCTCCCAACTTGGAGAAAGGGGTCTACCCTTTTTCAAGCTCCTCAAGCGGCAGGACAATTTTGTTTGGACCGAGGAAGCGGCGCAGGCATTGGAGGCCCTCAAGGCTCACCTCCAATCACCCCCCATCCTCACGGCTCCAAACCTAGGTGAGAACCTGCTACTTTACATCGCTGCGACTACTCACGTCGTCAGCACGGCTATTGTGGTGGAGCGAAATGAGGAGGGCCATGCCTTTAGCGTGTAGCGGCCAGAGTATTTTGTTAGCGAAGTCCTTTCTAAGTCAAAGGCTCGTTACTCTTCGATTCAGAAACTTCTCTATGCGATACTCATCACCTCCAGAAAGCTTTGCCACTATTTCGACTAGTACAAAATCTCAGTTGTCACTGACTTCCCGTTGGCGGATATACTTCACAACCGGGACGCCACTGGGCGTATCTCCAAGTGGGCAGTGGAACTGGGGGTTCTCAACATCGACTTCAAGCCACGCACTGCCATCAAGTCACAAGCTCTAGTCGATTTCTTGGCAGAGTGGCAAGAAAACCAAGTACCAACTCCAGCTGACCAGCCAGAGCATTGGGTCATGTACTTCGATGGCTCCTCAAGCTCGAAGGCGGTGGCGCAGAAGTACTCTTCATCAGTCCGAATGGTGAGAAACTTAAATACGTATTTCAAATACTATTTAAGGTCTCCAACAATGAGGCCGAGTACGAGGCACTACTCCACGGGCTACGCCTGGCTGTCTCCCTTGGCATCAAGCAACTACTCGTCTTTGGCGACTCTTTACTGGTGGTCCAACAATGCAACAAGGAGTGAGACACCAACAAAGAAACCATGGACGCGTACGTTGTAGAAATTCGTAAGCTTGAGAACAAGTTCTCGGGTCTCGAGATTCTTCATGTACTCCGCGATAACAACGTTGGGGCAGACGTACTCTCGAAGCTAGGCTCTGAGCGAGCCAAAGTTCCGGTTGGAGTCTTTGTCCATGAGCTCCACCACCCCTCTATTCCAAGAATAGAGCTAGGCACCATCGACCAAGGCCCTGCGGAGTCTAGTTGAGAGGTCCTGATGATTGATGTGGTCTGGTGTTCCCAGTTCATCGAATTGATCAAGGAAAAGAAGCTACCTCCCAACCTCGACCCTAAGAGCGTCGAGGCTATCCAACTAGTCAGGCGCAACAAGGGTTACATTCTGGTGGGAGATAAGCACTACAAGCGCGGATCAGCATCAGGGGTACTCATGAAGTGCGTAACTACTACAGAAGGGCAAGAAATCCTGGAGGAAATCCATGAGGGCGCATGTGGAAATCATGCAGCCTCCCGTACACTAGTCTGGAAGGCCTTCAGGTCTGGGTTCTATTGGCCTAAGGCTTTGGAAGATGCTGAAGACCTCGTTCGTCGATGCACCAACTGCCAATTCTTCGGTAAACAAGCTCATGTCCCTGCGCACAGGCTGATCGCCATACCACCATCTTGGCCATTTGGCTGTTGGGGCCTTGACATGATCGATCCGCTGACAATAGCACGAGGAAGCTTTACCCACGTCTTGGTGGCCATCGACAAGTTCACCAAGCGGATCGAGTACAAGCCTATTACAACCCTGACGGCCGACAGAGTAGTCACCTTCTTCTGTGACATACTTCACCGTTTTGGTTTTCCTCATACGATCATTACTGATATGGGATCCAACTTCACTTCATATGAGTTCTGGGAGTTCTGCGAACGAAGCGGTATCGAGATCAAGTACGTCTCGGTAGCTCACCCAAGGGCTAATGGCCAGGTGGAGTGCGCCAACAGTTTGAACCTTGATGGACTCAAGTAAAGACTCTATGACGAGAACAGTAAAAAGGGAGGCAGGTGGATCGACGAATTACCCACAGTCGTCTGGGGGCTTCGTACTCAAACCGAGTAAAGCCACAGGACAGTCACATTTCTTTCTCGTCTATGGGTTAGAAGCTATCCTCCCAGCAGATATCATGTGGAACTCTCCCAGATTGGAGATGTATGAGGAAGGAGAAGCTGACAAAGCAAGGCACTTGGAACTCGACTGCGCTGAAGAAGTCAGATGCAATGCCTTACTACGATTAGCATGATACCTACAAGGCGTTCGACGGTATCATGACCGCAACGTCCAAGAAAGATCCTTCAACATTGTGGACCTGGTCTTACGCCGCATCCAAACTGAGATTGGGCTTCACAAGCTAAACTCTAGATGGGAAGGACCCCTCATCATCACGAAGGTAACCAGCCCAGGGTCGTATCGACTACAATACCCTGACAGCCTAGAGGTTCCAAATTCTTGGAACATCGAGCACCTACGCCGTTTCTATGCATAAGAAACTTGCATCAAACCTGTCAGCTGCAGCGCAACTCAGTATAAAAATACATGGTTGTTTCGGTTCCACAAACGACTACTGTGTTTTTATCTTCTTTAGCAACATTGAGTAAACTTGGGGGCTGTCGCCACGAGTTATGTCAATACGCTACTTCTCAAATAATCCTCGAAAATACTCGGGGGCTACACCGCGAGTACCTTCCATCACGATTAACCAAACCAAAGCCTCTCGGGCTATACCCTCGAACGGGTCAGATGTTTTTTTCGACTACCTCCATTCACAACTTAATCAAGCTATGGGGCAAGGTCTTATAGGGTAAAGTCGAAGGGGTTATTACATCAATACACAGAGGTTCTACGAACGCAACTCTGTACAAAAGTACAAATCCAGTACACTTCGCCAACTGTAGCGATGCCTTCAGGGTAACTACACACTGGAACTAACGTACTAAAGTGCATAACAATTACGTTTCAACACGCCACTTCACAAGTCGAGCGTAGCAAACAATGATCAAACAAAGCATTAATATATTACAAGAGAGACTGTCATTTTTCATACAAAATATACACAGTTCATCATGGCTCAAAAGAGCAGAATGTCATCAACTATTTGATGAGCAACATCTTGGACTTCGGCACGGTACTCGTTGAACCGCTCCTCGGTGCACTCCTTGGAGACGCCTTCCGCAAACAGACTAACGTCCATGCCTGGGAAATACGACTTCACCACTGCCAAGGTATGTGTTAGCACAACCTTGTCAGTGCCAGATGCATACCCGGAAATGCTTGTCGGAGCATCAACCAGTCGCTGCACCAAGGAGCGCCCGTCTGTGACGGGGTGGACAAACTCGCAGAGCTGGTGAGCGGCTGTCGCGAGTTGCTCCATCTCCTTCTCCTTGCGCTCCCTGTCTCGGGCCATGGACTGAATTTGCTTCATATTTTCTATGAGCCGCTTGTCAGCATCAGACAGCTGGCGAGTTACAGTCTTGTGCTCCTCGTCTAGATCCGAGTACTTGAGCTGGAGCTCCTCCAGTGCCTTCTGCAGCTATTCCTTTTCCTTTATAAGTTCGTATATATCACACTTCCAGTCAGTTAATGCTCTTTCAATACGAGCATACTCTGGGAAAAAGTACATATATACAACTCAGAAGAAGGATAGAGAGATAACACTACTCGGGTCAGAGGAACAGACTACTTACTCTCTTTCTGAGCGGTCAAATCTTTGACCTTCCGGATCACCAAGTCGTGCTTCTGCTGCTGTTCTATTATGGCGTCCCTATGCGTGGTCTTCAGGGCCTCGAGTTCCTCCTAGAGCCTGAGGTTCTTGGCTTTCTCAGCCTCCAGGTTGTCCTCCGCCTCATGGTTACACGGCAGCACATCCCCAATCCGGACCAACAGGGCTGACTTCTCCTTGGAGCGCTCAACAAGGCTCTATACAAAGCAAGACAACAAGTCAGTATACCTCTACAACAGAATATCAACGCTAGAGGAAGTACTCGACTACATACCTTGGTGTAGTTGGTGAAGCGACGTCCCAGCTCCATCATGAGCGAGGCGGTCTCCGGCTCCACCAATGGGTCCTCAAGGAGCTCGGCGCGAGGACGAGGGATCTCTTCCTTCTGCTGTTCTAGCACCCGGGAGTCCTCCGGGATCTCCTGCTGTTGCCGAGCCCGAGAGCTTTCCGGGGCATCCTGCGCCCGGGAACTCCCTGGGACCTCTTGCTGGTCCGGGGTACTCGCGATCGCCTGCTGAATGATCCGAGCACCATCTTCAAGGTTTGCCCCAGGAGTACTCCTGGGGGCTTCTGTCTCTGGCTCCGCCTCCGCATTAGCCGGAGGCTCGAGATCTTTTCCTCCGGTGCCCGCCGGCACATCCTCAACGATGGGAGGCTTGGCAGTACTCGCAGCTGCAGGGTCTTCCGGCAACTAGTCCGCACTCGTGCCCACCTGGCCGACACTGGAGGTCGCCGGCTTGGGAGTCTCCGACTTCCTGAATCAGATGTGTTAATTTTCAGCATTAACACAAGAAACTACAACACGATACTTCCAGTTACCAACCACGCGGGCTTCCTGAGGGGGAGTGGCGTTGGCACGACCAGCCCTCGTGGCACGACTAGAAAGAGGCTTCGCAGAGTGTGAGGCAGCATTTAGCGAGGCTGCAAAATCTATTGGAGGGCGTGATCTAGTTGAAGAATACCTTGCTGCGAAGGTGTGGCCGCTAACGTCCTTCGCGAAGGCGAAGTTAGGAGCGTTGGAAAATGTGATCCCATGCCCGCAGTTTGGGCTCCAGAGGGTGTCTGGCAAGAGTGATGAAATGATAGTCCTTGAGTTGGAGTGTGAGGCGAACAACCTGCTCGGCTTCTACAATGACAAAGAGCATAAGTCCTTTGTCGAGTGTTGGCCCCATGGGAGCAGGATCAACTGGAGCCTGCATGAAATAGGGTAAAATATGAAAACCGGATGGCTCCCCCCGAACCAGCGAAAAGGGCCTAGGGATCCAGTTCTTCGGTCGTTGAGCCCGCCGGCAACAAGAGTAAGATTGCAACGAAAGCTGCTAGTTCCTTAGGGCCAGTGATGCATGGCAAATCTTTGGCGAAGGTTCCAGATCCTTCGACCCAGATTTTGCCTGGCAAGCCTCCGCGAAACCCAACTTCGAAGGTTGAGGCTGGGCGAGCGGAGGCCCAGAAAAGGAAATCTGCCAAAGCAAGTTAGTATCCATTTCAAATAGCCAAGGCTGACATGGGCAGTCCTAATTTCATGAAGACTTTTAAGGCGACTGAGCTTTCTGTGCCTAGGGGCTTGGGCGGTAGAGGTCAACCTTTAGACATTTATATTGATCAGTTTGGGACTCTTCGCGCGAACCCTGATAGTGTTAGCGCTGTTATAATAGATTTGCATCAGGGGCCAAGCAAGGTGAAGCGCATTTTTAATTTGGTTGATGATGATAGCAATGAGGAGGCACCGAGGGTTTCCCCGAAGGTGGCCCTGAAGGTTTCAACTGAGATGGACCCGAGGGTTATGGCTGAAGTGGCGCCGTGGGTTTCGGTGGAGGCGATGCTGAATGCCTCAACAAAGGACCCGGTGCCGGAAGCTCCTCAAGGAGATGATGTTGAGCTGGCGGGAGGAAGGATTCTCCCCTCACCCATTAGAGCGACATCCTTCGCGGCTTTGGGGACCGGCGGGGAGGATGCGGCTGCGCAGGGTGAGGAAGGGGCTTCTGCAAGGTTCCACAAGTTAGGTAAATCATTGGTTGCACCTCGCCATCCATTCGAGGGTCCTGACTTTGACCCCTATGACCCGTTCATTCATTATTTACTTAAAGTAGATATAGCGAATCTAATGATTGAGCTCGGTTATCTGGTCGGAGGTCCCCCAGGAGCTAAGGGAGATGCGGGTGCTGGGACCTCGGTTCGAGCTGGTGAATCTTTGTGTGAAGCCGAAAATTTTAGCTTCGAAGGTTCATGTTTTACCAGAGTGCCTTTCCCTTGTTCTTTTGGATAATCACTGAATCTTGGTTTTGATGCAGAATTTGGAAAAACTCTCAAAGGTCATGTCGCCGAGTCTCTTGGGCGTGTCGCTGCACTTTTGAGTTTGAAGGTTAGATAACATTTCCTTGTGTCCTTCGCATTTTCCTTCACTGTGACGAAGCTGATAAAGATTTTTTGCTGCAGTCTCTGATGCCTAACAAGGCTCTTGCTGAGAAGATCAAGCAGAGAAATGAATTTATGCTAAAGCAATCTGGAGAGAACCTTCAATTAACGGTGGAAAACCAGAAGCTGAATGAGCAGAATAAGGTTCTGGAGAACCTTCGCATGTTGCAAACTGAACAAGTTGAGAAGTTGGAAGCAATGGCGGAAAAACTTGATAAGCTTGTGTCAAAGTTGCAGGAGACTGCCGCAGACAATGAGAAGGTTTTGGATAACCTTTGGAGTACTGTTGAGAAGGACGTAATTAAAGTCAACGCTCCTCAGTGGGAGGTTAAGGAATTGAAAACCGAAGCTACTCGGAAGGACGAACTTATTGAAAAGTTGGTGAGTGAGGCTGAGATGGACCGTAAGGTGATGGATGTGGCCATCCGAGAGATGGTGGCTAAGGGAGATTTGATCTATGAGGAGTACAAGAGAGCCCTGGCTGCCTTTGGTGCGGAGCCATCGCCTATTCCAGAAGATCTTGACGGTGGAGTATCAGGTCTATTGAACTAGATGCTTGGGGAGTTTTTATGTACTGACCGAGCTTTTGGGTAGCACGACTGATAATGCCACATTCATTTATTGCGAGAGCGTTCTTGCTATCCTTGATCGCGAAGGTTGCCAAGACCTAAGCCAATTAAGTTCAGGATTTTGAATACCCTTCGCATTCGAAGCTGGGTCAGAACATTCTGATACAGGCAGTGAAGAAATCCTTTGTTCGGAAGTTCTGGAAGGTAGCCGGTCAAGAAGTCATGCGAGAGATTGCCTAGAGTCATTTGGAGGCGGTAAGCTTAGGAAAGCTTCCGGTTTCCGTTGCTTTGTTTATGATTTTTTTTGTTTTCTCATCCCTGTTTTCTTCAGGCGAAGGCCGTGGAGGTGGAGGTGGCCAGCGCTCTGGACGGTTACGAAGCTGCTGGGACCGCTGATGCTGAGCCCGTCGAAGCTGACCGAGAGGTTTAAGACGTGCAACCGATGGAGTCTAATTTTTAACTTTTCATGTAAAGGAAAAACTTTTTAGAATGTAATATTCCTACTATTTTGGGCAGGCGCTCATGGTTGCGAGGCCTGTGTTTGATGTGGCCCCCATGAACATTGGATGCGAGGGGGTCACTGTGCCTGGAAGCGCTTGGGAACGGTACAACTTTGCCCATCCCGGAGCAAGCGTCACTGAGTTTTTGATTGCGTGTAAAGTGGATCCTTCGATTGCGTAGTGATTAGAATGCTATATGTTTCGTTCTGTGCCCAAGCCCGTCGAGGCATTAGGAATTTGTTGTGGAGGTGTTTCTTTGCTTTTTCTGTAGACTTGATGTTGCATGTTTATGCCTGTGCATTGTTGACTTATTTGCCTCAGGAGAAAACGTCTCCCTGTTTCGTGCTTTAGGAGCTCATAAGTTTTGTTTTTTATTTGTAGAATCGATGGTTAGCTGGCTTTAGGGCTTCTGATCAGCGCTAATGGGTTTCGTGGCTTCGAAGCCCATGGGCATCGCCAGGAAGTTTCGGGTCATGAAGACTTATCCTTTTGATTTTTGGAGAAAACTTCTCCCCCCTCTAGTATTTATGACTCGTAGGATAAAGTTTTTCCCTTCGTTGATCGAAGGTTTAGTGGCTTCAAAGCCCTTGGGCATCGCCATGAAATTTCGAGTCATGAAGAAAATGTCTCCCCCCCCCCCTCTAGTCTTTATGACTCGGAGGATAAAGCTATTCCCTTCGTCGATCGAGGGTTTCGTGGCTTCGAAGCCCCTGGGCATTGCGTGGAAGCTTCGAGTCATGAAGACTTATTCTTTTGATTTTTGGAGAAAACGTCTCCCCTCCTCTAGTCTTTATGACTCGAAGGATAAAGCTCTCCCTTCATCCATCGAGGGTTTTGTGGCTTCGAATCCCCTGGGCATCGCCAGGAAGCTTTGAGTCATGAAGACTTATTCTTTTGATTTTTGGAGAAAATGTCTCCCCCCTCTAGTCTTTATGACTCAGAGGATAAAGCTTTTCCTTTCGTCGATCGAGGGTTTCGTGGCTTCGAAGCCCCTGGGCATCGCCAGGAAGCTTCGAGTCATGAAGATTATTCTTTTGATTTTTGGAGAAAACGTCTCCCCCCTCTAGTCTTTGGCTTTGAAGCCCCTTGGGGTCGATAGCCCCTTGGCGTTCAGGTGCTTGTTGCACATTTTTGGATAAGTATGCAAAGTTTGCTCGGAATGTAAATTTTGCTGACTTAAACAGGTGTAGCCTCTGAGGGACGATGGTCGATTTTCGCAACTCTTGGTTGCTTTGACCCAGAATAAGCATTTGGGGAAATTAACTCTTTATTCATTTGGAGAGTTATTACAAAGGATCCGCCTCATTAAAAACCTCATCTCCGATGTGGAGTCCCCTTTGTGAGGAAAAGAGTACGGTCCTGAAAATTTTACATAGAAGAGAAAAAGAGAAATTCTACGACTATGGGAACCGGTCCCGCTTAGAGTTTTGCAGTCCAGCTCTTGTTACTTTATTTTCTACATGTAGTACCTTTTCAGGCTGTCAGCATTCCATGAATGCTGCAGCTCTTGACCTTCATTGTCTGCTAGGTAGAAAGATCCTGGTATGTTGCTTCGCACAACAAGAAATGGCCCGTCCCACTTGGACTGTAGTTTTCCAACAGTTTCGGCGTTTGGCTTTCTCTATAAGACACAGTCACCTACTGATATTTCCCTTTTGATGATTTTCTTGTCTCTCCATTTTTTTGGTTTCTTGCTGGTATTTGTTTAAGTTGTCGGCGGCTTGTAAAATGTCAAGCTCAACTAGATCAGCTTCACTTGCTGGATGCATGTCTTCTTCTTTTGCTTGGACTCACGGGCTTTGGTTTGTGAGTTCTTCTGGACTCATAGCTTCGGCCCTGTAGAGGAGTCTGAAAGGGGTGAATTTGGTTGCTCTTGATTCAGAGGTGTTATGGGACCAAATGATCTTCGGGAGCTCATCGACCTACTTGCCTTTCTTCTGATCGAACAAGCACTTTTTGCTGCTAGTGAAGATGATTCTGTTTGATCTCTCGACTACCCCATTGGATTGTGGGTGATACACTGATGCAAACATAACCTTCGTGCCTATGTTGTGGCAGAATTGTTTGAATAGCTCAGAGTCGAACTGTTTCCCATTGTCAACGGTAGCTCTTTGGGAACTTCGAATCTGCAAATTATATTTTGCCAAAAGAACTTCCTTACTGCTTCTGATGTGATGTTCACTAGTGGCTTAGCTTCGATCCACTTCGTGAAGTATTCTACCGCCACTACGGCATATTTATAATTCCCTTGAGCTGTGAGAAGTGGGCCAACCAGGTCCATGCCCCATCTTTGAAGTGGCCAAGAAGGTGGTATCAGCTGAGAAGGTTGTGGGGGCCTACTTGATTTGGGTCCCATCATTTGACAAGCTTCACATGTTTTGACAAGGTGCTTTGCGTCCTTCAATGCTGAAGGCCAGAAGAAACCCTGCCTGGAGGCCTTTGCTACCAGTGGTCTTATGCCAATGTGCGAGCCAAAAAGACCTGAGTGGATCTCCTTCAATAGTTGTTGCCCCTGTGCGATTGAGATGCACTTGAGTAGCGGAGTTGTTACTCTTGCTTTGTATAGGTCTCCTCCTTCGGATATGAAGTAACCTCTTGCCCGTTGGAACATTCTTTTTTCTTTGTTTCATCTGTTGGCTCTAAGTGGCCGTGAAGGTATGCCATGAGTGGTGACCTTCAATCTTCACTAAAGATAGCGTTTATTTGTTTTTCTTTCTTTTGGCGTGTCGAAGGCGTGGTGATTTTCTCGAAGAAAACATCTGGTGGCAAAGGCTCTTTGTTGGCTGCTTTTTTTGCTAGCTTGTCAGCTTCATTATTTTTTGATCTTGGAATATGCTCGACTGAGAATCCAGAAAAATATTTCTCCATTGCTCTCGCGGCCTCTAGATATTTTATCATTTCAGGCTCTTGTGCATCTGACTCTTTCTCGATGTGATCAGAGATGACCTTCGAGTCTATTTTCACTGTGAAATGCTGATGCCCAAGAGCAGGCCTAAGAGCAGAGCCTCGTATTCAGTTGTATTGTTTGTGCAGGGATCTGGCTTGGTGAAGCTTAGGCGGGCTGCATATCTCATCTTTGCTCCCGAAGGTGACTCAATGATTGCTGAGATCCCTACACCTGCTTTGCACCATGCTCCATCATAGTATATGACCCATGGTTCAATTGGTGTTTCCTCTGCTAGGGTTGGTGATGTCCAATCAGCTGTGAAGTCAGCTAAGACTTGTGAGTTTATTGTTGTTCTTCTCTCAAAGTCTACGTGGAAGAGGTTTAGCAGCCCATTTGCTTATTCTGCTTGAGGCTTCTCGATTGTTGAAGAGGTCATGTAGTGGTTGGCTTGTGACTACTATGATTCTGTGAGCTTCGAAGTAATGGCGAAGCTTCCTAGAGGACATGATGACCGACTATGCGATTTTTGCTAGCTCTGAGTAGAAGAGCTTTGATCCTGAAAGTGCCTCTGAGGTGAAGTATACTGGCACTTGTTTGACGTATCCTTCGATCTCCCTTTCGACTACGAGGGCTGCACTGATAGCTGACTACAAAGCTGAAGTGTACAATAAAAGTGTATCCTTCGGGTTGGGGACCGTCATCTTGGCCAGGCTGGTTAGGTATGCCTTGAGTGAATGAAAAGTTTCGCTTTGTTCGTGACCCCGTTCAAACTTGCTTGCACTGTGAAGTACTTTGAAGAAAGGGAGGCTTTGATCAGCAGAGCGAGTGATAAATTTATTTAGGGCTGCAATTCTGCCAGTAAGTTTCTGCACATCCTTAACAGATGTTGGCTCTTCCATGCTAGTTAGGGCCTTTATCTTGTCTGGGTTGGCTTCGATGTCCTTTGTGGAGACGAGGCATCCAAGTACCTTCCCCTTGTGCACTGCAAAGACGCATTTGTCTGGGTTCAGGCTTAGGTTCGCAGCGCAGAGGTTGGCGAAGGTTTCCGCTAAGTCTACTACATGTTTTGCTCTTTCAGTGCTTGCTACGACAACATCATCGACATAATCCAGTACATTTCTTCTGAGTTGAGGGCCTAGGACTTTTGTGGATATTCTAGAAAATGAGTGTCTTGCTTTCTTGAGACCTTCGGGCATTCTAACGAAGCAATAGGTGTTCGAAGGTGTGATGAAGCTTGTTTTCTCCTCGTCCTCCTTTCTCATCCATATTTGGTGATATCCAGAGAAGCAATCTAGTAACAACATCATCTGGCTGTTGGCCGCATCATCGACTACTTTGTCGATTCGTGGCAGAGGGAAATCATCTTTTGGACAGGTCTTGTTGAGGTCGGTGAAATCAATGCACATGCGCCATTTCCCATTCTTTTTCTGCACCGGCACTGTGTTTGCTAGCCATGTTGGGTATTTCACTTCTCTGATTACATTTGCATCTAGCAATCTTTGAACTTCGGCTTTTACAGCCTCAATCTTGTCGTGAGACATTTTGCGGAGCTTTTGCTTTTTTGGTCCGATCGAATGATCTATGTCCAGCCTGTGCTCAATTATGTCCAGCCGAGCGAACATATCTTGATTCTTGAAAAGGAACTCGAGGAGTTCTTTTTCCTCTGCCTCATCAAGGTTTGCACCTATTGTTACCATTCTGTCAGGCAGATGCTTGTCTAGCGGGGCTTTTTTGACGTGACAATCCTCTTGGAAGTTTACTTTTTCTTTGTCCCTTGTAGGCTTTTTGTATGGTGGTGGCTGGATGAAAGCTTCGACGCGATGCACATTTTTGAGGCCTAGGGTTGTGCCATGCTCTATTTCTCTGGCCAATTGTTGGTCCCCATGTGTCAGACCCGGGGCAGCGGGACTGCACACTTGGCGTACATATTCTTGTAGTAGGGGATGACGCATGGGCCATTCCTTATCCTCATTGTAACTAGTTGTATGGAACTATGACTAGTCGGATGTAAGGAAACTATCCGACAACGTACTCGGGTAGGACTCCTCAGACCGTCCTCGACTGGGACTTCCATATAACTCTGTCCCCCAAGACTACATAAGGGCGGAAAGGGACCCCTCCAAAGCACATCGTGCATACGCATAACCTCTAAGGCAATACAAATCATACAAGACGTAGGGTATTATGCTCTCAGCGGCCCGAACCTGTCTAAACTTTGTGTTCCTTGCACCTTCGAGTTCCTGATTTCGGCGACACCCTACCTAAAACCTACCACCTCGGGGTATCCCTCGGTGGGCTTGGCGGTAAAACATCGACAGCTGGCGCGCCGGGTAGGGGTGATCATCGGCGATCCCCTGACGAACTCGATTGCAGTAATTATCAACTGGGTGAGTCGCTCCAAATATTATTACTAGATCAATCTAGTTTTTATGCAGCAAAGTCACCAAGTTTTTTCCTCTCGCTTTCTAATCCTCACGGCGTGGATCAACTTCGATCAAGCACCGCTGGACGCTACATGTCTCGCCTCGCCTGTGATGGCCATCGCGCACGGTTCAAGGTGAACAGGACGCAGACGGAGCAGCGGTGCCGGTGGAGGAAAAGCGGCGGAGTCGGGCACGGAGCGCCTAGCAGGACGCACGTGTTTGGCCGGCACAGCCAGTCAGCCACCAGGTGCGCAGCCCCACACAGTCCAGGCAGATGCGGCAGCCTCGTCTCCCTGCTCGCACGGGCCACGGCGCCCACGCGGGAATCAGCTGTCGAGCACATCAGAGGAGCCACGTCAACGCGCTCGATCCTGACCATGAGCAAGCGCATGCGCGCCGTCTCCGACGGTGGCCAGATGCATTGACTAGGCAGTGCTACCGATTCAGAATACGGCAGCCGGCAACGCTATCACAGCTACCCGGCTCGCCGGCTCCGACGGCAACTCGTAGCCGAATTCTGCACGGAAGGCACGACCACGCAGGGAAGACTTTTTTTCCTGTTTATTTGCTATATCAGATCCGATCTGATGTGTGCTCTCTTGGCTGCTAAGAATTATTCTAATCAATTTTTTTTCTAAACGTGCATGCAAGATGGGGGCGACACATGCAACTTCTGTTGCCATACATGCGCATGCATCAAAGAGGCTAAAGAGTCTACGTGGAGGAGATGCGGCCACCGGCGCCCTAACTCACAGATTCGCCAACCTCACCGCTCGGCTTCGCCTCACCTCGCACTGCAACCTCTACACGTCGCCGCCGACCTCGATTGCTCAGCTCGACTTCAGGTCATGCTGCAGCGATGGCACGGATTACTTCGACTACTCTGATCTTGCCGGGACACTCGGTGATCCACCGCCGACTACTTCGGTTTCGTGATGATGCGCGGTGTTCCGCCGACGACTACCCCAACTACTTATCTCGACTACAAAACTAGTCGAGAGCGGGCCTCGCACCGTCAACAACTAGTCGCGATCGACTCCGACTAGTCGGACTTCGTCAACAATCCGTCGCGGCTTCATCAGTAACCGCCACGGCTTCATCGACAATTGCCTACAAATCAAGCTAAGTTGTTTATATCTTTTCCGACTTGTTCTTAACAGGAACGACTACTACTTTGCTACGCCTCTTGACGGGAATTACCCTCGGGGGCTACGCCATGATCGACTACTTCTATGGTTTGCTAACAACCCACACGCTTGGTATATCGAGTTCGTAGGGCGCCGCCCACGCGCTTGGTACACTGAGTGTGACAGGCTCACAGCAGTTACACCCTACGGCCATGTGCGCTACAACACGCGCTTTCGCCATCTGCTTTATTGGCACTCCTTTTTGTCGCATATTGACTACTTATATCTACTTTCGTTACCTTCTCTTAACGGTTACTAAAGTTCTCGGGTAGCACACGCCTTAATCCGTGAAACCTCGACTTTTCTGTACGCCTATGTTCCTACGCGTGCATGCGGCAAAGGTCCCTGCGCTATGGGCTACGGCTACGATCAGGGATCAGGTGTCTCAACGTAAAAGGTTAACTACCCGGGGAAATACACAGCCTAACAAGAGCAAGACGCGAAAAATTTTATATGCATTTTACAATGCTGGGATTCACTCCCGACTCGATATCATGTATAGCAATTACAACATATTTTCATGTTTACCTTGCAGGGGCATGACAGGGCACTCCCCGTGCCTTCGACGGCTCGTTTGGCTCCCTCAATCGGGGCCTCGCCGTGACTCTGACTACTCGTCTGGCTCCCTCGCTCGGGGGCTGGGCGCGACAGAGCACTCGCCATGCCTTCGACGGCTTGTTTGGCTTCCTCGCTTGGGGGCTGGGTGCAACAAGGCACTCATCCTGCCTTCGACGCCTCATCTGGCTCCCTCGCTCCGGGGCTGGGCACGACAGGGCACTCGACGTGCCTTCAACTACTTGTCTGGCTCCCTTGCTCGGGGGCTGGGCGTGACAGGGCACTCGCCGTGGCTTCGAGTACTCGTCTGGCTCCCTCGCTCGGGGGCTGGTCGCGATAGGGCACTCGTCGTGCCTTCGACGGCTCGTTTGGCTCCCTTGTTCCGGGGCTGGGCACGACAGGGCACTCGACGTGCCTTCGACGGCTCGTCTAGCTCCCTCGCTCGGGGGCTGGGCGCGACAGGGCACTCGCCGTGCCTTCGACTACTCGTCTGACTCCCTCGCTCGGGGGCTGCGAGCAACAGGGCACTCATTGTGCCTACGATGGCTCGTCTCGCTCCCTCGCTTAGGGGCTGGGCGCGACAAGGCACTCGCCGCGCCTTCAACGGCTCGTCTGGCTCCCTCGCTCAGGGGCTGGGCGCGACAGGGCACTCGCCGTGCTTTGGATGGCTCATCTGGCTCTATCGCTCAGGGGCTGGGCTGCAGGATACTCAGTGCAACTTTGACAATTCGTCTGGCTCCCATGCTCGAGGACTGGACGCGTGCAGAGACTTTCTTGGAAAAGATTTGGATTGAGCGATATTCTGGCTTTTCTTCTGGGAAAGTTATTTTATTAACCATTTTTTTAGGATAGACTCCCGAAAAACTGGGTTTTTTGAATTTCAGAACCAATTCACCCATTTTAACCATCAATTTAAACTCTATACTTCTACACAACCTATGCCACGATTCTTTAGATCCTTAATTCCAAACCTTGGGATTTGGATTAAAGGCTCGGGGGCTGCGGGATACGTGTCATCGACGGATTATTTTCCAAAAATTCTATGAAGATACAGACGGAAGATTCGAGACAACCTAAGACTCGGGGGCTACTCCATATGGAGTGCGAGTTCATCGCACCCCAAGTAAAAGAAGACTTGAAGACTAGTCGGGGCTTGAGCACCTCAAAGTCTCGATGTAGCCAAAGAAGTACTCGAAAGACACCTTCAAGATGAAGTTTGGAGGAACTTGAAGACACCTTCAGAAGTACTCAGGGGCTTGCGTTACTCGGCTACGAAGAGCTCGGGGGCTTATCAGGGATAGATCCTTGGGTACCCACAAGGAAGGAAGAAGTCGGACTCCTACTAGGGCTCATACCTTGTAATCCTATTAGGACTCCTACCTTGTAACCGACTAGGAACCCCACCCCATGGAGTATATAAAGGAGGGCGGGGACACCTAGATCGGCAAACCCAGCAGAGCGGCCAACAGGCAACTCAACACCTAAGCGCAGGGCGTAATATAAAATACCACCACACAGGACGTAGGATATTATGCTGCTCTAGCGGCTCGAACCTGTCTAAATCTGTGTCTTGTGTTCTCGCGTTTATCTTCAAGTTCCAGATCCGGCGATCCCTCACCAAACAATCACCTACCTTAGGGTATCCCTAGGTAGGCTGATGGTAAAAACACTGACAGTTGGCCGCTAGAGTAGCGTAATACCCTACGTCCATGCGCGCTACAACGCGCGCTTTCGCCATCTGCTTTATTGGCACCGCACATCCTTTTTGTCGCATACTGATTACTTATATCTACTTTCGTTACCTTCTCTTCACGGTTACTAAAGTTCTCGGTTAGCACACGCCTTAATCCGTGAAACCTCAACTCTTCTGTACGCCTATGTTCCAACGCGTGCACGTGGCCAAGCTCCCTGCGCTATGGGCTACGGCTACGATTAGGGATCAGGTGTCTCAACGTAGCAGGTTAACTACCCGGGGAAATACACAGCCTAACAAGAGTAAGATGCGAAAAATTTTACATGCATTTTACAATGCTGGGATTCATTCCCGACTCGATATCATGTATATCAATTACAACACATTTCCATGTTTACCTTGCAGGGGCATGACAGGGCACTCCCCGTGCCTTCGACGGCTCGTTTGGCTCCCTCAATCTGGGGCTCGCCGTGCCTTCGACTACTCGTTTGGCTCCCTCGCTCGGGGGCTGGGCATGACAGGGCACTCGCCATGCCTTCGACGGCTCGTTTGGCTCCCTCTCTTGGGGGCTGGGTGCAACAAGGCACTCATCGTGCCTTCGATGCCTCGTCTGGCTCCCTCGCTCGAGGGCTGGGCGCGACAGGGCACTAGCCGTGCCTTCAACTACTTCTCTAGCTCCCTCGTTCGGGGGCTGGGCGTGACAAGGCACTCGTCGCGCCTTCGACGCCTCATCTGGCTCCCTCGCTCGGGGGCTGGGCGTGACAAGGCACTCGTTGTGCCTTCGATGGCTTGTCTGGCTCCCTCGCTCAGGGGCTGGGCACGATATGGCACTCATTATGCGTTCGACGGCTCGTTTGGCTCCCTCGCTTGGGGGCTGGGCGCGACAGGGCACTCGCCGCGCCTTCGACGGCTCATCTAGCTCCCTCACTCGGGGGTTGTGCGCGATAGGGCACTCACCGTGCTTTCGACGGCTCGTCCGTCTCCCTCGCTCGGGGGCTGGGCGCGACAGGGCACTCACCTCGACTTCGGCAGCTCGTTTCGCTCCCCATGCTCGGGGGCTATGTCGGTGTTTTACCACCAAGCCCACCGAGGGATACCCCCGAGGTGGTAGGTTTTAGGTAGGGTGTCGCCGAGATCAGGAACTTGAAAGTGCAAGGAACATAAAGTTTAGACAGGTTCGGGTAATACCCAACGTCCTGTGTGGTCTGTATTGCCTTAGGTTATGCGTATGCACGATGTGCTTTGGAGGGGTCCCTGCCCGCCCTTATATAGTCTGGGGGGACAGAGTTACATGGAAATCCTAGTCGGGGCGACCTGAGGAGTCCTACTCGAGTACGTTGTCGGGTAGTTTCCTTACGTCCGACAAGTCCTAGCCCTATACGACTAGTTACAATGAGGATAAGGTGTGGCCCATGCTCCATCCCCTACCACAAGAATATGTATGCCAAGTATGCAGTCCCGCTGCCCCGGGTCTAACAAGCCCCTGAGCTCTTTGTAGCCAAGTACTGCAAGCTACCGAGTATTTCTGGAAGGTGTCTTCAGGTCCTTGCTGAGTCCCCTTGAGAAGGTGTCTTCCGAGTACTTGCTTGGTTGCATCGAGGCTGTGAGGTGCTCATGTCCCGAGTAGTTTTCAAGTCTTCTTTTATATGGGGTGCGATGAACTCGCACTCCATGCAGAGTAGCCCCCGAGCCTTAGATTGAATTGAAGAATCAGGCTGAGGGTCGAATTAGTCTTGAATCTTTGGTCTGTATCTTCCAAGAATTTTTGAAAAATAAGCCATCGATGACACGTATCCCGCAGCCCCTGAGCCTTTAATCCAAATTCCTAGGTTTGGAAAAAAGGATCTAAAGAGTCATGGCATGGAATATATGTTTTTGAATCCAATTTGATGATTTTAAGGGTTAAATTGCATTGGAAGTTGAAATGTCCGAATTCTCAGGAACTTATCCCTGAGAAATGGCTAGTTTCCATTATCCGTTGCACAGAACCCGTAAAAACCTCTCTAAATCGAATCGTTATCCCGAGAAAACTCTTCGGCTTCCAACGGAAAAATGGGGAGCCGCTGGTTATAAATAACCCAGCGTTACCCCTTAGGGTTTTTACCCCACCCTGTCTTCACTGCAGTAAAAATAGATCTGCTTGGCCGAGAACCCTAGCCGCCGACGCCACTCCAAAATTGACCACCTCTCCGCCCGAAGCCAAGCCAAGATTAGCCTCAATCCCTGATCCCCGTACTCATCCACACCCGCGCGGGTTCCCCGAGGCATGCGCATGAAGACCCCGGTGACATTTCGACCCACGATGCTGAAGAAGTCAGCCATCGGTCGTGGAAGGAAGAGGGAGGGCGAAGGAGAAGGCAGATCGCCGCCATCGACGAAAGTCGCCAAGACGGTGGCGGAGGGCTCGTCGTGGAGGGCCTCAACCATCAAGGAGAGGAACCTGCTCCGGCTTGTTGCCGAGCGGGTACTGCAAGAAGAGGGGGTGGATTAGTGGCGGACCGTCGGCTCTGACTTGTCGCCGTGGGAGAACACCGGTGAGACCGTGATGTTCACCCCTTTTGCTGACAGCGGCCTCGCTCTCCCTTCTTCTGATTTCTTTTGCGGTGTGCTTGGTTTTTACAAAATCAAGCATTACCATCTCCCCCCAAATTCTATTTTGCTCATTTCTATTATTGTGCATCTGTGCGAGGCATTCCTAGGAATTCGCCAGCACTTTAATCTTTTCCGCCACCTCTTCCGCCTCAAACCTCAGTCGGATGAGGACAATCCCGCGCTAGTCGGGGGTGCCAGGGTACAACTGCGCGACAAGGCTATGTACCTTGAGTACACGACCCCGAGTAGCCTGTCCGGGTGGCACGCTCAGTGGTTCAACATCGGGAACCACCAGCCTAGCCTCCTCGGACGGGATAACTCCCCGCCCCAGCGCCAAGAATGTTGGCTGAAGAAGCCGATGGAGGAGGAACGCCGCGACATCCCCGAGCTGATGCAGTGGATCAAGGTCCTGAAAGACAAGGGCGTCACTGGGGAATCTGTGGCGTACTCGTTCATCGAGCGGCGCATCCAGCCCCTCCAGCAACGCGTTCACCTCGGGTTCGAGTACGAAGGTAATCAAGACCCATCACAGATGGCCAGGGATGTGCCATCCATTGAAGAAATCATGCGCTGGGTCACCCGCCTGTTCACGGGGTTGAACTCGGAGCCTTTCATCCCAAGATTGTTCGGCGCAGACTACTCGCCGAACCCGGTAAGTTTGTACTCGAGTACCTTTGGATGTAATCTTGTTGACAGAGTTGTTGTTTGACAGTCTGCTTTTGTCTGCAGGGTGATGTAGAGCGGCTTAGGTCTGATCCGCCTGAGCCAGTTTTTGAAGAACCAGCCCAAGACCCGCCTGCCGCGAGAGACGCGGGCGACACTGCAGCCAATCCGTCGCGCACAAAGCTAGTGGCGACGCGGAAGCGGAGAGCCGCAACGGCAGCGACAACACCAAGCAGTCGCCAGGCGATGTAAGTTTTCTACCACTCCTTAGCTGCTTGATCTTGCCAATCTTCTACGAGTACTTAGTTAATTTGCTCCTGTAGTGGTACTGAGGAGAACCCCGAGCCCCCGAGGCAAGGGGTAGTCGATGTGACTGGGGAGAGGAGCCCGGCGTCGAGGCGATCACCGCCCGCGACTAGCCCGTCGTTCTCAACCCGCACCGAAAACAAGACCGCACCACGAGGGCTGGTCGTGCCAACGGCACTCCCCCTCAGGAAGCCCATTAGGTTAGTAACTAGAAGTATTGTGTTGTAGCTTCTTGTGTTAATGCTGAATACTAACACATCTGATTTAGGAAGTCGGAGACTCCCAAGCCAGCGGCCTCCAGTACCAGCCAGGTGGGCACGAGTGCGAACTCGTTGCCGAAAGACCCTGCAGCCGCGAGTACTGCTGAGCCTCCCATCATCGAGTATGTGCCGGCGGATACCGAAGGAAGAGATCTCGAGCCTCCAGGAGATGCAGAGGCAGAACCAGAGACAGAAGACCCCAGGAGTACTCCTGGGGCAAACCTTGAAGATGGTGTTCGGATCGTTCAGCAGGCAATCGTGAGTACCCCGAACGAGCAGGAGGTCCCAGGGAGTTCCCGAGCGCAGGATGCCCCGGAAAGCTCTCGGGCTCGGCAACAGGAGGAGATCCCGGAGGAGTCCCGGGTGCCAAAGCAGCAGGGGGGAGAAATCCCTCCTCCACGTGCCGAGCTTTTCGAGGACCCCTAGGTGGAGTCGAAGACCGTCATGCTCATGATGGAGCTGGGACAATGCTTCACCGACTACACCAAGGTATGTGGTCGAGTACATCCTCTAGCGTTGATGTTCTGTTATAGAGGTATACTGACTTGTTGACTTGCTTTGTATAGAGCCTCGTTGAGCGCTCAGGGAAAAGTCAGCCCTGCTGAGCCGGATCGGGGACGTGCTGCTGCATACCCACGATGCAGAGGACAGCCTGAAGGCTGAGAAGGCCAAGAACCTCAAGCTTCAAGAAGAACTCGAGACGCTGAAAACCTTGCATCGGGACAGCATGATCAATCAGCAACGGAAGCACCACCTGGCGGTCCGGAAGGTCAAGAATTTGACCGCTCAGAAAGAGAGTAAGTAGTCTGTTCCTCTGACCCGAGTAGTGTTATCTTTCTGTCCTTCTTCTGAGTTGTATATATGTACTTTTTCCCGGAAAATGCTCGTATTGAAAGAGCGTTAACTGATTGGAAGTGTGATATATATGAACTTACAGAGGAAAAGGAACAACCGCAGAAGGCATTGGAGGAGCTCCAGCTCAAGTCCTCGGATCTGGACGAGGAGCACAAGACTATGACTCGCCAGCTGAAAGATGCTGACAAACAGCTCATGGAGAATATGCGGATGATCCAATTGCTGAACCGTCACGAGGAGCGTCAACAGAAGGAGCTGGATCAGCTTGGGACCGCAGCGTTCCAACTGTGTGAGTTTGTGCACCCTGAGACAAGTATTGCCAGGTATGCATGGCACTGCCAAGCTTGTGCTAACACATGCCTTAGCAGTGGTAAAGTCGTATTTTTCAGGCATGGACGTTAGTCCGTTGCAGAAGGCGTCTCCGGGGAGTGCATCGAGGAGCAGTTCAACGAGTATCGTGCCGAAGTGCAAGATGTTGCACATCAGATAGTCGATGACCTTTTGCTCTTTTGAGCAGTAGTGTATGTTTTGTATGAAAAACAAAAGTTGCTCGTGTGTAATATATTAATGCTTGTTTCATCGTTGTTTGCTACGCACGACTTATGAAGTGGCGTGTTAAAACATAATTGTTTAAGCACTTTAGTACGTTAGTTCCAGTGTATAGTTATCCTGAAGGCCTCGCTTCAGTTGGTGAATGTGTACTAGACGTGTACTTTTGTACAGAGTTGCGTTCGTAGAACCTCTGTGTATAGGTGAGATAACCCCTTCGACTTTACCCTATAAGACCTTGCCCCATACCTTGACTAAGCTGTGAAGGGAGGTAGTCGGAAAGAACATCTGACCCATTCGAGGGTATGGCCCGAGAGGCTTTAGTTTGGTTAATCGTGACGGAAGATACTCGTGGCGTAGCCCCCGAGTATTTCCGAGGATTAGTGAGAAGTAGCGTATTGACATAGCTCGTGGCGACAGCACCCGAGTTTACTCAATGTTGCTGAAGAAAATAAGAATACGGTAGTCGTTTGTGGGACCGAAACAACCATGTATTTATTATACTGAGTTGCCCTGCAGCTGACAGGTTTGTCAGAAGTTTCTTATGCACAGAAACAGCGTAGGTGCTCGATGTTCCAAGAATTTGGAACCTCTAGGCTGTCAGGGTATTGTAGTCGATACGATCCTGGGCTAGTTACCTTCGTGACGATGAGGGATCCTTCCCATCTAGAGTTGACCTTGTGAAGCCCAGTCTCATCTTGGATGCGGCGTAAGACCAGATCCCCAACGTTGAAGGATTTTTCTTGGATGTTGCGGCCGTGATACCGTCGAACGCCTTGTAGGTATCTTGTTGATCGCAGTAGGGCATTGCATCTAACTTCTTCAGCGCAGTCGAGTTCCAAGTGCCTTGCTTTGTCAGCTTTTCCTTCCTCATACATCTCCAATCTGGGAGAGTTCCACATGATATTTGCTGGGAGGATAGCTTCTGACTCATAGACAAGAAAGAAAGGTGACTGTCCTGTGACTTTACTCGGTTGAGTACCAAGCCCCCAGACGACTATGGGGAACTCATCGATCCACTTGCCTCCCTTTTTGCTGTTCTCGTCATAGAGTCTTTTCTTGAGTCCATCAAGGATCAAACCGTTGGCGCGCTCCACCTGGCCATTGGCCCTTGGGTGGGCTACCAAGACGTAGTCGTTGCTTCCGCGGAGTGGCCTTGGGATCAACTTTCAGAGCATGCTCGATCAACTTCTTGGGCACACCTGGCATATCCGCTGGTTTCCATGCAAAAATGTCTCGGTTAACCCTAAGAAAGTTGATGAGCGCGAGTTCCTATTTGTTGTCCAGGTTTCCACCGATCAGGGCGATCTTGGATGAGTCACCCTCCTGGAGCTGGATGATCTTGGTGCCGACGTCGGGGTTAGGCTTCACCCGCGACTGGCTTGGTCTCTTGTTCGCCACCTCCAGCTTTGTCTTAGGGAGTTGTTGTGCGGCCGCGAGTACATCAGATGAAGGCTCTAGCACGCGCGCTGATGCAGCATACTTGATCGCCTCCTGGTCGCAGTCGTAGGACTTCTCGACGTTGCCGCGGAGGGAGAGTACACCATGGAATTTGGATTAAAGGCTCGGGGGCTGCGGGATACGTGTCATTGACGGCTTATTTTTCAAAAATTCTTGGAAGATACAGATGGAAGATTCAAGACTAATTTGACCCTCAGCCTGATTCTTCGATTCAACCTAAGGCTCGGGGGCTACTCCATTTGGAGTGCGAGTTCATCGCACCCCATATAAAAGAAGACTTGAAAACTACTTGGGGCTTTAGCACCTCACAGCCTCGATGCAGCCAAGGCAGTACTCGGAAGACACCTTGTCAAGGGGACACAGCAGGGACCTGAAGACACCTTCCAGAAGTACTCGGGAGCCTGCAGTACTCAGCTACGAAGAGCTCGGGGGCTTGTCAGACCCGGGGTAGCGGGACTGCACACTTGGCGTACATATTCTTGTAGTGGGGGATGGCGCATGGACCATACCTTATCCTCATTGTAACTAGTTGTATAGAACTAAGACTGGTCGGATGTAAGGAAACTACCCGACAACGTACTCGGGTAGGACTCCTCAGACCGTCCTCGACTGGGACTTCCATGTAACCCTATCCCCCCAGATTACATAAGGGCGGGCAGAAACCCCTTCAAAGCACATCATGCATACGCACAACCTCTAAGGCAATACAAACCACACAGCACGTAGGGTATTACACTCTCGGCAGCCTGAACCTGTCTAAACTTTGTGTTCCTTTCACCCTCGAGCTCCTGATTTCGGCGACACCCTACCTACAAACTACCACCTTGGGGGTATCCCTCGGTGGGCTTGGCGGTAAAACACCGACACCATGGACTGTAATGATTCCTTTGGCTGCTGGCATCTTCATACACATGTAAGTTTGATGCACGATAGCTTCGAACTTGTTTATGAATCCTTGCCCGAATATGGCGAGATAAGGGTAGTTCATGTCTTGAAAGGACCTTGATGTTGCCTAGAGGGGGGGTGAATAGGCGCACCTACAAATTTTCACTTAAATTGCAGCGGATTAAATTCACTGTCTACCAAACCTGGAAGTTTCGGGTTTGCAAATCCGGAACATCCGATTTGAGCAAGACAGTAAGTGAACTCAGAACTTCCGAGTTTTACAGCTCGGAACTTCCGGGTACACACAGGGCAGAGTGAACACAAATACTCAAGTACGAGTAAATGAATGCAAGTTCAAACCCCGATTGGAGAGAGCGTTCTATGAAGCTTCTTAAGCATATTCACAAAATCCCTGCACACAAAAACACTACCAACCGAGTAGATCAACCATATCACAAATATAGAAATATAAGAAGGGTGACACAATGATTTGTTTTACCGAAGTTCGGATTCACTGCTTACTACCACAGCTGCTACCGAAGCACAGTGAATCCTACTCTCCGTTGAGGAACTCTTTAGGAACGTGAGTCTATTTCACCTCACTTCCGCCGAGTTGGGTCTTCTTCCAACCATTTCCCCACTTTACTAAGTTTGCTTCTTCCCTTGCGGAGGTGAAGCACGACCTGCACAAACTTCCCACAACTCACCACACGATTGGGAGCTCACCGGGCAACACCTAGCCGTCTAGGAGCCAAAACTCCAAGAGTAACAAATGCAAATCACACGATTTCGGCTAAACTCAAGTGCTCAAGGTTTGCTGTGCTCTCTAGTGCTCTCAAGAAATCACTCTCTCAAACCCAACTCAAAGATATTACATATATCACACAATCTCACAAAGAGAGGTTAGGAAGAGCTCAATTTTTCTACCAAGTTTTCTTAGGACGACCAGCAAGCTTCTAAAAGTGCCTGGAACAACAGCCCACCAAGAAGGGGGCTCAAGGGTATAAATAGCTGGGTCCAAAGAAACTAGCTGTTATGTAACAGTTAGAATCTGGAACTTCCGGATTCCAATATCCGGAACCTCCGGATTTTCAAACCTACTAGCCGTTAGTGCCACGTGTACCAAATCCAGAACATCCGAATTGCCCCTGGCAGATCAGACAAACGTCCACATGAGGCTTTATGTGTCTCTCTCAACTTACTTAGATTCCTCGAGCATTGAGACTAAACCAAAACACAATGTGATGCATCCCTCTTAATAGTACGGCACACCTATACTCAAGATCAAAGAAAGATTACATTTTAACCACTTGAGTTTCTCAACAATGTATCATGTCGTGCCTTGATCATTTCACAATCTGAGGAGTGCATTCACTTTTGTCTCTCTACTTTGAGCACTTCTTCCTTGAGCTAGTGACTTTGAACCTTTGTCTTTGAATGAAATCCTTTTCTAGTTCAAATCACCATCTTCACAATATGATTCTTGAAAGATTGATACTTGCTGCTATGAACACCATATATGACCAAGATTCTTCAAGTTGAATTCAAGAAAAGTTTCTTCACCCTAGCGTTGGTTTCTCGGCGCAACCCTATTGCCCTTTTCCAAGCTTAGTCCCTCGAAACACTATCTGAAATTTCAACTCTTCATCCTTGCGCCATATAGAGCTTCATAAAGTTTGTATCACAACTAAAACATCAATGAACATCAATCTTCATAATTCTTTTCAACTTGCATCTTCTATTGATGAATTGTCCATTTCTTTACAAGATATTCCTTTCTAGTGCTATGACTTTGTCAATAAGCTTCATTTGGATATGAGAATAACTAGTTGTCATCAAACACGTGGCTCAACCCATATGATACTCATGCTTGTCAATATCATCATTTTTATCATGACTTAGTCACAAGTCTTGTCATATGAGCCCTTTATGTTTGCTTTCAATATTTTTCATCACATGTAATTCATTGATATGATAATCAATTCCTGCTCATACACTTAACAAGATCATTAGTTCTTTAAGCATGGTGTCATTCAATTCACCAAAACCCACTAGGGGCCTAGATGCACTTTCATGTCTACAATGTCAAATATGACATGTTCGGTTCTTGGGTTGTTCATGTCCCCGAAGGATACTGGTAGGGAAATTTTTCCCAAGGCATTGATCTTTTTGCCTCCAAAGCCAATTAGTGGGATTTCTGCCGGCTGAAGGAGATGTCTCCCGATGTTCATTCTGTCGAAGGTGCCAGAGAAGATGATATCTGCAGAGCTGCCGGTGTTAACTAGGATTTTCCCAATTGTCCACCCCTGAATGTTTGCCTCAATGGCCATGGCATTTGTGTGTGGGTAGCAAATGAGCTTGATGTCTTGTTCGGTGAATGTTATTGGCATGTGGGACCATTGGATTTTCACAACGGGGCCATCCACCATGATGTTGTGCACTTGTCGAGAGTAGTCGCGTCTCTGCCTCTTGTTCTCGAATTGAAGAAATGAGCCGCCAACGATGGGCATTATCGTACCGAAGGATGGTAATGCTGATTGGTTTGGTTTTTCTTCTTTGGGAGCGGGTAGCGGCGGAGGTGGAGGTAATTCCTCCTTTGGTTGAGCAGGTAATGGCAAGTGGCTTGTTGGCAGCGAAGGTGCTGATGCCGAAGGTTGGTGGGTGTTTTGCCAAGTTAAGGCTTGGGGTTGGTAGTGGAAATTTTGGTTTAGTGGGAAAGTTGGGCCCAGAGCGAAGGGTTGTGTAGGTGCGAAGGTTGCTGGGTGAGCGAAGGTTGGGTGAGGAGCGAAGGCTGAGTTCGGAGCAAAGGTTGGGTTTGTAGCAAAGTTTTGGTTTGCTGGTTCAGCTGCCCAGGAGGTGTGGTTTACAAGCTTTTGGGCGCTTTTCTCTGCCTCCATCCTTTCGAGGGTTTTCTTTTTCTCTGGGAAGAAATTGGTTGTATGGTCTGAGTCGGGACCATGAAAGTGGCAGAAGAATTTTCTTGGCTCATTGGGGTTTTGGTTTTGGTAACCTCGACCGCGGCTTCGGCCTCGGCCTCTGCCCCTTCTGTTGTTCCGACCTCCTCTGTGCGAGGGTTGCTCGAAGGTTTGGCTTTGATTATTTTGAGGTAGGTTCATGAATGGTTCTAGATTTTGGGGTTCGTCTTCCTGTCTAGCTTGGACAGGCAAGACAAGTTGGGGTGTTTGGTGTCTTGGGTTTTGGTAGTTTTGGTTGTTCCAACCTTGTTGGCTAGACTCGGTTTGTCTCATAATTTTTCTTATCTCGACCTTTCTTTTGTGGTCAGTTTCGGACCTTGCATACTTCTCCATCTCAGCATACAGGGCGCTGAGGGTAGCTGGGGGCTCTCTTGACAAGTGGGATGCTAATTGGCCTGGCAACAGGCCTTCCATGCACTTTTTGATCGCCTTCTCCTCAGAGAAGTTAGGAATTTGTGCTTTTTTCTGGATGAACCTTCGGAAGTATTCATACAATGGTTCTTTGTCTTTCTAGTAGCACTGGAAATTTTCCGCTGCTTCAGCATCGTTTCTTCTGAAACCCTGAAAATCTTGCCTGGGTTTGAGTTTCATGTCCCCCTAGTTTCTGATTGATCCGGGTACCAGGTATGAGTACCAAGTTAACACTGGACCTTCGCAAGCCATAACGAATGACTTTGCCATTATGAGGTCATCTCCTCCTACGGATGCTATTGTAGCTCCATAGGTCATTAGAAACTAGTTTGGATCTACGGAGCCATTATACTTTGGGAGTGGGAGGGGTTTGTAACTTCTGGACCATGGGAGTTGCTGCAGTGCCACAAATAGTGGTGAAGATGGATTGAAAGTTTGTAGGGGTGGCAAAGGTTCGCGGGCTCGGCAAGGGTGAGCCTGGTAGTGGACTTCGCTGTTGTGGAAGTGGTGGTCATTGTGATTGTCTGTTTGGTTTGAAGGGATAGTCTGCTCTTGCTCAAACTCGCGCTGAACTCTTCGCAGTCCATTGAGCTCTGTCTACATGGCCGCCAATTTGCGCTTTGCATCTGCTAGCTTCTTTGCCTCTTGGGTATCTTTCTACTTCGCCACTACCTGAGCACCGATTTTGCCTTTTGCCTGCTCCACTTCTTTCATTTTAGCTTCGATCTGAGCCAGGGTGAGCTCAGTTTCTGATTGAGTGGATTCTGGGATAAGCTCTAGGATAGGTTCTGTAACAGGTTGGTCTGTCTGATCTTCGATTGGTTGGTTCTATGCCAAGGATGCGGCACCTTCGTTGGTGTTGGAAGCACCCAGAGCAATGGTCTCAAGTTCGCTACTTGCCCCAGCAGTTGTGGTCTTCTTCTTCGGTGGTGCCATCGAGGGTGGTTTTTTACGGCTGAGAACACGATGGGCGCCTCTGTTGGGATCCGATGGACTTGAACCCCAAACAGAAATGGAAATGGTGGAAATGCGAGGAAATAAACACGAAATGGGACTGTAATATGCACTTTCAATTATCAAGAAATCAACCCGATTACAGTAAAAATTGGGGATATTTATTCTTCCCTCCTCCGTTACACGATTACATAAATATCCCTGAATATTCGGTGCTTTTAGGCTTTTTACAAACTAGGCGTGTTCGACATGACTTCAGTCTTGGGATCACGTTCCGCTCGTGCTTCCGAAGGTAAGCTCGCCACCTTCGAGTCTCGCTTCACCTTCGATCCATCGTGAAACCTTCGGGTCTTTAAGGAACCTTCGGACTCTTTTGGAACCTCCGGACTCTTCATGATACCTTCGAGTTCCTGCGAAACCTTCAAAGGTCGTACAAGTCTTCTATGTTCCCTGGTGCTGAGAAGGTTCCAGTGTGTTCCTCTGTGGACCACTTCCGAAGGTCCCAGAGAACCTCCGGATCCGCTGCTGTCACCCTCTTTCTACGTCACGGTGTTTGTCGTTGTTCAAATCCTCGCGAGCCGCATCCTTCGAGGGCCTAATCCCAACAGGTGTGAACTGTGAACGGGTATCGTAATGGTCTTGCCGGACGCGGATGGATGGATGGATGGGCGTTGGCAAGTCGTACGTGCCTCGATGTAATCATGCCACGTGCACACGGCTTCATGCAGCCCGTACAAGTGAGCTACTAGCTAGTCTCCATGTTAGCTGCTGCCAGTGCTTCGGTTTGTTTCCAGAGAAAACGGCGGGGGAGCGTCCCGGGAATGGTACGTACGTATCCGCGCGCGTTCCTTATTACCCCCCATATGCATACACGGAGTATACGTACTGCATGTATGCACGCAGCAATGTGGCCACGATATGATCCAACCGCGTGTCCATGTGCATGCATGTCCGTGAACGCCGCCAATCAATCGGTTCACGTACACGCCGTCCTGCGCTACACGATCGATCACGCACCGTGGAAGTCGTGCCTGCGCAGAGTGCTCACCGATTCGATCGTTCCGGATGCTGGACGACGGACGGCATGATGGATCTCGATCGTCGCGAAATTCCTTTCGTCTCCGGCCAGCGGTGGTGGTGGTGTGTGCGTGCGTGCGCGCGCACCCTGCCCACGCTGTAGCTGGCAATGCGCAGCGTGCATGTCCATGCTGGTTAATGGTCGCGACCTGTCCAGTCGGCTGGCTCTAAATGCCAACAGATCACGCCTAGCGCTGGCCCTGGCTCGATCGTCATGTGGCTATCTACTGGTTGTTCGGTGGCCCAACTCCAACAGTGTTCATCCCTGTGCCTGTCGAGGCCATAGCCTATGACGAGTAGTACTCGCTTACTGCTCGAGTCGAGTTGTCACTTGACTAGCTCCTTTCTCTGTTCCTCGGTACTCTCTTGTTGCGGCAACAGCACTGTCAGAAAAAGGGACGCTGGATGGGACGTCGTCTCGCTGTGCTTGCCGGCCTGAAGCCGTTGCGGTAATCCCTGTGCATGGCGCCTTGACGTTGACCTCCGTCGTCAAGCTTCTACTAGTTGTAATCATGTGGCAAAAGGCAGCTGAGGCGATGAAATGCTGATGGGTTGAGTCAAACTAAAGTACCCTCAGTTGATGCTGCTCGCTCTGCTGGTAGACCCTGAAGCGTCAGCAGGCAATCTAGCTATCCCATATTCCCATGCGCTTGAGGATCAGGGAGGGTAGCCGGTGGCAGTGTGGCACGCACACAAGAATATGCTCCCCTGTGACGAAGAGCAAGAAGAAGCTACGAAGGGTCTATTTGATTCACCAACTAAACTTTAGCGCAGTAAATTTAGCTGCTAAGATCAAACGGCCGTAAAATTTTAGCTGTTTCAACACAAATTAAAAGCCAGCTAAATTTTATCTAGGTCTATTAGCTGGAGGATCCAAACTTTTACCTGATTAAAGTTTAGTTTTAAAATTTTAGCTAGCTAGATTTTAGTTGGGTGGATCCAAACAAACCCTAAACTGCATGCAGCGAGCGAGTTTAATTCATGTGTAACTTTTAAACGGTATATATATGGCACCTGCTTATGGTTAATTGGTTGAGCAATAGTGGTTACGAAATTACAAATACCAAATTAAACGGATGACAGAAGAACAAGGAAATAAACATTTCCTTTTTTCTAAAAAAAGAAGAAGAACATATAGCGCATGGCCGAGGAGAAGCAAGCTAGTGCTACTAGTAGTAGCTCCCCGCCATGTGTGGTCTGGTACTCTGGTGATCGCTAGAGCAGCTAGCCTAGCTAGCTAGCTCGAGGGCGGCCAGTGACAGGCACGGATCTCGGAGTGCCATCAACGTAACCGAGCAAGCGAAGTCAATAATTAGTTTGATCAGTCGCTGTTGGGCTATGACGCAATCTTGTGCGGCGGATTGGCAGATTTCGACACATTTTAGCTGGTTTAATAGTATTTTGTTAGAGAGAATAAATTAAAAGAAATTGAAAGAAACCGAAAGCAGATAAGTCGAACAAAATCTTTATATATGTACATACAATAATGAATTAATGCTACGTACAGTGAAAACTGCCCGTTATATTGGCATAAACTATTTTTCGCTCCAAAGTATGGATCATTTTTGCTTTTCTGGATATATGATTTTGTTACACACCCATATATACGTCATATCTTATTATGTATCTAGAAAAAAGGTAGAACAATTTTATAATTTAGAACAGTTTTATAATTTAGAACAAGTGAGTATAATGTAACTCTGTCATCCAGTTTCTTTTATCTTCTTTAAAAAGAGACATTTGTGAGCGGAAAAAGTAGGATATATAGCGAAAATCGGCCCGATCCGCTATAACCACGAGCCGGCATCTTACCAGATCTAGAGGGCCACCGGAGTCCACAATAACCAAGGTCTCGAATCTAACTCAAACCAAAAGACTAGTCTTATGGATGAATTTATACATTGTGCTTCCACACCATCAATTTTTGATGTGACACTAGATCTAACACCAGCTGTGCATGCTGTGTACTCTGTTTTAGGCGGTTTCATTATCTTCGCTATTGCACAATGTGATTTGGTGGAGTACAATCCCAATCATCAAGCTCCAGCTGGCTAATTAAACCATCTTAACCGACCCAAAGGGAATCGGCGTCCGAATTCCAAATCCGCGAACCAATTCAAGTCGACGAGACAAGCCGGGTCGCCACCAACTTTGGCGTGCGCCATTATTCATGCGCTCCGCTCACACCCATGAGTCATCCGTCCGTACTGTGCCGTGCCGGCGTGCCGCGGCCTCGCGGCCGGGAACGAAGCATCGACGATCTCCATCTCCCCGCCGAGGCGCATCCCGGCGACGACGACGGACGGCGGCCTCTCTCGCGCGCTCATTCATTGCTGGAACGACGATCGCCGCCGCTCCGCGACGCTTTCACCTAGCTAGCTATAGCATTCCCTGCTCCGGAAGGAAATGGAAAGCGGGCGGCGCGCGTGCAGGCAGGCAGCTGCAACACCGAAACCGAAAGGCGAAAGGGATCGAGATCGCCGCGCGCGTCAGGCCAAGGCATTGCGCGCGCGCGCGGCTGGCCTTTATGAGCGAGGGGTAGCCTCGTTCGGGCGCGCGCCGCGCCGGTGAGCGTCCGCGTGCGCGGTCGTCGCTGTCGTGGGAGGGATCGACGTTGGCGGTGCAGCGCGGGCCGGTGTCGCGAGTAATTTGGCGCTCGGCGTTGGGCAGCTAGCCTGCCGGCAGCGCCCCCGGCCGGCAGAGGCATTGAAAGGGGGCGGCGAATACATGGGCCGGCCGGCCGGCGGGGCTTGGTTAGCCGCCGCTGGCACGAATCCGGCCGTCTTTTCCGCCGAAGCGCCGGGGATGGAGACGGTCACGCGCGCACGTTCCGGCTCGTGCTGTGTGAGTGTTGTTAGATTAAAACATTGCTTATGACTTAAATCAACAGGATCTAACACCTAAATATGAGCACAACCTATAGAACAAACTGAAAACAAAGATAGGGTTTTAGATCTAGACCGCCGGTCATCGTAGGGGCCGCTGAGGACGACATCTCGACGATAGGTTTTGTTGGGGACGAGTACAGATTAGCCGTAGTCGTTCCCGTAGATGTTCCCGACGTAGATGCAGTAGTCGATCTCGCCGGGTACCGTCTTCCTTCCGGCCGATACCGGCACTGTCCGGTGTTGGACGGCAGACGGAGGCGGTGACCTTCAGGTGGCTCCAGCGCCGCCGTGGATCGGGACGGCTGTAGTGGGCGGCTAGGGTTTTGCGTCTGATTAGGTTAATCACAAAAACGCCGGGTCCCACTATTTATTATGGCGCTGAGCGACCTGGGGCCACAACCACGAGTTGGGCTTGGGCCTCCGATCAAGGCGCGTAACGGGCTTATTTCTTTTGGGCCTTTCTGACCACCCAAAAGTTCCAACATTCTCCCCTTTGGTCTAAAGGCCTAAAAACTGACGCCAATCTTAGAGTGGAGTTATGTAAAGAAATAATGTATCACAACAGTGTATAATCCTATTGTGACACAATTATCCACAATGCATTAAACTACTTATCGTAATGGGAGGTGGTTGTCTTATGACCCTTTTAAGTCCAAGATCACAGGCTATCCAATAGTCCCATGCCGGCAATTAGCTCACGAAATTGATTGGGAGGTAAGCCTTTCGTTAATGGATCCGCGAGCATTTCCTTAGTACTTATATGCTCTAATTCAACAGTACGATCTTGGACTCTATCTTTCACAACATAAAACTTAATGTCAATGTGCTTGGCACCACCACTTGACTTGTTGTTACTAGCATAGAAAACTGCGGCTTTATTATCGCAGTATAACTTTAGTGGTTTGCTTATGCTGTCTACCACTCTTAATCCGGGTATAAATCCTTTGAGCCACACAGTTTGCCCTACGGCCTCATAACATGCCACAAACTCAGCCTGCATGGTTGATGCTGCAGTAAGTGATTGTTTGGAGCTTTTCCATGATATTGCTCCATTCGCAAGTGTGAAGACATAACCTGATGTCGACCTTTTAGTGTCAACACAGCCTGCGAAGTCGGCGTTTGAATAGCCAACTACTTCTAAATTCTCAGTTTTCTTATATGTGAGCATGTGATGCTTAGTGCCCTGCAAATAACGCAGGACCTTTTTGACCGCTTTCCAGTGATCCATTCCTGGGTTAGACTGATATCTACCAAGCATCCCGGTAATAAAAGCTAAGTCAGGACGTGTACATACTTGTGCGTACATAATGCTTCCAACAGCTGAAGCATATGGAATGCCCTTAACCACTGGAGCAGCTGTGCCTGAACATTGATGCATATTATATCTTTTAAGAACCTTCTCTATATAAGCCTTTTGAGAGAGTCCTAATGCACCCTTGGATCTGTCTCGATGTATCTCAATGCCCAGTACATAAGAGGCATTACCGAGATCCTTCATATCAAAATTCGATGAGAGAAAACCTTTTGTCTCATGCAGCAAGTTCTTATCGCTGCTTGCTAATAGGATGTCAACCACGTACAAAACTAGGATGATGAAAGAGCTCCCCTTGATCTTAATATATATACAATTATCCACTATATTTTCAACGAAACCCAGTTTCTTAATTACTTCATCAAACTTTAGGTACCATTGTCTGGACGCCTGTTTCAACCCATAAATGGATTTCTTTAGTCTGCATCCCAACTGTTCTTTGCCTTCCACAATGAAACCTTCTGGTTGCGCCATGTATACATTCTCATGCAAATCACCATTTAAGAACGCAGTCTTAACGTCCATCTGATGCAACTCGAGATCGAAATGAGCTACCAGAGCCATAATGATTCTGAACGAGTCTTTCTTCGAGACGGGCGAGAAGGTCTCAGTATAATCAATTCCCTCTCGCTGTGTGAAACCCTTAGCCACAAGCCTTGCTTTGAAACGTTCAATCTTCCCTTTGGAGTCATACTTAGTTTTGTAGACCCATTTACAGCCCACCTTCTTAGCTCCATCAGGAATCTCTACTAAGTCCCATACCTTATTTATACTCATAGATTTCAGCTCTTCTTCCATAGCCTCAATCCACTTGTGGGAGTGCTCACTATTCATAGCCTCCTTGAACGAGTTTGGATCATCAACCTTCCCCATGTCATGTGCTTCTTCACTGATGTACACATAATCGTTGGAGATAGTAGTTTTCCTCTCTCGTGTTGATCTTCTCAGAGGTTGTGGCTGCTCCACTGGAACAGGCTCAGCAGTAGCTTCTTGCTGTGCCTCTGATGTCCCAGCGGCGGTCTGATCCTGTACTTCCTCAACAGGTTCTGCCACAGTTTCATTTTGATGCTCATCAGCCACATTCTCATGTTCACTTATAACAGGCACTCATTCCACATTTACTTCTGGAAAATCAACTGTCTGGGCTGGTGGTGTATTCTGAAAATTAGGCAAAATAGGTACGTAATAATCACGAGTCAGCGGTGCAGAATCATAAGTCCGCATTTCCTCGAGATTGATTTGCCTAGTCTCAGTGCATCTATTTTCCTCTAAGAATACTGCATGTCTCGTCTCAACAAACTTAGTGGTACCCTTAGGACAATAAAATCGATATCCCTTTGATATGTCTGGGTATCCAATGAAATAGCAGCTTTCTGTCTTAGGATCTAATTTTCCAAGGGACGGATTAAATAATTTCGCTTCAGCCGCACAGCCCCAGACATGAAAATAATTAATGCTGGGTTTCCTACCAGTCCAAAGCTCATAAGGCGTCTTAGAGACTGACTTACTAGGAACGCGATTATTTATATGCGTGGCTGTTCTCAGCGCTTCCATCCATAAACTCACTGGCAGTGTGGAGTTGCTTAGCATACTGCGCACCATATCCATTAGAGTGCGATTTCTTCTTTCTGCCACACCATTTTGCTGAGGTTCACCAGGAGTTGAGTACTGTGCTACTATTCCATTTTCTTCAAGGAATCTAGCAAAAGGATCTGGGATTTGTCCATATGTGGTATGTCTTCCATAATATTCACCACCTCTATCTGACCGTACCACTTTAATCTTTAACTGATGCTGATTTTCTACTTCAGCTTTAAAGATTTTGAACTTATCAAGTGCCTCGGATTTCTCTCTTATGGGGTAAATATATCCATAACGGGAGTAATCATCAGTGAATGTTATAAAATAACCAAAACCATCCACCGACTTAACGTTAAATGGGCCGCAGATGTCAGTGTGAATTAATTCTAATATTCCTGAACTGCGCTTAGCTCCATCCTTCTTAATTTGTTTTGTAAATTTCCCCTTAATACATTCAACGCATTGGTCTAAGTCAGAGAAGTCTAATCTTGAGAGTATCTCTTCTCTAATGAGACGCTCCATTCTCCCCTTCGAAATGTGGCCTAAACGTGAATGCCACAATTTCGATGAAGTCTCATTGCCTCTCTTGTGTTTGTTGCTAACTTCGCTTACATTCATCACAGAGACATTAGTATGGGACAGTAAGTAAAGATCATTGTGTAGAGGTGCTCGATAAATAACGTCACCATTCAAACTTATTACACATTTGTTGTCACCAAAAGTGCATGAATAACCATATAAATCTAATTTAGAAACAGAAATCAAGTTTCTCTCAATGGACGGAACATAAAGGACATCAGCTAAGTGAAGAATAAAGCCGCCACTAAGTTCTAATTGGAGAGCTCCAATGGCCTCCACGTCAGCTTCAACGCCATTTGCGACTCTTAACCTTCGAGTCCCCTTTCTTACAGTCCGCACGCCAGACAATCCCTATGAGGAATTTGTGACATGAATGGTGGCACCAGAGTCAATCCACCAAGTACTTAATGGGAAATACGCATAAAAGGACTCATCGACTATAGAAATGATGTCGTTATTACCTTTTCTCTCACACCACGCCTTAAACTTGGGGCAGTCTTTCCTCTCATGGCCCTCATTATCGCAGTGGTAGCAGATAAGCTTCTTAGGAGCAGACGGATCATTCTGCTGAGGAGCTTCACAAGGTTTCTTACCCTTCTTAGGCTTATTGGGGCGGGATGCCCTCTTATTTCCTCCCCTTTGTCCCTCATGTCTTACGACGTTGGCAAAGTCGGGGTTCTGAGATCGCAGCCGTTCTTCCTCTTGAGCACATTTAGACACAAGCGTGGTGATGTTCCACTTCTGATCGCTTGCATTATAGTTTATCTTAAATGGCTCAAAGACTGATGGAAGTGACATCATGACGTGGTGAAGCAGCGTTGCATCATTAAGGGGACAGTCGAGGTCTCGAAGCTTGTCCCTCATGTTGACCATGCCCATAATGTGCTCTCTTACACTGCCTTGCCCATTATACTTAGCCTTCACAAGCTGAGATAAGAGAGTGCTAGCATTGGCCTTGTCAGACCCCTTAAAGTAGCTCTCAATCTTATCCATGAAGTCCCTAGCATTCCTAGGCTCTTTATCAAGAGCTCCCCTGATGGAAGGGTTAATGGTCATGTTCATAAGACTTAAAGCCACTCTGTCAGAATGCTCCCAGCGCTCTTTTTCTTTCTCATAAGCAGCAGTGCGTGCAGCAAGGGTAGTATCCTCAGTCCCTTGTGACACTGGTGCAATAGGAGCGGGCAGCCTCAGGGAATGATCCTTATCCATCGTCAGCAGAACGAAACCAATCTCAGTTTTCCACTTGACGAAGTTATCCCCTCCCAACTGAGAAACACCATTGATATATGTCATGATGCTGGAGGGGGTTGCTTCTGTTCATAAAAAAATAAAGTTTAATTAGTAACGACAATCAAAATAATAAATGTAATCAGCGTTGGCCAGATTAAAATATGGAACAAACAATTTGCATCACCGTTGGGCAGAAGCAAATAAAGTTAGTATCTTAGGAATTAATTTTGCATCACCGTTGGGCAGAAACAAAATAGCTTAATGACTTAGCGTAATTAACGCAGCGGAAAACTTAATTTTGCATCACCGTTGGGCAGAAGCAAAATAATATTAAATTTGAACTAAGCATCTTAAAAGCAAATAACTAAATCAACGTCCGTCAGAAATTAATTAAATGCTCAAAATAAACTAAGCAATTCTGAATAAAATTCACGTTGGTTTCATTTACTCAGAATAGCAACTCATAATTTTCTAGTAATTTTCAGCGTAATAATGCTCAATTTAAAATTTCTTAATGCTTAATAGGGAAATATGCTGAAAATGAACTCAGAAAATAAATAAAACCAAAATAAAAAATACTGAAATAGGAAGGCCTAAAGTTAAATGGGCTCTCAGCCCGAAAACCAACGGGTGGGCCGAAAGCCTTCCCCTTCCCCATCCGCCTGGGCCGTGAGCCCAGGAGCGGCTGGTGGGCCGCCACAACCGGCCCAAAACGGGCGCCGGCCATCCAATCCCCACGGATCAATCTCGGCCGTCCATCCCGGGTACCCTAGATCTGACGGTCGGGAGTGGATATCGGAGGTATAAAAGGATGGGCCTCTCCATCAAACCCTAACCCTAACTTATTTCTCCTCCTCTTTTTTCTTCCACCCGCCGGCGGCCGGCCCTCTGTGCACGGCGCCGCGCCTGGGAACACGGTCCCCCGCGCCTCATCGCCCCTTGGCGCCGCCGCCGCTGGCTGCCGCGCCGCCGCGGGCCGCCGCGCGTCGCGGGCTGCCGCGCGTCGCGCCTCATGGCGCCGCCGCCCCGGGCAGCCGTGCCGCCGCGCCTGGCAGCGCCGCCGTGCCGCGGGCCGCGCTGCCGCGCCTGGCCGCGCCGCCGTGCCGCGGGCCGCGGGCCGCGCGGCCGCGCCTGGGCGCCGCCGCGCCTTAACGCTTCCTCATGGCGGCGCCGCCGCGGGCCACCGCGCCCGTGCTGCCTCATGTGGCCTCCTTTCTTATGCAGAGCGTCGTCTTGGCGGGCCGCGGCGGCGTGCCATCTCCGGCGCCTTCACGGTGGCCATGGAGGCGGCCCGCTTCCGCGGTCCGCCATGGCCGCGGCGAAATTTTTTTTTTTCTGTCTTATGCCGCGGGTGCCACATGCCCCGCGCAAGCTTATGCGAGGATCACCATGCGTGTGCCTGAGAAGTACGTTGAAATCTAGCGGAAAATCGGGCACCGCTGTGGGGTTTCTTATGCTTATTCCGAGGGTTTGGAGGGGTTTTCGGGTGGGATTTATTTCGATCTAATGCTCTCTTATACTTTCTTATGCTTTCTTTCTCTCGGATCTGACTTTACTCATGCGAAACTAAACTCAGAACTAACAGATCTAAACTAAACATGAATATAATCGAGAACTAAACGTGAAATATCCAACCAAGATCTAAAACTGACTAGATCTATAGGCTCTTAAGGCTCACAGTTAGGTGCTTAGGAGAAAGATACCAAATGTTAGATTAAAACATTGCTTATGACTTAAATCAACAGGATCTAACACCTAAATATGAGCACAATCTATAGAACAAACTGAAAACAAAGATAGGGTTTTAGATCTAGACCGCCGGTCATCGTAGGGGCCGCTGAGGACGACATCTCGACGATAGGTTTTGTTGGGGACGAGTACAGATTAGCCGTAGTCGTTCCCGTAGATGTTCCCGACGTAGATGCAGTAGTCGATCTCGCCGGGTACCGTCTTCCTTCCGGCCGATACCGGCACTGTCCGGTGTTGGACGGCAGGCGGAGGCGGTGACCTTCAGGTGGCTCCAGCGCCGCCGTGGATCGGGACGGCTGTAGTGGGCGGCTAGGGTTTTGCGTCTGATTAGGTTAATCACAAAAACGCCGGGTCCCACTATTTATTATGGCGCTGAGCAACCTGAGGCCACAACCACGAGTTGGGCTTGGGCCTCCGATCAAGGCGCGTAACGGGTTTATTTCTTTTGGGCCTTTCTGACCACCCAAAAGTTCCAACAACTGTGTCCTGCGTGCATGGACGACGGAGACGCGCCGCGTGCCGCGACGCAGGTCGATCGTCTACGACTGCGACGGGGTATGGTTATTGGTTACGGGAGGGGAGTTGGTTTCCGGGCTTTATTTCTCACCGGTCACCATACACCTCCAGACCTCCTTCCCTCTTGGAAACGTATGGCCACGAACTGGACCATCGTGAATTCGTGGCCACTTCACTGATGAGGAACGGGATAGGAGGTAGGGTAGCCGTCAGTCGGCGAGGCACGAGCAGAGCGCGGAGCGGTGCCTTGTGAGGACTTTTTGTAAAGCAAGCTCGATTGCTCGTGGAAACGGTAGGGCTCCGTATCGAACTTTCCCCATGGAATTGCTGTCCTTCCCGGCCTGTGTCTCGGTGAACTTCCTGCCGCCGGCATCTGCCAATAACGACGGTCGTCATCTATCCCAATTCTCAAAGCGCCCCGGTCATGCGTCGTGTCATCAGCCAGCCAGGTGCAGGAGAAGACGCAACAATCCGCGTAGGTGTCCAGGGCCTTCGATCAGGCCACGCAAGAGTTAGCTGAAATGGGCTTGTCAACAGGTTGGTGCCCCGCAGTTATGAGCGAGCTTGGAGGCCGGCAGTAATGGCGTCCGTCGTTTGTGCGTGCCGCGCCCCAGTACTTGCGTGGTGCTACCTCCCTGTTCTTCGATGATTCGACCTCCCGAATGCAGCTGCTAATGTCACGTCTATTTACTCATCTGCTAATGCAAGACTGCCACTTCTAACACACCAGTGCTTGCATCTTTTCTCATCAATGTATATATATAAATAGTGGCTGTACTCCTGGAAAGCCTTAAGCCTAAGCTACCGTGCACATCGAACTTGTCAAAATGGGAGCCAATACATGCCCAGCACCTCGACCATAGTCCTTGTCGTTGCCACGTGCAACCTGCTCGTGAGCTGAAAGCATGAAGCAGCAACCACAACTAGGTCAACCGATACTCTGTTTTCATGTCGTCAACAGGTTGGTTTCCTACGATAGGCGGGCCAGGTTAAGTTATTGTCTTCTGCTAAGACAGATTAGTTGCAACTTGACGAGGCTGCTCTGTTACAGTGTCACTGTCCCTTGGAATCAAAATCACATGAGGTCCATAGCCATCCTTCTAGAGGTACAACTTGTAAGAATTCAGACATGTTCTGGTACCTTTTCCGATTACTGCAAAAAAAAGAAATCAGATGGAATCATGAGCTTGTTTAGATCCAAAAAAAAGTTGTCCAAAAAGGTCACATTGAATGTTTGATCACATGCATGGAGTATTAAATGTGGGTAAAAAGAAAAATCAATTGCACAAATGGATTATAAATCGCAAGACAAATCTAATGAGCCTACTTAATCATGATTTACAACAGTGATGCTACAGTAACCATCCGCTAATTATCCGTTGATCATGGGTTAATTAGATTTATTAGATTTATCTCGCGATTTACAATCCATCCGTGCAAAAGATTTTATAAATAGATTTTATTTAATACTCCTAAATAATAAGATTTCGTTTCAAAAAATTTTAGCAAAATGCACATTTGTGTTTCTTTTTCCCCGTGGTCCAGGGATCCTAGACCTTATGATGATCAAATTATTGGAGCAACCGGTAGTGGCCAAAATTCGTTGAATTTTGGAGCCCGTCCGTCCAGACTCGACTCCAGATCGCTGCCATCCGTTTAAGAAACCGGAGCTGTTGGGAGTTGGAAGCTGTGACTCAATGCCACACCTCCCCTGCCAGCGCGAAGCAATCAACTCGGGCGGGCCGATGAACGAACCAGCCCCAACGGCAAGTGCATATCCTTTAATGCTCCAGTGTGTATGTGCGATTATTGCGTATCTACTTTATGAGATGTATGCGTGCAAATTGCCCGAGCCATTTATATGGATGCAGCTACGCCCATGGATCAAAAGCAGTACTCCAACTAGACTAGCACGTGAAGCGAGTTACTGGTTGTTCTTTCTAACATTAGTGTACCCGAAGCAAGTTATGATGAATTTGTTTAGAACAAGTACTCCCTCTCCCTCTGTCTTAAAATGTATGGTGGTTGGCACAGGCTAATTAATTTAAAATAAATTAATCTTATTGTAGACATCATATATTTAAAAACTAAGGGAGTGCACATATTTCCACATGTAGACGTTAGAGTTAGACTTGGGGATGATTGGATGGGTTCTCTTAAGGTCCTCATATGCCATCGTTGTATCTATGACACATGGAACCCCCACAGTCACTAACAATGGTATATAAGGAATTTAGGGTTTAACCATTGACATGCAAGAGATTTTTTCTACAAGAATCTGGCTCTACACACATCCAAGGGAGATAGTAAAAATGAATTGAGGTGATAATAAGAGAGGAAAAGGGAAGACTGTTAGAGGTAACTCATTGCATGGAGTTGATTCTGGTGTTGCCTCTAGGTAACATGTCGCAACCTTACAGTACTGAGCTCTATTATCGAGTATGCTGTAGTATAGGGACATCGGAAATGACAGGCCATGTTCATGAACAATCAGGAGTCTGGAGATCACACGGCCTCTATGATAGCCGACCACTGAGCTATGATTTGCATCCGTTGCATTTGTTACATACAACAGAGGTCTATTTCAATCAAAGGCAGTGAGCACTGCTGGTTCCTGTTCATTTCAGCAAGAAAACCGATCAGGTCAGGCAAGAAAGGGACACTGCCACATACTTGGGTGCATCATGCACATGGCCTACTTATACACACCGAACAAAACTGAGCAGATAAGAATGACAACATGGCGAAAGATGAGCATGATACGTATACTGCAACATGGACCCCAAATTGAATCCAAATGGCAAACCGTGCTACATCTACGAGTTCATACAAACTTGTTGGTTTCAGATGAAACATGAACGCCTCCAATGTTGTGATGAACAGAGGCTGTATCATACAATCATACGGTGTTCCTTGCTAACTCCCACTACTGATCCTGTGCTTTTGATGAATGATGAGGCATGTTGGAACAATTGAACTATTGAAGTAACATGATGTAACAATCTAATCTAGTGCGTATACAAAAGGATCACAGAATTCTATACCTGTTTCTGTTTTACAACAAAAAAATGTTGGAACAACTAACCATAGTGTACAACACAGCTACAAGACACAAACACAACTCTTCCATGCAAAAATTGCCGTGACACCAAAAGCCTCCCACAAGGTTAAGATTGTCGATAAGAATGGATGCTTGCTTGCTGGGAAACAGGTTGTCACCAGGAGCTTCACTGGTCGCTTTAGGCAATAAAATCTCTGAATGCATTGAGACATTAACAAAATCTCAAGGCGATTACCTATCATAAAATAGATGTGACCCGGACAGAGTGGTCTGCGGACCCGGTGATGTACATTGGCAGTGTTGGATGCCAATCCACACTTGTGATAGATGAACTGTGCGGTAGCGTCCTCAATCCACTCTCATGGCCTTGTACCTGAAGGGAAATTGCAGATGAATGCATCGATACCCGTTTCTGGAAGAAAAAAATATAACTGGGACGATCGGATAATGGTGGAAACCTGATATATTGGGGCCCGGACCAAACCCGAGGTAACCAGCAGCCTCTTGCCATTAGAATCCAATGCTATCACATGCATTCGTTTGTTAAAGCTCTCTGGGTTGCAAAATCTGGTAATAGAGGCACAGTAGGAATGAGCAATTCAACTCTCCTAACAATTCACTAATGATCACGAAATGTAGGGTATTCTCACCTGCTGCAATCTCTTGACCAAAGAATCTGGCCTTGATTGTGCAAGCTCCATTCAAATATCTATTAAGTGAATACAGTTAATATGGGACGAAATCATGCAAAGTAATGAAAGATCATAAGATACATATTTGTATGAAAGAAATCTACATTAGTACCAAGAAAAAATAATGGTATAATAAAATATATTACAACTTTTAATTTGTTTATAGCTGATAACTGGAGATATTTTGGAATATTATAAGATTATCTGACCATGAGGGTCCATGGAACTACAATCTGATTTGCAGATGCTTATTAGTAGGGGCGCCACACACCCAAATTCCCACCTTGATAAAAGAAAATATGTCAAGCCCACTCAAAATAGAACACGATATCTAGATTTAAATGTATGTGTTGTAAATCGATCATCATTCATGGTCCTTTTAAACTACTGTGTTCCCAGTGATCAGATCTACATCTATTTACATGGCCCCTAGAGCATCTGACCACACGTCAATGTTTTTTTTTCAGTAGTATTTTAATTTTGCTTCAGTAGTACTTTTGGTTTGTTCTCATGATACAAGGCAACACGTTATTCCACCAGTACCTTTTAATTGTTGATGTAGTATACCTATTTGTTCCCATTGTATATTTTGGTTTTATTCCAGCAGTCAGGACATATACAACACAGATAACATTGTATTGATCTTGTTGCGATGAGTACAGCAGTTTAAACAGATTGTGAATTGAGGGGTAGACAAGTTAAGAAACCATAAGACTTCTGATGGGAAAGGGTTCGCAACTGCTATGGCCACACCATGCAATCCATTTTGGAAACCAAATACATACTCTACGTTTTTTTTTTATCACATTGATATGAATAGTTCCATCAATGCACTAAAAGGGGACAGGTGAAACGTTGTATACCTTTCCATCTGAGCCTAAACTGAATATGCTAGTTTCTGCTGGCCCAAAAAGAACTGAGCTCACTGGGGAATCATGCGCGGGCCATCCTGTAATTTGAAGACCAGCAGACATGTCTATTTGCAGTTAAGGAAGATGATGGGCTCAAATAATCACAAAAGGAGAAGAAATGAAATATCATGCAAACAACATAAGCAAATTCTAGCATGGTGGGGCAAATAATGATGCAAATTTCCAAAACCATCCAACCAATAAGCTGTTTCATTGCTAAACTGCTAATATTGATGTTTGCTAGATAGCTAAGCTTTTAATTCTGGCTGGGGCCATCTCAAAAGGCGATGCTAGGTTACGGCTAGGCACTAGTTGATGCCTGCAGTGGTTTAGGAGTTAATCTATGTATGAAGATGAGAAAAATTAGAGATGAAGGAAGATGAATTATGATCATGGAACTCATGCATGATAATGACAAATTCTCTGTTGTAATATGCTATATCCCCTTTATTTAACAAGGTACTACTTCATTTGAGTGAAAAAAAAAGTACTACCACCCAGGAACACCTTAGGTGCTAGGCGAAGCCTGCCTGCCTGCCTAACGCCTAATGCTTGTTTGAAACATTGGGTTGAGGTCAGACTAATGCAGCTGGATAATGCATAAACAATAACAGGATGTATGAATATCTAAAGAACAAAATACCAGTACCAAAAAAGTGAGCATCTGAATCAATCCAGGAATTCAGGATGATAGGAAGCTACACCCCAAAAAAAAAAACAGAGAGCAGGTAACTTGATAGATGGTAAATGAATACCACGACAAAAGGATACCAAACATGTGAATCATCCCATCTGTTGCAGAAGCTGCCAAGATTTTTCCATTGTGATTGAAGCAAAGAGAAGTGATAGCAGGTGGATCCTCACCAAGAGGGAGGACTGTCTTCACAATAGAAGAAAAAAGGGAAAAATATTTAGGAAAGCCATTGGCTAAACAATACACATATAATTTCAAGAGAAGAGGATGAAAGCAAAAGAAGTACCAATGGCTTCCATGTTTTCATATGCCACACGGTCAAGTTCGCGAATCCTGTTCTCTCAAAAATAGTTGATCCATGCCTGAAAAGGTGTATAAGCTGAAAATAAGTATAATAATAATGCAGTGCTATTAGAGAACAGGGTAATGGACTTCTTATCAAGTACATGAAGCATGAAGCTAAACATACCGTCTTGATGCAGCTGCAGAGACGAACACAGGTTCGACAGGGCTACATTTCAAATCTAAGACGCTGCATAAAATGGAAAGCTTTGTTAGTGAAACATTTTCAGCAAGGGACCGGCAGATTATAGGTCACAACCTTGGAAAGTCTCTTGATGTATTCAGGTCGCAAACAACTCTCTTTGCATCAGCATTCCAAGCTTTAATTCCTCCATTAGCTGTGCCTATGAGTAGCTATGGTCAAGAAAAATGGGTGACAAAACAGAAGTCTTAAACAAGTTTAACCAAATTTCGAGTAATGGAAAGATACTAATGCGGTACAATCCAGTATAGGCATACCAATCTGTCAGATCTGCATTCCCAAGAAAGTGCACTGACTTCAGCCCCACAGTATATAGTGGCATTTTTGGATGATGGTGTTGACGAATCATACGTCCAGATCCTTTCAGAAGTGTAAGACCAACAGGTCAAAATCCAGAACGTTCAGTTAGTCAGCTAAACTGAAGCTACTTGAGATAGTAGAATTACCTAACTGTACCATCGATTGACGAACTAGCAATATTTGAACCGGACGCAGAAAATCGACATTGGCTAATCGAACTGTTATGGCCTAAAAATGTTTCCTGTTAGCAAGCCCAATCAGCCATATAAGTAACTGTAAAAGGCGATAATAGAATAGTGGGGAACAAACTGTAGATTACCTGAAAACCCACTCTCACTTCAGGGAAGTCTTCCTCGGTCACCAAAACCTGCTCACCCTCTGCAGCAAAAGAGACATATTATGCATCCAGGTTACCAGAGCTACAGGGGGGAAATGCCATGTGGGACATAGAGTTAACACAATACAAGCACTGAAGAATATCAAATATCAAATAGAAAAGTATGTTGGCTTGTGTGCATACAAGTCATCCAAACTATGGTAGCATTAGAATGCATGGCGGTGAAGGTAACAGCACAACTATATTACTGGTCACCCTGCATAAACACATGGCAAATACAGATACAAGAACCATGAAAAAAAAAAAGCAAGTACTAAGAAGCTACCTGTATGTCTTATCTCAGAAGATTCATGGAATTTCCCATCTCTTGTAGAAGATTTCACTGAACATGAAGACCTTGAATCAAAACCCTGAATCATGCTACTTGAGGTTGACGATTCTTCATAGTTTTCTGACATCTCTTGTTCAAGAGGGGCACCAGCTGTACTAGTACCAATTAAATTCTTGTTTCCATAACCAGCACCTTTGTAGTTCCTGTATTTATAAGTTGAGACATATTTAGAGGATGTATTCATGTGTTTGATCTTGTGTACATTCAAGGTTGGTGGTTAGCACCCACAATCTAACCTAGATAAATATTGAAAGGAGATATAACATTTATAGGAAAGTTTACTTCACCCACATATATCACTTAACCCAAATGAATCTAATATACTAGCTGTTACTTTATGGAACGATCCATATGCCAATTACAAAGCCTTGGCATGCACTAAGAGGCAAAAAAGGTAATTTTGCAGGAAAGAGAAGCTTTACCTTCTCAACTGAGATATTTCATCTTCCTTCGCCTCTAACGACGCTTGTAGCTCTGCCAATTTATTATTCAATTGCTTTATGTCGTTCTTGAGGGATTTGATGGTATTCTTTTCAGTGCTAATTCTTAAAAGAGCTGGGATCCGTAGAAAGGTTAAGGATAAAACAGTGATGTTTCAAAGCAAGTTTCTAATAGAAACAATAACATTCACAAACAATGATTATATCACATTGATGATCAACTCAAGTGGAGATAAGGTTATAAATCAGTCAATAGCAGAGAAGATATTGTAAGGTTAAAAACATCCCACCAGCTATAGGAAGGAATACAACAGAGACTATGTCATAAAAGGATATGAGTATCATTGAATATCCCGCTCAAAAAATTCCTAAATGAAAGAATCAAAGTGTCCAACCATTCTTTGGAGAAATATACACGGAAGTGCGGATCGAAACTTGGGTTCTTAATATATGCAATAGCTGCATAATGTTATTGAGATTGACAAAGCATTAGAATAGTGTAGATCCTAGAAGTAACGTAGGAAAAAGAAGGCAATGAACGCATACCGAACCATGCCATCCAATCTTCACGTTTTTGCATCAGATAATTGCCTCTTTCACCAAAGAATTCAATTACTTTGTCTTGTCTTCCAGATTTCAAAGCATTGATAACATAGTACCTTAATACTGATAGCTCTAACTTAACAAGGGTCGAGAACAACTCTGTGTCCGCAGGTGATGTGAAACACTGCTTGAAAAAGGTAAACAGGCCAACCAACCTATCCAGTTGGTATTTGGCTATATACTCGGAGAATACTAAATCCAGGATCTTATCTGCTTGAAAGTTCCTGCCGATCTCAGTTGACAACTCTGATTCGTATGCTTGCAGCGTACTTGTGAAACCCCTAAACACTAGGAACTCCCTCACAAGCTCCTCGGCATACCGGATGTTCTCCATTGCAGTCCAGTGTCAGTGTCACTGCAAGTGTGAAATGAGAAGTCATGACTCAAGAGCAGACCAGTCACAGCATGGGGAAGTGACAATGTGACTCTATGGCTCTATGCTGACAGCGATATATTTATCTTAACCAGTGACAACTGACAGCATCAACAAGGTTCCGAGAACTTATTAAGTTCAGACTCACTTCCTCCCGCTGAAGCATTTCATTTCGATTCAATGTCATGTAAAGCTTGCAAGTAGAGGTAAGAATGTAAGATCACTTCTCCAGTAAGCACGTGGTACTAAACATCCCAATTGCGCCAGAACATTTCTATGCGTATAATTCTGAAGTTAATATGAAGCATCGAGAAACCGATCGAGCAACCAGTGTCGCAAATATGCAGGCAACCGAAGCGGCCGTGCCGCAGTAGCCTGGAACTAAATACTCACAGCAACCCGCGAGGCTCGGAAGAGAAGCCACTAGGCACGCACGCGCACACCAACACAGAGAGCGGCTCGGATCGGGATGAACCCCGTGAGCCGCCGGCCCGGCGATCCCGAACGGAGCGACGCGGGTACCGACCGGAGCAGCGCATGAAGGAGAGGAGGGAAGAGGAGAGGAAGGGATAGGGAGGGGAAGAGTCGATAAGCGGACCTGTCTGCGTGGTGGCGGCGCCGTCGACGCTGGGAAGGAGGAGTGCGCGGGGAGGAGAGCGAGGCGAGCCGGCCGGGGCGGCAGCGATTGGTGAGAGCCGACGAGGTGGAGCGGAAGAGAGGGGTGGTTTCGGGAATTCGCAGATTCGCTCGTTGTGTCGGGCTGGCCCAGTATTGGAACGAGGCATCGGGCCCAAGGCTGGGCCCAGTAGAGAACTGGGCTGGAAGTCTGGGCTTGGAAACTGAAATTCCTTCACTTTGGTTTTAATATGTACGGAGTACTCAGTTACCATGCACGGTTGTATTGGCTCCAAGCAAAGATTGAGTATCACATCTCACTCATGTGGATACGGTTACAGTATATGCATTAACGTGCCTTTTCAAGAAAACAAACGTTTCCATCTTATAACACCATTTCACATTTTGTCGGTCCTAACTTTATCTCAGTAATGGCCATCGTTTTGTTCTTGCATAGCTTGAGCACCTCCAACATTTATCCCTTTTGGCTCCAACATACCACAGACGCAGACATGTCATTTCCGATTTTACAGGACATAGTCTCGAGCTCCAACTATGAACTTGGCTACCTTTATAGCAATGCCACCTTTTGGCTCCATTAATTGTATAGCTAATCTTTATTATTTCAAGAAAACAAAGCACCATCCTTGAAACAAGTGGGATACTACTTTCTAAAAAAAATAGAAAAATTGGATCTTACCATCAAAAGAACCGGCGTTTAGATATGTACCATTAAAAGGTTCAGCGCGAGATATATACCATCGAAAGATCCAACGTTACAACTATCTACCATTTTTCTTGCCTCCCGTCAGTTTTATCGTCGCCGCCGTGCTCTTTCACCGGCGATCCCCTCCCCACTCACCGATGGCCGCCGGCGCGGCAGCGGAGCCCGAAGCCGAGGCCAAGGCCGAGCTCCTCGTGGCTCTGGCCGAGTCCGAGCTCTCCGCGGGGGGCCTCCGCGCGGCTCGCAAGCACGCCCGCCACGCCGCCCTCCTCGACCCGGCCTCGCCCCGCGCCGCGCTCCTCGCCACCGCCACCAACGTCCTCGTCGCCGACACCTCCTCCCACTTCTCCGTCCTCTGCTTCCCACAACGATTCCGCCTCCGCCCTCCGCAACCACTTCAAGTCCTTCGTCAAATGCCTCCGCGTGACCGCGTCCACCCCGACACCGCCGCCTCCCCCGCCGTCGCCGCGGCGGTCGAGGAAGCGCTCGGCCTGCGCCGGTTGCCGCCTCCTCCACGAGTTCGAGCGCAAATATGTGGGGGTACCGCCTCACCTGCCCCTCCTGCTGCCGGACCTTCCTCGCCGCCCTTATCTCCATCCTACTCGCCTGTTCTTTTTAACCCAAGCTCGATGGCCTTGCTGGCCCATGCCTTTCGTCTCCATTGTCTTGCGCACCATGTTATGCGATTCACTCTAGCACAAAAAAAAAAAAGGCATCAACTTCATCCACTCCGGGCCCCAACACTATTCCACCACATACCCCTCTGCACCCTCTGGCTCTGCCGCCACCCTCTGGCTCTGCTTGTCAACCTCGGCACCCTCTCCCCATCCACTGGTCCTTTACTGAGCGAAAAGTTTGGTGACTGATAGAGCAGGCAAGCTATTTGTATCATGAATTCATGATATGGAGTAAAACTCTTATTCTAACAGGCATCTACGGTACACTCAAATATCTTTGATCATCAGCATCCGCCTTATGGGTCATCGAATCCTCGTGTGTCAGTGTTAGACGCCGATGGAAAATAGAGCACCTTCAACATCCATCCCCTTGTCATTATTGTCATTGTTGATATGTCACTTCTATTTTGCAGGCGATTGTTTGAACATCCGACTATAACAACGCAACTAACTTTATTGCAATATGTATCGTCCTTTTCCATTTGATATCAGGTGGCTAATGTTTTATTCTAGAAGGGTAAATCACACCATTTTTTATCTTAATAGACCACAAGATTTACTACCCGATTGACTATTTTTTCTTCTTCCTCAAGTCAAGTACTTATTCATATTCTCCAACCCCTCCTGCCCGGTCCACATTATCAAGAAAGAGGTCGCTCATCTGTTATGCTACCATCATGATTTCTACACAACGCCAACCATACACCACCTTGGAGGGCGGCACCTCGCATCCTCACCAGTCGATTGTCGCCGCGACCATCCCCTCTATCCCTGTCGGACTCGATGGCCTTAGCTCCAAATCTAATCTCACCGGAGTTAGAGAAAAACTCGATAGTAGAAGCAGCCGTGGAAAGACGCCGTCTTAGAAAAAGAAGAGATCCGAGTGCCAGTGCCACCCTCCAAAGTTGCACAACAACAAAACTCTCCAGCCACGCACGCAAATCGCATTCGAGGCCGTTCGGCAAACTGGTCAGCACGGAGCTCATGAGGCGTGGGCATTGACGGCGTTTTCTGCTCGCGGCCGTGGTCCTAGGGATCGGAGACTCGTTGCCGTGCCCGCACCAGTCAGTGCCCTCGACCCTCTTGCTGGATTTGGCACTCGGATCCCTGCCTGCCGTTCCGCCACCAGCGTCCTGTAAATCTCGGCGCCGCCTCGACCTCTCTTCTCCTAAATCCAAACTGCCAAATTCCAATCACGGTCTTGTCTCCTCTCTCTTGGTCTCTCCCCGGCTGCCCCCTGTTGGGTGCCTGACATGGAGGTCCCCGCGCCTGGTCCCGCGAGGAAGCGGAAGGACAGGGACGCCGCGTCCCCACCCGAGCCGGCCGCCGCCCCAGGCGGCGACGGCGGCAACTTGCTCCTGGCCGGGCTCCTCGCGCACGAGTTCCTCTCGTCCGGCACGGTCCTCGGCGACCGGCGCGGGCCCGGGCCGAAGGCGGCGAGGGCGACGGGCGGGGCCGCGCTGGTGCTGCGCGGCGGGGCCCGCGTGCCGGGGGTGGTGAACCCCGCGCAGCTCGCCGCGTGGGCCGGGAGGTGAGCGGTGAGCCCCGAGGAGGCGGAGGCGGCGCCGGCTGCGGGGGGGCACGTGGCGCGTGGAGATCGGGGGCAAGCCGGAAGCGGGAAGCAGGAGCGTGTCTTCCTCCAACCTCCTTTTTGTACCGCTGTTCCTCCGCCGGCATCCCGTTGCGAGCAGGAGCAGTGCTGAACTGCTTATGTAGGGCCCCTTTGCTACAGCTTCTCGAGCGCCTCCAAAGCCGGTACACGAGCATGTACAACGATTTTGCCACTCTTATCTTCGTTCCCGCACACGAGCATGTATCCATAGTTATATAGTTTATATGAGGATTGACTCCTTTTTAAAATCTACTATTACGAGAAGACAATTATTATTAGCTAGCCAATATTTTTATTTATTTATTTATTTTTACATGATTTAAAATTTTAAATTCAGCGCAAACATAAAAATCAGCACGCAAATATCTCAAATAGCTAAGGACATACTAGATATTTTATCTCTTCAATCCATTTATAAAAATAGGATGGAGTCGTTTTACTAAATATTTTCCAAAACGACTCCAGCTCCACCAGAGAAGCTACTCTACCAGAGGAGCCGGAGCCGGAGGTATTTTTGGAGGAGCCGGAATCCTGCCAAACAGATCCGTACTGGTGTAGCAGCACTAGTTTTATTTACTAGCGCACTTACTTGGCGACTTTGTTAAGTATGGTATTTCATGATATTATTGTACATACTTGTAACTTGTTGGTTTGTAGTTTGCGCCTATAATCTGCTTTGTGTTTTGTGGTAGTATGATCGATCTCATCTGCAGAAGGAATTTTGACAAAAATCTTCCTGCTGTTTTGCCGGTTAGGCACTGTAAGCTCTTAGTCGTGTAGACTGCAGCGCAGTGCTTCGGTAGTGATCACCAAGCATCTTAGGCTATCATCAGCTGTTTCAAGAGCAGATTAGCAGACAACCATGCAGACAACCATGATGAATATGAGGCAAACACGTCTGACTGACCATCCACGATTTTTAAAATTTAACAAGCCTGATTTAACGGGCGATTACACCACCCCATCACCCGCTCTACCTACGCCTACCTACTCTCGCTGCGCGGCGACGGCGGCGCGCTGCAGGCCGTGCCGCTCCATGACGCGGCACGTGGCCAGGGCGGCCACCTCGCCGGCCCGCGCCGTGCCGGCCGCCATGATGGCCGCGAACTCCCGCCTTATCTATAAGGATAAAAAGGATCGAAACCGTCGGTGAAAGGCTCCCTCACTTTTACTTTTATATTCTTTTATCGAAAATTAAAATGATACGATATTTTCGGAAACAAAAACGACGTCGGTATTTCAGTAATTTTGGAAACGAAAATATACGGTCGAGAACACATCGATAACAATCGAAACCCATCAAAACGATATTTCAAAAACGATAAATATATCAAACAACAATATAGCATAACACTAACTATATGACTTGACACATCTTATACACATCTTATATGCAAGTAGTGATGATTCGATAAAGATACTAATCCAAATATCCAACCAATCCATAAGACCATAACGACCGACATAAAGTTACATACAGCATACAATACAAGATATAGTCGTATACATGATTATTAGACTACATAGATAGAAACATATCTAGTTTTTCACTCCATCGGTCTTCAATGCAGGGCCGCAGGCTGGAGCAGCCTATAGCTGAACCTCAGAAATATCATCATCATCATTGACCATTGCTGAAAATTCATCCTACAAATATAAAGATATATTAGTACTCATATTATCAGACAAACATGGGAACAATTCTGGAAAGAGAAGAACCAACCTCAAATGATACACTATTCTTAATGGCGTCAAGAATCCGAAGATCACTTGGCAGAGAAGAAATATTCTTAGAACCTGAAAATCAAAAGGCAGTTATAGTTAGCACTGTACTAATCAATTGTACATGCAACATTTGAAACGAACTCAGTTGAAATATGACCTCGTCTAGCTGAAGTTATCCAATCCTTGGTGCAGACAAGTGCCTCCACCATGTCATGATCAAGACGGCCGCGATATGCATCAACGACACGGCCACAGGCACTAAATGCAGACTCACTAGCAACAGTTGACACTTTCATTGCCAAAACATCACGGGTAAGTAGGGAGAGGGCGGGATATTCTTCCTTCTGAGATTTCCAATATTCCAAGATATTAAATGTGTTCTGTTCAGCTTTATAAGCACTCAATGGTGGTTCTGCTAAGTATTTATCCGATTCACTTAGTTGTCCATCACTTCCATATGAGTCACCTTCAAATAGGACTTTATCAAGCTCATCATCTACGATGTCCATAAACACATCTAAAGGTGATGGTGTTTTACTGATCTTTGAAGAAGATGCAATAGCAACATAACATTCATACATCTTCCTTAGGACTCCATAAATTTGTCAAGCTCAGTTTGGAAGGAATTTCTATAGATCTTTCTCAAGTAAAATTCTACAATTCTTCTCTTGAACCTAGGATCAAGAATATTAGCTACAGCAAGTGCAACATTGAACATCTTCCAGTATTTATCAAACTTGACATTCATAGCAGTTGCCATTTGACAAATGGTGGGATCACTACTATTGCACCAATCAGTTAGCAATATCTTAATCTCACAAAAACCTCTAAAAAACAGGTTTGCTATTGGATATGAAGTACCAGAAAATATCTCTGTAAGCTCATAGAATTTTTTCAATAAGGGAAGCAAAATCTGCGCCTTGTCCCATTCATAAGCTGAAGATGTAATACTACCATACCTGCATTGGTCAATGGAAGTGAGCCTCTCAAAGGTAGAATTGTAATAAAGAGCATCCCTCAACATTAGGAATGTTGAATTCCATCTTTACTAACATCAAGTGACAGAGAAGGGTTTGTGTCCAACCCACATTCTGTAGCACACTTTAGAAATTTCTCCCACTGCACTGTTGACGCCTTAACAGCAACAACAAAGACTTTGATCTTTTCAGTTGCACTGTTAATCACACGCATACCATCTTTAACAACCAGATTCAGGATGTGATTGGCACATCTCACATGAAAAAATAGCCCATCACATACCAAAGGACTGTGCTTCCTGAGTTCTACAATCAAATCCTTAGCAGCAACTTCGTTTGCAGATGCATTATCTAAACTTAAAGAAAACATCTTTTTCTCAACATACCATTTCAAAAGACAAGAACTAGCTGTATAAGACAACCTCTCACCGGTACGTCGCCCTTCAACATGGAAGAAATTGATGATCCTCTTCTGAATTTTCCAGTTGTCATCAATCCAATGAAGAGTGAGACACATATAGCCTTTATTCTGGATGCTGGTCCACATGTCCATTGTTGTACAGAAGCGGCTGTCAATGGTTTTGAAGTATGCATACAACTTGTCCTTTGCAGCCAAATAATACTCCATTATTTCCTTTCTAACAGTGACACGACACTTCAAAGGATAATTGAGACGCATAGATTTAACCCATTCTTGAAAATATTTATGCTCAAGGATACTCATGAACAATCATTGCCTCATAGAACTTCTTCAAGCTAGCCTCTTGATCATACTTGTAAGGTTTAACAACAACGATGCCGGTCTCATCATCAGTTTTTGTTGTGAGATGTGTCGGTCCTTTCTTAATGTTGTGGTAATTAAGAAGATGGGTCCAAAAACTAGTTGTTCCAAATCTGCTCTCGGCTCTATGTTTGTTGGTCTTATTTTTACACCCTTTGAATTTGCACTTTTCCCAAACTTGTTCTTCCAGCTTGCCATCCACCACCTTTGTCACTGTATACTTGTCAAAGTAATTCTATACTTCAGATGTGCTCTTCTTTACCCTTTTAGTTGCAGGCTCATCCTGATTGTCATCCTCCCCATCGTTATCACTATCCAAATTGATGGCAGCAGCACCACCTACATTTGATTCACTACGTACTAAACTTCTCTCAGATGAAGGTGCTGCAGGTGTTGCCGTTGCCGAGGAAGCGCACGTACCATTACCAAGACTCTGACTTGCATTTGCATCACTAGGAGCTGACATCACTCTCTTACGTGAACCTATCAAACAAATGAAATTTTCTTAGTTCAATGTGTAACCAATCTTCAGCGGTAAATGACACTACATCAGTACATCTATAGCTAATCGCCTAATCCAGTACTGTGCAGATCCTACTGACCTACTCCAACACGTGAGCGTGATTTGGGATCTTACCAGATGCGTCTGCTGCCGGCGGTGAGGACTGAGAGTCGGTCACATCCTTCTGTTGTGGTGTTGATGGTTCCAGCGGTTCCAACAACCGTCCCCGGGGTGACGCGTCTCCTGCTGGTGCCATTGCCGGCACCGCTGAGCCACGAGCCGAGCGCCGCCGAGCCTCGTGCTGCGACGCTGCTGGACGCCGTGGACGGAGAACAGCAGGGAGGGCCGAGGGCACAGGGCGCGACGGGCGTCACCACGGCTGGAGGAGGAGGCAGCGGCCGACGGGTCACGGCCTCACGGGAGGCTGGAGGAGGGACGCGGTGCCGCGGAGGGCTGGAGGGCCGAGGGGGCGACGGCTGGCGGGCGGCGGACCAGCGGTCACGGGAGTCGGCCAGTCAGGGCACTGACGGGAGGCCGCGGAGTTGGCGACTGGCGAGGGACTGAGGGAGTCAGGAGGCTGGGGTGGGGGCTGGCGGCTGGGCAACTAGGGTTGGATAGGGTGCAGAGGTAATTTGGGCCAAGCCCAGGGAAAGAGATGTTAGGCTGGGCCTTAAATACGGTAATATTGGTGGTAAATTACCGACTAAATACGGTATTTCTCGAAAATAATCGGAAGGAGGCTAAATCGTTTTCGTTTTCGTTACCGGAAGAAACTACCGCTTTCGTTTTCGAATTTTCGGTAACCAATTTCGTTTCAGCCAAAATCTCGATAAAATCTCGAAAACCATTCCCGTTACCGTTTTCGTTTTCATTCCTACTTATCTCCTGCTGCATGCGGTTCTTCGCATCCGCCGGGGGTGTCCTGGGGCGCCGCCGCCTCTGTCGCCACCACTGCAGGCGTCACGCTCACCTGGGCGGCGCCCGCCGGTGCTGCCGCGGGCTGCACCGCGGGTGGAACGGCCGTGCTGCCGTCGTCGCCGCCGTTGCCCGCCGTCTTGCCAGGCTCCGGTTTGTCAGCGGCGGTCGGTCTCGCCTCGACGTCGCTCGCGGACGGAGCCTCCGGTTCGGCAGCAGCGGGCGATCTCGCCTCGACGTCGTTAGCGGACGGAGCCTCCGGTTTGTCAGCAGCGGGCGACCTTGCCTCGACGTCATTTTTGGACGGCTGCGTCGCAGTGGCGGCGGCGGCAACCGGAGCGGGAGCCAGCCTGATTTGCGGCGGCTGCGGCACGGCCCCTGCTTTCAAGCTCGTCTCGAGCCCCTGGATCATCGGCACTGCAAAGACGAACGAGTGAATATCCAAATCAGACTAGCTAGTTTGATGCAGGATCTGAGCTCTCAGATCTCTTACTTATCAGCGCGCCGATGGGGCTGTTCATCACTTCGTTCGGCAGCTCGAGGATGTAGCTTGGGAGTTTGGCGCCGGCGAGGAACTGAGCGGCCTCGTCGCTGAAGTTGTTGCAGTTGTGGTTGAGGAGGTTGTAGGTGGCCGGCGTGTAGCGGGGGCCGATCTCCCGGAGGAAGTCCTCGAACACCTCCCGGGGGACGTGGGTCACGCCGAGGTCCTCCACTAGGATGGGCGTGCCGTACGGCGTCCGGCCGGGCTGGCCCTGCTGGATGCCGCCGCCGAAGTAGTACTCGCGCCCGTAGACGACCACGCCGGTGTGCCTGTGACGATGACGGCGCGTCCATGTCAATGGCAAAATTCGTGTGGCGAAATTCAGTAAAAGTGATTAATCCGGGACAGAGGAAAACAAAGCTGAATCAGGGGCAAAGGAAAAGCATTAAAATCATCTTGTCCATTGTATCATGCATGGTTGACACGAGTTCTCTGTTCCAGTTTTGGCAAGCAGCAAAAACATGTGCTACATCGGCTTGCATGAGAACTCTTTACATGCCACATTGGCTGATTGGCACCTACAGTTCTGGTGATTTGCCGACTACAAAACTTATTTTAATTGAAGATATACTGCAGAAATCTGCAACAACATGCCCAGGTAGGAACATATTGTTTAGTAAAGATGAATATGTACCCATTGTGGCCAAGGTTAGAGATGCCATACTCCCTTTTTCTCAAGTATCCTAAGTTTAATTAGTTTACTTTTGAACTAGTTAGCTTGCCCTAATATTTAAAAACAGATGGTGTACATTTGTCACCTTGCCGCTATGCCGCTAGAAATACTACTTAAGACCTTGCCTACTATGAAAGGTAACAGCAGCAACGCGAATCGGCAAGGCAAATTCGATATCTTCCCACAACTAGATAACTAGGAGTACTAAGCAACACCTGGCGTCAATGCAAATTCTTTCATAGGCAAATCTCAGATACACAATGATCAGCAGGAAGAAGTAAAAAGGAACCAGCAATGCTCACCAGATCGCCTCAATGGTCTTGCTGAGGATTGTGGCTGAAAGCTGCCGAGCTATCCCCTGGCTGAGATCATAGATGTGCAGCTTCACCAGGTACCCATCCTGCAGCACACGGCAACGCAAATCATCCATATCTCAGTTCAGATGCTTCTAAGGAGCAAACAGCAGCAGCCAAATTCAGTAAGCAGAATGGGAGACAGAAGCAGCCCCCTACTACCTCTGCCATCCTCTTCGCCCGAGCTTGACCCCCGAAGCAGCCGAACCTAGCAAGAATAAAGCAGCCGCATCGATGAGAACAGAACAGCACTGGACAAAATTGTCAACGGCAAAGCCGAAGAAAGATACGCTGAACAGGCTACGGAGTACGCTGAAGAGGCTACGGAATCGAAGTTCTTGCTGCGTATTTTCCTTCTAATTTTCTATGAACTCGATTCTGACAAGGCTGAATTTACGCCAAGCTACGAGTTTCCCAGAATTCCACCGACAAAATCCACCTTCAAAGACAAGATCCCTTTTTCCGCCCAGCAACACGAACCATCGAATTGAGGAAAGCAAGAGCGGGAGATTCCCCAAACCCCGAGATTTCGGCAGAATTACCAAGCAAAAGCGAATCTACTCCGCCGCTTGGCCATGGGCGGCGACAAAGCCCCAGGAGACCGAACAAAAGCCAAACAAGTAGTAACTGGTGACCGGGAGCCCCCATACTGAGAGGTAAAATGAACGCAAGGAGAATTTGATCCGCCAAGGAATCGATCGACGGACCAGACGGAGGATTCTTTTATCGGAGGAGGAGATGCAGATACCGGGGAGGGGTGTACGAAAGGGGAACGAATCGCCTCCGTCGACGACGGTTGCTCGCTCGCGCCGGAGTATCTGTTGCGTGGAGTGCAGAGGAGACGGGAGAAGAGGAATAATTCTTGTTGGTTGGTTGGTTTGTGAGCGAGGTGGTCGCGCCCGTACGTACGCAGACGGCGGCACCGTAAACCCGTCCCGCTCTTGTGTGTTGCTCGATAAAACAAGTTGAAGTACTCCCTCCGTCCGTCCAGCTTCCTACGATCCTACCCATTCTATCTACCTCGACTTTGATCAGATATAAAATAAATTAATATTATTTATAATACCAAATAATTATAGTTAGATTCATTATAAAATATATTTTACAGTATACTTATTTAGAGCAATAAATGTTAATAAACATGCTCTCTAGCTCCTCAACACCAATAGATCCACCCTACAGTCTAACTTTACGAAACATCAAATTGTAATTACATTTCCCAATAACAACTTGCATAATGTCTAATAGAGTAATAGTGTTGTTTGGATATGAGATAAATGGCGGTTGAACAACAATGTATCCCTATAAATTTTTCGGTTTCTCCTTGTTTCATAAACTTGTAAACAATGTATCACAAATATTGGGCTTTGCAAAATCGCCACTATAAAGATGGAATTTGTAAAATCACCATTTGAAACATTGACATTATTGATTTCATCACTATTTTCTCCCTTTTACTGGTTTGTGAAAGATGGAATTACCGTGAAGGTCAGCATCTTGACATTGATAGGGTACTGATGGTGATTGGTAGAGGGCAAGGCCCTTCCCACGATCATGCTAGACGTCCTGTCTGGTGGCCTGCGCATTCTTCTCGCAAATTGCTTCAATTGCAGCGATCAAATCCCAACTAGGTATACTCGCAAAAAAAAAATCCCAACTAGGTATGTTTCGGAAAAAAAAAGCAGTTATACCCATAAGCAAAGAGTTATTTGATCCTTTCCTGTGCTTGTAAATGCAAAAAGAAATAAAAATCCAATAAAAGGGAGGAAATGGCATTGAAATCAATATTTCAACATTTCTACTGCAATTTCAGGAAGCCCATCTTTGTAATGGCAATTAATGCGAAGCTTGATGTTTGCCACGGTAAAAATTCAAATTTATCACCCCGTTTCTGCTCGCGTTCTGGACTATCCCGTTTCCATCGGCGCCCGCTTGCATCCTGACCCATTCCCGTCGCCTTCATCGTTCCCACAGGCCACAGCGGCGGCTCGGCGCCGCTCGCCGCCACCGTAGCGCCGCCGCTTGGCACCGGCGCCAATCTTCTGGATCCACCATTCTCTTCCTTCTCCTGCTCGTGGGTCCGGGATTCAACCCAAACTCGCCGTCGGCTCCTCCACTATTAAACCCTAAGAGGGCCTGCCGGCTTCGGCGGCGGCTTGCCGGGCAAGAAGGCACTCTCTGGTCGCACGCCGCCGTCACCATCCCTCTCGGTATGTGTATCGTGTTTGTAAACTTGTTCTCGATCTTGATTTGGTTTGTCCTTGTCTCCTTGAGGAACTGTCAGTTCTTGATTGATACGAATACGATTGCTAACTGGTTGAAAATACGGAGCAACGTCTCTGGATCACTAGATGAATACCACCAAAGTTTCTGAAATTACTGATGGACTACTCTGAAGCTGCTACAGTTGAGATGGCGAACTATAAATTCTAGGTTTCATTCCTAAGCTTATCTGTTTGTTCGATTGTGTTTGTATAAAGACAGGTAACGTACACCTTGTTTCGGACAAACTTGTAGTACAATCTTGGCCAGACTAGAAAATGCAAAATTGTTCAGTATTGTTGATGGTTCAGTTTCCAGTATCTTTGGGCCTCATGTAATTGCCATGCAGCAATTCTTCGTTAGTTCATTATCAAGTGTTACTTGCTGATCTGCACATCGATTCGTTATACATATTTCATGAACATGTGAACAGTGAACATTATGGCATTACCTGGTACACATAATATTAGGCTAAATTTCTGTGAGAACCTTGGGTTAGAGTTGACTCTATTCCTGCTAGTGCTAGCTAGATACAATGGTTCGAAATAGCCATATGACTCATTTAGTTGTCTAACATATGGAGCAGCTAGTAATCTTCTTGATATATATGTGCTTATGTCGAACAGTAATGCTTTTGAATCTTTCTAAAGACTACAAGCACGTGTGTGTAGTGCAAGTGCCCTCTATCAGCTAAACGTAGTATAGCAAACACTGATGCTTGTTTGTTTCATTCTCTGCGATCTCTGGTTTGGGGCTGTAAACTAACAGTACTACTGCACTTTAATAATCTTCCAGTCAAATATATACAGATATTCAATGGTATTAGTTTCTTTCTCAGATCTTCCAAGGTGCATCGAGTAACAGCAGAATGGTTCAATATTTTTCCCAACTATGCATGTAACGAGCACCAGGATATAAGCAACTTCATGAAGCTTCCTTGTCACTAAACACTACTGATAAGTTTATGTCTACACATATCTAACAAATCACTCACTATTCATAGAGCAATCACTCCCTTGTTGATGCTAGGTTTAGGTAGCTATGCAGGATAATTTTCCATAATCCTTCTGATGTCCTGTTGTAAAATTCAACCCCCCTTTTGTCTTCTGGTCTGGCAGTACACTGGTCTGGTCAGGATCCTATGGATCATGGATGCTACTGCTACTCAAGGGAACTCTTGTAGTTGAGATCCTCTGTACATGTTCTATCTGGTTTGAACTTCTGTGCTTGCCCTTGTTGATGCAAGGAAGCTTTGCAGGAACTATAGCATTATTAATTTAAGACTTCTATGCTTGCCTTTATTGATGCAAGGTAGCTTTGCAGGAACGGTATCATTTATTCAAATTTTCCATACTCCTTGTTATGTCTTGTTGTACATCAAATCCCTTGTTTGTGAATTTCAGGACCGCGCATCATTTCGATTCCATTCCTTGGCGAGCGGCTGGGATGGCGTCCCCCCCCCATTCGACATCTGCGACGATCTCGACGACGAGCCAGCCACCGCCGTCCCCGCCGATCACCGTCACCCTGCCACCGCCCCCACGCCCAACGGCCTCAACGACCGCCTCCTCCGCCTCGCCCGCAGCCGCCAAGACCCTAACCGAAACCCCAATCCGCCTCCAGGTATTGTACGCCCTTCTCGCTCGCTCACCTGTCTCCCTGTCGCCCCGCCCATCAATCAATAATCCTCTAATTCCATTTGCCCCCCCTTTCTCGCAGAAGCCCCCGCTGAAGAAACCAGGAAGGTCAAGCTCGCCGGCCAACGTCGCCTATGCAAGCTTGCCGCCACCGCCACCCAGCAATTGGAGGAGGAGGAGCAGCAGCAGCAGGATGACGGTGACAGCATCCGTGACATCCTAGACGATCTCACCAGCCGCCTTGAGTCGCTGTCCGTCCACAAGCCCAACCCTACCGCAAGGCCCAGAGAAGAGCAGCTCACCCCCCTGCCGTGCAACATCACAGCGGACCCAGATGACCAGAGTGCCGAGGATGGGGATACTCATGGCGGCGCCTCCTCGCCCCTTAAGATTTCTAGCTCTGATGAAGCTGCTACAACCATCACCAGGCGGGCTGAGGTCAAGCCAGAAATTACTTCAGTCACCTCAGCCTTTACTGATTATGCTTGTGGTGAGGTCCCCCGCGGCAAGGGGAAGATCAAAGGTACCAAGGATGTGGGAAGGATAAATAGGGTATCAAAGGCCTCATCCTTCGTTGATTCTGATTCCGATTTCGACGACGGTGATAAGGAGGAAGGAACATCATCAACAGCTTATGCTGCTAAGCATGTCAGAAGGAAGGCATTCGCAAGGAGACCAACCAAGGCCTCGACATTCAGGAACAATGACTACAGCAGCGATGACATCCTGGGTCAGGAGAAGGAAAACCGCGGACTTGTGGAGAACGATGCTGAGGATGTTGGATGGGAGAAGACAGAGGACTTCAAGATGGAGCCAACTGGAACTGCTGCAACATCTAAGCCATACAAGCTCCCGGGAAGGATTTTTAAGATGCTTTACCCTCATCAGCGTGAGGGTCTCCGATGGCTCTGGGGTCTGCACTGCAGGGGAACTGGAGGGATCCTAGGGGATGACATGGGCCTTGGCAAGACCATGCAGGTTCCCCATCTCCCCTTCTTCCGATTATACTCTTTTCTTGATCTTTTTAGTGTTTTGTTGTTCAATGCCATTTGAATTCATTAAGGCTTAGGGAGCTGAAAACAGTTCTCTTCAGACAGAAGCATATAACTCTTTTTTTGCTATATACATACCTAGTCATTTCCTAGTTGGCTTCATATTGTGAATTTTGTTAACAGTTTCTCATCCTTTGCCACTGGTTCATTTAGTTGTGGATCCACTAATGGAAGAATGCAACCTTATTTGTGCTGTGCAGGTTTCTGCATTTCTGGCTGGATTGTTTAATTCTCGCCTAATCAAGAGGGTCCTCATTGTTGCTCCAAAGACACTTCTGGCTCATTGGGCCAAGGAGCTCTCAGTTGTTGGCCTTAAACATAAGATCAGAGAGTATAGAGCACTATATCTTCTATCTCATATGATCTAAGTCCTGTTAGTTGGTGCTAATCATCTATTCCTTTCCATTTTGGCAGCTACTCTGGCCCCAGCACAAATATTCGCAGTTATGAGCTTCAGTATGCCTTCAAGGTAAGTTCTTCTACCATAAGGATTACTTGGTCTGGCTTTCTGTAACTTTGCAATGTGTAATACTTTGAAAATTTGACTACCCAGCCATTTTTTCATATCATCATCTAGAACAAATTCCTGAATCCTCCCATGATGTTATAATTAATTCTAGCAAATGTTTAACTCCATCTTTCCACAGGAGGGTGGTGTCCTCCTAACAACCTATGACATTGTCCGGAATAATTACAAGCTGATAAGAGGCAATTCCTACAACAATGATGATGATGATGAGGAAGGAACATTGTGGAATTACGTCATTCTTGATGAGGGGCATCTAATAAAAAACAATAAGACACAAAGGGCCCAAAGCTTGTTCGAAATACCTTGTGCCCATCGCATTGTGATCAGTGGGACACCTATCCAAAATAACTTGAAGGTATCCCTTATCCCCTTCCTCAATTCTTCAAACTTATGCGTGGTATACAACGTGCTTTGCAGTGAACCTGATTATTTATTGCAGGAAATGTGGGCTCTGTTCAATTTCTGCTGCCCGGATGTCTTGGGTGATAAACAACAGTAATTTCACACATTCAATTACTCTCTATTGTTCCTGCATGCTCAAAGTTGCTTCAATTCACAACCTTGTGTCATTTATTTCTCTATGTTATTACAGGTTCAAAACAAGGTATGAGATGGCTATCCTTCGAGGAAATGACAAGAATGCTACCACTCGAGAGAAGCATGTAGGCTCAAACGTAGCTAAGGTAGTAACTTCTTCTTCTGTTCATAATATACTAACATATAGATGGGGTGTGACTCCGGCTTCCCTGCTATAGTGGTATATTCCATACTGTGAGAAAATTGCCAAAAGGGAGCTGTACAAAGGAGAAAAGGCAACATCTGATAGAACTGAAAACTAATAACAAAGAGAAAGAAGAGGACTGTACAGAGCAAACTCTCAGAAAGAAAGATTAAGGGAGAGAGTTCAGCCAAGTTAGGATATGGCTGCTCTTTTACTCATTGAATCTGTAGGCTTAGACTGACATCAACAAATTGTAATACGATTGACTCATTCATATACCAACTAGGATATTCATCTTTTATTGGACCCTTGAAAGCATGCATATATGCTGCACTCAGAGTTAAGATTAACTCTGATCTACTTTCAGTTGAAGCAATAAGAGGGCAAGCATGATATTAAACCTTTGTAGTTTGCTCCCTTTTGTGGGCTCACCATTCCAAATTAATACTCAAATATGTTTCTCATTAATTGATATAATTTAATGTGTTTTTGGGTTGGTTTTGAACTACATTTCACAGGAACTGAGAGAGCGGATCAAGCCATACTTTTTGCGACGCATGAAAAATGAAGTATTCCTTGATAGTGGTGCATCAGAAGAAAAAACGTTAGCAAAGAAGAACGAGTTAATTGTCTGGCTGAAGTTAACGGCTTGCCAGGTTTAACTCTGGTGTCATTCTTGTAAAAAATTGCTTGAGCTATTGGTTAATGGATGTTGTGCTGATGACCTTTCTCTGGGCGCAGAGGAAGTTATATGAAGCTTTTCTAAAAAGTGAGTTGGTTCATTTAGCTGTACAACCAAAAGGATCACCACTGGCTGCAATCACAGTAAGATCACTTTTTTTTTTCTTTATAGTGATTTTGTTTACCTTCCTTTGCCAACATGTTTTCTGTTCATTTATGGTCTTGGGCATGTTTATTGGTGCGATTATGTTTCATACACTGTTTTATTCTCTCTGCAGATATTGAAGAAAATATGCGATCACCCACTGCTATTGACTAAGAAAGCTGCTGTAGGTGTCTTGGAAGGAATGGATGAAATGCTGAATGATCAAGACATTGGAATGGTAGAAAAAATGGCCATGAACCTTGCAGATATGGCTCACGATGATGATGCACTGGAAGTTGGTCAGGATGTCTCATGCAAACTATCATTCATCATGTCCTTGTTGGTAAGTATTATTGCGCGCATGCCTATTTTGGTTGCTGCCTATGTATTTTGTCCTAATGTTAAATTCAAATAAGTAATATCTGATGTTGCAGCGGAACCTTGTTAAAGAGGGGCATCATGTTTTAATCTTTTCGCAGACCCGTAAAATGCTGAACCTTATTCAGGTATGTTTTTGCTATTTTAGTTCTTTTGTGCTTCACTGTGCCTTAGCACGTTTGCACACGACACTTTCTTGTGATTTTTAGATTGCATTTCTTCTATACATCGATAAGTTGCCGCTTAGATCCATTAATTCCTTTGGAAGTTACTCGATCTCAATGCACATGGATAAGCTCCATAACTGGAAAAGGACATATATGGCTAGTTGCCTTTTGTAAATGTTTGGTGAAACTAAAATACATGGACTCATTACTATCACACAAGCTGAAGGTGTAACATCACATCCTGTTCCGGTTGTCTTTGAAGCTTTAATACTGCCATTGGTAATCACTGCTTCATCAATATAGAGCTTTCTTTTCCATCCGGCAGTGTTTGAGATACACTTCTTTAGAAGAACTTAAAAGCAATTGATCTGATAACATGATCATTAGCTTGCCAGTAGACTTTTTATTGTGATCTACTTCTGGCATAACGCATCAGTGATGGTTTGGCATTTTGGCACCAGAATGTTCTTGGAATCTTCATTGACAGTTTCTTTGTCAACAAGTATATCTGTTGTCATATTTTTTTTCTTTTTGTAAAATGATTAACTATTTTTTATTTTGGCTTATTAGCTCAACAGTTTCAGTCGTTGGCTTGTTGTAACAGGAAGCCATATTATTAGAGGGCTACAATTTTTTGCGCATTGATGGCACAACAAAGGTTTCTGATCGGGAAAGGATTGTGAAGGTTCTCTCCATGAGCTTTGTGTCGTAGAGTCAGCCATATCTGCTTTGTTGCTTACATGTACTTGCATCCTCCAGGACTTCCAAGAGGGTCCTGGAGCTCCAATATTTTTACTAACCACACAAGTTGGTGGACTTGGACTTACGCTCACCAAGGCAACACGTGTCATAGTAGTTGATCCTGCTTGGAACCCAAGGTATCTGAATAATGACACCTAACTGCATCACTTAAGTTTTCTTGAATGGATGTTTAGCACTACAAGTTTTTTCTCCTTACACACTTGTTTTTATTTTTACAGTACAGACAATCAAAGTGTAGATCGCGCTTACCGGATTGGCCAGACCAAAGATGTGATTGTATACCGCTTGATGACATCTGCAACCATTGAAGAAAAGATATACAAATTACAGGTTCAAATATCAGATCTTATCTACTGGTTTGTTGAATTAATTATTAGGAGTATGCCTATACATGGTTTTACATGGTGAAATTTTGTTACATCCTTGTGTTTCTCTCTGCAACAGCATAGACCCTACTACTGAAATTTGATTTCTAGGCGTAGTCTGCTACTGGTTTTGTTGATGTGAATGTAATGTGTGTACTTGGATGTCCTTTTTACATGCTGTGCACACAACTCTTTTTTTCATGGATTTCTCCAGCTTTGTGCTTCCATCATAGCAAATCACTTATATATTTTTCTTTTGTAAAAGAATATGTGAAAGGAAAACTAGACTGAGTAGTGAGGGATGATCTTTTGTCCAGGTTTTCAAGGGGGCTCTGTTCAGGACAGCTACAGAGCAAAAAGAGCAAACACGTTACTTCAGCAAGAGTGTACTTGTCCTGATTCTATTTCTTGTCATTGTTTGCTCAATCTTCTACTAGATATTTATGGCTATCTTGTTTGTACCCTCAGGAGATTCAAGAGCTTTTTAGTTTGCCACAACAAGGTTTTGATGTTTCCCTCACGCAAAAGCAGTTGCAAGAAGAGCATGGTCAACAAGTTGTTATGTAAGAGATCTGTTTTAATTGAACTCCGGTTAGTTGTAGCACAATTAAATTGATCATGATGGTACAGTCTTATGTGTCACTATGTAGATAATGGATGGCTACGATAATAATTTTGTTTACATCATCACATAAATCTGAAATGTTCCTCAGGTGTAAATAAGGCACAACCTGCATATTGCGAAGTGTTGAATTTCCCCCATGAATTTTGTAGGCATTTTGATGTGCATGAGGCATTCTTTATTTGCAGAAGACAATGCGGTGCCCTATAAAAATGTTGCTGCTTGTTTTTAGATGAATTTTCTGCTCAATCAGCATGCACAGTAGTTACTCATAATTCCAGGTTTACTGAGAACTACTGAGAAGTTTGTTTTGCATCTTACAGGGATGAGTCCTTGAGGCAGCATATACAGTTTCTGGAGCAACAAGGAATAGCTGGCGTGAGCCATCACAGCCTCCTGTTCTCTAAAACAGCAACCCTGCCCACATTGAGTGAGAGTGATGCACTGGACAGGTTAGCGTTAGCCTTACTGCTAGCATAGCATGTGCTTCTTTTGGTTAATAAAGGATATCATGCTTTTGAGGGCGTCTCCAGTTCCTTATCTTGCGTTAATGTGTGCTCTTGTTATTGTTGTATATAAACTGATACATTACGTGCAGCAAACCTCGACAAATGCCCATGATGCCCCAGCACTATTACAAGGGATCCTCATCTGACTATGTTGCCGGCGGGTAAGTATCCTCATCTGAGGTATTGTGTTTCTATTTTCTGTAGGTTTGGTCTGATGAAACTTTGTGTTTCCATTTTGCATATGTAGGGAGGCTTTTGCATTGAAGCCAAAAGATGGAAAATTTACTGCTCCAAGGTACTCCCCAATCAACAGAAGTGCAGAGAGTCCTGAAGAGATTAAGGCAAGAATCGATCGGCTTTCACAGACTCTCTCCAATGCGGTAGCTCTCTCTCTCTCTCTCTCTCTCTCTCTCTCTCTCTCGTGGATCTTTGCATTCAGCTTGATGCATATATCATGGTATGAGAGTACACAAATTGTTGAATTTAGGCGCTGGTGTCGAAGCTACCAGACGGTGGGGAGAAGATAAGGAGGCAGATAAGTGAGCTGGATGAGAAGCTAACTTCTGCGGAGAAGGAGAAGAAGGGGGCCACCGAAGTGATCTGCTTGAATGATGCGAGCGCAGATATGGAGACCATAGTGTTGTCGGTTTAGGCTGTAGTTTTCCTGGTGGGTGGGTGGGGGGTGGGGGGGGGGGGGGGGGGGGGGGGTTAGTGTTTTGAAGCACGCAGCACGCACCGCAGGCAACAGCGTATTGATGGGATGTTGTGGTTTGCTAGTACATGAAAGAAACCAGGGATGTCTTCTTTTGACAGATAAGGTGCTCACGAAGGTTGTATGGGAACTGGTTGAGCGGTCATTTCATATCAGCCTTCTCAGTTTGGTATTGACGCAGACAAGGGTTTAATAATAAATTTAATATGCCTAAACAAGCTGAACTTGTTATCCTCTCCACCAGACAAAACAAGGAGCCTTATTTCAACTTGTCCAAAGCAGAGTTCCTTCCAAAAAACTCACAGCAAAGGCCGGTAGGGACTACTAGGGAGTGTTATGAGACAGCAAAGCATACAACAATTGTGCAAGAATTACACCACCAAAGAACCTGAAATTATAGGTCCAGCTATGATATTGATATGGATATAAGAATTCTCTACAAGATTGGTCCTATAGCATGACAGGTAAAAGCATATGCCATTCTCAAAGCAGATAGCACACTGACGGACAAAATGAACAGAAAAGAATGTGCATTTAACCTCTCGAACACAACAATCTGTATGCTTGCAGGCAGCTAATTAAAGTTCAAAGGCTCAGTACCTAACTTTTCTTCTCGACGGACAAAAACTAGAAACACCAAAAAAAATAAAAGAACAATCAAGATATCCTCACAACCATCTTGTTTTTCTTTCCAGCAGATAGTAACAGAACCCTCCCATCAACTATATCACCTTCCTCAACCAACTTATCCTCACTATCAATCCTAATGTTATTCAGGTACAGACCACCTTGTTTTATAAGCCGCTTAACTGCCGACTTACTAGTAAGCAAACCTGTGGAAACAGCCAGATCAAGCAGAGGAGATTTCAATACTTGATCATAAGCCAAAGAGCATGATGGCACATCATCTGCTATCCCCTCAATTGTTTGTGCGTCCAATTGTGTCTGAGCCCCAGGTCTCAAGGCCTCGGTTGCCTTCAGCGCCTCTGCCAATCCCTCCTCGCCATGGACGAATCGAGTCACCTCTTCTGCAAGCCGCTTCTGAACAGTGTTAGGCACATAGCCGGGCTTTTTCATAGACTCTTCCAGCTCCTGAATCTCATCCAAGCTTACGAATGTCAGGATTTTCATAAACCTGATGACATCAACGTCAGGAACTGCGAAGAAGTACTGATAGAACTTGTATGGGGAGAGCAACTTTGACGAGAGCCAGATTGCGCCATCCTCCGACTTCCCAAACTTGGTCCCATCGCTCTTCAGCAAGAGCGGGAACGTCAGGCCATGTGCCCCCTCGACCTGCAAGATCTTTCGGATCAACTCTGTTCCCGCCGTGATGTTCCCCCACTGATCACTGCCCCCGATCTGCACATTGACACCCATGTTCTTGAACATGTGCAGGAAGTCGTATCCCTGGAGGAGCTGGTAGGTGAACTCGGTGTAGCTCATTCCGTCCTCTGACGCGAGCCGCTTCTTCACGCTCTCCTTGGCGATCATTGTACCCACGCGCGCGAACCGCCCCACCTCCTTGAGGAAATCCAGCAGCGTGATGTCCTTCCACCAGTCGTAGTTGTCCAGGATCACGAAGGAACCCATGTTTGCTGACGACCCCGCTACTGAATTGACCAAAGGCTGCTGGTTCGTACCGGGTTGGGAATGGTGGGCAGGCTCGGGAACGCGGCCGAGGATCTGGGCGACGAGGGACTTGATGGCGTCGGAGTTGGCTTCGACGGCGGCGACGTCGAGCTCGGGACGCTCGGCGCTCTTGCCGGACGGGTCCCCGACGCGGCCCGTGGCGCCGCCGACGAGCGCGACGGCGGTGTGGCCGCACCGGCGGAACCAGGAGAGCGCGACGAGGCCGAGGAGGTTGCCGAGGTGCAGGCTCTCGGCGGTGGGGTCGAAGCCGCAGTACACCTTAAGCTCCCCGGGGCGCGCCGCCGCGAGTGCCTCCGAGGTGGTGGCCTCGACGAGGCCGCGCTCCCGGAGCACGTCCACGACGCCGCCCGGCGCGGCGGTGGAGACGGGAGCGGAGGCGGAGGCGGCTGTGGCAGAGAGGCGTCGGAGGGGGCGGGTCAGGGGGAGGAGGAGGCCGCCGTGCGGGCGCAGGAAGGCCCGTGAGGAGGCGGCCGCAGCCATGGCGGCGGTGGCCATCGCGGCAGCCATGGTTCTCGCCTTCTCGCCTCGCGCTGGTGATAGCCAGGCCGCAGGAGGTAACCATACCGATCAGACTTTTAGGCCCATATATGGGCTGCTTCAGTTTTTATTGAGGGAACACGTTTTTTCTCGACCTGCTAGTTTGCATCACAATGGGCTAGACCTCACTTTCGTGGGCTGGATTTCTCATTCGTCTATCTATCTTCTAAATATTAAATGAAAGAAAAAAAGAAAAAGTCATTTTACCTCTGGATTTTGGAACGAGTCCGCGTTTCCTTTCTGAACAATGACCGTCCGCCTGGACTTCTCAGACTGGCGACATCGGACACATGACCTCACTGGCCATTTTTTCTCGGTGGTTTTTTTTTCTTTTATGTTTATTTTGGCTGAATCTTTGAAAAATCATAGTAAATCACAAAAAAATCATAAAATGGAAACCGATTTTGTTGGACTCCACATGAGTAGATCTATGCAGAGAATATATGATATGATATAATTTAGTAAAAATTTATTGTACTTTTAGGTATATACATTTTTGTAATTAATTCATAGCTACAGTTTCGTGGTCCAATTATGGTAAAATTTTTATGTTAGACTAATCATTATATGCTTGAGCTGTATTACAAATTTCATGCTCATTGGATCATCGAGCAAGCATTGCGTGTGTGTGTGTGTTTTCTGCTAGAAATTTTTTTTGTTGAGACCACACAGATGGTATGTGCGTGTGAGTTCAATCCATGTGCATCGAGAGCGTCATGCGATCATACGGACCATCGAACAAGCATTGCGTAGTATGAGTTATTCAGGGTGGGCATTCGGTTAGACCGAACTGAACCGATCGGTTCCTCGGTCACTAGCAAAATTCGGTTACCAAGAAATGAGGACCGACTGGTTCCTAAAATTTCTAGAGACCCAAACTGAATTCCTCGGTTAATTCGGTTCGGTCTATGGTTTCGATCGAACTAACCGAGAGCAAATCATTGATGAAAAAATCAGCAGTCAAATTTTTAGAAATTTAACTATCAAAATCAACAAAAAAACCCAGTTATCATCATCGGACATGCACTCTTGCTCATTTGCCCGCCGGCCTCGCGTCATGCTGATGACCTGCTGCCTGCTGGCCTCGAGCTGCACCGCTTGCCTGCCGACCTTGAGCCGCTCCACTCGCTCGCCGGCCTCGAGCCGCATAGTCCCCGCTCGCTTGCCGGCCTCTATGCCGCCACTTGCCGGTCTTGATCTGGCACCAGAAGCCGCTGCCGCCGCCTGCCCAAGAGGCAAAGAGGATGTGGGAGGGGGGATATGTTGCTGTCGGCCTTGAGGGCTGCTAGGGTTTGATAGGGGTGGGGTTGGCAGCTAGGGTGGGTGGGTCGCAGTTGGTCGGGGTAAGTGGTGTGGCGTGAGTTGGATGAACAATTATATACCTAGGGTTGAAGAAGTATTGGGCTTGGGCCCTAATAGTTAGTGGGCTTCTTTTCATATTTTGGTTTCTTCAGGTAACCGAGGTGCAAGACCGAACTAACCAGAGTTAATTCAGTTAGTAGGAACTAAGGACCGAACTAGTGACCGATTTTCTCAGTTTCGGTTATTTTGGTTCGATTTTTAGTCATCGGCTAATTATGCCCACCCTGATGAGTTATGATACAAGATTGGAGGATGATCGAGGATCAATAGTACATGCAGATGGTATGTGGTCATGTATGTCTCAATTCATGTGCATCAAGAGCGTCGTGTGATGATGCGGATCATTGGGCAGGCGCGGTGCAGTATGAGCTATGGTATAAGGTTGGAGGATGACTGAGGTTCAATATACAGTAACATGCCCCCGAACCAAATATTCAAAGATATACATCATGTACTTTTCTCATCCTTATCAACACAATCGATTTACTTTAACATAAAATGCTTGTATCAAGATATTGTTGAATCTATCAACTTAAGGCACGTGAATAATATTAGGCTTCGACTGAATGCCAATAAAGCAATATTTAATGTCTCTTCTAGTCTAGTTATACTCATCATACAGCACTCATTAGCTCTCATAGTTTTGTATGGCTGGGCAGTTTGGTATGCCATTATAACTTTCTGCGACAAGCAATACATTGTCTAAATAGTGGCTATTTTACACAATCCTCATTTCGAGCAATGTATTCTAATACAATACGAAGGATATATTCAAATAACTCTTATCAATTCAAATATATTCTCGTTTTCTGGTGTGTATTGAGCATCAAAATCAGTCTGATACGATGGTGTAGTATTTCAGTGTATCTAAATTGTGCAAAACTATATGGCTATAATTGCCAAGTAGGGATCAAAGTTTCCGCAGCCATCACAAGGATATTTTAGAAGTAAATGAACATGACTCATATGTGTCCAAGTAGTGGACATATATTTCATCATGCAAGTTTCATAGTATAACCCTAAGCAAACGCATAATCACAATTGAAAAAAAATATATTCATAGCCTCATAGAATTTCAAAACTTAATGAAAACCCCCGGTTCCCTATGTCCATGTTCAGAGCAGAAGATTATAAACATACAAATCAAGATATGATCTTTTATTGGGTCGGGTAAAAAACCTGGTGTTTTTTTTCTTAGACTCGAACCCGACCCGACTATATCGGGCTGGATTTTTTGGCCCGAGCTCAACCTGACACGTGGTTGGGTTGGGTTGGGTTTCAGGTAAAAAAATTAGCCTGGGCACGGGGTAAATTTTGACCCGATCCCGACCCATGTTTTGGTCGGGTTGGATCGGTTTTTTCGGACGGGTGGGTCGGGTTTGTCATATCAATTGGGCCATGATGGGTATAGCTCAAACTAAAGATCCAAAGGATATGCGTCTTGTATTTTTTGTGTCCTTATCAACACATATAATGTTTAGAGCAGAAGATTGTAAATATACGAATCAATGGCCTAGGGGAGCAATAGTAACATGCTCAGAACAATGGTCCAAAGGATATGGGTCCTCTATTTTCATGCTCTAATCAACACATAATGTAGCACTGATTAATTTTGCTCGTTCAGCATGACTGGCAATTTGGCTCGCTATTATAACAGTGGCTATCTCTTACACAGTCCCTACCTCGAGCAATGAATTCTAATACAAAGGATACTTCACAAAAAATCCCATTGATTTTAATTCATTTCAAGTCTGTATGGGTATCAAAATCAGGTGGATTTTTTTGGTGTGCTATTTCACCAATTGACCAACACCATGGGGATATAATTATGCTAAGAAGATACCAAACTTTCCGCAACTATCCCAATGATATTTTAGAAATAAATGAACATGTCTCATTATATGTCCAGCTAGTGGACAACTAGACATATCTCTCATTATGCAAGTTTCACAATATATTTGAACTGCACACAATCACAATAAAAATTATATTAATAGCCTTATAATTTTTTTAATAAATAAAAAGCAATCTCTTTGTGTCAGATATCCATGTTTGGAGGAGAAGATTGTAAGTACAAAAGTGAATGACCTAGAGTAGCAATAATGACATGCGCCAAATCGAACATCCAAAAGGATGTGCACCCTCTAGTTTTTTTTTGTCTCCTTATCAGCACACAAAATGTAGCACCAACTAATTTTGACCGTTCAAGATAGCTTTGCAATTTGGCACACTATCATAACTTGCCAGTAGAAGAAACATTATTTTAAATAGTGGCAATCTCTTATGCAATCCCCACCCTCATAACAATGAATTCTAATACGAAGGATACTTTGCCAGCAAAGAACTCACCGACTTAAATATATTTTTATTTATGTGTGTTGTGTATCAAAATTAATCACGTGGATTTGATGGTGTAATATTTCACTACATCTCTGTTGTGCAACACGATATGGCTATTATTGCCTGAGTGGAGATCAAAGTTTTCCCAACTATCCCAATGATATTTTAGAAGTAAATGATCATTATATGTCCAAGAAGTGGACATATATCATTTTGGCAATTTTTACAATATAGACCTAATAATCACAATAAAAAATTATATATATAGCATAATAAAAATTCTAATAAATAGAAAGCAATCTACGGCCTCATGTACATGTCTAGAAACAAGGTTATAAATATACAAATCAATGGCCTAGAGGAGCAATAGTGAGATGCAAAGGATACGCATCATCTTTTTTTCCTTATCGATGCAGAATTGATTCAAACTAAATTGAATGTATCTAGATATTGTTGAATCTTTAAAGCATGCAAACCAAATTTGGAATCAAATGAATGTCGTAACGTTTCCTTTAGCTCCACTCATCATATTATAGTACCGATTAATTTTGATCAGTCAAAATAGCTGGAACTTTGGCATGCTATTATAACTTGTCGTAGTAAGAAATAATGCCCCAATTGCGGCTATCTTTTACACAATCCTCGTCGCTAACTATGAATTCCAATGACAAAGGTATAATTGGAATAACTCTAATGATACAAATATATTTCTATTGTTTTTGTTTTCAACATATACAAATATGCTTTCATTTTTGGTGCATATAGGTCCTAAGATACACATAAAGAATTCATGGCGCCACCTAAAACATAAATTCAATAAATAAAAATCCATACACACATTGTTCAAAATAAAGCATCTATACTCCAAAAAAATACAAATATATAACATCCATCTAGAAATTATTTGCAAAAAAGACCCTGAAAATCCTTCTTCCCCTCACTACAAGCCTTTATATCCTCCCGCTTCCTCTCACCCCCATTATTCCCGGCTTTGTCCTGCGTACACCATCCTCACCTCGCCTACCATTTAATCCCTGCCAACCCCAGCCACCGTCGCCCCACCACACAAAATCGCTTGGTGCACCTAAGGAGATCTGCCTCAAAACCCTAGCTTGCCCAGCCCCACCAAGTTGTGGGTAAGTACATGCACAAGGTTTCCATCATGGAAGTCACCTCCACGCCGCTCGGGGTCTGCACCCGCTCACGCTCCCTCGCGCTGCAACGCTTGAAGAAGCAACAGACGCAGTGGGAGGGGAAAGAGGGCCCCAACGGTGATTATTTGGAGCTGAAAAGCCGTAGGCTCAAGAAGCTACCGCCGCCGGTGCCAACTCGAAAGAGGTGCCGAGGGAGGAAGACAACGACCACATCTGCAGTCCCTCAGGAGGAGGTGGAGGGGTCATTCGGTGAGAATATTCTCGAGTTGGAAGGCAAAGATAGGTGTGTCTTATTTTCCTTTTCCCTTGTGCATTTCTTGATTTCTAGCTCAACTATTTGGGGGTTTGCCGGATTATCGTTTAGGGTTTATGTCGTACCTAATTTTTTGTATTAAAAAACTGAAACTTTAGTGCTATTCTATAGTGTTGTTTTTAATTTTTTAGGGTCTACGTGGCTTTTATTTTTTTTTCTTTTTCTCTGTGAGGGCTGCGTAGATTAAAATAGGGAGTGAATCCGTATCTTTCCAATACACTTGTAGAGCTCCTATGGTTTCTTAGAGATATTTTAATGTTCCATGGTTATTTCTTTTGCTAATTTGTTGTGGTGCTCCCTTTTCGCTTAAATTTCAGCACTGTCTCTTTACCTATCTTATGAAAATAAAAAATCCTCATATTTTAAGCAAAGATAATTTCGGGTGCCTCGTGTCCAAGGAATTACTGCCTAGCTCTTTCATGAATCACTTGCCTCCATCCAATTTCACCTTTCACCCCAGAGAAGCCCCATTTTTTGCGGCTTGTTTCTAAAGAACTTAAGAACCTTCCAGCATAGAGTTTGTAGTGTTCAATGTTGTCCCAAAGCCCAACTAATCCGCTAGTTTACTTAGTGAGTTTTTTTCCAGTGTGCGGCCATGGACTCCTCTTTTTCCATAGTGGAAGGGGAAAACGCCCTCCTTTCCCCATTCCCCTTGAACTCTCTCAGGCTTGTTTCTTTTACTTGTGCGGAGATGAAAAAATGCAAGAAAATTCTCTCTTCCACCCCTGCCCTCTGATCTCACCCTCACGGCTCATTTCTTTCTTGGATCTCCTTCACCACTAGCACGTCACCTCTCTGGGTTCTAGAAGGCATATCCTTGCACAGTCTCTTCCTGGGCCATGGCCTAAAATTGGCATCGCCATTAACCTAGGAGAGTGAGGCTTACCTACTCTACTGATGAGACTGCGAGTTGGGAATCCCTAGTCCTAACCATTTTGTTGTTTCCTCCGGCTGGGTGCGTGGTTGTCTGCTAATCCTTTTATGGCACCTGAGCTAGATTTTTAGAGGAGCAATGGTATATTTTACAGGACCACAAATGATTTTGATTTTTAGAGAATTATGCTTGCTTTGTATGGATGTTTCTTAAGGTTTCCATGTTTTGTTGTTGGTTGCAGGAGCACCAGGGAGACGACGCCTTGCAGCTTGGCTATCTTCGAGACGATAGGCACCCCTGGATCCACAACAAGACCCAGCCACTCTTCCCACCGCGGTGTGCAGGTTCCGGTGCGCACCATCTCAGTATCATGGAATGAGTTGTTTGGTGACACAGAGCGACAGCAGCAACAAGCTTTCATTGACAAGTACGAGCCTCTTGCATATTCATCTAACAAGCTGCATAGTCTATTATGTTGCTTCTCAATTCATTAGAGCTTATCCTGATGATGCATTGCACTTCCATATATTGATCCATTGAAGCTTATCCTGATGATGCATTGGGCTAACAACAAATGCGCATGTCCTAATCCTCAGGTACAACTTTGATCCTGTGAATGACTGCCCTCTCCCAGGCAGGTTTGAATGGGTGAAGATAGACTGATAGATTTTCAGGACAAGAGAGCAACAACATGGACCACTCCTCTGCTCCCTCCAACACCACAGTATCATGGCAGAGGCGCATACCGTCGCATTAGCTTTGTTTCTGTTGTAAGAATTTAGGGTTAAATTAGCATGTACCCTTAATGGTCCAGTGTAACAATACAGAGCTGATGCTGAGGTACAATACCCTAATCTGATCTGATCTGATCCCTCAACTCCATGTACCTTAACTGCTCATTTTTTAAGGAACCTATCACCCTGCTACCAGTTGCTATATGAATGAAGTAGAGCTAGGTAATGATGTTTTATCACAGTTATCAACCTTACATATGCCTGAATCTATTGCAGCACCTGAAGTTGATGTAATTTTCATGTATGCTTTTTTGCTTTTGGTATTCGGAAAGCTAGCTGCTATGTTTGAAATTTTGGCACCTTGTCCTGCGCCCTTCCATGATAGCTAGGCAGTGACATCTCCTCTCAGGGTTCTGGTTTCCTGTGCCATTATTGCTGCCATAGTGACATGCTCAGCATTTGCTATGCCCAGTCGCTTCTGCATTCTCTCAGTTCATGCAATGGTCATGAGAGTTTGGATCCCATCATCTGGTGAATGCATGCATGTGTGTGGTGCATGCTTACAAAGTTTTGTGCATTGTGGGCTCCTCTCCACAATGCTTAGTTGGTGATCCTTTCACTGTGTGTGCAAGCTGCCAGCGCCTTTGGCTGATGTGCTGTGATGGCTAAGTCATTTGCCATTTGGGCATGTTGCACTACCTATCACAGCGTCTTGACCTCTTCTGGTTTTATCAGCAATATTTTTACCACATTGGTGTTGCTAGTACTAGTAGTAGTAACTGGTAAACCCCTTTCACAGTTTACCCTTTCTACTGGTGCATGGGCCTTACCTCCTTTTCACTTGTCTTCTTGAGCTTTCCTTTTGAGTTGAATGACAATACTTTTGATTTGCTATTAGATCATCTCTTTCTGTACAAGGGGGAAAAAATGTTGTACAGTGCAGTTTGCTCCACTGAAGTGCAAACCAGCTGGTGCTTACTCAAATGTGTTGCATCTTCATTCGCTCTTCTGAAATCTGAAGCTACTACACAACTAGCACCGTGCTGATTCTACTTTCAGGGCATGATTTTGCCATATTAGCATAAATCTGATTCCTTGTTCCTGACAACATCATGTCGATGCATTTCATATTTAAAATTTTAAACTAGCGAGAACATCATGTATCTGTCCACAAAATTACAAATTCTGATGAGTATGTACAATTCATGTCCTGTCATTATCTTATCTCAAACAGTTTCTCTCTCGAAACATTGAAGTGCCAAATACTACCAAATCCTTTAGAATCTCTGCTGCAGGTTTTGTTAATTTTTTTTGAAAAGGAAAATTTTATTAATTTCAAGCACTGTTATATCAAGGTGATACAACCATATTTGAAAAATTCCTGACCTCTGCCGAAACGCACACAGCCTAACTCAATAGAAGACAAGCAATCACTAGTGACTATCAATCCGTAGACTAGACCGCCACCAATATACCTGGGTAAAAAACACCTTGGCCATTAACGCCAATTGCTGAGATGCCGCTGCAACTAAACCTTGAGTAGTAGGTTTATGGAGGATAACCCATGTACGAAGCCATCGTAAAATTGTGAAGATAACCTGCAAAAAAGAAATTTGTTTGTTTTCAAATATCAAAGCATTACGACACATATACAACGACCAACTTGCAGTAGTTGCATTGAGTAGAATTAAAGGTTTAAGTTTGTTACTAAATCTCATTAGCCATTGTCCAAACATATTTGGCACACTGCAAGGCTGCGGAATACCAGAAGATGCATATGTGACTACCCAAGCCATACGAGCTAGACGACATTCAAAAAATAAATGTTGAATAATCCCATCTTTATGACAGAAGACATATTGCCTACTACCTTGCTAATTTCATTTTGTTAAATCTAGGGATGAGACTACTTGGCCGTCAGCCCATGATACTGTTCACCTTTTGGAATGGTAAAACTATATGCAAGTCCTGTGAAATTACTGTAAATACTTAATATGAAGGAATCCCTTCACAGTACTTGTCAGGTGAAATTAACCTTTTTCTTCACTTCCCACGTACTCCCTCCGTTCATAAATAACTGTCGTTATTGGTGTGCGTGCCACAAATTTAACTTGATTTGTAGAAAAATATATGCAATATTTATATCTTCAAATAAATTATTAAAAATTAGATTCAAATATCTTTCTAGTGATACTAATTATGGTACCTAATGATACTAATTATGTACCATAAGTGTTAATATTTTTTAATATATATTTAGTTAAAGTTGTTTATCAAGAAACGAAAACGACAGATATTATTTAGAGACGGAGGGAGCACCAAACGAAAATTGTTGAGACCCAAAGTCCCGCAAGCGTTTTAGAAATCCAATGCCTTTACACGCACCAAGTAAGACCGCGTCGTCTTTACCTAGTTGCAATAAAATCCATATAAATTCCCGTGTCCAAAAGGCAATTAAACCCTTCCCCAAGGCACCTCTTTGCTTTTTGAGCTCCACTTTTACCGTAGCCATGGCAAGGCGTCTGGACAGCCAATAGCCAAGCAGCATGATCGAGTGCCAGTTTCTTGAGCAGCTGGAGGTGTAGCTGCAGTAGTTGAACAATACAGTAGCTGAGCCGCGAGCTGAAGGACCTGAGGACTGAGGAGTGGGCCCGGTCGCTTAGAAAAGAGCATGTGCAGCAAAGAACAGGGAGTTTGTGCACAGAGAGTCAGAGACTGCAGCTGGTCGTGGGCTCGTGGCTGCCTTTTGTAGGTGGGCATCTGACGGCAGCAAGAGGATGAGAACCAGGGGCAGGGACGCGCCATGATTCTGAGCTCTTAAAGCTCACCACGCGCCTTGGGATGATATGATGCCGCGGCCGGCTGGAGCTGGCTGGGAATTCGTTTACGCGGAGGTGGTACCCAGCGAAAGTGTTCCGTGGGGATCTGTTTAATGGGAGGCTTTGTTAGGTCTTGTTTAATTTTTCGTCAAAATTTTTACACATCAATCGTATCAATATTTGAATATATGCATAATATATTAAGTATAGTAAAAAAAGAAATCGCATTACATAAATAAACTGTAAATCACGAGACGAATTTAATGAACCTAATTAAACATATGCTAATAACGGACTAATTAGACTCATTAAATTCATCTCGCGTTTTATGGACGAAATCTGTAATTAGTTTTTTAATTAATCTATGTTTAATATTTCAAATGTGAAAAAAAATATTTTAAAAAATTTACTGGGGAACTAAATAAGGTCTAATTTGGATTCTACGAATCTCTAGGATTCTTGCGCTGTCAATGGCGCGTAAGAATACAATATTCGATTATTCGTTGGTGTCGTTTGGTTCAATTCAGGTATGTGGCTTCCTCGTGAAGATGGAAGCGGCTTCCATCTCCTCGCTAAAGCAAACATCTTCAAAAGCTACTTCGAGAATTACTTGAAAGAAAGAGCTAGAGCTTACCCAAAGAGACTAAACGTCTCCAACCATCTTTCGTCAATTTGATTTGATAACCCCTTGTTTATGCCAGTTGGAACTCAAAAAAGAGTTTTTGTTTTCTTTGGCTATTACTATCTTTAAATATAAGCTCTTTTGAAACAAACCATATAGAGTAAAGAATACATTTAAAACACGAACGGAGCATAACTCAGCTGCTAAGTTTTTTTATGGAACCTGCTCATCCAGCTTTGAGTCCTTAACTTGGCAAGCGTGCTCATATTTTTCTGAATTTATATCAAAACTTAAACAACGCTATTTTTTCGGTAACAATCGACGTACCCATCGACAACACGACGGCTATGGTGATTCGTTAATTTTGAGGATCTCTTGGCTCAATCTTCTAGAAATGCTCATAAAAGTAGAGTTGCGTGCGTGTATTCATAGACGTGAGTGTGCGTGTGTGTTTGTAAGCGTCAATATCTGTACTGTGTTTAAAAAGATGAAAAAATATTGTAGTTACTTAGGCTCGAGATGAAATTCGGGGAAAGAGATTGAAAGCATATTTCCTATTCCTAGGGTAACTTGTGAAATTTGTGCGAAGTTCTAGCATGCGCATGCTGGTACTCGAAAAAACTTCATACAATAATAGTGATACACATCGAGACTTGGTGGACAATGTGTAACCGCAACACACCGTCGTACTTGGATGAAGGTTTGTACGAGCTTTCTAACACTGGAGAGGATCTAAAACAAACTTTTCAATTCCAATAGGAATTGAAAATTGTTTCACATGGTGGAATCTGCGTCAATAGTCCTCGCATTGTTCTGATATGTGCTGTTTGGCATATTTTCCGAAAGGAACCTTAAACTTCTGAAAGTAAGAACTAGCGGGAGAACCTCTCGAGCAGGAAAATTTGTGCAATTTCATGTTAAATTGCTCAAATCACGAGGATCCATCTGAAATAAACACCGTTTACCTCTCTGAGGACCGCATGTCCTTGGACCCGAGTCGTCGTATGACTATGACGCATTCTTTCCAACTACCCCCCACCTACTTCTTCTAAATACAAGAACAACCACCTGGCACAGTTCAAACCAAGGTTTCTCCACCCTTCCTCCGCCGCTTCTTGCATCCGGCTCAGGATTTCGAACGGCCCCCAAATCCCTCTCCAACTTAGCCTTCCCGAGACTCCCTTCCCGATCTGGCCGCCGTACCTGCGTCCGTATCCCCGCGTCTCCGCCTCTCCGGCACTCTGCTTGAGAACCCCGGTTGGTCCCAATTGGTGAGAAACACCGGATCGAATTGGCTGCCGGGGCCGGGGGTGTTGCAGGATTCGATTCTTGGCGGCTGGCCGGCTGCTTGAGCGCTTGACGGAGCTTGGCGAGCTGGGCTTTCTCCAGGCGGGAAAGGTGAGCGAGTTGACGAGTTCTTTAACCGATTTTGCGCTTTATTTTAGCCTTGCTTGGCTGGCTCTTTCCCTCCTTTTCCCCTTTCGCTTTATTCTTTGCAATATTTGATTTACCCTTTTGCTTTCCTTTTTTCCCTCTCTCTCTCTCTGTTGGGCTTTAAAGACACGGAGGGGTTGCAAAGTCTAAATCTTTGCATTCACTTGGCGAATTGGATAGGTAGGGGGTGGATAGGCTTTGTCGGTAGGTCCTTCTCTGGGGAGAATTCTGTTTAGTTTCTTGGAATAAATGAGGATTTGCGGTCCGTAGCGTTCGTGTTTCTTGATCTGCTGGTGTGGAGGTTGATGCTCTTCTCGTTCTTCGTCTTCATGGGTAAACTCCACGGTTCCTTGTTTGTGCTCTCCTGTTCAGTTTGGTGGCTACTGATGCGATGTTTGAACTAAGTTTGGTTAAGTTCTCTTGGTTCTTGTTAAACCACTGAGCTCATGTCGCAATTGGTGCATCATCGCGATGCGTCTTGTGCTAAATTGGGTGCGAGCTTGATGTCTATTGTTTGCACATGGCTTTGTTGTAACATGAAAAGGCTGATCTTTGATGTGTTTTCTGTGATTAGCTGTCAAAGAATGGCTACTGATGCTGTATACTTTATGATTGTTAGATAATTTGGAGGCGGGATGGGGCCAGAAATGATAGAGCATTATGGAGGGTAGAAAGAGGAGGGGAAGATTCAGGAATTCTCTCAGGCGTATGGCGATGGAGTGTCTGTGCTCCGGTGAGCAGCTTAAGGGGGCTGATGAGACTGTCAGGTCGTCTGATTCTACAATCACAAAAGATTTCTCGGCCAGCGGGTACTCTTCTAGGAATGGAGAAATTGAACAGTACCTTGATAATGGCAACATAGAGGAAGCCGAGTTGTCGCTCCGGGAGGGCATATGCCTAAATTATGAGGTGGGTGTTTCCTTTTGTGAAAATAATTTTGTTGTAGCACTAAGGACAGCTGAAAATCTTGCTGGATGTGACTCAAAAACACCTCATTTTTAGTATCCAAACCTCCTTTCTTGTGTATCTGTATCTTGCACTTCCAGCGAAGATTTTATAGCAAAGCTAGTATGCTTCTTAAACGCCTAAGTCTCTTTTGTCATTTTATTCTTCCTTGTGAAGATTGTTGCATATAAATTATATCCACCTGCGTTCTGAATGTAATTGTGTTTGTGAAGGTAATTGAATAAAGAAATGCTTATATTTCTTCCACTAGCATTGGTTCGCTAACTCCTGCTGTTTATCATTTTTTTTTGTGCTATCATTTTCTATTACATATAAAATATCATACAAAAGGTTCCTTTTCTATTCAACAATATTTAAAAGGTAAGTTCTTTCTAATTTCAGAAAAGAACTGATTAATTTATTGCTGCATTTCTGTTTCTTTGATTTGGTCTTACACTAGAATATCATTTTATCGCTGTTCTACATTTTCAGAATTATATTTGGACGTAGCTGTTTCTAGCATGACTAACAAAACCTGTTAACAGGAAGCAAGGGCATTGCTAGGAAGGCTAGAATATCAACGGGGTCATGTAGAAGCGGCACTCCGTGTCTTTGATGGAATAGACATATCTGCATTAGTCCCTAAGATGAAAATCTCAATTGCTAGAAAAGCTGATCGTCGAAAGACCCATTCGCAGTGGGATTCTCCACCAATGCCCTTGCATGCTGTCAGCCTTCACATGGAGGCGATATATCTCAAAGCAAGAGCGCTTCATGATCTTGGAAAATACAAAGGTATGCTGCCTGCACATCGCTATAACTGTCGCACATATGTAATTCAATATGTTTGATTTTACAGAAGCTGCACAAGAATGTAGAATGATATTGGATATTGTGGAAGCAGCAATACCTGAGGGTTTGCCACCAGGCTTTGGAAAAGGTTGTAAATTGAATGAAATAATATGCAAGGCTGTAGAGTTGCTCCCTGAGCTGTGGAAATCAGGGGGCTTTTCACTTGAAGCCGTTTCTTCATATAGGAGGTCGCTTCTCAATAATTGGAATCTTGATGGAGAGACTGTAGCAAGGATACAAAAGAAATTTGCTGTTTTTCTCCTATATAGTGGTTGCGAAGCACGCCCTCCAAATCTCCATTCTCAGTTGGATGGTTCATTTGTACCTCGCAACAATATGGAAGAGGCTATTCTTCTTTTGATGATTCTGTTGAGGAAGTTCAATCTCAAGAGGATTGAGCGGGATCACTCTGTGATGCATCACCTTACTTTTGCACTGGCCATGTCAGGGCAGCTAATTCCACTGGCTGGACAATTTGAAGAACTGTTACCTGGTGCGTTAGATAAAAGAGAATGGTTATATAATGTTGCATTGTGTTACTTAGGAGAAGAAGATGATCTGAGTGCCCTGAATCTACTCAAACAAATTCTGAAGACTGGAGAGGATTCTGATCATCTCAAAGAACTTCTCCTAGCTTCAAAGGCTTGTGTTGAGATGAGTGCTCATACTGAAGGTGCTTCCTATGCACGGAGAGCCATTGCCAATATGCAGGGAGGATGCGAACAAATGGTCGGAGTTGCAGAGCTGTTGCTTGGTGTTACGCTTTCTAATCAAGCTAGAAGTGCAATATCTGAAACAGATAGAACTGCTTGGCAGTGTGAAGCACTGGAAGTGCTTGGGAACGCTGACAAGAAGATGCACGGGAAAGATTCTAGGGTATTGTACAGTCTGAGCCTTGAAAATGCTGAGCAGAGGAAATTAGAACCTGCTTCTTTTTATGCAAAGAAGCTGGTGAAACTTGAGGCTGGATCAGAGCTGAGGAGTTGGCTTCTTTTAGCTCGAATACTTAGTGCTCAGAAGCAGTTCGCCAATGCTGAAACAATTGTTGATGCTGCTCTAGATCAGACTGGCAAATGGAGTCAAGGAGATCTCTTGCGAACCAAAGCCAGAATTCAGGCTGCACAGGGGCAATTCAGAGATGCAGTTGAGACATACACCCAACTTCTTGCTATCATTCAACTTAGAACGAAAAGTTTAGCTGCTGGGATTTACTCGGCAAAGGTACTTTGAAACTTCTATTTTTAAACATGGCAGCTGTAATTGCACATTCTTGATAATAGCCCAATATGCCGCATACACTCAGATTATAGCAAAAGGTGAAACTTTCTTACTGCTGTTTAATCGAATATCTGGTAGCATTTTCTTCCAGCCAAAGCAGCATATATTATATAGCCATTTGAAGGCATGCGGATTCGACAATTAAATACTCAATTCAGTTTCAATATTCATGAATAGGGCTAGTTATGTTATTTTTGCACACTTACTCTAACATCCTTTTTTTCTTTAAATAAATGGACAAGTTTTGGTCATATTAGATTTACATTAACCAACTATAGACATAGGGTAAATTTTTGGATATAAGCTTTTATCTGTACCATGAATTTAATTGCATTTATGCTACACATGGAACAACAGAGCAATTTTGCTGAAGGTAGTAAAGACCTCCTACTCACTGACCTCTTAGCTTTTCATGCTGGTTGTTATGCCCATAGCACAGTAGCAATTAGGTTGTCAGTTGGTACCATTACCTCTGAAGCTCTTATATTACTTTCTACAGGGCAACAAAGATGATAAAGGCCTGGAAATAGAGACCTGGTATGATCTAGCTCTCTTGTACCTAGGTATGGCACAATGGAGGGATGCAGAGGTTTGTGTATTGAAGATAAGATCCATCAGTCCTTATTCTGCATTGGCTTGGCATGCTACAGGTGATTCTTGTTCATTTCTTTTAAATATGACTTAAATCTTGCTTGCTACATTGTCATTTTGTTTTCATCGGGACCTTGATAATTGAAAAGTTGACATGTCTAATCAATTATCAAATCTAAATATTCCTACCATATACACCTATCTGCAATCTCTCTATTTAGTTTTTCAAAATGCATTAACTCAAATATTTTTCTTTTCTAAATTATTAGATTTGTAATTTAGTTATATATTTATAGCATTAGTTGTCCATTGAATTTATCTATTTGACTATTTGAGTTTCTTATAAGTCAAGGACCTGAGATTTCAGTTAACTTTGACAAAAGGCACCTTCTACACTGTGGATACTTCATTTCATATTGTTCACAAAGTTATCCATTTCCAGGAAAAATATATGAAGCAAAAGGTCTTACAAAAGAAGCTTTGGGAGCTTTTTTCAGAGCATTAGACCTTGATCCTAAACATGTCCCAAGTTTGATATCGATTGCCACTGTTCTACGGCAGCTTGGTAACAGGCCGTTGTCTTCTGTACGGTGCTTCCTGACTGATGCATTGCAACTGGATAGAACTAATCATGTTGCATGGTTCAATCTTGGCCTGCTTTACAAAGAGGAAGGTGGCAGATCAGTAGTTGAAGCTGTTGAATGCTTTCAAGCTTCTGCTTTTCTTGAAGAAACAGCACCTGTAGAGCCTTTCAGATGACAGATATATGTACAGGGGCTATAGATTTAAGCTGCTGTATGTATTTTTTTTATATATTTCTTCTATACTGATAAAATAGTGGATTACAGAGTCCCAGGGACAATCTTCAGGAGATCATAGCATTAGAAACTGTTGGAAAAGGTTTTGTTTAACAATTCAATCTATAGTTCCAATTTGTTTCTATGTAGCAACAAGAAAGATGATGCTCTTCAACCTTTGTGTAGGAACAGTGCTTACTGTGATATACAGATATACCAGTACAGAGTGTCAGTGTATCTTGAGCAAAATGCTTTCACATACAAGATATCAGACTACACTGTTCATTTATTGAGAAATTTAAAAAGATAAAATATGTTCTGGGGACCTTCAGAGTTCAGTTCAGTCTATCAAATGTAACCTTTCTTGCATATCAATAATGGATTATAAGTTATTGATGGTTTGTCTATTTCCTGACATCTTCTGTTAAAAAACTGACCCTACTTAACCTTGTGACTTGACATGATGAGCCAAATAGTTCAAAGTCCACATTGCACATACTGTCACAAATAGAATCTATACATACTATTGTGATAATACTGTATAGATTTCTCTTGAGGCCTTCCTCTCCTCCATGAAAGGCCCTTTATTGCTGTCAACTTGTCATGTTGCAGCTTAGCTTGTTGCATCAATTAATGTGGCAGATATTTGTCTCTGTTGAGCAGTAATGAGATGGTATGCCAGCAACTGAAATTAAATTATGTCACTATCTTATGGTCTGGTTTTGCCCAAGTCTGAAGGACAATTGCTGGTATGTGTTCTTTTCAACCAATCAAGGATTAGCTAGTTGCTTTTCAACGATGAAATCATGCTCATGTTTGTCTGTCCAGTACGGATATGTCCATGCCTTATCTTTATAGGTCTTTGTACTGAAATTTTTGAGGATTATCCATGCAGATGTTTAGCTATACAGTGTAGTGTTAAATACTGTTGTCTAAAAAAATTGTTATTCATTTAGCACTGGTTTGAAAAACTTTTGCCTACTTTACATTAAATTAGTTTAACCACAGATCTGAAAATATTTGATCCTCCCATTAATTTTAGCCCTGATTCATCATCTGACTTAGTTTTGGCACTCTGTTGTTTCTGATTTTACTGTGTTATAACATGAGTTGTTTGGCTGTACAGGTGAACATCTGGAAAGCTCCACCATGTAGATCTCGACAAGGAGTCATAGGTTGGATGCAAATTGGTGCTTCTCAATGCGATTTTCAAGACCATTAAGGTTTTTATGGGCATCCTCTATGCAAATCAGAAGGCAAATAACCCTACCTTTGGTCTTCAAATCCTTGGTAAAGGCATCGTGATCTTGTGTTGGTCGGGTGCACCGCTGTAGAGCTAAACCATTTCCAGATTTGCAACCCACCCCCCCCCCCCCCCCCCCCCCCCCCCGGTTTTGTTTTGTTGGGTGAGGGCTAATAATATCCACCCAAATAGCACATATATTACTTGAGAGCCCAATTTCCATTGTGCAGCAAGTTTTCTGTTCCATAGTTGTTCCCTATTCAGTGGTGCTAATAAGAGTCGTGTGCTATGTATCCAATGTTTGTGCCAAATTCTAATGCAGAGGATCGGCAAAATTATAGTGTTAGTAAATCTAATGCTTACCATCGGTGGGATTGTAGTGTTGTAGGCATGTATTATTTGGATGTTTGTCGATGCTTGGTGTTGGTATGCTGGTAGCTCTGATTCTATGGTTTGGCTTAGTTACGATTATGAGGCAGGAGTAATGGTTGACAGAGGCAAGGCACTCAAATTAACAATCTGGGAGCTAAGCTAGATACTTTTACTTCATAGAGTAACTAGAACTGCATTTAAAGACATCAATATTTGGTAAAATTTTATTTTATAGACTTTTGAAGTGAGCTTTTTCGCCCAAACCATTTTCAACCAGGCTACTTTGTTCAAGCTTTGCACCATTTCATTGTTCACAGGTACAGAGTAGTCTAAACCTCGACTAAAAAGGCTAGTAAAATACTATCTATGTTTCACAACACATACCTTGTAAGATTACATCTCCACCAGTGGAGTTACGGACAAGAAAACAAGAGCCCCCTAAATTGTTTGTAGTTTTATTAAGAAGCACATCCTGTGTTGCAGATTATGATATCAAACAATTATTGAATCAGGAACAGATAGTACAATCAGAGAAAAAAAATAGAAACTCACGATACCTTCCGTAGCCTAATGTAGCTGGAGAAGGCGCTTAACCATGTAGGCCATTGCTTCCAGCGTCCATGTAGGCCATTGCTTCCAGCGTGTCGTCATGTAGAAGAAAAAAGAGGAACTTAAAACATCAATCCATGGAACAATACAACAATAATAAAACCTAATAATTCAGGGAACATAGTATAAAAAGGTAAATATCACTATGAATATGACCAATTTATAGTAGTTCTCATCAGTAATTGTGCTACAATTTAAGAACATGTTTATCAATTTATATAGCACAGGGGGCACAAATGAAACAATGTGTTAATCAGATAGCTGGCAAAACAAATACTGTGAGGTTAGGACAAACTAAGTGGAGATATAATTACCAAAAGGCCATTGTGCTCTCATTTCAGGTAGATTTAGTAAAGCTAAGGAAATCTGACAGGACACTTGTACATATGCAACGAAAAATTTGCTACGCTGCAATTGAGCTTTCAACATAAGTAAGGTTAGCAAGGAAATCTGATGAGCACACGCTTAGCTTTCAACACTAAAGTCAGTCAAAACGTCAAAACCAAAATACATACGATGCATATGATGATCCAAATCACAAACCCCATAAATGAAAACAAGAACCCAAAATAAAAAAAAATGAAATTCATGTGGACCTGAAGATGTCAACACCGCACTCTATGCGGACCTTGGTGAGGTGAGGCTATCGGGAAGGAGACACTCCTTGAACCCACCGATATGTAGCATCCACGGGTAATGCTTCAAAGGTCTGCCAACCTCCACTCTAGGTCTCTATCTGAAAAAGTAACGGAACAAGCAATGATAGAAAGGAAGTGAAAAAAATAGTAAGAAAAATACCGAGCGATCTAGTGTCATTACTTTCCTTTGTTTTCGACATCAGTTCATTCAACCAGCCACTCCAGCATAACTTATCAAAATCTGCATAACTTATCCATCCATCATTCATCCTCATAATCAGACTTTAGATAGAGAATCGCTAGGGCCAGACATTCTTACCGAGTTACCATATCATCTTTATACTAAAATTACTTACATCTCATAGATGCACTCACATCATTTCAACCCGTGTTTAAATCATTTCAACACAAACCAATAGCAGGGCTGATAAAGATGGGATAGATTCTCTAGTTGATCAATCCCACGAGTTACTCATTTACTGAAACTCCCCAACCAGATTAAGCTAACAACATATTTCTTAGTGCCGTGGATTCATTAATTATGTCAATTAGAGATTGGCCAAGAATATAATTATTCTGAAAGATTTTTTATAAACCCGTTTTAATTATTTTTAATTTGTAACAGATAACATTTCTTACTACAAAAACTACTACAAAAGACCTTTCAAAAAAAACAAAACTACTACAAAAGAAAGTGATAATAAGAAAGAGAAACTTTTCCCTACCTAACATTCGGCCCAAACCATCCAACCTATTATATCGGGCCAGTGAGACTTGGCCCAAACTCACTTAAAATTTAAGCTAAACAATGCAAACCCATCGGCCCAGCCAACGAGCCAAATCTCTCCTTTCCCCAAACGCATTGTTTATTTTGCGCTGCTCCGTCTGCGCGACCCAGATGCTCCTCCACTCCTCCGCCTGCCGCGGCAGCCACCTCCTCCTCGCCTCCTGTAGCAGCATCAGCGGCCGGTTCCTCCACTTCCCTTACGCGTCCACCCACCTCGAAACCCTAGGTGCGCTCAGGACCCTTGCCGCCATGTCGTACCGCGGCGGGCGCGGGGGCGGCGGGCCCAATACCCACCGCGGGCGCGGACGGGGCGGCGGCGGAGGAAGGGGAGGCCGCGGCGGCGGCGGTGGCGGCGGGGGACGCGGGGAGCAGAGGTGGTGGGACCCTCAGTGGCGCGCGGAGCGGCTCCGGCAGATGCAAGGGGAGGTGAGGGCGCTCGGTCCCGTGACTCGGTCACTCGGCGTGGCAATTCGATTGGTTGTTTCGTGTAAATGTTTCCAGGCGGCGGCCGCGAGTTCATGGATCGTGATGCCGCAATGGTTTTGTGCTTTTAATTCATCCTCCGAACTCTAAATTTTGCATGAGTGTTACAGAGTCCGTAGCAGCTTTTCATGTTAGCTGTATAAGTTTCCTATTTTGGTTTGAGCCACAGCTTTACCGGAGTTCCGTGTATCTTTGCTTTTTTTTGTGTGTGTAGCTTTAGTGACAGACGTTAGAGTTCCGTGTATCTTTGCTATTTTTTTTTTGTGTAGCTTTAGTGACAGACGTTAATGTGCACTAGTCATGTAGTCATCCACAGTTCGTAGTAACATTTCCACAGGTTCGAACTCAGTTTACTGGTTGCCTTGTTTCACTGGTGGAACTGCCAGTTAGATCCGTCATAAAGCACAGTTCGGTTGCATCTCTTCTGATAAAACCTGTTTATCTCTAATTTATTGTTATGGACAGCAGTTGAGCAGGTTGTACTGCTTTGCTCTCTGCCCACTTGGTTTGGTAAACTTAAGGTGTTAGGCTGTGCAATTAGCCTGAGATGCATGGTTCGACAAAATTTGCTTCACTTATTGTACGCATCACATACGCTTTTGCTCATCTTGTAGTAGTCACTTACAAGATTTTGCATACTCACAATCTTCTTCAGGTGGAAAAGGTCGATGAGAATGAATGGTGGAACAGGATCGGACAACTAAGAGAAGGGACCCAACAGGAGCTAGTAGTCAAGCGAAATTTTGGACGGGATGGACAGAACATACTTGCAGACATGGCTCGGAGACAAGGGCTTTACTTGTAATTATCACATTCCTTGTCTCCACTTCACATCTTTACGACCATTCTCAACTAGCATGAATAGATGCAATGGTGTTCGAGAAAAAAAATAGTAGATGCAATGCCTGGCTATGATCTCTGTTCTTAAACTTTGGTAGTTCTATCTATTTTGTGCACCTTCTGTTTAGCCTGTGAATTACAATTCAAAGCTGACAAATTCTACTTTACCTGGCTTGCCTTTTAACCTGGGGAAGATAGTAATGCATACAACAAAGGGAAGACACTGGTTTTCAGTAAGGTGCCATTACCTGATTATCGAGCAGATCTTGATGAGAGGCATGGATCAAGTCAAAAGGAGGTGCTATGTGATATCTGATTGATACTGTATAATAACATAATTATAAGTGTCATTTTCTTGATTGTTGTTTCTATTTTTTACTGGGGCAGATTAAGATGTCTAATCAGACAGAGAGGCGAGTGGAAGACCTTTTGTCCAGGTCAAAGTTGAGTACCAATGATTCTGCAAGCTCATCTAATGTATCGATGAGGCAATCTTTGCCTAGTACATCCTCATCAGTTGTTGAACGACCAGCAGATATTGATAAAGAAAAGCTCAGCTCTCAGCTTAGGGATTTGCAGAATTCAAGGAAGGTATTGTCAATGAATGCAACTCCCTCCACTCCCCTCCCCCCTCCTTTAACAATTTATGAGCATTCCTTCAGGGATCCTACCATCTATGTTTTTCTTCCAGATGACGCCAAGTGCTAGATCAATGCAGTCTTTCAGGGAGAAATTACCTGCATTCAATATGAGAGAAGGATTTCTGAAAGCAGTAGCAGCTAATCAGGCAAGATGCTTCCAAAGTTTATTCTACTTTCTTGTGTACCCACTGCATGTTCTGTCTGGAAAGTGCATGGTTTATAGCCTTAGTAGCAAATATCTTCCACGGTATGCTCTGTTATTTTCCTTTGCTATTACTTGCTTTTCCTTTGTGCAGAAAGCTATCTTGGGAATGAATGGACATAATTAACATGAGTTCTCAGCATTTATTAATGCAAAGCATTGATCAGTGGTGACATATTCATACTATCAAATGATTACATGGTTAATATTATGCTGTTTGTGATTGTTCATTTGTGCTAGATGTCAAATTGAACACATGTTCAAGAATGTGTATACTGTGGAGTTTTATTTCTTTTCTAGACAGAATTGCTCTTACTTTTGTAGCCATTCCATTTCCTTGCCCCCGCCCGCCTGCCCGCCTCTTAACTTGTTGGGTTTTCATGTATCAGGTTCTGGTCATATCTGGTGAGACAGGTTGTGGTAAAACAACCCAGCTTCCACAGTTCATTCTAGAAGAAGAAATAGATAACCTCCGTGGTGCTGATTGCAGCATAATCTGTACTCAGCCCCGCCGTATATCTGCCATATCAGTAGCAGCAAGAGTAGCTTCTGAGAGAGGTGAAGAGCTCGGTGAGACTGTTGGGTACCAGATTCGCCTAGAATCAAAACGGTCTGCACAAACACGACTGCTGTTCTGCACTACTGGAGTTTTGCTTAGAAGACTGGTATGATTCATTTATAGAATTGACGAATTCATGTCCTAGGATAGCCAGGCCAGTTAATCATTGCTTGGTTTCTTTTATCTTCTTTCTGAATTTAAATTGAAGTGCATTTTTCCTTAATTTATTGGTGATTGCTACCTTTAGTTGTACATTGGAATTGGTACTTTAGTTCTACATAGCTTACTTGGAAGCAGCTCAATAATTTATAGTATAAAATTAATCTCAAAACTAAGTTCCTTTAGTGAACATGCTCCTTGACACCGGTGAAAGTATTCTATACTGTCGTTTCAATGCATTTAACTGATTTTGTGATTTGCACACATGGGCTTTTAGTTACCTGACTTATGGCATCTATACTTACGGATACCATCGCTGAATCTAATGTGTACTAGCATAGTTTTCCTAACTCGCTTCAGGCCACCTTAAGACTTGAACTGGCAATTCAATTCACCAGCTAGTTTATATTTTCTCGTATGCTGTCATTTTCATTTCCTTAGCCTTGATTTAATAGTTAATGATATACTGTGTAGGTTCAAGAGCCAGACTTAGTTGGCGTAAGTCATTTACTAGTTGATGAAATTCATGAACGTGGCATGAACGAAGATTTTCTCATCATAATACTGCGTGACCTTCTACCAAGACGTCCAGACCTTCGCCTTGTATTGATGAGTGCAACTATAAATGCAGAACTTTTTTCCAAGTACTTCGGAGATGCTCCAATAATGCACATCCCGGTACTGAAATCTTTCTTGAACAACATCAATAGAAGACATGATGGATTTAATATTTCTGTATGTTATATTTAAGATGAGGTGTTTTGGACAGGGTTTCACCTTTCCTGTTACTGAGTTTTTTCTGGAAGATGTCTTAGAAAAGACTCGTTACAAAATCAAGTCCGAACGTGATAGTTCTGCAGGTAGTTCGAGAAAAAAGAGGTTTTCATCAGTTAAGAGTGATCCATTATCTGATCTTTTTGAGGTAAATTTCATTTTTTTTCTTGTCACATCAACCCTTTCTCCCCTTAATTTAATACTGATGCGTATGGATTAGTCCAGTTGTGTACTTGTGATATGTGCATTGTGTCACACTGATTTAGCATTTCTCTCTCTAATACAGTTAAATAAAAACCGAAACTTTGAGAAATAAATCTTTCCAGAAACCAGGAGTGTTTGGTTTTCCTTTAACACTAGGAGCATTATAGTTTGGTCACCTGATGTGTTTTTTCAGGACATCGACATTGATAAGGAATATGGAAATTACAGCATTACAACAAGGCAGTCCCTTGAAGTTTGGTCTGCTGCTGAACTAGATTTGAGCCTGGTATGTACTTCGTAATTTTTTCCTATAATTTAAGTGCATACATTTGATTCAACAATTAATCCCCCTGTCCGGATTTACTAGGCACAGATTTTTTGTTTAGCTGTTCAGATATAGAGGGCACACACTCTTCCCAATGCAGAAATGTACAGGAATACCCCTAGCTTGGTCCAGCATGCGCAATGGCATTAACTTATTGTTATTCCCAAGCAGTCACTTCTATAAGCGCGTGAGCAGGCATGCAGCTCATGCGGCTGCATTAACTACCAGAGAAAACCTGGCATCAACAGGCTAGCAATGAATGCACAATTAGCACCAATAAGGGAAATATTGTCCATTGAGCAACATCCTTGGTCTTTAAGCCGAAAAAATGGCGCCCTGTAAATCCAAATGGAGGGAGCAGCTTGAAGTTTTATGTTTTTGGTATAATTGTGGATGTTAAACTAGTTTCATGAATATATCATTACATTTAAGTGGATATATATATATATATATGCTAGATGTTCAAAAGAAGGAAGAACGTGGGGCCCTACACATGTGCTAATGCTTAAAGAGGCTCTGTTTGTTGCTCAGAGTGTCATTTCTTGCATGTTCTTTGTCACACTTGTCTACTTCATGGCTGTACTTCAACTTTGCACACCAACATCATTTTAACCTAATTCACTGCCAACCATATCAAAGTAAAAACGTTGCATGCTCCTTTCAGTAACACATTATAACCTATCTGTGCAGCTAATGCCTTCTTGTTGACATTTTAGGTAGAAAGTACAATTGAGTATATTTGTCGTTATGAAGCAGAAGGTGCAATTCTTGTCTTCCTTACTGGCTGGGATGAAATTTCGAAACTTCTGGACAAAATTAAAGGAAATACTTTCCTTGGAAGTTCAAAAAGATTCCTTGTTCTTCCTTTGCATGGTTCAATGCCAACTGTCAATCAGCGTGAAATTTTTGACAGACCGCCAGTTAATATGAGGTGAATCACTTAGCTACTTATAAAGAAAATAGAATATTCAGTGTGTTATGGACATGATTGTGATGCACATGTTCCAAACAAAGTTTTTCCTTTGCATAACTTCTCCTGGGCATCTTTTAACCACCATGCTTTGCTTAGGAAGTCGTAGAAATATGCTGTTTTTTTTACCCTTATAGCCTTAAGGTTTCATTGGTATCTCAACATCTCTATGATAGTGAAGTTTAATTTTCGTACTTAAATAGCGCAGTTAAAATTACCATCAGGAAGTGAACTGACGAAGGTGCAAAATATGGCCTTTTTTAGCAAAGCATGAGCATTATTACCAATTTAATTGACTTCTTCCATTTCCCTTCCAGTACCCTTTTATGTGGACTAGTTCAATTTATTATGGTATTTTGAAACACATATGATCATAAATTTATTTATTTCCTTTCTCATTACTTTTGCTTTATGTTAAATTACCATTCTTTTTTATTTGAATGGTTTTTCTTGATGTTAATTGTTTCATGTTATGCCCTCATGCACAACTGTTGCTGGACAATTTGTTTAAGCTACATCTTGTAATGCCAATGATGTTCTATTTGAGCTACTTTACATTCCTTATTGTTTATTGATGACTATGTATGTAATTTCAGAAAAATTGTTCTGGCAACCAATATTGCCGAGAGTAGTATCACCATAGATGATGTTGTCTATGTAATTGATTGTGGTAAGGCAAAGGAAACAAGCTATGATGCCTTGAACAAGCTTGCATGCCTTCTACCATCATGGATATCAAAAGCTTCTGCTCATCAGGTATGTTGCTGCTGGCAATGTAACTAGGCATTGTGGCAAATTTGAAAAATCATTAACATTACCCTTGTTTGTTATGTTGCACAGAGGCGAGGCCGTGCAGGCCGCGTTCAGCCGGGGTTTTGCTATAGGCTTTATCCAAAAGTCATTCATGACGCAATGCCACAGTTTCAATTGCCTGAAATTCTTAGGACTCCTTTGCAAGAACTATGCCTTACTATCAAAAGCTTACAGCTTGGAACAGTATCCTCCTTTTTGGCAAAATCACTGCAACCTCCGGATCCTCTTTCTGTCAAGAATGCAATTGAGCTTCTTAAAACCATTGGCGCACTCGATGATACGGAGGAACTCACTTCTCTAGGTATGAAGTTGCTGCTGCTAGCCTGCATATAAGTGTTGTAGCTTATTTGATTTTATTCCAGGTTCCATCTCATGTGCACTTTGCTCATCCGTGTTTTGTTCTGTACAGGACGACATCTCTGTACACTTCCACTGGATCCAAACATTGGAAAAATGCTGCTTATGGGATCTGTATTCCAGTGCCTGGACCCGGTATTAACAATTGCTGCTGCTCTTGCATACCGTAATCCATTTGTGCTCCCAATTGATAGAAAAGAAGAAGCTGATGCTGTTAAAAGATCATTTGCTGGTGACTCCTGCAGGTAATTATTGTAACAGTTTTGTTACTTTGACATTTACTTAGGATTAAGGAAGCATTTTTGGATACTTGACTAACAAGATGGTATTTCTAATTTCTTCAACCATAGATAATAGAATCATGTCTGACTATTTTCGAAAAAAGAAAAAGGAAAGAAAAAAAAACATGTATGTATGTGATTTGTTTGTTTTGTGCCTGTTTAAATGTAGCAACTTTTTTAGTACTGGAATGTATGTCATCTTGTATGAGCACTTCAGTACTGTAGATACTATTTCACTATTAGTGCCTGTAGTACAGTTGCTTCTTAGATAGGTGCTAGAGTAAAGTTTATCTGACATTCTTAGATAGGTGCTAGAGTAAAGTTTATCTGACATCAATGCCATTCAATGCCAAAAGTTGTGTGAGGCTTCCAGGGGATGATAATTTCTTGTAACTTCTTTTGCCAGTGATCACATTGCTCTTCTTAAGGCATTTGTAGCATGGAAGGAAGCAAAACGTAGTGGCAGAGAACGTTCTTTCTGTTGGGAAAATTTTTTGTCCCCCATGACCCTGAAGATGATGGACGACATGCGAAATCAATTCTTTGATCTACTATCTGATATTGGGTTTGTTAGCAAGACAAGAGGAGTGAAGGTTAGTTATGAGCACTCCTTCATTTCACAAATATCGTTTATGCAACAACATAGCTCTATTTAATTTCAAGCGTGTAGTTCATCGTTTTGATCTTACTATATAACTACATTAGAGTGTTTTGCTATTGATCTCTACTATATTTCAAACGTGCAATTCATGAACACCAGTACCTTATCGGCAAAATAAGGCTGTTTTATTTTTCTATTCAAACCTACTCCTTCCATCCCAAATTATAGACTGTTTTGGCTTTTCCAGGTACATATGTTTTGCTATGCACCTAGATATACACTATGTTAGATACATCGTAAAAACTATATATCTAGAAAAACCAAAATGACCTATAATTTGGAACGGATGGGAGTATTTTATACTAACATGTAGCATGCACACTAGCTGCCATTAGCATATCCATGCCTGTTTTTTGGGCAAGGTGCTGGCTGTTTTTCAGGGTGTGATGCACATTTAACCTGGTTTTTGAAATATGCATTACATTGATTTAAATCACCTCACTAATTTTGATATATTTTCACAAAATTTCGATATTTTAAATCATAATTCAAAATAGATTCCAAAAGGGTTCATTACTGATATTTCTTACTGGTATTTCGGTTGAGGGCAAGACCTTTTCTGTGATTTCAATCCCTTGTGCAACTAGGGATATTACGTTCCTGCAGCTCCCAATAACGCAGTACTTCCATCCCTCTTCAAATAATATGATTATTGAATACACAGCTGCAATAATTTTTCTACCTGTGTTCTGTGCATTATCCTCTACACCTATGTGAGCAAAACTAAATTGGTGCCTAATAACCAGACCTGTCAAGTATTTGTAGTTTGAATTATGGGATGCATGATTATGTACATTTTTTTTAAAGAATTCCATTATTGGCTTCTTACTTCCATGCTATGGTTCAGGCATATAACCAGTATGGCAGCGATCTCGAGATGGTTTGTGCTGTCTTGTGTGCTGGGCTTTACCCGAATGTCGTACAATGTAAAAGGAGAGGAAAGAGGACGGCTTTCTACACCAAAGATGTGGGAAAAGTGGACATTCATCCTTCATCAGTGAATGCATTTGTGAACCAATTCCCATTGCCTTATTTGGTTTACAGTGAGAAGGTTAAAACGGCTAGCATTTATGTGAGGGACTCCACAAATATATCAGACTATGCCCTTTTACTTTTTGGTGGTTCCCTTAGTCCAAGCAAAACTGGAGAAGGCATCGAGATGCTCGGGGGTTATCTTCATTTCTCAGCCCCAAAGCGTACAATAGAGTTGATTCAGGTACGACCAATTTCAATATAATATAAATAGTTCTCATTACTCTTGCTCCAAAAAAATTAATGGATAAAAAAGTTTGTTGAGGATAAGGTTATTACAATACATTCTTTGTTCTAATTTGGGATTCATTTGCATTAAACAGAGATTAAGAGGTGAATTGGATGAACTCCTCCAGAGGAAGATTGAGGAACCTGGACTTGACATCTTTTCAGAAGGAAAGGGTGTTGTGGCGGCAGCTGTAGAACTTTTGCACAGTCAAAATGTGTACCACTAGATGCTACATATACACGGTCCATAGGGCAATTTTTGCACTAGACGGAAGCGATACTAGGCGATGCTTTCTGTAATATTTATGGAAGTTCTGTTTCCCATAGATGTTCGTGGCTCCTACAGTGTGGGTTCAATACCTCCCAATTCATGGAGGCATGAAATTTTGAGATCTTGTCAGTGTCGCACAGGAGATGTATCAGTGCGGTATTCATTTGATGTTTGGAGTGGGTCTTTGAACACTTCTTATGTAGCATTGTAGTTTGAAAGGGTTTCAAAATCCATGTGGCAACCTGCCTAGAAAATCAACTACAAATTCATTAATTCTTGCTGTTTGTAGAAGGGGTTACTACAAACTATTGTTACTATTCAATCAGCTACTTGCTCCATTCAGAAATGTAAGATGTAATCTGAAGGAAAAGTTAAGCTTTACAAACTTTGACCAACAACTAGTAAAATCATATGAGCATAAAACTTGCACCAATATATTTGTATTCAAAGTGGTTTTGAGATGTGCAAGTTTTAAATATGATATTTCAAAAAAAAATTAATTCTATATACGAAGGTTTTTATTGTGTGATTTTATGAGCTGGAGGTATAGAAAGTTTTTGGTATTCCGTGTACTCCCTCCGTTTCAAATTGTAAATTGTTTTAACAAATCTAGATATATAATTTTTACTATGCACCTAGTTTATATGTCTAATATGTAACATAAATTATATATCTTATTTTTGTCAAAATAATTTACAATTTGGAACGGAGGGGATACAAAATATTGAGAATTAAAAAAATATTTTGATCTTATTGGCAAAGGAGTGTCTACGGAGCAGTACCGCAGAGGATAAGCCCCGAGCCCCCATCCACTCAGAGAACCTCCCGCTCGTCTGCTTCCAGTCCAGCAAGGCAGATACTAGCCATGGCGCCTCTGGCCCTCCGCCCCACCATCTCGGCCACCGCCGCCTCCACGACGCTTGCGACCGTTGGCTCCCGCAGCAGCCACGCTGCCAAACTCCGCCGGCGCCCCACCATCACCTGCAAGGCGGAGCCGAGCGGCGGCAACAGTACCCTGGAGCTGGCCGCGGGGGGCGCCGGGCTGGCGTCGAGCGCGACCGTGGCGTGGTCCCTGTACACGCTGAACACGACGGGCTGCGGCCTGCCCCCGGGCCCCGGCGGCGCCCTGGGCGCGGCGGAGGGGGTCAGCTACCTCGTCGTGGCGGCCCTGGTCGGGTGGTCGGTCACCACCAAGGCGCGCACCGGGTCGGGCCTCCCGGCCGGCCCCTACGGCCTCCTCGGCGCCGCCGAGGGCGTTGCCTACCTCACCGTCGCCGCCATTGCCGTCGTCTTCGGCCTGCAGTTCTTCCAGCAGGGGTCGATCCCGGGCCCGTTGCCATCGGAGCAGTGCTTTGGCTGACCCTGTAGCTCATCCCCTTCACCCTTTGCCGGTTGCAAAACTCTGGTTGGGTGTGTTGCTGAGAGTGAGTGTACTATGCGATCTGTTTAACTGCAGTATATAATGCGCGTCCGTTGGTGATTGTAGAAAAATGCAGCTAAAAAATGCTCCATTGTGAAACCCAAAATAGTACGGCCAGGCCATTGAGGGACACGTTAAAGATTACAAACGTTGGACTGTGCCAACACACTTGCTTGAGAACCATCAGGTGCACGTCGTCGTTCAGAAGTTCAGGTCCTGGCCCTGCAGCGACGGTATGCAGCTATCTTCTTAGCAATCTTCTCCTGCATGCTGTCAACATACTGATAGAACGCATATCTCCACATTTTACTGCAAAATAAGATGCCCCAGGATAGCCAGAATCCAAACATAAATCCAGCAACCACAAAGCAATATAACCACAACGTTTCTCTACCAGAAAATTCCGTTGAATCTGTTGCTGGCTAGGTGTAGCGATTCAAGAGTATCTGTACATGTGCTCGAGATCGGAAGTGAACCACTCAAAGAATTCCTTGATAAATCCATGAACTATAAAGTTGGCAAATCCCAGAGACAATCCAGCAGGTCACCATATAAGGCATTATTTGACAGGTTAAGAAGATATAGATAGCTAGTCTTAGAGCATCTCCAAGAGTCTCTCTAAACCTCACTCTCTGAATCATTATTTAGAGAGTCATTTGCATAAAAATCATTTTCTATATCTTTCTGTTTTCCAACAGCTTTTCTATATCTTGTGTGCACTTTGGAAAGCTATTCTCTTTTCTATATTTGGCTAGCGAGAAATCCGAAATAGAGAGTGGCTATGTTTGAATAACCAAATAGAGAAGTTGTTGGAAGGTACTTTTTAGTTAAAATCTCTAAAACTAGCAATTAGGAAGAATTTTGAGAGTCTCTTGGAGTTGCTCTTACAAAGTACTACCGGCATGGTGCTAGTAATGTACATGGTTAAAAAAAACATGGTTAAACTTCGTTTAATCGAGATTAAACGCTAAACGGAGGCCTAACACCTACGTTTAATCTACGTTTAACCTTCCTAGACGCTAGTCAGTAGGCTAGCGTTTGCCTAGCGCCTAGCGTTTTTTTAACATCGGTAATGTTGTTAGAGGTTTGGTGAAGAATTGGACTGGTTAGCAACAAGAAGGCCATATGCATGACCAGTAAGGCTACAATTTGACAGGTCAAGTAAGGCAAGGTTAGAAAGGTTGCTCATTGCTAGAGGCATGGTTCCTGATAAACAATTGTAGCCTAAATCTAGTGAATAAATTTCAAGCGGTCCCCCAGTCCTGCAGGAACTGTGCCAGTAAGAAGATTGTGTCCCAGGTTGAGAGTTCCCGGACCCATTATATTTCCAAGTGTAGAAGGTATTAGGAATATTGGCGCGCTAATGCCGCGACTGCAGGTAATGTGCGTATATGATCGTATGATCTGTGGGAGTTTGTTGGTTGTCATGCATAAGGTGCCGGATATGGCAAAGATGATGCTGAGCGTGACCGTCGGAGCAACGTCAGGAGAGAAATTTGTGCAAGTAAGGTCGATGCGTTCAGATCTTGGTGTGTTACATGCAAGCAACTGACTAGATTGTACCCACACTTTATGAATTGCGAAAGGTGAGTTGGCCGCACAATAAAGAGCAGCAGAGTTTGAAACTGATAATCTCACCTGGAGTAAGCACCAACAGAAGGGCCAAAGCCTCTGGAACTCTGAAATTAAAAACCACATGTTCACACTATAAAGTTTTATCAAAATTGATTGAAATTTATTGGAGATGACTCAGTATATCTGGAAGCTACTCTCTGTAAAGCAGTGTGGCTAGACCTACACGTGGACCCACGTTAAGAATCGGACCTTAAAAATAAAATCTCGCATTGACACTATAAAATTTTATCGAAATTGATTGAAATTTATTGGAGATGACTCAGTATGACTAGTAGCTATTCTATGCAAAGCGGTGTGTGTAGACCTACACGTGGACCCCACATCAAGAGACGGAACCTGAAAATAAATCATCGCGTTCGTACTATAAAATTTTATCGAAATCGATTGAATTTGTGGCATCTATTCTATACAAAGCGGCATGTCTAGACCTACACGTGGACCCCACGTTAAGAGTCGGACCTTTGAAATAAAATTTCGCGATTGAAATTTGTTGGAGATGACTCAATATAACAGCACATATTCTGTGCAAAGCGATGTGGCTAGACATACACGTGGTTCCCACGTCAAGAGCGGAACCACTAAATTTATAGACATACAGTGAAATATGGGTTGGCGTGGATTTAGTTAGTAGGTTTAGCCATACCCATGGGTTTAAGCATCCAATGAGACTGGACAGATGAGTTATTTAGTTGAGCTTTTAAGTTGAGATGTGTTGTCTTTTGATTTTCATAAGTATTGGAGCGGGGTAGGTAAGAAGTGAATTTAGCCCCATCAACATACCTAGCTGCACAGCACCAACGTGGCGTTGGAACCACGTCCAAACGGACCACGTCCAGTAAAAAAAATAAAATAATGACTACACACCGACGACGTAAGTACCGACGACGTAAGGAGCAGTCCACAAAGCACCGAAATAATAACCGCACACGGACGATGCAAGAAGCGGTGCACGAAGCAAAATCGATTAAACAAAAACAGGAGATATAAACGCATGCACGCAGACGCGAGCGTTGGACGGCAGACGCCAAGAGTGACTTGTACCGCGGGCCCCACGTGGTAACGGTAGCCGAGGCCTCAGGAGGCCTCGGTTTGTTCCGGCGATGTAGTATTAGATATTTCACCGCTAATTTCATTGTCACATGGCTCGAGAACAGTGAGCTGACCAAACTCACTCAACTCTTGTGGAAGTGCCCCGTACAGTTGATTTTGAGTAAGATAGATTCTCAGAAGTTGTTTAGGAAGCGTACCGAGCCACTCCGTGATGTCCCCAAGAACATTGTTTTCTGCGAGATCAAGAGATGCGAGGGACGTGCAGTTCTGAAAGTTCAGATCATGAAGGCTTTCAAACCCATTGCCGTTTGCGGCAAAATTTTGCAGTGCTCCTCCTCCTGTGCAAATGGACTGTGCGAGCAACCGGGAGAACCTCTTCCTGGAAATTTCGACATCATTTAGGCTGCTCTTGTTCCCGAGCTGTGTGGCGATCTGACCTTCTCGAGCCTCCCGATTTCCGGCGGAATCGAGCCTGTCAGACTGTTGCCGCCGAGTCGGAGATCCTCCAATCTCGTCAGGTTGCCGATCTCCACCGGGATCGCACCGTCCAGCCCCAAAGACCCCAAGTCCAGCACCGCGAGCTGCTTGAGATTTCCGATGCTGCGTGGGATCGACCCCGTCAGATGCTTGTTGCTCACGATCCTCAACGAAGCCAAGTTCGTCGAGTTGCCGATCCCCTCCGGTATGGCGCCGTGCAGGTAGTAGTTTTGCTCCAAGTCCAGGACAAGGGTTTCCAGGTGAGGGAGCTGTCACGACCCAAACTTGATAATCATTATTAAAATTTAAATAATAGCATCATGAACATCATTAAACCGTAATGGAGCATCATGTGCATATGTTTTCATAAGTTTGTTAATTATTTTGCCTTGAGTGAATGGATGCTTGTGAAAAAAATTCAAGTTTTACTTTGCAACTGTGCCTTAAAGTATTTTATTTAAATACTAGATTTGAAAAGGTGAATTTTAAACATTTTTTATCAATTTTATAACAACTAGATTGAGGCACAAAATTCTTGGAAATTTCAAAAGCAGCCAAATTGTTCTTTTTTCTACAATCAAACCAGAAAGGATTTTTGAGTGCTTGTTTTTGCAGTGTGTTCTTGGAGAATCTATCTTGCTCCTGTTAAATTTTGGTTAGTTTTGGACCTGAGAAACTATTTCTTTTGAGCAAAACATTTGAACTTGGATTTTAAAACCTTCTCACTTACGCGTGGGCCCCACCCGTCACCGTCTTCTTCCACCTCCAGCTCCTCTCACCTCCACTGGTTCGGCGTCGCAGGTTCTGCTCGCCACGCCGCCGGCCTCCGTTGGCCTCCACAGCCCCGGCCACGCGAAAATCCATCCCTACCCTCGGCGCCCCGTCCTTTTAAACCCCGCGTCCGGCTCCTCCCTTCCCCATCCCAAACCCTAACAACTGCCTCCTCCATTGCGCCGCCGCCACCATTGCTCTCGGGCTGAGCTCGCCGTCGATGTCTCACTGCTGCAGCTCGCCCCCGCTCTCTTGAACCCCACGCGCGCGCCCTCCTCCGCTTGGTCGACCACCCCGGCCCCTTCATCCGTCGTGCTGCACGGTCCCATGGCGCCACCGCCGACGACCGAGCTCCGCACCTGCCGCTGCTCGCTGCCGTCCCACCTCCGGCCGTCCTTTCTTCAATCCAAGGCGCGAAACGGATGACCCTCGCCTTGGGGAAGCTCAATGGCCGTTTTCCCCTCGCCGGAACCTCGCCGCCAGCGAGGAATCGGCGGTCAAAGGTCGCCGGCCGGCCATGTTGACCCGGTGTGTCCCTGACCCATGGGGCCTGCTGGTCAGCCGCGGTGTCTAGGCCGGATCTGCGTAGATCTAAGGTTTTCCAGGGTGCTTTCTGCAAGAACGTGCTTTAAACATTGTTTTAATCACCTGCAAACTTGTAAAATTGGTAGGAAATTCTGTAGATCTACAAAATTCATGAATCTTGTTTTATTGTGTTCCTGTGACTTAGATCCACCTTGCAAAAATATTTCTGTGCATGTTACTGTTGTATATTTTTGGTTATGAATTATTTTGTAAAAGTGATTTAATTCTTTTGTTGATGCTCTGGTAATTCAAACATGCCAAATATAATTTTTCTAGATTCCTTGTGAAATATTCTTTCTAGTGATACAGCTTGTTTTAATGTATCTCTTTTGTTTAATAAGGATTTAGTGTGGTTTAGAATTACTGCCTGCAAGATTGGTTAATTCATAACTTCTGTTTGGTAGTTGATAAATTAGTAAATCCACTTCTGTTAGCTTTATCTTCATTCCTAGTTTTTGTGGTAATTTCTGGAAATTATTTGATGTTTTCTTCATGTTTTTTTTTTACTTAACTTGTTTAGAGCAGCTGAATCTTGTAATTTCCATAAGTATTTCTAGGAAAATGCTTTTTTTTTTAAATCCAATTGTCTTGAGTTTTTTGTGAGGTCCTCTGTTCACTCAATTTAATTAATTTTTTGTGCTAGCTGTTTGTTCTCCTAGTTTTATTTTCTTGCCCTAGGTTTATTTTGCGTAGATGAGATTAGATGCTTGATTGCGTGTTATGCTTGTATTTTTGTATCATCACATGTTGGTCATTCATTCTTCATGTAATATCATTTCATACATAAATCATGGCATCATACTACTGCATGCATATCACTCATGCATTTCAGTGACCGAGCCGTTGGAGAGCGTTTCCGCCGAGCCCGCCGAGTTCGTTGATCCCGAGCCCGGCGTTGAGTTCGTTATCGAGCCCGAGGAGAACCAAGGCAAGCAGCTAAGCATGATCTCTTGTACCCATTTAATTTGATTTAATTTAGTTATCTCATTTGGGTATTATTGGGTTATATATATTATGTTTATTTATTGCATTCTTGTCCTACTTTTATGCTTTACGCTTCCTTGTTTTTTGTCTATCCTTATCGTCGTCACATGTTAGTCAATTAATTACTCAACTTGACTAGATGCTTACCAATGCTTAGAGTACTTTGTCACTTGTTAGGGAAGGAAATAATGGTTTTGAGGACCCGATTATCCTTGATCGCACTTGTTCAGTTATGATTTTGTCGGAAGGATAGTTTTCGTGGTTCAAGCGGAATGGTAGGGCCTAGAGAAAGAAGTCACGTGGGCATTGTATGCTTGAGCTGATTAAGGACCGTTCGTGAATGTCCTCAGCTTTGAGCATTTTATCGTGCTACCACATATCCGAATTAATGGTAAGGATGAGTCCATTACCTTCTTTGACTTGGTCATTGATGCACGGTCCTAGACGCGTGGCGAAGGGGCTATGTAGAGAGGCTTAGGGATGTCCCCGGTGGACCTAAGTGACTCTCCGCGTAAGTTAGGCGTGATGTTCAATGATCGGGGCTTGTTGGGAATGGTTGATACGAGTAACCCCTCATCCAACTTGGCCGGTTGGGTGAGTCGCATGGTCCTTGTGTCGTGTGGGTAAAGTAGTACACCCTTGCAAGGTTATAATCAATTCGAATTGCCGCGCTCTTGGTTATGAGCAAGCTCATTGTCCCATGAATTCCCCTAGAACTCATGTACGTGGGTAAGGGTTTCATGTCACTATGTTACTTTACTTGCTCTACTTGTCTAATCAACTAAAACCATAAGATGGGTTGGGCAAGATAATTAATTTTGACTAGAGAGCTAGTGTTGACTTAGAATGCTCACGCTTATGGAATAATAACTTAACCCTAAAGCCTTTATCTTGTGAGCCTCATGCATACTCCTTGTTTATCTAAGCGCGTATGACTTGCGAGTACCTTTTGTACTCATGTTGCTTTTTTAAACTAAGTTACAGGTGAGCCGGAGGTTGTGTTCGGCCACTTCTATCTCGCCGATTCCGGCGCGGGAGAGGAGTAAGTCATTATGGTTGTGTGGTGTCCTTGAGCAAGACGCCGTTATCTTTTGCTACATTTGATCAAATTTCCGCTGCATAGTAGTTCCTTTTGGGAGAACATGACAAGACACTAAACTTTATTTTCATGTCTCTTTATTTGTCACTCTTGAACCCAGGCTTGTTAGGAGTTGTTAAACCCTTTTATTTTCATATTTGAACCCTCCTATATTGAACTTGTAATCTTTAAAGTTGAACTTTTGTAATGTTTAAAATTGCTCTTTATGGTTTATCGGTAACGGACGTGATTGTAAACGGTATGTGTATGCTTGATCTTGGGCGTGCTGTGGAACACATACCGGGACTACCGGATTTGATATTATTTTAGGCGGATGACGTGTCGGTTGTTCGTGTCTCTAAATGTGGGTTAACACGTGACACGCTCTTGGGCAAACATGTATTAGCTCTCATCTTAAAGATAATGGCCGGCGGTTCGTTTAAAATACTGTCAAATTGGACGGTTTTCACAGGAGCGCCGAGAAGTCGAGCCTGGCTAGCGTCCCGTTCAGAACCACGATGCTGAGGCTGAGCTCGGTGACGTCGCCGGCGGCGTTGCAGGCGAAGAATGCCCAGCTGCACGGGCTGCTGCTAGTGGCGGTGGAGTTGGCCGAGAGGTTCCACGAGCCGAGGGAGCCCTCGACGCCAGCCAAGTCGCCTTTGATTTTTTTTAAAGCACCCAGAGCGTTGCAGGCGAAGAATGCCCAACCGCACGGGCTGCTGCTGGTGGCTGTGGAGTTGGCCGAGAGGTTCCACGAGCCGAGAGAGTCATTGACGTCGGCCAAGTCGCCTTCGTTTTTTTTAAAGCACCCAGAGCACCGGGGAGTCATCTAAAATTTTTAGAGGTTCCACGAGCCGAGAGAGCTGGTGGCGGTGGAGTTGGCCGAGAGGTTCCACGAGCCGAGAGAGTTCTTGACGCCGGCCAAGTCGTCTTCGTTTTTTTTAAAGCACCCAGAGCACTGGGGAGTCATCTAAAATTTTTAGTGGTTCCAGGAGCCGAGAGAGTCCTTGACGCTTGACGCCGGCCAAGTCGCCTTCGTTTTTTTAAAGCCCCCAGAGCACTGGGGAGTCATCTAAAATTTTTGGGCGCACACACTGACCGGACTCAGCGCAGATGAGACTGCCAGAGCACTGGGGAGTCATCTCAATTTTGGGCGCACACACTGACCGGACTCAGTGCAGATGAGACTGCCTAAGGAGTCTCGGAACGCGTCATAGCACACACGTACACAGCTCAGTACCCAGGTGCGGGACGAGGGCTGCTGGTGGCGGTGGAGTTGGCCAAGAGGTTCCACGAGCCGAGGGAGCCCTCGACGCCGGCCAAGTCGCCTTCGATTTTTTTTAAAGCACCCAGAGCGTTGCAGGCGAACAATGCCCAACCGCACGGGCTGCTGCTGGTGGTGGTGGAGTTGGCCGAGAGGTTCCACAAGCCGAGAGAGTCCTTGACGTCGGCCAAGTCGCCTTTGTTTTTTTTAAAGCACCCAGAGCACTGGGGAGTCATCTAAAATTTTTAGAGGTCCACCAGCCGAGAGAGTCCTTGACGCCGGCCAAGTTTTTTAAAGCACCCAGAGCACTGGGGAGGTTCCACGAGCCGAGAGTCTTGACGCCGGCCAAGTCGCCTTCGTTTTTTTTAAAGCACCCAGAGCACTGGGGAGGTTCCACAAGCCGAGAGAGTCCTTGACGCCGGCCGGCCAAGTTTTTTAAAGCACCCAGAGCACTGGGGAGGTTCCAAGTTTTTTAAAGCACCCAGAGCACTAGGGAGGTTCCACGAGCTGAGAGTCTTGACGCCAGGTTCCACGAGCCGAGAGAGTCCTTGACGCCGGCCAAGTTTTTTAAAGCACCCAGAGCACTGGGGAGGTTCCACGAGCCAAGAGTCTTGACGCCGGCCAAGTCGCCTTCGTTTTTTTTTAAAGCACCCAGAGCACTGGGGAGGTTCCACGAGCCGAGAGAGCGGATAAGACGGCCAGAGCACTGGAGAGAGTCATCTATGTTGTGAATGACGACGATCAAACGAGGAAGAACGCAAGATCAAACCACAGCGAGACACAAGATTTAACGTGGAAAACCCTCCCAATGCGGAAGGTAAAAACCACGGGCGCCTGCCAGCAAACACTTCTCGTTAATTTCAAGAGTCGGGTTACAACGCCGTATGGCGGCTTAATCCAGGTGGAAACCCTAACACAGGGTATATGTACCGTACCGCGAGGGGCCAGCCCCCCGCACCCCCCCGAACCTCAAGGGCGCAACCCATGTGGGCCAACTTCTGCCTCCGCTTCGCTTCGTCAAAACTCGGCCAATAATGATGTGGACTGAATTTGGAACATATTCAACAAACTCCACCTTGCGATAAATTCATCTTGTAGCATAAATCAACACCTTTATCCTGAACATAGCAAAGAAACAAAAAAACTGCTGGCGCCAAATAGCCTCTTGGGCTAATCCATCAAGCCAACTAAGCTTGAGCAAAGCTCAAACTTAGCAACAAGAACTGGCTTTGTCATCATATCAGCAGGATTATCATGAGTACTAATATTGCATACATTTAGCTTACCTTCCTCGATCACATCACGAACAAAATGATACTTGATGTCAATATATTTTGTTCTCTCATGAAACATCTGATCTTTGGTAAGGTAAATGGCACTTTGACTGTCATAGTACAAATAAATGCAAGAATCAACTCCACACAGCTCAGCATACAAACCTTTCAGCCAAATCAGTTCCTTGCATGCTTCACAAACAGCCATGTACTCTGCTTCAGTAGTAGACAAAGCAACAACAGACTGCAAAGTAGCCCTCCAACTCACAGCACAACTGCCAATAGTGAACACATAACCAGTGAGAGATCTCCTCCTGTCCAAATCAGCAGCATAATCTGAATCCACATAACCCATAAATTTTGCTGACTAAGAAACAACAAACCAGATTTTCTGTCTCTAGTAATTTCCATACCGAGTATTTTCTTAGCAGCACCAAGATCCTTCATATCAAATTCACTACTCAACAATTTCTTCAATTTAGTGATTTCAACTTTGCTCTTGGCAGCAATCAGCATATCATCAACATACAACAGCAAATATATAGGTGATCCATTAACATGCTTAATGTAAACACAGCTATCAAATTTTGACCTCTTAAAACCGTGCGACAGCATGAATGAATCAAACCTTTTATTCCACTAACGAGGGGACTTCTTCAAACCATACAAGGACCTCTTCAATTTGCAAACAAATTTCTCCTTGCCAGGCACTATGAACCCTTCTGGCTGGTCCATATATATATCCTCCTCAAGCTCTCCATGCAAAAATGCAGTCTTCACATCTAACTGCTCAAGCTCAAGATCATGTGAAGCAACGATACTGAAGAAAATACGAACAGAACTAGGCTTTACCACTGGAGAGAAAACATCATTATAGTCAACATCCGGAATTTGACTATAGCCTTTTGTTACTAACCTTGCCTTAAACTTTGGAGGCTCGCTTGGAGATAAACCCTCCTTTCTCTTGAAGATCCATTTGCAACGAACGGTCTTTTTTTTCTCAGGCAAGGGCACAACCTCCCATGTGCAATTCTTCTCGAGAGACTGCATCTCCTCATGCATAGCCGAGATCCACTTCTCACGATCATCACAACCAATAGCTTCAGTATAAGTTGCTCTGGCTCATGAGTATTCTCCACCTGTTCAGCACAACTCAAAGCATAAGAAGTCAAATTACATTCTTCAATAAGACGAGCTAGAGGTCCACAACTCCTCTTTGATCTGCGATGAGCAATAGGCAATTCCTCCTCTGGCTGCAAAACAGGAGGTGAGTGCTGAACATCATCATGAGCATCATCATCAGCAACTTCATTATCATGATCATCAACTGGCTCCAACTGCGTGGCTACCTCATCATCCACATGCTCCACTTGCACGCTCATATGTCGCAGCTCTTTTTCAGAATTATCTAGAACATGATCTGAGGATAAACTGTCATTAAACAATGACATCACAGATTCATTGAAAACAACACTCCTGCTCATAAAAGTCTTTCCTGTTTCGGGATTCCACAATTTATATCCTTTTAACTCCCGAACCATAACCAAGAAAAAGACATTTAATAGCTCTAGGCTCTAGTTTTCCATTATCAACATGAGCATAAGCAGTGCAGCCAAAAACCCTCAACTGTGAATAATCAGCAGGTGAACTAGACCATACCTCAATGGGAGTTTTCTTATTAAGAGGAATAGAAGGCGACCTGTTTATCAAGTAACATGCAGTATTAGCAGCTTCAGCCCAAAAACGTTTGCTCATCCTAGCATTGGACAGCATGCAACGAGCCTTTGATATGATGGTCCTGTTCATACGCTCTGTCACACCATTTTGCTGCGGAGTGTGAGGTATGGTGTGATGCCTAACAATGCCTTCTTGCCTGCAATAATCATTAAAAGCATCTGAACAGAACTCTCCACCATTATCAATACGAAGCAATTTTACTTTCCTTTCAGTTTGCCTTTCTATCATCACTTTCCAAATCTTAAAAGCATCAAAGGTGCATCTTTATTTTTCAGAAAATATGGCCAAACTTTTCTAGAGTAATCATCAATAATTGTAAGCATGTAACGAGCACCACCAAGAAAAGGCTTACGGGAGGGACCCCATAAATCAGCATGTACATAATCGAGAGTACCTTTGGTGGTATGAACTGAGGTGTTGAATTTTACCCTTTTATGCTTCCCAAAAATACAATGCTCACAGAACTTCATGTTACTCGAAGTGCAGCCATCAAGAAGATTTCTCTTCATCAATTCTGCCATGCCAAGTTTGCTCATATGTCCCAAACGCATATGCCAGAGGTTAGTCTTACTAAGTTCATCATTAGTAACAGCAGCAGCAGCGGAAACAGAACCATGTAATGTACTTCCTCTAAGAACATTTAACTTTGCAGAATTCATATCACCTTTCAAACAAATGAGAGAACCTTTTAATACCTTTAGAACTCCACCTGAACCGGAGTAATGGAACCGGCGACGGGCCTCCGCTTCGCTTCGTCAGAAGTCGGCCAATAATGATATGGACTGAATTTGGAACATATTCAACAATCTAAAATTCTAAAATTTTTGGACGCACACACTCTCAGCGCAGATGAGACTGACTCAGTGGTGCGGGACGGGGTTTCGAACCCCCGCCGGCAAGCTCCCGTCCTCGGGAGTTAGCACTGGGTTCGAGTTTAGGGTCAGGATTCTGGTGTGGTTGTTTGATTCACGTATGGAGGCCGGCCTGCGAGTAAACCGAGAGCTGGTACAGCGACCAATTCCAAAGGTGCATCCATGCTTGTTCGTTCGGTCAGTCAAGGGGCTAGCCGGCTAAGGCCATGATAAGAAGCTGATTCAGAGTGCATCGATTCTTTGATTGGTGCAGCGTGACAACTACTCCGTTCGTCAGGTCCAGTCAGTGCGACGTCTGAATGTATGATCATTGGTCAGGGACTTGGGGGCCACTTGCACATCGCAGTCCGACGCCGGCAGGCCATAACACTTTTTTTTTTTAGAAAGTTTGACAAAAGTTTAGGGGTCAAAGAATAACGACTGACATCCTCCAGCTTGAGGGGAGTGTTGTAAATGGGCTGTATGTATTAGAGTTAGTGGTCCAGGCCCAACAGGCCCATGTATTTATGATAAACATGTGCTCAGGGATGTGTGGGAGGAGTGAAATTTTTTTTCTTTCGATTGCAGAAATTTCTTCAGCCTGCTTCCACGCATTCTAATCTACTTTGTTCACTAATTTCATTCAAGAGATCCCGAGGAAAAGACTTGGGTTTCCAAACACCACTTCCCATTCCGACTTGCATGTGTTAAGCATGGCGCGAGGGTTCATCCTGAGCCAGGATCGACTCTCCATAAGATTCAGTAGACAATTGCCTCAAAAAAAAAGATTCAGTACACAATTAATGTGCATCCATAAACAAACTCTTGTTTATTTATTTTTTAAATTCTGTAATCATCAAATGTAGTCCAACGATCATGTGTTTATTTTTTTATTGCCGTACGTGTAAAGCTAGCAAAGGTGAAACCAGGCTTTAGCAGTTCATGTGTGCATCAGTTCAGTAGTGTCTGCTTACTTTCGTTGATTATTTGAAAAATAAAATGAACAGGCGCGCTCGACCTTTTCCAAACCCAAATTGATACATGGTGGCTCCATGTAGTAACAGAATCTTTCTCCCCGTCACCACCCGTCTCAAGATGTCTTGCGGGCCGGCCTTGACATCATGTGTTCAGATTTCTGCACATGTGAAAAAGGCATAAGTGTTTATGCTTAGGTGGTCCAGTCAGATGATAATCCTATCAACGTATAATGATCATTGTAATTATATCAAACGATCTGCCGACTCATTCAAGGATTGTATATTTATCTGCTACAATTTTTAATTCGTATCGGTAGCAAGGAAAGCGCCATGAGCTTGTCAGGAACAGAGCAGAAGGCGAAAAACAGGAAGAGGACACGAACCTGTTCAGTGAAAGGCAGATACTTCCCGTCAAATGTGACCACCACACGATCTTTGCCGTCAGCACCTTGAACCTTGTCAACTGAACAGTAGAAATCTATGGCCGACATGCTGCAATAAGAAGCAACGAAAATGCAGTAACACAAAGTTATGTACACAAAGATAAGATCTATAACAGTGTCAACATTTGACAGATCATTCAAGGTGTTCATGGGCAGAGGATTTCATGGATATATTAGCTAATGCACACATTAAGGTGTTTACTGGGGTTTCAACAGGCACAGGCACGAATGAAGCTGCACAAGGATTTGAAAACATTCCAAGTTCTAACAAATGTATACATGCAAAGTTGCAAACACAGAGACATCATACAGAACACACAAGAAACTTGAAGGTGATGCCAATGGAAGTGTTTTCAAAGGACTTTGTATCCTCTCTTAAGCATAAGAAATAGATTTACTAACTTTTATATCACACAATAGTTCGTGCCCAATTACCAGAACAAGAATTTATGCATGAATGAGTCATAGGTGATCTCTTACATTCCATCACCAAACTCCTCATTGATGATTTCCTTGATGCTCTCTCCAAAATGCATGACAGCTTCATTCAATCTGTATGCAATATGTAGTAATATTGTTAGTAAGAACACTATTCCAATATCTGATTAATTACTGATAAAATGGATGGAAGAAATAACAAGTCATGGACTAAAGAAGCTCTGAATATAAGCAACACCATACAACTTTAGCAAGCTGCTGTCAAGAATGCTGAAGACTGTCAAGTTCAACATGCAAACTTGCAGAATTTGGATATTCTTAACCAAGGATTGGGGGTTGGGGCATTGGTCATTTAGTCAGTATGTGGATTGTACACTAATTCTAACTTTCTAACTTTTATACAGAGAAGGTTTCAAGCAGACTGCTAGTGGAAAAGTTTTAGCAAAGTGCATCTTTATCAACATAGTGCCATTTTTGCAACTTGCCTCCTGCCCTCTCGTGTCTTTAATCTTTATTCACCACTATAGCATCAATATGGATCATTATCTAAAATCAGTAGCATAAATATGGATAAACTTGTGCATCAGACCACACTAACATTCAGTCTTCTGAAGGCTCAATTTCAAAAGTCTGTTTAGGTCGAGGAAAACTGTAGCCACATCCTTGATACAACACAAGTTAGCTATTTGGCAGGGTAATTATGTCACTTGGGAATGCAAATTCTACATCTGCACGTGTGCAGGTTGCCCAGGCATTCCTCGTCTAGCAAGCATGCTAACATGGACATAAACCAGTATTACGGAGAAAAATTAAAAATAGGCAATTGGTAGCATCCTCGTATACAGGGTTAAGAGGGGCAGAGGGAAGAATGGATGGGGGGCACGGGGCACCTGTATATGGCGGGCTCGTGGACGATGTCGGGGTGGTAGGACCGGAACGGCGGCTGCATCATGAGGTCGACGAGCTCGTCGGTGAGCGCGGGCAGGGCCGCCCTGAGCTTGGGCGCCGTGTCGGGCTTGAGCTGCGCCTGGCGCCGCAGCAGCTGCGCGACGTAGACGTTGGTGAGCCCCGTCTCGGCCGCCACGTCCGAGAAGCTCTTCCCGGACTCCGCCTTCGCCGCCATCAGGCGCCGCACCACCGCCGCCCTCGCCCCGCTCTCCTCCATGCGCACCCCCGGCCCTTCCGATCCCTCCCGCACCCGGCCGCTCTGCTACCCGCCGCGCTGCTCACGAGGTGCTCGAGGAAGTGGGCGGGGCAGGTGGACTGGCAGCCAGGAAGGCGAGGCGAGGCGAGACGACAAGGGTGATGTGTGCAGCGCGGCGTGTAGCGGCCAGGTGGGTGGCTGTGGTTGGCTGCCGCGCGGCGGGGTGGGTAAGCCGCCGCCGCCGGCCGGAGGGAGCTCGCGAACCGAGACACGGCTCTGGAGGGGCGCCGGTGGGCCGTGTCGTCACATGGGCTGATCCACTGCTGATAGCGATTGTTGAGCCCACCCGCCCACGAAGGGAAAGCTCCGGGCCGAAAAGAAACTATCGTTGGGCGCGGCCTAAACTTCGCTCTCGGCCCAACGCGCGCGGCGAGCTAGGCCACTTGAGCCGCCTGATTGGTTACCAAAATATTAGCACGCCAAAATCAACCTACATTGTTTCGCTTGGGCAGAAAAAAACCTACGTTGGGAGCGGAACCAGCCCGTTGCCTTCAGCTAACACACATTCTACCCAAAACGAAGCACGCTGCTGGAGTGACGATGGGAGAGAATAGAGAATGGCCCGGCGAAGGACGAAACCGGCACAACCCCACCGCACCTTTCCCCTTCAATTCAGCCTATCCGCACTGGGTACACAACCCCCTCCGCTATATCGTCCTCCAGTATAGTATGGATTTAGAGTATTTCACGCTGCACCGGGGCACGCTACGGCGTCCGCTAAAGCAGCGGACGTGAGCGCGTACGCCATTCCTAGCGGAGGTAGAGGGCACCGCTATCCGGCCAGCGTGGCGCGGGCCCCACGCGCCCACGCCCTCCGCGCCGGTCGCCGGAGCCCCGCCGTGACCCCTGCTCATCCGCGCCACCCGCACGCACGGGGCGGGCTAGATAAGATGGCCGCGGAGGCCCCGATGGCGGCGCACGCACCGGATCCGCCAGCCGCCGGGGAGGAAGGCACCGTAGGTCGCCCCGATCCCCGCGGCTCGGCCATGGTGGCCGGCGGAGATCGAGAAGGAGGCGCAGGGGCGCCGCGGCTGCCGCCGGCCCGCGCGGCGGCGCGAGGGCCGAGCTGCGAGAGGTTGGGCTTGGCGAGCGCGGCGGCCGCGAGGTGGCGCGGCGGCCGCGAGGTGGCGCGGCAGCTCGGCAGGGCCTGATGTCAACGCGCGCGGACGGAGGGAGGGGCGGCGCGGCTCACCTGCAGAGGGAGCAGGGGAGGGGGGAGCGAGAGAGGACGACACGAGGATGAGGCACCGGCCGCCGGCCGCCGGGATCCGCCGAGAGCCCGCAGCTGTTCCCTGTGCGCCCCCTCGCCGCCGCTGGCGCAGAGGAGGTGCGGCGGAGGAGGCGCGGCAGAGGAGTTGCTGCTCCTCGACGGCGTCGCCGCCACCAGCTCGAGCCCGCGAGAGAGAGGTGGAGGAGCTCCGCCGGCCGCGGGGGCCGCGCCGTTGGAGAGGGAGGCCAGGCCGGTCGCCGGCGTAGGAGAAGCAGGGGAGGAGGAAAGAGAGAGGGCGTGGGCGTGGGGTGAGGGAGTGGTTGCGTAGGAGATAAGGTTGGCGTGGGGTCCACTCGTCAGCCACCAGAGAAGAGATGGGTAAAGTAGATTTAGGTAGAAAATGTTGATGACTAGGATATAGAGTACGAGATATAGAGGATGATAGCTGCCGAAGAAAAAGAAGAATCTCGCTGAGATATAGAGTATGTGTCGATGTCGTGTATTCGCGTCGGTTTTTTTTCCGAATGTGTTGAGCGAATTTTGAGAAAAGGATGGAGAGATTCCAAGCTGGTGCATGCATGGGTTCTAGCACAGAGCCTCATCTGTGGGCATGCTTTTTCGGACGCCGAACCTGCTTTCGGAAGAGTTCAGACGCCGGTGGACAAATGTAATCTACCATTTCTTCAAAAAAAATGTAGTCTACCATATGATATTTCGGTGCTGGGTGCTGACTGATATTTCGGTGACCAGAACTGCTTCCCTTTCCATGCGAAGATATTTCGGTGCTGGGTGCTGACTGATGTGGCACTGCACAAATGCAGAACTGCAGAAGGCAGGTGCATGACCCCACGCGCGCAATGCCATTGCCACTACTACTGGTTGATCACTCGGCAGTGGCCAGTGGGAAGAAGAAGAAAAAAAATCGATGAATGGCGGGGCTGCGTCCACTGCATGGTACATGCATGTGCTGGACACGCAGGTCGCCACGCACATGGATCGGCATGCCGGCAATGCTGGACCCTCTCCTCCCACTTCTCCATTGCCTGCATGACTGCATTTTTTTTTGTTATCATCAGAGCTCTGTTGGTTCACTACTTCTTGGTTCAAGTACAGCAGCGTGATTGAGCATCGATCAATCATATCTCCCGTGCATACATGTACTATCCCATATGGCCTAGCACGGCATCAGTGGATGCGTCAGAATTTAAAGACGAGCGTGTCGTAAGGTGAGCCTTACAAAAATATTCTATCTTGATCTTTAAGATCTTTAAGATTTTTTTCTCTATCCCTATTTCTTCAGCACCCGTCATACTCTATATCACATACTCTATATCAACTATCATATTTTTTATTCAACCATCTTCAACTACCATTTTAATTTAACCAACATAATTTTCTTTTTTCTCTTTTCTTCCTATTTTTATCCTCTCTTTACTTCCTCTTCTCTCCCTTTTTCTCTTTTTTTCTTTTTTTACTCCTTCCCCCCCTCCCCCCCCCCCCTTTTCTCTTTTTTCTTTTTATCTCCCCTTTTATCTGTTCACCGACGGCACCCACTCCCTCACTCTCTCTCTCTCCAGCGGTCGATGCACTGCCGACCCCTCCTCTCCCTGACGGCGCGTCCTCCTCCCTCCTCGCCCCTCCTCGTCCCTCCTCCTCCCTTGCGCTCCGGCCATGGCATGGCGGAGGCTCGGCGGCCGACATCCTGCGCCAAGGTTGTGCCCCAAGGGCCGTCGGCACCCCGTGCCGAGGCCTCGCCCTAGGAGGCCGGCATCGGCCTGCGCCGAGGTTGACGCACTACTACAAAAAAAATAATTTACAGTGACCTTTTTATAAACACCTCCGAGACGGGTAGGAATCTTAACCGCCTCGGTTAATAGTATCGATTAACCGAGACGGTCATTTCTTATTAACTGAGGTGGTTAAAAAAACCGTCTCACAAAATCGATTAACCGAGGCGGTCACCATTAAAATGACCGCCTCGGTTAATAGTCCTGCTTTCGGAGGTGGGCCCCTTATAAAGTTCCATCTCGGTTAATAGATCAAGCCCAAGATGAGGCCCATATGAGCCCATTTGCTGAGAAGGAGTATATATAGAACAAAATCCTAACTCTCCCTCCCCTCCCCCTCCCAGCCGCACCTCTCTCTGCCCTCCTGAGCTGCACGCACTCTCCTCTCTCTCTCCATACTTGGCCGCCGCCGCCGCTCCTTCCCGCTCCGTCCCCGCGCGGGGTCCGCCGCCCCGCCCTCCTCCCCTCCCGCTCCGGCCCCTGCGATTCGATTGGAGTCGTCGGAGAGGGAGCTGCGGCGTACGACGAGTTCGTAGCTGCCGCGTCGGCCGTGCTGGAGGCCCGCGCGCAGTCGGCCGGCGAGAAGATGGTGACCACACACACCGCGCTCGAGGCCTTCAAGCAGCGCTGGGAGCTCTTCCGCGTCGCCTGCTCCGGATCCAGGCCACGAGATCTGCCTCCTTCGGATCCAGGCCCGCGCCGCTGGCCGCTGCCCCCGGCATCAAGCCCATCCGCATCGTCCGCCTCGAGCAGATGAGCAAGGCCGTCCGCTGGCTCATCATCGAGCTTCAGCACGACGCAGGAGGTGCCTCCACCCCAGGGCCGCCGGAAGTGGTGGTGCTGCTACCCCCAACGCCGGCGTCGGCCCGAGCCTCGGTGGGCAGCACCCACAGGAGGGAGGCCAGGAGGTGCGGCGGCGGCGCGGCGGAGCCGTGGACCAGCAACCCCGAGCAGCGGGCGCGGCGGCAGCAGCTGCACCCGTCGATGGGCTTGGCGGGCCCGTAATAGGCTCAGCGGGCTCGTCGACGGGCTTTTTCTTTTTTTTGTTTGATTAATCGAGACGGGTAGCAAACCGACTCAGTTAATTATTTTTGCCCGACTCGATTAATCATTATTGTAGTAGTGCCGGCAGCGCCCCGTGGCGGCGCCAGCTACGGCGACTAGGGGAGGTCCGGCCGGCGGACTAGATCCGCGTGCAGGGGCGGCCACGAGCGCGCGGACGGCGGCCACGCCACCCTCCTCCGGCCACGCCAGGCACGGCCGCAGCGGCAGCTTCGGGCCTGAGGGGCCGGCGTCGCGTCGCTCGGCCACGCCGCGCGCCGGAGATCTCGCGGCGGCAGGTCCCCGGCGACGGGTCCCCGAGGACGGCTGCGGCGGCGGCGAGCAGCGTGCGTCCATGGCTGGCTCGGGGTGGCGGCCGTGCACCGGGAGAGGCGCATGGAGGCAGAGGACGGCGGGGAGCAGCTGCGGTGCCCGAGCGTCTCTCCAGCAGGTCGGAGGCCGGCTCCCGGCGGCGGCGGCCGCGGAGCTCCAGCGGCGGCGGACGGCACCTCATCACCTCATCTCCGCCGGCTCCTCCTTCCATTTCGAGCCGCGGCACGAAGGCGGGGGTGGATGGGATCAAGTGCGATAGCGTGCGGGCCGTACTACGCTGGGGGTAGCGGACAGGCAAAGGAACGCTAACATAGCATAGCGTTTAGAGGCCCTCCGTGCGGCAGTTTTTACGGTAAAATGAAACTGCAGTATGGTGCATTTAGAGGACCCAGTGCGCACAGCCTGAAACGTAACCCTGCTCGGAGACCAGATCAGAATCAGATCCGGGTGATCCCGATCGGGCGCCACGCCGATCCGCATAGTTTGCTGACCTCGGCCCGACAGCCCACGCCGATCAGAATCAGGTCTGGCTCTGGCATCTCTCGTCGCAATGGCGGTCATCCATGGCCAGGATGCCAGGACGTGGTGCCCTGCTGCCCGTCCACGCACGCCAAGCAGCACCAGGGCCTGTCAGAGCGCACAGTTTTAAAGGGCATACACCAGGATGCGTCGTCCCCCACTGTGATCCTCTGAACTCTGAAGAAACAAGCATTGGTGCCTACCTTGCATTGATCATTTGGCCTAGCAAGGTGAACTGAAAGAGCGCGCATGTTTTTCTTTTGGGCATGGCACCCCGGCTAAGCCAATGAAACAACCAAGTTTTTCTAGAACTGCGCATGAATCATAACATGGAAACCGCCCCTAATGCGGGCGGTTGGTTGGAAGGAAACCCGGAGCATTGAACTTGGCGAAATCAGAGAACGACGGTTCGTCCGGACTCTGCTGGGGTCGTCGTTATCCCTTGCGTCGTGGCAGCAGATGCTTGCTGACGACCGTTGATGTCTACTTGTAGCACCACGTAAGAGACCTAATGACCTATCCCTAGCCGCTATAGGTGCCTGTCATCGTACTGTAGAAACTAGGAGTAGAAAGGTTGTAATCCCTGAATGTGTTTTTCCTTTAGGCCATACTACCAGGGCTGAAGATTTTTCAGACATTCTCTACTGCCTCCATCACCGCATGAACTATCTGGCAGCTGCACATTATTGCACAATTGAATTCGTCGTAGAAAAATCGCCTACTGGTGGTTGAGAGATTCCTTGCCCGGCGTAGGAGGCTAGGAGCTACATGCTTCTGCGTAGCTTGGGATAGATCATAGTTGTTTGGCCATTGGTTTGTTTTGCTCCAGCAGACGACTTTGCTGCCTGCTCGTGGATCTTGGACCGTAGCTCTGATGATCGGAGATGACAAGCGGGAGCGGGCAGTTGGAAGCCATGCCCTCTTTAACTCGATGGATCGGCGAGCCAAATCGCACCATTTACTCACCCCCTGTCCTGTGCCTGGGTCTCCGCCACGGCACCATGCTGGGGCCTCGTCCTCGCTCTCTCCCATCCCTTTCGCCATTGCTGGCGCCGTGTACGAGAGCTCACTGAGTCACTGTTCTTTTTTTTTAAGGAGAGCTCATCAGTGGCTGGTGTTCCCTTGGCCAGCAGCTGGGCTCCCGTGCGTGGACCGTCCGTCGCCGTGTTGGCGTACGTGCTAGCTGAACAGTATAAGGGAGCCGGTGCCCCGCGCGCGCCCATTACTGTTGCGGAGGACGCAGGACGAGACTCCCTTTTTGAAAAGGAGGGGGGGATGCACATGCGAGTACAAGTCTAGTTATTAGGACCGGACCGAACCGCCGGTCGGATCGAAAAAATCACGAATCAGGAACTACAACGGTCCGGTTCGCTTAAAAGACCGTCTATGCAATAAAATTCAGATGAACCGGCCAGTTTTGTTGAACCGGTGAACCGGGTGGTTTCATACGAACCGGGGCGGTTTTGATTTGGACCAGAGTTACCCCTCTATACATTCTGTGCAACCTTATCCATTTAGGGGTATAAACGGAAGAGTTGAGATTGTCTCATATTTGGCGGAACATGGTGGGAAAAGATTTCACCATTTAGGGGTATAAACGGAAGAGTTGAGATTGTCTCATATTTGGCGGAACATGGTGGGAAAAGATTTCATCTTTTCACTTTTCCTTGCCATTGGCGGCGACGCATCTAGCTAGAGCTAGACTAGAGGCGAGCAGCTGGCAGCGCATGCATCCGGATGCGGGCAGCCGGCGACGCATCCGGAGGCAAGCAGGCCGGCCGCTGTACCTCGTCGGCGAATTTCTCGGTCGGTCACCCATCCCCAAATTGCTCTAAGCCAACCACGCTTAACTTTGGAGTTCTTTAAAATTGGGCTTCCGAAAAAAAAGTTGCAACTTGTTGGTATGAGTATCCTATTAATCCTATTAAGTCCTGGACCGGGGTGTCACATCCTCACCCCCTTAAGAGACCGACGTCCTCGTCAGTTAACTCCAAGCCCAGGGCTTAATAGGATTAATAGGATACTCATATAAACAAGTTGCAACTTCTTTTTCGGAAGCCCAATTTCAAAGAACTCCTAAGTTAAGCGTGCTTGGTTTGGAGCAATTTGGGGATGGGTGACCGACCGGGAAATTCTTCCTGGGTGCGCACGAGTGAGGACAAAGTGTGCAGAAAAGACTTGTGTCGGTCTATGAGGGCAGTCTATGTCTTAGGAAGCGGCCAGATGTAAGCGGGCTCGGCTCGGCCTCGGGGAGACGGGACGCTACAGAATGGTATCAGAGCCGACTCTCGAGGTTTCACGGGCGCGTACGAGCATAGTGCGCGGGCATGAGTACGGGCGCGTGGCGGGTCAGTGCACGGGCATGATGCGTCGTTGGCATTGGACGCACGGATGTGGCACATGGGCTGTTGGCACTAGACGGCTTGGGGTTGTCTCTTAAGGGGGTGAGGATGTGACACCCCGATCCAGGGTTTAATAGGATTAATAGGATACTCATATAAATAAGTTGTAATTTTTTTTCGGAATTCTAATTTCAAATAACTCCAAAGTTAAGCGTGCTTGATTTGGAGCAATTTAGGGATGGGTGACCGACCAGGAAATTCTTCCTGAATGCGCACGTACGTGGTAGTCGATCGACGGTATTTTCGGGTCAACTAATTAATTAAGATAGTATACTACTCCAGTACCAGCAAGGTGCAAGGACGAAACTTGGCATGCCGCTTGCAACGCCGGAACGAATTCAGCTAGCAGCGATTTCCTTTCGGCGCATAAAACGTGTCGTAGCTTGCTGATCATGCATACGATCTTTCGGCGCGCGTCACTTCGGGGGTGCGAAAAGAAAGACTGTACCAGCGATGCCCATTCCTGTTCGGCGAGTCGTTTGTTTTTGCGGTGGTGCATGTGCCCCTGAACAGTTCCTGCGATGGATACAATTTCCTGCTTACCGCAACTCGTTCAGGTCTTGCAGGCGGTCAGGTTCAGGCAATCCAAGTGTCCCCCTTGCTTAACCCAAGTCCTTGTCAGGGGGACCGGAACGCCTTGCGCATGAATATGCCGTTGATCCGGTAGATTGGTGTTTGGAAAATACAGGAAGCTGTAGAAGTAAAATACATGCATGCGCGACGGCGACGACGCCGGCCGGCGGCGGCTTGCGTGTGGCCGCAGCAACACGTACAGTACCCCAGACAGGTCGCCCTCAGTCAGTGCCACGGAGGCGCGGCTAGCTTCTGAGGCTACCTACTACTAGGCGGCCGCCGCCCAATCAAACCGGAGGAAAAGCTGCTGTCCGATTGCACGCAGCGACCGAACGCGCACTGTGCACGCCTTTGCTCTCGACCCCGGTGGTTGCTCCGATCCGATCGTCCTGTGGCAGCAGTACGCGTCCTCAGCCCTCACCTCACCGACCGGATCGATCGGTCGATGGGTAGGCAGGTAGCTAGCTAGGTATTAAACCCTACCCGACTAGCTACGGGCCTTTGCCGGCGAGGCGATCCGGCCGGGCTTGGCTCGATTGCGATTCGACGACGTGGACGGGGGTCGTCGCCGATGAACCGGCGGGTCTGGGCGACGGCGAGCCGTGCTCGGCCGGGCAGCTCCGCTGTAGTACTAGTGACTAGCTAGTGAGTAGTAGGCCGGCAGTGACGGGTGCCGTGTCGCGCCGATCGGCCTGCGTGTGTCGTTACCTCCAGAGCTCGTCGGCACTCGGCCGTACGTGCATTGCCACAATAACTACTACGCCACGTACAAGGCGCAGCATGCATAGCTAGGCCCGCCACGTACGGCCACATGTCCCGGGTCTCGCGGCAGGCTTGGTCCGGCTCCGGCAAGGAGGACGTACGCGTGTACGCTGCCTGCGCGCGCGTTGCCGGGCGCGGGTGGGATCGGGTGGCCTGGTGGTCCGGTAGTGCAGCGATACCTGCGCGCGGCTCTGCGTGCGCCTCTGAAGTCTGGAGCGCTGCGCGCGCAGGCCTGGGGCGACGCCCCGACCCCAACCTGTGTCGCGCGCGCTGGCCGAGCGGTGGCAGGGGCTCGGCCTGCCGCCTGCGGCTGCAGCCGGACAGCCGGTAGCAGAGAAGCCGGCCGGGCCAGCTCCGTCCGCGAACCGTGCATGCCTCGCGCGTGGCCACAGCCAGGGCCGGTGGCAACTGCTCGAGACATCTCACATCTCTGTACACTGTAGTCCGTAGCTCGCTTGAATTTGATTTCGACTCGAGATTTATCCTCTGTCTCCGTTGGGTGCTGCCTCGGAATTACAAGGTTATTAGATACTAAGATATACAGACGATCCTCGTATTGTATATTTGTGTGTGTGTATATATATATATATAAATAGCAGCATCATCTTAACCTATTTCTGCCTCAGCAGCGAGAGCCTTGCTGCGTGGGCCTGCTAGTGGGTTAGGTTAAAATGAGTTTTATGGGTTGATTTTAATTTGGAGTGTATTTGGATGGGTTACAATGGATAGTATTAGGTAATGAGCGGGGTAAAATGGGTTCTATGTAAATGCGGATTGGGGCGGGTAAGGTGGGTTGAAATGAATACTTTGTGCAAAATAGTATGACTAAATATAAATATGGGTGCTGCGTTGAGAGCCAGACCGTGGAAATAAAACATCATGTTCATACCATAAAATTTTATCAAAATTGACTGAAATTTGTTGAAGATGACTTAGTATGACTAGCAGCAACTCTGTGCAAAGTAGTGTGGCTAGACTATACGTGGGCCCCACATCAAGAGCCGAATCCTATAAAAAAAACCTCTTGTTTACGCTATAAAATTTTATCGAAATTGACTGAAACTCTTTGGAGATGACTCGGTATGACTGACAGCTATTGTCGCTCCCGGAAATGGGCGGCAGGTAAACTACTCGACAACGTGTGTGTCGTGCGTTGTGATCGGAGATAGCCTAGCACACAATGACTCGAGAGATTATACTGGTTCAGGCGAGAACGCCCTACGTCCAGTCGGGGGTCAGTCGGATGTATTCCTCGAGTCTAGGAGCTCGTGAGAGTTGGGGAGTACAGACTTTTCGAGTGGACTTCTGTTGTCTAACTTGAGTTCTGATATTCTCTATTATTTTTTCTAAATGGACCCCTCTTTTATAGCTCAAGGGGGGCCCATGTTACAGTGAATTCCTTGGGGGACAAGGTTTCGGGGAGAAATATCTTTTGACTCCGGCAGTCGGGCGGCCCAAACCGTCAATCGGCGATGTCCTTGGTGGATTGCGTGATCCCGAAATCCTGGGGGTCTCCTGGTCTTGAACCTGTGCGCCATGCTTGGTCAGTCAACAGGTACTGGGGTCCTGATGGGACGGCAACCGTTCCATCAGGGAAGGACTGTTTACATGCCAAGTCCCTTCCCAGTTGATGGTTTCTTGGTGGTCAAGCCGTGATGACGGCAAGCCTGATCATCATAAGGACCAAGTGGATGCCATAGTATTGGTCCTCTGCTGTGACAGAGGCACAGTGGGCCATTGTTCGAGCGTACGACCCCGTGAGAGCTGCGCCCACTTGGTACGGCTAGGTTTGACCCTTGCGGACCAAGTCTGGGCGCGCGTGACCAAGTGGGATTTTTCATCCCGGCAGTGGTCTGAGTCAGTCGGGAGTCCAAAAGGAGAGAAGGAGAGGCGGTGCCTGCGGACCTTCAGCTGGTCCGAGTGGAGGCACTCGGACTTGGTGTTGTAGGCTGTGGGGTTTGGTTAGGGGGGAATCCCTTTCGACGGGGCTCATGGACCGGGACAGCCCACAAGCGTTCTCTGGTCCGAAAGGCCGTGGGTGTGAGAGTCGTTCAGGCCTTGCTCTGACAAGACGAACCCATTGGCGACCCTGGTTCTAGGAATCCAACAGCTACTCTGTGCAAAACAGTGTGGCCAGATCACACGTGGGCCCCACATCAAGAGCCGCGACCCTAGAAATAAAACCTCACGTTCACAGTATAAAACTTTATTGAAATTGACTGAAATTTTTTGGAGATGACTCAGTATGACTGATAGTTACTCTTTGCAAAATAGTGTGGCTAGACCTATACGTGCCCCACGTCAAGAGGGGAGCCATTAAATTTCTATATATATAGTTCAATTTGTGTTCTATGCAAATTCTAAAATATGTAGTAGAATCCATAGGTTAGCCACTTATAATGGGGTGGGTTAGTTAGAGTTAAGAAAGTAACTATTTTTGGGTAGGGTAGAGTTGGGTTCATAAGTATATTATTTTTGGGTAGAGTTGGGTATAGTTGCCTAAATGGGCCGCACGACACGGCACGACACTAGCACGGCATCGGCACGCCACGATCTGGGCACGACATGCCTAACACTAAAGTTTAGTCGTGTCGTACCGTCTTGCCGGCCTAGGCACAACACAAATGGCGTGTCATAGTACCGTGCCGGCACGACGGCACGGTTAGCCTGGAGGCTCCGTGCCGCCCCGAGCCTGACGTCCGGTGGTGGCGCGTGAGCAGGGTGGCGACGACGGCGTAGATGCGCGGAGGGCGACGCGGCGTGCGAGCAGGGAAGTCAGCGGGTGCGGTGTCGACAGCGTGCGACACGAGGAGAGCGGCGACGGTGGCGCGCGAGAAGGGAAGCCAGCGGGGCGGCGGCGCGTGCGCAATGAGGGGAGGGGCGGCGGGGGTGGGGCGCGACTCGCAACACGTGGACGGCGGGGAGGGCCGGAGGGGAGGCTTTGCGGGAGTAGAGAGAGGGAGTGAGAGAAGGGTGGCGGGCTGGCAGCTGACGCGGTAGAGTCGGGAGGAGAGAAATTATAGTTTGAGAAAGGAGGTAGGAAGTATATATATGAGTGGTTGTGGGCCGGGCCCGTGCTAGCCCATTAGTCGTGTCGGACCCGTGCCAGCATTGCGTGCCGGAGTTTCAGCCCATGCACGATATTACGGCTGTGTCGTGCTGGTACTGGTATTATATCCACCGTGTTAGGCCGTGTTCGTGTAGTATTTTTTAGTGTCATCCCGTGCTGCCCCTCAGGACCCATTTGGCCATCTATAGGGTTGGGTATGGTGCGGGTTACCCATTAGCAGGGCTTGCGTAGGTAGTCTGGAGTTGGAGAGGCGCGGAGGCAGAGGTACGGTGGCGCAACGGAGACGACACTGTTGGTCGGTCCGGATGTGGCCCATGTGGTGGTGATCGGAAGGTCTCTGCGTGCTAGCTAGCCTGCCGCTAGGGCTATTGAAGGTGGCGGGTGACGTGGCTTTGATCGGGAGACGTGGACGCCAGGGCGAGATGTGGAGCTCCAGGCAGCTGCAGGCGAGTGCGACTTCACATGCAGAGAATATGGAGAGATCACGCCAGATGGCGAGTTGCCGATCGCTGTGTTTTGGGACGAATTGACCTCATTAAACTTTTACCCATTTGGGCTTGGTGTCTGAATCATCTATCGATCATTTTATGCGGATTCACATGGACATAGGCACCCAATGGGATTTGTATGCCGAGAATTATTACACTTCCAACGCCACTTCAAGTCTTCAACCGTATCCGTTCAAGCTCTCAAGATCCATTTTATCTTAAGAAATGCTGGTAACGAGACGCCCAAGACTAGCAAAATGTCAGACATCTCTGGCAATGGCATCCCCCCCCCCCCCCCCCCCCCCCTCCTCGCTCTCTCTCTCTCTCTCCCCCCTCCCCAGCTGATTTTGGGATGTTGAATCTTTTGGTACCATAGCAACTGAACTAAAATTTTGGAATGAGTAGTGTTTCATGATGTCGTAAATATCGAAATGTGTATAATGGAATGTTGCAATACTTGTTGTTAGATGTTTATGAGGTGGTTAGAGATGTTACAAAAGATCATTCTAGTTGTTGTTGCATGAACTTGCTTCTTTTAATGTTGGTAAAGTATTTAGAGGGTTGCGCCGAGCGTTTTTTAGATATCGTAAAGTTACTTCTCATAGAACCAAGGAGTTGAGCGTTTTTCATTAGACGCCCGGACGCTAGTAGTATCCTTTGATGTTCTTGTATAAGATTGAGTCAAATACATCTGACTTTATTGTTGACCCTAAAAAAATTAGCTGATGAAAACGGCGAGCAATTTACAGTTCTCTCCTCGTCAACTCAGAACGTCAAAACTCGTGACACGACTCCCTAGTACTTCGGTGGGAGTTGGAACGACAAGGACACGACTTTTATTGGCCTGGATGATGGGCGATCGAAAACCATGGCGCCACACCCCCCATTGAAGGTCTATTTGACGCATACCCGAAAGCTGTTCAACTACTAATACATGCCCGTCGCCGTCGGAGGCGGCGGCAAGGAGGAAAACCATGCCGCCGTCAGGGTCATGCTCTGCTTCCCGGTGCTGCGCTGCTGCCAGATCTGGACGCCGCCCATCAAGAACAGATTGCTCCAAGTGTCGTCCGGAGAGATCAGACGTGCGTCAAGGGGGAGCATCAAGCATCGATCGTCATTGATCATGCCGTGTGGCCAGCCGGCAACGATGAACGATCCAGGCAGCAGGGAGAACGGAGAGAACTGGTCGACAACGATGTTGGAAAAACCTGGCGGCGGCGTGCGTTTCGTCGTTCGTGCCCGGCGCCTCACCATTTATGCCCGGAACTGCCACCTGTTTTCTGATGCATGCGTGGCCGATGCTAGCTTGGATTGGAGCCAGCAAAATTGTTTATTGTTGAGCCTAGCTATTTTTTGCATGGATGATTCAATGCCAATCGGCAGAATGGATAGAATTTTTTTTGTTTATTTCATTTGTCTCTCAACCGGCTGGCTGAAAGTCTATTGGGCCCGTACTGCCACTGTCGTCCCCGGTAGCCTGACCGAGATAGATGGGGAGAACTGTGAGTGAATTCATGGTGGACCGACAGGCGCAGCGAAGGCCGAAGAGGCATGGGCTCTCTTTCCTTATTCTCATGGCATGGAGAGTTACTACTCCGTCTCTGAATCCCTGCTGTTGATCTCGCTCTCGCAGAGTCGTCAGAACATCTGCTGCCTAAAAAAAAAACATCTGCTGCGCAAAGAAATATTTTCCTTTTTTGCGATCAGAAAAGAAATACTAATAAGTAAACCGGGACAAACTAATAAACATAGTGCTAGTACCAACAGTATTGCATTGTTAGTGGGGCCGACTCGTTTCCACCTCGAAGCGGTTTCTTCTTACGGCTATGTGCTGCACATGCATACTCACCACTCAGGGCCTATCGGTCAGGAACCAATGATATCATTCCATTTTTCTGAATCTGAAAAAAACAAAACAAAAGAACCGCCAATGATACTGCCGCGTTGCCAAAAGTCTTCGGCGTCATTTTCTGGTGGTGTCCCGAAAGTGTTACACGTAGCAGCACACTCGATTGCCAACCTAATGAAGTGGAGTAACTGTCTGTGATATAATAAGACCGGATTATTCCTTCTTGGCGATAACAGATAATTGAGTTGGAGGAGCTGAAGGTTAAGAGCGTACAAGCAGTTATTACACATTCAAGAAACTGTGGGAGCAACGGCAACTCCCTCCCTCCCCTTCTCTTCCTCTCTCACACACACAGAGAGACGAATAGCTCTATAAATTGAGCTCAGTTGCCCAAAGGGCTGGCCAGCAGTTCACTTCTGGCTGCTGAGGAAAGGGGTGAGGGGGTGTAGCGCTCACGCGCTTGCATTGTCCGCAAGAGCGGCAGCTCGCAATGGCGACGAACCCCGGCATCTTCACCGAATGGCCATGGAAGAAGCTCGGCAACTTCAAGGTATACTCCTACTTTGGCTGGTATGCATGAACGGCAGTCGTGTCATCCCGGCTGGAAACTCTTGTTGTCTACCGGCCGGCCAGTGTGCCATGGATAGCAATCTTAGCTTTCTCTTTATTTCCACATCATATACATGGCTGTCTTCAACAGCTCTACCACTCATGCACTGTGTGCATCTAGGAACATTATATTCATGCATGGACGACTTGCTATCCACTACAGTCAAATCCTACAGTTCATGAATATATGCTACTACTGTGCAGTGCATCATGTTCATGCATGGAAGCTTATTATTACTTAATTTTGTATAGCTCGATCCAACACGTTTCCAGGCCATTTTTCACCGTCTTGTCTTTACTGAACAAATCAATGCAAAACCAACGCATGCAGTACCTGCTGCTGGCGCCGTGGGTGGCGCACGGCGGCTACCTTGCGGCGACCAAGGGGTGGCGCGCGGCGGACCCGGGGTACCTGGCCATCCTCCCGTCGCTGCTCCTCCGGGTGCTCCACAACCAGGCGTGGATCACGGCGTCCCGGCTCCAGAACGCGCGGAGCCGGCGGCAGATCGTGGACCGGGGCATCGAGTTCGAGCAGGTGGACCGGGAGCGCAACTGGGACGACCAGATCATCCTCAGCGGCATCCTGCTCTACCTGGGCGCCCTCTACATGCCCGGCGGCCAGCACCTGCCGCTCTGGCGCGCCGACGGCTTCCTCCTCATCGCGCTGCTCCACGCCGGCCCCGTCGAGTTCCTCTACTACTGGTTCCACCGCGCGCTGCACCACCACTTCCTCTACACGCGATACCACTCCCACCACCACTCCTCCATCGTCACCGAGCCAATCACATGTAAGCTGCTTTGTCCATCTCGCTCACTCTCATAGCTTAATTATTACTAGTTGCTCTCCCTCTCGTCCGGCAAGTTGCCGACAGTTATGCGGCCGGCCAAGTTTTGTTGCTGATGTGGACTGCTCTTTCTTGGCTACTGGGTTTAATTCATCTAAACCATTTTATTGAACTTGCGCTGTTATACCGATTTTTCAGATCATCGTCTTCTTAATGCATTGATACATAGCTCTTCTGCTTATTAAAAAAAAACTTTATAGCCTAGGAGCCCAACATAGCCTTGTCCTAGGCCCGGATCGGATCTCGTCACCAGCGTGCATGGGTGCATGGACTACAGGGCTGCCCAGTCCTTTTATCACTGTTGGTCATGCTGGATTTAGTGACTGCTTATTGGAACAGAGGCCTTTCCAAATATCAGTAAAAGATGCGGCCGCCTGCCTGTCTTTTCAAAGGACTTTTACTGACCGGTAACGGCACTGTCAATCGATGTCACGTGTTCTGTCCTCTTGACTCGTGAGATTTTTTTTTTTGAGTCCTTTGGTCGAGAGTGACCGCTTGGCCTGATGAGTGATGAAGAGGACAAGGACGAGCGAATCCGGGACCATGCGTAAGCCATGCTGCTCGGCTGCTGCATGCCAGCTTCCAACACCAAACTGAATCGACACATGATCGCGTGCGGCAGTACCAATCACCACGTAGGCGTACTTACCACCGATCCCTATCCCCATCCGGACAGATAGAATCCCACAGTAAAGTTCTACAATCCGTAAGTGGTTCAAGCCTTTTCTTTTCTTTTAATTCAAACCAACCTCCACTGTAGTTTACACGAAAAAAAAGAACCATGTAGCTTACACGAAAAAAAATTGACCGCAAGGTAACCAAAGCATTTCACCTGTTCTTTGAAGATGATTTCGTGAAACCGTCGTTCTCTATGTCATTGTCAAAACTCTTGAGTTCAACAAAAGATCTTAACGGGATTGTAAAATAGGAGAGCAAGGTTTCCTTTTTGAAAGGAGGAAGGTATTTTTCTAAAAAAAATGCAATACAAGAGATTTTTATTGGTATTTTTTCTAAAAAATGAAATACAAGAGATTTTTCTTACTGCTCCATGTAAAATCTAGAAATATACAGAGTACATACTGTTGACCTCGTAGGGCGTACCTTCAGTGTAGCGGCAGAGCTCTGTGTGCAGGCCAGTATCATGAAGCTAGGCGTCGGCGACAGTAAACATTCAATACTGCCTGAGAGGCAGGTACAGGAGCTTTGGTAGGAGATAGAACACGTGTCCTTAGTATTTGTAAAAGTGTAAGATTGGGTATAATGCATGGGATGTATATCATTGAGCCTCTAGGGCGAACATATAGGAGTACATGGTTTGGAGGGAAAGTAGCCTCTCCTAGAGATAAGGAAGGTTATCCCGGTATTACAATCAATCCTAAACTAACCATATCCGGAGTTGCCTAATATAGGCTAACACCCCCCCCCCCCCCGCAGTCGTAGCGGTAGCAACACGAACGGACAGACTGGAGAACAATGGAGATATTCCCCCGCAGTCGGAACGCTGGTGCAAATGCTTCGACTGAAGTAGCTCATGCAGATGATAGCCCCTTAGTGTCGAAGTAGCCGAGGTCGAGGTGGACGTGGTCGAAACCGTGGAGGAGGGCGCAGATCCGAAGCGTCAATAGAGGCATGCGAGTACACAAAAGCAGCAGGACGGTGAGCGGTGGATGGCGATGGTAGACAAGGCAGCTGAAAAGCGCTCGGGTGTCTTCCTTCAGCAACATCGGCGGCGGTGTCCACGCGAAAACGGCAGTAGGCGCGGACTCGAATCGAGTGCCAGCTTGACGAGGACCGGCAGCGGGTGGCGCCACCGTCTGAAAAGGTGGCGACACCGGCGAGGTGGTTTGATCACGAGCGTCGGCGTTGCAGCCTGTGAGGGCGCAACGACAACCTCGTCCTCAGGAGTGTCGACGGCGATGCGGCGACGAACGGCAGGGTGACGCAATCCGATCTCTGATCGGAAAAAAAACCTTCGGGTACGATCTCGGGTGCACCTAGCTGGATGCCCCCCACCTTTATCATCATCTCTTCCCATCGGGAAAGAACAGAGAGGGAGCGGAGGAGCAAGTCCCGCCAGCAGGCGAGCCTGGCAGGGCAGAGTGCGTCCCGGACAGTGCCTCCTCTTCAACAGCGTGGAGGCCAGCAACCCCAAGACCCGCACCCGCAGCCGCGTCCGCGCGCTCAAGGCAGCAGCAGAGGCGGCACCGGGGGAGGAAGGGGCCAGCCGACTTGACGATGCAGAGGAGAGGGCCGCCGAGGGAGGGCGGGAGTGGCGGAGCCCCTGGGCGCTGCGGCCCGGCCGCAACGTTGGTCGGCAGTGTGGTGGCCCGATGGCCCCGACGGCGCGGTGGCCTGGCGGCCCCACGGCTTCCTCCGCAGCCATGCACTCTCAAGGGCAACGGTGCGGCGGCGCTGGTAGAAGGGGGGCGCCTGGACGTTGCGCGGAAGGGGCGGCGGGTCCTGATGCGGAGCCGGAGGAGTGACGACGCGGAGGCAGGGCAGGCCCGGCGGCGGCCCCATGGCGACGTGGTACCCGACGAGGATGATGGGCGGTGCAGCCATGGATCCGATTGGTGACCAGTAGAGGTAGGTCCCTCTACTGCTGCTAGACCACGACGGTGCGGCAGATCAGAGGGATCCACACGCATCCTACGTGGGCGCTGCCCCCGACGGAGATCGATCTCCCCGGGGGCGGCGCAAGGGCAGCGGAAGCCGGAGGCCTAGGGTTTGAACCTACTCTCGTGATACCATGTAAGATTGGGTATAATGCGTGGGATGTATGTCATTGAGCCTCTAGGGCGAATATACAGGAGTACATGGCTTGGAGGGCAAGTAGCCTCTCCTAAAGATAAGGAAGGTTATCCCGGGATTACAATCAATCCTAAACTAACCATATCCGAAGTTGCCTAATATACTCTAACAATATACTCTAACAGTAACCGGAGTTGCCTAATATACTCTAACAGTAAGGAGGATCCTGAGAGCTTCTGATGAATATTACTTTTAGTTATTTTCAAAAAGAATATTACTTTTAGAAAAGATAGTACCAAAATACGAGTTCAAATATCAGAATTAAATTTCTTCTAATGGAATCATTTAATCTTGTACATGTAGCTTACGAGAGGAAAACCATGTAGGTAAATCAAAACTGGAAATTAGTGCAGTAGTTTGGTATACTATTACTATGGCACTCATGCGAAACAGAGAAGAGGAGCATAAACTAAGCATGCTTTAGCCATGAAAACCATGTGGCCAAGAAGTCATGATATGATAGATAGATTTTAGTTCTTTTTTCTTCCCTCTGTTTTTCGGGCAAGGACATACTTCCAATATGCATCTAATCACATAAATGCAAAAACAGAAAAAATAAGTCTGCAGCATACAAATAGGAGATTAGACAATCCACATGGCAAATACTACACATTGTAGGACTTACAGATCAAATGAGGTCTCAGGGTATCGCTTGCTTCTTTGCCTTCTCCAAACATGGCAAGATACACACTTCCCTGATCTTAGCAAGCAGAAAACGGCAAAAGTTAAACCAACTTTTTTTAACCTATAAATATTATCACACACTATTTCCTTACCTTGTAGGCAGATGCCTCTTTGTGCACATCAAATGGTCCTTTTTTGTTTCTTTGGAGCAACTAGAACATATAAAGATAACAATCTTGTTCTGTTTGTGCAGCCGTCATCCATCCATTTGCTGAGCTCGTGGCTTATGAAGTGCTGTTCGCGATCCCATTGATCGCATGCGCCTTGACTGGAACTGCTTCAATCATTGCATTTGAGATCTATGTGCTCTACATCGACTTCATGAACAACATGGGTCACTGCAACTTTGAACTGGTGCCAAGTTGGCTCTTCAAGTGGTTCCCTCCTCTCAAGTATCTAATGTACACACCCTCGTAAGTATCTCATATAGCTGTTGTTCTTCACCATTTTGTTGTTTTAAGTTAATGCCATGCTTCTATATGTTGTTCTGAGTGTATACATGAACTTTTACAACTTAGGTTCCATTCTCTTCACCACACACAGTTCAGGACAAACTACTCCCTGTTCATGCCATTCTATGATTACATATATAACACCATGGACAAGTCATCAGATACTCTGTATGAGAAATCACTGAAGGGCAAAGAGGAAACAGTAGATGTGGTTCATCTTACCCATCTTACCAGCCTGCACTCCATTTATCATATGAGACCCGGATTTGCTGAATACGCTTCTCAGCCTTACACTTCCAAGTGGTACATGCGGATGATGTTTCCTGTATCATGGCTTTCCATGGTTCTGACATGGACATATGGCTCTTCATTCGCTGTTGAGAGGAACGTCATGAAGAAACTCAAGATGCAGTCATGGGCCATTCCGAGATACAGTTTCCATGTAAGAATCATGTGCAATTCATAATATCTGCTCCTGGTGTCCAATGATTCTAACCAAATCATCTTGTTTCAGAAAAGTATCTAACAAAATCGCTAACTTTCACTGTTCTGCAGTATGGATTGGCTTGGGAGAAGGAAGCGATCAATAACCTAATCGAAAAGGCAATATGTGAAGCTGACAAGAAAGGCGCTAAAGTCGTTAGCCTCGGACTCCTTAACCAGGTATGTCATCTATTCAGTTATTCAAGGTATACAACTCGAAAATATCTGTCATTTGGATGGAAGTTGCATGTATATGTATTGCCATTTTGGAAGTCAGAAAGAAAATCATTACTGATCTAACTGAACAAAAAGGTTAGTTGCATATATTAAAACAGGCTAACAACTAACAATAAGAAAAATTATCAGAAAGTAGCAATTGGCATTAGTTCCTGTAATTCTTATCTGATAATGAATACTCCCTCCGTCCCAAATTATTAGTCATTTTGACTTTTCTAGATGCATAGTTTTTGTTATGCATCTAGATATATATTATGTCTAGATGCATACCAAAATCTATGTATCTAGAAAAGCTAAAGCGACTAATAATTTGGGATGGAGGGAGTACCTAACAATCGCATTATAGAGTACGATTGAATAGGTACCTCAACTCTCAACTGCATTCATTGCCTAAGTCAAACTCATGAGATCTCTTTATTTCTGTTCACTTCGTCACATTGGTATTCATTTGTAATTACCATTGACTAAATTATCCAGATGCAAAGCTAGTGACTAGTTATTCACTTATACTAGTAGCAATAGATTGCACAATAGAAATCATGATTAACAATGATATCTTTGTCCACAGGCACAGAGCCTCAATGGAAATGGAGAACTTTATCTGCAGAAGTACCCAAAGTTGGAGGTACGACTTGTAGATGGCACCAGCTTAGCTGCTGCGGTGGTTGTGAATAGTATTCCCCAAGGCAAAGATCAAGTTGTTCTTGCAGGAAATATTTCAAAGGTTGCTCGTGCTGTCGCTGCTGCATTGTGCAAGAAGAATGTCAAGGTAAGAAGTGCAAAAGGCACATCAGCTTCATGTTAATCACCTGCATATAGTAAACACTGTACTAATATGTAAAACCAACACATCTTGCTCAGGTAGTAATGACAAACAAGCAGGATTATCATTTCCTTAAGCCCAACATGCCAGAAGATGCAGCTGAGAACCTTTTGTTTTCAAAAACACCTACTGCAAAGGTAAAAACCTATGGCTCTACCCAATCTCTTAAGAAATGGACAGGAGAGGACATATAAGAGAACATCAAATCTAATCGACAAATGGCATCACTTGTTGGGCTCAAATTTTGCAGGTGTGGTTAATTGGGGAAGGTCTCGATGCTTCTGAGCAATTCAAGGCACAGAAAGGAACCCAGTTTATCCCATATTCCCAGTTTCCACCAAAAATGGTACGCAAGGACAGCTGCACCTACTCAACAACTCCCGCAATGTCTGTGCCTAAAACGCTACAGAATGTGCACTCCTGCGAGGTAAATAAGGTCCCACTGAACTGCATTTCTGCAGGAACTTTAGTACATGATGATCTAATTGAGTCTACAAATCTGAAAAACTTTGCAGAATTGGTTACCGAGGAGGGTCATGAGTGCCTGGCGCATTGCTGGAATGGTTCATGCATTGGAGGGATGGAACGGGCATGAGTGTGGGGACATTGTGCTAGACATGGAGAAAGTATGGTCTGCTGCTCTTCTGCATGGTTTCCGCCCTATTGCTCAAGTTTGATTCTCCAATTGCAGTAGCAAGGCAATGCAATAAGTTCTCAGGGGAACTATGCTACAGACATAATAGGATGTTGATGTTCTATTTCTCCCCCCTCTACTTCTTGTCGCTTAAGACCTTGGCTATCCATATAAGTATATAGTCAAGACGAACTCCTTTATCAGCATAAAGCCATTCTGCTGAAGTGGAAAAAATGCATTTCAATATTGATGAGCAGGGATGGGATGTAGCATATAAGTATCCTGATCTACCATAGCTAGCTGTTTACTACGTTTCTCCATCCATCAATGTGTAATTCAACAATAAACAAATATGGAAATTGTTGTAAGCAGAGGTGTCAATGTCAGATTTGGTCCAACACTTCAGCTTGATCATAATCCATAGAAAGTAGAGGTGGCAATTTGCCATCCAACAACTTCAGCACAGAATTTAATCAGTGCTAGTGATCCATATTGGCATATTGCCACAGGCGAATATATATAAAAAAACAAAAAACACCACGATCAATTCATGCTCTGCTGACCAAGCTGCCCTAGCATAAGCTCTCTGAAACTTCCAAGATGCAATGTTAATTAATACTAATTATTGAGACGAAGGATTTACTGATTTAGTGGTACCATATATCATGCAAATAAAGTTTTCAAAACTATATCTCAGTACTGTAAAGCTAACTATTTCATAAACTGTCTCCTAGTAGGTCCACCTGAGCTGATGAAACTTTGGGGAAACTTTGGTTTGCAGTTGCACTGCATAATAACTGTACTGCAAACAGTTGATCGATAATCAGTGACTCCACATTCATTCATAACATCTAATTTGCTACCACAGCGAACTCTACGCAGAAAACGAATTTGCTACTCTTCGGAAGTTTTTTAATCGTATCCAAAGTGAAATTGACAAAACATATCAAACCCAACTACCTTGCGGGAAGCAAAACAAAAAAAACTCGAGAGCTAAAACATCTCACAGTGGATGGCAGCGGCAGGGTAGATCGAGCAAGAGCGCGCGGACGGCTCGAAGGATTCGACCCGTGGCGCCGGCGCCGGCGCCGGCTCAGGGATGGGCGCGAGTGGCGGAATCAGAAGCCGTGGCTGGAGGGGGCTCGCACCTCGCAGGCCGGGGGGCAACCACCGAAGCACAGCGTCTCCTTCGGCGGCGGCGGCGGCGGCGTCGTGCGGTCGGGCAGGCCCGCCTGTGGGCGCGCAACGGTCGTCCACGTAAGACGTTGGATCACAACGGGGCGGCTCAGATCACAGAGGCGATACGACTTGATGGTTCTTTCGCACGCGACCCCTCGCAGTACTTTGGTATTACCGTTTGAGCCCGTGCAGAGCAGAAATTGAAGCGAGAGGCGTGGGGCGAATTGGCTGAGGCCTGAGGGGCCTACGAAGATCTTCTCTTACGGCCCAGGCCCATTGAGGGCCCCCTTTTTTTTGCCATTTCAGTATTTTTTTTTTGAACGTAATTGCCATTTCAGTATTTGCTTTCAGCTTCTCTCAATTTGTGCAGAGCTGCAGAGGGGTAGCTTTTTTTCTTCTGCAGAGGGATAGAGGTTTAGAACATCTCCAGCAATAGCACCTAACTAAGTAGTGGATGGTCATTACTTTCTGGGACTCTAATTTTTATTCAACTCCAACAATAATCCCTACTTGCAGCCCCTTCTATCATGATGATATATAGGACCCACATATAAATATTCATTTTTGTTCAGTGGGACCCACTCATTCTCTCTCTCTCCACTACGTTCTTCCTCCTCTTTACCTTTCCTATCCCGATTCATTCCAAAACGATGCGGAGCGGTGAAGACCTGGGCGGAGGCAGCAGAGGTTCAAGAGGCGGCAGCGGAGCTCCGGCGGGGGCGGCGGAGCCCGAGCAGCACGCGGACGGCCCGGTCTGTGGCATGGAGGAGCGGGGAGGTGGGTGGTCTGTGGGGTACCGCGGATCACCGACGAGTGCCTGAAGAACTTCTTCATCTCCTCGTCATACGTCTGCATCACGCTCCTCTGCAAATGCGCACGAAACAAGCAACAATTTTTTTCTTCTTCTATTCATCTATCTTGTCATCCCAGACGAGGAGCAAGACCCGGACGCCCTCCTGTGACTTGTACTTGAGCAGCTTGCCCAGGCTCATGTCCTCCACCGCCACGCCGCCCAACGCCTTCACCTCGGCCGCCTTGGCCGCCATCTCCTGGCGATATGGCGCCCCCCGCAGCAGCCTCACCCTGGTGAACACCGACCAGCCCACCACGTAGACGAGGTGCTGCGCGCCCAGCACCGCCAGGCACAGGTACTCCCAGCACTGCCCGGGCTCGAACGCCCCGGGCACGCCGTCCACCTCGCCGCCCCCCACGTGCTCGTCCTGGTACAGCCTCACGTCGCACCCGCGCCACGCTGGGAAGTACGCCGGGACACCGCCTTCGGGGCGCCAAGGCGTCGGGGTCCGTCCCGCCGGGACGAACCTGGCGGAGATGCGGAGATGAGCGGCGGCGGTCAGACGCGCGCGACGAGAGAAGCGACGGAGTAGGGGGGCTCCCTAGGGACCCGTGGGAGATGGGGTTGGGAAGGGGGATTTGAGATCCTCCCACCCTACTCTAATGATCCGAGTAGTGGCTCTGTTGAAGTTGATCTTTTAGCTCTTAATCTCTATTTTAAAAGTAGGGATCTAAATAGCGACCCTGGTGGTGTTGTTCCTGCGACTGCGACTGAGACTGCCAGGGTGCTGTCGATCTGCCATTGAACTGCAAAAGAATCTTCTACTGCCCGTACAGAAACAAGTGCGACGCATCTTGTCTTCCCCGCTTCCCCCTCGAACGCGAGATACACGTCGGCGATTCCCAGACAGAAACTGCGAGCAGAGCAGCACCTCGATCACTCCACCCGTTGTGGTCGGGACGTGATTCGACCGACGATCGAATGCTTCAGTCACTTTCCATGCTGCGGCCGATCGAGCCTCATCACCGCCGCCTGGCGAGCTGGAACGTGCGCTTCAGGAACTGGTTGGCGGCCTCGTCGTCGCGGTGGCACAGCACCCGGAGGATCGTGTTCGGGTCGGTGGGTTCCCACTTGCGCGTCGTGGGCGGCAGCGGCGTGGTGCCGCCGCCGTTCTCGCCCTCGCCGCAGGCAGCGGCCTCGCACGCCGCGACGCTGAACGCGTCGATGAGGCACTCCGTGGAGCGCGCCATGAGGTCCACGACGGCCTCGGCCGTCCCGGCCTCCCGCGTCACCACGTCCTCCGGGACCAGCCCCTCCCCGCACGTGCAGAAGGCGCGCTTCAGGCTGCGGAAGTCCTCCTCCACCGCGGCGTGGTCGGCGCGCGCGAAGCTCCGCTCGTTGCCGCCGGCGAGGAGCACCATCAGGAACGCCTCGAAGGAGGCCCGCATCACCTCCCGCACCGCCACCGGCTGCGCCCGGTCCGCCAGCACCGACACCAGGAACGACAGGTTCTGCTTCAGCAGCCGGAGCGCGGGGCGGATGCGCGCGTCGCCCACGCCGCGGGCGTAGAGGCCCTGGTACAGGGAGTGGCGCGAGTCCAGGAAGATGAGCCGGTGCGCGGCGACCTCGGCCACGGCGGAGATGGACGACGCCGCCGCCGCGCGCGTGCGGTCGAAGTGGGCGGACGAGGAGCCGAGGGACGCGTCGAGGGCCTGGACGTGGGAGAGCACGTAGTGGAGCGTGTTGAGGCGGACGTAGAGCCGCTGCGTGCCCCGGCTGATGGACGGCCGCGGGATGTGGTGCGAGCCGCCGCCGCGCGGGCTGCCCTCCGGCGCATGGCACGTCGGCAGCGCCGCCTTCTTCCACAGCCGGAAGAAGCCCGAGTCCTGGTTGCACCTCGTCAGCGGCGGCAGCGGAGGGAGGTAGCTGTGCTTCGATCCTGTCACCACGCCATGATTGCATGGTAAGCTGCTGCATCTGATCATGAGCACTTCTCATCAATTTCGCAGTCGCGGCAGAGCCTTAGCGTCGTACCGCAAGACGCCACGAAGGAGATGTAGTCCTGGAAGATGGCCTCGAGGCCGTCGACGAGGTCGTGAACCGCCTCCTCTTTCGCACTCGCCGGGATCTCGGAGAACTCCTCGAGGGTGAACCGTGCCAGCTTCATCAGCTCCATGCCGGACCCCGCGAAGGGCTCTTCTTTGGACTTGGGTATCCAGCTCTACCAAAAACACGCAGCACACGTTCGTAAGTTCGCCGGTGGATGGAGGAATTGGCAAAATTCCAGGTCGCCGTCGAGGTGGCTGATGAGCAGGTAGAACCTCGGTGTCTCTGGCTCTGAGGAGGCAGTCCGTGGCGAGCCCAAGCTTGTCGTCCATCCAGGCCTTGAGCAACCCCATCACGACGGACTCCACCTCGAAGGGCTCCATGTCGCCCACGACGGCCTTGGCCCGGCCATCGTCGCAGTCCGCCGCGTCCTCGGCCGTCATCTGCGCCAGGGCCTTCTCCAGCCTGCTCCCCGAGTGGAGCACGCGGACGAGCTCCTCGGTAAGGACGGCCACCTTGGCGAGGTACTGCCTCAGCACCACGCCGAAACAGCCGTGCAGGGTGACCGCGGCGACCGCCACCGGCGCGGGGTGCCACCGCCGCAGCACCGGGCTGAAGTTCCTGCGCTCGAACATGGCCAGCTGCTCCGTGTCGCTCGCGAGCTGCATCAGGACGGAGGCGGGGTCGTTGTCGCGGTCGATGATCACGCTGTCGGTCTCGCCGAGTCCGTTCTCGAGTATCTGAATTCGGATCATGGGCGTGAGCAGATCAATAATACCACTCTGCACCAGTTTCGAAGATCACATGAACAGAATGCCTTCCATTTCCTAGTCCAATGAACTTACTTTGGTGAAGGCGCTCTTCATCGAACACCTGATGTAGTAATCGACGCGGTCGCCGGCAAAGTTCCCGTCTCCGGTGCCTTCCCGGTCGGCGATGATCTTGCCAGCGGCAAGCGCCAGGGACAGAAGGATCTCCATGCCTTCCGTGGCGGCGCCGCCGATGCACTTGCCATAGTTGTCGTGGTAGTCCAGCAGCCGCTTCTCCGACCACTCCTGCATCCCGCCGAGCGCGCTCAGGAGCACCCTGGCGTAGACCGGGTCACGGCTCCCCTGCGGGGCGTCAGCTGCCACGTCAACGAGCACGGCGAGCGCCGCGGCGGCGAGGTCCGGCTCGGCCTGGCCGGTGACCACGTACTGCCGGAAGAAGACCCACGCGAAGCACGCGTTGTGCACGGCCCTGTTGATGCCGAGCGTCGGCCACGTCTTCTTGATGAGCTCCAGGAGCTCGTCGACCTCGTCGAGCACGACGGTGCTCTCCCTCAGGTCGAAGATGGTCTGGAGGAGGGAGCAGTAGAGGAGCACGTTGAGCGGGTACCCGTCGGCCCAGTGGCACGCCTCCACGGCGGCGCCGGCGGTGCCGGAACGCCAGGAGAGCGCGTGCACGGCGCTGGTGAGGGCGCGCATGACCTCCGAGTTCTTGCCGGTGTCGATGGCGCGGATCTCGGTGGCGCGCATGACCTCGCGGAAGCGGAGCACGGCGGAGTGGAGGCGGTCGAGGGGGAGCGAGGGGTGCAGGATGAGGCCGGCCTCCAGGAGCTTGACCTGCCGGAACTGCCACTGGTGGTACTCCTCGGCGTCGGCGAATTCCGCCGGCTTCAGCTGCCGGAGGAGCTCCAGCGGCAGGACGATCGTCTCCGGCCTCCTGCCCACCTGCGCAAATCAAATTTGTCAGGAAAGGCGAAGTTGATCAATGCCGCCATGGATTGCTTCAACGATGCTGCTCGCATGCGTTCGGGCGCCGACCTGCCCGACGACGGTGCGCATGAGCGTGCGGCGCAGGCGCGCGTCGCTCTGGTCGGTGACCCGCATCTGCTGCCGCATGATCTCCGCCGACGTCATCGGCCGGCGCGTGCGGCCAGGGGACCCCGGCGCCGACGTCTGGCTGAGCGTGCGCGCCATCATGGGCTGCGCCCCCGGGGACAGCCGCCTCGGCCTGAGGCCCAGCGCCTTCTTGACCCGGCCGCCCATGACGCTGCCGCCGGCGCCTCCCCTCGCGCCGGCGCCAGCCATGGGCGACGACACCTCCCCCTCGGCCGCGCCGCCGCCGCTACCCCTGCTCGGTGCCGCGCCGGAGGAGCGGCATGACATGAAGAAGATCTCGTACGCGGTCTCGCGGAGCTCGACGGGGCCGAGCGCGTCGACGCTGCCGAAGGGGCAGTCGAGGTCCGCCGCGGCGAAGTCGAGCTCGGTGGTGTCCGACCGCGTCGCCGTGGAGCTCGCCGAGGCGGAGCGCGAACGCTGGTGGCGCCCCATCATCCTCCCGGCACGGCCGAGCCACCGAGAGAGGCACCCGGGGCGCGCGCGCGCGCGATGGGGAGTTTGGGAGGGAGACCCGCAACGGCTCCGAGAGAAGTGACCAAGAATTGCAAGGGCCAGTGCATGCTGCGCCCAAATGGAGTCAAGCTATTTCCGCGCCGCCGTTGCAGGGGAACCAGGGACTTCGGCTTTGCCAGAATTTCGCACGTCTTGCTAGCTTGGCACCCAAAAGAACAAGGCAGTTCAGAATTGCGACGAGATCGTTTTATTCTGCTTTTTACCAGCCGTACATTCTGCCACGCAATGAGTACCGTCTGAACTGAAACAAATCCTGAATTTCAAGAACCAGGTTCAAAAATTTTCATAACCTCTATTGAGCACTGAATACCTGGCAATGCAGAGACAGATTTAAATTAAAATAGGACAACGAGCTCTAAGCATTTTTTTTTGAAAGACACGGCAGGAGCGCTGCCAAATCATAATGGAAGGATAAGCAAAGGTTCAAACAAGAACTACAAGCATGCAATGCAATAGCACTAGCCACAATGACACATCAGGGGATCGATCAAGTGTCTGAAAAGAGAGATAATGAAACAACCACACTAACTACATCTCACCATCTGCAAATAGGACAAACGATCTAATCTATTGCCACAAGAAAACATATCTGATACAAATGAGCAGGCAACATGGAGTTCCCACTTAATAACTTTTGGTAAGTATAAATTGATGGAGAAGGGTACAGATCACAGAAAAGGAAACCTCAGGCAATTGTGAATTGTCATTGTCACAATAGATCTCTGGAATTAACCATCTGCTTATGACCTAATGAGCTCATACAGTTTATGTCAAAACCACTTGCTTCAGTTCAATAGAAATTAATGATTCTCGGAACATTTTAGGCTGGCATAAATTATCTCAAAGGCTACTGCATGTTACATTGTCTCATTGAACATTTTAACCAGACGCAGGCATCTCAAAAACACATGCCCTTCAGAAACAAACTCATGCTAACTGCGAGATCACCAAGCTGATTAGATGCATTTGAACTTGACCTCACCACATGCAATAAAAGATCCCTGAAAAAAAAGGAGGAAACCAATTTATATAAGATTCATCTGTACTGCCACATCACGAGATATCATTAATGAGCGACAGACTATGATGCTACAGAGTCATGAGCATTAAGCAAATTTATATGGGGGTACCATGCATTGCACAGACATTCTAAGAAACAGGTCAAACAACAATTACCCATCCAATAATTATTTCATATGAGAATGCATCTAAGCACAGATTTAAGTACTCTCCAATCAAGACTAGTAAGCAAAGGATATAGATAACTTATAGTATGCATTTCTTTCCATTTACAAATCCAAGACGAGATTCAGCATTTGCTATAACTGATTCAAACCAGGCTCAACTACAGCAATTATTAACTCCTTGATGAATCTAAATAATGCTAGCTCAAAACAAATCGGACCCTACTCCAACCCCAACCCCTATATATAAGTAACCAGAGTTCGCCTTTTTTCCAATCACGCATATATTAAAATGTTTCAAATTCCAGGTCATGTTCAATACATCATTGTCTGCTTTATTTTGAATACCCCAGCAACTCCCACAAACAGGAGTCAACTATCATGTTCTGTATTTTACTTTACTAAAAGATCATTTTGTTCCATAATACGTGCCTCTAAATGACTCCTGATTAATGGAATACAAAACCTTGTCCTTTTTTGCCTAGCACCGCATGTGAACACCCAAGTGGTTGTATTGTATGATTCACCTAAAACAACCAGAGATAGCACGATACAGTTACTCCCTCCAGGTTGGTAAAGGAAGTCGTTTCGGACATTGACACGGTCTCCAAAAACAACTTTGACCACTATCTTTTTGCTATAAAAAGTTCATAAAATATAGTCAATATATACTTTTACGAAACTATATTTCAAGATGAATCTACTTACATCGCTTTTATATTTTCAAACTCAACCTAAAAGAAGTTATTTATAGTCAAAGTTTAAAATGTTTGAATTAAGACAAACTCAAAACGACTTCCTTTACAATACGGAGGGAGTACATGTTTATGGCAGTTCGAACATTAATTCCATCCCATACCGCATGAAGTCAAGCAATTTCTTCATCCAAATTAACAAGTCTCATCTCTTAGTTGTGCAATGTACAAGGGTCCCTGTTTACAGGTACTAGAAGGTGTGAAGTAACTTCAAGCCAAAATATTTCAAATAGAAATTTATATCCCCATGTTTACCAGCAGAAGTGGTGCCAAAATATCAACACTGTGTAATCAGCTTAACATTCGAGCTAACATAAGTGGCAAGGAAATGCAGCAAGGAGAGCATAGCTATAACAGAGTAGACAATTCAGCGTAAAACTCAATGGCGTTCATACTAAACAAAAGAGGCACCGATGCTTGCATATCAAGGGATATAAGTACATTGTGAGTATACTAGGGCATTATGCAACAATGCACTGTAGTATAGCATCATGAAAGCAAAACGAAGCCTCCAACACAAAGAGTCACCTATATATTGGGAAGTTACTAGAACACAAGCACCCACCATCTATATTATGATTTATGCACAGGCGCCAACCCTTGTGCCACACAGCCAAGCCCTTGCCCATGCTTCCCAGACCAAGCGACAGTGCGTCCAGTTAACTCATCACGCTCTGTTGAAAAAAAGTTTTGGCATTAAAAACTGCGCTTCAGGAGGAAAAAGCTTGCGCCCAAAATGCAAACTATCTAAGACTTTCAACTGTGAAATCTGAACCTGGCCTTATGAGGCAAGGTATCACATGTGGGTACACATTTTTATTTTCAAGTAGTTTATCTTTAAGTGACTAATGATGAAAAGAACCAATAAGTTGCGAAGGAATCAAATATATATACTATTTCCAGAGAAGAATCTTGAATTTGCAAACCAACGTTGTACTAGTATATGCTGAAAGAATTCCACCAAATGTATCCTCACATCAGTATCAGAAAGATGGCAAATACATTGCTTCAGATAGTTCCATGAGTGTGGTTGGTGTTTGTCTCAACTTTTTGTTATTTAGCGTCTGAGTTATGATTACAAGTACTATATTGCTCAGCACTATTTCTGCAACATGATCTAACAGCGTAGGTATCGGAGACACTTTATGAGAATCTTTGAGCTAGCCCAGGCCAATGGTCCCTAGAATAAGCTGTTTCAACATATTTTCAACCGGTCAGTCTAACTTTACTCTTACAAAGTCAAGAACATTAAACCATAAATGAAAAACAAGTCGGCAGAGATTCCATATCAAGGGATATAACCATAGAGTATAATTAATATGGCATTGCAGAAGTGATAAAAAGGCATCATGACAACAGATGGAGGCCTTCAGCACTAGAAGCCTAAAACAGGGCATATGTATATATTATACACCTTAACTGAATAACAGTCAACCGCTCATCAACATAGTCAACAGAACACAGAGAAAAGGGGAAATACCGAAATAGCCATGATGATTAGCCCGTCTGTGTATATGCAACAAGGCTTGGGGTGCAGTGAGCATAAGCCAGCAAAGGTCCATGCCAAATCATGTTAGCACTGGCCCCTTGCAAGTTTTTTTGAAACAAAATTCAGTATTTTACTAAATTTGTAATAGAAAAATAAATGCACACTTTCAATGGTAAATACATTGAATCACTGTTTGTGTGGCCAACCTAATGTTTACTCTAGAACGATATTGTTGCCCAACTGACAATATTTCATTATATATTTTTCTAGAATGATATTATTGCCCAATTGACAATGTTTCATGAATCATTTTTTGTCACCAAAGTATATGGTGCACTACAGCAAATCTGAAAGGAACAAAGCTCGAAAATCGTCTAGAGTTGTATTTGGCAAGTTCCCTAATTTCAAAAAGACTTTGCTGAATGAAACATTAATATAGTGAATCTTTTATTCCACATACCACTATCCTGTAGCACAGCACAAGACCCCTCTGAAAATGAAGCACATAAGCTGGCATCTTGCACTCTGTCAGCTCTCCCAGATTGAAACTTTCCACCAGCTCATCATGTAAAAACAGAGTCACCTGCCTTTTTGAATGGCTGATTTAGTAGCCCTCGTCTGGGCATCACTAAAAACGAATGTCATCCCATTCAACCTGTACAGAAAGGAGAGGTAGGAGGTAGGACAATTATTTCACTTGTCAAATGCCTTGAGTGCTCTACTTCTACAGTTGCTACGCCTACATCATTCAAGTAGCTTCACAGATAACTCTGTTATCTATACTACCTTAGAAACTTGGTGCTACAATCTTGCTGCTAACAAGCTTACTGCTGCATGGAAAATATGGAAATCTAGAGCCAAATGGATGGAATTCATAGCTTCATGGTATACTTGAAGGATGTACCGTTCCAGCTACATAAAAAACACTTGCACTAGAGTTGGACATATTGTTAGAAGAAGCTACAGTATCAGATAACTAACACTGCATAGAAGTTCCAGGGTTGGCATCTGTTGCAAACCATGAATGTTGTAACATGGCATAACACCATAACTCCAACTTGAGCTAAACCAGATGGGTAAGCACAGCACCACAGGTCAACACAACCACAAAATACAGAACATTCCAGAATAGAAGTAGAACAAGATCCAGCATAGATACTACCGTCAAACACAAATATATGATCTGTAGAACAGGGGTACAACTAGATAATTTTGCCCATAAGCAGTCAAGCTACTCTAGCTTTTGAGACTAGAGATGAAGCGACCTGAAACTTCACTCATGGAAAAGCACACAGACAGATAAAGCTAAACTTAAGAATAATGCAAGATACTGCTACTCCACATTATAGCTACTTATTGACTAGAAGTTCTAGTAGTAAGCCACTAAAGGTTCAAGCATTCCAACCCGGAGAAATACTGATTTAACCAGCAAATGGTCCATCTTCAGGAGACTGAGAACATCCAGAGAGCAGAGTAACAAAACAATACATAGAATGCCCAGATGTGCTGGTTCATTTCAAAGACACTCTAATCGCCTCTCTTTACTGAGCAACCCTGGGTTGCACACTGCCGTAGCCACTTCCATAATTTGATTGCCCTTCAGAACCTCCATTGACTGAACCACCAAATCCACCGCCTTGTGAAGGATCATTCCAAGCACCTGGATAACCAGAGTTGCCACTCCCACTCCCATACCCTGCACCATATCCAGATACTCCACCACTAGCAGGATTGCCAGCACCGTCACTACGCGCTCCATAAGCGCCATATCCTCCATGACTAGCATATGATGCATCCCCTCCGTATCCTCCATACCCATAGCCCTGGCTGCCATAGCCTGCAGCTCCACCAGGGGCCTGACTTGTGGGAGCATTGCCACCACCAGAAGAGTTGTTCCAAGCGCTATAGCCAGCATTGCCACCATAGCCTCCAGCACCATAAGCAGATGGAGCTTGACTGCCCCAGGGTCCTCTATTTGAGCCTGGAGGACCACCTTGGTAACCAGAGCCAGCCGCACTCGGGTTGCCGTAAGGTCCACCATAAGCAGCAGGAACACCTCCATATGCTCCAGCCCCATAATTTCCATATCCAGCTCCAGGGTTAGCACCATATCCATATCCAGCTGCACCAGTACCATAACCCCCCGCACCGTAGCCAGGATAGCCACCACTACCCTGCTGTGCTTGCCCATACCTGCCATCACTTCTACCATCATAGCCGCCAGAGTTTGCATTATGGCCATTGTTGCTCTGATAGCCCCCGCCTCCTCCAGAACGCCCGCTACCACCGCCAGGGTTGGCCTCACGAGGCAGCGCCCGCTTCACCTCCACCATCTTCCCACCCAGGTCGTGGAAGGTCTTGTGCAGCACGCGGTCAACCGCGTCCTCCGAGTCAAAGGTGATGAAGCCGAACCCCCTGGGACGTTGCGTGTTCTGGTCGTACATCACAACGACATCAGTGACTACGCCATAGGTCTGGAAGTACTGCCGGAACCCTTCCTCTGTCAGAGTGGAGGGCAGCCCGCCCACAAAGATCTTCTTTGTCCGCGCACCACCGGCATCGCCACCGCCGCCACCACCTCCTCCACCACCAGAGTTCCGCCCGCCGTTAGGGTTCGCAGCCTTGGTGGCCTGCTGCTCCTCCCGCGAGAGCGCCCGCTTCACATCAACCTGAGGCAACAAAAGTACCAGCAAAACGGAGAGAAAATCTTCGTCAAGCACGACCGGTGGGGGCAGATCGGAAGACGACCGAAGCGAATATTCCGCGTGGGGTCGCGAATATTCGGCCTAGGGTTTCGAGTGGGGCGAGAGGAGGGATGGCGTCGTACCGTGCGGCCGTCGAGGGTGTGGGGATCCTGCAGCGCGCGGTCGACGACGGCGGGGTCGGCGAAGACGACGAAGCCGAAGCCGCGGGGACGGCCGGTGAGCTTGTCGCGCATGACGGCGGCCTGGGTGACCTCGCCGTAGGAGGAGAAGTGCTCGCTCAGCTTCTCCTCCGTCGTCTCCCAGGAGATGCCGCCGATGAAGAGCTTGCCCTGGTCCGACTCCATCTCTCCGCCTCCGCTCCGCTTCGCGCTCTCGCCTGCTGCGGGGGAGAGGGAGGGGTGGGGGAGGGAGGGAGGGAGAGCGGAATTGGGGATTTCGGGGTGCGGATTTGGGTTTGGGGGCGGAGTGGTTTGGTTTGGGGGGATATTTTAGGGCGGGCGCGCGTGGTGGGGACCGGGGAGGAGCCGCGGGACGGAGGGTTTTCCGTTGGCTTTTCGTTGGAAGGTTTTCCTTTCAGCGGAACTTTGTAGTTTGTACAACGTGGATAATACATGGATGATCAACATTCAACAATTTTTTGTTTCAGAAATGCCCTTAAATTAATATTTTAATGATTATTAATTCTGTAACATGCTGTGATAGCACTACTGTGGATTTAGTTATATAGGTAATTAATAGTTGTAGTGTATATTTTGTTACTTATATGATCGAGATATATAAAATATATTTGGCAAATTTTATTTTTTAAAATACTTTTAGTTTTAATGGGTATGTATTTTCTTTTGGAGGTGAATCCCTTTGAAAAAAAGAATTGGTAAAAAAGTCTGGTAAGAAAATAACGTGGGTAATTTTAAGTAAGATTATAACTTATCTTACATCTTTAGTTGAGCAACAAACGTATATTGTGTAATAGCTCAGTAGCTAGTTCTACTGCATTCACTGCACCTTCTAGGATTCAATTCCTAGTACCCAGATCTCTCATTACAAAAAGGTAAATTTGTAAACCTCATGTTAGCTAAAGAAATGTTAAATATGTTCAAGTCTAGTCAAAGCTATATTTACGGCAGAAAGGTATGATTTTTGATGAAAGTAAAATGAGTTTTTAATTTTAGATGTCTTCGTAAAACTGCCTAATCTATTTTTCTAATCTGGGAAGATAGACGGATAATTAATTCAGGAGTATAAGATATGTGCCAAGCTAGCTCCCCCACTGCAGATACTAATGAGACAAATCATTGACCAGGCTTCGGCTTCATGCATTTGAGATTTTGAGCATATCTTCCTGCAGAGGAAGCAAGCACTGAAGATTTGTTGCATCCTCCAGAGTTTGCAGAAACAAAGTCTTAATATTGAAGAAGCAAGCATAGCACTGATAAAAGATGATATTATTTGCACAAATGACAAGAACAATGATATAACCATTGCCTTGCCCTACGAAAGATTATAATGCATCGAATTTTGCACAAAAGAAAAAGGGATAACGGACTGCAAGAACCAGGTCTTGATCCAAAGAGGGTTAGTACGAGAACAAGATTACAACTCATTTTCTTGATCCTAAAAGAGTTAGTACATCGGGTTGGTTCTTGCCAATCAAGCTACAAAAAATCAACACAATAAAGACTACTAGAACCAAGTTATGTCCTAAACTCCCAATGCGTGCTGTCTTCTCTGAAGTCTGAACACACTAGAAGAAACTGATGAAACCACGCCGATCCGGCTGAGAACAAAGTGTGGCCAGGGGCGCATCCTCCTCGTCGAACCACCGGTGGCTGAGCGCCTCCGCCGCGGTGAGCCTCTTCTCGGCCTTGAAGCTCAGCAGGCCACGCAAAACCTCGTGCCCGGCCTCCGACAGCTCCCTCAGGCTCGCCTGAAGCTCCGGCGCGTCCATCCCGCACAGCTCCAGCACCTTGGTGTACATGTCGTCCGACGTCTCGGCGCCCCCGAACAGCGGCTCGCCGGTCAGAACCTCGGCCATGACGCAACCCAGCGCCCATATGTCGACGGCGGGCCCGTAGCTCCGGAAGCCCATCAGCAGCTCCGGCGCGCGGTACCACAATGCGCCCACGGTCTCCTCCGGGTACGGCTCGCCCGCGGGCCTCGCCGGCGCTGCCATCCCTAAGTCGCAGATCTTCAGCGTGCCGCCGGGTCCGACGAGGATGTTGTCCGGCTTGATGTCCCGGTGGATGATGCCCGCGCCGTGCAGCTCCTCGGCGCCGCGCAGGAGCTGGCGCATGATCGCGCGGGTCTCGCCCTCGAAGAAGCGCCGCGTGAGGCGGCTCTCGAGGGTGGGGCCCACGAACTCCATGACGATGAAGACGTGCCCGGTGACCTCGTCGGCGGCGACCTCCCGCATCTGCACGACCGAGGGGTGGCCCCGGCACGCGGAGAGGCAGCCGGCCTCGCGGAAGACCGCGCGGAGGTCGGGCGCGCCCCCGCCGTCGCCGCCGCGGGCGGCCGCGGCGACGGGGCGGATCCACTTGATGGCCACCGTCTCGCCCGTGCGCTGGTCCCGCGCCTTCACCACGACGCCGTACGTGCCCTCCCCGAGCACCTCGAGCTTCTCGTAGTTGTAGATGCTCCCGAACTGGTACCGCGGCCGCTTTTTCTCCCGACCGCCGGCGCCCGCCGCGGGACAGAACAGCCCGTCCGGCGCCAGCCGCTTGCGGATCACCGCCGCCATGAGCGCCGTGCGTGCGCTGAGAGAACCGCGAGAAGAGGGGGGAGAGTGGGGGGGGGGGGGGGGGGGGGGGGGGGGGGGAGTAGTGGGAAGCGTGATGCGGCGGCGGGGGAGTGCCGAGCTATATACGCAGGAGATCGATCTGGAGGTCGCAGTCGGACTCCGACCGGCACTCAGGGGGGACGATGTCGAGAAGATCTGGCGGAGAAGGGAGCTCGGAATCGGACTGGGGATTTCAGCGCTCGCGCGGCTAGCTGGTTTGCTTCCTTGCACGTCAAGCCTTCCTCGCCGTAACCGGCTTTGGGGGAGAGGACGATCCGGTCTGAGTTGCTACTACAACAGGCTGACAACGGAAACAGCGGCGGTGATGACCTTTGTAGATGCGATCAACGTCTCTTGTTCATCTCCAAAATAGGTTATTTGCAAAATAGCATGTAGTCTAATGATTATGAAAATCGTAGCATTTGAAGTTCTAGGTTCGACTTCCTGTAAGAGTAATTTTTTAGAATTTAACAGCATTATATTTTTAGTTAATCGTGAAAATATGATTTATTCAGCCTATAGTTTCTTGCGGAATTTTCGCAAAGATACTCTTTCTGTTTCTAAATATGTCATAAATATATGACATTCAGAACGAACTAAAGTATTTAACATTGTCTATTTAGGGATAGAAATGAAGCTTTTATATCTGAACTAGCTTTTACTTCCCCATGAAAAATCTGGCCTGTAAATCTTTGCTATATTCTCACGGTCCGGCACAAAAAGGCTATCGTGCGTCCAATTATGTTAAGCTATATGAAGGAATAATGCTGTCGGTATTATATCACTCCAAATTTTGAGAGTAGTGAATTCAACAGCAAACAAATAGATAAGATGATACTACAGGTTCAAAATGTTCTATCTGCACTTATAATACTCTATTTTCATCCTTTAAAAGAAATATTCTATCATAGTCGATGAGATTCTGTCCTTTCACATCCATCATAATCTATATCTCATCCTCTATACCAACTACCACTGGTGGGGCCCACATATCAGAGTTTTTTCCTTTTTTTCCTCTTCTCTTTTCCCTTCCCCCCTCCCCCACTGACGTCGGCACGGCCGTCCTCCTTCCCTGCGCCGACGCCTGCCTCGTCCCTCCGCCTCCTCCCTCCGCGGCAGCGTGGCCCGGGGCGGCCCCTCCTCCCTCCACGGCGGCGCGGCAACGAGCGCGAGCTCGCTCGCGGGGACGCGGCAGCGCGGCACGGCGCGGCCGCTCCTCCGTCCGCGGCGGCGCAACCCCCCTCCTCCCTCGCAGTGGTGCGGCCCCCTCCTCCCTCCACGGCGTGCGCCCATCCTCCCTCCTCCGTCCGCGGCGGCGCAACCTCCCCCTCCCTTGCCTGCGCAGAAGGGTTACTACAAGAACAAGGTTTCTATTCATTGTCTTGATCCCCAAAGGATTCATACATCGGGTTGGTTCTTGCCAATCGTCCTAAAAAATCTACACAACAAGTCTACAAGAAACTGATGAAACTGATGAAACCGCTCCGATCCGGCTGGGAACAAAGAGCAGGGGCCAGGGGCGCGTCCTCCTCGTCGAACCACCGGTGGCCGAGCGCCTCCGCCGCGGTGAGCCTCTTCTCTGGCACGAGGCACAGCAGGCCACGCAGGACCTCGCGCCCGGCCTCCGACAGCTCCGGCAGGTCCTGGAACGCCAGGTCCGTCGACTCCATGGCGTACTCCAGGTCGCGCGCCCTGTGGAGGATGTCGTCCTCCGTCTCCGCGTCCCTGAACAGGGGCTCGCCGATGAGGAGCTCCGTCATCACGCACCCCAGCGCCCACATGTCGACGGCGGGGCCGTAGTTCCGGGCACCCCCCAGCAGCTCCGGCGCGCGGTACCACAGCGCGGCCACGGTCTCCTCCGGGTACGGCTCGCCCGCGGGCCTCGCCGGCACCGCCATCCCGAGGTCGCAGATCTTCAGCGCACCGCCCGGGCCGACGAGGATGTTGTCCGGCTTGATGTCGCGGTGGACCGTGCCCGGAGCCGTGCAGCTTCTCGGCGCCGCGCAGGAGCTGCCGCATCGCCTCGCGAGTCTCGGCGCCGGACAAGGCCCGCGTGAGGCGGCTCTCGAGGCTGGGGCCTACGAACTCCATGACGATGAACACGTCCCCGGTGACGTCGGCGGCGGCGACCTCCTTCATCTGCACGATCGAGGGGTGGCCCCGGCACGCCTCGAGGCAGCCCGCCTCGCGGAAGACCGCGCGGAGGTCGGGCGCGCCACCGCGGTCGGGGCGGATCCACTTGACGGCCACCGTCTCGCCCGTGCGCTGGTCCCGCGCCTTCACCACGACGCCGTAGGTGCCCTCCCCGAGCACCTCGAGCTTCTCGTAGTTGTAGATGCTCCCGAACTCGTAGCGCGTCCGCTTCTTGCCCGCCGCCGCCGCCCCGGGACAGCAGGAGCTGGTTCCCAAGGGCGCCGGGCGCTTGCGGGTCGCCGCCGCCATGAGCGGCGGCTTCAACCCGAACGCGCTGAGGCCCGAGGGAACCGAGAGTGGGAGGAGAGTTCTTGCAATCGCGATGGCGCGCGGCGTCGGGGGACGGGGGGAGTCTCCAGAACATATGCACAGCATATTGAACTGGGATCGTAGTCGGAGCCGGATCACTCGATCAATGCCAGCAGCGCGTCCCATCTTCTTCTTGGATGCAAAGAAAGAACACATGGAACATCATTGAGGAAGAAATCGGACAATCGGACTGGATCTGGGATGGCGAAGTGCGTGTCTGATCTTTCTGGCGGAGGGGAGGAGGGAGCCCCGGCTGGGGATTTGTGCTGCCGCGTCCGCTGCCGCTGGGTCGCGCTTCCTTAGCCATCACGGTTTCGCGCCATGGCCGACTCGGCAAGACGGGGGAGGCCGGGGCGGCGCTGCCTGGTGCCCTGGTAGGAATTAATGCGACAAAGCTTGCTCTTCAAGCTGACATGCGAGCCCAAGCACTCGTTGACTTCTAAAGCTGATGTTCAGACCACCACGTTTTTTCCGGAAACTGAACAGCTAATATTACAAACTCACTTAATCTTGTATCCTACAAAAAAATTATAAATTACTACCTAGCATGGTTGTTAAGAAAAAGATACTTCCTCCATTTCAAATTTCCTCCTTTTCAAATTATAGCTAGATTTTTTTTTGTTTTTTTCTAGATATATACGCAGTTTTTATTATATATTTAAATATAATATAGTATCTAGGTACATAATAGAATCTAGGATCTAGGATCTGTCTCTACTTCAATCGATTGAAATTTAGCTAACCGTCAATCACTTATCCATGCCATTAGATCTTTATCCAACGGTCATACAATTTGTTCTGCTACCTTTGATGTTGTGGGCCCTGCAATTTATGTAGCACGCTATTTGTGGTTTGCGGACCCGATAGTATTTGTGATCCTATTTTTTTTCCTGCTTGAGGCCTGCTACGGAGTTTGATGTTGTTACTGGCCCATTACATAACACTTAGCCCAGTAACCTGTTTTGTTTGTGTTTTTATCCCTCAAATCTAAAAAGGTTATATGCAACTTTTCTGGAACTCAACAAATAAAAAAAGTTACATATAATTTTTTTGGAATGCAACAAATAAAAAAGTTGCATGTAACTTTTGAAACGCAAAAATTACATGTAAATTTTTTTTTGGAACACATCAAATAAAAAGTTACGTGTAATTTTTTTGTAACACCAAAAAGAAAGTTACATGTAAATTTTTTAAAACATAACAAATAAAAAAGGTTACATGTAATTTTTTTGGAACAGAACAAATGGAAAAAATGTAAAATTTTTGGGCTTACATATTCTTACAACAAAACTTACAATTACAATTGATTAATATAGCTACCCAAAGATGCAATGATGTGCAAATTGGCCTAATCTCCACTATTCACTCACAAGCACGGGAGGCTTCCAAGGTGGGCCACAGTGGAAGGCATTGCACCTACAACATGGTTAATGGAGAGATTGAGTTTCATAAGCTTTGCAAAACTTTGCAATCTCTACTCGGATTGGCACAGTTATGTTGTTCTGCAGCAGACTGGGAAGATAATCTATTCTTGTACATGGGAAGATAATCTAAAATCATTGCAGTGCTACTGGAAGCTAGACATCAGCTATGCTGGGTTGCTCCAACAAAGTAAAATATGCTTACAAGAGAAAGCATAAGCTTAGAGCAGGAAAATATCACGCTTGATTTGAGGCGTAACTTGTTGATAAGAACCTAAGATGTAAGAGAGGACACATGATCAGAATAAGGAGCAGTTGAACAATTCTATTTGCAGTCAGCACTAAAGCAATTTATTAAAGGTACCTAAAATGCAATGCATCACAGTGAAACCATGATATAGCTGTTGGGTAGCAATGATACAGCTAGCGCAAATTGCTATCCTGATAACAGTTAATACTAGCCAACTGCAAAATGATAATGAATTCCTATTGTGAACCTGGTTCACTGAACTTTTAGCTAACACAATTACATGACAAGAATACCGGCATCTGTGCACTTGGTAGAGACAATAATCAATGTAGATGGAGAAATAGTTGAAAGCAAAGACCATTTTGTGAGGTAAACTGATATCTCAATAGTTGAAATGTAGCAACATGTGTGTTGTTCTTGACTCTCACCATCAGTTCTAACAAAGACTCGTGCTAAATATATCATTCCCCTATTTTGAAAAAGGCATTGACCACACATGAACCAGATCACAGTTAATTGATACCCAAAAGACAAGGCACCACTAAACTAGGGGAACAACAACAGCCCCTTGGTGCTTACATTGGCTTCCTCCTCCATTAGCTCACCAAGTAGAGCTGGCAATCTTAACTTGAAAGAAAATGATTAATCACTTGAAGAAAGCATCTAGGTAGCAATTAATTAACAAAAATCTACATGTTTGCTGCTTGTTAACTGGCACATTTTAAAAAATTATAATAACGATACACACAATATCCACTGAAATTTTGGGTGTTACTACAATATTAGGCATCTGCGCTTGAAATAAAAAGAAGCCCGCCTGCTAGAAAGTAGCATCATCGCACACAGGTGTAAAGCTGAAGATTTATGGATGTTTTACGGATATATTTGTTCCCTATCATATTTTCTGCACATTAAAAATAATTTAGTATAATGATCATGCAAGTTTACTATAGGAATATACAAGGAGGATATATGCAAGTTTACTTGACAAAATTCAAAGACACATAAAAAATCAAAAGAAGAAAAATACTGAAAATTAACAAATTTTTCTTGTTAAGTTTAGTATAACGATCATGCAAGTTTTCCAAAAGCACAAAGTGACTAGTCGATTGCTACCTGTGTTAGAGATCTGTTGGTTAACCTACTGGTACCAGGGAATTACAAAAAAAGAAGAAGAGAGGAATCTTCCAATCATAGAGAGAATGGAACATAGCTAATATGGTCCTTAATATACACTATTGGCCCCAATTGGTCCTGGAAATTGGATCCACATCTATTGGCAATTATGGAAAAAGCTATAATTGGAACACACAAGTGGTAGTGATGCAAACTACAAGTGACAAATCTACACTAAAGAGGCACAAACAGACGGATCAGAGAGATTATGCAATGGTAGGTTAAATCTAGGAGAAAGGAGAGGCAGACATGGACATATGATGCTCTCAAAGAAAAAATCAATAGGCATTGGATCGAAGTATAACATGAAAAATCTCATGCTAGTTGCTATCCAGTCTCCTACAACCTGTCCTTCTCCTTGACATGGAACACACTTTACACATAAATCAAGTTTTCAAGTTTCAATATTATAATATAAATAAAAAAATTCAGGGACAAATTAGTCTATATTGTCACATATGCATCTTACACTATGCCCAAGGCACTTTACACAAAAGAAAGGTATACAAACATATTTCAAAACGAATTGGAACTCTTATGCAAAAATTAAGGGACACACAAATGCTAAGTACAAATGGAACACAATCAAAAACCCAGTTACCTCATATGCCTCTCAAAAAATCTAGTCAAGTTATTCAAATATTAAAAACTGAGCCCAGATCGAACTAAATTGAAAATAAAAAAAGTCAATGACACAAATGAATGGGCATCATCTTAAAGTGGAGATAATGCTGCTGGCAATTTATCAAGATTGCTTGCTGGAGAACAAATTTGGCCTCTATCTATTTACGTGTAAAGAAGGATTAGCAGGAAATGGATATTAACATGAGTTCTCTCGTCTCTGCCTCTATTTGCGCACTAAATCAGACATGCTGCTAGCACACAACAAAAAAGGAATGCTCATTTCTGGCTCTACGCAAAGAACCACCTCAAAAATGTTCCTATATGTAAGATTCTTACTGCTAATTCACAAAACACAAACAAAATGTCATTGATATTAGGGGTAGGGACAAGCTAGTATTTTTTTGAAGTTTCAAGGAACTCGACAAGAAAATGGGGATATGATTGCTATGTACAACTACAGACCGAGGATGGGGAGTAGTGAGGATTCTCACAGTGACGTAGCATGGAGGAGGGGCTCGTGCTCGTCCGTGGTCCACTTCTCCAGTGGCATTGCAGGCATGCTTCCCCTCCGCCACAGCACTGGTATCCTGGTCGAGTTCCTCGCCCCAACCGTCGAAGATCTAGCACAGGCCGCCCACTTGCCTGCCCATACCTCCCGGATTCTGCACACAGAGACACAACACAACAACATTTCAATAATCCATGAACAAACAAGTCCCAAGTTGTGAATCCACAGCAAAAACCTAATTCTCAAGCACGGACCAGATCAAGTCCCACATCACAAATGCACAGCAAAACCATGCGTCAGTTGACTCCACCTATCCCCTTCATCCACAGATCGAATGACGAATCAATTTCTAAACACGAATCCACACAAAACCAAACAAAACCTCAAAAGAAGAGCAACAGAGAGAAGGTCCGAGAGAGAAGAGAGAGTAGGGGGACCTGCACCATCGCTCTGCACCTTGCTGGTGCTGCTACGCCACAGGAGAACTCCCCGATTCTCCATTTCACACTCGCATCTTATGGGAGGAAGACGAAAGGAAAAATGAATGGGAAGGGAAAGGGAAAGGGATAACTGATAGACCCATCTGGAACCCGGCTACCAATCAATTCGGGCGGCACACAACGGGAAGCGCCCGTTATCACCCAAATGGGTACAACAAACAGAACAGATAGACGCGGACCCGATTCCACTGTTATATGTGATGCCGCCAATCTCAAAACTGACGCGCCAGAACATGGATTGATGGATAAACAAAATATCAACCGACTGACATGGAGCGAATCAGTAAAATCTATGTACTTAGAAAATACAGAGTATAGAATTCATGAAAAGGACAATTAAATTAACAATTAAGTTTGATATTTACATAGATGTAAGATGAACAGCTTTTATTCTTGCGCCTTGGACCTCAGCCCACTTGACAACCCTACTAGATGTGCAGGTGCTAGTACACTTTAGATAGATACTAACTATGTTCAAAATTATGGATCATTTGAACTTTTTTAGATACATACACCTTTTACTACATACTTAGACATTCTTTAAGTCTAGATACATAGTTTAAAAACCAAAACAATCTATATTTTAGAATAGACTGAGTAGATCAGAGTCAATACAATCCTCTGCAAGTTGCCCGGTCCTATTTATTCCAAGTATTGAGCTATATTGCACACATCTAAAAGCCTAATTATTTGCTAGAAAATGCGGCGGATGTGGAATGGGAGTTAAAATTCAAATCTAGGTCCTCAAGAGAACATGAAGATATGAACTCACCCATCAAAACGATAATCCTGCACTCACGGTTCTGGCTGGCCCGTGGTCGGCTCCCCTGCATCCATGGTGGCATGAGGCCTGTCCAGACTTGATTCCAGGCTGCGCCACCCGGCAGGCCAGCTCGTGCCCGCGTCGCAGCAGGGCTCGCCCGCGTGGCCACGCTCCCCGGCAGGCCCGCTCATGGGCGCGCTACCCTGCAGGCCCGCGTCACACACCTGCCGCGCGCGTGGTGGCTACCTGGCAGGCCCGCGCTCCCTGCCCGCGGCGCGCGTGGCCGCCGCCTCCGCCTGGAGCCCCCGTGCGTGCACCGACGCTGCCGCCTCCTACAACACCGCAACCCAATCTAGGGTTTGGGAGGGGAAGCACGAGAGTGACCGAGTGAGAGGGTGAGGGTGTAACGAGCATGCATCTTACCTGTTGTGAAACCAGGGTAATTTAGTCCTCTCATATAAAATCTGACAACTTTCACTCACGTGTTAACGGAATAAAGTAACATAGTAGAAGGCAATGTCATTCTAGGAACGAAAATTTGAAATAATGTCATATAGGGAATTTTCAACTTTTGAGGATCATGGAAGGAATTAGGAACTTTGGTAGTGTTAAATAGGTTTTCTCTTGTTATATTGGGCTTCCTTTAGTCGGGCTTCCAATATGAGCCGAAGTATTTTGGGTTGGGCCTGCGAATAGTTGTGCCGCGCCGGGTCATCCACCAACAGATTGTATTTTCTGTTGTCCCTTGCTGAGATTACGCGATGTACAGTCGGAGTTTTCATATGTCACGTATGGGAAAGTTGGGAACCACAATTTGTGTAGCGATGGAACACTCCCTCCCTACAGCGTGGACTCCACGGCGCCCACGTTTGCCGGCTGCAACGCGACCTCCCGCTTCTTATTCTCCTCCCCGCCGCCGGCACCGGCGGCGCCGCCGCTGCCTACGTCGACGACGCGGGCGACCTCGGCGTTGTACACGTAGAGCCGGCACACGACGAAGAAGACGAGGAGGTTGGCGCAGTTGAGGACGACGAAGAAGGCGTAGTACTTGTCCAGCCGCGACGCGTTGAGGTTGTTGAGGACCCACCCGGCCCGGCCTTGGCGCCGCGTGACGCGCGACACGGTCGACAGCAGCGCGCTGCTGAGGAAGTTGCCCACGCCGAGGCTGGTCATGGCGTACGACGTGCCCAGGCTCTTCATCCCCTCGGGTGCCTGGTCGTAGAAGAACTCGATCTTGGCCACCTCCAGGAACGCGTCGGCCACGCCCATCAGCACGAACTGCGGGAGCAGCACGAAGATGGTGAGCGGGATCGTGGTGCCGCCCCTGCTGTCGCTTACCCCGTGCTCCCGCGCCACCGCCAGGCGGTGCCGCTCCGTCACCGACGCGATGCCCATGATGGCGATGTGGATGACCAGCCCGACGCCCATGCGCTGGAGCAGCGAGATGCCGCGCGGGTTCCCCGTGGCGCGGCGCGCCAGGGGCATGAACGCGCGGTCGTACAGCACCACCGACACCAGCATGGAGATGGTCACGAAGCCCTGGAGGCTCGCCGGCGGGATCTCGAAGTGCGGGCCGACGTGCCGGTCCAGCGTCGTGCCCTGCTTCACGAACAGCGTGTTGATCTGGGCAATCATCGCGCTGGGCACGAACGTGATGGCCAGCACGGGGAGCATCTTGAGCATCTGCTTCGTCTCCTCCACCTGCGTCACCGTGCTGAGCGACCACCACGACGCCGCCTGCGCGCCGCCGCCGCCCGTCTTCACCGCCGCCTTGCTCAGCACCGCCAGGTTGGGCGTGTGCGGGAGCCGGGCGGCCTTCATCTTGGCGTAGTGCTCGTCGTCGAGCTCGTGCAGGTCGCGCGGGTCCACGGGCGCCGCGACGGCCCACTTCCTGGCGGCCCCCACGATGACCCTCGCCATCTTGGCGAAGGGGCTCCCGGAGGTGGGCTTGTGGCGGTAGAAGGGCGTGCCGGCGGTGAAGATGGCGATGGAGACGGCGAGGCCCAGCGTGGGGAGCGCGTACCCGACGGACCAGCCGACGTTGTCCTGGATGTAGACGAGCACCGTGTTGGCGAAGAGCGTTCCGAAGAAGATGCTGAACATCCACCAGTTGAAGAAGGAGAGCTTGTGGCGGCGCTCCCGCGGGTGGCTGTCGTCGAACTGGTCGGCGCCGATGGTGGAGATGTTGGGCTTGGTGCCGCCCGTGCCCACGGCGAGGATGTACAGGCCGAGGAAGAAGACGCCCAGCTGCGCGCTCGTCGCCTCGTGCGTGCAGTTGGGGTGGTCCGGCGTGCCGGCGCCGCACTTGGGCGGCCGCAGCGCCGGCAGCGACACCGCCAGCGTCAGCAGGATCATGCCCTGCGCGATGGAAACAGACAGGTCGGCAAAAGTCAAAAGGCTGGTGGGAAACACAAATCACTGTCGTTGTGGGCTTCAATTCCGTTTGTCACAAGATTCGCGGCCCATATGGAAAGTCGTCACCGTGGGATTTATTCAGTACCAGTCCATTTAGATATTTTCCCGGGGACCCCTAAAGAAAAAGATATTTTCCCGGGGGGAATCTCAAATGAGATTTAGCATGTTCCATCACACTTTTTTTTGGGAACATTAGCATCACGATCCCTCATTAGCCTCCTCCAGCTTTACGACAAGCACACCTTTTTTCCTCGTTAAAATCACGAGAAGCACATGAAAACAACAGCTACCACTGAAAGCAAGCTGCACAAGAGAGCGAGCGCCATCCAATCCAAGAAAGAAGCGAGCAGAGGGAACGGCAAAGGCTGCAGGGAACGAGACAAAAATCATGAACAGAGGCGGCGACTTACGCAGAGGTAGACGACGGAGGCGGCCATGAAGGTGCGGTAGCGGCCGAGGTGCGCGTCGGCGACGTAGGCGCCGATGACGGGCGTCATCCAGATGGTGCCCACCCAGTTGGTGACGTTGTTCGCCGACGGCACCACGCCCTGGCGCAGCTTCGTCGTCAGGTACAGCACCAGGTTCGACGAGATGCCGTAGAACGCCATCCGCTCGAACACCTCGTACACTGCGTGCGCGTGCGCGTCAACAGTCAGGAAACAACAAGAAGAAGAAGTTCAGGCTCTGCTTCAAACGCATCGCGTGTACGTATAATCCTGGGTGCAAAACGATCAAAAATAAGAGAGAAAGAAACTTAAAAACACGTCCAGTGCGCTATGTGTATTAGAAGCATTAATCGAGTTTGTGTTCAATGTTTTCAATCTCATGATGATGACAAACAAACAAGCCCGATCACACGCCTGACGGCTCTTTCACTTTCTCTGACAAACTGTTAGCAGTAGGTTACTTTGAACGGAATTTCAGAAGGGACCAGCAGGCTAGGCGCGGAACTTCACGTTACATAGGAAAGAGATGGCTCGCAATTTGCGAACGGATTCCTTCCAGCTCCGGTGGCCCATGAGCTTAGCATCTCCGAGAGGTCTTCCAGATACGAAAGCGATGGGTTGCAAATGACACCGCACCGCAGACTGCTCTTTTCTTTCTTCCCGTAGCTGGACCCCAGCCTCGCCGCCGACCTCTTTCCCAGCTCCGATGGCCTCTTCATGAGCCTGGCGTTTCTTACCAAACCATAGCCATCACGCAAAAACGCGAGGGCACTGTTCCACACTGCAGTACTGTATGCCACGAGGGAATCTCTGAACAAGTCCATGTTCTTTAAAAAAAAAAAAAGCGAAATTCGACGGCAAAAAATCTCTGAACAAGTTGGTTGCGAGAATCGACCAGCCTCGCGTTTGGGAAAAAAAAAACGATGTCGTGTTGGTCTCAAACATCGACCTAGAACCTTTTATCGCCAGGTATTAAAATATCAAGCTGCGACGGAGGGCAGAGCAAGCGTCTGGCTGAAATAATTGGAAATGGACAAACAGAAGGGAGCGTGTCTTGGTTGTCATGGGGAGCACGACGCCAAGTCCAAGTCTGATGGAAGCACGCCTCGCTCCAAACAAATCGTCAGGAGCGGCCGGGTCCCGAAAGCTCTGTTGAAATATGCAATGCATACTTAATTTTAGGATATTGTGAAAATTATAAGAAACTACCTTTGCAATCCATAAGGATAAGAATAATATCATGATAAGGTAAGAAGATTCTAGAAGAGTAGAGGATATGTATGATTCATAGTTGTCATGCTTCATGGTGAAATGTGGAATGTTCTAGAGAAGAGATATTTGTATGATAAGATAAAGATGGAGAAAAATCTAGAATTATAGAAGAGTGTAGAAGGTGGACACATGGCAACACCATATGAGCCATGGAGTCCTATATATATGGGGTCACTCCCCTCCCCCAAGCCATGTCAAGTAGAAGCCATTTGAAGATGACATATGAATCCACCATGGATAATTGAGTGACATGCCATTGGATGGCATGAGTAGAGTGTGGTAGGGTAGCCACATAAAAATAGCATGAGTAGAGTGTGGTAGGGTAGCCACATAAAAAGTGTAAGGGTTGTTGGGTTGTGAATATAGAAGTTGAGTTCCTTGTAGAGAGTTGGTCTCTCATATTGGTGTCCAGGTGAAGATCTCATCATTATAGTGTGGGTATAGGGTCCACGGAAAAGTGGTATCACACGACTTTGGTATCGCATCTCGGAAGTCGGTGTCAAGGTTAGGGGCGCCGATTTCTCAACAATTGGTATTAGAGTTGGTCGGTTAGGGACCGTCATTAGGAGGAGTTTGTGGTGAGTGCAGGCACTCATAGTAGTCGGTGCATTGGTTGGTAGATGCATGATGCTTATATTGCTCGGTGTGGCACCGAGAGGCGCTAAGAGGAGACTCTACCGGAGATCACAGTCCGGGATTGTGAAGGAACGCTGGTCTGGGACTAAGCGTAGGTGACGCTGGGCGTGGTTGACATGAAAGATCTCTTGAGCGCAGGTGGCATGAGGAGGCTCAATAGCCACAACTATGGCTGTTGGAAAATCTGCATGGAGTCATACTTGGGTCAGGACCTATGGGAAATCGTGGCAGACACCGAGACTACTCCTCCGTCGAAGGAGAACGCGGAAGCCTTGCGGAAGTGGCGAATCAAGGCAGGCAAGGCTATGTTCGTGTTGAAGACAACGATCAAGGAAGATTTGGTAGAGCACATCAGAGATGCAGTGACACTGAATGAGGCCTGGGAGACATTCGTGAAGCTGTTCTCGAAGAGAAATGAGGCGCGACTCCAACTCCTAGAGAAAGAGGTTGCAGTGGGTTTATGGCTGCAGCGAGCGGATGGCCAATACAACCGTCCTTGCTGGAGTTGGAGAATCTATTGGCTAATCAGAAGGTATTAGCCAAGAGGATGGGCAACATCATCTTGGATGAGAAGGATGAGGAGGAGACGCTCTTCATTAGGAAGAATGGTCCACCGAGAGACCGAGGAGTGGCGAAGGAGTGGACAAGAGGTGATAGGTATTTCCTAAAGAAGAACAACTATTCAAGGGAAGCTAAAGAAGAGGTGAGTGCTTCAATTGTGGTAAGAAGGGATATTTTGCCAGGGATTGTCCAAGTCCAAGGAAGCACACAGAAAGAAATGTGGCTACTATGAAAGTAGTCGTCCATAGTGGGTGGCTTAGTAAAGAAGAGTGGGATGCAGTGGCATGCATCACAACTGAAGATGATGAAGATTACTTTGTGGAAGACTTGACAGAGAGTGAAGCTTTATCAACCAGAGTTGCTGAAGAAGAAGAAGAAGAAGAAGAAGAAGAAGAAGAAGAAGAAGAAGAAGAAGAAGAAGAAGTAGAAGCTGGTCTGTCGATGGAGGTAAGAGATCTAGATATTTATACTGGATTTATAGTATTTGAATGTGATGATGATGAAGATTGGGAGGATCTAAGCGATGAGGAGGAGGAAGATAATAGAGATGAGAAGAATGAGCCTAGTCTTCATAAAGATGAGGAGTTACAAGAGTATGGGGAAGACAAAGATGGAGCATTGGTGGTCCACGAAGATCTGGAAGAGCATGATAAGATGAAAAAAATTCCGGAAGGATGCAATTGTGAAAATCTCAGGTATGACAATGCTTCACTTGCTGTTATTTTGCCTTCGTACAAGGAACCATCTAGAGGAAAGAGAACTAGAAGAGTGAAGAAGAAAGAAAAGATGCATGAATGCATCAAGTTTGCGGGGAACCTCCGACGTAAGATAGAGGCATATGAGTTGAAGGAGGAGAAAATCATGTCATGAGGGCAAGTGAAGAAGAAGGTTCGTAACGGCAGAGCGCTAAATATCCGAGGGCAGCGGCACAGAATGGTCTGGCCGCCAGAGACAAGTATGCATTGAGGGGGAGTGTTGAAATATGCAATGCATACTTGGAACATTTTAGAAGATTGTGGAAATCATAAGAAACTACCTTTGCAATCCATAAAGATAAGAATAAGATCATGACAAGGTAAGAAGGTTCTAGAAGAGTGGAGGACATGTATGATTCATAGTTGTCATGCTTCATGGTGAAGTGTTGAATGTTCTAGAGAAGAGATATTTGTACGATAAGATAAAGATGGAGAAAAATCTAGAATTATAGAAGAGTGTAGAAGGTGGACACATGACAACACCATATGAGCCATGGAGTCCTATATATATGGGGTCACTCCTCTCAGCCATGTCAAGTAGAAGCCATTTGAAGATGGCATATGTAGCCACTAGTAGAGTGTGGTAGGGTAGTCACATAAAACGTCTAAGGATTGTTGGGTTGTGAATATAGAAGTTGAGTTTGTTGTAGAGAGTTGGTCTTCCATATTGGTATCCAGGTGAAGATATCATCGTTATAGTGTGGGTATATGGTCCACGGAAAAATGATATCACACGACTTTGGTATCGCTTCTCAGAAATCGGTGTCAAAATTAGAGGCGCCGATTTCTCAACGGCCTCGATGATGGATAGAAGGCTAGTAGCTCCAAGGGCTCGCGGACAGGACAAGCATCCCGCAGTTCCCCAGCAGTTTACCTGGGCTTTGCCCTCGGCACAGGTTCAGAACTCGCCTACGGGCGCTGTTGTTTGCTGCCCCAGTTCCAAAGGCAAATTATTGGAGACAGGCTGCAAAAATACTATCAGAATCTCTTGGTCCAGTCCCAAGCACGAAGTTGCCGCGCAACGTTCTTGTTCTATTGTGTGCTCTTTTTTTTTTTTTGGAAAAAGTGAGTAACTGAAAAAACTAAAAAAAAATCATTGAAACGGGCACTTGTATTGAGCCCGTCCGATCTTCAGCAACCAACGGTCTAGTGCATAGTACCTTGTATAAATTCAGTGGGCCTGGCCCTGAACTGTGGGACGTTTCCTAGTAGTATTGTATACAGTGTCCTCTCGCCGAGCCCTAGATCTTCTGCCATGTACTCCGGTTCAGCATGGAGACACTTCCATGCTCTCACGTGCCCGTTTACAACACACGGCGTGTCGGCGAAGCACGTTGGGCGGGCGGCGCCGCTGGAAATGAAGAGACGGCGGCGCGCGGTGGCCGGAAAGCAGTTGGTCTTGGTCCGGCAGTGGACGCGCGCGGCGACGGTGAGCTAGCTAGATGCGTGTGTACCCGGGATGCTCTGGGCTCTGGCGAGGACGCAGAGCCGGACGGGTTCCCGTAGCGGCGGCATCCAGCGTGATGGTTGGAACTAACTTTGTGTCGCGTGCATGTGACCACCAGAGCAAAGCTCCAAGCTTGTGCGAGCACTTAACATTAGCCTGTTTACCCCAACCTCGGTCGATTAGAGGGAGAGAGCAAAAAAAAAACAGAGTCTGTTTACCCCACTAGAACTTTTACCTCCTTTCCCTCTGTGAAATTAAGTTTACGCACGACCCCGATGGTACAAATTTCACACATCAGATGGACATGCACAGTGCTTTCAGATGACAGTATATAGGCAAGTGTGTTAAAAAAACAGAACAGAATCTATAGGAGCTCAGAAACACAAGCCATGGCATGGAGGTTGAGAGGACAGCTGCTGCCTCCGTACCTACAACGAAGCCGCAGGCTTTCCACCCTCCCCGCTTGGACCGGAGCACGGGGTTGCCGTGGAGGTCCCCCGTGCCGTCCTGCGTGTACTCGTCGCCGGCGGCCGGCGCCGCCTCCAGCCTCTCCGCCATGGCTGGCCGAGAGGGGAGAGATCCCTGGGCGAGAGGGATGGGTATGACAGTTGACAGGCGGCACTACGGCTCCAAGCTCCCCACAGGCCGCGCTAGCTGTGTGACTTGTGAGTGTGAGCTCTGGCAGCAGCTCGGCGATTTATAAGCGCGGCCCTCCAGCGGTCAACAAGTGGCGCGGTCCCCCCGAGTGGACTGAACTTGCTTGGAGCCGGATCCTTTTGGATCTGGGCTTCACCGGGCGCCACAGAACCAGCAGAGATAAAAAAAAATAGGTTTTCAAAGGCAGCAATTAGTTTGGGTTAGTAAACATGTGGTGCACGGATCTTGTAACAAAATTACCGAAATCCAAGTAGAAAAAGTAGATAGTTGCTATATTTCAAGTGGTTGAAACTGAACAAATTTCAAGCGACTATTTGCAGCTTTGTAAAGCAATATTGAAACATTGAGAAACAACATTTGCAACATTAGCACGATAATTACAACATTATGTTTCATTCATCCGCAACATTGAAGCAGAGCAGCATCGAACGAAGCATATGGGCCGTGAAAGAAGTTGCTTCAACTAATGAATGCAACAAGAACTTGAAATCTCTCGCGGGTTACGTACACGGTCTCACGGGTTTCAAACAAGGTCCCGAGCGTAGGCCATTGCGGGAGTATATCGTTTTCGATCCTATGTATATTAAAGAGAAACGATGACGGCAAATAAATCAAGGTGATTGTAGGTACATGCCTGTGATCATAAATGGTTCCTCAGGATTAGGGACACGGCAACCAAAGAGGCTCGCACAAGGCTGCTGACATGTGAAGTTTTCAGCCACGTGCAGGTCCGGATGGTGGTGGGCACGAGCGAGCGATGGCAGCAGCCAGCCGGTCACTCAATCCCATCGATGCCCTCATGTGTCAAAGATAAAGTGACCGAATCTTGGCGACCGACCGATCCTCGGAAAAGAAACTCTACGCAAGCGCCGGCTCGGCAGCTCCAGTGGGGCTTCCCGAAAAAGCTTAAGACTATGCTGCTCTAATTTGGACATCTCGTCTCCACGCCACAACTTGTAAAGCGACTCTGCAAGCACTGCTTCTTCTTTCTAGGTACAATCGGGTCTGGGGTGCCAGGCAATAGTCAGGAAGGATTTGCCAGTACAGCCAGGGCACGATCGAGGCTAGCTCCAGCCTCCCGCTGAACAACGGGGAGGCAGCGCCCGATGGCTCGATGCTGCTGCGGACCCGTGCCGTCGTCGCGGAGTCTTCTCAAGCGGAACCAAAAACGGGGCCGAGATTCGGCAAGGGATAGTTCAAAAAAGGATTTGGCAAGGGAGAGAAATCAACGCCGTTTCGGCTTAGTGCACACCTTTTTGCCGACTTCGTGCTGGTTTATCCGGTAGCAGGTAGCCAGATTTAGCAGCAGAACTTTGAGCCTTCCTACTTCAAATCTACTTGTGCCATTGGAAAGTCCACGATGTAGGCTCATGCTGTATTTCTGTAGAGCTGGGACTTGGACCATGCTAGTTTTGGACGGACTACAGTACCATCTTTTTGCATGATCCAAAGCATGGTACGATAATCTTTTTGCACGATTCAAAGCACGGCACGGTACGTAAAAACGCTCCGACTAGCCGGAGGCTTGAAGATTTGCCGGCGGCCAGCGCACGAGCTTGACTGAGAGATGAGACGAGGTTCAACCCAAAAGAAACCATAGGATAATATTTCAGCTCCCCTTCTTGAGAAATATGTAATTTCCCAGTGCTTTGCAGCGATCGTCTTCGGTCGTCCGGCGAAAGGATCGCCGTTTGGGTCACTGTAAAGTGATGGAACTTCGCAACAAACAAGAATCTGATTAAGGACCACCGTGGGCTGGGCTGCAGTCTTTATCTTTTTCTTAAAAAAACACACATACACACACAATACCTGCCATATGCACATGTATCTTATTTCTTATGGGTATTCTTAAGAGAATGGATTGATAGATTTTGATATTAGTGAAGTTACCATCAGCTCCCCACTATCGACGGTCACACCGTCTGCTATATATTGGCTGATCGTTCTGTCCTTGAGGGGAGGAGTTTCGTTGATTTCAAACTCTGGTTCAAACAGGATGCTAGGAGTACATAATTCTAACGCATCTTGGATATACGATCAACATGTTTGAGTCACGCACTGATAAACACAATGAGAACTCCCACAGCCCAGGCACAACAACGATGTTAATACCTAGGTTGTGCTTTAAGCAGTAGCACCTCGATCTGGACAACTTCGTGTCTCCCTCAAAAAAAAAAAAAAGGCAACTTCGTGTCAGCATCACAATCCCTTCGTTAAAAGCGGATTTGCTGCACACGGCACACCTACACTACACTAGTGTGCGCCGTATGAATGAATCTATGACCACACCTTTGCCAAGCTTCAGCGGTACGTGTCCGTGACAGGTGCGGTGGACTAGTAGGCCGCCGCGCGAAGAGTCCGTCCTGCACATGGTGGTATGCCACCGAAATCGGCCGATCCGGACCAACCTGTGTCCCTTGGGTGCGATCTGGACTTGACGGTAATTAAAAGACTCTTTGCACGAGCTGCAATGAAGCGCTGCCAAAGCAGCCAGGCAAGAACAGTGACCGTCCCTCCTCATGCAAACCGTTGCCTTCTAGAACCGGCTCGCCCGGCCCCAAGGTCGCGCGCAGCGTGCCAGCTCGCGCCAGGACAGGGAAGTCGCCACGCTCGAATTCCACGCGCGTCTCGCTCGCTCGCGTGCCGTACACCAGCCGGCCGGATGACCCCATTGTTCCTCGCCGGATCACGGTCGGCGGCGCGTGCACGCACGCACGAGCCAATCATCTGATCTGATCGGAATTTTTTTAATAGAATAGCCGGATATTTTTCGAGCTCCAATCCGTCAGTCCGTCGGTCAACTGTGCCTTACGCTCGCACGAGTCACGAGTCCAAAGAAGTAGGCTCATCTAGTGACCTGCCTGCCCATGTCGACGCACGAGCTTGACCGGGGGATTCCACGCGCCCTCCCTCGTCGGCCGGGATGCGGGCGAGGAATCTGCGCGCGAAGAAACCGTAGGAATACCCGGCGCACGTTCCGTTTGGCCCTGGCCAGCGGTCTCTGCCGCGGTCCAAACTGCTGCTAGAGTACTCGGTGCTTTTCAACTGTTCCGGCTGATTCAATGCATTGACCGTCCTCGCCCACACACCGCTAGAAAAGTTTTAAGACTTTATTATGCACCAATGTACTTATATATTTTTCATGCTTGATTGGATATGTAAATGCATGACGTGGATTTTGATGCATTTAATTATTTTGCATACGTTAAGTTTCTTGGAGTAGCTAGCTGGAGTCATCAAAGGTTTAAGCATAGGTTCACAACTAGTGCACGCACGAGAAGTGAGAACGGGGAGCTAGAAGTAGGATCAGCTCACTAAATTAGTCAAAGGTGACTACGTATAGGTTGAATTAACTAGATCCGGCCAAGACAATGACCTTTTGGGGTTAACCAGTGAACTTTGCATCCAACGATAGCTACGCATACTTAGTCGTCGTCTGCCGTTGTAGCTTTATTTGCAAGGTTTGTGCCAAGGTGAGATGTGATCAATAGCTAGTAGTTTTATAACCAGACATCATACCATCCAGAAATATAAGACATTAGAGGGTTCAAAATTTGTACCCAAGTGTAAGGTATTCTAAAAATTTTGGATAAGTATTAAAGCAAAATCATTTAATTTTCCTTGACTCTTACCTTTCTCTATTTCTTCCTTGCCTACTTGATCATAGGAAAAAAAGCTTAGCTTTCGGAGGGTACGTGCGTTTTTTATTCTCTCCCTTATATCATTGTATTCAGGAGCAATCAGTACCCTTTTGCAATTGGGATTTAATTTTTCTGGATACGTATGCATGCATTTGATTGGTCCCGACGATCGACAACATCCATTATTTTGTATGCCCAATTGCTGCTTGCACACCCGCTGGCTCTGAATCATCCTTCTAGTAGTATAAGATGAAACAAACACGTGCCTCCAAACCTAGGGAGGAGAGTCCCAACTCCTGACTCGGTGGGTGAGAGTGTCCAACTAGTAGCCTGTGTGTAGCTGTGTCATTGTGTGCGCAGGCGCCGCGTGAGGCCGAAATTTACATACGGATCAGGCAGGCGAGAAAATTTACACCCGCTTACAAGTCGGCTTTTGGCTGCGCCACCATGAAGACTGAAGAGAAGAGGGCCCGTTGTAGTGTACGGTACCGCCAAGCCTGCTCTTCTAGCTGCCGCAAGACAAACACGCTGACGTTGTTGCATACTTGCATGTCTGCGTCGCCGCTAGTCAAAGATGTACAGTATGGCCCCAAGAGCCTCCCTAGATGCAATAATAATGATAAATCCGTACGCGAAAGCTACTGCTCGCTCCGTTCCATCCCAAAAGAATACAATTCTAGGATTCAAGAATTATCCGCAAATGCTACAGAACACAGCCTTTTGGACCAGTTTTCGTCGTCAAGCAAAACATATGATGGCCAATGCAGTTGATCGTCACAAGCCAGGCACGTCGTCCAAACTGCAGTCACTCCGCCACCGGCGCCGCCGGCTCAGAGTGCACCGTCGCCGTGACGGCGATCGCCTCCGTGGACTCCGCCCTGTACGAGTACCGGCAGCTCAGCACCACGAACGCGGCGAGCACGGCGAGGAACGCGTAGTAGCAGTCGAGGCGCGACGCGTTGAGGTCGTTGGTCACCCATGGCGTTCCCCTCCCTGCCGTGACCCGCTCCACGAGCGAGAGGACGGCGCTGCTCAGCATGCTACCCACGCCGTAGGCCGTCAGGGACATGGCCGTGCCCAGGCTCTTTTCATGCTCTCGGGGGCCTGGTCGTAGAAGAACTCGATCTGCCCCACCACCAGGAACGCGTCAGCGGCGCCCATCAGCACGAACTGCGGCAGCAGGACGAAGATGGCTCCTCGCGAAGCTCAGCCGACGGCTCTCGACCGCCGCCGTGGCCGCCATCGTCACGACCTGGAGGAGCAGCCCGGCGCCGATGCGCTGGAGGAGCGTGATCCCGCGGGGGTTCTTGGTGCGCCGCCGGACGGCGGGGACGAGGGCGCGGTCGTAGACCGCCACGCGGACGAGCATGGTCAGCGTCACGAACGCGCCGAGGCTGGCGGGGGGCACCTGGAACGACGCGCCGCGCCCGAGGCGGCGGTCCAGCGTCACGCCCTGCCGGACGAAGAGCGTGCCCACCTGCGCCATCAGCGCGCACGGCACGGACATGGTGGCCAGCAGCGGCACCAGCTTGGCGATCTGCTTCGTCTCCTCCACCTGCGTCACCGTGCACAGCGCCCACCCGGGGGCGTCCTCCGCCTTCACCGCCGCTTTGTTCAGGAACCTCATGGAGCTCGTCGCGCCCACGCGGAACCTCTTCCGGCTGGTGTAGTACTCGGCCTCCACCTCGTGCAGCTCGCCGAGGTCCACGGGCACCGCGACGCGGCATTTCCACACGGCCGCGGCGACCACCCTGCCCATCCTCGTGATCGGGCTGCCCTGCGGCAGCTTTGTGGCGGTACAGCGGCGAGCCGGCGAGGAAGACCGCGACGGAGGCCGCGAGCGCGAGCGTGGGCACGCCGTACCCCCACGACCAGCTGACGCTGTCCTGGAGGTAGACGAGCACGGTGGTGGAGAAGAGGATGCCCGTGAAGACGGTGAACATCCACCAGTTGAAGAAGGAGAGCTTCCGCAGGCGCTCCGCCGGGTGGAAGTCGTCGAACTGGTCGGCGCCGATCGTGGAGATGTTGGGCTTCGTGCCGCCGTGGCCCAGCGCGATGGTGTACAGCCCGCCGAAGTAGACGCCCAGCTGCAGCGCGGAGGCGCGCGGGCAGGTGGCGCCGGCGACGTCGCAGGGCGGCGGCTTCAGCACCGGCACGGAGACCGCCAGCGTCAGCAGCAGCAGCAGTTCAGACATCAGAAGGGCAGAAACTGAATCCATCTCGCGTTTTCGCGGCCCGGCCCAGCTACCGTGTTTGACGAGATCTCATGCTGGCCGTCAGAAGCTTTCGGTCAGCCGGGTCGGTCACGGTTATATCAAGCTTCCCGCTAAGACTTGCATGGGCTGTGGAGGGCTTGTGTGGTTCCAACAATGTAGGCCTAGTAGCGGCCCCAATTGCAAACAAACACATCTCTGAAATCTGTGCGCTTCTCTGAAGTCTACTGAAGCAAGAGCGACTATCATATTCACTATCGAATTGATAAGCCTCTCATGAATCATACTTCCTACTAATCTAAACTTCAAAAGGAGTTTGTCACATCAAACTCAAAACAATCTCCGTTGTACTTTACATCGTGCCTCGACTTATTTTTTATAACTACATTTCCGTTAGCAAAATTAGTAGTTGGTTATCAACCTGTTGGAATGGAAATGGTACTAGATCCATAAAGAGAATCAAACAAGGCGGCAAGGATTTATTGCCAAAATGACATAGTACCTAGTACTACCTCCGTCTCAGAGTATAACTATTTTTAGATTTTCTTTAAGTCAAACCTTTTAATTTTTAAATTTTCTTCAAGTCAAACCTTTTAAATTTCGACTGTAGATGATAAAAAAATATAAAGATTGACAACATAAAAATGATACTAATTTATTCATAATGAAACCAACTATCAAAACATATAACCTTTTCTACTTAAATTAATTAATTTTAAAAATATTATTGGTCAAAGATGAAAATATTTGACTACTAAGTCTAAAAGTTGCTATACTTGGGTTGGAGGTAGTAGTATTAGTATCTAAACTCGACAACTTTAACCGTTGAGCTAACCCTTTGTCGTCCTGTCCCGCGGAACAATACCAGATATCATTGTTGTTTTTAGTGGTGTGTTAGTTCCAAAGGTGTAAAATTTTGACGTGTCACATCGCATATGCCGGCACACATTTAAAGTATTATTAAACGCAGACTAATAACAAAATTAATTACAGAACTCGCCAGTAAACCGCGAGACGAATCTAATGAAATATATTAATCCATGATTAGCGGATGGTTACTACTATTGCAAATCATGGATTTAGACTCATTAGATTCGTCTCGCGAATTAGCACCCATCCAAAAAAAAGTTTTATAAACATATTTTATTTAATACTTTTAGATGATAAGATTCTCTTCGACGTGATAGGGTGTAAAATTTTTGAATGGGGTCTAAACACCCCCTTTGCTGGTGGCGCCGGGTAAGTTTTTTCTTTCCAAATCTAAGAGCAACTCCAAGAGATTAGGTAAACACAGTTTGTTCGATAAAAATGAAAAATTATCGATAAAATTGAGTTCCAACAGTCTCCACTTCTTCCTCGCTTCTTTATCCTGCTCGCCGTCCCCCCCCCCCCTCCGCTAGCCAAGTTTGCCGAGTCGTGCGGACTCGCCATCTCCCCCGTCGCCCGCGCACCTTCCAATTTCCCGCGCCATTCGTTGTTGCCTTCATCAGTTGTTCCTCGCGAGATCTCGCCAGCGCCGTCCCGCGCCGCTCGCCTCCTCTGTCGCCCCCACCATCTCGGTGATCCTCTGTGAGGCAGTTTGCCTCCGGAGCTCGACCCCGTCGCTCCCCCGCCTCCGGGTAGGTCCACGAAGGACATAGCCAAGAGGTCGTTCATGGTGTCAGTTTCTCGATTGTCTTTCTTTCTCCACTCTCACTATCTGGGGTTTCGGTTCTGCGGTTGCGGGATCAGTGGAGAAGAGCGAATGGATTTGCGTTTTGTTTCCTCAATTTGGAGCCAATGGTCTCAGAGAAAAAAAAAATTGAGCTCCGATCTGAATTTTCTGACCTTGTGGTCTCCAATTTGATGCTATAATCACTTGGTACGTCTTCAGTCTTGACAAATTGGATGCTTTGGGGATTGAACCGGGCACAAGATCAGCACTAAATGCTGGCTGCTCTGTACTTATTCTGCTAGTCTACTTATTCTGCTAGTCTGAGTTTGTGATTGAAGTCTGGGCACCAAAAAACCGGGCACGAGATGATTTAAGCATTATTGAGGGGATTTGGTTTCTCGTACCATCTATGAACGATGAATAATTCAATATCCATTTTAAAAACAAACGGCATCAGACGGAAGGAGTGGAGAAAATAAAGGATGGCCAGGAAAACGATTCGACATGGACCCGTTTTGAATACGGAGAATCTAATTTGGGGAGTCTGGGGAGTCTGTTGGTCTCCCTACTGTTTAGAAAATTTTCTATTTTTTAAGTCCTCCTAAAACTCTAAATTTAGCAATGACTATACCTAACCTGTTGGAGTTGCTGTAACGGGGCATCGCGAGATCTCATTTACCAGCACACCTGTGCACTCTACCGTACGATATTTACCCAGTGGTGGCAGCTGGCAAGGTAATAATTGAGCTCGGAATCAAAAGGATTTTACTGCATGCCCCCGTACCATGACGTAGACGGCGGATCCGGCGACGAAGGTCCAGTAGCGGCCGAGGTATGCGTCGGCGACGAAGGCGCCGAGGAGCGGCGTGAGGAAGACGGTGCCCGACCAGTTGGTGACGTTGTTGGCGGCCTCGACGGTGCCCTGCTGCAGCCGCTCCGTCAGGTACATCACCAGGTTCGACGCCACCCCGTAGTAGGCCATCCGCTCGAACAGCTCGTACACTGTGTTCACGCGCACAGCACAGATCCGTGGGCAGGCAGTCCAAAAGCAAGCAAGCAAATCCCGGCGGAACGACATCGCCGCCGGCCGGCCAGAAACGAGACGGCGGTGCCGAGCCTGACGATGCAGATGCAAATATATAGTAATGTGCAGTGTACGTACCGACGATGAATGTGCAGGCGGTCCAGCCGCCGCGCTTGGAGCGGCGGACGGGGTTGCCGCGGAGGTCGACGGAGCCGTCCTGGGTGTAGTCGTCCCCGCCGCCGTTCTCCATGGCGGCAGCAGCTGGCTGCTGGCTCAGCGCTGCGCTCTACGACTCTCGCTGGGCAGCTGGATGAGAGCAGCTCACGGCTACTGCTTCTAATGCGTGCATTAAATTCAGCAGCCACGCGTGCCCTCCTACCGGTCCACGTCTGCTCACCCTGCATGTTTGCATTGAAGCCATTCGCTGCGCTGCGCTCTCCTACCGGTCCACGTCTGCTCACCCTGCATGTTTGCATTGAAGCCATTCGCTGCGCTGCGCTCTTCAAATGTACACTGGCATTTACCACGATGCCCTCGGCAACGACGGGTATAGATAGGTGGCAGGTGCTAGTACAACGTACGGTGCCCGAGTAATGCGGTGTGGTGCAATGGGCACTTCCAGGCATTTGACGTGACTCGGTTTCGCGTCAACACCCACAAAGAAAGCTCTCTACCGTTTTCTTTACGGTTTATTATTTAACCACCCTTTTATTTTAAAAGAACCGTTTAAAGCTATCAGCACTTGTGGTCCTTTATATTCATCCTCTAAAAAAAATATTTTTATCTGGTCATCAAGATTCTCTTTTCTATACCCAATTTTCCCGCACCCATCATCCTCTATATTTTATCCTCTATACCTAGTGGCGGAGCCAGGATTAAAATCTACCTATAGCGAACCTACTACTACTCATTTGTATAAAAAAACATAATATGAAGAAAGGTCACAATTCAATAAAAATATATGTAATCATTAAATATGCATAAATTTACTATATATCACCTCATGAGTTGCAAATTGTTCAAAAATATTAAGCATTGGTAAGTAGATGATCAAATGGATATATTGTACAAACACTAAATGTGGCGAGCTGGCCGAGGAAGATTCATCATGCGATATTTCAAGGCTTGAAAGCGCTTTATGATTGTATCAGCATCAAATCCTTTAAATATCTCCGATGCATTTTCAGTTTGCGCTTCTTGTACATGCACTTCAATTTTATTGTCATCTCCCCCTTCTGCAGTAGCATTGGTCCGTTCTTGTACGGCCTTCTTCGTACGTGTCTACGTGATGGAACGATGGTTTAGCTTCAGGGTTTAGGGAATCGATCTGTCTTTAGTTTAAGTGTGGACTGGTCATGGCCTCATGGGCTATTGGGCTCACGGCCCAAAATTCTGAACGTTTTAGCTTCTTCTTCCTCCAGACTCTAGTTTCCAGCCTTCCATGGCGGTTGCAACTTGCACTCTCGTAAGAACTAGCGCAAGGGAGGGGGGTTCGACAGCCACCAGGTATGGCGGCCGCCATGGCTCGCCATACTGGTGGCTCCGCCATTGTCTATACCAACTACCACTGATGGGGCCCACTTGTCAGATTTTTTCTTTTTCCCCTCTCCTCTCTTTTACCCTCCTCCCCCACCGGCCCTCCTACCTCCCCCTCCCCCGCATCCTCTCTCTCTCTCTCTCTCTCTCTCTCTCTCTCTCGGCATTCACCCGCGCCGCCCTCCCTCACAGGCCGCCGACGAACCTCCTCCCTCCCGGCGCGGTCTCCTCCCTTCCCCTCCCTCGCCGACGCCCCCTCTCCTCTCCAGCGGCGGCCATGGTGGCAGCCCTCGGATCCTCGCGCGGTGGCCATGGCGGCGGCCCTCGGATCCTCGCACGGTGGCCATGGCGGTGGCCCTCGGATCCCCGCGCGGCCTGCTTCCTCCCTGGCGTGGCTCCCTCCCCTTCCTGCACGCAGGCGCCCCTCCTCCCTCCCTCCCTTGCCGGCGCCCCTCCCTCCCGCTCCTGCACGCTGGAGGGCCGCCGGCAAGCCGTGGGCCGCGGCGCCCTCCCTCCCCCTCCCCCCTCTCCCCTCTTTCTCCCCCTCCCTCTAGATCTCCACTGCATCCCCGCCGGCGAGCGGCGGGCCTCGCGGCGCCCCCCTCCCCTGCATCCCCCGCCGACGAGCGCGCGGGCCTCGCGGCGGAGCTTGAAAGGACTGACACTAGGCCTAGAGGGGGGGGGGATGAATAGGCCCTGTTAAAAATTCTGCAAGTTCTTCACGAAAAACTGTTAAAACTGTTGGAACTTCCGACACAGATTCGGAACTTCCGAAGGAAGTTCTGATACTGGGTAGAAACTTCCGACGGAGGGCAGGAACTTCCGACCCCCCAAGAACTTAAACACAAAATTTAAACTAAGACAAGTTTATGAAGAATCCACTTGAATAGGAAGCTTACAACAAGTGCCTTGAGACTTCTAGAAGTGATCTTTAGCATCGGAAACTTACAAACACATAGATCGGGTCAAATATAGCTCAAGAACAATATGAACAACAATAAGTAAATGAGACACGAGATTTGTTATCGAAGTTCACTCCACTAAGAAGCTACGTCTCCGTTGAGAAGCCCACAAAGAGCTGGGTTTTCACTAATCCCTTGCCTCTTTCAATCAACCACAAAGGAGGATTGAGTCACTTACTATTGTTCTCACAAAGAGAAGGGTGATACAAACTTCCAGGGGACAATCACAAATATTGAGAGATCCTTGTTGACGCCTAACCGTCTAGGAGCCAAGCTCCAAGAGTAACAAACGCGAATCGATCAATCAAACTTGCTTCAAGTGTTTCTCGAGATGAACAAGGGAGAAACCAACTCAAAGCCTCAAGTCACACACCTCAAATGCTTCTCACACCCAAGCCCAAGGTCAATCAATGCAAGGATGAGCTCTAGAGGGGTTTGGGAGAGTGAAGTGAATGCTCTTGGAGGTGTGCTGGTCGAGTTAGATCAGCCGCAATGAATGGAGGGGGTGATGGGGTATAAATACCCCACCCCCATAATAGAGTCGTTGGCTGTTCTGGTGGCTGCTGTCGGATCTTCCGACGTTAGGTCGGATCTTTTGACTTTGTCCAGGCTCGGATCTTCCAACTCATGGTCGGATCTTCCGGTCACTAACCCTAGGTTTGGATCACTCAAAAAAGATCAGAAATAACAGGGGTTAGAACTTCCGACGGAGATGTCGGAACATGTAAATCCGTCGGAACTTAACCCGAGTCAGTGGGAACATCCGGTCGGAACTTCCGACCGGTGTAGGAAGTTCCGATGGAGCTTTCGGAACTTCCGACAGAGGCAGTGATAAAGGAAATATTCTGGGGGTTTGTGTATGTGACTTTTTGTGTTTGTCATCTAAGTTTTTATCTCATGAGCAACACTTTGACAAACTTGATCAATCAAACACGTCCCCCTTTATAGTACGGTGATTCCTATACTCGAATTCAAACCAAAAATGAATTTAAATAGTTCATCAACTCTTTCACCATACATAGAAGAATTGGGGACCATCCTTTCATCTTTCTTGCTTCATTTTCATTTTATTCCTGCACATATCTCATTCAAAGCATCATATCCCAAATTATAATTGTCATTATCACCAAAACTCTTTTAGGGGCCTAGATGCACTTTCAATCTCCCCCCTTTTTGCTGATTGATGACAACACAATTTGGGTTCATAGGAGAGGAATAAAAACATGTTTTTGTTCTTAATCAAATTTAGGAAAGCTTCCCCTAAATATGTGCATCTTTCAACTTAAGTAGCCTCAAATGCCATTGCGTATATTTATGTAAGAACTCCCCCTAAATCGTTGCATACAAGAGTACAAAAGTGTGCATAAGTGTGATACAATAACCGTGATGCATATGACATGATATATCTACCAATGAAGTGAAAAACAACAAGACATTCAACCATGAGCATCATACCATAGATAAATAGGTTCAAGATCCATCACACTAGCAAATTTAAGTTCGAAGCAAGCCCTAGCTACCATAAGAATTTAAAGTCTCACTTGGCACACCACACTTTACACCACATAAGTTCTTACATTCCATTAACTACACAACAAATATAAAAGATGAAAAGATAGATGGGGGGTCTCCAAGCACCAAATTCACTCCCCCTTTGGCATCAAGCGCCAAAAAGGAAGCTAGTCATCATCCTCATCATCCTCATCATCTCCTCCTCCCTCGCTCTCGTCCTCCTCCTCTTCTTCTTGATCGGACGCGGTGGCCTCATCATCATCGTCTTGCTCATGTTCTTCCTCACGACCACCAAGGTCCTCCTCAGAATCATCACCACCGTGTGCAAAAGAAGAACCACCCATGTCCTCCCAAGGATTGTAGATATGTGGAGGTGAAGGAAAATCTCTTGCTTCACGAAGAGGAGAGAATGGAATGTCACTTTTTGCCATGAGCTCCTTTTGCCTCTTCTAAATCTTAAGTAGCTCCTCATCCATATACTTCTTGTGCTCACGAATATCAATAGAATTTTGGCAACAAGCACTGAAACAAGCAAAGACACCCTGCAAGATCATATCCAATTTGCCCTTCTTGGCGGTAGTTGCATGAGAGCGACCACAAGATGAAGAAGGAGCATGAGATGGAGGTGTTGCAAGTGAGGATCTTGGGGGCTCTGGCCTCAGAACGAATAGAAGACAGACCCTGTGGAGGATAAGCATCAGGAAAAGGTCCTTTAGGATCACCAAAATGTGTCACCTATCTAGCTCCAATCCTGAGAAGCTGCTCAATCTTGCCTTTGGGGGACTTGTAGGGATAGTGACCCATGTCAACCCTAATTCTTAATCCAGTCACCCTGTTAATCATATGCTGAATATAGGGGGCATCGTGACAGGCACTAGCTGCATCATGTGAACAATGGATGATCTCATTCCAAATGAACTCAAACACCAGAAATTTTGGCATCCTAGGAGCCATCTGAGCAAGCAAGTCCTTAGCCTTATATGAGATGTTGTCCGCATTGCCACCTCTTGGAGTCAAAGTTCCACGGAAGAGTTGGTTGAACATCTTATAGTAAGGAGTGAGTCCAATGTTCTTATCAAACACAACCTTTCCATCTTCAGTATATACGCGATCATACATGAAGTGCATCTTTGAATCTTTAAGGACACCTGTCTCATGTAAATCAACTTTGGAAGTATCTCTCACATAGTTGCCACTTTCATCACCTAGATGAAAACCAAACATACTACCAAAATCAATAAGAGATATCAGAAAGCGCTTGCCTCCAAGTGTCCAATGCATGATGTGATTCTAGGTGTCAACAAAAAGAGTGGTATAAAATTGAGCCACCACCTCCTCATTCCAATCACATGCAACTTCATGATGTCCACAAGATCCATCTCTACACACCTAGCAAAGATAGCATCCACAACTTCCTTCACCGGAGATGTCATACCTCGCAAGAAACCCCAGTCAACCCATCTCATCTCAGTAGTGACATGCTTCTTGTCCATAATCACTGACTCATACCAGTCTGCCTGATGGTTTAGCCAAAACCGAGGATCGCCCTTGAATTCCTTTTATATGACGTTGCGTGGATCCTCATGAGCATTAAGACGAAGTGGCTTCATATCATACTCGCCCTTAGTGAAGTTAACACAAGGACGGTCCTCATTGCTTCGCACCGGCCTATGAACAACAGCTCTCTCTCTTTCATAGAAAGAAAGATCAATATCATCATCATATTCTTGTCCGGTTGTAGCCCTCTTGGTTCTAGCCGTGTGAGTGGATGAGCCAGCCACGCCCTTTCCTCTCTCTTGAGTAGTGGTTTTGCTTCTCTTTGCAACAGATTGCCTCCTTCTTTGAGGTTGATCTTCCCGAATCTAATCACCACGATCCGGAGAAGAACTACTTGATGTGGGAGGGTTCTTCTTCTTGGTGATCTTCATCTTAGGAGCCATCTAGAAAGGATTGAATAAATGAAACTTAGAAGAATGATCAAAGATAGGTAATGGATGCACAAAGAAGTCTCAAGTTACTATCTCTATCGGATCTTCCGGCTCACTGTCGGAACTTCCGACAGACCCAGAAAATCGAGAACGAATTCGTGAATCCAAGGATTTCGCCCACCAAAGTTTATGAGATTCTAGACAAGTCCTCTAGATAGATAAAGAAGTTGTTTCACCGAAGGAATTCTCCTAGAACATTCTACATTGAGAGATCGGACAAGAGGGATTTGAAAAACAATACCTCAATGATTTTCCCGCGCGATTCGAAGAAGTTCCAACGGGGAGGAACTTCCGAGGCTTAGGAGAATCGAAAGAAACCTTGAGCACGCAAATCCCATGGACAAAATCCAAGATCGCAGCGTGGAGCAAGAGAGGGCGAGAAGGGCGCGCGTGGGTGGAAAAGAACTAGGGTTTGATAGAGCCGTTACCACCCAGGTATATATACTGATGGAGAGGGTCGGAAGTTCCGACAAGGTGAACCTGGGAACTTTAGAGGAAAACTGGAGGATTTCAGAAGTTTCGGCGGAGGGCCGGAAGTTCCGAGCAGGGACGTTTCGGAAGATCCGATGGAAGACAGGAAGATACATTTTTGCAGGAACTTAAACCGAGCTCTTGGGAAGTTCCGACAGGCATAGAGAGAACACAAGGAATTTTGAGAGGAGTTTAGATTCGAGATTTGGAGAGATATAGTTAATGGATATATAAGATACTTGTCTCAAAGTGATTAGCCACATTCAACAATACATAACTATAATCATTTGAGACAAGCTATGATTCAACGACCACAAATCCAAATAATTCAAAAACTCACACAAATAAGAAAAAAATAAATCAATTTTCTCCTAGTCTAGGCATCAAACAAAATGTATGCAACAAGTCAAGCCACGTTACGAGAATCCAAGATATTTAGCTCACTCCTCAAGAAACAAAACCTTTGCTCATCTAGAGGCTTTGTGAAGATATCGGCTAGTTGTTTATCGATACTCACATGACTTAGAGCGATATCTCCTTTGGCTTCGTGGTCTCTTAGGAAGTGATGTCTTATGTCAATGTGCTTGGCTCTTGAGTGTTGGACAGGGTTGTTGGCTAGTTTGATGGCACTCTCATTGTCACACAAGAGAGGGATCTTTTTGTACTCACAACCAAAATCACTCAAGGTTTGCCTCATCCAAAGTAGTTGAGCACAACAAGCACCGGCTGCAACATACTCAGCCTCGGCGGTGGACAGCGCAACGGAATTTGTTTCTTAGAGCTCCAAGACACCAAAGACCGGCCAAGAAATTGACAAGTCGCTGTTGTACTCTTTCGATCTACCTTGCAACCGGCATAATCCGAATTGGAATAGCCAAGTAAATCAAAAGTGGAGCCCTTAGGATACCACAAGCCAAGGTTTGGAGTATGCACTAAATATCTCAAGATTCTTTTAACAGCTACCAAATGACATTCCTTAGAATTAGCTTAAAATCTTGCATACATGCACACACTAAGTATAATATCCGGCCTAGATGCATAAAGGTAAAGCAGAAAACCAATCATGGAGCGATATACCTTTTGATCCACGGATTTTCCATCTTCATTTAGATCGAGATGTCCATTTAAGGCCATAGTAGTCTTGATAGGTTTAGCATCGGCCATGTAAAACTTCTTGAGCATATCACTTGTATATTTAGTTTGACATATGAAAGTCCATTCCTTCAATTGCTTGATTTGAAAACCAAGGAAGAACTTCAATTCACCCATCATGGACATCTCAAATCTCTTGGTCATGATCCTACTAAACTCTTCACAAAACTTTTCATTAGTAGAACCAAAGATAATATCATCAACATAAATTTGACACACAAAGAGATCCTTGTCTACTTTTTGAGTGACGAGGGTAAAATTGGCTTTGCCCATTACAAAGCCGTTCTTGAGAAGAAATTCCCTAAGGCATTCATACCATGCTCTAGGAGCTTGCTTGAGCCCATAGAGCGCCTCATGGAGCTTATACACGTAGTTGGGATGCTTGGGGTCTTCAAACCGGAGGTTGCTCCACATACACTAGTTCGGATAGAGGCCCATTCAAGAAGGCACTCTTGACATCCATTTGATATAGCTTGAAATCATGATGAGCGGCATAGGCTAGCAATATTCTAATTGATTCAAGCCTAGCCACCGGAGCATAAGTTTCACCAAAATCCAATCCTTCAATTTGAGTGAAACCTTGAGCAACCAATCTAGCCTTATTTTTTGTGACAATGCCATGTTCATCTTGTTTGTTCCGGAAAACCCACTTGGTGCCAATCACATTTTGCTTGGGTCTTGGCACTAATTCCCAAACTTCATTTCTTGTGAAGTTGTTCAACTCTTCTTGCATAGCCATCACCGAATCCGGATCACCAAGTGCTTCATCTACCTTAAGAGGTTCCAAAGAGGAAATAAACGAGTAGTGTTCATAAAATGTTGCTAAACATGAACGAGTAGTTATCCCTCTTTGAATACTTCCAAGAATGTTGTTAACGAGATGATCTCGTTGAACACTTTGATGAACTCTTGGATGAGGCACTTGTGATTGAGGTTGAATTGATCCATCATCATCATCTTCTTGATGTGCTTCAATTTGAGCTTCTTCACCTTGTCCTCCCCCTTGATCAATGCCATGATCTTGATCGTCACCATGATCTTGACTTTGATCTTGAGGTTGTGGAGAACTTGGCGGTTCAAATCTTGTAGATGATGATGGATCGTCATTTCTTGCTTCAACCGTAGCTTGATCTTGAGCTTCACGAGGCCTTACTTCACCTAAGCCCATTCTCATGATTGATATACTTGGTCGCTTCTCGTCATCTACAAGGTTCTTGTCAATTTGCTCCTTTTGAGAGCCGTTAGATTCATCAAAAGTCACATCTACCATGACATCAACACAACCGGTGGTTTTGTTGAAGACACGATAGGCATGTTCGTTAGTACCATAACCAAGTAGAAAACCCTCATCAAGCATGGTTCTTGCGGCTTCAATCAATGTCCTATTCTTCCTCTCCACAACGCCATTTTGTTGAGGAGTGTATGGAGCCAAAAATTCATGTTTGATCCCTTATTCATTAAGAAAATCTTCAACATTGGTATTCCGAAATTCGGAATCATTGTCACTTCTTATATTCTTGATCTTCAACTCATATTCATTTTAAGCTCTTCTTATGAATTTCCTGATAATTCCTTGTGCTTCACCTATTTCTTGCAAATAGAATACCCAATTAAAACGTGCAAAATCATCAACAATAACAAGACCATATTTGTTACCACCAATGCTAATGTAGGCAATTGGTCCAAATAAATCCATGTGTAAAAGCTTCAAGGGTCTTGATGATGTCAAGATGTTCTTGGCCGGATGTGGAGCACCAACTTGCTTCCCGACTTGACATGCACTATACAACCTATCTTTCTCAAAAACAACATTGGTTAGTCCTAGGATGTGCCCGCCCTTTTGAAGTTTGCCCGAGTTCCTCATGCCAACATGGGCTAGTCGGCGATGCCAAAGCCAACCCATATCGGATTTTGCCACTAAAAAAGTCTTGGGCTCAATTTTCTCCTTAGAGAAATCAACAAGATAAATCTTGCCCTTTAATTGACCCATAAAAGAATAAAGGAATCCTCCCTTCTAGAGACGGTCACACCCTCGTTAGTGAAGAGATAATTGTAGCCCATCAAACAAAGTTGTGAGATGGACAACAAATTGTATCCCAACTTTTCAACCCAATAAACATCATTAATTGAATTATTATGAGCAAGAGCAATTTTAACCAAACCAATTACTTCTCATTTGCTATTGTCTCCAAAGACAATAGTTTCTTTAGGTATGTCATTTATTTCCAAGGAAGTGAACAAGTCCTTCTCCCCAGTCATATGATTTAAACAACCAATATCAAGTAACCATGCACTTCCACCGGAGGAGTATGCCTACAAAACAAAATGATGCTCAAGTTTTAGGTACCCAAACTTGTTTGGGTCCTTGAAGGTTAGAATAAGCCATCTTGGGCACCCACACACTCCTCAACTTCCTCGTGTGAGCACCAATGTACTTGACCACCATTTTTCCATTTTGAATCACCACGGTGTAGTCAATGGTGTAGTAGCGTGATGATGGAGGTACTACATCCTTGTTGCTTGTGTTGACCTTTGTTGAGCTCTCAACCTTGTTCTTACCTTGTTCAACATTCTTACTTGTGCCATGATGAGCCATGTTCATCAAATCATCAAGGTTGGCTCCCTTCTTCCAAAGTGGGATGGACTTGCCATGCACAATCTTAGAACCATTGACTTTGTTTCCTCTTGCGTGGCCAAGTCCGTTGATAATACTTGGTAACCTTCAAGCCTTGTCATAAGCCGGTTGTGACTCAAAGTTACTCTTGGGCTTGAGGTTTCCCTTTCAAACTAGCATGTTCAACTTGTAGATTTGAGCATCTTTGACCTTGATTGCTTCTTTTAGCTTGGCAAGTTTAGTAACACAAGCATTTATATCATGGTTATGGCATCTTGAGCAACCTTTGCTAGTGGAGACATTAGAGTTAAAGGTAGCTTTGGAACTAGATTTGGTGCTTTTCCAAAGAGTGTTATAGCTCACTTCAAGTTCTTTGTTTATATCTTTAAGGCGTAAATGCCTCTCTTGAAGCACACTATTAACATTCTTTAGGTTAGCCAGTGAGTCCTTTGCCAAGGCATGATCCTTTGACATCCTCACGTTTGAGTCATTAGCAAGAGATAAGTCTGTTGCCAACTTTTCAACCTTATCCTTTTCCTTGGCTAGAAACTTTCCTAGAATAAGGTTTCTCTCCTTTTCAAGGATGAGCAATTCTTCTTGTTCTCTAAGAATCTCCTTCTTTTTCTATAATTTCTCCATAAGCTTTTTAATTTGCTTATAGCCTAGTTTCCCAAACTTCATTATCATGTTTTCCTTGAGTTGGGACTCCTCTTCCTCTAAGTCATTTTCTACTTCACTAGATGAGGGTTTGTATAGTTTGATATCTTATTCCCCTTGGCCATGAAGCACATGGGGCCTTCATCTTCATCATCAGAGAGGTTGTTGAAGAGTTTTGATGTTGATGAAGTAGTGAGCATGGCAAGAGAAGCCGTGCTCTCATTGTCGGAGTCGTCACTAGACTCACAACCTTCACCAACATGAGCTTTGCAATTCTTCTTCTTGTACTCCTTGCTCTTCTCTTTGTACCTCTTCTCCTTGTCATAACTCTTGTCCTTATTCTTGTCCTTGTATTTTTTGTCTTCATTTTCATTGTTGTCATTGAGAGGACAATCCGCTATAAAGTGATCTTTTTCACCACACTTGTAGCATCTTCTTTGTGTAGTTCCTTTCTTTAAATTTCTTTTCTTCATAAACTTCTTGAAGTTTCTCACCATTATGACGATTTCCTCATCGGTGCTATCTCCATCACTTGACTCAACTTTCTTCTTTTGCTTTGAAGGCTTCTCACTTGTTTCAACCGTCTTGCTTGGTTCGGCCTTGAGAGCAATAGTTTTGACTTCATCTTGACCAATTGACTTGGCAACATCTAAGACATTCATCTCATGAAATTGCAACTCATTGAACAAGTTGATTGGCTTCATCTTTCTATATAATTCTTTGCCTCTAATGTAAGTTGCCAACATAGGATTCTTGGGCGCATATGCTCTAAGCATCTTCTTAGTGACCTTGAAATCATCCCAATCCTTGCTACCAAAAGATTTAATCTCGGTCACAAGGAGAGTGAGCCTATCATGCATTTGTTGAACGGTTTCATCCTTTTTCATGAAAAATGCTTCCAAGTCTCCTTGGAGAAGATCCATCTTGCCCTCCTTGACTTCATCATTGCCTTCATGTGACATTTGGAGAGTTTCCCAAATCTCCTTTGCACTTATGATTACTCTAATTTTGTTGTACTTCATTGTGCAAAGAGAGCTTCTAATGACTCTCACGGCTTGGGCATTGCAGAACAAATCATGCTCAAGCTCCGGAGTAACCACTTCATCTTCTCCAAGTTGAGGCACGCCTACACACACAACGGTCCAAAGGTGTGGGTTAAGACCATATAGATGCACTTGCATATCCTCACTCAGACGGGCATAGTCGGTTCCATCAAAGTGATGAGGTTTGCCCATTGGAATAGTAGAGAAAGAAAGATTGAGAAGTAGAGGTCTCATATGTATGAGACACCGTGTGGAACCCTTGAGTCTTCTTTTCAATCTCCGATTTTATCTTTTCGTTGAAAAGCAATTGGGCCTTCTTTTCAACTCGATCATTCATCTTCTTCTTTATCTTCTCTCTTCGCTTGATCTTCCTTTCTTCTTCAGTCATATCACCTTCAACATCACTAAGTTCAAAGTCACTGTCATTGACTTCATATGCGGAGGTAGCATCATCAACACTTTCATCCCCTATACCAGCCATAATATTTTTCCCTTAGCGGTTAAGTCTAAATCAGGAGATTAGGCTCTAATACCAAATGAAAAAGGGCCAACACTAGGCCTAGAGGGGGGGTGAATAGGTCCTGTTAAAAATTCTGCAAGTTCTTCATGAAAAATTGTTAAAACTGTCGGAACTTCCGACACAGAATCGGAACTTCCGAAGGAAGTTTTGATACTGCGTAGGAACTTCTGACGGAGGGCAGGAACTTCCGACCCCCCAAGAACTTAAACACAAAATTTAAACTAAGACAAGTTTACGAAGAATCCACTTGAATAGGAAGCTTACAACAAGTGCCTTGAGACTTTTAGACTTTGACAAACTTAACCAATCAAACACGTCCCCCTTTATAGTACGGTGATTCCTATACTCAAATTCAAATAAAAAATGAATTTAAATACTTTATCAACTCTTTCACCATACATAGAAGAATTGGGGACCATCCTTTCATCTTTCTTGCTTCATTTTCATTTTATTCCTACACATATCTCATTCAAAACATCATATCCCAAATTATAATTGTCATTATCACCAAAACTCTTTTAGGGGCCTAGATGTACTTTCAGAGCTCCCTCCCCGGATCGAGCGGGCGCGGGGCGGCAGGATCTCGGCTGGTGCGAGCTCCCTCCTCGAGCAGCTGCGGTGGCCGGTGTGAGCTCGGCGGGCCTCGGCCGGCGCAAGCGCAGGACGACGACAGAGGAGCGCGGGGCGGCCGGGTGGTTGGCGATGGCGCGCGGTGGACCTTGGGCCGCGGACGTCTGCTGCCTCCCCTGAATTTGGTGTGCGGGGGCTCGTCCTGGAAGATTGCGGACGGCTTTACCGTCCCCGGTGCGGGACTTTTCCGGCTGTCCCGTACCCGATGCGGGCAGCCTAACCTATCCCCCTCTATCTGCAGGAGTTAAGTGCCCAAATTAAAATAATGAAGCAGACTGGTAGCCAAATAATTTCAACGGCGATGAGACTAGCGAACGTTTCCTTGCACTTGCACATTTTTTTTGAGAAATACAATACAGACGCAGACGCTCACAAACACGCACGTACACTCACCCCTATGAATACACGAACGCAACTATACCCCTACGAGCACCTCCGAGAGACTGAGCCGGCAAATCCTCGAGATTGACGAAGTCACCACAAGCACCTCACTATCGACGGGAACGTCACCTACCATTGAAAGCACAACGCCGTTAAATCGTAGAAAATTCGCTTCCACGAAGAGTCGAACTCAGAATCTCAAATGCTACTAAAGCTCTTATAACCACTAAAATACATGCCATTTTCGCTTACACTTGCACACCTGAATAGTCGAAACTCGGCTGTGGCGCATAAAAGAAAACCAAAACAACTTGCTCCTTTCTTTTTTTTGAGAGGACCTCCCCGTTGAGCTATGTTAGAGAGCATTAAGTAGAAGCGTATGGGCCGTTCGACGCGAAACGTAGAAGCCACATTTTGAGAAGAATCGCGGGCTGAGCAGCAGCAGATCGAAACTGGGCCACCACATCTTCATGGCCTCGCACGGTCGACGAAACCCAGTCCAGTGACTGCAGCCCAACAACGTCCGGGGCGCTGGGGCCACGAGAGGAAACACGGCCCGAGAGCCACCCTGGTGTGAACCCTAGCCCGCAGCGGGCGCCTCGCCAGAAAAGCACGCACCGTCTCCCCACGCCGCCGCCACTCGCCGCAACTTCTCGCCCGGATAGGGAGCACGCCGCGGAAGCCCGAGCCCTCCCCTTCCGCGGCCGACAAAATGGTATACCGCCTCTCCCCCTCCCTCTCGCCCGCTCGCGGCTGGGGAAGCCCCCGTCCGTCTCGTCTGTTCCTCCGCCGATCCGTGTTGATCTGCCCGATTCGATTCGGTGACAGCCCGTGCTGTAATCGCTCTCGAGTCGACGGCTAGCAGCCTCCTGTAGATGCCTTATCCTTCTGGTGAGCTGTCGTAGTCGTCGTTTGATAGGTTACGTGGTTGAGGTAGTCAGATTGGTGGCGTTGCCCCAACTGGTTGTTAGATCCTGTGACTGCTGTATGACGAGGAAATTTCTATTACTATTAGCTGTGTTGTGGTGCCTTTTTTTTTGCTTTGCTTTTAGGTTCTGTTCTGGGTAGGGATTCTTGTCATACGTTCACTGACGATTAAGTTTATAGTTGTGGTGCCTTTTTTTTTGCTTTGCTTTTAGGTTCTATTCTGGGTAGGGATTCTTGTTATACGTTCACTGACGATTAAGTTTATAGGTCTTAGATGTGGCAGCTCTAAGTTGATGTCCTGCTCTCTCATGCGCAATTGCTGCTTATCTGTGACTAAGTGGCGGAGTATAGGTTCTTTGTCTAGTTTTCGTCAAGTGCTTGAAATTTTATCCGTTTTGCATGATGTGCTATGTTCCATATCAGATACTAGATACTTTATGTTCATCCATATCTTCTCGATGTTCAGTTTGCTCAGTTCGCATTTGTGCTTATGATAGCATGCTATTGGAATGGTGTTTTTTAAATGATCTCTCCTAGTGTATTCAGACTCCCTTCTAGTTTATTCAGATTTTTTTCTGCGGAAATTCTAGTTTATTCAGATTGGGGCAAAACAAGGTCTTGGTACTCTAAACAGTTTGTGCTGAAATGGATCTTCTGGATCCATATAGTGCCTACTGTTAATTTGTTCAACTTTGTCATAATTGCATTATTTCAGCACATTGATTTACTTATGACTTCTTGTTTTAAATGCTTACTGCTTGATGTTTGAATTGCTGGGTCCTATGATGGCATGAAATCTTTGAGACCTGATCATCATTATATGATGACAACCATAAGCATATCTTCTGAGGACCCTATTGATGTTACAATTTGAGTTTTTATATCTTTTACCCGCCGTTGACCTTGTTCACAGAGCTATATTGAGTTTAACATTGAATGATTGAAATTTATTTAGATCTATGATTTACTTATCTGTTTGTCTTGTATCCATCAAACCACACATGATGGCTTAACCTGTTTCATTTTATTTCAATCTTATATAGGTGAACGTTCCTAAGACCAAGAAGACCTACTGCAAGAACAAGGAGTGCAGGAAGCACACTCTCCACAAGGTGACTCAGTACAAGAAGGGTAAGGATAGCCTTTCTGCCCAGGGAAAGCGTCGTTATGACCGCAAGCAGTCAGGATATGGTGGTCAGACCAAGCCCGTCTTCCACAAGAAGGTACTGTAACTTAGTTGATATATGCTTGTTCCATAGTCAATGCTGTATACCTGTCTGTTCAATACTTGCATGTTTATGTGACGACAATTTTGAAAATCTAAATGTTTAATGATATTTAGTTTCCTTAAATTATACATAACATGAAAAATTGTTTTCTATTCTCAGGCCAAGACCACCAAGAAGATTGTGCTAAAGCTGCAGTGCCAGAGCTGCAAGCACTACTCCCAGCACCCGATCAAGGTACTGTCTCATTTCTCTTGGGCTAAACATACTGTTACTTATTAGTCTGTATTTGCTCACTCTCTTCTGATTCCTGTGTCACAGAGGTGCAAGCATTTTGAGATTGGTGGAGACAAGAAGGGGAAGGGAACATCTCTTTTCTAGATTGCTCATCTCCTATCTGGATGCTGAAGTTGTGGTGTCTACTACTGTTCTTAAAACCTGTCGTCAAATTTCAGTGTTACTAGTAGTTCTTAAAGCGGGCCATGCTTATGTATCCAAATTCCAATGCCTGACATTTGCTCTGGGTGCTGGTTGACTTTTTGGCCAAATGAAGTTTTGTAGCTTGAAACTGTTTTATGTCTTAGATTGTGGCAGCCATCGTGTGAAGTTGTCTAATATGTGGCTCTTGACTGTTGGCGGCTTGGCACCCAGTTGCAAAGCGTTCTTTGTTTTTTTGATTTGGGTCTCTGAATTCGTGCAGGACCTGGCTTACACCAAGATTGTCTGATTTATTTTGGTTACAATTAAGCCTTGAAGAAAATTATTTGGACTTCACCACTCTGATGTGGAGCCGGGAGTTGGAGGAACGGGGTCAAGGAAAGTGGTGCGGGACTTGAGATAGTAGGATTTTAGAATGTTGTTTAGGTCGTCCCCACATTTCTGATTACGTGGGTCACACGTTAAATTTGTTCCAAATTGTGGTGATAATAACAACCGAGGCTTCATCCAACTATTGAACAGATGTGTGCTCACTGAAACGACGAACTGTCTGAGTAAGACGTCGACGGACGTTTGCCGACACGGAAGAGGGGCATCAGGCCTTGTCAATGGGCAGGGAACGCCAACCAGTTCCGAATCCGGCCCTCCACCCACCTTCAACCTCCATGGGCCTTAGCCATCGGGAGCGACGCGACCTTGGGCTGCGTCGCCATCACGAGAAATGCAGACCGCCATGGTCTCCTATCGTTCCGCCGTTCACGAATCACGACTGAGCAACCCGCGCCGTCGATTTACAGCAACAATCCTGGGCTCTGTGGACCTCCTCTGAATATTCCCTGCACAGATGCTTCACCTGCACTGAACAAGAGAAATGATAAAGATTCCGACCAATGGCTGTATTACTGTGTGATTGCTGGAATTGTTTTTGGGTTTTGGCTATGGTGTGGGATGATCTTGTCCATTCCAAAGTGGAGGCATTCTGTTTTCTTCTTTGTTGATGCCATGCAATACAAGGTTATGCTGAAGTTGCGGCCTATCGATCAATATCTTTCCAAAGAAAAGAGTGATCCATTTCTGTAGCTGTGTTTTCTACAAGTGAATCAAGCTGAAGACTGAAATATACTAGGTTCTCTACTATGCGCTGCAATGCAATCTCTTATTCCCCCCAAACTACGGCAGGAGATTTGCTGCCTTTGTATATTAAGATGTAGAAATCCACAAGGATTCTAGTCAACTGTTTGTTATATATTAATTTCAATAAATACATATATGCTCCTTTCTGATATGTTTTTAGCAGAAAATAACAAGTCCTTATTTTAATATACTTGATCCGTGCTACTATTATGAAAAGACCATGTACATGAAACTATTCTCAAGAAGTGAAGGATATACCCATGATACATTCAAGGAAAAATTAGGCTGGGAGCTGCGACTTCCATCGTCTAAAAAACTTTAGAGAACTCGTCACACACAACCAAAAAGACGTGAAGATTAACGAGAGGGTGAAACAAGAATCACAAACAACATATGTATTCAATCCAAGATAATTACAAGTTCATAAACAGCCAAACTGAGCTACGGCAAGCTTTTCATGCTCCCGAACATTGTGCAGTTGCCATTCAAATCATCAACTCAGCACACTTGGGGAGGGCGCATGTCTACGGTCATTCCTTGCACTAATGCCATTGCTTGCAGATGATGTATGTTGGCTATAGTTTGGGATGCAAAGTGAAGGTCTTCAGTTTTCTTCTTTGTTGATCGCACACAGTACAAGATTATGCTAAAGTTTTCATGGCACGTTTTTCATTAAGAGGAATAATATTATGCTGAAGTTCCAGCATATCAATTGATTTCTTTCAAAAGGAAACAATGATCACATCTGTAGCTGTATATACTACAATACAAATTGAAGAATGAAGGTATGCTAAGTTCTCTACTATGCATTGTAATACAATCTGTTTTTCACTCCCCAAGTACGGTAGGAGATTTGCTGCCTTTGTAGTAAGATGTGGTGTCGAGAAGAAGTCCAAAAGAATTACAGTCAACTGTTATAAAAATACAGTTCTTAATTCCTAATAATATTTGGTCGCTGTATCCATCAGCATTTGTTACATGGAATCTTTGATGCAATATTTACTCGAAGCTATTCAAGCAGTGGCACATATAAATTCGTTATCCATTAAGAGAACTCCTCTCACTCACATCGAGAAGAAAAAGGAAACTGGTTTGAGAACACTTCTCTTACAATTCTTACTTTTCTACTATCTTACAGTTACATGTTTAGCCCTTGATGGGTGGAAAAAAGAACAACACAACGAATTTGAAGTATGCTAACTTCCAGTAATCACAGTTTTTTGCCATTGACAATCTTCAGAATAAGCTCACTATCTATGAACCAGTTATACCACTAAAAAAGGGCGTACCCAGTGCAGAGAGCTCCCGCTCTGTGCGGGGTCTGGGGAAGGGGTGTCAGTGGCAAGCCTTACCCTCGCCTGTGCAATGCGAGGAGACTGCGCCTCGAACCCGGGACCTTCCGGTCACAGGCGGTAAGACTCTACCGCTTGCACCAAGCCCGCCCTTCTGAACCAGTTATACCACTATGCTTTTCTAATTCTTGTCTTTGGCTTAAGACTGAGAGAAACTTACTCCTCTCAAACAGCATTATACAAAAACAATAGCTGTGCAGCCTGTGCATGAGTGCATCATTCGATTTAACTTGTTGAGCTGCACACCTTTGCACAGGCAAACATTACTTCTGGTAATCTGTTAGCTTGCTCACTGTGATCTGTCGGAACGGTTCAGAAAGACATGCCTGAGTATGAGCTGATATCTCTTGAGCCACTGATCGCATGGAAGGTCGCGATTCAGGATTTGCCTGTGTGCAAGCCAGTGCAATTCTCACGACAAACACAATTTCTTCTGCAAGCTCTCCCATCGGAGGATCCAACCGCTGGTCTAGTATGTCCTGGAGTAAAAGGTGGTCATCTTTTGAAGCAGAGATAGCTGGCAGGGAGGTTAAGAGGTCACCAGGATGCTTCCCCATCATCACCTCTAGAGTAATAACTCCAAAGCTGTACACATCACATTTCTCTGTGACCCTCGTTGTGTACGCCAATTCTGCAAGAGTAAATCAGAGCTGCCACAAGTTAGTGTGCTGCATCACAAAATGTTATCTATCAAAGTATCTGAATGAGAATGAACAATATCTGAAATTTTGATTTGTGTGATATTATTTTTCAGCACTTGGAGGTATCTTATTGTTATTAAAGTACTTAATAGTTCAGATAAGATGTAATATTTGTAAATCAAATTCACAACAATGTATGCTACATGCAAATAGATGCGAGTTTAACCTGGAGCCATGTAGCCATATGATCCTGCTACAGAAGTCCAGTTTGTGGAGGCAGAACCAAGAAGCTTTGCAGTGCCAAAATCAGATAACCGCGGCTTGAATTCTGATTCAAGCAAGATGTTGTTCACGGTGATGTCCCGGTGAACAATTGCTGGGTTCCAGTCATGGTGCAGGTAGGCCAAAGCATGGGCAACCCCTTGGACCACCTTCATCCTCATGCCCCAGTCAAGCTTCTTCTTGCCTTCCTCACTATACAATGTCTTGCCCAAGCTTCCCCTTTCTAGGTATTCATACACTAGGTACATGTAGTCTCCACTTGTGCAGAAGCCATGGAGCTTAACAATGTTCCGGTGGCGGACCTCTGTCAGTGCCTTGATCTCATTCTCAAAGCTCTTCTTGCTCGCTTCCGATATGTCTCCAGTCTCAGCGACATGGAAGCGCTTCACGGCCACAACCTGGCCACTGGCCAGTTCGGCCTTGTACACGCTCCCAAACCCACCTTTTCCAATGCAGAATGATTCGCTGAAACTGTCAGTGGCATTCACGATGTCAAGGAACGTGAATTTTCCCTCCTTTTCCCATATCATGGACTCATAAGGATCACTTGTGCTCACCTCCGACACTTTCTGCTCCCTAGGTCTCCTTCTGCATGCTAGGATAAGGTAAGCAACAATGGCTGTCAGCAACACTGCTCCAACTACTGAGAGAACTATTTCAATGACTGTTCTCTTGTGATGCCCTGAAGAGGTGCTACGGTCGCAAGAAGGAATGCCTTGCACATTGCCGCAAAGCCCCAGATTCCCGATGTAAGCCTCAGCTGAAGAGTTCTGAAAAGCATTGCCTGACGGTATCTCACCAGTGAGCTGATTGTAAGAGAAATCAACAGTTTCTAGGCTTGACATGCGAGAGAAACCTGCTGGAATTGAACCGCTGAGCTCATTGCGCGACAAATTTAGTTTCTGTAGGTTCATCAGCTTCTCAAGATTTGAAGGGATAGGACCAGACATTGAGTTGCTGCTCAAATCAAGCACAATCTGCAGCTGAACCAGGTTACCGAGCTCACCTGGTATGTGCCCTGACAACTTGTTCTTGCTCAAATCAAGATAGGTTAGTGAACCAAGATTGCCAATGCCCACTGGTATGGTCCCGTTAAGCATGTTCCCTGACAAATCAACTTTCTGCAGTTTGGAATTGTTGCCCAAACTTGTCGGAATCGGCCCGGAAAAAGAGTTTTGGCTCAGATTGAGGTTGAACAAAACGCTGATACCACCCAGCTCAGGGGGAATTGCTCCTGTCAAGTTGTTTGCAGCCAAGCTGAGGTCCTGCAAGCTAGCCATGCTCTCAAAAGCCACCGGAATGCCGCCTGATAAGCTGTTGCCATCCATGTGCAGGCGCGTGACCTTGGTGCATTGCCCCCAATCATCTGACAGCCGGTCGGTCAGCTTGTTCCCAGAGACATCCAGGTAATCCATGTTGGGGTGCACCCCAAACACCTCCGAGATGTCGCCGGTGAAGTGGTTCCCCTCCAGCCGCACACGGTACAGATCGGAGCAGTTCTTCATGCACGGCGGCAGCTCGCCACTGAAGTTGTTGTGGTTCGCCGTGAAGTTCTGCAGCGCGAGACCTTCACAGAGGCTCCGCGGCAGCTCTCCGGAGAAACTGTTGTTCGCGAAGCTCACATCGGTCAATGCCAGCCCTTCGCCAAGATCCGGTGGAATTGTGCCACTCAGGTTGTTGTCGAACAATGCCAGGTACTGGAGGTTCCTCGGTGATGAGATGGTGGAAGGCACCTCTCCTTCCAGACGGTTGGTGTTGACGTCCAAGACTTGCAGCGCCGTCATGTTGCCGATCTCCGGCGGGATCTTGCCGGTGAGCCCGTTGAAGAAGAGCGCCAGCCGCATGAGCTGCTTGAGATTGCCAAACGAGCTGGGTATCGGTCCGGTGAGCCAGTTAACCGACAAATCCAGTTCATTCAGGTTCGCCAGCTCGCCGAGCTCCGGCGGGATAGAGCCGGTGAGGTTGTTGCTGAAGAGGTACAGGAATTTCAGCTTCGTCGCCTTGCCGACCTCCGGCGGATCTTGCCGCTCAGCGAATTGCTCTGCGCTTGGAACGATATGAGCTCCGGCCAGCTCGCGAACAGCCTCCCTGGGATCCCGCCGGTGAGATTAGTCGACGATATTCCGAACTCACGCATCTTCTGCATCCCGGCGAATGACGCCGGCAAGCTCCCGGAGAGGTGGTTGCCGGATAGGTCGACGAAGACGAGGTTGCTGAGGCTGCCGAGCTCCGGCGGCAGAGTGGAGACCAGCCCGGCATTCTTCACATCGAGGTGCTGCAGCATCTTGAGCTGGCCAAGAACCCGCGGGAGCGGCCCGCCGAGCGGGCTGCCGCCGAGCTCCAGGACCCTGAGCTGCGGCATGGACCCGAGGAATTCCGGGACACCGCCAGTGAGGTTGTTGCCGCCGACGTGCAGGTCCTGGAGCAACGTCAGCCTCGCGAATGACGCTGGGATCCGGCCGGAGAACGCGTTGGCTGACAGGTTGAGCCACCTCAGGTTGGGCAGCCGCCCCGGCAGCACGTCCGGTATGGGGCCCGAGTCGAGCGTGTCCAGCGCGCGCAGGCGCGAGAGCGACGCCGGGATGGGGCCGGCCAGGTTGTTCCCGTTGAGGTCGAGGGCGGTGAGGCCCGGGAACGCGGCGGCGTCGAGCGCGCCCAGGCCACCGGCGAGGCCGAGGCCGCGGAGCCGGAGCGAGGTGACGCGGCCGGCGGCGTCGCAGGCGACCCCGCGCCAGCCGGTGCAGAGCGAGGTGGAGTCCGCCCAGGTGGACAGCGCCGGTGGGTCTCCCAGGCTCGACTTCCACGCCAGCAGCGCGGCGGCCGGCGACGGCGGCGTCGCGGCATTGGCGGCGCCGGCGGCGAGGGCGAGGACGAGGGCGACGAGGAGTGGGGCCGCGAGGGGGAGGCGCGTGGGGGCGGGCCGTGGCGTCGGCATTGGCCGGGCGGTGGAGCGGAGCGCGTCGCGGCCGTGCCCGTGCGTGCGGTGGGGCGGCGTGGGGAAGCGCGTGGTGGTCTTTGAGCTCGCGGCCGGCTGGCTGGTGGGTGGCTTGCGGCGCGGTGGTCAACGGGGTGGGTTGACTAGCGAGCACATGGGGGACGCGGACGGGAAGCGGAAAAAAAGGGGAAAAAGGGCTGTGGGCGCCTTGCATTTTTAGTCAAGTACTACGTATCCCAGGCGACAGCCTGTGTAATGGGCTGATGGCAGTCCGTCCATCCCGGACCCATTGTTTTCTACTCCATCTCTCCGTTCAAAAAAAAAATATAAATCTTACTTTTTGAGAAATCAGAAATTTTAAATTTCATAAATTTATATAAAATAGTAAATAAGTATTATTATATTAATCATGTAATTTATACTAAATCTTTTGAGATATAAATGTTCATAATTTTTTTATATATTTGATCAAATTTAAAATTGTTTAACTTTTTAAAAATTGAGGGTTGCATTTTTTTTGGAAGGAGGGAGTGAGTTTTTCTTTTGTGAATATTATTTTCTAAGTTTTGATTAAGAAATAGGAAAATATTAGCCTCTCTCCATCTCAAGGAAAAATTTAAGTTTTACCGTACAAAATATGTCATTATAACTTTGTGAGGTCATCGATGAGTGCATCAATGAGGTGATGGCGACAATTCATTGTGGGTGGTTACCCAAAAACAACATGCTTCTGTATTGGAACTATCTCTAATAAGGAGGAGTTATTTTCCTTTCTTATACGGAAGACTCCTTCGTCCGGCAAACACGGTTCGTTTAGAAAATTTTAGACATACTAATAGTAGAAATGATCATATTATCCCATTAACTATAGCAGTTGTGATTGAAAACCGCGCTGTTTATTTGGTTCTCTAGATCTTCAATAAATACAAATGCATTGGAACTAGAAAAGTAACATCTACTTAAGCATTTAATTGGCTCCATACATTCTCTATGCAATTATTTCTTACTATTTGATATTGCTTTAATTAGATGAACTTTACTATAATCTAAACAAACAGTCTTTGTGGGATAAAATTTGAAGACTAAACGAACAATCTTCGTGGAATGGAGGAAGTCATTGTTTTGAAATTTTCTAGGCTGACATGTTCTTGGATGGAGGGAGTACTAAGGGCATCCCCAACCCTCCATATATGATGGTTTCCATAGCGTTAATTATATAGCCACATAGAATTTTTAGCTTATGTGGCACCATAATAAATGAGAGAGAGAGTGGAGACAGGAAGAAATTGGATCTCATGCAAGATCCAGTTTCAACATGAGAACCTATGCAGTAGACACTATCAAATTATGCATTGGGAGTGAGGTGATGTCTTCATAATAAATGGAGAACAAATATGATAGGTGAAGAAGAGAGAAGTGAGTTTAATAGGAATCAACACCAAGATATTATGGGTTGTAGAGTGTAGTTTCTAAAGATCGTATCTTGATGATGTGACAATATGGACACTACCCATAAACAGCATGGGTTGGGAGTGCCCTAAGCAACAAATAACATTGGATTATATTCAGAAATAACATTAAAACTTTAGGAAATGGCTACAAATGACTTACTACATGAGTATGATGACCTTATTTGTCTACGAAATTAGTGTCTTGCGCAATTTTTTTTCTTAGTTTCTCTTCTGTGCATCATATTTGTTTATAACTGCATGGTCATCCGTAGCATAAGACCTCCTCCAACGGCTGCCTCTAAGCCAGCTCATAGACTTTTTTTATTTGATGAACAGTCCATGCTAACTCGCACAGGTTCCAAAACCCAGCTCTCGTGTTCTCTCGTCTCTGTCCTACCATATGAGCTAGCAAGCTGGCTACCATATGAGAACCTTTGGAAGAGGCCTAATGTAGTAATGTTTGTTTTCTTTTCCAATTTCATGCCCAGACTCCGCTGGTGACAAGGGAGACATAGATTAATGTTTAGGTGGAAAGCATACATAAATGACGCAAGGTAATGAGACATTTGTTAATTTTGTTAGTACAGTGGTACGTTTGAGTGAATATAAGCAAGTATTTGTGTTATCTCGCTTGTTTTCTTCAAAATGATAAGTGTGGATAATTCTAGGGACATATCCTGATTCTACGGTTATTAATGAAAATTAGAGTGAATGGAATCGATAGTAGTTTTTGGTGTAGGGTGGGGTAGGGTAGGGTGGCAGTGGTTCTACCATATTTTCTCTCTTTTTTCGGTTCGATGTAAATGATTAGCGTGGGGTTGTAAAACTTCTCTACTTAGTAAAAGTAAGATTGTATAAGGCGTCAATATTCCATTTCGTAGACTTAAAAGGTGTTATTGTTTTTATAGCGATCGACAATATATCTAAAAGTACTAAAAGTTAAAGAAAAATATCATTTTCCTGAAGACTTTTTCTACTAAAGTACTTGTACATCGATGGACGGTTAGAAAATCGCAAATAGATTCCATGCTTTGACTAGGAATGAATCGGTAAAAAGATGTTGTGCCCCACTAAAACATCCACTCCAATCCCTTGTTTTTCTTCCCTTCGCGTATGCCCGAGGCAGCGCACACAAAGAACACAAGAAAAATCGAGCTGAGCCGCTGGAGAAGAACCTGTACGTTCCTTGCTATCGCTCTTCCAGTGGTGGCCACCTACCGGTGCTGGCGTGCTCTCACAGTCTCGCCGCACCTCGCCGCTGTGGACCTGTGGTGCTTATGCTACCTGCCTACCTTGCTCCGCTCAAGGCCAGCTGCTTGGCCTCTCCATCGGAAGGAGAGAGAACGAACGGAGGAAGAGGATGAGAATGAGAATGAGTGGACCAGAATGAGAGCAAGAGGCGGGTTGTGAAGCTTTTCCTGTTAGCCAACGCTGATGATGGGTAGCTCATTGGGTCCCTATATCAGCAGCTCAATAGATGAGAGATGCACATAGCGATGGCAAGTTGCCGTATTTTTTTCTCCATTTGCGGGATCCACGTGAGCTCGAGTTTCCTACGTTCTTATTCCTGCATTCCAAATACCAATTCCTATATTTCCTTTACGATTTCCTTCGCTCTGTTTTGCCAATACACACAAACCTTATTCCTGCATTTTTTTCCTGTTCCTCTATTTTTCATTCCTTCGTTTCAAACAGACCCTAAATAACCAGTGCGGTTTGTGGTTTCTCCATCAAACTACAGGCAGCTTGCTTGGTCCTAGCACGCCCGGGAAATCCAGATTCCGCCGGGGTGCGCACTTTTACACGACGGCCAGAGTGAGCAGTGAACTAATCCGTGACCGACAGGCAAATTAAAAGAAAACCTCTATTATTTATCCCTGGCCACGACGAGCACGAACTGGGATTCAGAGCATGCACTTTATTTTGTTCTGGTGATGTGTGGTCAGGTTCGTTCTACCAGTGCATCAGGTTGCGAAAATGCAGGCATCCTATTTCGTTAAAAAAAAATGCAGTCATCCTATGAAAATACTCCTGGCAGCACAGTCTGCTGCTCGGCCCGGCTCTTCGTTGGAATCACCCTTGCATTCCTTTGTCGTGCCAGTCGACGTGCAGGTGCAGTGGCTCTCGCTCGTGTAAGTTGTAACAGTGTCTTGGTGCTGGACAGGATAGGACTACATTTTTTAGGGCTAGACGACAGATTGATAGGAGTTGGGCGACCAGTCACTCCCTAACTAAGCCACCAGCCACATGCGTGCTTGATTATTGGTGCTAATCCAGTATTGCTCCTAGCATACCTACAAAAATTCAGGTGTGTACTGCGCATATGCTACGCTGTCAGTTTATTCCCGTTGACTTTTGGGGGTGCATGATCAAGGGCGTTTTGGTCGTTTTCTGCTAGTGATGATGTGCTAGTACCGTCGACAAAGAGGCCTTGCGTGCTGTGCGCGCGCGCTCGTAGTTAGTACTCCCTAGATACTAATCAACTGCCCCTTGTTTTCTGCCTCACCGTTGTCCTTAGCACATGGCGACAAAGGGAGAAACGGCGCGGGCCAGGCGATGAGACAATTAGTTTTTTTTTTTTTGAAGAAATATGAGACAATTAGTTGGACTCGTCTTTTGTCTGCCCTTCCGACCTGCACAGCATGACTGCGTGTGTGCAGGTCAACTGTTTAGTGTGAACAGGTGGGTTTATGTATGCACGGGATGATTGCAAAAGTCAGCCCATTTGGATTTTAAGGTACCTCCAACAAGCTGTACGTTCTCTGCTTAGCTTTGCTGGAGAGAAAAAAAAAACGCCCATCTACGCACATGACATACTCAATGGATTCCGCTTGTTTACGATGATGTAGAGCAATATATATTAGAACAAAGTTAGCCAAGTCATGTTTGTTCCATCGCGCCCTAAAATAGTTCGTTCCATCGCTCATTAGGGTTTTCAATCATTTTGTAGTAAAATCTTTTCAGATTGTTGTCCTTATGTTCTCATCGCTGATCGTTCTGGTGGAATCTGTTAAACATGATTACACTCTAAAGGTATTTAATTTCAACAAAAACCACTTTTTTTTTATTCCAAATCGATAAAAACGTGGGGAAGCGATCGAGAACATCCATAGTGTGGTGGGTTTATTAATTTTGTAATAACAGATCTAGCAAGAGAGTGGTTGTTTGCAAAAACAAAAGAAAAGAAAAGTGCGTTGATGTTATTTAATAGACGGTTTAAATTTTTTTGAAGAACCTTCGAAAAAGGCAGGGAGCTCCTGCAGTTTACTTAAGAAGAATAGAATTGACCCGATTTATAAGGAAAACTGGGCCCGAAAATCATACAACGCACGATTAATTAAGGAAAATCGGTGAAAACCAACATCGGGCACCCGAAGATTAACCGACCCACACGACGCAGCAGAGCACACAACAGCCCTGAGTCATCGTTGTCGAGCATGGTTGCATAGCAACCAGCAGGTCCGACTCCCCAAGGCTAATCCTAGACGACTAGCGAGGCCAAAACAAGCAAGTCCAAAGCAAGAGGCCACAACAGGTCATCGTTACCAAGCTCAAGGAAGAGCAGCTCCGACTTTCTGCCAAGAACCCCCGCCCCACTCCCAGCATTGCTCGACCTCCTAAGCGAAAAATCGAACGACAAAGAAGGGGGGTTCGCCTCGTGTTATCGTTGCCGAGCCACGCCCCCAACGCAGCAGCTCCGACTTCACGCAGCAAGTCCCACCTCCTCACATCAACTGGGTGCCGGAAAGCGTAGAATGTCCACCGGAAGTGACATCATGGCCGAGACGAGTTCCAATTGCGATGCCTTCAAGAAGGGAACGATGTCAATAGCGCCACCGTCGCTTGTCCCAACAGACTGGGTTTCCACCCGTGGAAGATGTACTGGGGACATGACTCCCTCAACAGGAAACGGCGCCCAAAGCGTCACCATCGTCGAGGCTTTCGCCCAAGGTGACCCAGCACCATCGTGACGCCAAGACGCTGGACCCAAAGTTCGCCGCCACCATCGTCGTCGCCCGGACGTCCTGTAAAAGCCCTACCGGAGGGGCATCGGCGCGCCGACCGCGTATCGCAGCCGCATAGCTGCGTCGACCGCCACCCCCTCCGATTGGGCCACACACGAAGGCCGGGCTCCTCACCGCTCCTGTTGTTGCCACGCCACCGGCGCACGCAGCCGCCTCGTCGCGCCACCTGTTCCAGCGATGTGCCGCAGCATGGCCACGCCACACCCGCCGGAGCTTGGCTAGCGCTTTGCCTGCTGCAGCCGCGCTGCCAGCGTGCATGGCCGTCTCACCGCGCCCTTGAACCCCGCCGTCGCCGGCAAGCCTCGCGAGCGCCGCGTCAGGGTCCCAGCATCATGCCGGCCACCACCACGTGCACGACGCCACCACCGGAGCAGCTGCAGGCCGCGCCATCCCCCGCCTTCGCGCAGCCGCTCGCGGCACACCCAAGTCGGCCCGAGACGACGCCGCCACCTACTGCACTGCAGCCACCTCGCGAAGGGCCGCCGTAATCGCGCCTGGCGGCAGATCCAGCCCCAAGGCCGCCGGATCCGGCCGCGGAGGCCCCGGATCCGGCCACGCTGGCGCCGCCGCAGCCCGCCCGGAGGCGAGGCGCTCCGTCACCAGCAGCAGTCGAGGGCCTCACCTGCGCCTGCGCGATGAGGAAGAGGGCCTCGCCACCACCTTCCTTGAGCGGCGGCGCTCGGGACTCGTGGTCCGTCCGAGTCGCCCCGAGGAGGAGCGACGCGGGCGTGGGTTCGGTTGCAGATGGTTTTAATTATATAGTGCCATGTAATCTTAAAAAAAATCATACACGCAGTGTACGAGACTGCTGTTCCGGTACCAACAATGTATTTACATACGTAAGTAAAAATGGGTATCAAGTGGATGTGGAGGACGGTATTTACGTTTCTCCGTGCGCACAGTATGGTACGGTCCACGTTTTCTGCCGAGGGCGTTGGTTGGCGCCCTCTTCATCCTGACCCCAGTGCTGCTGACCTGCCTGCACCACAGTCCACAGCAGTCAATGCTCTGTGCGCGTAGCGTAAGCAAGCCAGTGGATTTTTACTCGCACGCGGATTCACCGCCGCTGTTGTGCTTCCACGGCCACCAACTAGCGCCGCCGCATGAATGCGCTGCCCGACAACGTTGCTGCCCCTCGCATCAAACACAATCTTACAATTTAGAATATTAAATAAAATCTATTTATAAATTTTTTTACACAAGTGGATTGTAATTCGCGAGATAAATCTAATAAACCTATTTAATTTATAATTTGCAACAGTGATGCTATAATAACAATTCGCTAATCATAGATTAATATAACTCATTAGATTTATCTCACGGTTTACAGACGAGTTCTATAATTAGTTTTGTTATTAATCTATATTTAATACTTTAAATGCATGCCGCAATATCCTTTTTCAAGGCCGGCCTGCCCATCTTATCACGCTCATGGACGCAGAAACCTCAGTGGTTTGCATGGATTGCCATGTCCAGTTGTTTAATCCGTGGAAAGGAACTATTAGGCCAGAGTGCCAGACCCACGGCGAGTGATTCATCCATCATGTCGTGGATGACCGAACAAGATACGGGAAGTGTCACGTAATTAATCTGAACTCGTCATAACAGATGAACAACATCTTCAGCCCTTTACGATGCAAGAACATTGGGGCAGCTCGTAGTTTTCAATTTGCCATCAGTATCAAATATATAGATAATACTATGCATAAGACTTGTGTGATTGTTTGCAAGTAGTTTGTATGTCACTTAATGAGTAAATGGCATCTCTTCCCTTCACATCATGAAAAATTCTACTCATCACCTGTTACATACCCGCCAACACCACCACAGAGTGCACGCCCTTACGGTGGTAGAGACACACATTGGAGTTGGAGATGAGAAAACCGAATTGGTGCCCCAGTAGAGACCGTCAATTTTCATACTCGCACCTTCGAATTAAGCCCCATTTTCTTGCTTGCTTGGGAATCAAGCATCCTATTGGTCACCGGTCAGAGCTCCAATGCAAAATAAAAGGAATAAAGACCGGCTTCTTTTGGCTTATTCTCTCTCACAGAGTACTATTGAACCAGTCGAAATCTGTATGTCAAATAGAGTGCATATTTTTTTTGCAAGCACACACAAATACAGCACGGACATCACCTACCTACTCCCACAATTTTGCAGAGTTGATTATCCCCTACTCTGATTGACCTCTTTGCCGTTGAAATCATCCTGGTCATAGAGCCCGGGCTATCCATAATCCACAGAGACGCAAACGCGGCTTTGCAAATACTGAAACAAATTAACGTACCGTCGCCATACATCATGATTGCTGCGGTGCGCTCCAGCCAAATAAAAACCACTATAAAAACACAAGCTGACCTTGGCCAAAAAAAAACATGGGTAATTCACTGGATAGCCTGTCTATAAAGAGACTAAATCCATCAGGAGGACATCAGCAAGTTGATGCAGCTACCAGGACGTTGACAGGCTCCCGGATCGGCTCCATCCTGCTGGATTGAGGCTTGAGCAGGCGCTGAAAATGTGCCAGTTGCAGGATACAAATATAGGGATTTTTTTTTTTAAAAAAGGATACAAATATAGCAGAAGTTATGAGGTGATGCAGGGGAGCCAAAAGGACAGGCAGCCAGGCAGGTACTCAAACCGCGGAAAGGACACCTGCACAGAACCTGCCGTATAATACAAGGGCCGATACCTAGTCTATGAGTGTACTAAAAAAGAGAGAGATAAATTAGAAAATTCTTATGACTTTTTTTCCCTTTGGTCAAACGGTACAGATCTAGAGACGGTTTCTTCTGCCTAATTCTATTCATTACTCGAGTGAACACGACGAAATGTAAATAGGAAATGCAGGGCATCACGGTTCGGGACTCGGAAGCCAATGCCATCTCAATGATGCATTGTTTTGAGGGGGTGTTTGGATCCTCAGGATTAAATTTTTAGTCCTCTCTTTTAACACCAATTAGATGGATTAAATAAAAGCTAATTACAAAATTAATTGCATAAATCGCGGCTAATTATCGAGATAAATCCATTAAGCCTAATTAGACCATAATTAGCACAGGTTTACTGTAGCACAACATTACCAAATCATGGTCTAATTAGGTTGAATGGATTCATCTCGCGAATTAGCCCTCATTTATGCAATCGGTTTTGCAATTAGATTACATTTAATACTTCTAATTGGTGTCCAAACATTCGAAATGACGGGACTAAAACTTTTAATCCCGTGAAACAGGCCTGACGTTGAGCAACCAACATCAAAATTTGGAGGTCCATTGGGAGAATAGGTCGAACGCAGAGAGGTCGACAGTTTTTTAGTCACCTACGAGAACATTAATCCCTAATCATTTATAACTGTAAAAAATAATTTTGTTTGCCCTTTTATATGAAATGGGAGACGGACATATCTTCAAATTAATACTCTATCTGTTCTAAATTATATATCATTTTAGCATTTCTAGATGTATGGATACTGTTATAAACGCACCCGGTGTCCTGCACGATTCGGAACGACCTTTGGAAAGGACGGAGTAATACTAGACACACACGGTGCCCTGCACGATATGTCAGCCTCCATGGGCACATCCCAGAAATGTTCATAATAAGCACAGGGAGGGGATTGGAGAGGTACACAACCTGGTGTCCACCTTTGTTTCTTAGTTTCTCCCAGTCTGCGCAAGCTGCGAGAAGCCAGATTATTGTTACAATTTGATGATGTGCAGTACATAATCCAACCAGGTGTCCCACCTCCCAAATGGCGCGCACCTACTCTACAGAGGAAACGCAGCGCAACGCCTGATCAGAGAAGGCGTTCCTGGCCGGCGCCGCCGGAAACTCAAGCTGATTGGCATGTATGCCGATCAACGACGCAAGAATGTCGATGCACCGTCGCCGTCCAGCAGGCCGCGCCAGGCCAGCCGCCGCCATGTCGCGGCGCGCGCCTCTGCTCCCGCTGCTCCTCCTCCTGCTGCTCCTGTCGTCCCCGCTGCGGCCCGCGGACTCGGCGCGGGGCGAGGCCGAGGCGCTCTTGCGGTGGAAGGCCAGCCTGCTGGCGCCGGCCGGCGCCCTCGCCTCGTGGTCTCCGAACGGCTCCACTGCGCCGTGCGCGTGGCGTGGCGCGTCGTGGGCATGGACGTGGCCGGCGCGGGCCTCGCCGGCACGCTCGGCGCGCTGGACCTCGCGTCGCTGAGCAGCCTCGCCAGCCTCAACCTCAGCTCCAACGCGCTGGCGGGTCCGCTCTTCCCGGCCAACGTGTCCGCGCCGCTGGTCAGCGTCCGGTCCGTCGATCTGTCCAACAACAGCCTGTCGGGGCCGATCCCCCCGACGCTGCCCGCGTACATGCCGAACCTCAAGCACCTCAACCTCTCGTCCAACCAGTTCGTCGGCGAGATACCGGCGAGCCTCGCCAAGTTGACCAAGCTACAGAGCCTTGTCCTGGCCTCCATCCGTCTCGCCGGCGGCATACCGGCGGTGCTCGGCAACGTATCCGGGCTACGAGAGCTCGAGCTGTCCAGCAATCCGTTGGGCGGCACGATCCCTGCTGCTCTGGGCAAGCTCCTGTCCCCGGAGCGCATCAACGTCAGCCTCACTCAGCTGGAGTCAACGATCCCAAGCGAGCTCAGCCTCTGCACCAACCTCACCGTCATTGGCCTCGCGGGGAACAATCTCTCCGGGGGGCTGCCGCCGTCGCTGGCCAAGCTGACCAGAGTACGGGAGTTCAACGTCTCCAAGAACATGCTCACCGGCGAGATACTGCCGGACTACTTCACGTCTTGGACCGATCTCAGGGTGTTTCAGGCGGACGGCAACCGTTTCACCGGCACAATACCCCCGGAGGTCGCGACGGCGTCGAGGCTCGAGTTCCTCTCCTTGGCGACCAACAACCTTTCCGGCGGGATCCCGCCTGTCATCGGAAGGCTGACAAGCCTCACGGTGCTGGACCTCTCCGAGAACGAGTTCTCCGGCACGATCCCCCGGACGATCGGCAACCTCACGAGCCTCACGACCCTGAGGCTGTACGATAACAAGCTCACCGGCCGGTTGCCCGACGAGTTCGGGAGCATGACGGCGCTGCAGAGGCTCTCCATAAACACCAACATGCTGGAGGGCGAGCTGCCGGCTGGGCTCACCCGTCTGCCGAACCTCCTCGGCATCGTCGCCTTCGACAAACTATTCTCCGGCACCATCCCGTCGGATTTCGGCCGGAACCTGTCCATCTTCAGCATGTCGAACAACAAGTTCTCCGGCGGGCTGCCTGCGGGGCTGTGCAGCACACCCCGTCCGGTACCTTAGCCTCGATGACAACCACCTCTCCGGCACCGTGCCCGCTTGCTACCGTAACTTCACAAAGCTGGTGCGCTTCCGGATGGCAAGGAACCGGTTGTCCGGCGACGTGTCAGAGATCTTAGGATCGCATCCTGACCTGTACTACTTTGACCTGTCCGGGAACTTGTTCGACGGCCAGCTCCCGGAGCACTGGGCTCAATTCAAGAGCCTCTCTTACCTGCACTTGGAAGGCAACAAGATCACCGGAACAATTCCAGCCAGTTACGGCGCCATGATTGCATTGGAAGACTCTTAATTCGGATATAAATCCTTTAAGCCACACAGCTTGCTCCACGGCCTTATAACATACCACAAACTCAGCCTGCATGATTGATGCTGCAGTAAGTAATTGTTTGGAGCTTTTCCATGATATTGCTCCATTTGCAAGTGTGAAGACATATCCTGGTATCGACTTTTTAGTGTCAACACAGCCTGCGAAGTCGGCGTCTGAATAGCCAACTATTTCTAAATTCTCAGTTTTATTATATGTGAGCATGTAGTCCTTAGTGCCCTGCAAATAACGCAAGACCTTCTTGACCGCTTTCCAGTGATCCATCCTTGGATTAGACTGATATCTACCAAGCATCCCGGTAATGAAAGCTAAGTCAGTACGTGTATATACTTGTGCGTACATAATGCTTCCAACATCTGAAGCATATGGAATCGAACTCATTTGATCAATTTCTAATTGATTCCTGGGACTTTGAAATTGCCCAAACTTATCGCCCTTAACCACTGGAGCAGCTGTGCCTGAATATTTATACATATTATATCTTTTAAGAACCTTCTCTATATAAACGTTTTGAGAGAGTCCTAATGCACCCTTGGATCTGTTTCGGTGTATCTCAATGCCCAGTACATAAGAGGCATCACCGAGATCCTTCATATCAAAATTCGATGAGAGAAAACCTTTTATCTTATGCAGCAAGTTCTTATCGCTGCTTGCTAATAGGATATCATCCACGTATAAAACTAGGATGATGAAAGAGCTCCTCTTGATCTTAATATATATACAATTGTCTACTATATTTTCAACGAAGCCCAATTTTTTAATTACTTCATCAAACTTAAGGTACCATTGTCTGGATGTTTGTTTCAACCCATAAATAGATTTCTTTAGTCTGCATCCCAACTGTTCTTTGCCTTCCACAACGAACCCTTCTGGTTGCGCCATGTATACATTCTCATGCAAATCATCGTTTAAGAATGCAGTCTTAACGTCCATCTGATGCAGCTCGAGATTGAAATGAGCTACTAGAACCATAACGATTCTGAACGAGTCTTTCTTCAAGACAGCGAGAAGGTCTCAGTATAATCAATTCCCTCTCGTTGTGTGAAGCCCTTAGCCACAAGCCTTACTTTGAAACGTTCAATCTTCCCTTTGAGTCATACTTAGTTTTGTAGACCCATTTACAACCCACCTTTTTAGCTCCATCAGGAATCTCTACTAAGTCCCATACCTTATTTATACTCATAGATTTCAGCTCTTCTTCCATAGCCTCAATCCACTTGTGGGAGTGCTCACTACTCATAGCTTCCTTGAACGAGTTTGGATCATCAACCTTCCTCATATCGTGTCCTTCTCCACTCATGTATACGTAATCATTGGAGATAGTAGCTTTCCTCTCTCGCGTTAATCTTCTCAGAGGCTATGGCTCCTCCACTGGAACAGGCTCAGCAGCGACTTCTTGTTGTGCTTCTGGTGCCCCAGCGGCGGTCTGATCCTTTACTTCCTCAATAGGTTCTTCCACAATTTCACTTTGATGCTCATTAGGCACATTCTCACGCTCACTTATAACAGGCGCTTGCCCCACATTCACTTCTAGGAAATCAACTGTCTGAGCCGGTGTTGTATTCTGAAAATTAGGCAAAATAGGCACATAATAATCACGAGTCAGTGGTGTAGTATCATAAGTCCGCATTTCCTCGAAATCGATTTGCCTAATCTCAGTGCATCCATTTTCCTCTAAGAATATTGCATGTCTCGTCTCAACAAGCTTAGTAGTACCCTTAGGACAATAAAATCGATATCCCTTTGATCTGTCTAGGTATCCAATAAAATAGCAGCTTCCTGTCTTAGGATCTAATTTTCCAAGGAACGGATTAAATAACTTCGCCTCAGCTGCACAACCCCAGACATGAAAATAATTAATACCGGGTTTCCTACCAGTCCAAAGCTCATAAGGCGTCTTAGGGAACGATTTACTAGGAACGCGATTACTAATATGTGCGGCAGTTTTTAGTGCTTCCATCCATAAACTCACTGGCAGTGTAGAGTTGTTTAGCATACTGCGCACCATGTTCATTAGAGTACGATTTCTTCTTTCTGTTATACCATTTTGCTGAGGTTCACCAGGAGTTGAGTACTAAGCTACTATTAAAGTTTCTTGAAGGAATCTAGCAAAAGTGCCTGGGATTTGTCCATATGTGGCATGTCTCACATAATATTCACCACCTCTATCTGACCGTACCACTTTAATCTTTGACTGATGCTGATTTTCTACTTCAGCTTTAAAGATTTTGATCTTATCAAGTGCCTCGGATTTTTCTCTTATGGGGTAAATGTATCCATAACGGGAGTAATCATCAGTGAATGTAATAAAGTAACTAAAGCCATCCACCGACTTAACATTAAATGGACCGCAGATGTCAGTGTGAATTAATTCCAATATTCCTGAACTGCGCTTAGCTCCATCCTTCTTAATTTGTTTTGCAAATTTTCCCTTAATACAATCAACGCATTGGTCTAAGTCAGAGAAGTCTAATCTTGGAAGTATCTCTTCTCTAATGAGACGCTCCATTCTCCCGTTCGAAATGTGGCCTAAATGAGAATGCCACAATTTCGACGAAGTCTCATTTCCTCTCTTGCGTTTGTGACTAACTTCGCTTACATTCATCACAGAGATATTAGTATGGGACAGTAAGTAAAGATCATTGTGTAAAGGTGCTCGATAAATAATGTCACCATTCAAACTTATTACACATTTGTTGTCACCAAAAGTGCATGGATAACCATCAAGATCTAATTTAGAAACGGAAATTAAGTTTCTCTCAATAGACGGAACATAAAGGACATCAACTAAGTGAAGAATAAAGCCGCCACGAAGTTCTAATTGGAGAGCTCCAATGGCCTCCACGTCGGCTTCAACGCCATTTGCGACTCTTAACCTTCGAGTCCCCTTTCTTATAGTCTACACGCCAGACAATCCTTGTGTGGAATTTGTAACATGAATGGTGGCACCAGAATCAATCCACCAAGTAATTAATGGGAAATATGCATAAAAGGACTCATCGACTATAGAAATGATGTCGTTATTACCTTTTCTCTCACACCACGCCTTAAACTTCGGGCAGCCTTTCCTCTCATGGCCCTCATTGTCGCAGTGGTAGCAGAGAAGCTTCTTAGGAGCAGATGGATCATTCTACTGAGGAGCTTCATAAGGTTTCTTACCCTTCTTTGGCTTATTGGGGCGAGATACCCTCTTGTTTCCTCCCCTATGTCCCTCATGTCTTACGACGTTGGCAAAGTCGGGGTTCTGAGATCGTAGCCTTTCTTCCCCTTGAGCACACTTAGACACAAGCGTGGTGATGTCCCACTTCTGATCGCTTGCATTATAATTTATCTTAAATGGCTCAAAGACTGATGGAAGTGACATCATAGCGTGGTGAAGCAGCGCTGCATCATTAAGGGGACAGTCGAGGTCTTGAAGCTTATCCCTCATGTTGACCATGCCCATAATGTGCTCTCTAACACTGTCTTGCCCATTGTACTTAGCCTTCACGAGCTGAGATAAGAGAATGCTAGCATTGGCCTTGTCAGACCTCTTAAAGTAACTCTCAATCTTATTTATGGATTCCTTAGCATTCTTAGGCTCTTTGTCAAGAGCTCCCCTGATAGAAGGGTTAATAGTAATATTCATAAGACTTAGGGCCACTCTGTCAGATTGCTCCCAGCGCTCTTTTTCTTTCTCATAAGCAGCAGTGCGTGCAGCAAGGGTAGTATCCTCAGTCCCTTGTGACACTGGTGCAACAAGAGCGGGCATCCTCAGGGAATGATCCTTATCCATCGTCAGCAGAATGAAGCCAATCTCAGTTTTCCACTTGACGAAGTTGTCCCCTCTCAACTGAGAAACACCATTGATATAAGTCATGATGCTGGAGGGGGTGCCTTCTGTTCATAAAATAAAATTGAATCAGTAAGGACAACAAAATAATGAATGTAATCAGCGTTGGCTAGATTAAAATATTAAATAATCTTGAATAAACAATTTTGCATCACCGTTGGGCAGAATCAAATAAACTTATCATTTCATGAAATAATTTTGCATCACCGTTGGGCAGAAACAAAATAAACTTAATGACTTAGCGTAATTAACGCAGCAGAAAACTTAATTTTGCATCACCGTTGGGCAGAAGCAAAATAAACATAAATAAAACTAAGCATCTTAATAGCAATTAATTAAAACAATGTTGGTCAGAAATTAATTAAATTCTCAAAATAAAATAAACAATTCTGAATAAAATTCACGTTGGTTTCATCTAGTTAGAATAGCAACTCATAATTTTCTCAGTATATATCACCTCCAAAAAAAATTTACTTAAAGCTAACGAGGAAAAGATACTGAAAATAAAACTTAGAAATGAATAAAACTGAAAATAAAACTGAAATTTAAAAGAAAAGAATGGGCTTAAAGCTTATTGGGCCCTTGGCCCACAAACCGACGGGCGGGCCACAATTTCAGCCCAGCCGCGCCCCCACTCCTTCCCCACCCGCCTGGGCCGCACGCCCAGCAGGCAACGAGGCTCAGCCCGCCAACCCCCCCCCCCCCCCCCCCCCCCCCCCCGCGCGGCTCATCTCGGCCGTCGATTTCGATAGCCCTAGATCCGACGGCTGAGCTTCGATTTCGGAGGTATATAAACACAGTGAACAGCCCAGGAAACCTAACCCTAGACCATTTTCTCTCCTCCTCCTTTCCTCAAGCCGTCGGCGGCCTGCCACCTCACGGGCGCCATCAGCATGCTCGTCGGCCGGTGGTGGTGCATGGCCCGCCGCCTCTCATGCCCAGCCCGTGCAGGTGCAGGCGCGGCTGGAGCCCCACTGTCGGTCGACGGCGTGCATGGCTGCCTCTTCGCCGGCCGGTGGCAGCCACCGCGCCCCATGGTGCCGCCGCCTCGTCGTCGGCCGGTGGCGGCCGTCGCGCCCCATGGTGCTGCCGCTAGGGCGCCAGCGGTGGCGGCCGCCGGCCCTTGGGGCCGCCTCCTCCTCATGGCGGAGCGCCGCCTTGGGGGGTCGCGGCGACGTGCCGTCTCCGGCGCCTTCACGGCGGCCATGGAGGCGGCCCGCTTCCGCAGTCCGCCACCGCTGTGCCACTTTTTTTTTATGCCGAAGTGGGAGCCTTAGTGCCCCGCCGGCCTCATGTAGTAGCCACCACGCGCCGCATGGAGTACGTTTCAATCTTAGCAGAAACGGGCGTTGCCGTGGGGCTCTTATTGCTATTCCTGTTTTCTCATGGGATTCTAGGGTTTTCAGGTGGGATTTCTTTCGATCTAATGCTTTCTACTTTTTCTTATGCTTTCTTTCTCTCGGATCTTACTTTGTTCATGCGAGATCTAACTTAGAACTGATAGATCTACACTAAAACATGAACTAAAATTCGAACCGAGAAGGCTAACACTTAAACCGGGAACAAAACTTGGAACAAACCAACCGAGATCTAAAACTAGACTAGATCTATAGGCTCTTAAGGCTCACGGTTAGGTGCTTAGGCGAAAGATACCAAATGTTAAATAAAATATGCCTTAGAACTTAAACTTAACAGGATCTAACACCTAAAACTTGAGCACGACCTATAGAATAAGATGAACAATAAAGAAAGTGTTTAGATCTTGACCGCCAGTCATCGTAGGAGCAGGTGAGGATGACATCTCGGCGGTGGTTTGTGTCGGGGACGAAGACGGCGCGTTCGTAGTCATTCCCGTAGATGTTCCCAACGTAGACGAAGTAGTCGATCTCGCTGGGTACCGTCGTTCTTCCGGCCTGTACCGGCACTGCCCGGTGTTGGACGGCAGGCGGAGGCGGTGGCCTTCAGGTTGCTCCAGCGCCGCCGTAGATCGGGACGACTGTAGTGGGCGGCTAGGTCTCTTAATGATTAGGTTAATCACAAAACGCCGGATCCCACTATTTAATATGGCGCTGAACGACCTGGAGCCACAACCACTAGTGGGCTTGGACCTCCGATCAAAATGCGTAACAGGCTTTCACTTATCCGTTTATTCTCTTTTATTTTCAGCGCGTAACAGACTTTCGCTTATCCATTTCTTCTCTTTTATTTTTAGCTTTTTTACCACCGAAAAATTACAACAACGGGAGCGTGTACCGGGCCGACCTGCCCGGCCGACACAGCCTCGCCGTCAAGCGCCTGGACGCGTCGGAGAGCGGCGAGCAGCGAGAAGAGCTTCGAGAACGAGGTCCGGGCGCTGACGCGCGTCCGGCACCAGAACATCGTGAGGCTGCACGGGTTCTGCGCCATGGGCGGGTACATGTACCTGGCGTACGAGCTGGTGGAGCGGGGCAGCCTCGGGAAGGTGCTGTACGGGGCCGGGCGGAGCTGCGAGCGGTTCGACTGGGCAGCGCGGGTGCGCGCCATCGGCGGGCTGGCGCACGCGCTGGCGTACCTCCACCACGACTGCTCGCCGCCGATGGTCCACCGCGACGTGACCGTCAACAACGTGCTGCTGGACCCGGACTTCGAGCCGCGGGTGTCGGACTTCGGCACCAGCGTCGCCGGCTCCTACGGCTACATGGCGCCAGGTAAAGGCACGGAACTCGCAATGGCGGCATCGTGTGCCGTGCACTGTGTTGCTGCTCACTGACTCTGGAACGTTGGTCGCAGAGATGGCGTACCTGAGGGTGACGACCAAGTGCGACGTGTACAGCTTCGGGGTCGTGGCGCTGGAGATCCTGATGGGCAGGCACCCGGGCGGGCTCATCAGCGCCCTGCACTCGCGGCTCCCGTACACCAGTGAGCAAGGCGCCGGCGCCAGCGAGTTGTCGATGCTGCTGAAGGACGCGGTGGATCAGAGGCTGGACCCGCCCGCGGGGCAGGTGGCCGGGCAGCTCGTGTTCGCGTGCGTGGTGGCCCTGTCCTGCGTCCGGGAGGACCGCGAGGCCCGGCCGACCATGCGGAACGTCGCCCAGGAGATGTCGGCACGGAGGCTGTCGGTGCTGGACAGGCCGTTCGGCGCGATCAGGGTTGGCGACCTGACTGGTTCGCGAGGATAACGCGCTGCAGTTGCACAGAAGCAGGCTCTCTTTTACGCATGCCAAGATAGAATGACCTCGAGGCAAGATTAACTCGGATTGTTCATTACTGACTGCAAGTAGATTGATAATTCAAAGTGTTCATCGGAACCATAACTGTTTTTCATGGCGAAGCAAAACCATGCAAATGCTTGTAGGATCTTGTGTCCAAGGCGACGGTCAAGGGTGTGATGTGCACAACTGTCACAGCACATTGCAACATCTCAACAAACTAAACTTCAACAAGACCAAATAAAGGAACATACTAGCCTCATAACATAAAAACTCACATAAAAATGCATTAAACAAGTACCGTGACAGATCACGTCCACGAGATACCTTCATAACTAATGTGTGAAAAGGAGGTTCAGGAAATGTCAAAATGGCAAAGCAAGCAGCACAGCACGAAGTTCCAGGGTACAAGAAAGAAGGTGTTCGCATTTCACTGTAGTCGCTTGCCAATGCTTCACTCGTCATCACCAAATGTCATCTTCTTTCCTGAAAAAATTGAACCACATGTAAATCAAGCGTACCCAACAAACACAGCTTCAGCGAGTTTACAATTCTCACAGCAGATACAAACAAACGGCTAAAACAAATGTGAATACAAGTAATTTGCAGCTGTGATGTAACAGTAGAGTTTACCTGTACTAACTGTACCAGCGCTCTGCCTGTAGGGTGTGCCCCGGCCTCCACGGCCTCTGTCGCCCCTTCCACCCCTTCCAAATCCACGTCCACGTCCTCCATCGCGTCCTCGGCCACCACCTCGGCCCCTGTCACTTCTCCCTCCTCTTCCACTGAAACTTCCACGCCTGCCACCACTGAAGCCAACATCTCTGTTGTTATCAGGCCTAGGCTTCGCCTCATCAACATACAAGCTGTAGCCACCAAGGTCACTTCCATTCAGCTCATATGCTTTATTCAAGGAATCTGGGTCCTTGAAGTCCATGTATGCCATCCTGCAAACCAAGCCAAGCCTCATGTCAACAACAGGAGCTTTTGGAAATGGTTACTTCTCAAATTGTGCAAACAACAGCCTCAAACAGTTCCTCCCAAATCTTGTGCCCCAAAACAGGGGCATAACCAAAGTGTAAAGAATTGATATGTGAAGAGCCAACTGACCCTTTGGATGCACCAGTTTCATAATCCTTTGGAATTGAAATCCGAACAATCTCTCCGCATGAGCCAAAATGTTCTTCAAGAGCGCTTCGGATCTGGCAAAGAAGAAATGTCAGATATAAAGAGAAATTATTCCAGAAAATAGAAACGCAATGATGACAAAAGGAACACAAAATTACCTGGTCCTCTCCACTAGATGTGTCAAAGCCTTTAATAAATACAGTGTTGCCTGACCTTGGAGCAGATTTCTTGAAAGAACTGTTGTCCCTCCTGAGTAATACACTAAATTCAGGCCACACTGATAACGATTGGTAATACAATAAATTGGTCATTCCCTATGGGAGAACCACCAAAGATGAGATAGAGAATCACCCGCTGCCAGGAGTGTACGCGCCCCTCTCAACGGCAACGTCAACCCTCACAGGCCGTCCCATCAGGTCATGATTAGCAAATTCAAGTGCCTAAGATGAGAAAAAAGAGTTCAGTAACAAATTCTTCCATGGATGCATTGGGTGTCAGAACCTGTTGGCTTCAAATAGAACTTGACGGCAGTGAGGTCTTCTGATCTAAAAGTTGACTAAGCTGCATTGAGTAACATATTAGTAAGCAGATTGTTCACCTTCTGAGCAGCTTCAGCTGTGGCGAATTCAACATGACCATAGCCCTTCATGCTCCCATCCTCAAAAGTAGACAAACGAACATCTACAACCTCACCAGCCTCCTCAAAAAATTGCTTACTACAGGATGTGGAAACTAGATATTAGTGGCAACATGTCAAGAGAAAAAAAAGAAAAGAAATTGACACTCCAATACTTACACTTGTTCACGATCTACACTGTAGGATAAATTCCCAACAAAAATCGTCTTTGATCCACCAGACTGACTTTGGTTTTTGGCAGGAGTTTTTTCCTGCAAGAAATAATACACTTGTCAAACATCAATTTAATATGAAACAGCCAAAATATAGAATAGTTTAGATTGTAGACATACTTCGTTCTGTGCCAATTTTGTCTTGGGAGCCTGTTTGTCACTTTCCTCTTCACTATCTTCTTCATCACTGCTGCTTTCTTTCTTTGAAACCTTAGTGGCAGGCTTTGCAGCACCAGAAGAACGGTAAGCAGGTGAAACAAAATATTCAAAGACAGAGCAAACATGAAGATAAGAGTACCTTTGACTTCTTTTGAGGAGGTTCCTCATCACTTTCATCAGAACTCTCATCGGAACTATCATCAGATTCGTCACTGGACTAAAGAGAGAGAACAGTTTGTATTAAGTGGCAGCAATATAATATGCATCACAGACAAGTGAAACTACTAACTTCATTGAAAGGCATACTGTGATACGGAAGCCCCCCCCCCCCCCCCCCCAAGCATATTTTTTATGCTTAATTTCAGTTATGATATACTGTCGACTGCTACAAACTCAACATGGCAATAAAGCAATTTGAAATACAATCCAATCAATGCAACTTTTGCACTGAATATACAAATAATTTGATTAACTGGGGGGTTAGACATTGACTTTTTCAAATCAAAATACGCTTTATAAAGTGGATGCCAATTACGAAGCAAAGACACAAGCAAGAGAAATCATACTTGTCCGTTCTTCTTATCTGTTGCTAGAGGCCTTTTTGCAGCAACAGTAGGTTTTTCCGGCTGTAAAGACAATTGAAACGAATTTAAAAGTTTGCACAATAGAAAGTTAGCAAGAGTAGAGAAAATTTGCGGGACCTACTTCATCAGAATCCAAATCTGACTCAGAGTCAGATTCTGAACTATCACTAGATTCCTCTTTCTTCTTAGGAGCAGCAGCCTTGGCAGGCTTTACTGTTTTAGCATTGTTATCCTGAAGACAGATAGAAAATATAGCTCTATTAGAAAGTGTTTTTTTAAGTATGAAGCCTCCACCGACCTATGCAGTAAGGTTAATACCTCATCCTCGGACTCAGATTCAGAACTCTCACTTGACTCTTCCTTTTTCTTGGCTGCTACCGGAGCTTTGACAGGCAAATCCTGAAGAAATTGTTCATGTCAGGACTACAGCTGAAATTATTTTCTAACACAAACACCTATCAAAGGTAATCAAATCAACGGACAAGTACAACATGTGGATCTACAAACAAATACCTCATCTGATTCATCATCAGAATCACTGTCAGAGCTATCAGACTCTTGGGTCTTCTTTTGCGCGGAGGCAACTGAAGGCTTCTTTAGCTGAGCAGCAGGCTTCTGAAAAGCAAGAAAGTGCGACAAATGTCAGCAAAAAAATGCAAAAAGAATTAACAACTACTGATGTGATACTGCATAGATATTCCGGACGTCTCACATTAGTACAAGGATCTCACATTAGTACAAGGATCTAAAACATTATATATGTGTTCCTTTCCCTTTTTCATTGGAACAGGGTAAACTTATAATTAGTTTATTTTACAGAGAAACACAGGACATTTCATTTATGTTAGCTCATCAAAGATGTGTATATACAGTTTTAAAACAAGGAAGATAACAAATACAATGAAAAATTAGTACATTCATACCACTGCTGAGAACCTTGAAAACAGTAGTATTTTGACATACAGGATAACGGTCCAGAAAAGCACATAATTTATACACAAAAAACCTCATGCAGAAAGGTTGGTTGCGCAGACGACAGGTAAGAAAAACATTCAAGATTCACCTTTGAAGATAAAATAGGTAGCAAATACTTACTTCATCCTCATCAGATTCATCATCCGAGGTACTGTCAGAGCTGCTGCTGTCAGACTTAACCTTTTTGGAACCATTACTAACTACTGCAGCAGGCTTCTTTGTAAGGGTAGTGCTCTTCTTTGCAGGTTCGTCATCAGAACTGCTACCACTATCACTGCTATCATCACTGGTCTCCTCTTTAGCAGGTTGTGTGCCTTTCTTTGGTTGAGTAACCTTCTTTGGCTGGACCTTAACCTGCAAAGATTTTCGTTTAATAGTAAGCTGAAAATAGAAATCAAAAGAACACAAAGATCCCATCCATACACCAATGCCATAAAAAAATAATTTTCTCTGTAGTGCATACCAATGAAAAAGCCAAAATGCGCAAAACCATGTGGCTTTTTAAACACGATTGCTATTTAGACCTCAAGTATTAATAGCTGAAACTATAATGCAAACATCTAATAAATGAATGGGTGGATGTCAAGGATATTCTAAAAGCTAATGACTCTCAAGTTTAGATATCCTGACAACAGCATACAGATACCAAGTTATGCTAGCTTCGAGGATTAGATCTGTGCAATTGTTTGTTTGAAAAATAGCATCAAATATTGTCTCACATATTCAATAAGGCAACTGCGACAATATATGGATAAGTATGAGTTACCGCAAAGGCAAGCTTAACTCTCAAAAAGTGTCAGAGAAAGCAAACTAATCAATCAATAGCATGCAGCAAATAACAACAATACAAAAAATAAAGTACACATATCATGCAATCTATTGGAGCATTGCAAAGCAAACTAATCTTCACAGTTGAAGCATATAACTTAAGATTTTAATGGAAGGGGACGAGTGAGCCGAAAAGGAAAGAACTGTGGTACCTCCTCTTCAGAATCTGAAGAATCTTCCTCAGAGCTACTGCTCTCAACTTTTTTGGGAGGGGGCTGCTTCTTCACTGGCTCAACCTTTACAGGTACAGTTTTTTGCTTCTTGGCACTGACTGCCTTCTCAATCTCATTGTCCGCATTTCTCTTCCCTGTCCATTCGGATTAAAGACAGTTGTCACACCATGGGATTACTAATGTAAATACAAAGCCTGTGAGACAAACTTAACAAAGAATTAATCCACTACTTATCAAAACATTACCCTTCTTTGCAGACTTCCCCTCTGGGACCGAGACAGCAGCAGGTGCAACCTCAACACCGGATTTCTTGCTCGACTTGCCCATAGTGGCTCAACTAAGCTCTACAGAAAATATGGGCAATAAATTAAGAATAATGTGTAACAGTACAACAAATGAGAAACTAAAAACTAGCATATTCCTTATGACCATCATAACAAAGGCGAAACATGAAAGTTACCAAGTGCACTCGTGGCAATCGGTCATGTTAACGAAATAGAAAACAAAAATAAAAAATCCCAATACTCGTGGTAACTAGTCAGTAAACACAAGGTCGAGGACAAATTTCTAAAAAAATCAACACGTCATAATGAAATGTTACTCGCGCTCCACCACCAAGCACGCAAGCCCGCAGCGAACTGGACCTATTGGGAAGAACGGAACAATCGGAATTCGGATTCGAGCGCTCGAGACGACACCATGATCCCGCAGAACAGAACGAGAGATTCAATCAAGCCATCAGGGGCTAGGGTTCCTTACCGAGTGCAGGATATACGGACGGCGGCGCTAGAGGAGGTGGAAGGAGAAGCGTGGTGTGGCGGCGGCGCGGGGAGAGGTAGGGTTCCGGCCGGGGCGAGGACCGGAGGGTTTAGGGTGGGTTTGGGGAGCGGCGCGCAGGTTTTATACCATGTTCAGAGAAGCGCTACTTTTGCATTTCGCCCCCACTAGGAGTCGATGTTCAGTTGCAATGTGCAATCCTCCTCGCCGAGTCGTTTAGCTACGATGCTATGTAAATATAACACTTTAATAAGGGTTCAACTGTAAAGTACTTAGATATTTTCATATGGACCTGGAACGATGGGCCTTCATGGGCCAGAAATCTTACCAGCAGTCTGCAAACTAGTTATGCCTTCGGGCGCGGCTAGCCATCGCTTCACCTCAAGCCAGTGCGGCGCACGAGCGGCCCACTGTTTCTCTTCTTCCTACCTCTTATCTTCTTTTCCATCTTACTAGCGGAGATGCAGGTACCATAGGCATGTATTTTAAAAAATTATTTAGAAATAATTTGATTACATCAACTACTTCTAAAAAATTAATTAACCTCTTTATTAATACTAAGAAATCTACTCCACTTCAGAACTGGTACACAAATATTTAAATATAAGAAATTCCATATACATAATGTGTTTCATTCAATCTGCTAACTTTAGAAGAAACTATGCCACACAAACAATAATTTTATCCGGACGTTGTCTACTTAAATTCTGCAAAAAAAATAACTAATCAATATATTGGATATGATATGATGAGTGGAGAAAATACTAATAGTTATGGGCAATAAAAATAAAACCAAACACACCTCATGACTCCAACACATCCCTAAAGATAATGTTTTTGGTGCTCTTTCCAATCGGGTCAATAGCCTTGTTAGTCCCTGCGAGCACCCAAGTAGTCTCACGAGAAACATCCCTAGACGGAGCAACATATAACTGCCCACGAGAAAAAACCGGCTCGGGGAGGTAGATACTAACATTAGGTATGGTTTGCCCTTGTGTATTGTTAATGGTCATTGCAAAGCTCAAACAGATTGCAAATTGCTTTCGCTTAAATTTGAACGGAAGAGTAAGATCTTCTAATGGAGACATAGGTATCCTAGGAATGAATACCCTCTTACGTGTGTGTTGAACATTAACAATATCCGCATCAATTGCATTATTCTGAAATCCTCTGTTAACCAATCGAGTACCATTGCAAATGCCATTATGAGAATCGAGATTACGGAAGAGGATAACTAGGCAGTTCTTCTTTACCTTAAGCTCATGAGGAGGCAACCTATTGGGTGTGATGGAATTGAGAAAGCTCAAGGGATAATTATTACTTGTGTCATCATCAACTGAATCAAAATTGTAATATACCTTCTCCTTCCCTAGGAACCTATTAATCATCAATGCATTAACCATATCAACGTGCTCATTCCTTGTAGAGAGGATTGCACGTTGACACATATAGTCTGCAGATTTGCAATTACCATGCAAATTTGGCATTCATTATTTCTATGAAGCCAGCCATCACTTTCCATCTTCCTTTCCAACCTCACTCAATAAACCTGCAATTTTCAAAGCACAACTATTTCAATAAATCACAAAATAAATCTGCAATTTGAAAACCACAACTACTTGAATAGGACTTTTTGGACGTTATTCGATATGTCACCCATTGGAATATGCTCCACCATCGTCCCCACTACATCAATATTATTTGTGTCACTCGATGGAAGATCTTCAGCGCATTCGGTCGTTATGCTTGATTTGGCTGCGGATTTCTTACGATAGTAGTTCTCTCTAGCCTTTGCACCTCTGACTTCCTTTTGCTCTTCCGTCAAACTTGCATATCTTTCTCCTTTTTTTTCCTCTTCCGTCAAACTTGCATATCTTTCTCTCCTTTTTTCTCCTTTCATCACCTAGATCTATATTTTCTATTCCAATACCACCTAAATATTTATACGGCATAAAAAATTATAAATCATATCATATTATCAGATAGATTTTTACAGCATACAAAAATGAAAATATAGGCAAGATGTACCACCGTCGAAGCTAGCAACTATTTCGCCCTCAACCGAAGGACCAAGAGCATTATGATGTCTGGTTCTCTTACGACCTCCACCATGAGAAGGTACTGGTGTGCTTGTCAAAAACCCAAGCGGACGACTTGTTCCCATTAGGAATGTGTTCTATTAATGACAATATAGAAACAAAGTGGGATCAAGAATGCAGTTAGATCATATAGAGTGACAAACCAGCTTAATTATTAGTAGCATTAGTCTTATACTTAGCTCACAATCGATTGCTGCACAAGAAAAAAATATACAAGTCACCATGCTCCGGTTAATGAATTAAGACGGGATGTATGAATTATTGGACAGTAATGTAGTGCTGAAAAGGATGAGATTGCTCTTTCATCAACCAAAATCAATGTTTTATTAGAACATCATATATGAATAATATAAAATGCTACAATCTCTCACATTATTTTGGCAAAATCTAAAATCTATATTATTCAAATCTCAGAGCACCAAAGTAAGAGCTGAACAAACCCACTATTCTTGCGTAAGAGGTATCAAATTCAGACCTATATTCATCTAAATTCAGAGTACCAAAAAGAACTACTTAATAAGGAGATTAAAAAACAATATCTAGGTTGTATCTCTCATATAATTGATTTTGTAGCTAGAGTAGGCTGAATCTTTGATTTTACATTGTCACACCCGATTCTAGAAAGAACCAGATGCATCTTATATGTGCGCCAGGATCTCGTTCACACACATATGGTAGACGGAAAGTGTAATATATCAAAGACAATGCTCAAAATATATAAATAAAGTATTTAACGATATTACACTCCGTATAAAAGACACACAAATATCTTAAACGATAAACCGTTATACCCTATACGAAGTCTCCAACAACTCCGTCTTCCACAGGTGATGACTGGTGAACGCAGGACCTAGAACTCCTCGAAGTCGTCGAAGATCTCCTCTTCAAAGTTCTCTTCTGAACAGCAGGGGGCAAGGGTGAGTACTCTTATGGTTGGTACTCAGCAAGTGGGGTGAAAATGCAAGGCCATCAAGGATAGGCTGAGGTTTGCAGCAGCGGTTGCTTTTAGTTGGTCAAATATTTATTAAGAAACACCTATTAACTAGGTTTAAGTTTATACCAACCCACTTTAGTAGAAACATAAAGATACCATCAACAATAACATAAACCACGAACCACAATTCATTTAATCTTCAAGTTTCATTATCATGTGAGGGTCAAAGCCACTCATAACCGTGAGTACGGCTGTTATAACAGTTTTACACTCTGCAGAGGTTGTACACTTTACCCACAAATCGTGTTTCCCTGAATCGCCCGGGTTTGCAAGGCCCTTAAACACTTCCGAGGTGAGTGGCGAGGGTACACTACGAAGCCTTTACAAAGACATGTCGAAAGCTAGGCAGCCCGCTAGAGTTTCAGTAGCGGCGTGGTCCATAAACCTCCCTAATGGTCAGCTCCTTAGCCAAGGCAGCTAACCCAAGAGGACCGGGCTATGACCCCTATCACCGACCCCCTCCTTGCCCTTTCGGTAAGGCCACCAGCAAACTACACATCTAATTAATTGGCTAAGGTCAGAGCCATATGACTTTGTGGTTGCACTATTCACTTAGGTGGTTCTCCATGTTCCCATTAAACAAAGTTGATCTTGAAATTACGCGAGAAAACCACAATATAAAACGTGACCAACGTTGTTAAAAGAGTAAACCAATACCAATCCCAAAGTTTGAAACTAAGCGTAACTACCCAACAAAATAGTAAACCCAGCTGTTTCAAGGTTTGGGGTAAAAGACTAGGTATGTCCTTAGCATAGGTAACCCATCAAGTTTATGCAAGCAACAGTAAAGTAAAGTGTATTTTCATGCAGTTGTTGGGATCAAATAGAATATGCAGAGGGGGAAATCCACTTGCCTTCTTCAAGCAACTGCTGATTCTCTTCCTCGTAAGCTTGCTCTTGATTTGGCTCGAACGTCACGTTGTCTACGCGATCACACAAACAAGCATACACAAACAAATAAGAAACAATACAACAAACAATACAAACGAAAGGTGAAAAGATACTAAAGTTATAGCTCATGATGCAAAGATCGTGTGGGCTCAAGAATCGCTGAAATCGGAGTTGGAACGATGAAGATATGGTTAAAACAGTGATCTGGGGACCTAACTGCTAGAGTTTTAAATCTCCCGAGGCTAAATCTGAAGGATTCAGGGGCTAAAACATAATTAAACCTTAAACAGAGGGTTGGGGTACAAAACTAGAGATTCTGGACGGCGGGTTCTAATTCTGGAAAAGTCAGGGGTCGGGACAGAAAAAGAAAGGGCTCAAGTCTAATTATTTTCTACTGATCTGGACTGCGGGTTGATTCCTGGAAAACTTAGGGATCTTCCTGCAAAAGTTTCGGGAACGGCTAGGGTTGGGTGAATCTGGTCCGTTGGATCAGAATTTGCGGCGGGTTAGACGAATCGACGGAGTAAGGGTCGGGCGAATCGGCGGTATGAGGAGTGGGTTAGGTGAATCGACTGAGTAAGGAAAAGGTCGGGTAAATCGGCCGGGTAAAGTGAAGATCGATTCTGGCCGTTAGATCTAGATCGATCGGCAGAGGAAGGGTCGGCTCGATAGAACGAAAAGGGTCGGGCGAAGCGGAGTTTTACTGGGCGTCGGCGGCGAGCGAGTGCGGCGGCGGACGGAAACAGGGGTCCGGCGAGAAATCGGGTTTGCGGCCGTGCAAGAGAGAGAGGGGAATCTAGTACGGCTTGATACTCACCAACTCGTGGAGCTTTTGCGAGAGTTGATGGCGGCGGAGAAACTGCAGATCGGCGAATCGGCGAAAAATCGGCGACACAGGACGGCGGCGTTCCTTCGAGGTGCAACTTCCAGCGGCGTGCGTCAATGTTGTGTAGATGAAAAGATTTGAGCTTGGCTCTGGTTGCAAAGCAGGGTTTCGGCGGGATTTTATAGGGGCGGATCGGCCGGGAGTAGGAAGGCAGTGCTGCGGAATCGATCAGGACTCGGGCTAAGAAGAAAGAAAGAAAACGGGGCATGAACGACAGCATGGAGTCGTTCCGGACTCTGGATAAGGAAAGAAGAAAGAAGAAGAAGGCGCCGACAGGTGGGTCCTAGCTGTCGGTGGAAGAAGGAGTCGGGTGAGCGAATCGGCCACTGAGTTGGCCGCGGGAAAAGAAAAAGAAGTAGAGGAAAAGAATTGGGCTGGGCTGAAAGAAAGAATAGGAGAAGAAAAGAAATAAAGATGCATGCACAATTTTAATTTAATGATTTTTATGAAAATACTTTTAAAAGTTTCACTCCTATATTTTGGGTGTTACATACATGCAACGTAAAATTACGTTTGACTGATATCTTTCAAAATTTTGAAGTATCAACAAGCTCTCGTGGGTACGAAGCATTAGCCATTAATCAAGCACGTAGGCACCATAATTTACCTATTCATGCGATCTAATCAACATGAGGAGCTCGACAGGAAGTCCACCGACCCTCTAACGTATCCAACGAAATTAGTATATAGTAAGCTGGGAGGATAATAGTCACCTCGATCTGGTCGCCAGTATTGATGATGATGACTGCACGTGGACCCAGTGGTCGTCGGGGAGCTGCACCTGCAGGCCGCCGAAACGGTCAACCTTGAACAACAGGAAGAGGCCACCGGTGTCGGTGTCTACGCGGAGGCCGTCAATGAGGTCCGGCTGCGAGTAGGGATTGTTCGCAGGGCGGAGCCGGAGTTGGGGGCGGACCTGCTCGCGGGGACTGCGACCAGCAGCGCTAGGCTGCGGAGGCCATGTGCGCGCCGCCTCCCGCCTAGGGTTCGAATGCACCATCATTACGTCCGATATGGCTGCTCCGCTCCGGTTATCCTGTTAGTGCCGCATGCACTACTGTTGTCCCTCATATGGATAGCTTATTGGCCGGTCAATATCTTTAATTTTCTCATCTCCTTCAATTTCTTTCCAAAATGATAGGCAATTCCCTTACCTCCCTTAGTTTCTTTCCAAAATAATGTACATGGGAAGTGTACCATAGGAAACTCTAAAAAATGATGCACATGGAAAGTGCACCGTATAAAAAAAATGTACATAGAAAGTGCATCATAGGTAGTCACCATCAATTTCCTTCCCTCCTTTGATTTCTTTCCAAAATGATAGACAATTCCCTCAACTCCTTTAATTTATTTCCAAAATAATAGGTCCTCATCTCATTTAATTTCTTTCCAAAATGATAGGCAATTAGTGGAAATTAGTATCAATTAGTAGCAAGATTAGGGGGTAGGGAGGGGGAGGCTTGGTGAGCGTGGAGGGGTTGCGGTGGGCCCAGCTTTTAGGTGAAAAAAGTTTGGCTTTTTGGGCAGATTCATTTTCTAAAGTGTGATTTTGAGGTCCTCTACAAACTTTGGTACCCCTTAGCCCTGACAAGTGGTTCCTATGTGAGGGGTATGGTGGACCTAATCTTGGTGAGAAAGATTTTCAATTATTTCATCCTTTATAGTATAGATAACTGAGATAACTAACTAATTAAGCTACTATTTAATAGTGGTTAATAGGCAGCAACAAGAGTATATCAGCAAGTTTTCAAGCCATAATAGCAGTAAGAAAGAGATGTTCTCATGCTTGTTTGAGAACAGCTTACCTCCGATGCAGACCCAACAAATGTTTTGCTATAACAGCCCTTATAAAGTGATCGTGCCTCATGTATATTTCCCATTTCCATCTCCATTGAAATGTACTACTGCCAAACTTCCAAAACAGACCCGCTGGAAGTATAATAACAGAATTAAGGGTGTCAGATAGTGTTTCCCCAAACTCCACGAGCTGCAGCAAGATCTTTGCCAAGATTACACTATAATTTGGCCCAATACGCATTCAAGTGCAGTAACTCCTTTGTTCCCAGTTGAGCTGAGAGAAATTCTGCAGCATCCCGACATGCGAGCTAAGTAATAGCACACAGACGCATGGGAGTACAAAAGAAAAATCTCACCTTGGCAGGCGATTTCCCTTTGGCTGCCGGCGAAACCCTCCGGCGACCCGCCCCGCCGGCGCGACCTTTGCGTCTGGCCCTGCAGAACAACAGAGCACTCATCTCAAATGGGGAAACACGCAGCAAGAAGAGAACGGAGAGAGGGGCTAGGGGAGTGGGCCCGGACGAACCGGCAGAGGGCGAGGGTTCCACTCTCACTCCACTCGCGGAACGGCTCCTGGTCCGCGCCATTTGCAGGCGATTGGAGCTCGTCGCCTCGCCTTGCTGCGATCCTTGGACGGGAGGCAAAAAGAAACCCGTGGCGGCGGCGGCAGCGAGGCCTGAGGCCGTGCGGAGTAGAGGCCTGAGGCAGAGGGGCGCAGGCGGCCGCGCGCGGCGGTGGGACGCGCCACCGGCCGGCGGAGCTGAGTGGGCGGCCGCACGGCGGCAGGAGCTCCCCGTGCGGGTCGTGGACGGCTGAGCGGCAGTGGAGCTCCGGCGCAGCGGTGGGCGCGCTCGCGGCGGCTCCCGCTTGCCCGGGGCCGGTGGAGGGGCGTAGGCGGCTGCGCGGGGTGGTGGGGCGCACCCGCGGCGGCTAATGCTCGCCGACGGCCGGCGAAGGGGTGCGCGCGGCGGTGGGACGTGCCCGCGGCCGGCGGAGCTTCGTGGGCGGCCGCGCGGCGGCAGGAGTTCCCCGCGCGGGCTGTGGACGGGCGAGCGGCAGCGGAGCTCCGGGGCGGCGGTGGGGCACGCCCGCGGCCGGCGGAGCTTCATGGGCGGCCGCGCGGCGGTGGGAGCTCCCTGTGCGGGCTGTGGACGGGCGAGCGGCGGCGGAGCTCCGGCGCGACGGTGGGGCGCGCCTGCGGCGGCTCCCGCTCGCCCGTGGTCGGCGGAGGTGTGCAGGCGGCATGGCGACGCAGATCGAGAGGGGATGGATTGATTGACGCTAAGCTTCCAAATTCAATTGATGGATTGGCTGATTTCACGGAGAAAAGGGAGGCGGGGTCAGGCGGGTACACAGGCGGGTAAGCGCCACGACGTCGTGAGAAAAAACAGCGATCGGTGGTGGAATCATCTTCCAGCGCTCATTTTTTTGGGTCCGCCCTGCGCTGTCAACCGAAATCGCCTTACATGTGGGCCGTGGCAAGGTGGTTTATGTGGGGCATTTGTGAGAATGGTATGCAATTGTTTCAACTTTTATAGTATAAATTTCTAGCACCAACACCCACCATCCGCCACCCGCCACCCAATCCCTCCCCCACCCCACCGGCGCGGAGCTCCAGCGGGACCCTAGCCCGCCCGCGCCAGCCGCCTCCATCCACCGTCGGCGCCGCCTCCGTCAGGCTTCACCTTCGCCTCCGGCCGCCGTCTCCCCCGCCCAACCACGGGCTGACCGGTTGTCCTCCACGGCCCGCGGCCGGCGGCTCCCGCCGCCTCGCCGCCCTACCCACAACCCGCCACCACCGCCCGCTACCCTGCCGCCAGCGACCTTCCTCTAAACCCAGGCAAGCCGGAGACAACCCCCACCCCGACAACCCAAACCACCCGAACCCCAAACCCTAACCCTAAACGCGGTGGCGACGGCGTGAGGAAGAAGACGATGAGATGGGCCGGGCCGAAATCGAGATCGGCCAGGTCGAAATCGCCTTTAGGTGATGGATCCGTGATATGTCGCACAAGCGACATATAGCCCCCGGGGAGCCAATCACCTCCATCGGATGGAAAGGATCGGGTGATCAATACAATCTCCTGCTGCCCTGAAAATAAATATTTCATCCAATCAAAAAATAAATAAATATTTCATGTCGGTGTTTTTACCGTCAGCCTACCTAGGGATACCCTAAGGTAGGTAATTGTTTGGTGAGGGATCACCAGATCTGGAACTTGAAGGTAAATGCGAGGACACAAGACACGGATTTAGACAGGTTCGGGCCACTAGAATAGCGTAATACCCTACATCCTATTGGGGGTGTTGTATATTGCGCCCTGCGCTTGGGTGTTGAGTTGCCTGTTAGCTGCTTTGTTGTGTCTGCCGATCTAGGTGCTCCCGCCCTCCTTTATATACTCCACGGGGTAGGGCTCCTAGTCGGTTACAAGGTAGGAGTCCTAGTAGGTTTACAAGATATGAGTCCTAGTAGGATTACAGAGGAATCCTAGTAGGAGTCCGACTTCTTCCTTCCTTGCGGGTACCTGGGGATCTATCCCTGACAAGCCCCCGAGCTCTTCGTAGCCGAGCAATGCAAGCTTCGAGTACTTCTGAAGGTGTCTTCGAGTTCTTCCGAACTTCGTCTTGAAGGTGTTTTCCGAGTACTTACTTGGCTGCATCGAGGCTGTGAGGTGCTGAAGCCCCGAGTAGTCTTTAAGTCTTCTTTTATATGGGGTGCGATAAACTCGCACTCCATATGGAGTAGCCCCCGAGCCTTAGGTTGAATCAGAGAATCAGGCTGAGGGTCAAATTAGCCTTGAATCTTTGGTCTGTATCTTCCAAGAATTTTTGAAAAATAAGTCGTTGATGACACGTATCCCGCAGCCCCCGAGCCTTTAATCCAAATTCCAAAGTTTGGAAAAAAGTATCTAAAAGTCGTGGCATGGAATGTGTTTTGAAATGAATTGATGGTAATTATGGGTTAATTGGTTCTAAAATTCGAAAAATCCCTCTTTTCGGGAGTTTATCCCGCTTTCTCAAAAAACCCTTGAATACCGCTCAAATCAAATCGTTATCCCGGGAAAGTCGCTTCACGCGCCCAGCCCTAGAGCATGGGAGCCAGATGAGCTGTCGAAGTCGCGCCGAGTATCCAGCACGCCTAGCCCCCGAGCGAGGGAGCCAAACGAGCTGTCAGAAGCACGGCGAGTGCCCTGTCGCGCCCAGCCCCCGAGCATGGGAGCCAGATGAGTAGTTGAAGATAGGATCAGTGCCCTGTCGCGCCTAGCCCCCGAGCATGGGAGCCAGATAAGTAGTCGAAGATAGGATCAGTGCCCTGTTGCGCCCATCCCCCGAGCGAGGGAGCCAGACGAGTCGCCAAAATCATGTGAAGTAGTCGACGTGGCCGAGCCGTCGTGGCCGAGCGGGCGGCTGACGAAGTAGTCGGTGAGGCGGAGTCGTCGTGGCCGAGCGGGCGGCTGACGGAGTAGTCGAAAACACGGTGAGTGCCCTACAAGGTAAACATAAAAATATGTCATAACTGATATACATGATATCGAGTCGGGAGTGAATCCCAGCATTGTAAAATGCATGTAAAAATTCTCGTGTCTTGCTCTTGTTAGGTTGTGTAATTTCCCCCGGTAGTTAGCCTGTTACGTTTAAACACCTGATATCTGATCGTGGCCGTAGTCCATAGCGCAGAGAGCTTGGCCGCCTGCACGCGTAGGAACATAGGCGTACAAAAGAGTCGAGGTTTCACGGATTAAGGCGTGTGTTACCCGAGTACTTTAGCAACCATTAAGAGAAAACGACGAAAAGTAGAAATAAATAGTCGGCATGCGACAAAGAGAATGCACGGTGCGCATAAAGTAGTTGGCGAGTGCGCGTGTTGTAGCGTGTATGGCCGTAGGGTGTAGCCAGTGTGAACCTAACACAACTCAGTGTACCAAACACGTGGACGGCACCATACGAACTTGATGTACCAAATGCAAGTTTAAAATATTATCCTACAAATAAATATCACCCACATGAGGATATATAACCCAATAAAATTTTCTCCCTCCATTCGAGTATTTTTTTTCGGAGGCGACCTCACTAAATGACATTGCCATGTAAATAAAAACAGTGACCTGGAATTAAATTTATGAGAAGAGAGAAGACTTGAGTTTTAATAGGATGAATTTTTTTGTAGCTACTAAGACTTTAAAACTACAATGAAGACCCCACTAAAAGGTGATTTGTTCTATCACCACAGTCCCGTGTGATCATGGTTAGTATGCTATTAATTAATCTAGTTACAGTTACTAGTGGTTATACAATTCATATGACGTATTTACTGGTGGTTATCCAATTCATATGACGCATGTTATCTCAATACCATGCACCATTAATTATCATGGCTATCATATGAAACTGTAAAAGTGAAACTATGTATTGGAAGAGATTGTTTCGTTGATCCAACTAAACCTCTAGAAATAACACTCTTAGAAACCGTGTAACGAAACACTACACTGAGATTTGGCATACTTAGGGCTGGACCCAAGCTGGCTCGGCTCAGTCTGGCTCGTTAGCCTAGCGGGCCAGCTCAGCTCGGTTATTAACAAAATAAGCAAAAATAGCGATTTGACTCAGCTCAATAAGCAAAAATAGCGATTTGACTCAGCTCGTTAATAGCTCAAGCCAGCTCATTAGACTCGCAAACCGAATGCAAATTTGGGATTACCACCTTAGCATATGCGAAATATAAAAAATTGTAGCAATTATAAAGTTCCAAACTTTCAAAATCCACCGTGCATCGACCACGCCCAAACAGCAACGGATCAATAGTTTACTGATTACATTAGTATTAACTTTCAGACTTCAATAACACAATGAATCAATTATAGAACAAGAGTGGATTGTGCCCTTTCGACTCGGTTTCTTTGGACCCTCAAACTCATTTAACTAGTGAGCAGCTGTAGAATTAGGATACCAAGAGGGGGTGAATAGGCGGTTTTAACTAAAATCATAAACACTAAGCAAATTTAATTAGTAGTACAAGTGAGCTTCTAGTTCTACTAACTCTTATCACTAGTCGAATTTTGCAAGCTAGGATGACAAGTAGCAATTCAAAATTTAGTAACGTAAAGTGCTTAAAGTAAATTGCAAGAATAATTGAGCAAAGAAATAACCAAGCACGAGATACGAATTTTTCTCATGGTGTTGATGACTTACCGTTCACCCCTAATTCACGTTGAGGTGGACTCAAAGCTTCAACCGATCCTCTATCAAAAAACATATCTTGATCTTGAGACGGCTTGAATCAATGAACCTCTCCAAATCTCGATTCCACTAGAGTTGCTCTTCACCACTTCGGTGAGGTGAGCACAAAGACCCCTCACAAACCAAACCAGAGCTCCTCCACAATCTTCTTGGAGAGCTCGACGGTTTCACCTTCTCCAAGCCATCTAGGGAGCGGCAACTCCCAAGAGGAGTGGCGGAGCTAGCGGTGAATCCAAGGGGGGTCGATTGCTACAGTATGCCGTGCCTGGTACCTGCTCTAGATAAAAAGTTATATAAACTAAGAAATATATGAAATATATGATTTATTGGGGAAGCAGCTCCTGAGGTTTAGACTTTAGAAGCAAGAAAGAAAACTAAAGAAGAAAATCTGAACTACAGTAGGCAAGCAGACAAAACTGATGAAGTGATGATTAACTAACTGGTACTAATTGGACTGGCACTGGTGTGCGGTAGTACTAATATCCAAACAAAGAAAATGAACTACTTGATGGAAGTAAAATGCATGGGAGAATATACATACAGATGTGCAAAAGTAACGTGTATGCAGTAAACACTACCATCCTTTATGCATGTGCATCACGCAGATCCATGCTTCAAACACAAATTGTTGGTATATAGATTCTTTGAAATTCAAGAGGGGGCGCAGCCCACTATGGCCCCAAAGAGGCTCTGCCAGTGCCCAAGAGTAACAAGTCGATGGCGCTTGCTTGAAGATTCACTAGTGCTACAATGCTCAAACTCTTGATGCAATGCATTAGGATGCTCTTACACTCTCAAGAATGCAACCACAAAGCAATGTGAGTGAGAGAGAGGAGGGAACTGGCTCTAATATGTCAAGGAAGTTTTCTAAATACCTAAGAGACCTCACCCACGGCCGGGCATAAGGTATATATATATAGCCACCCCTCAGAATCTAGCCGTTATCTTCAAAAACCCGTGAAAATAGAGCATTCACGGACTGTCCGCTTCACAAAAACCGGACCGTCCGCCTTTCGATTCCAACAGCTAGAAATGCGATAAATACGTATCAGAGATGACCGTTACAGCCCTAGCGAACCGTCCACCTCACTGAGTGCAAATTGTCCGCTGTTCCAAAGCCCTGAGCACATAGAACATCAAAGTTTCTATCTAGATCAAAACATTAGCCAGCGGACCGTTCGACGTTCATCTTTGCAGCGCCACCAGGACCAACATAGTTTTTGGTCAAAACTTTAGATAGCAGGAGGACCATCCGCCCCAGTGTTCAAAAATGCGGAAGTAGGCGGGCGCCTAGGCGCGACTAGGCTCTAGGCGAGGGGTTCCCGCCTGGCCTATGGGTGTAGGCGGACCCCTAAGTGACGCCAGCTCGTCGGCGCCGGCGAGGGAGGAGGCAAAACAGAGAGCAGATCCTGTGACCCGGGGACAAGGCGGAGCAGAGAGCGCCGGTGCTGGCAACGGCGGAGGAGGAGGCAGGGACGGGCGTCGACGGAGGTGGAGAAAGCAGGGGACGAGCAGCAGCTGAGGTACGGGCGGCAGCGGTGGTGGTGGAGGAGGATTCAGGGGCAGGCGCAGAGGAGGAGGAAGGGCGGCAGGGGTGGTGGCGTCGGGAATGAGAGGAGGCAGGGGCGTCGGGAAGAAGGGGAACTAGAGGAGGAGAGGGGAGGAGATAAGGTGAGCTGCTTGACTGCTTTGATGGGCTTATTTTTTGACTCAAGGTTTAGTGGTCCTCTGTTTTTCTTTTCTTTTAGAGGCATATGATGTATATGACAAGGTATATGTATGTATATGGCACCGCCTAGCAAATCGCCTTAAAACGCCTAGACTCGCCTATCCTAGGCTCTAGGCGATGGGTCACCGCCTATAAACCGCCTAGCGCCTTTTTGAACATTGGTCCGCCCCCATAGCTGGACCATCCGCCCTTCAATATTTTCATACACCATGTATGACCAAATCATTTGGTCAATCAATCAACAAAGACAACCATCGAATCAATCAGTAGCCCTGAAATAAAGTTGGTAGGTGGCGGAACGTCCCCCCTGGGCGGACTGTCTGTCGTTATCTTTTTGTCACCCATCAGAAACTCCAAGTTTCTATCCACAAAAACTACATAGGTTGCGGACCGTCCACCCCTCTGGGCCGGATTGTCCGCCTCATCATTTCAACACCCATCTTGAAAATCAAGTTACCATTTCTCAAACAAAGTTAGCCCTCATGCATGCAATGCAAGTATTGAGCAAAATGGCACTATAGAACTGTCATGCAAAAGCATATTGACCCCTCTTGATAGTACGGCTATCTTTCCTATTAATCTGGTCATTTCTTATCCACTAAGCACCTTATGACCGACAAAATAGAAAAGCCCTATCATATACCTTTGCTTTGAGTATATCCCTCAACATCATCTCCAAGCTTTCTCATAGCTATGATGTATGACTGGTCGAGTTGATAACAACGCATCTGGTACCTCCGGCACTGGCCTTATTTCCAGGAATTCCTTCTTCTTGTTTCAATATGTTTTTGTTGTAGTTACGATCACATATCTCTTGTTTATTACTGCAAATATCATGGATCACACTTGTCGCTCCCGGAATTGGGCGACGGGTAAACTACTCGACAGTTTGTGTGTCGTGCGGCGTGATCGGAGGTGGTCTAGCACACAATGACTCGAGGGATTATACTAGTTCAGGCGAGAATGCCCTACGTCCAGTCGGGGGTCAGTCAGATGTATTGCTCGAGCCCAGGTGCTCGTGAGAGTTGAGAAATATAAGCTTTTCGAGTGCTAGAGAGCTAGATGTTCTATCTAACTTGACTTCTGGTGTCTTGTTTTCTAAATCTAAAGGGACCCCTCTTTTATAGCTCAAGGGGGGGCCCATGTTACAGTGAATTCCCTGAAGGAGAATGCTTCGGGAAGAAATATCTTTGACTCCGGCAGTCGGGCAGCTCAAATCGTCAATGGGCCCGTACAGGTGGTCAGTCGGCGATGTCCTTGGTGGATTGCGTGATCCCGAAATCCTGGGGGTGTTTCGGTCTTGAGCCTGTTCGCCGGGTTTGGTCATTCAATCGGTACGGGAGCCCTGACAGGACAATGCAGCCGTCCCATCTAGGGGGAACGGTTTACATGCCAAGTCACATCTCAGTTTATGGTTTCTTGGCGGTCAAGCCGTGGCGACGGTAGGCCTGATCATCACAAGGACCAAGTAGACGCTACAGTCCCGGTCCTCTGCTGTGACAGAGGCATAGTGGCTCACTGTTCGTGCATACGACCCTGGGAGGGCCGCGCCACTTGGTACGGCCAGGTCTGACCCTTGTGGACCAAGCCAGGGCGTCTGTGACCAAGTGGGATTTTCCTTCCCGGCAGTGACCTGAGTCAGTCGGGACTCTAAGAGAGGAGAGAGGTGGTGTCTGTGATTCTTTAGCTGACCTCAAGCAGGAGCACTTAGACTCGGTGCTGTGGACCGTGGAGTTCGGTCGAGAGAAAGAACCCCCTCGATGAGGCCCACGGGCCGGAATGGCCCGCGAGCGCTGTGTGGCTAAAAAAGGGCCGCGGGTGCAGGAGATGTTTGGGCCTTGGTCTGACAAGTCAGGCCCGCTAGTAACCCTGGTTCTAGGAACCCAACAGAGGCCTCCGAGCGTCCTCGCAATTTTGTTTTTAATCTCATGGACGCATTGTCTTTGTCAAGGGGAAGTTACTGTGCGTGGGCGGTGCTGCGCTACGTGGAGGTCGTGCAGAGGTGTTGCCCTTTTATCCGGCGGTTCGTCCGGGGCTCGCCGGGCTATTATGATGGTTCTACACGCCTGCCTTGCACTGCCCCGATGGGGGAGTTGACGGGTCCCGGACCTATTGCGTCGCATCGGAGTCCGGCCGTTTCGCCCTTTTTTAGGGGAATCTGTTCCCTGTGCGAGGGAACTGTGTGGCCCGTGTGCGGTTGCCTACGAGGGCCTTTTGGATTGGTTTCCCTGGGGCTATAAATAGGAGATACGCCGGGTGCGTTCCAAATCGCCCAAGTCATGGTTCTCGAGTTGCGTTGTGTGCGCCCTCCAGAGGGCAGCGGTGGCCCATCCAACATCTGGTGTTAGGGGAGAGTTTGCGAGAAATGGGGGACAACCTGCGGGAGCCGGCGGATCGCTGGCAAAATCGTCGAATGGCTCATCGTGTCACGTCCAGTTTGCGAGCGACCATCTGTGTTCGATGTAACAGCTCCATCTGAGCAGGTGCGTCGTATGATGGCGCATCAGTTGCCGGACGACGATCTCTGGCCGACGGTGGCGGTCTCGAGCTTGACGTTGCAGCCCAGCGGCGGACGTGTCCGTGCTTTGACGGCCCCGATCAGGAAGACAAGAGGAACTCCTCGTTCCGTGCGAGAGCCAAGCGTGCTCTTAGGAACTTGTGGATCCCTGAGTTGGGATATGGTTCCTCTTCTTCCCAGTCGACTGGCGGTCTCTTAGGGGACACGTTCGTGGGAAGCGACGGCCAGCCGAGCAGGAGCTCTTGAAGCATCTTCTTCTTTTGCCGGCGGCGTCGTCAAGCAGCTCCTTGTGGCGTCCCCCTGCCTAGGCGTTCGTGAGGGCGGCGATGTTAGAGGAGGGTTTGCGAGGCAGACGTGCCTTCACGCCTCCTCACACTTGAAGCAGCCGCTCCTTGGGACTCTAGGCTTACTCCCATAGTGGGAGTAATAAGATTTGTACCTTTTAACGGCCTTGAGCTGAGTGTTCTTTGTAATGTTTGTCTCGCTAGAAATGAAATGATTTTCTCCTTATTCAGATTGCCTTGTTTGTTCGCATGTCTGGAAAGAATGATTTCATAGCGAGTGACTTGGGTCTGAGCCGAAAGTGCCTCGGTTTGGCAGGGTCCTTGTTAGCGCGAGCAGCGTCGCATCAATTCAAACTCTTTGGTTCAGTTTCTTCCCAGGGATTTTTGAGTCGGAGGGGTTGAGTCAGCATCGTTGATCTGCGTGGAATCTTTGACAGAGCCGAGCATGCCCTGGCTGGCAGGGTCTTTTGCGTGAGCGACGTAGCAAAAATCAAACTTTTCTTGTTCGGATGTGCAACTTAAGTCTCCCCCCGCAACTTCCGCAGTCGGAGGGGCTGAGTCGGCGTCACTTATCCGAGTGGACCGAGTGACGTGCTCATTGAGCTCCTAACGGGTGTCTCGAGCGCAATGCTTCGAGCGATCCGAGTGACGCCCAGTTTCGCCGTTAGTGACAAGGTTGGCAGGACCCGCATGGGGCGCGTAACTACTCCACGACCCGCCCATCCCAGTCAGATCTCCCGAGTCGTTCGACTAACTCAGGCGGCCCGTTGGCCTCCCTTCAGGTAGGGATTCTGTGGGTTCGGCTAGAGGTTAGGATCGGATGAGAAAATCATGGCATTCCGAGTCACCGGGGCGAGTCGGTTAGCGACTGCTAGAGTCAGCCATTTGTTTTCCCTGGCTCTGTTTGACGCAAGGCAGCCTGGAGCCCGCTGGGAACTGGCTTTTGAACCTCGGTCTATGAGTCCATGGACTCGGCACGTTTTGTACCTGAAAATAGATTCAAGAACAAATAGGCATAGTAGATTTGCAAATGACGAGTGCTGGGGTGTGCATTGGATCTCACCAGCGCGGCGTCGGTCGCGGTGCGATTTTATGTGGGGACGCTTAGCATCGTCGCGTGTCAGACTGCACTGTGGCATTTGATGAGACACCTTTCTTGCCGTACCTCCCTGCGCTTACGTCAGGCAATTGCTCCGTCTCCCGTTCCTGTTGCGGTCATGGGTCAGGCGGAAATGTGGGAAGGGTCGTACCTTTGGGCCTTTTCATGGGAGTTAAGGGGTCGCGCGATGCGTGGAGTCCGGCTATAAATACCCCGCCTCCCCTTTGGCCTCTTCACTAGCGGGCGGCAGTTGCACCATTCCTGCAAGAAGTAGAGAAAGAAAAACCCGAGTCCTCCGCTTTCCGTTCCTGAGTGTGGAGATGGATGACCGGAAGCGTGTCGCCGGCGAGGGCTCGAGGGGACGTTGCCGTCGTCCTCCGCCTTTGCATGCGGTGCTTCGTTCCCAGGGGTGAGTCGCGTCCCTCCTTCGCCCGGCTTGTCGTTTGATCAAGAATGCGGGGGCCGTGGCGTTGTGATTGGTGCACGGCTGCTTCGACCAGGGCCAGGATGTACGTGGCGGGCCGTGGCCCCGGCGGCGATCCCTCCTCCAACTCGTTGCCGCCGCGGTTGTCGTCGCCCTTGGGGTCCGCGTCCTCGTCGGAGTCCGACGGGGATGCGCGGGAGACGATCCGCGTCCTCATTCGGGAGGGCGCCGAGGCTAGGCAGCGGTACGGCACAACGACACGGGAGCTGGACCGCGTCACGGCCACGCTGGAAGCCGCAGAGAAGAAGGCCACGGACATCAAGGGGACCCTTGATGCCGCGAAGCTGGAGACCACCGCGGCTCGCATTGAGGCAGTGGACGCCCAAGCGCTCGTGACAGGTTTGTGTGTGTTTGAGGCACGTTTGTTCCTGTTGGTTTTCGGGTGGAACGTCGCTTGATCGTTCTTGTGTTCCAGGGCGAGAGGAGGAGGTGGCCGCTGTCCGGGCGGAGTTGGAGCGCCTGCAGCGGCGCCACGCTGACCTGGAGGAGGAGCATTGCGACCTCTCGCGCGCCGCGATGATGGCGGTGGTGGCGACAGGGACGGGAGGGCAATTGTTGCCCGACCGTCTGGGCGCGCTCCCCTTCCGCGTGCGCGACCTGGTGACCGAGGGCGTGTGCCAGGGAGGTGTTGTCTCTCTGGCGGCGGTGTATGCGCGCTCCACGTGGGACTTGCACATGTTCCCGCTCGGGTTCCCGCCCCACCTTGTCCTGCAGTAGAAGCAACAGCTTGCTGTCGGCTTCCGGGATTGGGGCCACGGCGCTGCCGTGGAGGTGGACATCAACGCCATCCTCTACGGTGATGCCGGGCCAAACCTGGGCGGTCCGTAGGCGGCCCCTACATGGGCATGGCGGCGCCTGGGGTGCAGGCCGCTTTTGTTTTAGTCCGAGTGCCGGGGGTAGGGCGGCCCCCGAATGTTGTGTACTCTGGACTAGGATCAGTGGACATAATGCTCATGATCCGATGTGTATCGCCCGTTCAGCAACGTGAACTGAGTCCTGCAAATCGCGTTTGTGCGAATCAATTTGTTCTGTGGTGTGAACAGAGTCTCGCGATTCTCAAGGCAGGGCGATGCTTCGAGTGTGTAGTCCGCAAGCGTGCCAGTGGTGGGGGCCCCGGGCCGTGTGGCCTGCCGTGACAGTTCAGGTTCGACAGGGCTTGCGGACCCCCTTGCGATGGGTCGCATCTCATTAAGGGTTTTGTCAATTTGGCTACTTTTCTTCGCCTTCCACTCCTTTCTTGCTCCTCTTGCCTGTTCACGCCGTCTCTGCCGCCATTGCCGCCGTCGCTTGTTCCTCCGCTCCAGAGAGCTTCGCGGCCGTTGCCGTAGCGATCCGCGCTGCCGAGATGTCGCACTGGTGTCAATCGAATGTGACTGAATCATTGCTGGACGATTTTGCGGCGAAGGGGTTCCTCCCCCCGAGGGAGGTGGCGGGATGGAGAGCGCCGCCGCCGGAGCATGAGGAGCCGCATCCGGAACCGCACGAGGTGGTGAGCTTTCTTCCCTTCCATGAGCGGGGGCTTGGGTAACCTGCTCACTGGTTCTTGCGGGGATTGCTCCATGAATGGAGATTGGAGCTGTAGCATCTGAACCCGAACGGGGTGCTACACATTGCCGGCTTCGTCACCCTGTATGAGGCGTTCCTCGGGATTGAGCCGCATGTGGGCTTGTTTCGGTCGTTCTTCTACGACAAGATTTCGCCGGTGAAGGGGGAGACGTTGTCTGCCGCGCCCGTTGGCGGCTTTGGTCTTCAGAGGAGGCCTCGCCATGACGACGTCTACCCGGAGTACACCCCTGCTGAATTGAACAAGGGGTGGCACGGCGACTGGTTTTATATCAAGAACCTGCCGGAAGCGCCCTTCCCTGAGTTCCATGGGGGGCGGCCGGTGAGGGACCTGAGTTGGACCTGGGGGATGCAGACGCCGTAGAAGACTCTCGTGGTAGCCATCAAGGATGTCAGCCGGGGGCGTGTGGTAGAGGCGGGCCTCAACGGTGCGACGCTCTTCTACACCATGCATGAGCGGCGTGTGATGCCGTTGGCGGAGCGGAGGAAGCCGCTTTGGCTGTACTCTGGTCCGTCCGACCCGGATCGGGATTTTGCCGAGGAGCTCCCGGAGGATGACGTGTTCTCCTGGCTGACGATGGTCCTCAAGGGAGCGGACCAGGAGGAGTTCAGGGCATTAGCTCCCTTCGACTACAAGAATCCCCCCAATCTGGTGCGCATTCTTCCCTTGATTGCTATTTTTTTTCGGTGGTGCAGAGCTTTGTCTGGTAGTTCATGGTTGCTCTATTTTTGTAGGGACTTGGCCACCCACGCTCTCGTCCTCGTCTTCCCGGAGGCCCGGAGGGCCGGGCGAGGCAGGCTACCCAGTAGGAGGCTGCCCGAGAAAAGAGGAAGAAGAAGGGCGACACGGCGGCGAAGCGAGAGAAGAGGGAGAAGGAGATCGCGCGCCGTGCTCAGCATGGCGAGGATCGCGACAAGATACGGGAGGAATATCCCTCTACCAGCGAGACCGAGTCGGCCCCCAGTTCTGGCAGTGGGGGCGACTCGGAGGAGACCTGGAGTGGGGCGTTGTGCTCCTCTGCGGCTGGCGTGGTCGGTGACACCAGGGCGTAGGAAGCCAGCAGCTCTGGGCTGCGCGATGCCAGCGGACCCGGAGTGTCTCCCAATGATTTTGGCGCGAGGAAGCGTGTAGCGAAGTATGCCGCAAAGCGAGAGGACAAGGAAGCGAAGCGCGCTCGTACAGAGCGGTGTTCGGGGTCGCCGCGATCGTCGCCTGTGGCAGGGTCGCAGGTGATGCCGTGGCAACGGCAGGCCTGATCATCACAAGGACCAAGTGGACGCCACAGTCCCGGTCCTCTGCTGTGACAGAGCCACAGTGGCTCACTGTTCGTGCGTACAACCCTGGGAGGGCTGCGTCCACTTGGTACGGCCAGGTCTGACCCTTGCGGACCAAGCCAGGGCGTCTGTGACCAAGTGGGATTTTCCTTCCCGGCAGTGACCTGAGTCAGTCGGGAGTCTAAGAGAGGAGAGAGGTGGTGTCTGTGATTCTTTAGCTGACCTCAAGCAGGGGCACTCAGACTCGGCGTTGTGGGCCGTGGAGTTCGGAAGAGAGAAAGAACCCTCTCGACGAGGTCCACGGGCCGGGACGGCCCGCGAGCGCTGTGTGGCTAAAAAGGGGCCGCGGGTGCGGGAGATGTTCGGGCTTTGGTCTGATAAGGCAGGCCTGCTAGTAACCCTGGTTCTAGGAACCCAACAACGCTTCTGTGCATGTCATATTTCATTCTAATTTTTCAAATTAAAATGAACCGCAATTTGCTTTTAATACCAACGCAATGTGCTCTAACATAAATAGATCACATAATGGGAGACTAATGGCCATTAGTGATGTGGATTGTCTTGAGAATCGAAACACACACTACTAGTTCTCATTGTTACAATTGAAGGAAAAAACTGCTTTAATTTGACTGGAGGTCCACACAGTTCTTACAATTCCAACACTTTATCTCATTCAAGTAAAGAAATTTGTACAAAAATAAGTTAAATATGAGTAGAGTCCTAAAGTACATATGGAAATGCACTGCAGTGACCGCAAATCCAAGCAACTAATCTATATAGCAATTGAGCTCGATCAGCACTCAACTTTGCACGGCTTGAGGATAAGACATTGGGACCCTCGGTCTTGGGGATGATAGGATCGATCCTGGCCTAGACGACCGATAAGATGGAGGCAAGGAGGATGGACCAGAGCACATTAATAGTGGGTGTCCAGTTATGCCTCCCCGTAAACCCCTTAAGAAATGGGTAGAGGTGGACGATGACCCAGAAGAAGAACAAGAGCTTGCCGAAGAGCGAGCCCCATTAGCCGTACCCGTTGTTGTTGGTGTCGGAGACACCTGCCATGATGCCGACCATGTTAATGATGATGATCGTGGTGGGGGGCACCAGCAGGGTGGCACTTGAAGAGGTAGACCTCGCCAAAGGCGTCCATATCGTTGGCGCTAGCCTTGGAGGTGACGGTGAAGTTGGTGTCCACGCCGCCCAGCACCTTGAGCAGGCCCGTGAACACGACGAAGAGGTACGTGGAGACGCCTAACCCAGAACTACTCATTGCACCACCAGTCCTCGATGCTCACTCCTCGCCACCGCAGCTCCAGCACGGCTGTCACGATGATGGACATGAACACGCGAACAACATACCCGTTGAGCGACATCATTCCTGCCAGTCTCGGCAAGCTCCCGTCCCCGGAGCGCATCGACATCAGCCTCATTTAGCTGGAATCAACAATTCTAAGAGAGCTAAGCTAAGCTTCTGCACCAGCTCACCATCATCAGCCTCGCGGGGAACAATCTCTCCAGGGGGCTGCCTCCGTCGCTGGCCAGACTGACTAGAGTACAGGAGTTCAACATCTCCAAGAACATGCTCACGGCGAGATACTGCTGGACCACTTCACGTCGGGGACCTATCTCTTTGTGTTTCAAGCGGACAGTAACTGTTTCACCAGTAGGATACCCCTGGTGATCTAGCCTGGTTGGCTAGCTCATTGTAGGGTGGAGCTAGCAACCACGGTTCAAATCTCCGAGTGCATAGATTTAAACCATCTCATATAGCTAGGGTTTAGAACCTTATTTTATCGAAGCTGGAGTTCCTCTCCTTGGTGACCAACAACCTTTCTCGCATGATCCTGATGGTCATGGGAAGGCTGACAAGCCTCACGGTGATGGACCTCTCTGAGAATGAGTTCTCCAACACGATCCCCGGAACGATTGGCAACCTCACGAGCCTCACTACCCTGAGGTTGTACGATAACAAGCTCACCAGCCGGTTGCCGGACAAGTTCAGGAACAAGACGGCGCTGCAGAGGCTCTCCATAAAAACCAACATGCTGGAGGGCGAGCTGTCGGCTGGGGCTCATCTGTCTGTCAAACCTCCGCGGCATTGTGTGCTTCGACAACCTACTCTCCGGCACGGCGGCGCCATCCCACCAGATTTTGATCGAAACCTGTCAATCTTCAGCATGCCGGTCGAACACTCCAACAACATGTTCTCCGGCGGGCCGCCTGCGGCTGCGGGGTTGTGCAGCACACCCCGCCTTGGGTACCTTAGCCTTGATGTCAACGACCTCTCCGGCACCGTGCCTGATGCAGTTCCGGATGGCAGGAACCTGTTGTCCGGCGACGCGTCACAGATCTTAGGATCGCATACTGACTGACCTGCACTACTTTGACCTATTCCCGGAACTCGTTTGATGGACAGCTCCCAGTTCAAGTGCCTCTCGTACATGCACTTGGATGACAACAAGATCACCGTCACAGTTCCAGTAAATTACAACACCCGGACTGCATATTAGAAGACCTGCTTCGCATTGAATCGTCTATCTCTAGGACAACACGGACGAGATTCCTCACCCCGGCCAACGGGGCCGCTCAGTCAGCTGCATAGTACCGTGCACTGTGTTGCTGCTCACCGATTCTGGAACTGGGGTGGTGTCCTTGGGCGCAGAGCTGGCGTACATGAGGGTGACGACCAAGGGTGATGGCACTGGAGATCCTGGACAGGCTGTTCGCCTCATTCAGGATCGGCGACCTGATCAGTTCGCAAAGATAACGAGCTACAGTTGTACAAAAGCATACGACGTCGGGGCTAGTCATTGCGACACGCCACAACAATACGATTGCTTAGAGGATCAGTGTCCATGGCGATGGCCCAGGTGTGATGTGCAGAGTTGTCGCAGCGTATTGCATAAACTTTACAACATTACCAGATCTCAATAAAATAAACTCCAACACGGCCAAATAAAAAGAACATACTAGCTTCATATCATAAAAATGCATTAAACAAGTACCATGACAAATCACGTCCACGAGATCCACGAGATACTTCCATAACTAAGTGAACAGAGGTTCAAAAAATGTAAAAACTGAAAAGCAAGCAGAACGGCACCAAATACGAGAACATATATCAGAAGTTTCATGGTACAAGATAGAAGGTGTTCGCGTTTCACTAGTCATCACCAAATGTCATCTTCTTTCCTGAAAAATTTGAAACACAAGTAAATAAAGCGTACCCAACAAACACAGGTTCAGCGAGATTACAATTCTCACAGCAGAAGCAAATCGAACGGCTAAAAAAATATGAATACAAGCAATTTGCAGCTGTGATGTAACAGTAGAGTTTACCTGTACTAACTGTACCAGCGCTCTGCCTGTAGGGTGTCCCCCGGCCTCCGCGGCCTCTGTCACCCCTTCCACCCCTTCTTCCAAATCCACGTCCATGTCCTCCGTCGCGTCCACGGCCACCACCTCGGCCCCAGTCACTTCTCCCTCCTCTTCCTCCACTGAAACTTCCACGCCTGCCACCACTGAAGCCACCATCTCTGTTGTTATCAGGCCTAGGCTTCGCCTCATCAACGTACAAGCTGTAGCCACCAAGGTCACTTCCGTTCAGCTCATATGCTTTATTCAAGGAATCCGGGTCCTTGAAGTCCATGTATGCCATCCTGCAAAACCAAGCAAAGCCTCATGTCAACAAGGAGCTTTTGGAAATGGTTACTTCTAAAATTGTGCAAACAACAGCCTCAAACAGTTCCTCCCAAATCTTGTGCCCCAAAACAGGGGCTTAATCTAAGTATAAAGTATCGATACGTCTTAAGAGCCAACTGACCCTTTGGATGCACCAGTTTCATAATCCTTTGGAATTGAAATCCGAACAATCTCTCCGCATGAGCCAAAATGTTCTTCAAGAGCGCTTCGGATCTGGCAATGAAAAAATGTCAGATATAAAGAGAAATTGTTCCAGAAAATAGAAACGCAATAATAATGACAAAACAAACATAAAATTACCTGGTCCTCTCCACTAGATGTGTCAAAGCCTTTAATAAATACAGTGTTGCCTGACCTCGGAGCAGATTTCTTGAAAGAACTGTTGTCCCTCCTGAGTAATACACTAAATTCAGGTCACACTGATAATGACTGGTTACTAAATCGGTCATTCCTTATAGGAGAACCACCAAAAATGAGATAGAGAATCACCCGCTGCCAGGAGTGTACGCTCCCCTCTCAACAGCAACGTCAACCCTCACAGGCCGTCCCATCAGGTCATGATTAGCAAATTCAAGTGCCTAAGATGAGAAAAAAGAGTTCATTAAGAAATTCTTCCATGGATGCATTGAGTGTCAGAACCTGTTGGGGTCAAATAGAACTTGACGGCAGTGAGGTCTTCTGATCTAAAAGTTGACTAAGCTGCATTGAGTAACAAATTAGTAAGCAGATTGTTCACCTTCTGAGCAGCTTCAGCTGTAGCGAATTCAACATGACCATAACCCTTCATGCTCCCATCCTCAAAAGTAGACAAACGAACATCTACAACCTCACCAGCCTCCTCAAAAAATTGCTTACTGCAGGATGTGGAAAATAGATGTTAGTGGCAACACATTTCAAGAAAAAAAGAAAAGAAATTGACACACTCCAATACTTACACTTGTTCATGATCTACACTGTAGGATAAATTCCCAACAAAAATCGTCTTTGATCCACCAGACTGACTTTGGTTTTTGGCAGGAGTTTTTTCCTGCAAGAAATAATACACTTGTCAAACATCAATTTAATATGAAACAGCCAAAATATAGAATAGTTTAGATTGTAGACATACTTCGTTCTGTGCCAATTTTGTCTTGGGAGCCTGTTTGTCACTTTCCTCTTCACTATCTTCTTCATCACTGCTGCTTTCTTTCTTTGAAACCTTATTGGCAGGCTTTGCAGCACCAGAAGAACAGTAAGCAGGTGAAACAAAATATTCAAAGACAGAGCGAACATGAAGATAGAGTACCTTTGACTTCTTTTGAGGAGGCTCCTCATCACTTTCATCAGAACTCTCATCGGAACTATCATCAGATTCATCACTGGACTAAAGAGAGAGAAAAACAGTTTGTATTGAGTGGCAGCAATATAATATGTATATCACAGACAAGCGAAACTACTAACTTCATTGAAAGGCATTCTGTGATACGGAAGCTCCCCAAAGCATATTTTTGACATTTAATTTTAGTTATGATATACTTTTGACTGCTACAAACTCAACATGGCACTAAAGCCATTTGAAAAACAATCCAATCGATGCAACTTTTGTACATTGAATATACGTATAATTTTATTAACTTGGGCAGGGGGGAGGGGGGTAAACATTGAATTTTCCAAATCAAAATACGCTTTATAAAGTGGGCACCTATTACGAGCCAAAGACACAAGCAAGAGAAAGCATACTTGTCTGTTCTTCTTATCTGTTGCTAGAGGCCTTTTTGCAGCAGCGGTAGGTTTTTCAGGCTGTAAAGACAATTGAGACGAATTTAAAAATCTGCACAATAGAAAGTTAGCAAGAGTAGAGAAAAATAGTGGGACCTACTTCATCCGAATCCGAATCTGACTCAGAGTCGGATTCTGTGCTAGATTCCTCTTTCTTCTTAGGAGCAGCAGCCTTGGCAGGCTTTACTGTTTTAGCATTGTTATCCTGAAGACACATAGAAAGTACAGCTCTATTAGAAAGTGTTTTTTTAAGTATGAAGCCTCCACCGACCTATGCTTAAGGTTACTACCTCATCCTCGGACTCAGATTCAGAACTCTCACTCGACTCTTCCTTTTTCTTGGCTGCTACCGGAGCTTTGACAGGCAAATCCTGAAGAAATTGTTCATGTCAGGACGACAACTGAAATTATTTTCTAACACAAACACCTATCAAAGGTAATCAAATCAACGGACAAGTAGAACATGCGGATCCACAAACATATTACCTCATCTGATTCATCATCAGAATCACTGTCAGAGCTATCAGACTCTTGGGTCTTCTTTTGTGCGGAGGCAACTGAAGGCTTCTTTAGCTGAGCAGCAGGTTTCTGAAAAGCAAGAAAGTGCAACAAATGTCAGTGAAAAAATGCAAAAAGAATTCACGATGACTGATGTGATACTGCATAGATATTCCGGACAGTGGTGTCACATTAGTACAAGGACCTAACATTACATATATGTTCCTTATTGTTTTATCTTACAAAGGCACTTCAGGACATTTCATTTAAGTATTAGATTATCAAAAATATGGAAGCTAACAAATACAATACTTATGAAAATACTGCTGAGATCAACCTTGAAAACAGTAGTATTTTGATACTTACAGGACAACAGTCCAGAAAAGAACATAAATTATACACAAAAAAGCTCATGCAGAAAGGTAGGTTGGGCAGACAACGGGTAAGAACATTCAAGATTCACATTTGAAGATAAAATAAGTAGCAAATACTTACTTCATCCACATCAGATTCATCGTCCAAACTACTGTCAGAGCTGCTGCTGTCAGACTTGACCTTTTTGGAACCATTACTGACCACTGCAGCAGGCTTCTTTGCAGGTTCGTCGTCAGAACTGCTGGCATCATCACTATCACTGCTCTCATCGCTGCTGCTGCTGCCAGCAGCAGCAGCAGGGGGTTTATTTGAAGCAACTGGTTTTTTGGAAGGTTCCTTAATTGAACAAAATATAAGTACGGATTGGTAAGAAAGAAGTCCCTAAAAGAAAGTGAATAACGCTTACATCATCTGAGGAGCTCTCATCACTGCTATCATCACTGGTCTCCTCTTTAGCAGGTTGTGTGCCTTTCTTTGGTTGAGTAACCTTCTTTAGCTGGACCTTAACTTGCAAAGATTTTCGTTTTCTAGTAAGCTGAAAATAGAAATCAAAAGAACACAAAGATCCAATCCATACACACGACATGTGCACCAATGTCATCAAAAAATAATTTTCTCTGTAGTGCATACCAATGAAAAAGCTAAAATGTGCAAAACCATGTGGCTTTTTAAACACAATTGCTATTTAGACCTCAAGTATTAATAGCATGAAACTATAATTCAAACATCTAACAAACAAATGGGTGGATGTCAAGGAAAAAGCCAATGAACCTCAAGTTTAGATATCCTGACAACGGCATACAGATTAGTAATGCTAGCTTTGAGGATTCGATTTCTGTGCAATTGTTTGTTTGAAAAATAGCATCAAACATTGTCTCACATATTCAATAAGGGAACTGCAACAATATATGGATAAGAATGAGTTACCGCAAAGGCAAGCTTAACTCTCAAAAAGCGTCAGAGAAAGCAAATTAATCAATCAATTGCATGCAGCGAATAACAACAATACAAAAAAATACAAGAAACATATCATGCAATCTATTGTGGCATTGTAAAGCAAACTAATCTTCAGAGTTGAAGAATATAACTTAAGATTTTAACGGAAGGGGACAAGTGAGCCAAAAAGGAAAGAACAGTGGTACCTCCTCTTCAGAATCTGAAGAATCATCCTCAGAGCTACTGCTCTCAACTTTTTTGGGAGGGGGCTGCTTCTTCACTGGCTCAACCTTTACAGGTACAGTCTTTTGCTTCTTCGCACTGACTGCCTTCTCAATCTCATTGTCCGCATTTCTCTTCCCTGTCCATTCGGATTAAAGACAGTTGTCACACCATGGGATTACTAATGTAAATACAAAGCCTGTGAGACAAACTTAACAAAGACTTTTTCCACTACTTATCAAAACATTACCCTTCTTTGCAGACTTGCCCTCTGGGACCGAGACAGCAGCAGGTGCAACCTCAACACCGGATTTCTTGCTCGACTTGCCCATAATGGCTCAGCTAAGCTCCACAGAAAATATGTGCTAAATTAAGAATAATGCATAACAGTACAACAAATGAAAAACTAAAAACTAGCATATTCTGATATTCCTGATGACCATCATAACAAAGGCGAAACATGAAATTTACCGAGTACACTCGTGGCAATCGGACGCGTTAACAAAATAGAAACAAAAAAAATCTAATACTCGTGTTAACTAGTCAGTAAACACAAGGTCGAGAACAGATTTCTAAAAAAATCAACACGTCATAATGAACTGCTACTCGCGCTCCACCACCAAGCAAGCAAGCAAACCCGCTGCCCGCAGCGAATTGGACCGATTGGGGAGAACGGAACAATCGGATATTCGGATTCGAGCGCTCGAGACGACGCCATAATCCCGTGAATAGAACGAGAGATTCAATCAAGCAATCAGGGGCTAGGGTTCCTTACCGAGCGCAGGAGATACGGACGGCGGCGCGAGAAGAGGTGGAAGGAGAAGCGGCGGGGTAGTCTGGCGGCGGCGCGGGGGGGGGGGGGGGGGGGGGGGGGGGAAGGCTAGGGTTCCGGCCGGGTCGCGGACCGGAGGGTTTAGGGTGGGTTTGGGGAGCGGCGCGCAGTTTTTATACCATGTCCAGAGAAGCGCTACTTTTGCACTTTGCCTCCACTAGGCAGGTTTTATACCATGTCCAGAGAAGCGCTACTTTTGCACTTCGCCTAGTAGTCGTTTGGTTGCGATATTATGTAAATATAACACTTTTAAGGGTTTCAGTATAAAAGTACTTTATTAATGGGCCTTCGTGGGCCAGAAATTTCGGTTCGGCTGAAGGATGACTAAACTTGAAATCTTACCGGCCTTCTTATAGGGCGGATTGGTTGCGGCCCATGAGCAAAGAAAAAGCCTTTTGCTTCTGTGCTAGTGTGCTACACGGCTCGGCTATCAAGAGAAGAAAAAAAAACTGGCATAGGTAAATGCATGAGCAACGTGTACTCGGGAAAAAGAAGCTCCACAATGATCAAAAATAGAAATTATTTTGGAACAAATAAAAATATTTCATGCAAGAAAATGTTTCAAAAAATATAGATACTCCATCACAAAATAGAAAATATTATGAGAACAAAATAAAATGTTTCATAAACAAGACAAAAAGATTTGGAAAAGAAAGTTGTTCTGAACAAATAGAAATATCTTGAAAATCCGTATGATGTTGTGCTTTCTTTATGGGATGACGTATGGCAGCAGGTGCTGCCAGGTGCCAGAAAATGAGAAAGAAGTTAGAAAGAAACAGCCATTGAGGAAAAAAAAAGCTCGTGTTTTATATATGTGAGCCGCACACATTCAAGACGTATTGTGGTAGCACGCGTGACAAATAGAAATACGGCAAACTAGTAGATGATCAGCCTGCTTTACACCATACGGCCGAGCAAATTATCTCCATAGCCGAAGGAATCCATCATCCCGTGATCAGTATAGGCGAATTGAGTGTAACTCGACTAGTAAGATTCGTTATAGAACTTATAGTGTAATTTGTACATCTGTATTTGAGCCCTCGTGTATTTTTTTTAAGCTTATTCTAGTATTTAACCGACACTATTATTTCAATGGTAGATCACGTGGCCGTTGACAGCGAGATGCCTGTGTTAATTTTATCAATCTCAAGAATCTGCCGGATCAATTTTTTGGAAGTATTTATAAGGTAGGATTGTATGCGTGTATTCATATAAATAAGGGTGTGTGCATGTATGTGAGCGTTTGTATTTGTATTGGTTTCACAAAACAAAAGTGATCAATTCTATCCCTTGTTGTACTGATAATAAATATTTCACATTTAAATGCAAGTTTAAAATATTATCCTACAAATAAAAATCACCCACGTGAGGTGATATAACCCAATAAATAAATTATTTCATAGTCATTTTCACTAAATGGCATGCCACATAGACAAAAACGGTGATATGGTACGAAATTTATGAGAAGGGAGAAGACTTTCATTTTTTTGGATGAAACTTGGTGTAGTTACTAATACTTTAAAACTATAAGCCCTCACTAAGCATGATTTGTTCTATCATCATATCTTTTCTCGATCCCGTGCGGTTATGGTTAGCATGATAGTAATTAATTTAGTTACAATTATTAGTAGTTATATAATTCAGAGGCATATTTGATCTTAATACCATCCACCGGTTAAATGCTATGTTGATCATATGAAATTGTAAAAATAAAACTACACATTTTGAATAATTGTTCCAAATATGAAAATAAACCTCTAGAATGGCTATATATATTAATCACGATGTGTTAGGCGTATAACCTTTGCCTCTCAAAAAATTAGTGAGTTGTATTTGGTTGCTGGTATTATTGTTGTCATGGAATTTTTATGTGGAATTTTCTCTCTTTTTACGAAAACACATTATAGATACCTATAATCAAGGTAGACATATACGCGCATTAACTTCTATAAGCAAACACATGCATACCCAATAAAGGCCTAAGCAAAATGTGGATCAAGCTGATAAAAAGCTCGAAATAGTTGCTGCTAAAAACATGTGTTCAAGACGACCACCTAGAGTCGTCGAGCTAGACAGCCTGATCATTTACAATGAACAAATTTAGAGTGTGATTTTTCTACACACATGCACATGCACATAAACATAAGCTCTCTGTCGTTTGATGCGACCCAATGTCATGGATCCGCATTAATGCTTTTTCCCACATGCATGGACCACAGGATCTTATTTATTTTCACACTGAGGCCTCGTTTAGATCCCCGTGTAAAGTTTTTAAAATGGAGTCTTTTCACATTTGAAGTATTAAACATAGACTAATTAAAAACTAATTGCAGATTCCATCCGTAAATCGCGAGAAGAATATAATAAGCCTAATTAGCCCGTCATTAGCATATGTTTACTATAGTAATATTGTAGCAATTTATTGTCTAATCACAGTCTAATTAGGTTCATTGGATTCGTCTCGCGATTTACAATCCATTCGTATAATGCGATTTAATTTTTTAACTACATTTAATATACCATGCATGTGTCCAAACATTGATATGATTGATGTGTAAAAATTTTGACGGGGAACTAAACCAGGTCCGATTTGAGGAGTTATATCTCTTGGTGATCCGATTGATTAAGCATAATAATCGTGCACGATAAGATACTTTTTATCCCGATTGATTTAAGCATTTGGCTAAAAAAATGGAGTTTTGTTTCAAGATTTAGGAAGATAATACCAGCAACATGATACGATCTATTAGAAATGATAGGATATATTTAAAAATAAACAAACGATATGAATTCCACTGCTAAAAATAGAAATTCTAGCATTTTTGCAAGCCATTGCAAACCGAAATTGTCATAAATGCTAGAACATATTCGAGAACAAACAAGTGACATAAATCCAACTGCCAAAAATAGAAAATCCAGCAACTACATGTCAGCATATCGTTCTCATCCATGCATCCTTACTCCGTGGCAAACAGCAGATCATATCTCTCTCACACGTACACACAATCATCTTTGTTTGCTTTCCATTCGCAAGAACAGATAAACAACAATCCTGCATGCATGCTAGCTGCTCCTGGTGCAGCTCCCTGCAGGCCTCACACCGTACGGTGCGGCCGCCGCCAATCGGAACCGCGGGGATGTCATGGCAGGGCGCTATATATCGGAAATATTAGGGGTCGCGCGCTGGTGCGATCTCCCGTGTCGCACAAGCCCGCGCGCGGCCCACGGTGTCCAGGCGGCCCACTGAACGGCCCACTGGTATTTCGGCGGCCTATTTTACATTTTTTTTCTTTTCTTTTCTTTTCCCCTGGAGTTTTCAAGAAAGCATTTTTTCCTTTTTTAATGGAATACTTTTGTTTCAGTGGAACTTTTTCTATTTTCAATCGAGTAATTTTTTTATTTTAATAGAATTTTTTTAATAGAATATTTTGTTCCAGCGGAACATTTTTGTTGGAATAAATTATTTCAGTGGAACAGTTTCTTTTAATTATGGGGACGGCCCAGCTCCCCGCGCTCCCCGGCCCAACTCCCCTAGCCTAGCTTCCCCCGCGCTCTCGCGGCCCACCCTGCGCTTCTGCGATGGGCCGGCTCGGGGAGTAGCCCCCTATATACGGGGTAGTGGAGGGAGGTCCGTGGCGGCGCGGGGAGCACGACTGTTGCACTTCCCGCTTGGATGAAATTCAAATTGCTGGCCGATGCGGCCCATCTACAAAGTTTACATGGCCCATTGTTAGACAGCCTGCCAAAGCCCGTGGACAGAGATGAAACCCGCAAGACCCGCAAAAGAACCCGCAGCGCCTACTCCTCTCATCTCGCCTCACGTATAGATGGCCAAATGGGCTCGACCCGATGGGCCGGCCCGGACCCACCATGAAAAAAACACAGCACGAACCCGACCCAGCCCACCAAGAATCGGGTCCGGGTCAACCCGACCCGATTGCCCGTACCGTGTCTGGGTCGGGACCTCGGCCCATAGTGCCGGCCCGGACACGACATGGCTAACGGGCCTAACCCGATCAGGCATGGCTAATTGGGTCGGCCTGTTAACGGCCCGCGGAGGGCGCCGGCTATATAAGCCGTCGGCGCCGCCCTCCCGGGCAAACCCTAGCTCAGCCCCACCCCCGCCTCCTCGCCTCCCCCGCGCCTCCTCTCCTCGCTTCTCCTCGTCTCCGCCGCCCCGACTCGCCTGTGCTCTTCGTCTTCCTCCTCTTCAGCCGGTGTTTCTTCGCCACCTCCGGCCAGTGATGGCCGGCAGCCCGGGCCATCTCGTCTCCTACACCTAGCGCCCCTCCTCCCCCACTCTCCTCGTCCAGATCTAGAGATCCTCATCTTCTCCCTGTCCGGCCGGTGGTCCTCCGCCGCCGGTGGCCTGCATCCCGGCACGGCACGACTCTTCCTCTCCTACTCTTGTCCTCCTCTGTCCTCTACTCCGGATCGGCACTCCGTCCCGAAACTCTAACCCTAGCCTCCCTCGCCTCCCTCGCGCTTTTCCTCCCCGCCTCCCCCACTCAGATCTAGAGCTCCTCTCCTCCTCGTCTCATCTGTGTACTGTCCACCACCGGTGGCCTACGTCGCGGCACGGCACGGGTCTGATCCCTCTCCGCCTCTCCTTCTCCGGCTCGGCACTCCGTCCCGAAACCCTAACCCTAGCTTCTCTTCCACTCATCATCTCCTTGTCCTACCTGCCGCCGTTGTGTACCTCGCCGGCGACTCTGGTGCTCCGGATTCTTAGGTTCGCCCTCCTCTTTCTTCTTCTTTGTTTCTTTTCTTTGTTGCTCTGTGTTCTCCTCTGTGCTCTGTGATTGACCCCTCTCCTCTATGCAGATTCGTCGAGGAACCAGAGGGTCCGATTCCAAGCTAAGTGCCTCCATCGCGGTAAGTTCTACGCTGCTCCTTCTAACTTTGGCACTGGAACTCTCAAGCGGCATAGGGCCGCATGCTCTGTTAGGAATAAGAAGTCTCGGTCATCTCAATCCTTGCCCCAATTCAGTTCAGACGGTAGTTTAGGCAACTGGGAGTACAGTCCCGAGGTTGCACGTACACAACTTTGTCGTTTGATTGCTAGACTGGATCTTCCTTTGGGTTTTGGTGATTGTGATGCATTCAACTGTTGCACTATCTGCTGTATATGATCCTACATCTCCATTAATATTGCATCATATAATTGAGATTGTTGGACACCTAAATAATTATGAAAATGATAGCTTGCTTAGATCAGTGGTTGTTCCTATGAAAGATAAATTTCTCAAGTATTGGAGGGACATACCTATGCTTTACTCAATTGCATTCATCGTGGATCCTAGGGCTAAGCTTAGAGGTTTGAACAAAGCTCTAGTTCTGTTATCTAACCTTTCTGGTACTGATTACTCTTCTTATTTAACTGAGGTAAGAGCTGAACTTTCTACCATGTTTAACAAATATGATGAGAAGTTTGGTGCAGTGAGAATGCAGAGGCCTTCACAACCAGTGACTTCTGGTAAGAAAAAAATGCCTGGGGTAAGATTTTTGGTAATGATGTCGCTGAAGCTGGTTCATCCAGTTTTGGTTCATCCACTCACTCCTCTACCCCTTTGTTTAGAAGAACTTCTGCAAGGGCATTGCTCCAAGCAGCATCAAGTGGTGCTAGTCTTGGTATTTGTTCTGAACTTTCATCCAACTTTGACACTGACTCTGTCAACCAATTTGATGATAATTTCAACATCTTGAATTGGTGGCATGAGCACAAGCAAACCTATCCAGTGCTTTCAGTCTTAGCTAAAGATGTCTTATGTGTTCCTGTGTCTACTATTTCTTTAGAGTCTGCTTTTAGTCTTACTGGCAGGATTATAGAGGAGCGCCGCCGCCGACTAACTCCTGAAATGGTGGAGATGCTCTCTTGCATCAAGGACTGGGAGGCTGGTGACGCTAGAGCGCAGCATTCTGTGGAGGACAAGGATCTTGAAGCTGCTTTTGAGGATCTGTATCTTGATGAGTCCAATGTGTAACTGATTATGTAATATTTGAGCTTTATATATTGATTGATCTGGGCTGTACTCTTTTTTCCTATCTAGGGTTTCTCACGAGGTGTGAGTTTTACCTAGATAGGTTTTTAATGAGGCAGCCATTGCACCAGCTCAAACTTTGTGTCAATTTGTTTGTTTCTGTTTGTTTTATGATATATCCATCTGCATGATTGAATTTGTGTGTTTTACAAAAATTTAATGAGATCAGCAACTTGTGCTTAGTTGATCAAGGGCTTTTATACCCTTCGTGCCTCAGCCGGCACGAACACGGCGGGTTGGCCGTGCTGGCGGGTCGGCACGACACGGCTAACCCTCTGACGTGCCGTGCCGTGGGTCGACGACCAGGCACGCAGGGCCGGCACGGCACGACACGGTTAAGGCATCGTGCCTAGGCGTGTCGTGCCCTATACGGTTTAGTGCCGTGTCGTGCCGTGTGGCCCATTTGGCCATCTATTGCCTCACGTAACCTAGCGGCGGCGGCAACCACCACCATCGACATCTCCGCCCGCTCGGCGGGCGTGAGACAAAGAGCTCGGCCACCCGTGCGCGAGGCCTTGCGCTTGCGCTTGCGCTGCCGGTGGGGCCCCCCATCGACGCGTAGCAGTGCGCCTGTCCGGCGACGGCGATGGCGACCCGCACAGCACGCCTCCGCGTCTCCCTGCGGGCTGCACCAGATGGAGGTGAACTGGGCTCCGGCTGGCACTCCTTCGTAGTGGTGGTGGAGGACGGGGAGGAGGAGGATTCTGACCGGGAGCTTGACAAATTGGAGCCTGCAGTTCGACGGGGTGGTACCGGATTGGATCAGCAATGGGGATCGCAAACGGGAGGGCGAGTTCACCAAACTTTGATTCGACTTCAACAAACTCGATCTCACCAAGAAGTGTAAGCGTTGTTTTTGTCCTCCTCGTGGCTGGTTAACTTGTTGATTTCTGATATTTGGGATGTGCAAAAAATAAAAAATGATGTTCCTAGCATGTTTACCATTACCTGTGTTCCTATGGATGCTATCAAGCGATAAAGACTCATTGACATTTGATGCATTGCGAATAGGACCAGGAACTGCCGGAAAAACCTACAATAAGCATCAGGGCTTTTCTTGATTAGCATTTTTTAATTTCTGAGTACTTCAGTATAATGGCATTATTTAAAGTTCTGTGACATGGGTATGTTGACTAGAAAAATTGAGCATAGGATAGCCCAGCCTGGTAATCCTGGTAGCTCCCTTTGCTTATAGAATGATGGGAGCCTCTTTACGCTCATTGCAAGTTCTGTCATGCCATTAAAGTTTACCACAACAATACCCATAAAGAGGGATCCCATAAACTTATTCCCATCATACACTGTATTATGGTTCATCTCTGTTCTAAAGCAAAGTGTTGCAAGCACAAAAGAGAGAAAAATGATCTGTACGGCCTTGAAAACATGACCAGCAAAACTTCTTTTTACTAGGAGAATTCTGTCAGTGTATTGTTTCCTCAAACTCACAGCTTATAAGTTGTAGATTGCTCATGCAAATCATGTTTCCCCAAATGATATTTTATCTATTCTTGCTAGAGTTGTTTCCCCAAATTATTCACCCAATGTTATCTATCTCTAGTTATGCAGGAAATCAGATATCAAACCTACCATATGAGGTTGTGCCAGGGGAGCGGGTTAGTCAAGAAAGAGAGCAGCAAATAACTATGCAAGCAGGGCTACGGAATCCTTCAAGTGCCCCCTTCTGTGATCAGGGATGGATCAGTACCACTTGATGATACAACAATAATTACTTCTCACGATCTTGGACAAGGTTAAAGTTCGCTTCACCATCTATACCAGCTGCATTGTTTCAAGTTAATATGTTAAATTCACCATCCTTGACCATTTTGCCATAGTTGTATCGAAGATGTTTGTTACCTTATACAATTTCATACACGTCACTTTTCTTGTCCTGATTAGTACTTGCATACTTTCTGTGTAGCTGCACCTAGATCAACTAAAAAGCGCAAACTTAGATCTGCTGTTTGGAAAAAGTTTGAGCCAATTTATCAAGGAAACTTAATTAGATATATTTGCTGCTAATAGAGAGAATGGTAGAAGCGCTTGTTGTAGGCACTTGGAATTGTACAACAGTTGAAATGCATATCGAATATACCGGCCAAAATTATGCATGACACCATGGCTCCATTCCGTGTGTATGTGCCTTCACACCCTTAACCATGTGTCATGCAGTGCATGATTGTGCATGTGTAGGTGCGTGCATTCATGAATTTCCGAAAAAATAAATGAAAAATGTGCGGTTCTTCTTCTGCTAGCAAAGTTATTGCCATGCCCAGCCCTAATAAAGCTACAAGATGGCATAGCTCGACGGGTTTCGATCAACAAGTTGGATTTGCTCAGGGTCAATCCTACCCACTGAAGACCTACAACTACAAGTGACTGGAGCGAGAAATCTTGATATTGATAAAATCACGGACGGGCTTAGACTGACGAACTTGGATCAAGTCGGAATTTCTCAGGGTCAATCCTACCGAATGAACACCTACAAGTGACTGGAGCAAGAAATCTTGATATCGACAAAACCATGAAAAGCGATTGAAATAATAAATATAAATAGTGGCAAATATAAATATATGTGCTAAAGTCGAAGACTCAAACCTTGATGACCTATCAAACTAAGCTACACTAATACCCCACTTGAACTGTCAGAATTCCGATCGCAAAATAGACGAGAGCAGGAAGAGTGTGAATCCACAAAAAAGTGTGTGAATCAACAATGGGAGCAAAGAAATGGCAAATCCTTTTCTTCGAAATCTGATAAGAAGTAGCCATCTCACACGAAAAAATAGAAAATCATTCCGATCCCTTATTTTCTTTTACTGTGCGGTTGGTACTTGCCCGAGCAAACTGATTCTCTAATACAAGTGGCTAGTGAAGTGGATTCTCTGAAGAGCAGCAGCGGATCAAGGCATGCAACATGTCATGGTGGAGACTGACTCTGGTAAGTACTGCAAACAGAAGTGTTAGATCGCTCACAGGGAGGGGTGCTCTTCAGAGAAGCGAAGTTCCTGATAGCTACCATATTCAGTTCAGTATCGGTGGTGCATGTCCATCATTCTTGTAATACCTCATGAATTAGCTCGGGTCGGTCGCAGTAGGGACTTGGATCATCCGGCTTCCTCTCCCAGACTTTGTAAACGTTTTATTGGTTCGTGACGCCGCTGAACCACAGGTGACTTGAATAAAGCGACGAGCCTTGAATTCAAAAAAATATAAAGAAGTCCCACAACGGGGGACTGAAGGCCAGTAGTGATGTTGATTGTCTTGAGGGCCAAAACACACATTATTAGTCCTTGTTGTTGCAATTGAAGAAAAAAGTCTCCTTTAATTTGATTGAAGGTCCACCACAGTTCGTACAACCCCAACACTTTATCTCAGTCGATCACAAAAACTTGTACAAAAATAAGTTGAATATGAGTAGAATCCTGGTCCAAAAGTACATGCGCAAACGCACTGTCGCGTCCGTACATGCAAGCAACTGATCTATACGCACATACAACAATCGAGCTCCATCAACACTCGACTCCGCACGGCTTGAGGATGGGGCCCTTGGCCTTGGGGATGAAGGGGTCGATCCTAACCCAAACAAGCGAGAAGATGGAGGCGAGAAGGATGGACCAGAGCACGACGATGGTGGGCGTCCGGTTCTGCCTCCCCATTAGCCCCTTGAGGAACGGGTAAAGGTGGACGATAACCCAGAAGGAGAAAAAGAGCTTGCCGAAGAGCGGCCCCCAGGAGCCATAGCCATTGTTGACGGCGTCGGAGACACCGGCCACGATGCCGACCATGTTGATGATGATGAGGGTAGTGGGGGGCACCAGCAGCGTGGTCCACTTGAAGAGGTAGAGCTCGCCGAAGGCGTCTGTCTCGTCGGCGGCCGCCTTGGAGGTGACGGTGAAGTTGGTGTCCACGCCGCCCAACACCTTGAGCAGACCCTGGAACACGGCGAAGAGGTGCGCGGAGACGCCTCCGATAACCCAGAACTGCTCGTTGCGCCACCAGTCCTCGATGCTCACCCCGCTCCACCGCAGCTCCAGCACACCCGTCGCGATGATGGACAGGAATAACGCAATGAACCAGATGCTGGCCAGGTTGTTCAACTGCAATAATAGCACGCGCGACATGTTAATTCGGTTGATCGATCGGCCATCAGGCACATATAGCATAATAACATCTTGGAATCGGAATAAATGTACTCACCGTGGGGATGATGAACTTTCCGGTGAGGAGACAGACGGCGGGGATGGTGCAGTAGGCGAGGAGTGGGATGGAGGTGAAGGGGTAGACAATGGTGTTTGTGTAGGCGAAGCGCTCCAGCCACTTGAGGCGGCCGCCGTAGGCGTACCAGAGCGGGCAGTGGCGGCTCATGAAGATCTCTACAGAACCCAGTGCCCAACGCAACACCTGGTGGAGACGGTCAGACAAGTTGATTGGCGCCGAACCCTTAAACGCCGGCCGCGTCGGCGTGCAGTACACCGACTTCCACCCGCGGCAGTGCATTTTGAACCCAGTTAGAATGTCCTCTGTCACTGACCCGTAGATCCAGCCAATCTGAAATCAGAAAGAAAGGTTAACATACATTGCGATCGTCATCCAGGCACAAGTGGCCTAGTGGTAGAATAGTTACCCTGCCACGGTACAGACCCGGGTTCGATTCCCGGCTAGTGCATATCCTGATTTTTTGCAATTAAAAAATATCTGCGTGAAATCTCGATTACCTCCTTGCCCCACTCGGTCTTCTCCTCGTAGCCGCAGCTGATGACGTGGATGGCCTCCTTGATGAGCGCGGCGGGGTCGGCGGCGGCGCCCTGCGGGAGTCCGCCGTCCTCGACGAGCGTGGAGGCGATGAACACCGGCGACTGGCCGAAGCGCTTCTCGAAGCTCTTCTGGGACATGAGCGAGGAGCGCTCCAGCTCCTCGTACCCCTCCAGTCCCTCCTCGATCTCCTCCAGCTCGAACGCGCGCTGGTGCTTCTTGTAGAGCCGGCCGCCCTTCTTGCCGCCGGCGACGGACCCGCCGAGCTTGTCCTTCTTGCTGCGCTTCCTGTAGAAGCCGAGCAGGCCGCGGCGCGGCTCGTCGCCGGAGTCGCCGCCGCCCTTCTTCTTGTCCTTGCGGTGCTGCTTGCCGCCGCCGAAGCAGCAGCAGCAGCAGCACCAGGACGGCCAGCAGTCGCACGTCATCTTTGGCCTCTTCTCCGGCCGCGGCGGGTCGTATCCGTAGAGCGCCTGGCGGTTGAAGACGCAGCCTGTGCCGACGTAGACGGGCCCCTGGATGCCGTCCAGCCCCTTCATGTTGATGTCGAAGAAGACGACGTTCCGGTTGGCGTAGCGGTCGTGTCGGTCGATGCCGTCGAAGCGCTGCGGGAACTGGACGTAGCAGAGCTTCTTCCCCAGCTGCGGGTCCATGAGGAAGCACATGGCCTCGCGCACGGCCTTGCTGTTGTTCACGTAGTGGTCGCAGTCGAGGTTGAGGATGAAGGGCGCGTTGGTGAGCACGGCGGACACCCTCACCAGCGCGTTCATGGCGCCGGCCTTCTTGTGGTGGTTGTACCCGGGGCGCTTCTCCCTGGACACGTAGACCAGCCGCGGCAGCTCGTGGCCCTCCACGTCCAGCGCGCCCTGGCTGCCCAGGTAGACCTGGATCATCCCCGGGTGGTCGCGCGTGTTGTTCCCTGGCCACGGCGTGCCGTCCTGCATCACCCACCCCTCCTCGGGCTTCTTCTGCGCCTTGGCCACCAGCGCGTTGACCCGCACCTTGAACTCCTCGTACTCCCGCTTCATGGCGCGGCGCTCCTTGACGAACGTCGGCTGCACCTTGTCCTTGAGGTAGTCGATCTTCTGCGAGAAGTAGAACTCCGGCGCGCGGGGCTCCACGGCGAACTTCTTGCAGAAGGGCACCCAGCGGCGCGCGAACTCGGCGGTCTCGGACAGCGTGTCGAAGAGCAGCATGGAGGCGCCGTCGTCGGAGACGTAGCAGCTGGTGCGGTCGACGGGGTAGTCGACGGCGAGGATGGAGAGCACGGTGTTGGCGGTGATGATGGGGGGCTCCTTGAGCGGGTCCACCGTGCTCACGAAGAAGTCGATCGGGGACAGCCGGCACGCCTCGCCCTCCCGGTCGTACCGCAGCGCCAGCCGGTCCAGGTACGTCTCCCGGGTCACGGGGGCCCACTTGGGGAGCTGGTCCAGGATCCACGAGAGCGCGAACCAGAGCTCGCACACCACGGACGCCAGCCACAGCGGCACGGCATCCGTCGCCGGCGTCGTGATCCGGAACTTGAGGAAGAAGCACAGCACCACCAGGCGGAGGACGATGACGATGCGGTACGGGTTGATCTGGCTCGACGGGATCGGGACCTTGCGCCACAGAGGCTGACGGGTCTCGGCCAGCCTATCCATTTTATATATATATATAGTTTTGCGTTGGGATTCAGATGAATGGAATTGCTTAATTGAATTAGTGGTAGCTAGCTGCTTACAGCATGTACTCGTCGTCGTTCTTGTCGTCGTCGTCGTCGCTGTCGTCGTGGTTGAGCTTGCCCCGCTTCTCCTGCTTGGTCTTCCACTTGTCAATGCGGTCCTTCCACTCCATGCTCCCCTCCATCTCCCTCTCGGCCTCCAGGTCCTTCCCGGCCACTGCGACACAGTTTATTTTTATTTTTTGGCGCCACTACTAGTACTTGCAACATCCATCTTACTTGCACCCTGCCTACACCGATCACTCACCGCTTCCGGTGAAGGAGGAGAGCGTCTGGCCTCCCGTCCGCCACCTCTGCGGCGGCTGCTCCCCGTTCTCCGAGTAGACGTCGAAGGCGACGGGCTCGTGGGGCTTCTTGCCGGGGCTCTTGGCGGCGGGGAACTCCTCCTCCAGGTCGTCCATCTCCGGGCCGTCGTCCTCGTCCCCTTCCACCCTCGGGCACCCTGCACGCAACGCAATGCAATTGAGACCACGAGAGTTGGTGGCTTGGTGTGTGCGATCGGCGGCGAGGCGAACCAACTCAGCTGACTGACCTTTGTGGCGCTTGTAGCGGGTGTTGCACTGGGGGCAGCACTGCGTGCCGTCGCTGCGCTCGTACTCGTAGCAGGGCCGGCAGACGGGGAAGCCGCACTCGGCGCACGCCACGAAGGGCTGCCCGTCCTCCCGCGCCCCGACCTCGTCCCCGCACACGCGACACGTCCTCACGTCCGCGCTCCGGGCCGCCCTGGCACCGTCGGCCTCCTCGTCGCGGGCGCGCATGACGTGCAGCTCGCCCCGCATGTGCGAGCCCGCCGCGAGGCCGCCGGTGACCGACCCGCCGGCGTCCATGGCGAGCGGCAGGAGGGGAGCGAGGTATCGGTGAAGGGACGCGGGAGTGGCTGGCAGGGTGATATAGCTGGTGGTGAGCGTGGTGACCGGTGAGGATCGGAGGCTCTGCGGCGGGCCGGTAAGGTGTCGGGGTGGCGTCCCGCACCAACCGTGGGTTGGGGAGTCCGGTCCGGCGTTGATTAGAGCACAAGCCAAGGCAAGGCAAGGCAGGTGCGTGACAAGCACAGCAGGGCTCGCTTCGGCAGCAAGGCGGCGCGGGGGGATACGGGGATGTGTGCTGATCACTCGCAGTGCTCCTGAAGCAAACGTGCCGACGTGCGTGCCCGGGGAAATTTCCTGTCCAAATCAGGGGTGGATCGGAGGTCGCCGGGGCGTGCGAGGCTGCGAGCGCAAGGCAGCCGGGCAAAGCAAACCGGTGGTTCGCCGTGACGCCTCAGCGTTGATGGTAAGATGGCGAGCAGCGAGCTCGTGTGTGTGACGGTGAAGTCAGTGCCTCTATAAATGGCAGGTGGTAAGACAGGACGGACAACCATCCGAGATGAGATGTGATCGTGCGACCAAGACACGTGTGCTCTCAGCGAGGTTGGCGCGATCACCACGCCGACAAAACAATACGGCCCTTTTTCTGAGGAGAACCATCTGATATTTCGTTCGCTACAGCGCAAAGAAAGAGCACAAGCAAGAAACGCTAGTACTCTGCCTCGCCTTCAAAAGTTCTCGCATCAAGCACCGACACAACATGGGGAAAAGTGTTGGTTTGGCGACTATCTTGCCGTCAGGACGAAGCACAATGCCATGGCAAACGTTTTGAGGTTTAAAACATGGATATGGAATGTAACAATCTGAGAACGAAATGGCTCGTCTGGGTTGTTGAATCGGGAGTGCCATACAAAGTCGTCAATGTCTTTCCAGCATCTCTTTCTTGTACCACATTAGCTATCTGAGAGACACATAACATCATAATAGGTGGGAAAATTGCCTCAGGCAAAAGCTGAGGCTGTCGAATGAAAGTAGATACCGAGAAGAAAACTCCACCCCCGCTATCCAATCCAAGCCACGGCCTTCATGATGCGCACCTTACACGGTGTACCGTCCACCTCTGCTCGGCTTCTCTCTTCTGGAGTCATCCTGCATATGTGTGGCATCGAGTTGGAGTGAGCTCGGTGCAAATACTTGATATTTTCTCACTGGTGTTTTTTATAAAAAAAGGTGCTACGCGGAGCAAATAAGGGAAGAATCTGCAGGCATACATGGAAAGTATAGGTGATCTTGTCATTGTAGTCGATGACATCCTTCCATTTCTTCCCAATGTTTACCTAAGCAATAAAGGGAACAGGTCAACACAGAACAGCACATCAATACCATCGAGATATTAGAAAATGGCAACGGAAAACTTCAAAGGTTGCACATGGGAGCTCTCAATGGGATACCGATGGCCAACAGAAGATGACTCAAACTATAAGGAGAAGTTCAAGAATTACAAAATGATCACTTAGGAAAGGTTTTTGGGCTTCTTTCTTCCATTATTCATTGTTGAATGCATATATGATGGGAATATTGTTCACATAATAATTTTATAAACATAAACAGTATGCACAAGTGCAACATGTACAGTTTCCTACATCATCGTATTAAATAAAGAAACCAAGTAACCACTTTCACACAATATCACATCGTTGCCCACTCAATAAGCTGTTTTGAACCCTGTATCCCTGCACAACCAAATAGCTTGCACAAAAACTCCTAGCAAACTATACAGTTCTCTTTCAGAGGGAGATGATTTGGGGTATATGCCCTTTTCAAGAAAGAGAGCAATCTTGCAGCTTTAACTGATAGCACATGTCTGGTAGAACTAGTGTTGGAAATCACTCCATCTCTCTTGAGTGTTTATCACAAACACACTAGATTTTTTCTCTTGGTGGACACGCACACAAGCACAAAACGACATAAGTAGTTTTTGGTCAATGCGGTCACTCCAGCCCTCATCGTTTTCTCACATATATAGCGGAAACAAGGCTGGACACCTGCCCATGATATCCTCCTAATTAATGCAGTCAATGCCCACATGATCTACATAGTGTTCTCTTTAACTAGAAGCTGAAATCTATCTAGCACTAATAGGAATGAATCTAGGCACTAGCTGAACCTCAACAGTCTAGTAACGTGATTAATGCTAACAACTCGAACATCTGTCCAACCAAAAACAAACTTCGAATGCAATCAAACAAGATATGGAACACAATAACACAAAACTTCTAGAGTAACTAGCTACCACCAACGTTTTGAAGGCGACAAGGCTACCCAAGGCGTGTACGCCTTATCCGCCTAGGCGACAAGGTGTAACTGTTCCCCTAAGCGAACTGGGTCCACCTGGACACCTAGGCAACGCCTTTGAAACACTGGCTATCATGCCACTGCAACGATAATACAAAAGCTTCTACCAGAACTGAACCCAACAAAGGAAGCAGGAGGAACTATGTATGGAGAGATGTATTCTAGAAAGCAGCAAAGCAGCTAGGGATTTGCACAGCTTATTGACAATATTGGCAGCAAGAAAACAGTAAACTATATAAACCTACTTTCCCCTTTATCAAGACACGAACCAAAACACTATGGCATATAAGAAAATATCAGTACCAAAACTGATTACAGAATTAGAAATGACTTTCAAAACCAACCTGGACAGCTTCATTGCTGGCAGTCCTAGTCCATAATGCGAGCTTATCTCCTCTCTGACGGACACTAGCAACAATTCCACAGATGTCCTCGGTTTCATCGAACTGCTCTCCAATAAGGGCCATCAACTGCATGTTCAAATAGTTATTCAAAAGCACTCGTTCAATAAATACTTCTCAGGTAAGATTAGCTTCAGGCTGATCTATAAAGAACTTCCGAGCACCTGAGCATTTCAAATAAGATTAAGAAAGATGTACCGTTTCAAGCCACATGGTCTCAAAGGTTGCCTTTCTGTTGCATGGGACAGTCCATTTGCCACCATTTGCACACTCTGGGTCTTCCCATTTTGGCTCCACTCCAGCCTTGAACAGATGAAAATCAGCATTCCCAGATAACTTGCTTGGACGGAAAATCTGATCGTACAAGCTACACCAAGAAAGAAGGGATCCATAAGTATGATTCCATAGAATCAAATTAAAAGGTGTTTAAGGTAAAATAGCACCAAATAAATAAGCTTAACATTACATAAATAGAAGACTTCAAAAGATAAAAACACGTTGTGTAAGTATTGCAATCATTGATAGCTATTGCTTATTAGTTAAAGGCTAAAACTAAGAGGTGTTCCTTTAAGGCTAAAACTAAGAGGTTAACTCTTTCTACATGTGACAAGGCCACAAGACTAATGCAAGCCAGAACATGTCTATCTTTTATACGATTGAAAAGGTTAGGTCATCAAAGACCAACGGAAGAAATTCAGAGAAGATTCATTCTGTATATCCAACACGCCAAGATGCTCAAACCAGGAATAACATAGCAGAATTATCAGCAGTTGATTCATTATAGTTCAGCGTGGAGACTTTAACTGACATACCAATCTTAATATGATAGAAAACAACTCTTTACCTACAAGGATAAATCCCTCCTCTCTTGACAGGTATTGTAGAGTCTCCCCTACGGCCATACTTCATTTGCTACAGTAACAACTCTACCACCATATCTTCACTAAAAACACACGGCACAGCTTAAGTGAAAAAACCAGCCAAACGCAATCAAGAATCAGCACTATTCCGATGCAAACAGCAGAAAACAATATCATGAACAGACAACTAACATATTTCATCATGTATACCATAGTTTCAGATTTCGTCGGCTCTAAGGTAACCTAGAATCCGATCTACCCCACAGATAATTCCCACCGCCACATGACCGCCTAAAACACGCACAGAAACTTATGAACAGGAACCATCATGGCATCCAGATCAGATCCGAACGGACGGATCCGGAAGGGGCGTGAGAGAAGAGGGGATTCATCCGCGGCGTCGCTCACGTACCTCCAGAACTCCTCGACGGTGTCGAAGGTGTAGGCCTTTTTGAGGGAGGTGCCCCACGCGGCGCCGGGCTTGGGCTTCGACTGGATATCGTACCAGAAGGTCCACTGCCGGTGCAGCTTGTGCGGCCCCTTGACCTCCGCCGCGGCGCCGCCCTCGGTCGCCGCGACCTCCGGGGCCGTCGCCGCCACAGCCGCCGGCGCAATCTCAACCTCCGCCATGTCGCGCCGCCGGCGCCGCTTTTCGAGGGTTTTTTGGGGTGGAGGGGGAGGGGTGGGGATAGCCGATACGAGAGGGAGAGGAGAGAGAGAGAGGCTGCGGCTGTCGAAGAGAACGTGAAGGGGAAGAGGGGGTTCGGCCTTTTGGGGTGGGACCGTGGGAGAAGTCGGCGTGCGTGAAGAGGCGTGAGCGTTTTGATTGGGCTCCGGCCCAGTTTATGTTGAACTGCAGCAAAGGACGAAACGAGTATACATTTTTTCCCTGCTTACAGCTTTGAACTGCTTACAGCTTTGAATTGATGAGATGGTTTGCCTAAACGGTCGTTTAGCCCATTTACATACCGTTTAAATGTTACTGGTACATTGTTTTTCGTTTAATCAGTTGGTTTGACCATTTAAATACCCGTTTTGCCCGAATAATGAGCTAAACGGTAAATGACCGACTGTTTACCGTTTAGCGGTTATAATAAAATTTCATGGGATACTGATCTCCTTTAAGTATACATTTTACATAATTTTATTTTAAATACTATAGCATCTAACTACACGAATCAAACGGATGAAGTAATAAATAAATGATTGTGAAAGTCTAACATTTTAATATGACGCGAAACCCTATTTCAAAGAAGGAGAAGGAATTGATAGCTAAAGAGAAGGAAAGCATGAACAAGGGAGGAAATTAAGAGGTCGAAGAAACCTCCAACTCGGGTAATGGTGCTCCGATGGCAATAGATGTTCTTGTATTGCTAGGGTTTTAGATTTCAAGTTGGGGAGTGATTTCCACAAGGAGTTAGAACTAGAGGAAGGTCTATGGGAGGTTGCTAGCTGTTGGCAGGTAAAAGCGTAACTGGATGCCCGAATGCGGCCTGGCCAGGCTCGTGGGAGATCAGCTGTTAGTCCTGTATAGTAGTAGATTGAATCAAAACATCATTACCTGTGGCCGTGCTGCCGCCCGGCTCCGGCGCCCCTGCCCCTGCCGTTATGCGGCGGTGCGGCCTATGCTCCCTGCACTGGCTGCTGCCGGATGCCAACCACGGCTAGCCGCCGCCCTGCCTTGCCGCCGGGCCGCCTGCCTGTGCAGACATGCTGGGTGTCGCCTGGTGGTTTAGCCTGCGTGGCCACGGTCACTCACGCCATGCCCGGCGCTCCTTCGGAGTTTGGACCTTGCGGCTCGTGGCGTCGCCGAGTAACAGTGTGCGTCCCGTCTGAGGCTATCCACACTCCTCATATTTTATTTTTATATCATTTTTCAAAATTCTTTCATCTTATTTTTCAAGATTCTCTTTTCTATATATATTTCTTCCGCACCTATCATACTTTATATCTCATCCTCTGTACCAACTATCAAACTGTGGAACCCAGGCATTAGATTTATTTTATTACCCCCACGCCCTCCCTCTCTCCCCAGGCCTCCCTCCCACCACCGCTTCCCATTCTCTCTCTCTCCCTGGCCTCCCTCCCTCCACATCGCGGTCGTCGAGATCCGGCGGCGGAGGCCCGCGCGGGGCAGCGGCGGCGGCGGAGGCCCGCGCATCGGTGTCCCATGCTCTGCCCCGTCGGCCGGATCCGCGACAGGTGCTCCAGTGGCGCTGCGGCGGGCGGGCTTCGCGCTAGCGGAGCGGAGGCCCGCGCGACGGTGTTCCCTGCTCCGCCTCGTCGGCCGGATCCGCGGTGGGAGTTTCAGGGGTGCTGCGGCAGGCGGGCTTCGCGGCGGCATCCCTTCCTCTCCCTCTCTGGGCGGGCACGAGCGGATCTGGGCGGCGGGGGAGGACCGGCGGCGAGCAGGGCCAGCGCAAGCTCCTTCCTCCTCGCGGCTTCGGCTTCCTCCAGCGCGGCTTCCTCTGGTGCGGCCTCCTCCGGCGCGGCCTCCTCTGGCGCGACTTCGGCGTCCGCGGCGCGGCGGTGGGGCAGACGGGGCAGCAACGGCCGAGGCAGGCCCCGCGCCATGTCCGCACTTTAGCAGGCTCCTGGGAGTCCGCTCGATTTGGCAGATGGGAAGTCGTTCGCTGTTTTAGCGGACGTCTCCTAGCACCCTGGTGTGGGATTTCGTCCGCTAAACCGGTACCGGAGGGAGCGGTAGCGACTCCGTCCCAGTACTCGGTGTGGACAGCGTGACTGGTGGCTACTGCTAGGTGTTGAATCGCGCTAGGGCCTGGAGGGGTGACGATAGGTGTTCCAAGAATAGAAAAAATGTTCCTAGATAATAATAGTTTAGTGAAAAATAGGAAATAATCCATAAAAAGTAAAAATGTTTTAGCAAAGAATTGGTCCAGGTAAGGAATAAAAATATTAAATAAAATATAGAGATTGTCGGAGAACAAAACACATATAATTTTAAAAACTATTTTAAGTTAAAATATATTTATGTTGGATTGGTTTTTGTTTTAAAAACTGATGTATAAATTGAGAGAAAATGGCTAAACGTAGAGAGATAAATACGAATTTACACGGGCTAATAAGGGAGAACCGCACTCTAACCAGGCACTACTATAATCCTTCTCCGCATAAGGTGTGCGAACGATGGATCACATACTTCGCGCACGCATGTGCAACGTGAGATCACCAAACGACTAAGCATCCGGTCCAACGACTTCCCAACAATCCGCATCAAGGCGAATGGACTTATCGCAACAAGGACAGAGATCATTATCGGAATATGAAATAATTTAAGCAACAAATTCTGAGCAACTAATACTCAGCAAGATTTACCCGACTAGTGGTATATACTTAGCTGACTCCTAGCATGCAAGACTTTTGGCTGTGTAGTTTATTTTGCCAAAGAGTGACTAAGGGTGGATTCCTATTTTCAATATTTTAGCTGGATTAAATGGGAGCAAATATTTTTCTATGTTTTGCATGACTACAACAATCAATGTGGAAAAACAACTTATTAAACAAACACAATAATTATCATCATCTCATTTCACTTCTTTACTATGATGTGACTCAATGATCAAGGTTCTCTTATCCGAGAGAGGTGGTGAATCGATTCGCTTTAATCCTTGCAAGAAAAATTTAATCACACGATGTATGCAACCCCACTGAGTCACACACATCGAAAATGGTTGAACTGCCCCTCGACCCGCAAGTAACTAATTTCCACCGATACCTATGACGGGTCAGCCTCGACTAGTAGTCGACCGGAAAAGTCGGTATTAGCTCAAACATCAGAGTGACCGAGGTACTAAGTTTACCAGGTTCGACTACCTAATACTACCAGTATGTGATTAGTACTGGTCAAACTTCATCACCAGGGCCAACAACGGATGGTACTTAATCGACAAAGACGGGCTGAGACACCCAAGAATCCTATCAAAACACATGCACATGATGGTCTTGGACATTGATTTCAATGGGGATGGGTAGTCTTCTGAATAAGCTTTCCATAGAGTCCAAGATCATCGAATTCAGAGTCCGGAGTAAAAAGTTATGACTTTTTCTCTAAGGTTACCTAGGTTGTCTTAAGGACATCCGGAAACTCCGGGGAAATATCCGGAAACTCTGGAGATTTTTGAGAAAAGAAAATGGTAACTTTGTCCGAAGTATCCGGACATATACCCAGAGTATCCGAACCTATTTTGAACCTAACGGCTAGTTTTTAGGTCCTGAGTCTCTGGACAGTTTTCCGGAGATTCCGGAACTTAACAGCCCAACGGCTAGTTTTTGGGGGATGGCTATTTATACCCCTCACCCTCTCCCATTTGTGGCTGCTGAGTTCCTCCACGAAATACACATAGCCACAACCCTAAGAAGCTCTCCCCACTCTAGATTTGCAAGAGATTTGAGAGGAGAAGTGAGTTGGGGTTGAGAGAGAGATTGGGAAGTAAGATTGAGTGAAAGTGAGCAAGTCCATTCCTTAGCACCCGAGTTCATAGTGAAAAATCATCGTAGCGTTTGTTACTCTTGGAGGTCAAGCCTCCTAGATGGCTAGGCGTCGCCCGGTGAGCACCCCAAGCTTGTGGTGTGCCGCGAGAAGTTTGTGAAGGCTTCGATTTCGCCTCCGCAAGGGAAGAAATCACGAAGTGAGGTGGGGAAAGGGTTGAGAGCGACCCGACTTCTTTGGAAGCACCCAACGAAGATGTAGGAACCCGTGAAGGGCTTTGAACTTCGGTAAACAAATCCTTGTCTCACTTGTTCTTGATTTTGTTGATTTCACTACTTGTTGCTTGTGTTAGCTCCTTTCTAGGTTTATCTCGATCTACTCATTTACAAGTGTTTAGCTCGAACTAGCTGTCAAGTCTCATCTCATAAGAACTCCTGGTACATGCAAATTTACTTGATCTAATTTCTGTACCTTGATTCAACATTTCTGCACTTGTAGTTTCATAACCGGAGAGTCCGGACGTAAATTCCGGAGACTCCGAATCAAACATCCGGAGTGTCCGGACACATATCCGGAGTCTCTGGACAGTTGTGTCACTGACAGGTTTAAGAGTGTTTTAAGTTGCAGATTCGCCTATTCACCCCCCTCTAGGCGACATCAAAGGTCGTTTCAATTGGTATCAGAGCTTGGCTTCACATTAAAGCTTAACCGCCGTGAAGAAAGATGTCAGCGCCTGAGGAGGTACTTCTTGAGCCACTTGTAAGTGATGGCTCAAACTATGCTTCTTGGTCTGCTCATATTCTTAATGTACTTAGGACCATGGGTCCACATGTTGAGCGGATTTTGGTTGCTAGCTTTCTTTCTCCAAAGTTTGATATTGACCATATTAATTGGGAAAATATCACTCAAGAGGAGTTGGAATGCTCGCAACTCAATGCTTGTGTTACTAACTTCTTGTGGAGTTGGCTTTGTAATGATATTCAGGATACTCTCCTTGAGATGAAGGAAATACGAAATGATGCGCATCTTATTTGGGTCACTCCCAAGGATACATATGATGTTCAAATACAAGAAGTTAGTAAGTCTGTTGAGGAGTGTAAAAGGTTATCATCAGAAGATGAACTTCAGATGACAGCAGGCAAGATTCAAGAAGATAAAGATTCTGCAGTCAGTGGCTTCACCTTTGCTGGTGCTGTGTATCCGGAAGTTCCGGATAGTAAACCTGGGAGTTCCGGATCTGACATAGAAGCTGAGAGACACCGACCAAATGATGAGTCAACCTCCGCTAGTTCTGTTCAATCACCTCATGATCATCATAAGTGCTTTATGGCCATGTCCGAAGATGAGTCAGATTCAGATAGTGATAGTGATGATGAGAAAGAATTTATGCTTGAGCTTGGAAAGATGAACAAGAAAAGCAGAGAAACAATCATTAGGCTGATGAAAAAGGTGATGAAGCAAGATCAAGAGATTGAAAGACAAGAGAAGCTTCTCAATGACAAAGATGAAGAAATCAAATCTTTTGCTCTAGCTGAAAAGAAAAATCAAGACCTCAAGGCTCGAGTGGATGATCTCACTAGCAAGCATGTGGCCCTTCAAGAGAAATATGATGATCTATCATGCTCCCATGAAAAGCTTGTAGATTCTCATACCATGCTTGATATAACTCATGAGGTGATGGTAACTTCGGTAAAATCCTATCTACCTCATATGCACAAGTGCACATGCTCTCAAGTTCATATTGATTTCCCTTGTGCTAACCCTTGTTTCTCTCAAGCAAATATCTTCCCGAGCACTACTAGTGACTTGGATAATGTAGATGAAAAAGAGAAGCAATCTTGGTTTGATCAAGTTACTGTAGAGAATTGCAATGATGATCTAGCTCTAGAGAATGAAGTACTTAAGCAAGAAGTTGAGAGGCTCTCAAGGGACTTGAGAAAGACGAAAGGCAAGAGTGCAGTACAATCTTCTCAAGATAACTGTGAAACCATGATGAAGAAGCTTGAGAAGCGTTCAACCGTACAAAACTCATGCAATCAAGTACACAAGCCCAACAAGTACAAGTACAAGGAGCAAAGCCAAAATAAGATCAAGATTCCTCTCACTTGCTTTAATTGCAAGAAAGAGGGTCACCAAGTGAGAGATTGCCCCTTGAAGAAAGAAAAGAAGGATATGAGCAAGAGCCAAAGTAAGAAGAAATGGATGGCTCGCATCAAGTGCTTCAATTGCTCCAATACGGGCCATTCTGCATCTATATGTCCCAACAAATTTGATGAAAAGACCTCACTTCCAAAGAAGAAGACAAGAAGATCAAAAAGGAAGTGTTATGGTCGTAATGAGAAGGGACATGAAATTGCATCATGTTCTCACATTAAGGATGATCTTTGCAAATCATTAAACAAGAGGCAAATTGGCCACAAGCAAATCAAAAATCAAGATGAGAAGAAAATGAAGACATCTTGCAATGACAAGCAACACATTTGCTCCACTTGCCGGAGCATGGGACATATTAGTAAGAAGTGTCCCAATGGTTAAATCTCTAAGCCCAACTCTTTCGTTGATTGTGCTTTGCTTAGAAAGGCTAAAAATGGAACTTGTGCTTCCAAGGTGTCTCGTTCACCTTATGGTGGCACAAAGGCCATCTTGGTGCCTACGTATCTTGTGACTAACCTTCAAGGATCCAACATGGATTGGGTACCATCAAGTGCTTAAATTGGTTAATAGGTACTTGGAGATGCATTGAATACTTGGTTCACTTGAGATAAATTATATTTCACAATTTATGTGAAGATCCTTTCAAGATCCCTTCGATTGGTATTTCTCATCATGTGTGGAAAGGGTGCCAAGTATGGATACCATTGTTCTACTTCAAGAATGAATGTCATCTCGGTAACAAGTATTTCAATTGCAATATCTAGCTCCTAGCCTTGTGTAGGTGTGAGTTGTTTACAACTTGTTTTTAGTGGTAAACACTTGTTGGGTGGCTAGATGAATTTTGATTAAATTCCTACATTATGTCATGTGATGCTTTTAATGGTTCTCTAGTAGAGCATGATCTTTTGATGAATGTAGATGATAAATGCTTGGTATTGGCTAACAAGAACGGAAATTTGGATGATCAAGCATTTGTTGATATTTGGAAATTCATACTCATCGAGATGCTAGAAATTGCATATATTGGATTTCTCAATCTTTGAAGGAAATTTCTTATATGTAACTTCAAATCCTCGGTGAAAGCTCATTCAACTAGTGCCAAGTATCACAATGATCAAATCATCGGTGTTGTTAGTAAGGATATCCAAACTCCTGTACATGTTGCTTTGGTCTATGATTATTTATCTATATACTCTATGGAGACTAACCATGTAGGTGAAGCAAAGAGAAATCAAATGAGTCTCCCACTATAAGCAAGATCATTGAATTGAACTTTATTTGTGAATTTCAAACCAAGCAACTCAAGAGAGAACTATTCTATGGTTATATGTGTATATGAATAGTTGACTTAAGGAATTTGATTAATTGGCTCACATATGAAGATACAAGGAAATGCCAAGAGACGAGTTTGAAGAATCAAACTCAATTCTAGTGGATTCATTCATCATTCACATTCTAGAAGTCTCCACAACAACAACATATGGTAGCTTGCAAGGGTATCATTGTTATTTAATAAACAATCTACATGATATTATGGTTGTGAGTATTTCTTGGCACAAGTATCTTACTTTGCAAAAATTATTTGTGCCTTAACCCAAGATATAGGATTTGCTCCTCTTGAGTCTTTGATGAACTCGTGTATGTCTATTGTAATTCAAATACTTGGATGCACATATTTAGGGGGAGCTCATCCTATGTTTTGTGGTTATGAGACTAGCTTGTTTTCAAGTTGGAGTTCATGAGCTTTTCATCTAGTTCATTCTATCCTTTTCCAATCCTATTAATCTGGTGGTGAATCATTGATCTTTTTGTGGAGATCTTTGGTGGAAAGATTCACCATGTTGTTGTGAACCTATGGTTCAAATTTTGTAATTTTTGGAGTTTGTTTGATTGAGTTTCGGATTTTTCTATCCTCTTCACACATGCTGTTTTGGGAGCTGCGGAAACTCCGGACCATTTTACGGAGTCTCCGGACTTTAGTGCTATTTTTCAAAATCTTGGCTCCCACACTTTGTGGGTTTGTGTTTTTGCTTCCATTGATCTTGAAAGTGCTTCCTAGCAACATTTCTAGGCTCATTAGCTTATTCATAGCTAAGCGAACTTGATCTTGCTAGAAGAGAGGGATTGAGTTTGAATTTCGAAATACATGCTTTTTCTTGAGAAGATGTTTAAAGGCTCCCTTTTTACCCCCTCTCTAGTTTCATTGTAAAAAAAAAATCTTTGAATGTTCTTCCAAGTGCTTGCAATTTGTAATTTTGTCTCTCCAAGTATGTTTCTTCTCAATTGACTTCATATTCTCTTGGTATCATTTTAATTGAGGCCAAAGCAAAGAAGTTAGAAGAAAAACAAGCTCCCTTGATTGAATGAATTCAAAAGAGGAAAATAGATAACAATGGATCAAGGGGGAGCAAAAGTTTCATGAGAACCAAACAATGAGGGTGTTGAAGGATAAAATCATTTGATCTTCCTTGATGAGATGTTTGAGTTATGTTGCATAATCTCACTTGTTGAAGAAAAGAATATGTCAAAGGATGTTGAATGGTTCCCAAGGATTGTTGAATGATCTTGGATTATTTTGGGACATTATACTCTTTTGGCACTTGGACCTTGAGTGAGTTGGAAAATGGAAGGAACTAAAGAATGGAATTCATTGTTAGCTCTCCATTGTGGAAATCCATGATCAATTCAACAACGGGTGGTAACTCCTAGTTCCTAATTTGCAAATGTTATGAATTATACCTTTTGGCATCTTTATGAGTTGCTTTAGGTAAAGGAAGAATTAGGAACACAATATAGATCTTGGATGGTCACAAGAGCTCATTCACCATAATACATCAATTGGGAGCTATTGTCTTTCAAATGAATTGGACTTCACTTATTCAAGCCATTGATGATTTGGTTGCCAATTCAATATAATTTTGTGTGGTAATCTACCTACCTTGGTGGTGGTACGTATTCGTTGGCATAATTTCCATCATTGCAAATTTCTTATGCCTTGACCGAGATATAGGGTGGAGTCCCCCAAATTCTTAATTGAACCAAGTGCATACAAGAAGTAATTCGAATGCTTGATGCACATATCAAGGGGGAGCCCTATCCTATGTCTTGTGTCTTTGAGACTAACCATTTCTTCTAGTATATATGTAGTCTCTTTGTAAGAATGAGTTTCTCAAGGCTTAAATTCCCTTGTTGAACTGGATTGACTAATGGTGCATATGTGTTTGTCTTCCACATATATGTGTATGTTCTATCAAAAGGTGGAAATTTAATCTATGTTATGATGTTCGACCCTTAGTGATCCACATGCCTTCCAAATCAAAAGGGTCGCTATATGTGTGAAACTCAAGCTTGTGCTATTGAAACTATCTATTGTCTTTGTGCATTATGATCGTGACAACAAGAGCAAGCAATTGCTACTGAATGTTATCAAGTGCAAATTTTGAGAAGATTGTGGTGAAGAAAATGATCATTGACGAAATCAAGCCTTGAAACACCCAAGTGAAGAGTCAAGCAACTCAAGATACACATGCTCATTTGTCAAACCAAGTACCTTAACCAAGGTTCTCTCGAATGAAATCTTGGTCCTATCCATTGGTATCTCAAGGACATGCTCAAGAAGTTTGACATCAAGTATGCCAAGCCCATCAAGACAACAATTCTAATCATTGAACATCATAATGTATATGAAGAATGTGATGCTTAGAGCAAAGGTATATCGCTCCATGAACCCTTGTATTAACCTTGTGCATCTAGGCCCTAACATGATAGTGTGTGCATGTGTATGCAAAACCTTGAGTCACACCATGAGTTTGTCTTTTGGTGGTGATTGGAGAATTATTTAGATATTTGGTTGATACCTCATGTGATGATAAGGACATGTTTGTCTTGTCAAGAAAATATCATATAAATGAGGTATGAGCCAAATATGCTAATTTCTCAAAAGTTTGACCTAAGGCTTTGTATACTTTGTTTCATAGAACAAATAGGTGACAAATACTATGTGTCAAACCATTACCTCACTGTTTCCCTTCACTTTTATCCCATAATTTCTCCTTTTGGATGGAAAGACATTTTTGGAGATTGATGCCAAAGGGGGAGAGATTTTGGGAGATAGTGTAAGGGCGAGGGATATCTTGTGGATTTTATGAGGTAAAGGGGAGGCATATAAGATTTCTCATTTGCTTGGTGTGTGCAAGGATAGATTTCAATTCAGTTTATTTACTAAGGACCACTCATGTAAGTGTGTGATATTTATGTCTCTAGTTCTTTGGGTGAAATTACATATCATGAGCATCACAGTTATGATGTTGACACCTTGCACCCCACGGATGCTAAGATATAGAAGGAATTCCAACACATTACATTAGTATGTGCATTTGGCGTTGCATGCCGAAAATATAAAGTTTCATTCAATGCACATACTTAGGAGGAATTTGCTATATCATAGAATTCAAAATCTTATTTTTATCAATCATGTGTAAGCTTTAATTATGTTATCATCAATCACCAAAAAGGGGGAGATTGAAAGTGCATCTAGGCCCCCTTGTGGGTTTTGGTGGTTGAATGACAACTAGTCGGTACAGAAGGAAACTACCCGAAAGTACTCGGTTAGGACTCCTAAGCTTGTACCAGACTAGGATTTCCATGTAACCCTGTCCCCCCAGGATATATAAGGGCGGGCAGGGACCCCTCCAAAGAACAATGTGCATACGCATAACCTCCAAGGCAATACAAACCATACAGGATGTAGGGTGTTACGCATACTGCAGCCCGAACCTGTCTAAACCCTTGTGTTCCTTGCACCATCGAGTTTCTGATCTCGGCGACACCCTAACCACAAGTCTACTACCTTAGGGTATCCCTAGGTAGGCTTGCCGGTAAAACACCGACAACTGGTGCACCAGGTAGGGGAGCTCATCGAAGATCCACCGGCGAATTCGGTGGCAACTTTCAACTTCACCAGCGCCTTGCCCCCAGCGGGCACAACTTTCGTCTTCGGCTCTAGGGTTTGTGTCTCTGATTGCACAGGCGACTTCGTCGGCGCCTCGTCGACAACAAGCCGGAGGCATCTGCAGCAACACCAAGCAGCGTTCTCGACGAGTTCGTTGACAACCTCGACGAGATGCTGCTCCCTAACCTCCCCAGGGAGATCGAGAAGCTGTCCATTTTTGACGCGACACCGAGTCGTCCTGCATCAAGCTTCCTCGGATCGGACTAGACTCCATCTGAGGAGCAGCGTGACCGATTCCCCTTCGGTTTACGCAATACGGCCACTGTTCACTAGGAGGCCACAAAGTTCAAATTCTACTCCGCATTGGTGAAGGATCTGGACGAACTACTCGAGCTCGGGGACAAGGACGCCACCGTATGCTGGGAGGCCCCTATCTTCGACGACTACGACTCGGACTCCAATCCCGAGGCCGAACCCTATTTGGGTGGCCAGGGCTTGGTTATAACCTCCACACCGGAGGGTCGCTTCGTGTACTAGAAGGGCATGAAACCCTTCGAACTACTCGGAGACGACGAAAGACTGGTCAGTCACCTTGACTCTCTGCCTTTCCAAGAGGGCAGACCACTCGGTGAGACCACCCCCGGCGGAACTGTACTTGTAGATTACAGCTCCAACCATCCATCCACACACCGCCACATCTTCATGGCGGAATCCGACGAATACAACGATAGACACCGCAACGAAAGGCCTGAGTAGATCTTTGAGGATGAGCACACCGCAGATGCTGCCAACGAGTCCGCTCAGGACCGTGAGGCCCGTAGGCTGCGCAACAGGAAACGTGCTAAGTGCAGAAGGGACGCCAACGATCGGCGCGCACGGATTCAACGCGACCTCGATGCCGAGTTCGCAGCAGCACAGGACGCCGGGTTCAACACTCCTGCCGCCGACATTGCCGGTATAACTGCAGTGTTAGCCGGCAACCCCGACCCGCAAGTCCAGGCCGCCATTCGCATGGCGTAGCGGGCACTGCTGCAGATCGACCAGCAAAACCCGATGCCCTCGTTTTCCCGGGGAAGGGGCGAGGGCGAGGGAGAAAGCCAATTCAGTAGAACACCAGGGGGCCACCCCAGGCGACAAGCTACTCCCTCCAACAACGAACAAGGAAGCCGTGGTCCGCAAGGAAGCCGACCAGCGACCCACGTACCACATCCGGAAGGCTCCGTTCACAACTACTGCCGCTCAGAGCTCGAAAAGCTCCCAATGGGCGACCACCGTGACAAGATCAACATGGGGCGCGATGCTCGCTCCATCATCAACAATCAGAGGAAGGAAAGTGCCGGAGCCGAGGGAAACACTACACGGGACGACAACGATCGCTTCCCCGCTTTCTCCTCCTGCTTTGACAACTACATGTACCCGGAGGGATTCAAACCCATCGGCATCATCAGGTACGATGGTAAGCAATCTCCTCTACAGTGGATACGATGCTACTCCACCGCCATTGAAGTCGCAGGCGGCACCAACACCATCAAGGTCGTCTACTTCTCGATGGCCCTGGAGACCGCGCCGCTCACTTGGCTGGAGAGCCTAACCAAGAACTCCATCGACTCCAGGGAGCAACTACGGAACGTCTTCATCGACAACTTCCAGGGGGCGATTGCTCGGGCAGGTACTCGACATGACCTATCCCAATGCAATCAAGAAAGGAACAAGCTCCTACGCTCGTACACCTGCCGCTTCTTTGACAGCCGAGCTACGATCGCCAACATCTCTGAAAGCAATGTCATCGACTGCTTCCACACCGGCCTCACCGACCAGGCTCTATTCCGCGATTTCGGTCGCAACCGCCCCGAGACTGTTGCTGCCCTCCGCGACATGATGCAGACCTAGGCAGACCAAGAGGAGCAGGAGCGTGATCGGTTCTCGAAACGCGGCAACGACTACAGCAAGCACAACAACGACCACCGCAACAACAGAAGCCAGCGGGACTACTCGGGATCCTCCCGAAAGCGCAAGCCAGACGATCTTGTCGCGGCTATCAATCGCGCCCCGCGAGGCAAGAAGCCCTCAAATCTGCAAGAGGAGTTCGACAAACTCATGCAAAAACAATGCTCGTGGCACCCACACTCAAAGCATTCTGCTTTCTAGTGCTACCAGCTCCGGAAGTCCCTCAACGCCCCGCCCTTGGAGAAGGTCGACAAGAAGAAGAAGAAGGACAAGGACGATGAAGATCCGGAGAACAAGACAGACGCCGGTGAATTCCCGGATGTATCCAAGGTGGTCAACATCATCTTCGGTGGCGAGTCAGGATTTGTCTCCAAAAGGACTCAGAAGCTGCACCGCCGCAAGATCATGTCCATCGAGCCGGCGGTACCACGACTCCTCCGGTGGTCGGAGGTCCCCATCTCGTTCTCCAGGGCTGATCAGTGGACAAGCGTTTTGAGCCGGGCAAACTCCCGCTCGTACTAGATCCTGTGGTCGTAGATGTTAGGCTCACAAAAGTACTCATCGACGGAGGCAGCGGCCTCAACATCATCTCTGCGAGTACTCTAAGGAATATGGGGGCAAATTTCATCGACATGCTTACCCCCAGCAAGGTTCCCTTCTACGGCATCGTACCTGGGAACGCAACTACGCCGCTTGGCATGGTGGTGCTTCCCGTCACCTTTGGGATGAGGGAAAACTATCGTATCGAGTACCTCATGTTCGAAGTGGCCAACTTCGAAACCTCCTATAACGCCATTCTGGGCAGACCTGCAATGGCCAAATTCATGGCTGTAACACACTACGTTTACTTAATCCTGAAGATGCCAGAAAAGGGTGGGGTTCTCACCTTCCGCGGCGACTTGGAGAAGTCCTACAACTGCTACCAGAAGGCCATCGAGTACGCCTCGACCACGCGTGTACCAGATAGTTCAGGTGAAGTACTCGCGGTTGTGCAACAGCTCTCCGAAACAGGGCTAGAGATTCCCACAAAGAAGGCGAACCACTCGAAGCTGCAACCCACCGGAGAACTCGCTTTGAAGTCCATCCAGCTGCAGGAAGGAGACTCGTCCAAGGCAGCTCTGATGGGTCACAACTTGACCCAAAATAGGAAGGCGCGCTCATCAGTTTCCTTAGGGCCAATCGAGACACATTCGCGTGGAAACCAGCGGACATGCCAGGGGTGCCCAAGGAATTGATCGAGCATAGTTTGGAAGTAGATGCTGATGCTACCCCCAAAAAGCAGCATCTCCGTAGATTCGCTGAGGACAAGAGGGAAGTAATCAAAAAGGAGCTGGCCAAACTACTCGCGGCTGGTTTCATCAAAGAGGTGTACCACCCAGAGTGGGTTGCCAACCCTGTCCTTGTAAAGAAGAAGAATAATAATGAATGGAGGATGTGTGTTGACTATACAGATCTCAACATGCACTGCCCGAAGGACCACTTTGGGCTACCGCGCATTGATCAAGTAATCGACTCCACTGCCGACTGTGTACTCCTCGGTTTCCTTGACTGCTACTCGGGCTAACATCAGATTGCCTTCAAGGAAGAAGATCAAATCAAGACTGCCTTCATCACGCCCTTCGGGACTTATGCCTACAAGACTATGTCCTTTGGGCTGAAGAACGCGGGGACTACTCATGTGATCAGCACAACAATTGTGGTGGAGTGAAACGAGGAAGGCCACGCATTTGGCGTGCGGAGGCCGGTCTATTTCATCAGCGAAGTACTCTCTGAATCAAAGGTACGCTATTCTTCAATTCAGAAACTACTCTACGCAGTACTGATAATATCAAGGAAGCTCCGCCACTACTTCGACGAGTACAAGATCTCAACTATTACTGATTTCCCGTTGGTGGATATACTCCACAACCGGGATGCCACTGGTTGTATATCCAAGTGGGCAGTAGAATTGGGGCCTCTTTCAATCAATTTCAAGCCAAGGACAACCATCAAATCCTAAGCATTGGTCGATTTCATGGCTGAGTGGTGGGAAAGTCAAGTACCAACCCTAGCCAGCCGCCCAGAGCATTGGACGATGTACTTTGATGGCTCGCTCAAGCTCGGGGGTGGCAGGGCAGGAGTACTTTTCATCGCTCCAAAGGGCGAACAACTCAAGTACGGCTTACAAATCCTTTGGAAGGTGTCGAACAACGAGGCCGAGTACAAAGCGCTACTACACGGTCTCTGCCTGGCAGTCTCACTGGTCATCAAATGACTACTCGTGTACGACGACTCGCTGCTAGTTGTGCAACAAGTCAACAAAGAGTGGGACTGCACAAAGGCGGAGATGGACGCATATGTTATGGAAGTGCGCAAGCTGGAGAACAAATTTGCTGGCCTGGAGATTCATGACATCGTCAGGGACAACAATGTTGGAGCAGATGTACTCTCCAAGCTTGGATCCACTCGAGCCTAAGTCCCAGCAGGAGTATTTGTCCAGGAACTCAAAGAACCGTCGATCAAGACCACGAATCAAGCAATCACCGGCCTGGGACCCTCGGACCCCAGCCGGGAGGTCATGATGTCTGAGGTCGATTGACAGAGGACTTTCATTGAATTTATCAAGGAAAAGAAGCTACCCCCGGGGGTGACAAAGAAAAGCGGAAATGATGCAGCGTGCAAGACATTGGTCGGGAAGGCTTACAGGATAGGCTATTGGTGGCCGACAGCAGTTTTCGATGCTGAGGATCTTGTACGAAAGTGCCAGAAGTGCTAATTTTTTGGCAAACAGTCCCAGCGCACAACCTCATCACCATACCGCCCTCATGGCCCTTCGCATGCTGGAGCCTCGAAATGTTGGACGTCTGATCACAGCTCCAGGAAGCTTTACACATGTATTGGTGGCCATCGACAAGTTTACCAAGTGGATCGAGTACAAGCCAATTACCAAGTTCACTCTAGACATGGCAGTCGACTTCATCTCGGACATTATGCACTGTTTTGGCTACCCCAACACCATCATCACAGGTCTGGGCTCAAACTTTACGGCAAATCAGTTCTGGGAATTCTACGAAAATAACTCGATTGAAGTGAAGTACGTGTCAGTCTCACACCCAAGGGCCAATGGACAAGTCGAGCGGGCCAACGGCTTGATTCTGGATGGCCTAAGGAAGAGACTCTATGACGAGAACAACAAAAAGGGTGGCAAGTGGATATACGAGTTGTCTCATGTTGTCTGGGGGCTTTGAACTCAACCATCGAAAGCCACAGGACATACCCCTTTTTTCCTTTTCTACGGGTCCGAAGCTATACCCCCAGCAGATCTTATGTGGCTCTCTCTCAGAGTCGAGATGTATGACGAAGGGGAAGTGGACGAAGCTCGGCAATTGGAACTGGATACTATCAATGAAGCCAGATGCAGTGCCCTCGCTCAGTCAGCCCATTATCTGCAAGGCATCCGGCCCTATCATGATCGCAATGTGCGAGAGCGGTCGTTCAATATTGGTGATTTGGTCCTTCGTCGCATTCAGGATAAAACTGGGCTACACAAGCTTAACTCACGGTGGGAAGGTCCTTTCATCGTGTCGGAAGTCACAAGACCAGGGTCATATCGCCTGCAGTACCCTGATGGCTAGGAAGTTCCCAACTCCTGGAACATAGAGCAGCTCCGGAAATTCTACGCCAAGTAGAAGCTGTAAAAGCAATTCACGAGCTGCATATCAGCATCTTTTATAAATAAAGAGTTGATTTCACCGTAATTCGACTACTTTTCTGCATGTTTTAACTTGGGGGCTCCGCCACGAGTTCTTACATCTTTTCACCTACATTAAACTCGGGGGCTCCGCCACGAGTTTATATGTTTTTTCGACTACTTATACTCGGGGGCTCCGCCACAAGTACTTGTACTTAGCTCGTTTATACTCGGGGGCTCCGCCACGAGTACTTACGTCTAGTACAGCCTATAAGGCAGAGCACTCGACGTACTCTCACACTTCCGGCCGTTGCTACGACTACTCAAAAAAGAGCGTTAAGGCACCCGCCGAAGGGGTCACCAAGCCCATCACATGGCCATGTTATTTCCTGCTACAAGCGGGATGTTAACAACCAAACTGACAGGCTAGCCTAGAGTACCGCATGATCGGGTAAATCCAGGCTAAGTCCTTTTGCTCTACGAGCACTTTTACGGAACGCCAAGTTACTGACTACATCCAAGCCGATGCTCTTGGAGTAGCTTAACCCAAACATCTCCAACTACTCTAAGTCCTACGATCGTAACAGCAAACATCATACAAAGATATACGCTGAAGAAAGATCAATTAGGCAAACTTATATACATATCAACAAGTGGCATAAAATATTCATCATGATACATTATTTTTGCTGCTAACCATCCTGCTCCAGGCTCTCAGCTATTTTGTCAGCAAGGGGCTCGACTTCTTCACTGAACTTCATGAATTGCTCGACAGAGCAGTCGGCCGCCATGCCTTCAGCGAGTGGTTCCAGTTTCGCTTTGGGCCAGTATGACTTCACCTACGCGAGCGCCTGGGCTATGTAGGTCCTGGTGGCCTCCGAGATGTAGCTGGCAATCTTTCAAGGAGTCGCACGAAGCTTCTCTAACAGAGACAGCTCACCAGTATCACCTTTAGCCGGAAATTCCACCATCTCCACGACAGCCTGTGCAACGGTCTTGAATTCTTTGAATTCTTTTTGGATGACATCCTTTTCCTCAAGCATTTTCTTGATCTGCTGCATGGCATCGTAGAATTGGACGCTTGTATCTTCAAGGACCTTCTCAAGACGCTCGACGTCATCTGCGCCACGGTAAACAAGGTTCTTTAGATCTATAATCATGTTTTCTTTCTTTTGCAAAGTGAATTTCAGTTCTGCGCGCAAGAGAAAAGAAGCAGTATTCGAGAAGTTTCAGAAACTACTCGAACAAACAACGAATCATAGACAACAAGACAAGGCGACAAGTTATCTTTGTGCACTTTGGAGATCTTCTTGTTGTTCTCAACAAGCTTGGCTTTTTCCTTCTCAAGATTCTGGATTTCACTTTTAAGCCACCATGTTTCTTGAGTGCGCTCTTTCTTTAACTGCTCGAGCTCATTGCGGAGGTCGATCCTTTTTCGGATTTCTTCACGAATGGCTTCATCCTTCTCCACCAACTTATGATGGCCGTCCTCAATGAACTTAAGCTTCTTAGACTTCTCCTAGGATCAATCCATCAGGTTCTACAAAGCAGAGTATATCAATTATCACCACTCAAAGAGAAATAGGGGATGAAGAAAACTACTCGAGGAAGATGAAAACTTACGGTGGTGAACTCATACAAGTCCTTAAAGACCCCTTTGACTTGTTTTCTCTTCTCCGCGGTCGGATAAGGGTCATCAATCAAGTCTGCCGCTATGGTGTGCTGCCAACCATACGGCGTCACCAGCAGGTCTTCCTTCTTCGATGCATCAGCGCTGGGTTCAGAAGTACCCGCGGCACCAGCATCTCCTGCGCCAGGGCCACTCGTGCCCACGGCCTCGGCGGTGCTGGCACCAGGGTCAGCATTACCCGCGGCAACGGCATCTCCCGTGTCGGACTCCTTGGGTGTTTTGCCTGCCACTTCACCCGCATTCACTAGTCGAGCTATTGGCCGTTTGGTGCTGGGAGACGGAGAAGGCAAGATGGGCTCACCTTCGGGTAGTTCCAGTGCAGTGGTCTCCACCTCTACTCGCTCCGGCTCGACTTCTTTCTCCGCCTCGACAGTGGTGGCCGGAGGAGGGGGAGGAGGAGGAGGAGGAGTAGCGCTGGACTCCAACGCTGCAGCATACGTGTCCTTTCCAGACTCGGGGGCTTGGGCAGCCGGGGCATCGTCAGGCTCCCCCAAGCCCAGAGCAGAGGAAGGGCTAGACAAAGGACAGTCATATCAACTAGTCGACAAGATGAATTACAAAACGACACAAGTTTAAGTATTCAAGACTTACGTGGAGGATCTCTTGGTCACCACTTTCTTCAATTTTAGAAGCCGGGGCCCCCGAGCACTCGACTTCCCCGAGCTGCCAGCGGGCGGATTACAAACAGAACAGAGGAAAACTTAGCAAAGAACATCAAAACTGCAACAAGGAAGGTACTCGAGGACATTGCTTACCTCGGGTTGTCATCTGTCAGATTCACAAGGGTGAATTTTTGCTTCCTCACACCTACCCGCGGCTTGGTCGGGTGGGTCGGAATCTCCATGCTGTTACTCGCTTCCTTGCCAGACTTCTTCAGGATAGCTGCCAGAGGAAGATCATCGTCCGAATCCGTCATTTCTTCATCAGTTAAGGGGTCACGATCTAAACGACTGGTCTCGAGCATCTGGAACGCACTTGGCTTGAGGTGATCCGCCCGAGGCAAGTCAGGATTTGGAGCATGACAATGGTACAGCTCAGTGTGCCCCTACAAAATATAACGACAACAAGTCAATATTCAGTGATACTTTACAAGTTCTGCAAGTAGTCGATAGACAAATTACTCATCGGTACTGGCAGATTCACCACACTGAACAACTTCGGGACATAAGGAACCGTGTTCGCATCGAGTAGTAATCGGCGAACACGGTCCAGAGCCGTCTGCGAAGGAAGAACCTCTGCAGAAAGGCGAGATGAATCGTTACTCCCTAAGTACTCGAATCCAAATCTACACCTCTTCTGCATGGGCATGATACGTCTCTTGTACATGGAGGCCATGACAGACATGCCGGTTACACCTGACTCCTTCTGCTTTCTAATCAGTTCGAGCAGTTCATTGACTTGCAGCATGTGGTTGGAATTCAACTTTTCATTCCACTCGGGCCTCCACACTGCCTTCCCTGGAGTTCTCTCGGGCAGTGCAGGTGGATGGTTTCTAATGGAGAACCACAGGGACCTCCAACCCGAGCGGTTTGTGGGGAGCGAGTGCTCGATATACTCCTTTCTCTTCCCCTGCTTGAATTGAAGTCTGGCTTCGCCAACAAGGTACTGCTTCTCCTCAGATGGTTGTTGGCGGAGATGGAAGAAGTAGCAGAAGAGATCAAAATGTGGCTCGATGCCAAGGAAAGCTTTGTAAAAATGAACAAAAATGGAGAGGTGGACGATAGAGTTAGGGTTCAGATGATGGATCTGAATACCCCAATGATAAAGAAGGCCGCGGAAGAAATCAGATGCAGAGAGAGCCAATCCTTTTTCGACAAAGTGCTTGAAGATAACAATCTGATCTACATCTTCTTGTGGAACAAACTGGTGGAAGGAAGGTTTGCACTGAACCATTTCCTCCGATTGAAGAAGACCTTGAGCAACTAAGTTAAGAAGGTCAGCACGGGTGCACTTACTTCTCTCCCAATTGCCGGTGGTCGACTCCTCCTTCTTCCCTTTGGACACCGGTTTCTTGTTGCCCATATTGAATGTCACGAGCTGCTTCACTTGCATACGCTCGGGGGCTTCAAGAGAGGGGTGCAAGGACTCGCTGATGATGTGGATGGATTTTCCGGCTAGTTTGGCTGGGGATGGAGCTCGAGCTCAGCGGGGTTCTCAAACCCTTGATCTAAAGCAACTAGCAGCGCAAGAGGCTGAGGAGGCGAAATGGCTAAGGCAGAAAGTGAAAGGGTAAAAACCCTAGAGTCACCATGCGGTTAAATAGCCAGCGTGTAGGCCCGGATTTACTGTTCAGAAGCAGAAGAGTTTTCTCCCTTAAAAAAGTACGTGATTTGTTTTGAGCGGTTATTTGGAAAGAGTTTTTGGGAGTTTATTTGATTAACCATTTTTTCAGGGACCTTATCCCGAAAAAAGGGGTTTTTCGAATTTTGAACCAATTGATTTCCGAAATAAACCATCAAGGCAGATTACGCATTCTCTACACACATTTTGTACATAACATTGTTCAGTATGCCACGTTCTTTTGGATCCTTTTTTCCAAACCTTGGGATTTGGATTCAAGGCTCGGGGGCTGCGGGACACGTGTCATCGATGGCTTATTTTTCAAAAAAATTTGGAAGATAAGAAAAGAAGATTCAAGACTAGTGGGACCCTCAGCCTGATTCTTCGATTCAACCTAAGGCTCGGGGGCTACTCCATATAGAGTGCGATTTGCATCGCACCCCATAGAAAGAAAAGACTTGAAAGTACTCGGGGCTAGAGCACCTCACAGCCTCGAGCAGCCAAGGAAAGTACTCGGAAGACATCTTCGAGATGGAGTTTCAGCAGAAACCGAAGGATAACTTCAAGAAGTACTCAAAGCCTGCAGTACTCGGCTATGAAGAGCTCGTGGGCTTGTCAGACCCGGGGCAACGGGACTGCACGCGTGGCGTAGAACATTCTAGAGTAAGGGGTGGGGCATGTCCCATACCTTATCCATACTGTAAAGTACTCGTAAGCAAGTACAACTAGTCGGTACAGAAGGAAACTACCCGAAAGTACTCGGTTAGGACTCCTTAGCTCGTACCAGACTAGGATTTCCATGTAACCCTGTCCCCAAGATATATAAGGGCGGGCAGGGACTCCTCCAAAGCACAACATGCATACGCATAACCTCCAAGGCAATACAAACCATACAGGATGTAGGGTGTTACGCATACTGCGGCCCGAACCTATCTAAACCCTTGTGTTCCTTGCACCATCGAGTTCCTGATCTCGGCGACACCCTAACCACAAGTCTACTACCTTAGGGTATCCCTAGGTAGGCTTGCCGGGTAAACACCGACAAAAATATAATCAAGAGTTTAATATTTCAATAGAAGTGAACATTCTTGGTTGCTTGATCACAAAAAGGAAGAAATATGATCAAGAGATTAATATTTCAATAGAAGGGAAGATCCATGGTTGATGGACCAAAAAGTTGCTATATGGATAAATTTGTTGAAGGAATGGAATTCAATGAGTATATATTGTGATGCAAGGCTACATGTGATTGAAGATGACAAGATGGTTATGGGTTAGTAAGAACTTGTCTATGAGGTACTAAGCGAGGGAGAAGGGCAAGCAAGGGCTTGGCACCGATGAACCTATGCTAGGGTGAAGAAGCAAGTTAGTGCTAGCAATGGACCAGTCAAGGCCATGGATAGTCACAAGTTGCTAAGCATCAATCATTATTGAATCATATGGATTTGAGTGTCTTGAGGATGTCAAGCTGATTATTGATCATATATGATGAAGAAACTCAAGACACTATTTCAAGAAGGATAATGCTCAAGAAAGAGGCAAAGAAAATGTTTGCAAACCCTCAAAGTGTGATATTGAAGAAAAGCGGCATGATGAAAGTATTCGAGCTCAAGATGATGATATTGTGTTTATTATTTGATCTTGAGTATAGGTAATGTCGTTCTATCAAGAGGGATGTGACGCTGATAGCTTTGCTTATGACTCGGTGCTCAAACCTAACCTTTCAAGTGCTAACATGAGAGAAACACTTATCAAAACACATGCACATGATGGTCTTGGACATTGATTTCAATTGGAATGGGTAGTCCTCTGAATAAGCTTTCCATAGAGTTCGGAGTAAAAAGTTATGGCTTTTTCTCTAAGGTTACCTAGGCTGTTTGAAGGACATCCGGAAACTCTGGAGATTTTTGAGAAAAGGAAATGGTAACATTGTCCGGAGTATCCGTACATATACCCAGAGTATCCGGACCTATTTTGAACCTAACGGCTAGTTTTTAGAGTTCGGAGTCTCTCGACAGTTTTCCGGAGATTCCGGAACTTAACAGCCCAACGACTAGTTTTTGGGGGATGAATATTTATACCCCTCACCCTCTCCCATTTGTGGCTGCTGAGTTCCTCCATGAAATACACATAGCCACAACCCTAAGAAGCTCTCCCCACTCTAGATTTGCAAGAGATTTGAGAGGAGAAGTAAGTTGGGGTTGAGAAAGAGATTGGGAAGGAAGATTGAGTGAAAGTGAGCAAATCCATTCCTTAGCACCCAAGTTCATAGTGAAAAATCATCGTGGCGTTTGTTACTCTTGGAGGTCAAGCCTCCTAGACGGCTAGGTGTCGCCCGGTGAGCACCCAAGCTTGTGGTGTGCCGCGGGAAGTTTGTGAAGGCTTCGATTTCGCCTCCGCAAGGAAAGAAATCAAGAAGTGAAGTGGGGAAAGGGTTGAGAGCGACCCAGCTTCTTTGGAAGCACCCAACGGAGATGTAGGAACCCGTGAAGGGCTCTGAACTTCGGTAAACAAATCCTTGTCTCACTTGTTCTTGATTTTGTTGAATTCACTACTTGTTGCTTGTGTTAGCTCCTTTCTAGGTTTATCTCGATCTACTCATTTACAAGTGTTTAGCTCGAACTAGCTGTCAAGTCTCATCTCATAAGGATTCCTGGTACATGCAAATTTACTTGATCTTATTTCTGTACCTTGATTCAGCAATTCTACACTTGTAGTTTCATATCCGGAGAGTCCGGACGTAAATTCTGGAGACTCCGAATCAAACATCCGGAGTGTCCGGACACATATCTGGAGTCTCCAGACAGTTGTGTCACCGACAGGTTTAAAAGTGTTTTAAGTTGCAGATTCGCCTATTCACCCCCCCCCTCTAGGCGACATCAAAGGTCCTTTCACAGCCCCTCCCTTTGCGCACGCTAGGATGGGCGCTAGACCACGCTCCAAAGCTTCTCGTGCAGGATGGCCATAGCAGCGGGGCAGATCCCTTCCCCTCGTGGATCTCTGGCGCGGAGACGCGTGATGTGCGAGACGAGCTGAGTAGTTCTAACCATCCGGTGCATCATCCCCCGCTCCCAACAGCAATGCCCTAGCGCCACCCCGAACCATCCCCAGCCGCGGCGGTCTGGCGCCATCCCCAGCGGCGGCGAGACCCGTGCGGGCGGTGGGCGAGGGCGGCCGCCGGAGCTCCGGGGCGCGCGGCCGCGGGAGCTTCGTGGCGCCAGCGCACAAGGCCGACGGCGAGCTCCGAGCCGCCGGTGGCGGGAGGTGGGGGGATGTTCGCATGGCATTGCAGTAGTTTTTTTTAAATATTGCAATGGTTGATTCGAGATGTTGATGCTGAGATTCATGTTACCATGGGGGTGTTTTAGTTTTGCGGGTTGATTTTCGATGATGCAGTTTTTTTCATGTTGCACCTGCATAAATTTGATGTTGCAGTAGTCTTGTTTTGATGTTGCGTGAATTGGAATGAATGTTGCATGAAACAACGTTACAATGTTGCGGCGGAAATTTACTCTTCGCATCCGGATATGTTTAATGCGTTTCAGTACGTATTTTTTGTTGTAGCAAATATTATTTTTCTGTGTTGCAAGCGTATATTCATGATGTCGCAACAGAGCGTTCGATAAAAAGTAATATCAGACGTCCACAAAAATACCTACAGTTCCCTAAAGAAATAATTTACTCCAGGCCCCCTTTCACGTGTGCAAGCATTAAATAAAATGAAAAGGTTCCATACAAAAACTCTGAGATCCTAAACTGAGCTACCAGGTATCCAGGTTCACGTATTTGCGAGACAATTGTTTTTCCAGGAATTAATATAGTCAAACTTCTTAATATGTTTCTAATGCAAGCTAGCTAAATTTGCCAGGAGAAAAATAAATTTACTAAAGTAGATTATGAATATTTTTTGGGTAATAACAATAGCTAACATGACATGTCTACGGACAAGATACTTTTCATGGTTTTACCAACAATTATTAACACAGAAACCTGCCTTAGCAACAAAAACTAAACAAATAAAGATCTACAAATCTAGACATACCTTCTGGACATGAAATTTTTACCATAAACTATACATGGATAAAGTAAGCTACTGTATAAATTTTATAATTTTTGAACTAACAGATCTGCAAAAACAAATTAAACATGCTTAAGCACAAAATAAATTTTACTAGGGGCAAATGGATATTACAAAAGCCTGAACATTTTTTCTCTGTATATTTGGATCTAACCAATCAACAAAACTAGTTTTGCATTTTTAGAATTTTTCTTGATTTGTTATGCATTTTACAAGTTTCAGCCGAAATAAAACAAAAATTAGAAAATCCGAATTCCTAACAGCCTCTGACCAGCGGGACCCACTGGTCGAGGTGGCCTGGCCATTCAAGGCCGCACCATGGCCAGCGCGTGCCATGGTCAGACGCTCGGCCGACGGCGGAGTAGGGTAGGCCTGCGGCTAGCACGGCCGGCGGAGCCGGCGCATTCGGCCCGAGACAAGCATGGCGGCGGCGCGGTGGCGTTCCCGACGGCACGGTGAGCAAATTGCGAGGGGAAAGAGCCTGGGAGGTTTAGTGGCTCACCAAGAACCCATTTTGCAGGTTTAATGGTGACAGGCGAGGAGGAGGGCCGGCGGAGGTCGTCAACGGGAGGCCGGAGCTTCCATGAAGCTTTAATGGTGGCCGGTGGTGCGGGTGTTGATTCCATCCCAGAAATTGACGGAATCGGTCGGATGCTAGCATGGGTGTAGGATTCCTCAGCGTATCTTCTTCTTCCTCACGCTGATGGGAGTAGTTGAGGAATTCAGGGCACTTTGACTGGTTTTTGACACAATTTGAAAATTGAAACTCTGTTTAAACATGTGATGAAACACCTAATTATGCAGTGAAAACAAATAAAAATATTTTTTTAAAAAAATGTTCGAAATTTAGAAATAAAAATTTTCCTTCAAACGTTGAAATTATTTTGAGAATGGAGCAAAGTGTTCCATGAATAAAAACACATATAAATAAATGCTGATTTTTGAAAATTTCAAAACATGTTGTGCTTTTGTCCTTCTCATGCTTTGATAAACAAGTAGTAGATATGGTGGCATATCATTTGAACAAATTTCAGTTAGTTTCTATTTTTTATATTAAAATAGTCTAATTTTAAGATTGTGTGCTGCGAGAGTTGTTCAAAAGAAAACAATGCTGATGTTACATTGCTCACAACAAATTTACTCATTAGGTAACTTGTATTCCTTGGTAGCCAGCTTCGGGCGACATAAACAAAACAAAAGCACCGCATCAAAACACGAACGGTACTAAGTTGCTAGGCCCCTTCCACTCTTTACCAAACATATCCACGTCACCGGACTTGCAGTCCAAGGTACAGAGATTGTTCAAAATTTATTGGGTCAAATTAAAATTGCTGACTCACTTTCTGTCCAAACTAGAGTGAACAAAACAAAAGCATCGCATCAACATAAGAACTAACCAGTGATTCTTGGCAGCCACGTTTCGGCCGACATAAACAAAACGAAAGCATCGCATCAACATAAGAACTTCTAACCGCGAGATAAATTTTTTCCGTTGGATCCTTCCGAACACATTCCAAGTCATCTAACCAACACCATATAAGTAGCTTGGCACCACACTCCCTGATGCATCATTACCTTGCAAGAAATCTAAAATTCAGCGCAGAGAAGCTTATTGGCTGCAGCCATCGAGTGACGTGGACGAGGCAAGCGTAGAGGAGCCGCTGCTCGTGCCACGGCCCACCGTTAACGGCTCCGCGGCGACCGAGGCCAAGAGGCTGCTGCGGCTCGCGGGCCCGCTGGTCGTCAGTTTCATCCTGCGGAACGCCGTCCAGATGGTGTCCGTCATGTTCGTCGGCCACCTCGGCGAGCTCCCCCTCGCCGGCGCCAGCCTTGCCGCGTCGCTTGCCAACGTCACCGGCTTCAGCTTCCTCGCCGGCATGGCGGGCGCGCTCGACACGCTGTGCGGGCAGGCCTTTGGGGCGCGGCAGTATGGCCTCCTCGGCGTGTACAAGCAGCGCGCCATGGTGGTGCTCGCGCTGGCGTGCGTCCCCATCGCGATCGTGTGGGCGTGCGCCGAGCGCATCCTGCTTGCCATCGGCCAGGACCCGGACATCGCCGCGGAGGCCGGCGCGTACGCGCGGTGGCTGATCCCGTCGCTCGCCGCGTTCGTGCCGCTCACCTGCCACACGCGCTTCCTGCAGGCGCAGAGCGTCGTCGTGCCCGTGATGGCCAGCTCCGGTGTCACGGCGGTGACCCACGTCTTCGTGTGCTACGCGCTGGTGTACAAGGTGGGCATGGGGAGCAAAGGCGCCGCCCTGAGCGCCGCCGTCTCGTACAGCACCAATCTGACCATTCTTGCTCTATACGTGAGGCTGTCCAGCGCTTGCAAGAGGACGTGGACAGGGTTTTCCAGGGAGGCGTTCACCGGGCTGCGGGAGTTTGCAAGGCTCGCCGTGCCGTCGGCGATGATGGTCTGGTAAGGCGATTTGGATTTTTGGTGAAGGATGATTACATGTGTTCTGATCACGATGGTTTTGGATTGTTGATGAATCAATAGTTTTGACTTTCTACCACGCCTTTTTGTCTGCAGCCTGGAGTGGTGGTCGTTTGAACTGCTCGTGCTGCTCTCTGGGATTTTGCCAAATCCTAAAGTGCAGACTTCAGTCCTGTCAATATGGTACTGGAACAAATTGTTCATTTACAATTTAGTTTTTTTCTTTTCTCCCCATGGTATCAGTTTACTGAATATTGCTGGGTTTGGCAGCATCGATCCTGCTATCTGGTGTACATGGTACCACTTGGCCTCGGTGTTTCTACAAGGTTAGCATCCTCTCTAAATAACAAGATGTTCACATTTCCTGTCCTGTTGTTTTAATACTGCAGTTTTCCTTTAGTTTTGCTAATAACTGGCTTGTTTTCTGTTCTCTAGTACACGCGTTTCCAACGAACTCGGTGCTGGGCAGCCTCACGCAGCAAGGCTAGCAGCGCGAGTGGTGGTGTGTGTGACCTTGACTCAAGGCGTGGTGCTGGCAACGATCATGATTCTTCTGCGCAACATTTGGGGATACGCATACAGTAGCGAGAAGGAAGTGGCGGTCTACATTGCGAGAATGCTACCTATTCTTGCGGTATCGTTCGTCGTTGACGGACTTAATGGTTCTCTTTCAGGTAATAAAGTTCTGTCTGAAAGCGAATAGGCTGATCTCTCAGGATACATACATCATCTGATATGTAGTATTCTGGACCTTTGGTACATATACCATTTGATAAGTGTGCTTTATAACCTTCCAGGGGTAATCACGGGATGTGGCAAGCAGAAAGTTGGCGCTCGCGTTAATCTCGGTGCATTTTACCTGGTTGGCATTCCAACTGTGGTGTTGCTTGCGTTTGTGTTCCGTCTAAATGGAATGGTACGCTCTCTTACTCAAGTGACGCGCATTTGAGAGATGGTTATCTTACTGAAACCTCCGGCTCTGTGTTTGTTCTGTTTCTTCTCACAGGGTCTTTGGCTTGGCATTGTGTGTGGAAGCATCAGCAAGCTGGCGTTGCTCCTGTGGATTACACTGCGTACAAACTGGGAGGATGATGTGCGTGACAATTTTCATTCAGAACATGTTTTTTATTCTACAATGTGTCACCATGCAGCTTAATTGATGTACTTTCTTGATGCCAAATTTAGGCTGTCAAGGCAAAGGAAAGAGTCCTCAGCTCGTCGGTGCAAACAAAATGATGGGATTTGATACCATGTCGCAAGAATATGTTATTTGTCACTGCAATATATCCCGTTTGTTCAGTGGTGCATACATCTTTGTGATAAAGCCGGCCAGTCTTTACCCTCTTCTTAGTTTTTGTCACACCCAATTTTGGAAGCAAAATCGAATGCATAGTATATGTGTGCCAGGTTCCGTTCTCACACATATGTTGATATAAAAGTGAATACATCAAAGACAATGTTCAAAATGTAAACACAAGAGTAAATAACTTTATTACACTACGATAGTTTAGACATGAAGGTCCTTAGTCGTCCCACCGATATCCTAGGAGAACTCTGCAGCAACAGGCAATTGACTGGTGAACGTGCCTAGGACTCCTCAAAGTCGCTAAAGTGCTCCACTTCCACGTTCTCTTCTGAACAACAGTTAGGCAAGGATGAGTACTCTTATGGTTGGTACTTAATGAGTGAGGAAAGTATGCACGACCATCAAGGATAGGCTGAAGGGCTTATAGCTGTTAGCATTTTTAGTTGATCATATTTTATTAGCAAGCATCTATTTAACTAGGTGTAAGTTTATAATAACCCAAAACTAAGCAAAAAGGAACAACAACGTTATAACAAAGCCAAGGAACCATAAATTAATTTATTCTTTAAATTCGGTTACCATGTGAGGGTCCAAGTCGCTCATAACCATGAGCACAAATGATATATCAGTTTTCACTCTACAGAGGTTGTACACTTTCACCACAATTCGTGTCCCCCAAAATCGCCCGGGTTTGCAAGACCCTTAAGCACTTCCTTTGGTGAGTGGCGAGGGGTTCACTACGAATCCTTTACAAAAATACGCAGAAAACTAAATTGCCCACTAGAATTTCAGAATCGGTGTGGACCATAACCCTCCTTAGTGGTCAGTACCTTAGCAAAGGCTACTACCCCAAGAGGACGGCCTATACCCCTACACTGACCCCCTCCTTGCCCTTTTGGTAAGGCTATTAGCTAACCACATGTCTAATTATTCAACTAAGGTCAGAGCCATATCACTATTATGGTTGTACAGTTTTCTTGGGTGGTTCTCCATGTTCCATTTAAACAAAGTAATCTTGCAAATAACTAGATATAACAACAGTATAAAGTCATGATTAACATTCTCAAAAGATTATGATAGCACCATTTCCCAAAGTTAAGCAACTAAGCATTTCTAAGGCTTGGGTGAAAAGACTAGGTAAATCCTTAATAGGTATCCAGTCAAATTATGCAATTCGACAAATAAAGTAAAGTGAATTATCATGCTATTATTGGGATAAAAATAAAATATTTAGGGGTATTCCACTTGCCTTCCTCGTCAAATTTCTGGTTCTCTTCCTCGTACTACTGCTCTTGTCCTTCCTCGAACGCCACGTCGTCTACACGATCACATAAGAAAAATATACAACAAAATAAGAAACAGAACAATATACAGTACAAATGGAGAAAGATAAGGTGATAAAGCTATAGCGCATGATGCAAGGATCGTGTGAGCGCAAGAATAAATGAAAACGGAGTTAAGACGAAGAAGATATGACTAAAACAAGGTTGAGGGGTTTAACTGCGAAGAAACCAAGCTTTCAGGGGCTAAACTAAATGAAACTAAGGTCTAAAACCTAATTAAACCTAATACTCAAGGTTTAGCTTGAAAACAGAGAGGCTAGGTATGGTGGGTTCTATTTTGAAAAAGCTCAGGAGCTAAAATAGAAAAGAAAGGACCTAGATCAGATTGGTTTTGAACTACGCAGGACTGCAGCTTGATTTCTAGGAAACAAAGGGATTTTTTGAAAGGGAACCATACTGACCATTATTGACCCGGTTGACTTGGGTTGGACTGGATTTGATCCGTTGGACCAAGATCCAGTGGCGGCAGTGAGTTGCGGGCTCAGCCGACGACGCTGGGGCGGCGGTGCACGGCGGCGGGTCGCCGGAGTTGGCCAAAAATAACGATCCAGGGCTCATTTTGAGTGCGGCTTGCACAGGGAGAGAGAGAAGTCGATGACAAACTCGACAGAGGGGTCAGTTTGGCAGTGCGGTGGCTTTAGAGGTGCGCGCCATGGTGGCGTGCGGCTCAAGAACTTCGGCGAGCAACCGCCGCAGTAGGGCACAGAGAGAGAGAGAGGAAGGGCCGGACACGAAGCCCACCACTACGTGTCGGTATTTTATTGCCAAGCCCACCGAGGGATACCCCCATACCCCCAAGGTGGTTGATTGTAGGTAGGGTGTCGCTGAGATTAGGATCTCGAAGGTGCAAGGAACATGAGGTTTAGACAAGTTCGGGCCGCCGAGAGCGTAATACCCTACGTCCTGTGTGGTGGATTGTATTGCCTTAGGGTTTGATGAGGTGTTGGTCTGTTTCAAGGGGGTCCCTGCTCGCCCTTATATAGTCTGGGGAGACAGGGTTACATGGAAGTCCTAGTCTAATACTTGCGCAGGAAGCCTACCGATATATAGATCGGGTAGTTCCTTATATCGACTAGTCCTAACTCTATACGAGTAGTTACATCTGGCATAGGAGGTGGGCCATGCCCCATCCCATATCCTATGGAATTTACATGACATCAGCAGTCTCGTAGTCCCGGGTCTGCAAGCCCCCGAGCTCTTCGTAGTCGAGTACTGCAGGCTTCGAGTACTTCTGAAGGCGTCTTTGAGTAACTCCTTGAACTTCATCCCAAAAGCATCTTCGAGTACTTCTAAAAGCGTCTTCGAGTACTTTCCTTGGCTGCACCTAGGCTATGAGGTGCTCAAGCCTCGAGTAGTCGTCAAGTCTTTTTTATATGGGATGCGATGAACTCGCACTCCATATAGAGTAGCCCCTAAGCCTTAGGTTGAATTGAAGAATCAGGCTGAGGGTTAAATTTGTCTTGAATCTTCTTTCCTTATATTCCAAGAATTTTTGTAAAATAGTCTCCAGATGACAGGTGTCCTGTAGCCCCCGAGCCTTTAATCCAAATTCCCAGATTTGGAAAAAAGGATTAAAAAGTTGTGGCATAGGTTCGAAATTTTGTCTTGAATGGTGTATAAGGGTAATTTGTGAAAGAAGTCAATAAATCTTTTTTCCAGAAATATATCCCGAAAAAATGGATTTAAACAACTTTCCATGAATAATATCCCTATTTACCGCTTTATAAGAAATCTTTTGCCAAAGATAACTCTTCCACTTCCGCGCTGTAGGTATGGGTCCACCGGTCGCGTCTATATATATATCCCCACAATAACTTACGGTTTTCTCACACCTTCACTTGCAAGTGCATACTGCTTTGGTCTTTCAGCTTCCTCTATGCCACAACCGTTGCCATTTCTAGATCTGCATCTACTTTGCTCTTGCTATTCCTCCTTGTTCTTTACCCGAGGTGTAGACACTCCTCCTCATTCTTCAGCCCCCAAGCGTATGCGATTAAAGAGACTCGTAGCAACAAGGATGGGCCACAAGAAATCCAGCGCGAAGGGAGACAAGGCCGAGCAGTCTCGTGATGCTGCTGCAGATTGGACAAAAAGTAAGTGTTCTAGGGACGACCTCCTTAACCTTGTTGCTTAAGGTCTTCTTTAGGGACAGAACATCGTTCAAAGGTATCCTGCCGTTGGCGAGCTTTATCCTACTCCAGAAGTAGATGAAATTGTTCTTTTTTACTGGTTTTGTCGAAAGGGGATTGACCCTCCCCACCTCCAATTTCCTCCATGACCTTCTTCATACGTATGGATTAGAACTCCATCATCTCAATCCAAATTCCATCGCGCGTCTTGCCATTTTTACACATCTCCGCGAGGCCTTCCTTGGAATTGAACATCACTGGAATCGTTTTTAATATCTCTTGTGTGTCAAGCCCCAGCCGTCCTATAACAACATATAAGTAGTTGGAGGGGCTGGAATCCAGCTGAAACAAAAACTCAAGGACAAGTATCTTGAGTATCAATTCCACAGCAATGTCCCAGGGTGGAAAGAGCATTGGTTTTATATTGGGAATCATAAACCTTCTCTGCCTCCTCTGACCGGAAAAGTACCAATCCTGCGCCCTGAATGGAAAAAAGATCTTGATCATGGGGGTATGGACCAGGTCAATGAATTGCTAGAAATGATAGAGGCGCTTAAATTGATGGGGTTGACAGGGGAATCATTGTTGTATTCATTCTTCAAGCGCCGTATGTGTGCAGAGGAGCTGGCAGTGGGTGAAGCACTGATGCATACTCAGAGAGTGCTGCTGAATGTGGTGGCTGTGCCGCACGTACCCACGCTCTTCTCCGCTGGAAATCAACCCGAGGAGGTAAGTATCCAAGTTGCTTGTCATGGGCAGGGAGAGGAAGAGAGTTGAATGAGGGAATATGGCGAAGATTGTATTCAAAAGATGTGGCTGAGCGTGGCCCTAGACCTCGACGGCGCGGGGGAGCAATGGTGAAGCTCACGGCGCACCGAGGAGTTAGGGCACAGAATGTCAGACCCGGGGCATGTCCCATACCTTATCCGTACTGTAAACTACTCGTATGTAAGTACAACTAGTCGGTACAGAAGGAAACTACTCGAAAGTACTCGGTTAGGACTCCTAAGCTCATACCAGACTAGGGTTTTCATGTAACCCTGTCCCCCCAGGATATATAAGGGCGAGTAGGGACCCCTCCAAAACACAACGTCCATACGCATAACCTCCAAGGCAATCCAAACCATACAAGATGTAGGGTATTACACATACTGCGGCCCGGACCTGTCTAAACTCTTGTGTTCCTTGCACCATCGAGTTCCTGATCTCGGCGACACCATGACCACAAGTCTACTACCTTAGGGTGTCCCTAGGGAGGCTTGCCGGTAAAACACCGACACAGAAGGCTCTATAGATTCAATCTTAAACTACTGCTTATATGATGCCAAGCCTGGGAATAGACTTGATCTCCAAGATAACAAAACCGATTACAAACCAAATCTCCAAGATAAAGAATCTAAACTAACTTATCTCAAATCTAACTATCCCCTGATGTTCCAACACCCTTGCCGCGTCGTTTGTAGGTCAGGCTCACCATGACATTGCTCAACTAATTTTGTTGATGTTGCGAGTTTATTTCTGACAATCTAATTGATCTGGAAGGGCCATGTTGCTTTATTACTGGAGTTCGCCTCTTTTGCTTGAGGTGCCGAGGCCAGATCACATAACGATGAGTGCGTATCGGAAGCCGCAAGAATCCTTCAATAATTCTGAAGATGAAGAGACTGATATTGATGATTTTTTCATGGTAGAGTCACAACAAACGTCTCGAAAGGGTATGTGTTGATGCTCGCTACAGACCAATTTTGAGCATCAATTTGACCAAAAAATTGGGATGACTAGCATACTTAAATTGTATATTTATCCAAAATAATATCGTTTCCACATTCCTCTTGGAGAATTTGCATTGTAGGGAAATTGAGCAGAAATCAAAACTAAACAAGCACCTCAATCCATGGCAAATGGCATCGACCAATCAAAACCCGCCATTCGGCCTCCCACGGATCAAAGGGCCTACCAGGACATGCAACCGACCTAGGACAGACCCAATTCACACATAGGAGTGACCAGGGTCGACCTGTCAACCTCTCAGCAAAGTTTGAAATCGGTTGGTGCTCAGGCTAGTTCGGCCGAACCAGCCAGGTCGGCCGAACCAGACGAGGCACAACCGCCTTACCTGCTGCACGTGGACGCTCCCCATTGGTCCTCCATGTCGGTTCCAGGTAATTGCAGCCGAGAAGCCTGCCGTGCACCCCGTCACTCACCCCTATAAATACAAGGGGGGTGCTACTGATGAAGAGACACCTCAAGTGATCAACTCTCAAGTTTCTCTCTTGCTTTAGGATAGTGGAGTTTAGGTGAAGTAGCTCTTCTTCGAGTTCTTGTTGACGACCTTTATTCACCCATCATCAATCAACTTCTCAGGAATAATTTAGAGCTTTGTGTTATGTTCCATACATATTTTATTTAAACTATTAAATTCCACAAGTTTTGAATGAGTTGCCTATGTAGGAACAGGTGTACAAAAAATGAGCCAAAACGGGAACAAACCCAGGCCGACCGGCCTACACCAGGCCGACCGGCCTGGCACTGCCTCAATCTGCCAAGTCATTGATCCAAGTGCGAGAAAACAAACCCAGGATGATCATAAGTCGTGCACTTGAAGTCAGTTTGATCCAATGACCCGAAAGGCTTCAACCACAGATCCAAGGGCCCACCTGCATGCAAGAAGTCAGTTAAAACCGAAAGGGCAACTGCCACCGACCTCAGGAGAAGATCAGAGCTATCCACAAGAAAGGCGGTGCCACTTGGCACCACCCCCAGGCCGGCCGGCCCCACCTAGGGGCCTCCAGTGCTCGGTCTTCGCGTAGATGTTACGCAACTATCAAGGTCGGGTGCAGTTGAGGCACATGTCTAATTACCGACCTTCTACTAGTATAAATAGGCCTCCCATCCCCACTTGTAGACACACACTGAAGAAGTTCTCTCTTCACTTCAGTTCTAGAGTTAGGTCTAGTAGTCTGGGAGTTGGAGTCGAGTCGAGCTTGTCTCGGGATTCCGGAGTCGTCATCGGAAGTCTGGTATAAGCTCTTGTATCCTTTCCTTGATATTATCAATATAAGTTATCTTCTTTACTTTTCGCATTTATTTATTTATTTCCAACTGTTCATCTTGTGTGCGAAAGTTCTATCCTTTAGCTTAGGCTTTGTTCTCGTCTTAGTTTGTCGGGATCTTACCTTACGGGTTTTCTCGCCCGGACTAGGGGGCTCAAGTCAGTTCCCAAGGTTGAGGGGGATTTCTCTTGAAGGCCTCAGGAGAAATCCTAACACCGAGTGCAGACGTGGTGTCCGACTTGGTGTTAGCTCGGAAGTGTGTTCCACCCCACGGAACTGTGTGGTAGGCGGCAAGTGGTGACAACCCTGTCCATCCATTATAGTCCACCACGTTCGGGTGCTTTCATAGCAGTAGTTGTTGGAGCTGTTGGACTCCCCTCTCATCCCTTTCCGAAGTCCTTCCTCGCTAGCCGCTGAAGTAAGCTCTAGTTTCCCGATAACTAGGTTTAGGCAAGGTTTAGTCTAGAGAGGTTAACTCGTTCGTTAGAGAAGTGTTTTAGGAGTCTTTCTCGCTCGTTGTCCTTCCAACTGCTTACCGCTCTAAGGTTAGAGTCTCCTGTGTGTCATTCTGTCATTGCCTGGCCACTTATCTATCCCACTTATCTGGCTTACCCCTTGTTGACATTTCTTAACGTCGCTACAAGGATTGTTAGTCCCCGGCAACAGCGCCAGAAATGCTTGTTGACATTTCTTAGAGACACCACTAGGAACGAGGGTATTAGTCCCATCCCTAGCAGCGGCGCTAGGAAACGCTGTGAGATATGTCTTAACGATTACAGAATGAATCCGCAAGCGCACGGATATACCGTTGTAGCATTTCATCCGGAGAGTATTCGGGTATCGTTATTTATATTTTCCCAAAGGAGGGCATGATGTAAAAGAGTTTACTCGGTACATAATCGAGATGGCATGAATAAGATATAGACTAACAATACAGGGGTAAGTTATGATAAAGATATGAATAGGGGTAATGCGACACACACAACCTGGCCAAACTCAGATAAAGAATAAACCAATAAACCAACGGGTTAGTGGGAGCATAGGCATACAACAGAGTCCTAATAGTATCTATTCAAGCAAGCTAGGTTCATGCAACACACATATGGTCATGCAACATGCAAGCCGGGAAATTAGGGGTACCAGGGAGAATGTCCCGTCCCGGAGAACGTCCTGACCATTACATCTTTTAGAACTCCTACACCGTACCCGAACGTCGGGGAGTACACTAACCATGAAGCAGCTTCGTAGCAGACGAACAGGGCCGTCACCACCTGCCGTCTACCCCAGTCACACCGTGGAGCACGATCATATTCAAAGGATCCCGCATACCCGAGCACCACGCTCGTGTATGAAGTCACTACCCCAGCGCCCCCGGGTCTCCCACCCTTCGGATGGACAAGTAAGACGCTAGGGCAAGCCTAAACGCACAACGAACCAATATCCTTACCCAGATCATCTGGCCTAATCATATATAAAGCATAACTAGTGTAGCACCAAGCCATGATATGATTAACTAGCAAAGCACGATATATTACTAAGATAGCAAAACAACTAAGGCTTAGCTCTGCATTAAGAATAGAATACTGACTATTCGAATACAAATCCATTACCGAGGTCGAGGACTTCTCTCCGGCCCTGTGGACGACTTGCTTCGCTAAGAGAGAAGTGCTAGCCTAGCTCCACTACCCGAAGGAGTACAAGTCTCAAGAGTGAGTGAGAGAGAGAGGCTCAAGTGTGTTGTGTGTAGAATGAGGGGGTGAGGGGTCCCTTTTATAGTGTGAGGAGGTCGGTTCCCGCCATTTATCATAAGGAAACCTTATCAACTGTAATCAGAAGACGTGAATGCTACTCCTCCCCAAGATGCACCTGGACGGGAGTCTGGGGGTCGGCCGACCCCTGGGTGGCTCTCCCCAGGTGCAGCCTCCCCCTGGTACTCTGGCAGGTGGGCCTGGTCTTATCCTTTGGGTGCTGGTGCCTTGGCACACCCGTTTGCTCTGCCAAGTGGGCCCTGTTTGTAAGTGTGTTGCAGCGAGTGATCTTCTGTGTATGTTTTGCCGCGTATCCTTCATGTTTCCTTCTTATTTGAGACTTGTATCCCTGAAATGGTTAGGTAGACAATACATCTGTGGAACTAGGTTAGTGATACATTTATGCGAGTAAGAGATATAGTTTTCCTTTGTTTGTGAGTATAGTTGATGGTCAGATTTTGCACTTAATGACCGTCAACAACACCCCCAAGCTAGCCTTTTGCTCGTCCCGAGCAAAACAATGTTGTATGTTGTTGATCAGGAGTTGCTTCAATGTTGCATTTCCAACTTATACCTTAGGCATAACAAAGTATTCTTACCATGATTTTGAATAAGTTGGCCTTGTTCTTACCTCTTACCTTACTTCTGTGGGGCTTATAGCTTTTCCTTATCTTCGGCAGTTGAGAGTCGGAACGGTTTTGTAGTGTTCTAATATTTCTTACCCCTTTGCTCAATCATCAATCCGGAGATTTTTATAAGGTTTTTCAAAGAAATTTCAAAGTTCCTCAAATGATCTCTCGGATCGCTCATTGTGTAAGATTCCTCACCAAGGCTTTTTATTTTGCCTTTCTTCCTCAACCTATTTTCTAAAGGTCAAAATTTTGTGGAGCTGTAGGTATGGAGGATATGAAGGCACACTTGTTTCTCATGTATTGCTAAGTCAAAAACCGGATCCAAAGGAGAGATAAGTCTTAAACCTTGATCAAGAAGTGCAAGTGTGTGGATATTTTTGGTGGATGGTGGATGAACTCCTTTTTATGAACCATGTCTCCATTTATTTTATTCTTTTGAGCATGGGCTATCTTCTTTTTTTTAGCATGCCTTGTAAGCATGTGGCATACCTTCTTTGGGTATGCATCTTTTCTTTTTTTTGACATGCCTTGTGAGCATGTGACATACCTTCTTTGGGCATGCATCTTTTTTTCTTATATATATAGCCCATACTCCTTTTTCTTGTGGAAATTGGAGAGAGTGGTCATGAGGTAAATAGAGTTTTTATTTGCGGATGGATGGAATGCTTGCTCACTTCTTGTGTAGAAGCGTAGCATATGGTGGAGTGTGTACGTGATCTTGATCATGGGAGTATGAAATGAATCTCACTAAGGGTCACAATAATTTGACACAGCTCAATGAGATAACAAGTTGCATATGTGGAAGGTTTTCATTTGGATCAACATATGGCTTTGGATAGGAATTTCATATCATTGAGGAACTTTGTTTGTTTTTGTATTTTCAAAAATAAATACTCCGGAAATCAAGCATCGCTTAGGAGAAGATCATAGCAACTCTATTAACCATATCATGACTCACAACAACTTAGATTCGGATCATGTTTTTTGCTACCGACAAGTTTCAAGCTTAAGGTTTGAACATTTAGCCTACAAACTCAAAACTTAGGAAGAGCACTAAGTTATAACTAGGCATAAGAAAGAAATTAACAGAGCAACTATTCATGATCTCAACAAGGAAAACTACACCATGCTTACTACACATAAGGAAGCAAGTAAATATTTTTGGTCTTTTTGGGTTTTGCAATTTTTTATTTGTTCTTTTAGTTTTGCAAATTTTTTGTTTTGTTTCATGCATAAAGTTTTGAAAGCAATAAAGAAATTTAAGATACAAGATACAAGATACCTCTCGTGGGGGTCCTCCCCCAAGCTAGCTTCAGGCTCACTACTGTCGGGGTTAAACCCTCTCCAACGTTAGTAAGCCCTCCACTCCTCCTGCTGCTGCAGCTGCTTCTGCTCCATGGTGTGGATCCTTTCGCCGGTGTACTGCTGCCATGCTTGATTGGTTTCAATGTGGTGGTGCAGCTTATCCTCGATGTTGTTGGCCTGATCCCGCAGCTCGCCTAGCTGCTGGGTGATGGAGCCGAAGTCGCGGCTGGAGGCCGTTCGTCGTGCAAGGTTCGGGACCCCGCCGAAGCTGGAGCTGGTGGATCGGCGGCTTGGTGCTTGCGCTGTGCCAAGACGAACCACCCGCTTCATGGTGATATTAAGGTTGAGGCTGTTGCGGCGGTGGTGCTGGCTCGGTTCCTCTCTTTGACCTGTTTCGCGTCATCCTGCCAGGCAAACCAGAAACACTATGTCTGCGTGCCGCCTCTTCTGGAATGAGAGGGGTGGTTAATGACTAGCAGTTATACAAATGATACCCCGCGTTTGGCAACAGGACTTCATTTGCATAGCCTAAGGAGAAGAAAATCAAAGAGTCATTCGGGCCTTTCTTGAGTGTGTGCCCATAAATCAAATAAGCTTCATCGATAAGAGTACGAGGATCCTCAATGAAAGGAATGGCATTCCCATCTAAGACCTCGAGACTCGAAGCGATGCGTGTAATCAAATATGTACACTCAACAGGACCTGTCATCTTATTGACCATGGCGTATAATATCATCAACTCATGATTGCGCACGGTTTGAACATCATCCCTTGGAAAGAGAGTGATGTCTAACCATTTGTGCATCAACCAAAGAGTTGGATTTTGAATGTCATTGCACCGAGGTGCAAACATGCCATGGACAACTTGACCCGAAATCAACCCTAAAAATCATGATGATTAAAACCGCGGCAAGCTTTTTCAAGAGAAACCGGCAAGCGTTTGTTAAAACCGAGGTGGTGAATCAAATCCTTCCAAGTGATGTAATAATCATGCCCAAAAAGTCAAAATGAAACACCGTCATCCACCTCTCGAAGAGTGCAAAGAAACTGAATGGTAAGGATACGAGAACCATTCACCTCAACGGGCATAAAACCATCCCATGCAATCGCATGCCAAATATTAGCAAAGTCTACATCCATACCTGTTTTGGTGAGAAGGTCCGGGTCGAAAGCTTTGGTGTGGCCGAAGCTTTGGTTCTTGAGGATGGCGTAGGCTTGTCGTTCGCGGTCATCTTGCAAGTCGAGGTAGGGTGCGTCGTCGTCGTCCATCTCCATTTCCTCGGCTTGCGGTTCGGCTTGCGCTTCTTGTTCTTGTTCTTCTTCTTTGTAATCCATCATGCTTGGGCTTGGCGTAGGTTCGGGAGTATGGTGGGAGCTCGAGCCACCCTGAGACGGGATGAGCTTCCTCCCGTGACCTTCTTCAACGCGCTGGAAACCTTTTGCCTAATGCCCTTCATACTTGAACAAGAACACAAAGAACAACTCGAATCGAGTTACGTTAGTGGAACGAAATGGAAATTCTTACCCGAAGTTGTTCCTCCAGGTATGTGGGATTTCTTACAGCAAAGAAATGAGAGAGACAGGATTCTTGCACTTGAATTTGAGCATAAAATCGTATGAAAACCGAGAGCAAAGTTTGCAAGAGTGTGAGAGGGAGTGAGTGAATGAGAGTTGAGTGTGTGAGCTCAACACCCACCCCTCGGCCTCTATTTAAAGAGCACAAGCTGCAAACGGTCGGTGAGGCGCTGAGCTCAATGGCTAGTAGCCATTCGAGAAAGCTGACAAGCTGCAACGGCTAGGTGGGGTCGGGCGACCCCAGCAGTGGGCCCGCTGACTAACAGCTAGGACCCATAGGCTCCCCAACGGTCATAAACTTTAAATGCCTGGGTGCTGGGTCAAAACTTGCTCCGAAAAGATATTCAAATTGTTTTTCAAGAGATTTTGATGCTCGAAAATATTTTTAAGTTTTTTTAAAAAGAAGGAAAGGCTGGAAAGTTCCAGCATGCATGAAAAAATTTGAAGAATTAAAGATGCAATGGAAAAATTCAAAAAGGCAAATTTTGGAAAATCAAACATGAGATAAATACCATTTTACCTTTTGGCAAGGGCTTGTCGTTTAATGTCCGACAGGCAAGACTTTTCTCCGTTGTTACTTACCACTTGTTGTAGCATCCGAACTGGGATTAGCGGAGTCGGATGTCGAGGCTTCTTTCACCTTCCACATCTTTTTGGGTCTCAGTGTTGGTGTGGTTGGTGCTTGCTGTGAGGGCTTCAGGGCTTGTGGCTTTTTGTGAGGTTTGATTTTTGTCTGTTTCCTCTGCCCCGACCTTTGTTCCAGCTTCTCTTTTTCTCTCATGAATTCCTTCATGAGGGTGAAGAGGTTATCTGTCTTGGGTGGTGTCACTTCACTTTCCTGAATGCCTTGTGTATTCGGCTCGTACTTGATTTTGATCATTGAGCATTGCTCCTTTCTTGGCTGAAACAGGAACTTCTCTTCTCTGCCGTTGATATTGAAGCGGTCTCTCCTACTCCAACATCTATTTGTGCCCCAGCGGTGCTCAAAAATGGTCTCCCTAGAATGAGCGGTGTTTCTTTAGCTATCTTCATGTCGAGCACCACAAAGTCGACAGAGATGAAGCAGTTCCTGACTCGCACCGGGACGTGTTCTGCGATCCCCTCTTGATAGCGAACTAAGGAGTCTGCTTGCTGGAGATGCATCGGTATTGGTGTGAGATGAGTGAAGTTCAGCTTGTCGAAGACGGCCTTGGGCATCACGCTGACGCTAGCCCCAAGGTCACATAGGGCATGCATGAAGTGCTGGGTTCCGATGGAGCATGTGATCATTGGGCACCCTGGATCTGTCTTCTTTTCTAGATGTTGGTTGAGTATAGCTGCACTACACTCTTCTGTAAGCTTTACGACTTCCGAGGTGGGGAGTGGTCGCTTGTTGTTGATGATGTCCTTGATGTAGCGGGCGTACGTTGGCACATGCATAACGTCCAGCAAAGGGACATTTACATGTATCTTCTGGATCATCTCGACAAAACAAGCGAACTACTCATCCATTGCCGTTTTCCGGTTACGAGTAGGAAACGACAGAAAGCTTGTGTCAACAAATCCTTTTGGGGTTGTTCCCTCATCGGGTTCCCCGTCATTCTCTTGGTTTGATGGCCCTTCATTCTCTTTTGGTTCTGCTGTCTTTTCGGCATGGTTAGGGTTAGGCGGATCACGAGTGGACTTACCACCCCTTGTGGTTACCATGTTAACTTTCTCGAAGGTTGGAAAATGTCACAGCCGATTCTTGAAAGAACCAGATGCATATCATATGTGCATCAGGATCAAGTTCACACACATATGGTAGACGGAAAGTGTAATATATCAAAGACAATGCTCAAAAAGTAACTAAATAAAGTATTTAACAGTATTACACTCCGTATAAAAGAGACACAAATGTCTTTAAACGGTAAACCGTTATACCCTATACGAAGTCTGCAGCAACTCCGTCTTCCACAGGCGATGACTGGTGAACGCAGGGCCTAGAACTCCTCGAAGTCGTCGAAGATCTCCTCTTCAAAGTTCTCTTCTGAACAGCAGGGGGCAAGGGTGGGTACTTTTATGGTTGGTACTCAGCAAGTGGGGTGAAAATGCAAGGCCATCAAGGATAGGCTAAGGTTTGCAGCAGCGGTCACTTTTAGTTGGTCAAATATTTATTAACAAGCACCTATTAACTAGGTTTAAGTTTATACCAACCCACTTTAGCAAAAACATAAAGATACCATCAACAATAACATAATCCACGAACCACAATTTAGTTAATCTTCAAGTTTCATTATCATGTGAGGGTCCAAGCCACTCTTAACCGTGAGTACGGCTGTTATAACAGTTTTACACTCTGCAGAGGTTGTACACTTTACCCACAAATCGTGTTCCCCTGAGTCGCCCGGGTTTGCAAGGCCCTTAAACACTTCCGAGGTGAGTGGCGAGGGTACACTACGAAGCCTTTACAAAGATATGTCGAGAGCTAGGCAGCCCGCTAGAGTTTCAGTAGCGGTGTGGTCCATAAACCTCCCTAATGGTCAGCTCCTTAGCAAAGGCAGCTACCCCAAGAGGACCGGGCTATGACCCCTATCACCGACCCCCTCCTTGCCCTTTCGGTAAGGCCACCAGCAAACTACACGTCTAATTAATTGGCTAAGGTCAGAGCCATATGACTTTGTGGTTGCACTGTTCACTTGGGTGGTTCTCCATGTTCCCATTAAACAAAGTTGATCTTGAATTAACGCGATATAACAACAATATGAAACGTGATCAACATTGCCATAAGAGTAAACCAATACCAATCCCAAAGTTTGCAACTAAGCGTGACTACCCAACATGAATAGTAAACCCAGGTGTTTCAAGGTTTGGGGTAAAAGACTAGGTATGTCCTTAGCATAGGTAGCCCATCAAGTTTATACAAGCAACAGTAAAGTAAAGTGAATTATCATGCTATTGTTGGGATCAAATAGAATATGCAGGGGGAAATCCACTTCCCTTCTTCAAACAGCTGCTGGTTCTCTTCCTTGTAAGCTTGCTCTTGGTTTTGCTCGAACGTCACGTTGTCTACGCGATCACACAAACAAGCATACACAAACAAATAAGAAACTGTACAACAAACAGTACAAACAGAAAGTAAAAACATGCTAAAGTTGTAGTTCATGATGCAAGGATCGCGTGGGCGTAAGAATCGTTGAAATCGGAGTTGAAACGATGAAAATATGGCTAAAACAGTGATCTAGAGACCTAACTGTGAGATTTTTGAAGTTCCAGGGCTAAATCTGAAGAAATTAGGGGCTAGAACATAATTGAACCTTATACAGAGGGTCTGAGTGCAAAACTAGAGGTTCTGGATGACGGGTATTAATTCTAGAAAGGTCAGGGGTCGGAACAGAAAAAGAAAGGGCTCAACTCTAACTATTTTTCTACTGATCTGGACTGCGGGTTGATTCCTGGAAAACCTAGGGGTCTTTCTACAAAAGTTCTAGGGCCGGCGGGTTAAGGGTCGGGCGAATCGGCGGTGTAAAGAGAGGGTCGGGCAAATCGGCGGAGTAAAGAGAGGATCGGGCGAATCGGCGGCGAGCGAGTGCAGCGGCGGATGGCCGGTGCCTCACCGAATCCGGTGTTCAGGGGCTCGGTTCAAGCTGGGTTTATGCCAGGAAGAGAGTGGGCGGCACGGCGAAGGTGAGGGTGATCACGGGATGGCTGTGCGGTGACTGTAGACCGGCGGCCACGACTGCGGGCGGAAACAGGGGTCCGGCGAGGAATCGGGTTTGCGGCGGAGCAAGAGAGAGAGGGGAATTTGGTGCGGCTTGATGCTCACCAACTCGCGGTACTCCGGCGAGAGTTGAAGACGGCGGAGAAACAGCGGAACCGCGAGTCGACAGAGAGGCGGCGACACGGGGCGGCGGCGTTCCTCCGGTGTGCAACTCCCAGCGACGTGCGGCGGTGTTGAGTAGAGGAAAGGGTTTGAGGATGGCTCTGGTTGCAAAGCGGGGCTCCGGCGGGGTCTTATAGGGGCGGATTGGCCGGGAATAAGGAAGGCGGCGGCTCTTGCGAAGGAAAGGGCAGAACTGCGGCTAGTAAGGCAAGCCTGCATCGCGGGGAAGGAAAGAGAGACGCGGGCGACGGCGCGGAGTCGATCCGGACTCGGGGTGAGGAAGGAAGAAGGAAGGGGAAAGCACGGATGATGGCGCAGCGCGCCTGCTGTCGCGGCGGAGAAAGGAAACAGAGGAGCGGGAGCGGTGCGGAGCAGAGGAAGAAGAAAGGAAAGAAGAAAGAAGACGCCGACAGATGGGTCCTAGCTGTCGGTGGAAGAAAGGTTAGGGAGAGTGAACGGTCTGGGCTGGCTGGTTTGGGCCGGTTGAGTTGGGCCGCGGGAAAAGAAAAGAAGGAGAAGAGAAGAATTGGGCTGGGCTGAATGGAAGAATAGGAGAAGAAAAGAAATAAAGATGCATGCACAATTTTATTTTGCGACATCTATAAAAATACTTTCAAAACTTTTGATTCATATATTTTGGGTGTTACAAAACCTACCCCCCTTAAAGAGAATCTCGTCCTCGAGATTAGGAAGGACTAGGGAACAGCTGAGGGAATTCTGCAATCAGTTCATCCTCTCTTTCCCAAGTAGCCTCATCGTCTGAGTGGTGACTCCACTGTACTTTGCACATTTTGATCACCTTGTTCCGAGTAACCCTCTGAGTTGTTTCTAAGATTCTAACCGGATACTTTGCATAAGTCAAATCTTCTTGTACATTGAGTTCCTCCAGCGGTAACTGCTCCTCAGGCACTCACAAACATTTCTTTAACTGTGATACATGAAACACGTTGTGGACATCTGACAATCGTGCCGGTAACTCTATTTAATATGCCACTTCACCTTTCCTTTCCAGGATCTAAAAAGGACCAATATAACGCGGTGACTACTTTCCTTTCACTTTGAATCTACGTAAACCTCTGATGGGTGATACCTTCAAATACACAAAATCTCCAACTTCAAATATCAATTCCCTTCTTCGTGTATCAGCATAACTTTTCTGTCATGACTGGGCAGTCTTGAGATTATCCCGGATTATCTGGACTTGTCTATCCGCTTTTGAAGAATCTCTGGTCCAAAAACCTGACTTTCTCCTGTCCGATTCCAATACAATGGTGTCCTGCATTTTCTCCCATATAATGCTTCAAATGGGGCCATCTTGAGACTTGCTTGATAACTGTTATTGTAGGAGAATTCTGCATATGGCAAACTTTTATCCCAACTACCTCCATGCTTGAGGGCACATTCTCTCAACATATCTGTTTGCGGATGATATGCAAACTTGATTCGTTCGCTCAGTCTGACCATCTGTTTGCGGATGATATGCGGAACTGAAACTGAGCTTTGTATCCATGGATTCATGTAATTTCTGCCAGAAAGGCGACGTGAACTGAGTACCTCGATCAGAAACTATCTTATTTGGAACACCATGCGGACACAGAATCCGTGACATGTACAGTTCTGCTAACTTGGCTCCACTGTAGGTTGTTTTGACCGGAATGAAATGCGCGACTTTTGTTAATCTGTCCACAATAACCCATATCGAGTCGTAACCATCACGAGTACGAGGTAACCCTACAATGAAATCCATACCAATCTCTTCCCATTTCCATTCGGGTACCTTCAATGGCTGGAGTAAACCTGCTGGTCTCTGGTGTTCGGCTTTCACTCTCTGGCACACATCACACAAAGCTACGTGAGTTGCTACGTCTCTTTTCAAACCATACCACCAGTACCTTTCTTTCAAGTCTTGATACATTTTGGTGCTTCCAGGATGAATGGAATAAGCGGAATCATGTGCCTCCTTCAAAATGAGTTCACGAAGGTGATCAATTTCAGGTACACAGATCCTCTTTCTGAACCAAACAGTTCCTTGTTTATCTTTGGTGGAATCTGTAGTCTTGCCTAAACCAATTTGAATCTCGATCTCTTTAATCTTCACAGCTATCAACTGTCCTTTTCTGATCTCTTGTTCTAATGTCGGTTCCATCTCCATAATCATGGCTTTTGCTTGAGTGACAATTCCCAAGTTCAAACGTGCCATCTCCCAACATAATTCTTGAGGCATCAATCTAGCAATCATCATATTAGCTTGTCCTTTCCGACTTAAGGCGTCTGCCACGACATTAGCCTTGCCAGGATGATACTGAATATCCAAATCATAGTCCTTCTTGATTAATTCTAGCCATCTGCGCTGTCTTAGGTTAAGATGCTGTTGCGTGAAGATGTACTTCAGACTCTTATGGTCCGTGAAGATCTGCACTTGTTTCCGATCATGTAGTGCCTCCAAATCTTCAATGCGTGCACAACGGCAGCCAATTCCAAGTCATGAGTAGGATAGTTCTGCTCATGCTTTCTCAACTGCCTTGAAGCATAGGCCACAACCTTGCCTTCTTGCATTAACACACATCCAAGACCCATCCGTGAAGCGTCGCAATACACATCAAACCCTTTATGGATATTCGGCATTATCAGCACAGGAGCAGTGGTCAATCTTGTTTTCAGCTCTTCAAAACACTTCTGGCATGCAGCATCCCACTTAAATTCTTTCCCGTTTTCCAACAAAGAAGTCATGGGTTTCACGATCTTTGAGAATCCTTCAATAAATCTGCGGTAGTAACCTGCAAGTCCGAGGAAACTTCTGATCTCAGGCACAGTCTTCGATGAATTCCAATTTAGAACATCCTGAACTTTACTCGAGTCTACTGCAATTCCTCGATCTGTGATAACATGTCCAAGGAAAGAAACTTCTCTCAACCAAAAATCACATTTGCTCAGCTTGGCATATAACTGATTCTCTCGGAGTTTCTGTAACACTATCCTCAAGTGCTCTTCATGTTCTTCCTCGTTCTGCGAATACACCAAGATGTCATCAATGAACACAACCACAAACTTGTCAAGATATTCCATGAAAACCTTGTTCATCAGGTACATGAAGTACGCTGGTGCGTTGGTCAATCCAAACGACATCACAGTGAACTCGTACAATCCATATCTGGTAGTGAAGGTTGTCTTGGGTATATCCTCTGGTCGGATCCTTAATTGATGATAGCCTGATCTCAGATCAATCTTGGAGAAAACCTTGGCACCTCTCATCTGATCAAACAAATCTTCAATCCTGGGCAGTGGATACTTATTCTTGATCGTCACATCGTTCAGCGACCTGTAGTATACACACATCCTTCTGCTGCCATCCTTCTTATCGACAAAGATCACGGGTGCTCCCCACGGGGATGAGCTAGGATGGATAAATCCCTTAGCTAACATTTCTTCTATTTGTTTCTTTAGTTCACTTAGATCCTTAACATCCATTCTATAGGGTCTTTTAGAGATAGGTGCAGTACCAGGTAAAAGATCAATACTGAACTCAATGTCACGAACAAGTGGCATACCTGGTAAATCTTTCGGGAAGACGTCGGGATACTCACAGACAATTCTGATATCTTCTAGAGGCATTCCCTTCATTTGGTTCATTGTCCCAACTCCACTGGGTGAAGCTGATGCCACAAACTCTACTTTATCTCCCTGAGGGCTGGTTAAGAGCACTGATCTCTTACGACACTGAATGACACCATCACATCCTAATAACCAATCCATTCCGAGAATCACATCAATGCCGCTAGTCTTTAGGACTATTAGGTTGGCTAGGAATTCTACTCCCATAATATTCATGCTGACCCTCGGGCATAAGTGACTGGCTCTCAATTCTTTGCCCGGGGAGCTTACTAGAAATATTTTTTTCATAGAGCTCATTGGTAAATTATGTTTTGCAGCGAATTGCTCAGTAATGAATGAATGTGATGCCCCAGAATCAAATAAAACTGATGCAGGTTCAGAATTAACAAGGAACGTACTGAGCACAACATCGGGAGCCTCTTCAGCTGTTTCTGCAGCCACATGATTCACCTTTCTGCGCATGTAGTTCTGTTGTCCTTTGTTGCCCAGTGGTGTCTGGTTGCTATTGCGCGGCTGCTGCTGAGGAGGAGTCTGCCTTTGTCCACTGTCCCTCTGATGCTGAGGAGTCTGCACATTACGCTTCGGGCAGTTGTTAGCGTAATGACCCAGTTCTGCACATTTGAAACAGCCGTTGGGTTGGACCGGTGTGACTGGGTTGTTCGTCCACACAGGTGCACCTGTGGCATAGCCTGGACGGTACGGTTGCGGCTTGGAGTTGCGCTGAGTCTGCTGGTTGAAGCGTTGAGGCTGTTGTGGAGTTCGTTGATTCTGTTGATTCTGTGGATATCCTCCACCTTGTCCTCCAAAGCGCGACTGAAATCCCTGGGATGTGTTGTAGCGGGGACGAGTGTTGCTGCTGGATTGTCCTTGGGACTGAAGTTTTCGCTTGTGTTCCCTAAGCTCCTTGCGCTTGCTCTCCAGACCAATGGCTTTGTCTAACAGAGTCTGGAAGTTTGGATAGGTGTGGCTGTGCAGCTGATAGTTGAGCAGCCCTATCAGACCTTCCAAGAAGCGCTCCTGCCTCTTTGCGTCACTATCCACCTCATGGGGCGTGTAATGAGACAATTGAGTGAATTTGTCCCGGTACTCGCTGAGTCATGCTGCCTTGCTTCAGGGACAGGAATTCCTTCTGCTTAAGCTTCATCAGTCCTGCTGGAATATGGTGGCTACGGAAGTTGGTTCTGAACTCCTCCCAAGTGATCGTGTTGGTGTTGGCGTGGGCAGCAGTGAAAGCATCCCACCGATCGGCGGCAGCACCTTCCAGACGTCCTGCAGCATACAGGACCCTTTCACGGTCACTGCATTGTGTGATATCCAGCTTCTTAGTGATGACCTTCAACCAGTCATCAGCATCCAAGGGATCCACTGAGTGAGAAAAGGTAGGAGGGTGGTGGCTGATGAATTCTCTGTGTTTGTCTCTTGGTGGCGGGTTTTGCTGCGGTGCTTGCTGATTCTGCTGAGCTTGTATGTTCTGGATGGTGGCAGTGAGGTTCTGCAACACCTGCATCTGTGCTGCCAAGAATTGCTCCATTGTTGAATTGGGCGGTAGTGGCAACTGACTCTGTCGGTTGACTACGTGAGCACGCCTAGTGCTAGGGATATTCTGCCCTCCACCTGTCCTGGTGTTTACCATCTGACCGTTAGGGAATAAACACAGGATGAGACAGGTGTACTAGATATAGGTAGACAGAAGGTAAAATCTTAACAAAATATGGATTTATAAAGACTCCAACTTATATTAATGGATAGATTATATCAAGCAATTCTTATAGCACTCAAAGCAAACATTTGTTCTCAAGCAATCATTATTACATCGTCACCCTCTCAAGCAAAAATGATTCTAACGAGAACTTTAAGAGATACTAGCCTAAGCACCTAGATGCCTATTCCTCAGGGCGGGTTATGGAGCCGGGTTCGCCGCGACGAAGCTTCTTGCGGGGCGGTGACAGGGCGGGGAAGCGGGGTTCATCCATCTGTGGGGGTGGCGGCGCTCTTCCCTCGAGTCGGGCCTCCAGTATGCGGATCTTTTCATGGGCCTCCAGTAGCTTGTCTTGAGTATTGTCCATCTCAGTGATAACGCTTTCCAGCTCAGTATTGAGAGCGGTGGTGACTCGAGCAAGAGTGTTGAGGCGGTCTTCATCATCTCCACCCAAAGTAATCACAGTCTCTTCAGTTCTACTGAGGCGGCGAGGAAGATGGCGATACTCCGTGTTCTGAAGCTCCTGGCGGTAGGTGTGGCAGATGGACCACAGAGCTCTCCTGGCGGCGCTGCTGACGGCGGCGTCGTAAGTAGCGTGGGGTGTGGCGGAGTTGTGTGCAGTGAGAGTCCTCAGGCCCCTGGAACTCTCCGTATCCATCCTGATGTGGACGCGAGTGAGGTAGTAGTCGCCGAGCGCAGGGTCGATGTAGTGGTGCGTGTGGTAGTGGGGTCTCACGCGGTTGCCCAATTCTTGCAGAACACCTTGTAGCACCAGAGACAAGTGGTCGGGCTCTCTGTCCGAAGTGCGAACACAGCAGAGTTGCCTCATCCCTGGAGTTTCATCACTCTGATCGTTGTTGTCTTCATTGTTGTCGTTGTCCTCGTCATCATCTCTTCTAATACCCTTGAAGTTACCCGGGCTTCCTTCAGCGACGACCGGCGCTGGGGCGGGAGCTGGAGCAGGGACAACTGGGGGTGGTGGCGGTGCCTCAATGACTGGTGATGTCGGCGGTGTGAACTGATTTCCTTCTTCATCAATTGCCATGATGCGGCCATCTTCACCATCCACAAAGTAGTAGGCCTCCTCGGGTTCTTCCTCCGTAGCTTCCTCCTCTTCAACAGGGGCTGGAACTGGGGTGGGAGGAGCTGGCTCAGCTGGGGCAATGCGAACTTGGCGACCTCCGGTGCGCTTGCGAGCAGTTTGGTAAGTCCTGGCCATCTGGCAGAGCGGGAGTAAAACTCAGAATAATTGGTCAAATATTTATTAACAAGCACCTATTAACTAGGTTTAAGTTTATACCAACCCACTTTAGCAAAAACATAAAGATACCATCAACAATAACATAATCCACGAACCACAATTTAATTAATCTTCAAGTTTCATTATCATGTGAGGATCCAAGCCACTCTTAACCGTGAGTACGGCTGTTATAACAGTTTTACACTCTGCAGAGGTTGTACACTTTACCCACAAATCGTGTTCCCCTGAGTCGCCCGGGTTTGCAAGGCCCTTAAACACTTCCGAGGTGAGTGGCGAGGGTACACTAGGAAGCCTTTACAAAGATATGTCGAGAGCTAGGCAGCCCGCTAGAGTTTCAGTAGCGGTGTGGTCCATAAACCTCCCTAATGGTCAGCTCCTTAGCAAAGGCAGCTACCCCAAGAGGACCAGGCTATGACCCCTATCACCGACCCCCTACTTGCCCTTTCGGTAAGGCCACCGGCAAACTACACATCTAATTAATTGGCTAAGGTCAGAGCCATATGACTTTGTGGTTGCACTGTTCACTTGGGTGGTTCTCCATGTTCTCATTAAACAAAGTTGATCTTGAATTAACGCGATATAACAACAATATGAAACATGATAAACATTGCGATAAGAGTAAACCAATACCAATCCCAAAGTTTGCAACTAAGCGTGACTACCCAACATGAATAGTAAACCCAGGTGTTTCAAGGTTTGGGGTAAAAGACTAGGTATGTCCTTAGCATAGGTAACCCATCAAGTTTATGCAAGCAACAGTAAAGTAAAGTGAATTATCATGCTGTTGTTGGGATCAAATAGAATATGCAGGGGGAAATCCACTTGCATTCTTCAAACAGCTGCTGGTTCTCTTCCTCGTAAGCTTGCTCTTGGTTTTGCTCGAACGTCACGTTGTCTATGCGATCACACAAACAAGCATACACAAACAAATAAGAAACAATACAACAAACACTACAAACAGAAAGTAAAAAGATGTTAAAGTTTTAGTTCATGATGCAAGGATCGCGTGGGCGCAAGAATCGTTGAAATCGGAGTTGAAACGATGAAAATATGGCTAAAATAGTGATCTAGGGACCAAACTGCGAGAGTTTTGAACTTTCAGGGCTAAATCTGAAGAAATTAGGGGCTAGAACATAATTAAACCTTATACAGAGGGTCTGAGTGCAAAACTAGAGGTTCTGGACGGCGGGTATTAATTCTAGAAAGGTCAGGGGTCGGAACAGAAAAAGAAAGGGCTCAACTCTAACTATTTTTCTACTGATCTGGACTGCGGGTTGATTCCTGGAAAACCTAGGGTCGGATGAATCTGGTCCGTTGGATCAGAATCGAGCGGCGGGTTAAGGGTCGGGCGAATCGGCGGTGTAAAGAGAGGGTCGGGCAAATCGGCGGAGTAAAGAGAGGGTCGGGCGAATCGGCGGCGAGCGACTGCGGCTGCGGATGGCCGGTGCCTCACCGAATCCGATGTTCCGGGGCTCGGTTCAAGCTGGGTTTATGCCGGGAAGAGAGTGGGCAGCACGACGAAGGTGAGGGTGATCACGGGATGGCTGTGCGGTGAATGTAGACCAGCGGCCACGGTGGCGGGCGGAAACAGGGGTCCGGCGAGAAATCGGGTTTGCGGCGGAGCAAGAGAGAGAGGGGAATCTGGTGCGGCTTGATGCTCACCAACTCGCGGTACTCCGGCGAGAGTTGAAGACGGCGGAGAAACAGCGGAACGGCGAGTCGACAGAGAGGTGGCGACACGGGGCGGCGGCGTTCCTCCGGTGTGCGACTCCCAGCGACGTGCGACGGTGTTGAGTAGAGGAAAGGGTTTGAGGATAGCTTTAGTTGCAAAGCGGGGCTCCGGTGGGGTCTTATAGGGGCGGATTGGCCGGGATAAGGAAGGCGGCGGCTCTTGCGAAGGAAAGGGCGGAACTGCGGCTAGTAAGGCAAGCCTGCATCACGGGGAAGGAAAGAGAGACGCGGGTGACGGCGCGGAGTCGATCCGGACTCGGGGTGAGGAAGGAAGAAGGAAGGGGAAAGCACGGATGACGGCGCGGCACGCCTGCTGTTGCGGCGGAGAAACGAAACAGAGGAGCGGGAGCGGTGCGGAGCAGAGGAAGAAGAAAGGAAAGAAGAAAGAAGACGCCAAAAGATGGGTCCCAGCTGTCGGTGGAAGAAAGGTGAGGGAGAGTGAACGGTCTGGGCTGGCTGGTTTGGGCCGGTTGAGTTGGGCCGTGGGAAAAGAAAAGAAGGAGAAGAGAAGAATTGGGCTAGGCTGAAAGGAAGAATAGGAGAAGAAAAGAAATAAAGATGCATGCACAATTTTATTTTGCGACTTCTATAAAAATACTTTCAAAACTTTTTATTCCTATATTTTTGGGTGTTACAAAAAAGCAGCAGCAACTTGCGCAAACTGGGCTTCGATCATTTTATTGAAGCTTAACTGATTTTTAGGAGCAGATGAAAGAGTTTCAACCTTTGTGTTTATGCTCTTAAGTATTTTATCGTTGGCAGCAAGCTTTTTAGTTATATTTTCATTAATTTTAGCTTGGCCAGGAACGAGATCTTTTATAGAGGGTTGGTTTGAATTGAAATTCGAATTGTAATTAGAGTTGTAGTTGTTACCTCCTCCTTGGTATGGTGGACGTGCTTGGACCCACCCTTGGCCTCCTTGTGGACGGTACCCGCCGTTGTTGTTGTTGTTGATGTAGGCCGCCTCCTAACGAGTCTCGGGAATCGTTCCCTGAGTGTCCACCATTACCACAGACCTCGCACAAAGCGTGCGAGTGTACGGCTTGAGCGTAGTTGTTCATATGCTCTTTGTAATGCGCCCGTTCGTCTAGGCGCTTCAGTTGGAGGTCCATCTTTGCGGCGAGCATATCCGTCTCCTTGGTGGTGTGCATTCCGCCTTTGATTCGGAGTTGGGAACGCTCCTCGTTCCAACCCTGGTTGGAGACCATCTTTTCTAAAGGTCGTAGCCTTGGTTATCGTGAGGTCCAGAAAGGCTCCTCCAGCAGCAGCGTCGAGGTGGGCTCTGGATGTTGTCGTTAGCCCGTTGTAGAAGCTTTGGAGCACGAGCTACTCATCCATCCCTTGATGAGGACAAGCGAGTATGTACTCTTGGAGTCTCTCCCAAACTTCTAGGATGGATTCCATCCCCGTCTGCTGGAAACTTGAAATCTTCCCGCGTAGGGCATTCGTTTTGCCCAGCGGGAAGAACTTAGCGAGGAAGGCCGTGGAACATTTGTCCCACATGCTGACAGCTTCTACGTTTTGGTAGAACCACTGTTTCGCCTTTCCCAGAAGGGAGAAGGGAAACAGGCGGAGCCTGATGGCGTCAGCAGCAACGCCCCGTATGGTTACGATCTTGCAAAGCTCCAGGAAACTCAGGAGGTGGGTGTTGGCATCCTCGTTAGGCTTGCCACAAAAAGGGCTAGCCTGCACCATATTAATGAGGCTGGATTTTAGCTCGATGTTCACGTCCCCAACGTCAACATTGGGTCCAGTCACCACATTGGCGGCGGAGGGGACGGAAAAGTCACGGAGGGTCTTCTCAGCCATGGGTTCGGTTGTTGTTGATGGTGCTTGAGGAAGAACTGGCTCGCTTGACGACAGAACGATCTGAGGAGGGATGACGCGAGGTTGGACCCTTCTCATGAGCTTCTCAGGATTTTCAACGAAGTTTGTCGGCAAGGAGAAACCAGTCATACACTACCCTATTTTCATCCAAGTAGGAGAAAACAAAAGCAACATTAGCCTGTATAAGCTACAACTATAGAGCTTAGACACGACATCATGATCATGTATTAGTAAATCTTTTAATCAATGCCACTCCCCGGCAACGGCGCCAGAAATGCTTGTTGACATTTCTTAACGTCGCTACCAGGATTGTTAGTCCCGGGCAACGACGCCAGAAATGATTGCTGGCATTTCTTAGCGACACCACTAGGAACGAGGGTGTTAGTCCCATCCCTAGCAGCGGCACTAGGAAACGTTGTGAGGTATGTCTTAACGATTACAGATTGAATCCGCAAGCGCACAGATATATGGTTGTAGAATTTCACCTAGAGAGTATTCAGGTATCGTTATTTATATTTTCGCAAAGGAGGGCATGATGTAAAAGAGTTTACTCGGTACATAATCGAGATGGCATGAATAAGGTATAGACTATAACAATACAGGTTTAAGTTATGATAAAGTTATGAATAGGGGTAATGCGACACACACAACCTGGCCAAACTCAGATAAAGAATAAACCAATAAACCTACGGGTTAGTGGGAGCATAGGCATACAACAGAGTCCTAATAGAATGTATTCAAGCAAGCAAGGGTCACGCAACATACATATGGTTAGGACTATAGGTGCCGGGAAATTAGGGATACCAGGGAGAATGTCCCGTCCCGGAGAACATCCGGACCGTTACATCTTTCAGAACTCCTACACCGTACCCGAACGTCAGGGAGTACACTAACCACGAAGGAGCTTCATAGCGGACGGACAGGGCTGTTGCCACCTGCCGTCTAACCCAGTCACACCATGGAGCACGGTCATATTTGAAGGATCCCGCATACCCGAGCACCACGCTCGTGTATGAAGTCACTACCCCAGCGCTCCCGGGTCTCCCACCCTTCGGATGGACAAGTAAGATGCTAGGGCAAGCCCGAAGGCACAACGAACCGATATCCTTACCCAGATCATCTGGCCTAATCATATATAAAGCATAACTAGTGTAGCACCAAGTCATGATATGATTAACTAGCAAAGCAGCATAACAATGCAAAGCACGATATACTACTAAGATAGCAAAACAACCAAGGCTCAGCTCTGCATTAAGAATAGAATACTGACTATTCGAATACAAAGCCATTACCGAGGCCGAGGACTGCTCTCCGGCCCTGAGGACGACTTGCTTCGCTAAGAGAGAAGTGCTAGCCTAGCTCCACTACCCTAAGGAGTACAAGTCTCAAGAGTGATAGAGAGAGAGGCTCAAGTGTGTTGTGTGTAGAATGAGGGGGTGAGGGGTCCCTTTTATAGTGTGAGGAGGTCGGTTCCCGCCATTTCTCATGAGGAAACCTTATCATCTGTGATCAGGAGACGTGAATGCTACTCCTCCCCAAGATGCACCTGGACGGGAGCCGGGGTCGGCCGACCCCTGGGTGGCTCTCCCCAGGTGCAGCCTCCCCCTGGTACTCTAGTAGGTGGGCCTGGTCTTATCCTTTGGGTGCTAGTGCCTTGGCATGCCCGTTTGCTCTGCCAAGTGGGCCCTCTTTGTAAGTGTGTTGCAGCGAGTGATCTTCTGTGTTGGTTTTGCTGCGTATCCTTCGTGTTTCCTTCGTTTTTGAGACTTGTATCCCTGAAATGGTTAGGTAGACAATACATCTGTGGAACTAGGTTAGTGATACATTTATGCGAGTAAGAGATATAGCTTTCCTTTGTTTGTGAGTATAGTTGATGGTCAGATTTTGCACTTAATGACCGTCAACACCCCTGCTAGTTAGTTGGTGATTATCTCTAGTAAAGTTTACCATTCATTCAATCGATACTCCTTAGACCATAGTGCTTCCCCATGGAAATTCGATACCCTGGAATACTCCAAGGTGAAGTGCTACGGCGGTGTATTCTGTGCGCTTGCGGAATATCTATTCTATTGGGCATAAGAAACACCAACAAACATTTTTGGCGCCGTTGTCGGGGAAGCAATTGGTGCTTGTTGACATTTCCTAGCGTCACGAAATAAAATCTGCAAGCGCACGGATACCGTTGTAGCTTTCACCCAGGAGTATTCTAAGGGTATCGTATCCACTGAGGAACATGAGTATCTTCTCTACGGTTCAGGTTCGTCCAAGGACACCACACCTGCTAGAGGTGAGGGTGGAGAGAATTCCTATGGCTGAGTTTCAGAGATAAGATAGAACTGTCCTAGTTGCTCGCTTTGGGCTACTGGCTTCCCCCAGAATAAGACTGGTGAGCTCCAGTAATACAGCACTGGGATATACCTGAACGGGGAGGGTTTCGCTGGATAGACAGAGCTATCACCACCTGCTACCTACCTCATCTAACCATGGGATATACCACAACCAACAGGTAAGTCTAGTATAGACACCACGCCTACATTATCATTACTACACTAGTCTATGGCCTTAAACTAGAGCACCCACTATTACTAGTGAACTATTGATCCAGCTAAGCAACTAAAGAGCTAGAACTAAAGCTTAACTAGGAAACTAGGCACATAAGAAGTCACGAACACTTACTTTGATTGACAAGCATCCATCAAGGTACAAGCTGGAGAAGAGTGCCGACAGACCCGACACTTCCCCGAACTCATCCCCACTCTCTCCCTAACTCTAATCACCTCTAGAGATGAGCCTAGAGCTCATGTACACAAGAGAAACTCCAAGAGGGAGTTTGAGAGGGATGTGAAGGTGTGTCTTCTTTAGGAGAACCCCCCCTTGTATTTATAGGGGTGAGTGAGGAGTGCCCCGACCGTGAAATGAGCTGCTGCCTACCCAAACCGCCTTAAGGAGCCAACCAAGAGCTGCCACATCAAAGGAGGTAAGTCGGTGGTTCCTCCCTAGTTCGGCCGAACCAGGACCAGGCCAGTTCTCCTCCCCCTTTAGCCACATGGCTGATAAGTGGGCCATAGGGGTTGTGGTGCTTGAGTGGGCCCTGTGCTACGTCGGTTCCTTGCTCTGGTGAGCCTTCTTTGCTCTTGCATTGCCGTTTGGCGCACTCTAAGTTTACGCCTTGAATTTTGCTTGCTCATTTCCTGCATTTTTGCCCTATATTTGCCTGCATACAGAAATCGACCAGCACTCATGGAATTTGTTAGAAAACACCCTATTCTAGTGTTGATCTTTGGATATTTGCGGATCTTTGGATATTTGCCTGCATACCCAAAAGTTAGACAGAGTGCGGTGCTGGCTGGACAATTTTGCCAAAGTTGAATAAGGGAGTGTTTAGATGGAGAGGTAAAAAGTTTTTGCGTGTCACTTCAAAGAGAATCTTACCATTTAGGAGTATTAAACGTAGACTAATAATAAAACTAATTGCATTTCTCACCTGTAAACCACAAGATGAATCTAATGAGGGTAATTAATCCATGATTAGCGGGTGTTTACTGTAGCATTACTATTGCAAATCATGGATTGAGCTTGTGCTTGAAGGGGTAGCCATGATTGGTGCATGGCTTCTCTAGCAGCTTCTCGAAGTGTTTGTTGCCCCCTTTCCATTTGGCAGGGCGATCGGCGGCGGCGACAAGTTTGGGGTTCTGCCGGCACCGATTCCCCCTCTTCTTGTTCCCCATTTTGAGGAGGCAGGGCCTTCATCTGGCTCCTTGGCCTTGGCTTTGCCGGTGCCCTGCGCGCCGACAAAGACGGCGCCTACTGTAACACCTCAGGTGTTTTAATTGTTAAACAAGTCTTATTAGCATAATAAAATGCATCACTAACTAAGAAAATAAAAGGAATGGATTAAGTTTGGTTTTGCTTTTACCTATTAAAAGTTTGTATGTACATAAATGCATGTACTTTAATGAAACAAATTGGATAACATTCACATCAAAGCAAATATGGCTATGAAATTAAATGAGCACACCAGTATTAGCATGACCAATAAAAGTTTAGTTGAAGCCTAGGGAAGAAAATGAAATTTTGAAATGAAATGACGCGCCCTCCGAATAGAGTTTTCTTTAAGTTTTTAAAATAACTTTGGAACTAAAGCTCAAATGAACTTTGGCCTGAAACGAAACTTGTAGAACATTTTATTCTGAACAACTTTCATGTTCAAAAGATTTTGAAATTCAAATTAGAAAGTGGAGAAAATGTCCTGTTTGCAACCAGCCCCCTGAAAATTTTCGAATTTTTGCACTTAGGTCCCTCCCTCACCTCTCCCTCCTCTGCTGCACCGCCCAGCTCGCCCGACCGCCGCCGGCCACCTGGCCCTCGACGCCTGCGCGGCACCAGGCGCTGAGCCAACCCCCGACGCCCTGCTGCACCGCCCCCGCTCGCCCAACCGCGGCCGCGCCTCCTTCTCCCTCCCGCACGCCTTGCCCCTGCCCAATCCGAGCGCCCCGGCCGCACCGCCGCCCAGTCGCTGGCCGCCGCCCCCTCCACCCAGTGCCCCGTCGTGCCGCCCCAGCTCCCCAACCGCCCGCCCGCGTCGCCTACACGCGACGTCGCGCCCCAGTGCGCGCCCAGCACACGCACGCCACGCATGGCGTGCCTCTGGTCACCGCCGCCCCGCACCAATGGCGCCCAGCCTCGCCGCCCCGTCCACCCAGCGCCCCGGCCGTGCCAAGCCCGCCCCCGCGAGCTCCACCGGCTATAAAGCCCGGCGCAGCGCCCCTCCCTCCTCTCCCTGTTCCCCTTTCTTCCCCGCAGAACAGAGCAGAGCAGAGCCGAGCTCTGCCCCACGCCGCCGCCGTGGAACTCCCTCCTCCGCCCTCCTCGACCCGAGACAAGCGCTGAAACGGATCCTCCTCAGTGCGCTGAAGCTTCCCAGCCCGAGCCCCGCCGCCCTCATCGCCAGAGCACCGCCGTCCGCGCCGTCCCACCGCCGCCGCCCCCTGCTCTCTGCGGCCAGCCCGCCACCAGCCACCTCGAGCCACTCCAAGACCACCAATAGGTGCGCCCTGGTTCCCTCTCCGTGCTCCCCCACCTTGCCCTCGCCGCCGGCGACCCAGCTCGCCGGAATTCGGCCGGACAGGATGATCCCCGCCGTGAATCGCGACCAGGGACTACATTGCAAATGCCAAAATCTTCCTAGGGGGGTTTCTGCTAGTTTTCAGGGACCCCTGTGTAAAGAAAGTTTTAACCAAATCAGTGAACTTGTAAAATTCTTATAAAATCGTAGAAAATTCAGAAAAATGCAAACTCAACTGTTCTGGAATCCTTAGAAGAAACTCTACAACTTTTGTTACATAAAGTTTCTCAGATTCTCAATATATTTTGCTCTAGATTAAATGGAAGGTTTAATGGACTTCTTTTGTACCCACGGTTGTATATCAATGCTGACCCTAAATTTTGGGCAGTGAGTTAGTTGCTTGATGTTTAGGACTGTGTAAAAAGATCAGGACCAAAAGCCATCTCTAGGTACACCTTTTGTCCAACCTTGTTTTATGCCATAAAGTTATAGAACTAATTTTTCCTGCTGTTCTGTGATGTTTAATGTCATGAAACTTTTTCTGTGTTGTTGTAGTAGTACCTAGAGGCCACAGAAAAATTTAGAAACATTTTTTCTATATGTAACCTGTTCATATGAATTTGTGGTAGGAAAATTTCACTAATTCAAAATAAGTAGTAAAGCGCTTAGGAAATGTTCATCTTTTTACTATGAAACACATTAGAGTAGCTCAAGCTGTACAAAAAGTTTCATACATAGAAACCCTGTATAACATCCTGTAGAAAATAATCTTTAATAACATGAGTGTAGCTTGTCCCACTTTTTATGCTCTATATCATGTACAATAAAATCTGAAAAATTTACAGTAACACAAATATGGTTATAGCAACACCCTGTAAAATTTTTAGCATCAATACTTGCATGGTTTGTTCTGTATAAAAATAACTAGATGCTAGAAGTGGCTGTGTATTACATTTTTCATATTTAACATGCTACACAAAAATGTCTGAAATTTTTTACAGCGATCTTATCTCTGCATAATGTACTTTGAATAAAAATTTTATTACCAGAAGCTAACTAGATTAGTAATTGTGTTCAACTCATGTTTGTGTTTAAAAGAAAAACTAAGTTTTCAATATAACACAACCCCTTCTTCTTTAATGAAGTTAAATAGATTAAGATAAACTCTATTAACGATTGCCCAGGAAATGTTAAAGTAAATAACTTCACAGCAAAACTTATGTCTTATGAACCACAACTTTATCGTGAAGGAAATCATGTCGTTTACCATCACCACTGCTCAAACTTGTGCATTCATGTAGAAACGACTACTCTCTCCGACGGGACGTACGAGTTGGTGCCCGAGTCCGAGAGTGAGCAACGAGAAGCCCAGGCAAATCTAACTGAAGCAGTTGAGACCCGGGTCAACGTTCAGACGATCCCCGGACTAACTATTCACAAGAAGGCAAGCCCCGGAGCATGAACCCTATTTTCTAAACTTATGCAACTTATTACTCTACTTTACTTGTGCATTAAGTTTATAGGAGTTGAATGAAAACTTAGTTGCATGATCCTAGATACCCATACTCTGAACACTAGATGCAAGGTTCGATAGAATGCTATGCTAATAGGACTCGGTAAAAGTCGAGTGATTTCCTGTCACTCGCGAGAAATTAGGAGTTGATTGTTTACTACACGCTGCAATCATAAGGACACGGACGGGCTATGGTACGATGTTTACGATTGAGGCCCGTCTGTTTAGTTAAAAATGCTAAGGCCGCAGTGTGTGGTAGTGGTGGTTAAGTCTTTGAACGTACTAACCACATGCCGAGAATATGGTAATCGGTAAGCTTAAGTACTGGATTGAACCGAGGCCGGAATATACTCCCCACTGTCTTGAATTCGTTCACATCTAGCTAATGGCGGGTGCATGTGCCGCCATGGCCCGGCTGCGTCCGTGGTCCATGGGGACGTGTAGTCGAGGGCGGTGGGCCTGTTCCGTGAAGCGGGAATTGAAGGGAAAAGTTGCACGTGTGACTCTGTGAGTAACCACGTGACGTGTGTTTAGGTTTCCCTTGCAAGGTTAAGAAATTCGATTCGAATCGTCCGTTTCTCACGACTATTGAGACTGCTTAACCACTTTTACCCACAGAGTAAGAAGAGGAACAATGATGATGAATAAACTTGTTGGATGAAAATTCAATGCTTCACCATGTATGATATTGGATAGTTGCTTACCTAGAATGGTTAAAGAAAGCTAGAACTTGGAGCTAAAATCTGAAAGTAAGGACCTACTATATTTGCTTTTTGGCAAAACAAACCCCTCAAGCCAAAAGCCTCGCATGTCTAGGAGTCGGCTAAGTATACCCCATTAGTCGGGTAAGCCTTGCTGAGTATTAGTATACTCAGCCTTGCTTGTGGCTCGTTTTCAGGTGAGACTTTCGAAGATATGATTGCTAGCTTGACCTGGCCGTGTACTCTTCCCCCTGGTTGGTCGGTGGAATGGGATGCGCCCCCGGCCAACGGTGATGATGCCGAGTGATGTCTCGTACGGGCTTCATCGAGACATCCTTATCGTCGGAGTAGCTTTCGTTGTTTTATTTTCCGCTGCAACTTAAACTCTGAAGAACTTATTAGTTATGATCATTGAAGTACTTGGTTTCTAAACTCAAAACTTGGTCTGTAATATTCACTTATGATAATGTTGTAATATTTGCTGGAATGTGGTATTCTCTGGGCTCATCGTCGCATGAGCGTTTGTATGTATGGCGCTCGATCCGCTTACCGTGGTTGTATCGGGAGGTTATACCCGACAGACCAGTGGATTACTCCATTTGAAGTGTAAGGTTAACCGAGATTGCCCTAATGGTGATGGTTAATACACTTGAGCCGGATTAATTCAGGTGGTTCTGCCACACCTACGGCTTCCTCGCCGGAGGCGTGGTTTGTGGCTATGTCCAGGAGCTCGCGGGTAGTCCGCGGCTTCTGGCAGCCAAGCTTGTGGACGAGAGACTTGCAAGTGGTCCCAGAGATGAAAGCGCCAACGACGTCGGCATTGACGACGTCGGGGAGGGCGTTGCACTGCTGCGAAAACCAACGGATGTAATCTCTAAGGGATTCACCAGGCTTCTGCTTGCAGCTCTTCAGGTCCTAAGAGTTTCCAGGGCGGACGTAAGTTCCCTGGAAGTTGCCCACAAAGACCTGTTTGAGATCGGCCCAGTTGCGGATGCTATTGGTGGCAAGAACTCGAGCCACGATCGGATGTGTTCCCCAACATAGATGGGGAGGTACTGGATGATGAAGTTGTCATTGATAGCGCCTCCGGCTCTGCATACAAGCCGGAAATCCTTGAGCCAGATAGAGGGGTTGGTTTCCCCGGTGTACCTGGCGATGTTTGCCGGTGATCGGAAACGTTGTGGGAACGGTACCTGCCGGATGTGAGACGCGAAAACTTGTGGGCCCGACGCATCAGGGCTCATGCTACGTGGTCGCTCGTCGTGGCGAGGATGGCACTGGTGCCGCGAGTTCTTGTCCTCGCTTTCGACGTCTGACACGGCCTCATCGGGCATGCGGGCGGCCATCTAATCGACGTCGGCGCAGTGGCGTGCCCGCTGCCTGGCGTGAATGATGTAGCACTGGCCCGATCTTCCAATAGGTATTGGTAGATTCGATTGGTGGAGACTCGACGTTGGTGATCTGGACTTCTAATCAGACATGATTCAAAGTCTTGCAACTGTTACACCGCTGCTCCTTGGTTATCAACCAAGCACAACTTGATTGACCTCGCCGAGAAGGCTATCCTGCAAGCGAATCGAAGAACGCAAGCAAGAGAGGGTAAACACGCAATCTAAAATTGCAGATGTGTATGAAGCAAATAACGAGATGGGGTTCAAGTTCGAATCACAAGAGGACTAATCGCCACAGTGGTGAAGAACAAGAATAGGGGCCCTGAATTCACAGCAAAAGGACTTGATGTCACAGTTACAATGAACAAGATTTGTTTCTCAATGGAAAACAAGACTAAACAAAACCCGAACCCTAATGTGCGGCGGCTACTGAGTTTATGACAGCAAATGGGGCATCCTAGGGTTGGGAGCAACCAGGGGGGCGCCCACAACATGGGCTTAAGGTCTGACACGATACAAAGCCTGAAAAGGCCCAAAATAGGTGACGAAGCACCTTGTCGTGGTCACACAGAATGATCCACGAACCTTCTGGAGCTGGGACTAGAACCAAAAGAAGCGCCTCATCGTCAGATTTCCAACGCATCCAAGATCACCTCATTTGGACGTCGTATGAGGGAGATATCACCATTTCGGTGCAGGGCTGTCGGCTGAATCCGAACCGAACTCGCAGCCCAAGTTGGTGAAGACTTGTAGCTCGTCGATGAGGCCGGCTCATGCATGTCCAGCGTGATGATGTCCTCATCAGTGAATAATGCTTCGTGCATCATAGTTAGGGCCTAAGCGGCCCTGGATCGGTGCCGGTCGTGGCGCGGGCACCGGGTTGGCCTGAGGGGCGGTGACTGCACCTCGAGCCCGCGGGGCTTGAGGCCCTTGCGGCTGAAGCACTGACGGGTTGGGCTGTTGAGGGCCCGCACCTACGGCAGGGCAGGAAATTGGTCGTCGCTGACGCATTGACGAGCTTTCCGCTTGCTGGAGGGCGGCACGCTCTACCAACGCCCTGATGTTGCGATGGATTTCTTGTTGCTGTGGGTCGGCGGGAGGCGGCAGGTTGCGGAGGAGCACGACCGCAGCTGCGATGTTCTGTCCGGCTCGCTCGAACTTCAGGAGCTCGTTGCCTCCCGTGATGATGCTTCGCTGCAACTGTTGCGCGCGTTCCCGGGCGGCGCTTACGGCGCCACGTGGGTCGTCCTGCGGTTTCCTTAGCGCCTCAGCGTGGGCTTGCGTGTTGGCTAGAGCCTGCGCGTGGGGATCTGCCGTGGTGTGGGTGTGTTCCGAGCTTTCCTCGGACGGGTTCCCTCCGGGGAGGTCCGCCATGGCGCATCTCGGCCACATGGTGCACCCAGGCGTTGACGCATCCCCGACGCTTGAGGCATCGCTGAGGATGTCATCTCCGTCCGGAAGGAGATTGTGGAACGATGTGGGGCCATACCCGGTCATGCCCACGAACGCGGTCACCACTGGAAGCAACGGCATGATTTGGCCAAGCTCTCTGGCATAGGCCGCCGCAACGTTCGGAAGGCCGAACGGCGACGCAGCCCGTGGCGTCGAAGGTGGCGACAATGGTGTTCCTCCTGAAAGTTGATGGGCGATGTTGCTCAGAGAGTAAAGGACCAGGTCTACGTCGGTCGCAGAAGGGTTAGCACCGAGCAAGAGCTTGATGCGTTGGGCCAATGCCTCGAGATTGAGTCCGGCCAGTGGGTTGATGATGAAGCTGGCCTCCTCGGATACCGCTGGAGCGATCATGTCCTCCCGGAGGTGGAGTGTGCCGAGATGGTCAACGACGAAGTCCAAGCTTCCGAAGGGAAAGACCTGGAAGGTTGCGATGGGCAGTGGTGACCATGGCCCGACGCATGTTGGAGCCAAGAGCACCGGCGAGCCAAAGTAGAGCGGAGCGCTCGTGCCATCGGCCCTGGTAAGGTTGATGAAGGAAGCTATCCGATCGCCAGAGCAAAAGACGCACGACGTCCTCCCCATGGACGATGCCAAAACTATCGGTCCCGGAATTGGGCGACAGGCAAACTACTCAATAGCGTGTGTGTCGTGCATCGTGATCGGAGGTGTGCTAGCACACAATGACTCGAGGGGTTATACTGGTTCAGGCGAGAACGCCCTACGTCTAGTCGGGCGTCAGTCGGATGTATTGCTCCAGCCCAAGTTCTCGTGAGAGTTGGGGAGTACAAGCTTTTCGAGTGTTGGAGAACTAGGTCTCCTGTCTAACTTGAGTTCTGATGTCTCTTGTTCTAAATCTAAAGGGACCCCTCTTTTATAGCTCAAGGGGGGCCCATGTTACAGTGAATTTCTTGGAGGAGAAGGCTTCGGAGAGAAATATCTTTGACTCCGGGAGCCGGTCGGCCCAAATCGTCAAGGGGCCCGTACGGATGGTCAGTCGGCGATGTCCTTGGTGGATTGCGCGATCCCGAAATCCTGGGGGTCTTCTGGTCTTAATCCTGTTCGCCGGGTCTAGTCAGTCAACAAGTACAGGAGTCCTGATGGGATGAGGCAGCCGTCCCATCGGGGGGGGGACTGTTTTATGTGTCAAGTCCCATCCTGGTTGATGGTTTCTTTGTGGTCAAGCCGTGGTGACGGCACACCTGATCATCATAAGGATCAAGTGGACGCCACAATCTTGGTCCTCTGCTGTGACAGAGGAACAGTGGGCCACTGTTCGAGCGTACGACCCCGGGAGGGCCGCGCCCACTTGGTACGGCCAGGTCTGACCCTTGCGGACCAAGTTTGGGCGCGCGTGGCCAAGTGGGATTTTTCCTCCCGGCAGTGACATGAGTCAGTCGGGAGTCTAAGAGGAGAGGAGAGGCGGTGCCTGCGGTCCTTCAGCTGGCCTTGTGTGGAGGCACTCGGACTCAGTGTCGTAGGCCGTGGAGTTCGGTTAGGGGGGAACCCCTTTCGACGGGGCTCATGGGCCGGGACGGCCCACAAGCGTTGTGTGGCTGAACAAACCGTGGGTGCGGGAGTTGTTCAGGCCCGCGGGTGTGGGAGTTGTTCAGGCCTTGTTCTGACAAGACGGTCCCGCTGGTGACCCTGGTTCTAGGACCCCAACACATACTAATGGTAAGTTTTCTTTTTTTTGATTATTTAATTTGAAATCTCTCTCATATACTTCTTTTGCAGGTCAGCGATGACCAAGTTAGTTCAAACTTTTGTCTCCACTCAGGTTTATCCGCATATCATTTTTTCCAATAGCACATATACAATCGAACTGTTGATGACGTGGGAAATTAGGGTGAAGTGAAAGTGAATATTTTAAGTTTACTTTTGTCTCAACTCAAGTTCATCCCTATATCAATTTTTCCAATAGCACATATACCATCGAACTGTTGAAGCATGCAAAATTTCAGGGTGAAGTGAAAAGTTGAATATTTTGAGTTTTTTATTTTTATGAGCTGCTGCAGGCTATGACTTTTTTGTGTTTCTTTTAAAACTTAATAGAGGCCCTCTTCATTCTTTTTAAAATATTTTGTTAGACATGGTTCTTTCTTTCCTTGTATAATGACCATGTCATATCATTGCTTTGAATCATACGCTTTCAATGCATTGTAGGGTCCGTACAATGGATGGTCGTTCACCATTCGGCGACATCACAAACACCTGCAATAGTCGGAAACGACGGAACCGTGAAGGGTCTAATATCCAAGATAACAACCAAGGTTACTTTGTCTGGAATTATTAGAATAATATATATAATGGTTTGTTTAATCTTGTTGTATTTTATAGACCACAAGCATCGTTCGTTGTTATAGGTGTTACTAATGGAGAAGATCTTGACCAGAGGGAATTTAAACGCCAGAAGGCAAGGGAGAAGTATGCAAGCTTGTCAGCTGAAAAAAAAACAGAGATTACTGCTAAGAAGAGGGAAAGCTACCATCGGAAGAAGGCAGAGAGGGCAGCTGTAGCACCGGTATAGGATCCCCAGGTATATTGTCCTTTCAATAGTATCGCACATATGTCAAATTATGAAGCCGCTTACTTAAATGCTTTTTGCTATAGGTGTGGCATCCTTGCCGTACCAAACAGGCACAGACAATGCCATTTTGGAAAATAATGATATTGTGAGGAATGGAACGACAACGACCAATTTTGAAGATAGTTCGCTGTGCCGCAATGATTCTTTTGGAAGGACACAGATGGACGATATCAATAATCCAGCACATGTTTTAGAACTGCCTAACATAGACCAAAGGGTCGAAAAAGCAAGAGAAAGGTCGAGAAGATGGTACCATAAGTTGACAGACGAACAAAAGGCTGAGAGTAATGCCAAAAAATGAGAAAGTAGAAATTCCAAAAGTTATGATACTGTTGTCGGTTTTGCAGCTAACGATGGTATGGTACTGTTGCCGGTTTCCTTTGTACCATCATTTTTATCGTGAAATTATGGTGTATGTCTTAAATGCTTTATAACTGTGTGTTTGCTGGTTTGTGCAGATACAACAGATATTATTTGTGGCACGCCATTTTATTCGTGCGGATACTGCCACATCCGAAGTTGAAGATCAGATTACTCTAGAAGAGGTTAAGAGGGAGAAGGACAAAATAAGATATCTTGAAATGGCGGATACGGCAAGATATGAAAAGGTATTGAAAGCTATTGAATGTTGTAAGCAAAAAAATATTCTTGAAATACAGTGGTTGAGTAACACAACATTGTAAATCTTGTCCCCTCCTGCTGATCTCCCTATATATACGGCAGACCTTATAAGCTCACGGGGAGATTTTTTTTCACGTTTCTAGAGAATTTGAATAGAATGACAGTCTCATTTCCTTTTGAGCTTTGCTTCGTTTGCTCATGGGAGTGTGAACGTAGTTGACTTCCTATTGTTCCTAACTGTGAGGTGGAGTGGAGCGAAGTTGCGACAGATGACAATACACCACACCCTCTGAAGGTTACTTCGAACAGAAAGGAATGTGGCGTTAAAAACCATAACAGGGTTATTACCAAATTACAACCAAACTTTTACAAAGAGATGTACAGAACCTTCACATGACCTAACTGGTTATAGTCACCTCATCTGTGCAGTATCACCTAACAACAGATTATACACCCTAGCCTAAATTGTCAAAGCTCATATTTGAGCTCGCTTTTGCAGTTCAATTCTCAATGAACCACAAAAAGAAAAGTACAGGGGTGTGAGAACAAATCCATTTTCCTAAAACGAGAAGAATTGGGCCATATCTGTGTATCGTGCTTGAGTATCAAAAGGTGAGATTCAAACCAAGTCTCTTGTGGTTGGACAAAACAGTGGTTGCGTTGTATGTTTTTTATATGCTGACTTTCCTCCTGTTCCTCAGAAAACTGCAAGTGTTGTGTATATTCATGCCTACAAATCATGGAAGAGGCGCCTAATTTGTTCAACAGTGGCAGGCATCAGCGTGACAGGGCACCTTTTATGCTGTAGCACAAAACCATGCCATATAAGCTGATGATGGACAATGTGGCTGAAATATATTATATTTGTATCTGATATGGTAGAACCCACCTGAGAGACGGACTTGAATATGCAGCTGTAGCAAAAAACAAAACCAGAAACAGAAAGAACAGAGGGGTTGGCACGCTTCTGGCAGCACAGGGGGCAGAGCATCTTGTCAGTTGGCAAGGGGATTCCGTCTTTGGCAACCTAATAAAAATGTTCCAGACCCATATGAGATTGTAATCATGAACTAAAGGTTTCGTTATTTAACATTTTAACACAAAATATGTGAACTACAGAGAAAACAAAACATTTCAGAATACTTGCAAAATCACGGGTTGACTATGTCATAAGAGAATGGTGGCAGCTCTTTGTCAGCAGGCGTAGAATAAATAGATATACCTTTGGAATTGGTGGTGGAGGGGGCGGTGGATATACAGTCGGAGCTGACATTCTTTCTTCAGCAGATTGGTACCACCACTCCATCATCTAAGGCAAGGTTGCCAAAAGGAGAACATTAAGTACAGTTCTGTTGTTGAAATCATGCTTCTCATATGGAGATATAACACAGGGATAGAACTAGTTCATGTAAACGCATAAAAAAGTCTGCAAACATCATCAAGTAAGGACTTTGATTTCTTAGCCATTTCAATATTCAAGAGGTTTAAGGATGCCTTAAAGGAATTATTTCTCCCATTAGTTTCAACTTTCAAAACGAAGTATTTACAAAACAAATATCAAACATTTGAACTCAGCAGTCTGCCTGTAAGAAGATATTTAAAATGAGAGAATATTAAAGATAGGTTCTCTACGACAGGAACTTGCAGAACAAACCTTGAAAAAGAAGACTGCAGCAATTAAACCTGTTTGTGCATAATCTAGAGTTGTATACATACAACTAAGGAACACCCGTTGCACAGCCTGCAGAGGCCATACAAAAAAGTTCTTGTGATGAGTTAGGGCTCGAAAATTCACACATGAAACCTATACAGCTACTGAGACCCGACAGTCCTCTCCTACCTTTAACCATGGAGGACCACGAAGTCTTTCAAGTTCACGATTTCTAATCCTTGATATCCTAGAAGATGAATCCATCTATTTATTCAGATGACGAAAGAGAAAATATATTAGGCACATTATCGTAACAACAAATGGAAAGCGTAAATGTATTTGCCCACTGGTTAGTGCTTCCAATGATTAAAAAAGGGTTTTGGTTGGAAAAGAAAGTGATAAAAAAGGGTGCCACGTGATACGAAAAAACAAAGCGATAAATATGCAATAATGGGATTCTAAATATGCCTCTGCATAACTAATAATAATTAATAAATAAGCCAATAAAAAGAAAGTGTTAAGTACAATACCAGCTCTTGTCCAGTAGCACGACAAACATGAAGCCCTAGCACATGCAGTGCTGGACTATAAAAAGCAGTGGCATCCAACAGATACAGCAGCTGGTATGCAAACGAGAGACCTGCAAACAAGGATGCCATAGGTGAAACTCTACTGCCCACATGATGAAACAAACAACCACACATTGCATCATTCTTTTGATTACATGAAACACACATGAAATTGGGTTATACTGGACAAATAGACCCCAAAAAAATACTAGAAATGCAAAACTAAAATGACAGGATAAGAAGATCAAGGATTATTCTCCGAAAAAAAGAGTCAAGAAAGGATGATGCAAAGGAAATAAGGAAAATAGAGCTGATTGTGATTCTTTTCGCCGGTGCTTTGTAACAATAATAATGGAATAATCAACTCCTACTCTCCTAGAAGCGAATCAAGACAGAACAGCACAGAAATTACTTATAATTTATACAGGATGAAGATTCATGGAAGTAGCTGGTAAACATACCTTCATTAGTTGCATGAATCCATGGATAGCAAACACCTATGAGTGAGGCAAAGTTCTTCTTAAAACGTGTCAAGTTTGACACTTCCCCAGTTGTAGGTTCATTCTGTGCTTGAGAAGTTTGCTCCTGATCTAATACAAAGCCAGCTTCATCAAACCTCACATCATCCTGACCCCAAAGAGTTGCCTGCAACCTGGCTTCCCTTTCTTTATTGTATATAGACTGCAACTTTGACTTAAAATATGGCAAAACAACCTACAATAACATCAGCAAAAGTTCAGCAAAAAGAGAAGAATTATTCCATAAGCAACAACTTTCATCATTATATGAAGGAAAATTATGGTACACATTGCTTTATATCAAAAGTTCAATGTACATAGTTATTTACTTAACTTAGACACAATTCAAGTTTTCGATGGTTGCATTTGGGAATGGCACAATACATGGACTACTGAAATCAGAAACTAACATTTCCAAACAACAAAAAGATAAAACAGGAAGACATTTTATTTATTTTTTATTCATAAGGCAAGTTCTACTGATCAGGTGATAAATGGACACGGGTGTGGGTGTCAGTGTCCGATCCAGCAGAAATTTTTTGGCATTCCAAAAAACTACTTGGAATCCGACATGAGTGAAGGGTGTCTGACTCAGAAAAAAAATAGGACAAGGGTGTATTAATAACGCTGCTACTTAAGTGCATCCCAAATCCATTCACCTTTTTTTAAAAAAAACTAAGTTAAGGACTAGAGTAGAATATATCTTGAAGAAGGACATGAACCAATTTTCAATAATGTAATGCATAAAGGAATAAGGATATTATATATCCTTATAGCAGCTGGGTACCACAGGAAGCAATTGCACCACATATATCACAACCAGATGCCAACAAACTAACAAGAAGATTGAAAACTGGAAATCATAACTGAAATCCGAAGTCAGCAATACAGTAATAGCATCAGGGCCGTAAGTTAGGCAAAAGGCCTTTTCTGATATTCATGCTACAGAACTAGTCAATTGTTCATGGACAAATCAGCACAATCTTAATAATAAACTCTTGGCGCAAACCAGAATAGAAATATCTCATGAAGCCATGAGTCAAGAAACTCAAGTCATGGCATTGAATCTACTTCGTGCTTTTGTGAGTACCAAATTTGACATTTCTTTTTATAGCGGTAGCTAAGCAGCAAATGGTAAATTATGTTTCCCCTAGGAATGAAGAACAAAGCAGACAGAAAACTGCAGTATGTAAGTAAAATTGCCCGCATCCTACCAAGAAAACCACCGAGAGGATTTTCTGGCGCTTCCTTAGTGCAGAATCATACACTTTGTCACTGGATTCTGTACCAGGGCTCTTTCTCTTCACTGAAACCTTAACAGGTCTCCTCCTGAGACCATATAATGACTCTGAAAAAGAACCATCTGAAAGAAAGCAATTCAGAACAGTTAAAATAAATACAATTAAAATTTGATCTCTGGGATCAAGCTAGCTTAGTTAAGTTTGTCCATTTGACCAGTTTGGTAATATTTCACATACATAAGTAGATTAAAGTAAGTTAACAGAGCAGTCGGCAGTTAGGCCTAGTGTTTGGTTTGGCAATAAGTTGGTCCAAGCATGGGCTCTTTTGATTCTCTTAAGAAAATAAACCTGTAGGGCTGGATGGTACCATTCCAATGACCTCAGGTGGTATGTAAACTATGAGACAGATATGGTGATAGTAATGCAAATATAAACATAAAGAATGATGGCTCGCTCTATTAAAAATATTAGTATACTGCTGCATGAAATTCTTTTCCCAATAGCTGCATCCAGGGGGGTTCGCTGAAGAAAATAAGACACTCAGAATCAACATTGTAATGCCTGTTCCATTAGTTTCCTGTATTCCAATTTCGTCCCTTACAAGTGTCCTAAACAGATTAGTGTTTTCATGCAGAAAGAGTCTTATGGTAAGCAACAACGAACCTGTTGTTCGTAGACTGTGAGACTCAAGGACGCCCATTAACAAAGCGAAGAATTCATCTTCATAATCTAAAACTTTGTGTAGTAATGGCCTCCTTAGTGCAAAAACCTGCAAGTAAAAATAAGTTAACCCCTATCCAGATAATTGGTGAAATAATTTTTTTTCAAAATGCATGGATGTCAGATTTGGAGGAGAGAACATCAATAAGGAACGATTAAAAGTTTTTTGAGAGTACTTTTATGCTTCCCTAAGTAATGTTCATATAACTCCGCCTGTGTTGGTTCTCAACATAGCCGGTCCCAAGCCCGGATAAAGGAGGAGGGTTGTGTTAGGTTTGGCGAACCAGCGTAAAAAAACAGCCACTCTAATGGATAAGTAATGTTCATATGCAACTTTGCACAATCAAACATAAAAAATGAGTTAACCATATGTTGTAGAATACTCATTTCATATAAATTGAAGTAGCTGGATAGTTTTGTAAAGAAAAAACTGTTGCAATATAACTTGTACACCTACCTATCAGTTGGTGTAGTCGGTAACAAGGAGGAAAAGTATAGCATGTGCAGCAAGGAAACCTAAGTATATTGGCTTTCCCAAAAAACTAATACACTGACTTTTAAGAGTAATTCATATATTAACGAAGCAATCAAAACATTACTACAATAAGATACATGAAAACATGCATCGGTTTGCTAAGATACGGGAGCAATGCGCACTAGCAGATGTTCATATCCTATGTCCCGTTACACATATATTTCTTATGTCACATTGTATGCAGGTTTTCTTGCGACAATATGTTGACCCTACATGTGATGGTTAGTCACCAAAAATTGCAACACACAAGAAGTCATCTACACTATCCATATTCTCCACTGTACACAGAAGTACAGAGCACCATCATGCTAGCAGCCAGCTCAATGCTGCAGTCCCATACCACTCACACAAAGGAATTCACTCTGGGCCTGATGGTTAGCCAAAATGGGCTAAACCTATACAATTTGATCTCAAGCTCAGCTTTGCACTTGCAATGACATCTAACGAACCAAACCTTACTGAATTCTCTTAAAGCTAAATATGGCAGTACAACAAAAGCAGTGAGCCGAACCACACGCAGAAGCAGCGAAAAACTCCGTGATCACCCCCAAGGCCTCAAGCTAAGATCACTTCAACGCGTCACCCCGCGCCGCACTATTCTACCATCCATGACATCAGGGACACGAACGACTAACAACATGCCATGAAATACCCGAACCAGGCACGGAATCTCAGTGATTCGATCCAATCAGAGACGGGCAGGGAAGGGGGTGAGGCGGGAGGCGAGCGGTTTTACCCCGAGCGAGTAGGTGAGCGCGGCGCGGAGGCTGGCGGGAAGCTGCTGCGCGGCCGACATTTCGAAGAAGGTGGGCCGCGCGCCCTGCCCTCCCACCTGGAACAGCATCGCTGCTGCCCCCGCCGCCCGCGCCGCCTCCGGGGCTGCGGGAGGGAGCTAGGGTTGGGGCCGCGGGCCGGAGCCTAGACCTCGGCGGCGGCGGTGTTATCTGTTGGGAAGCGACGGTTTAGTGTTGGCTCGCGCGTCCACGGCGGCGAGGGGAACTCACCAGGCAAGGCAAGGAGAGGGGAGAAGGTGCGACGGAGATGGGCTGTGGAGAGTGGGAGACGACAGACGAGACGATCAGCGGCTCGACCGAGGAGAGGAGGAATCGCGACGCGGCGGATCGGGCCTTGGCGGGTCAAGAGGCCGATCTGCCAACAATTGGGCGGCCCGTGATAAAAAAACAATTGGGCGGCCCAGAAGGTATGGGCTGTATGGGCCGAAAACACAACGGCAACGGTTGCCGGTGGTCAGGTTGGGCTGTAGTACCATCCTTTATTTGATTTTCTGCTAGTACATTTGAGATCTGGGCTTTTGGCTCCTCGTTTGAACCCAAAAGGAAAAGTAACGTTCCTCTCCGACAGCTGCTGCCCAAAGGTCTCGATTTAATGGTAATTTCAATTTTAATTACCAACCTACCTCCCAAGCTGAGTTGCTCAAGGTCAATAGCTTCCGAGAGACCGAGAGCCAACCTCCCATGCTGCTGCTTTGTAAGCTCGGATGGCCAGACCAACTGGCGCGCACTCACTCACGTACGCCAATGGTGTCCAGGCCGTCCACTACGACGGTGCATGGTCCAGGCAAGTAAAAGCAGATTCCAGGGCATCTTTCCCGGCGTCGCCGTCCTACAGTTGGGAAGAAAGATAGCTACCGACCGGTCGGCCAACGATAGAAGCAAGCAGAACGCCATTGGCATCCGTCTCTTAGCTTCGCGTGTGAAATGCAAATAAGGGAGGCTGGCCGGCATGGCAAAGGAGAGAAGCGACAGGGTCGTTTGCCTCGTGTGATCGTGTCCGTCCCGTCCTTCCTTGCCGGCTGCGAGCACGGGTCATGTCCCAGTAGCTCTCCGGTTCTCCCGGCCTGCGCGTGGCCTGCAGAAATGGTTCGACCTCTCGGTTCGGCACGGCCTCCCCGCTGCTTTGAAATTTCACATGCCCGATGTGTTTTGGCTACGGGGCTCTGTATAACTTGTGGAAGCTGGTTAAGTAATATAGCTTCAAAGCCCATTAGATTCAAAATGGAGATCTAAATTCAACATTTTAAATAATTAGATTCAACATTTTCAAATATATAAATCAACATTTAAAAATAGCATATTCAACATTTTTCAGAAACACAAATCAACATTTTTAGGGAAATACTAACCTCAACATTTTTCACAACCTATTTCAATATCTAAAAATATAAATTCAACATTTCTTAAAATCTAGATCAACATTTTTTGAAATAGATTCTTCCTATCTCCTTCTTCTCCGGCGACGGCGGCGGCGCGGGGGCGAGGAGAGCGGCGGCGTGCCCACGGGATGGGGGGAGCAACAGGCGAGTGGTAGCGGCGGGGCGCTTGCGAGGGAGCAGGAGGAGCAGTAGGCAGCGGCGACGCGCGTGCGCAGGGGTGGAAGGAGCAGCATGCAGCATCGCGGGAGCAGCAGGCGCAGCGGCGGCTGGCCGGCAGCAGCAAATGGCGGCGTCCAGCAGCAGCACGCGGCGGCGGCTGCAGCGGCGGATGCCCAACAACAGCCAGGAGGCGGGGGAGGCAGCGACTGAATAGGCAATCGGACGGATACAGTTGCTTGGACAGATCTCCAACATCGGAAGCCAAGTAACTGTTGATATTTTATAACGCAGTCACCAAGTATGGACATAGAATCCATTTCCCGGCAACGGCTCCAAAAATGCTTATTGGCGTTTCATAGCGTCATCACTAGGATAGGTGTTTCCCAACAACGGCGCCAGAAATGCCGTGGGGTATTTCTTACGTCACAGAAGGATCCGCAAGCGTACGGAATACCGTTGTAATATTTTACCCGTGAGTACGGGGTCGTATTTATATTTCCGCAGGGAAGGCGGCGGTTATTGGAATAGATTAGTAGTAGGTTAATTTGTTCTAACATGGATATGCACTTGCATAAACATGGGTAATATAATATATGATAGAGAGGTAGTGTGACACACAAGTTACTTAAGCTCTATCTCTATGCAAAGCTTACAGGAAGGGAGAAAGGAAGAAGAAAGCTAATCTAAGGATTTATGTACTCCTAACTAAGCATATAGTCTATACTAAGCACTCATACACATACACATACACATGATTAGGATCGGACTCTACGCTCCCAGGCATCGCCGGGAGACCGCACAAGAAATGGCTAGGTGGCCACTAGTTCTTCACGGCTATTTTATGTACCTCCTACAACTACTACACAAACGAGGAGGGTTACGATGGACGGATCGGGAGATTGAGTAATATTGGCATGAGTACCCGGCTCTTGTTACCTTCATCATCTATGGGGCTTATAAGTTTCCCCTCATCTTGAGCTGTTGAGAGTTAGAACAATCGACAGAGCAATACTTACCTTCTCTTTGCTCACAATCCATCTGGAGGTTTACTTTTTGAAAATAGTAAAACAAGACTAAGTTCCTCGAATAATTCACTCGGATCGCTCAATGGTGTATGAATTCTTACCAAGGCACTTCTCCCATCTCATAACTAAATCTTTTATTGAGCTCAAGGTACGTAATGGATGAAATATACATGCATTTCATATATTGCCAAGACAAAGAGTAGATCCATGGAGAAAACTAGTCGTATCCCAAGATCAAGAGGTGCATGTGTGTGGATGGATGAGAGGTATGATTACTCCTACTTGGTTTGTGATCTCTCTCTTCTCTTTATTTATTTTATTTTTGTATTTTTCCTTAGACATGGCTATCCCCCTTTTATTCTTTCTTTTCTCTCTTTTTTTTGGGTCATGCTTCTTTGGCATGCCATCTTTTCTTTTTTTCGGGGATGACCAAGCCTAAATTCTTTTCCAGAGATAAAATGAGGAGAGATCACAAACTTCATGGAGTATTTATTTGGTGGATGGATTGATTTGCTGATTCCTAGTGTAGGAATATCGCAATGGGTGTAACGTGTACTAATCTTGATCAATAGGATATGAAAAGCATCTCACTAGGGCCACAGCAATTTGACAAAACTCAATGAAATAGCAAGTAGCATATGTGTAGGGTTTTCAATGTAAATAACATGTGGCTTTTGTAGGACTTAGAACATCATTGAGGAGCTTATCTTTCTCTTTTTAATTTTTAAAAACAAAAACTCCAGATATCATGTTTCACTTAGGACAATATTATAAAGCTCCATCTTCCATATCTGAACTCACAACAACCTAGACTTGGACGAAGCAAGTGCAACCCACGAGACGTTCGGGTTCATGGCACAAAGGTTTACACAACCAGCAAACTCAAACTTAGGAAACACCATGGACTAAGCGAGACAGACAAGCAAGAGCATAACAATTATTCATCCTTTCAACTTTAGGAAGACTGGACATTCTTACCCTGCATATGGAAAGGGGAAATTAAAACAGAAAATGTTTTCTTGGTTTTTAGAGTTTTTATATCTTTATTGAAAGCAATAAAAGGATACAGTTCACTTGGTGGAGGAACTCCTCCAAGCTAGCTCTTGGTTTAAGGTTCGATGAGCAGGACCCTCTCCATACCTGTTTACCTCGAGGTCAAATTGTCCATACCTGGAGAGGATGTCGAGGACGATGACGTCTTCTTCTTTCTCCACACCCTCTTAGATTTCTTCTTTGCTGATGTCGGTGGTGTGGGAATCGGATCCTCGGGTGTGAGACTGCGTCTCTCCCAGTCTTCGAACCATTCCGGTTCTGTCCCCAGCCCTTGTTCTTTGCTATCCTCATTAAGCAGGTATACTTTTTCACGTCTGTTGCGGAACCTGAACTTCATGGTCTTCTTCCCAATTCGGAAACTGATTCTTCCGGTCCCCACATCTATCCTGGCCTTGGAGTCTCTTAGGAATGGCCGGCCAAGGATGAGCGAGATTCCCAAATCACCCTCCATGTCAAGGACTACAAAGTCTGCGAGGACGAATGAATTCTGGACTCGCACCAGAAGATTCTTCACAATTCCCTTGGGATATCGTATTGTGGAGTCGGCCAGCTGCACACACATAAAAGTAGGGGAAAGAGCAGGATAAGCTAGTTCTTCAAAGGTTATCTTGAGCATGATGTTGACGCTTGCTCCAAGGTCGTAGAGGGCATGCTTTATAGTTACTGCTAGATCGTATATAGAGAAGTTGATCATTGGGGTTCCGAGATCCTCCTTTATAATTACTACTAGATCACCCCATGAACTCTTTCGAGCGCGTTTGAGTCTTTCTGCATAGTTAGTAAAGAATTTACCACGTAATGGCTTACCCCATTTTGTGGTTATTGCATTAACGCTTTCCAAGGGAGCCTCGGGTTGCCCCGAGATCTTCCCTGTCTCTGCAGAAGGAATAACGGCGGCCAGCTGAGCTAGTTTAGTTTCAAGCATCTTGTTGAAGCTCAGCTGGTTCTTGAGTGTAGAGGAGATTCCATCCATCTTCGCTTGGATAGTCTCCAAGGTCTTGTCGTTAGCAGCCAGCTTCTTTTAAATTGCTTCGTTGGTCTTTTCTTGGCTTGAGACAAGATCCTTCAAGGAAGGTTGGTTAGGATTAAACAAAGTTGAGTTACCATTACCTCCTTGGTAGTAGGGGCGCGACTGATTCCACCCCTGACCTCCTTGTGGACGAAACCCGCTGTTGTTGTTCATGTACATGACTTCTTCCTGGGTTTCGGGGCAGTCGTTCCCCAATGTCCGACGTTCCCACAAATCTCGCATGTCATACGAGAATCTAAGGCTTGAAGTACCTGTGTAGCAGCCTTTTCTTAGGGTCGTTCATTAATCTTCTTGATGAGGAGGTCGAGCTTAGCGGTGATCATGTCCACCTCCTTTACGGAGTATATGCCCCGCTGGCGAGGTTGGAGACGCCCGTCGTTCCAACCTTGGTTGGAAACCATCTTCTCAATCAGAGTTTTGGCCCTGCCAACGGTTAGCGAGAAAAAAGCACCACCTGCAGCAGCGTCTATATGATCACGGGTTGTTGGAGTCAGTCTATTGTAGAAGTTCTGCAAAATGAGCCAAGCGTCCATCCCATGGTGAGGACACTAAAAGTGCATTTGACCCACTAAGTGGGTTTTGGTGTTGATGACATGCATAATTAAGGAGCTAATGAGTTTATCGAGTTTTGAACAAATTATGATGCAATGAAATGAAAAATACGCGTAAAAAGATGCCAAATTGCTTAATGGACGGTGTTGGAGCTCAAAGAAGAGTTTTATTAATTTTCTATTTTGAATTTGAGTATAGGAAACACCATACTATTAAGATGGGTCGGAAATTCCAATCAGATAGCAAAAATCAGCTGGGTCAGAAGTTCCAGGGGTCCTCGGCCAAAAATATTGTTTGGGTCGGAACTTCCGACATGTACATTTTTAGCACATAACGGCTAGTTTTGGGGGTTGGGTATAAATACCCCCTCAGCCCCCCATTCATTTGCTGCTGACTCCTTTCGCGAGAACACACTTTTGAGCCTCCAAAGCACTTTCCCAATCCCTCCAAGAGCCAATCCTTGCATAGATTTGAGCTAGGGCTTGGGTGAGAAAAAGATTGAGGTGTGAGACTTGAGCCCATTGAGCAAGAGTGCAGCCCTCTTCATCCCTTGAGCACTTGAAGCATTTTCAAGCATCGATTTGCATTTGTTACTCTTGAAGCTTGCTTTTAGATGGTTCGGTGTCGCCCGTGGAGCATCCTCTCATGTGTGTGCGCTCCGGGAAGTTTGTATTATCCAATCCTTTGTGGATTTGATAGTAAGTGACTCAATCCTCCTTTGTGATTGATTGAGTGAGGAAAGGGTCAGAGAAGACCCGGCTCTTTGTGAGCTCCTCAACGAAGACGTAGCTTCCTTAGTGGAAGTTAACTTCGGAATAAAATCGCTTGTGTCTTGTTCATATCGTTCATATCTTGTTCTTGTTGACGTAGACCTTGTTTTGTCCCGATCTACGTATTCTTGTTGTTGATCTTGCTAGGGTTGGTTGCAGAAGGTTCCTAGCATCACTACGCAACTTTTGATTCAGCGAGGTTTCGCAGGTTCGATTTAGTTTTTGAATTTCGTTGTAAATCTTTTGTGTTGTCGGAAGTTCCGTAAAGGTGTCGGAAGTTCCTGTCCATCGGAACTTCCTATCCCTGATCGGAAGTTCCGACAGGTTTAACTGCTGCGAAGAATTTTTAGGTTTTTACAGGTTCTCCTATTCACCCCCTCTAGGCATCACTAAGATCCTTTCAGACACGCTAAGATGTACTCTTGAAGCTGTTCCCAAGCTTCAGTTATCGAATCATTCGACACTTGCTGGAAACTAGAAATCCTTACCCGAAGAGCGTTGGTTTACCCAACGGGAAGAACTTCGCGAGGAATGCCTTGGCACACTCATTCCAAGTAGTTACTGCACTTCTGTTGGTGTAGAACCACTGTTTTGCCTTCCCCAGAAGAGAAAACGAAAACAGACGGAGTCGGATTGCATCCTTAGTGACTCCCTTGATGACAAAAGTGCTGCACAGTTCCAAGAACTGTTGGAGATGTGCATTGGCATCCTCATTGGTCTTGCCACAGAATTGGCTGGCCTGCACCATCATAATTAGACCTGTCTTGATCTCGAATTTCTCAGCTTCAGCATTAACATTTGGCCCAATTGGGATATTGTCAGCCAAAGGAGCTGAGAAGTCACGGAGAGTCTTCTGAGCCATAGCATTGGAAGTTGATGGTGCGATATTGACTGTTTCGCTTGTCGAGAGTGAAATCTGAGGAGGGATGACTCGAGGTTGAACTCTTCTCAAAAGTGACTCCGGATTCTGAGTGAAATTATGCGGCAGATCGAAACCAGTCATGCACTACCCTATCTTCACACAAAGGAGAAAACAAAGTCAAGTTAGCCTGTTTAGACAATTGAATACCATTTTAGAATTTCATCAACCACTTGATGTATTCTTTTAATCAGTACCTTCCCCGGCAACGGCGCCAAAAAATGCTTGTTGACATTTTATAACGAAGCCACCAAGTATGGACATAGAATCCATTCCCCGGCAACGGCGCCAAAAATTCTTGTTGGCGTTTCATAGCGTCATCACTAGAATTTGTGTTTCCCAGCAACGACGCCAAAAATACCGTGGGGTATTTCTTACGTTACAGAAGGATCCGCAAGCACACAAAATACCATTGTAGCATTTTACCCGTGAGTACGTGGTCACATTTATATTTCCGCAGGGAAGGCGGTGGTTATTGGAATAGATTAGTAGTAGGTTGATTTGTTCTAACATGAATATGCACTTGAATAAACAGGGGTAAGATAATATATGGTAGAGAGGTAGGATGACACACAAGTTACTCAAGCTCTATCTCAATGTAAAGGTTACATGAAGGGAGAAAGGAAGAAGAAAGCTAATCTAAGGACTTATGTACTCCTAACTAAGCATACAGTCTATACTAAGTACTCATACACATACACATGATTAGGATCGGGCTCTAGGCTCACAGGCATCACCGGGAGACCGCACAAGAAATGGCTAGGTGGCCACTAGGGTTACGCTGGGCGGACAAGACTGTCACCACCTGCCGCCTACCTTATCTAACTATGATATAGAGCCGCATCCAGCAACACTGATTAGCTTAGACACCACGTTTACGCTAATAAGCAATACTCTAATGCCCCGCGCGGAGCCCCCACCCTTCGGATGGATAGACATCACACTAGAGCAAACATACGTATACTGGAACCAATGCCGTAGCCTAGATATCTTACCATGTCTAATCATGCAAGATACAAGACCTAGATATAAACTAAGCATAGCACACATATCTGAATACACAGAACATATACTATACGAGTACACTAAACTAGAAGATAACTCTATTAAGGAATTCCGAATATTACAAAGGAGAGGAAGAGTAAAACCCATACCGAACACTCCTAGGCAAGACTCAGCAACCGAAGAACAGTTACTTCACCTAAACTCCACTATCCTAAAGACTAAACAAGAGAGGAACTTGAGAGAGAGCAACTTGAGGTGTGTCTTCTATTGTAGCACCCCTCTTATATTTATAGGGGTGAGGGAGGGAGGTGTGCAGTAGCTTCTCGGCGCCCCTTCACCCCCTGGCACTTGGAACCGACGTGGAGGACCAATGAGGGAGCTACACGTGGAAGAGGTAAGACGGTGGAGCTTGGCCTGGTTTGCCGACCCACCTAATTCGGCCGAACCAGGTTGGACTCCAACCGACCTCAGCTTCGGCTGAGGGGTTGACATGTGGGCCCTGATCACTCCTGTGGGTGAGTCGAGTCTGTTGGTGGGCTTTTTGATCCATGGAAGGCTAAACGGTATGCTCTGATTAGTCGACGCCATTTGCCTTGAATTGCAGTGCTTGTTTACACTTTCCTGCATTGCAAATTCTTCACAAAAAATATGAAAACGATATTATTCCAGATAAATCGTTACAACACGAACCGCGTGTAGCATCGCATCGCCTGCAACGGACATGGCAAGTGTTGCTGGGCTGCTCTCTAGCTACGGATGGAATTTGGCCCACCATACCTGCACGCCCACCTCAGAAGAATACGGACGACCACCCACCCCCTCCACGAAAGGAAGAAAAAGGAGCGGAACTGCCACATCTGTGTGTGCGTCCCTCCTCTTCCTCTTCCTACCCTCTCTGACTCATCTAGATTTTCCAAAATTGATCCATTTGTTTGCTCCTCAAGGATTGGATCAGGAATCTAAGCCATGGGGCTAATGGTTTGTGACGGCTCTCCAAAGTGCGGCGGTGGCGGCGACTCGCACAAGCGCGGCGGCGGCGGCGGCGGGCGGTACTGGTGGCGGAACCTCGGTATGCAGTTCCCACCGCGGCGGCTCCTGGATCCGGATGTGCAGTGGCTACACATTGTACAGTCAAGTGGTTAGTTATCTTCGGCCATAATCTCCAATCCAATCCGATCTGTGTCCCTTAACCGGTTAATCTTGATGTGTATTACATGGATCCATCTCCGTTCTGTGTGCTTGGCAGTATGTTGTGTTTATCTCTCCGATCTGTATGTATTTGATTTATAGTCCGTGATATTAGTGTAACCTAAGTTCTTCTGCATGTGGTCCTTATGCAGATTATTGTCCTCTGGTTTACAACTCTAGGTGAATAAACATCTGCAGTACTGTTGAGATGTGCCCGATATATTGCCATCAATGTTAGATGTCCGTAACTGCAATTTTCACAAAATGAGGTGCTGCTTTTCTATTCTCTCTTCTTGCAGACAATAATGGATACGAGATGCAAGATCACAGGTACATATTTAACTATTGGAATTTACATCCTTCTATTTTAATTCAATTGTTTCTTTTGTTTCCAAAGATTTCATTGTTTCTAAAAGTTATTACAGGTTCATTTGATTAATTCTGGCCACATACAAGAGATGTTACTCTCTGTTTGTCTTGGAGCCTATCAATTTTTTGCCTCTGCTGTTTAATTACAAGTGAAGTGCAAACTATAGTGCTACTTGCATAAGAGATTTTATTTACTAAAAAACAAGAGTATATGTGTTGTTTTGGATCTAGCTGCTCGAAGTATCATATTGACAACAATTTGAGTGTGCACAGTCTGCTCTATCGAATTCTGCAACATTTTTTCTAGAAAATTTTATAACTTAATAATATAAGTGAACTACATTGAATAATATCTGAATTAACTATTCCTTATACTTTAAATGCTTGTGCTTACAAGTTTAAAGGGCGTACCCAGTGCAGAGAGCTCCCGCTCTGTGCGGGGTCTGGGGAAGGGGTGTCAGTGGCAAGCCTTACCCTCGCTTGTGCAATGCGAGGAGACTGCGACTCGAACCCGGGACCTTCTGGTCACAGGCGGTAAGACTCTACCGCTTGCACCAGGCCCGCCCTTCTTGTTCTTACAAGTTTGTGCTTCATTTTTGTTTAGGATGACTGTTCAAATAAATATAGATAGCCAAGTTTCTTCAATGCGAGTTTTCCTTCAACATTTGGAAATCTGGGAATCTAGTGTTCATTCAGAAAGGATATTTGTACTTCAGCTTTAGAACAGAGATTCGGTTGATGCAGAGTGAACTTGAACTGAGAGTCGTCAGTTTTGTCAGGTAACTATGATCACACTTTTCCTGCTATGGTTTTAGTAATGTACTTCCAGCAAGGACTAGTTCTGGATGAGGACTTCATGTAGTGCTTTAGTAGAAAGATGTCTTACAAAGATCAATTCCTACTATCTGAAAAAAGGTAGAAAGATGTCTTACAAATAACTTCAGAGATCAATAACTATCTTACTTTCTATTTATATGAATGTAATGAGCCTGGTTTTTAGAATGAATTGTTGGTTTTACTTTCAATAGAAATTTAGATAGTATTTTTTTTAACAAAAGAAAATGTTATTAAATACTATGTAATATGTGCTTACAGGAGCATCATATATTTTCATGCAGGACAAATGTATGACACTGTAGATGTTGAGATGATTCAAGGATGAAGTATGGAAACACAAGAAAGTTTACCCATTTCAGATGTCATGTACTTCTGGTCTAGAATATTATATATATTGTATACCGTCTCTCTCTGGATCATTTTCTTCCATGTACAGAACAACTTATTTTGTTGGAAATATATTGTATCTTGAAAGATCCTGATGCATGACTATGGGTGATGGATATAGACATGTCTTGTTACTTATAGTAATTCAGTAATTGGCCAAGCCAACAACAAAAATGTCGTGCAACTGCAAAAGGCAAAATCTGAAATTATATTGTATATTCCATATTGCAACACATATATGTGTTGCGGAGACTTCTATATATCCGTTGCTACCTTGCAACGCTTATTGGCACAACTTACCAACGCATATGTAAATGTTGCAATAGACCCTTGCAACGCCACCTATTGCAACGGATACCGTATGCGTTGGTATAGACCTTACCAACGCTTATTTAGGTTTCTTGCAACACATATACGCGTTGCTATAGGGGGTGTTCAATTGTAGTGAATATGCAAGTTAAGTATGCTAGTCATCCTAATTTTTTGATCAAATTGACGCTCGAAATTGGTCCGTAGCGAGCGTCAACAGTAACAAAAAAACTATCAGAAGCCATATAGGTTTACCGTTTGGCTACAACATTGCATCGACCTCAGGATGCAAGCATGCGCGGGTGGGTTGCCAGCCTGCTAGGCCCACCCTGCGAAAATGTGTTAGCAGATCTCTGCAAATGATCGCGTTTTGGAAGCGGGCTCAAGTGAGATCAGCCTGCAAAAGCCTGCTGGGCTAAAGCAGGAAGCTCGCAACTACCCGTAGGATTCCTGCAAGAGCGCGGATTTCCTATATATCTTCCGGTAGAACTTAACTTCCACATCTTTCATTGTTTGAGATTCGTGCAACCAATCATAGCATTTGGATCCACCCAAACCCTATCTTCCTCTCTCCCCAACCTTCTCTCTTCCCCCGCCGATGCCGCTGGTCGGCCGCTCCACCCCCGCGGCCGCACCCCACGCGCTGCCGCGGCCGCCCGCGCCCTGCCTTGCCGTGTCGTGCGCCGCCACTGCGTGTGCCGCGCCCCGCGTGCCGCCCCGCCGCTGCGCCGCAGCCGCCCGCGTCGTGCCCGTGCCGCCGGCGCCGCTGGAGAAGAAGGTGGGAAAAATGTTGGGTTCAACATTTTCAAAATGTTGGTTCAACATTTTTTCCAGTAAAATATTGAATGGACCATGAGTTGGGCCCAAGCTTTAATGATGGATGCCTTATACACCTTCCGGAAGTCATATAGGAGCCTCGCGAGAGCGCCTCCGTTGAGGGGAGCTCGAGGAGTCGAGGGGATCTGCGGGGGCGCCACCGTTGCCTCGGTGTCCTCCGCCTCATCCTCGCTACCGTCGCCTCAATGTCCCCCGACTCATCATCACCGCCGACGCGACCTGCCTCCTCCTCTTCCCCGGTCAGCGCATCCAAAAAAAACTGGGAATACGGTGTTGTCTGTTGGCTGGTGATTTATTTGTTGTGCCTGAATGCCTGCGTGCTCTTCTGGAATGAGGGATTTGGGGTAGATTATAAGGGTTGACTGATGTTGCAATGCTGGTTGCTGCTACATGAGCCTTCAGTTACTACATAGCTGCAGCTTTCCTAGCTAGTTAGTGTTGACCTCGTTAGCTGTTACTCTGTTACTTGTTACTGTTCACAATAGATCTCATTTATTCTGTCTAGGATTTGTTTCAGACACTATAAATTATCTTTTGTCAATGTGTGTAGATTGCTCGCTAATAGTACTGGTTTTCTCATTTCAGCTTACAATAGGAATGATGCCCTCACCATCCCAACTAGAAGACGTTGGGGGCTCCTCAGGCGGCCAACCATCTATCAACAAGAATCAACAAGAAACTTCTAGAAGCTCTCCATTGAAGAGGCCCAAAGAAACAAGTAAAAAGAGGCAATCAACAGCAAAGCGGGCGAAACTTTCTGCTACTGGAAATCAATAAGAATCTCCTAGAAGCTCTCCACTGAAGAGGCCCCTAGAAACAAGTAAAAAGAAGCAGCCAGCAACAAAGAGGTTCAAGCCTCCAATGGCGGAGAAGATGCTAAGTGTTGATAGGTCTCCCCTTGTGAGAAGGTCTCCCCTGGTGAGAAATCCACAGTTGAGGTTGGTTGTGTCCCCTGTGGTGATATCACATAGCCCGAGAAGTTCTCCACCATCTTCACCACTACTTTTAGAGAGGTTCTTATCCCCTTCTCCATTATATGGTAATTACTGTTTATGTGCTCATTTTTTCAATATCATTGTATAGAGGCCCTTTAGTGTTTTTATCTATTTAATGAGAATCAATATTTCTTTTACGCCAATGCTACATGTTCCTCTTCTGTACAAAGTAAACTACAGAGGCTAAAATAAGAAATTTGGAGTGATATGGACCCTATCTATCATGGTAGGAGACTTATTCAAGCCCGCTGCAAGCACTGAAATGAGGTATTTTTCGCTGCAAGCCTTCAATGACGAAGTTTGAAATATTGGAAAATCTCATACTTAGACACATCTAGTGTTCATGTTGATAAAGTAGATAAAGCTATAAGAAGTTTGTACAACGAATACTCATCTGAAATGGGAGAGTCTATTATTCTGCTCAAGAAAGTGAGATTGCAAGTTAAGGAAAAGTTCACTCGTGGTCTGACTGGAGTGAACACGTAAGTTATTGGAGTAACCAAGTCACAGGAGAACTTGATAGATATTATCGTGATGATTTATTCCCGTGTGATGATGATAGCTTTGACATTTTACGCTGGTGGAAGATGCATGCACCAAAATATCCCATTCTAGCTTGTATGGCCCGTGATGTATTGGCTGTTACAGCATCTACCGTTGCAGCTGTGTCTGCATTCAGTACGGGTGGACGAATTGTCACTGATCATAGGACTAGGCTAGGCAACACTGTCGAAGCTTTGATTTGTTTCCGAGACTGGCTTAGAGAAGCAGGTAATATGTTACTGTTTTTCATATTTTTGGCATTGGTTTATGTACTTGAATCATAAAAACACATACTAACTTTTCTTTTTTGCAGGTGCATCTTACTTGGACATCATGAGGATTGACAGCTTGAGTGATATAATTGAAGAAGCTGGAGCTGCATGATCACTAGAAATTCAAGGTCTGTCTCTGTCCTACTTATGTATGTTATCAGGTTGACTGTGTTGGGTGACGATCATTGTGTGACCTATATGTTGTTGGTTGTCTCTTAGAGAAACCCCGCCCATCATTATGTGTTTGTGCATCAAAAGCACATGAATTTATCTTTATAACATCCTTGTCTGAAAGTTTCCATTGCTCTATCTTTGTATTGGCCTTTCCTTCACTTTCAGAAACACTTAGCATAGTTTGCAGCAGTATTTTGGATAATATAGACTAATATCTCTGTTGATCTCCCGACCAAACCCATAGAAGAGTTACAACACGAACCATTGTTTCTGGATTCATATCTGTAATGGTATATTAAATTAAATAGCAAGCAATGATTATAATCCATATTTGAATGTTTGAACCTCATGAGAAATGTTATTGTACTTGGAGGAGGGAGCCATGCTGCTTTTGTTTATGAATAAACAAATTTCTTCTCCATAAAGCATAGTTTGCAGCAGTATTTTGGATAATATAGGCTTTTGCTTTGCCGGTTTAATCCCTTGTAAAGTTTTGTCGTTCAAGCTTGTTACACGAATGAGATGTAGATATGCAGCAGCTATTCGACTCGCAGATCTCGGCAGGCATATGTAAGCCTGCTTGATTTATGCCGCAAAAATCCTACAAGAGATCGCAGGTTCCTGACATATGTTAGCGGGCTCCTGCAAGCAATTAATTAGTGCTTGCAGGTTGTGCGGGTGGCCCTGCAGGCGTCTGCAGACGAGCCTGCCTGCATCTTGACATCGACCTGTGGTCGAGTTGGCCGAGGTTCCGTTCTCCTTGAGGCCCTACAAGTAAGTGCAGGTTTAATAAGCTTGGCTATAAGCCAAGCCAATTCATCAATAGACAATATTAAGAGATCATGCATACAATAATTAGTCTATTCATTCATTACTACGTGTATTTTTTATTGGAGTGTTGGGCTCATGCAAATAGTATTTCTGGAGAGGAAACGCATCGAGTGTAGAGCTGGTGGGACGGATAGACACAGGTGGATCTAGCTCAAGCTTTGGAGCGCGTGTTGAGCTAGGTGCTGCATGCAGCGACTAATTTTTTCTCTCTCCTCATTTTTCACTCTTCCACCTAGGATTGTGCTGAGTTGTCTTGGCTATAAGACAAGCTGATGTGTATTATTGTACCTGCACTAATCGTCTGCTCGACCGTTGCACATGTGTGGGGGCCGTGCCAAAACTGCACTGGCCGCACCGGTGGCGGCGACAGGGCAAACATGCCTAGGATCGAGCCGGGAGCAGAGAGCAAGGGAAAGTCTCACTCTGTCGATACAACAAGGAAATTCCACATCCTCACTCTGCCCAGTGTAATCACAAAGTGTGAGCCTGCGAGGGAAAACCAAAGAGCTCTTTCAATAGATAATAGATAGATTGTAGTATAGAGAAGATCTAACCATTTATTATAAGGGGTAAGATTGTTATTAGTAGCTTAAAATAAATTGAGGATAATATTTCGGGAAGAAATGACAAGAAGAAATATAAAAAAATATATCACAACTGATTTTTCCCATATTACCCTTATAATACCTATACTACCTAGATATATTACTTTATAATGCTAATCAATGTTTCAGTGGTACAGAAAAATCTCGACCATCCGATTTTTATACGAGTCCTCGTATTGTGCGCTATAAAAATCTCTAGAGGGAGCTGCTGGCATTGCATGTTTTCTTAGATTAAGGAATAGTTCCGGCCTTGATCGTTCATAGGTGAATAACTACAGCCAACAAAATGGACCACAACACGCAGGCTGAAAGAGCAATCGCTCCAACACTGAAACCACAAGAACCTTACTGGTCTAAACAGCAAACTCACAGCACGCAGGCTGCCTGATACAAATCGCAACCACAGACACCTACTGCCCACCCAAACAAGCGCGACAGGAGGGAAGTTACCACTCTAATCTTTTTCTGAAATTCCATCCCCATTTGTTGTAGAGTTCCATTACCACTCTCTCCAAATGCTGACAATTGTTCTTCACTAGTTGCATCGCTTCCTCTTCAGATAGCTGCGACCACCACTGTATCCAGTATGTCCCTCTGAAGAGTACCTGCAAATATGAGTTAGGACATCCTCGTTGAAAAACAACTTCATTTCTGCTTAGCCAAATGGCCCAGCACATAGCTGATGCACCTATTAGCAGTTGTTTTCTAATTTTCAGAGAAAAGCCTCTTAGCCAAGGACCTAGCAGATTTGTAATACTACTAGGAGGAGCAATGCCCAAAGTAAAAAACACTGCATTCCAAATAAACTTTGCCACATGACAATCAAAGAACAAATGTTGAATGGACTCATCAGCATTGCAAAAACAACAAGTCTTTTCCCCTTTCAGATTCCTCTTAGCCAAGTTGTCCTTTGTGAGAATCACCCCTTTTTTTAAGTACCACAAGAAAATCTTAATTTTAAGTGGAACTTTTATCCTCCAAGAGATAAGATTCTCAGGGACAAGGCTATCTTGCATTAAATCCATGTACATTGATCTTACTGAGAAGACTGAATTTTTATTTAATTTCCACACAAACTGATCCTCTGCGTCTACCAACTCCATACGTATTATTATTGAAACCAATTTGGTCCACAATATGAGCTTATCTCCTACCAAAGTTCTCCTAAAAGAGATATTTAGAGGAATGTTGCTTAAAACAGATGCCACTGTTTGATTTTTCTTTCTAACTATGCTAGACAATTCAGGGAACTGTTGCTTCAAGGGCTTATACCCTAGCTACCAGTCCTCCCAGAATCTTACCTGTTGTAATACCCCAGCCCAATATTCCTTAGTAGTATAGCCCACGTGGTCCAATTGTGGTTGTAGTGGGGTGGTTTAGTACCACCTTGGAAGTTTAGGGGGGTGAGGGCCAGCTTATAATCCTGGTTGTTCCAAACATAGCACCTTCGGGTTGACCCTTTTACACGAAGCGAGGCCGAAAGTGTAAGAGAGGTGCTATGCGTATGCGGGCTCGCTCCACATGAGGAGCTGGGCTGTAAGCAAATTTTGGAGCAGGGTGTTACACCTGTTCCCCATTCTTAACCTCAAACTTTCCTCTTGCCAAAAAAAGATCTTTAACTTCCATCAAACCAGACTAGAACCGTGAATCACCTGGTTGTTTGACTACTTGTGCCAATGTTTTATTCTTCAGATATTTCCTTTTTAGCAGTTTTTGCCATGTTCCTTCCTCATTTATGAGTTTATAGAGCCATTTACTTAGGAGACAAACATTTTGGGCATCCAAATTAGTAATCCCCATTCCCCCTAAGCTTTTAGGTGTACAGAGGATACTCCATCTAGCTAACATGTACCTTTTCTTATGCTCATCACTCTACCAAAAGAACTTGGATCTATAATAGTCCAGTTTCTTGAGCGCTCCCCTAGGGATCCTAAAGAAAGAGAGCATAAACATAGGAAAATTTGACAATATGGAGTTTATGAGCACTAGTCTCCCTCCAACAGACAACAGTTTACCCTTCCAACTGCTTAACTTATTCTGAAATCTCTCCTCAATCTGGCTCCAATCCCTACTAGAAATTTTATGATGGCTCATTGGGATCCCTAAGTACTTAAAGGGAAAGACCCCTTCTTTACATCCGAATAACTATATGTACTCTGCTGCTCTATTTTTGGCTCCTCCAAGACAAAAATTTTCACTCTTGTGAAAATTGATCTTAGGACTAGAAAGCTCTTCAAAAACACATAGTACCATCTTCAGGTTCTTAGCCTGTTCAAGATCATCTTCTAGAAAAAGGATTGTGTCATCTGCATATTGAAGTATTGTTAAACCTCCATCCACCAAGTGTTGTACTACTCCACTTATTTGACCAGCATTCCTTGCTCTGGAGACTAAAATTGCCAACATATCAGCCACAAGATTAAACAAAACCGGTGATAAAGGATCCCCTTGTCTCAATCCCTTCTTGGTATGGAAAAATTTCCCTACCTCATCATTCACTTTGATGCCCACACTTCCTCCTGTTACAACGTTCTCAATCCATCTACACCACTGTGTTGAGAAACCTTTCATTCTTAAGGTCTGTTGTAGAAAGCCCCAATCCACCTTATCATATGCCTTTTCAAAATCTAGTTTCAAAATGATCCCACTCTATTTCTTTCTCTTAATCTCATGAATTGACTCATGTAGGATTACAATTCCTTCCATGATAAACCTCCCAGGTAGAAAGGCAGTTTGAGATCGTTCAATCAACCTGTTAGCCATTGATGTGAATCTATTAGCCAAAACTTTAATAAAAATTTTGAAGCTAACATTCAGCATACAAATTGGTCTATACTGCTGGATCATCTTAGCTTCTTGCAGTTTTGGAAGTAAAGTGACAATTCCGAAGTTTAAACTGTATAAAAGAAGATCCCCAGAGTATAAATCCCTAAACAAAGCCATCAAGTCTTCTTTGATAAGGCTCCAAAAGACCTGGTAGAATTCAGCTGGGAATCCATCAGGTCCAGGGGCCTTGTTGTGTTTCATTGGAAAGATAGCCTCTCTCACTTCCTTCTGAGAACTCATCCACCATTGCTCTGTTTTCTTCATCAGACACATGTGGTATATCAGCTATCTCTGTTTCATCAAGAACACAATTATTTCTACCTCCCTTGCCAAATGACCTCTTGTAGTACTTAGTGATGTACTGGTTTAAATTCTCTACTCCCTCAATTATCCCCTCTTCTTGCTCGAGCTTTAAAATTCTTGTATTCCTTCTTTTTCCATTTGCCACCATCTGAAAGTACTTGGTGTTGTAATCCCCCTCCAGCAACTCTCTAGTTTTTGCTCTTTGAAACCACTTAATTTCCTCTTCCCTTAACAAATGGGCTAATCTGTCTTTGATGCATTGTTTAAGGTCCAGTTCTTGTTGACTTAGCAACCTGGTTTCAGCCTCCTTGTCTAGCAAGTCAGCTTTTCTAGTTAGTTCTTGTTTTTCCTTCTTACAGGCTCCATTCATATTAACTGCCCACCCTCTTAAGAATTGTCTCAGGCTTCTGATCTTGTTTTGCCATTTTTGCATGGCTGTCCTACCCCTTTTTTCTTTTTTCTACACATCTGAAACTAGTCCAAAAAAATCCTCCCTCAACAACCACCCTAGTTCAAACTTAAACAAAGGCTGCTTTTTCCTAGATTCCTGCTCCCCACTATCAAGTAGTAGAGGAGTATGATCTGAAATTTCCCTTGTCAAAGCAACTACAGCGGCCAAAGGGTAGTGTTGTTCCCACTCAGTGCTCACCAAAACTTTGTCCAACCTTTCATAAGTTTGATTTGGTAACGAATTGGCCCAAGTAAATTTTCTACCGGACATCTCTATTTCCCTAAGATCCAATCCATCTATGATGGCATTAAATAAGAAAGGCCACCTTCCATCAAATCTAGAGTTGTTTTTCTCACTGGGATTTCTAATTATATTAAAATCACCCCCAGCAGCAATGGAACCTTTTCTTTATTGTAGGTTTGAACTAATTCAGTTAAGAACTTCTCCTTGAAGTTTGGTTGTGCTGCCCCATAAACAGCCACCAACACCCAATAGAAGTTATCCTTTTTGTTCTTAAGCCTGAACTTGATAAAGTAGTCTCCATCCACTATGCTGCCAATGTCAAAAGCATCCAAGTTGATTCCTAATAACAAGCCCCTGACCTCCCATGAGGTTCAGTCCAATGCCACAAAAAATTCTTCCCACCACACAGGCCATTAAGCATTGATTGGCTGAAATCCTTCTTCCCTGTCTCCAAAAGAGCAATAAAGTCTAGATATTTTTCCCTGACTGTATCAGCCAAAAAAATTGTTTTAGCCAAGTCACTAAGACCTCTGCTATTCCAGAATATTCCTCTCATTTGAACTCAATAAAAGAATTTTTGAACAAATTCACTCTACAAGTCCTTTTTTTTTCCAGTGACTTAGCACCAGACTTGATTCCTCTTTTACCCTTTCCCCGAGCAAACCCAGGCATGTAGCCCTCATAATCAAACACTTCTTCCAAAAGCTCTCCACACAATTCCTTAATTGCATTATTCTCTAACCCTTCTATTCCATCCTCATCTTCACTATCAGGATATTCTAAAACATTAGGTTCAGAAATTTCCTAATTGTCCTACACAGACTGAACTATTAAAAGCCTTGTTACATAGAGTAACAACTGACTCAGGTTGCATTTTAACCCCTAATTGCAAGAAATTGGAGGAAACAACATTATTGTCCATAGAAAACAAAGAATGGTAAGAGCCATTACCTTCCACCGACTCCAGATTCTTCTCAGCTGTCCTCTTCTCGGCTTTCTTCAAGATATGCTCACCAGAGGAGTTGATCAATCTTGGACTTGCTCGAGTTGGTGATACTAAAGCTTCTGCAATTGCAGCTGCAGCCTGAACTTTCTTCTGCCCGATTGAGTTGCCTATTTCTTCCTTATCTTCCTCTGACTCCATAGCTGCAGCCTCACCACTTTTCTGTAGTTCCACTCCCTTGTCAACTACCTGATTCATTTCAGGTGTGTTTTGTCCTTGTACTTCAGATTTCTGCCCTTCCTCCTCCCCTACACACTTTGCATTATCTTGTACCAGCTGGCATTGCATGTGATGGACTGGATCGTCAGCGTGGTCTGCTGATGAATCATTCATCTTTGATTCCTCCACTCAATTTGCTCTGAGTTCTAAAGGAGGCGTCCGGTTTGAATTAAAATCGCATACGGTGCTTCAATCCAACCGTACATACGTAGTGTGCAATCCCATTTCCCTTGTGAGATTAAGAATCTGATCTCAGCTACAGCCTAGAGTTCGTCAGCACACTGACCAACAGATGCCGCCAGTCGTTTTCGCGCTCGTCAATTTGCTTCAGCGGCAAGCCGGCAACTGACAGATCAAGTTCAAGCCTAGCTTCAAAGGCCAGCAGAAATCATAACAGGGTAGTAGCTCGACACCACGTGATGACCATAAAAACCAAACTGAAACCATCCCGTTCCATTCCAATTTCCAACAGCTGACAGCTGAAAGGATTGAAGAACAGCATGCATCCTGCGTGCTGACTGATGGTAGATTTACATTAGCTAACTTACAAAGAGTTAAGAAGCGAGCCATTTACAGTAACCGGACGAGGCAGCTAGCTAATCACCGGCCGGAACTAATCACTGAGATAGTTACGCCGGATCATTGGAAGCGGTGGCCACCGGAGCAGCCGAGGCCGTCGTCGAAGTTCTGGGAGTAGCTCCGCAGGTCGTACCCGAACTTCACCGCAGGTCGCCCCGCGCTTCTCCTCCATGTTGACCGCAGCCTCGACAGCAGCTGCTTCACCGCCGCCGCCGACCGGCCGCCGGTGTGCTCGCCCAACGGAGACGCCATCCTCGCCGGATCGCCTGTCACGATCGTTTGATCCGAGTCTTCTTACAGCTAATTAGGCAGCAGGATCGGACACGCCAGCTCTTGACTGCTTTCTCTGTGAATACTACTCTCTCTGCAGCTGTGCAGGCATGTGGCCTCTCGATCGAGTCCTGCCGCTGCTTTTATAGGCTTGAGTGCTCGACCGACCGATCGGATCGAGATCGGATAGGGTTCCTGCCGAGTTCCTGGCGATGTCGCCGACGACCGGGCCCGCCGGCACGCACGCGCTGAGTCACCCACGCACAACGGCAGGCATAAAAGGCGTCGTCGACAGCATCCACTAGCTAGGATGAATTCTCGATGACTCCGATCCGAATGGTCCGGGCAAAACTAAAGCCGATTTCAGGCATCTCAGTCAGATCGCGAGCTTTGCCATGAGAGCCGGCGGAGGTCGGCAAAGCAGATCGACGAGAGGGGCGATAGGGTCGGCGTCCTTGGGTTACGTTCTGGCGCGCCGGAGGGTGTCCATGTCCGAACGAACTCGAGATCGGCAGCAGTTCGACTTCGACACCACGCGTGCAGAAACTTCTTTTTTTAAACACACTACAGACGCGACGTTCACAATACGTGCGCACACTCACCCCTATGAATACACGCACACAATTCTACCTCTATGAACACCTCCGAGAGACTGTGCCGGCAAATCCTCGAGATCGACGAAGTTACTACAGTCGCCTCGCTGTCGACGGGAACGCCTACCGCTGAAAGCACAACGCCGTTAAATCCTAGAAAATTCGCTCTTACGGGGAGTTAAACTCAGGACCTCAGATGCTATTGAGACTCGAATACAGGCCACACCACGCGTGCAGAAACAGCGCTGAACATGGCATGTGACGGACCGGCCGGCCGGCCGGCCTGCGATGTCCGTGGCATGGAGAAACTGAATCCACAAATACGTTTACGTGCGTGCGTTTCGCACAACGCGTGTTGAGCCTCTCGAACATGCATGGTATGGCCGTCGTCTTTGGGTACGTTTTCAAGGAAACATGCATGGTCTTTGGATTTTTTTTTCAAATAAAGAAAGAAAGATGGTGCCCAGTCATGATGCGTAGGATGAACATGGGAGGAGCAGAGAGAAAGTTCAGTTTCATCTAACTACCCCCTGCAACGAATTTCTACATCCCGGCAAAGTGCCGTCGTCAGAAAAGAAAATAAAGGAAGCGCACTAGTGCCAAAGCAAAATCTCTAGCTGAAAGGAAGCTGCTACTTGCATATGCATGTGATGGTGGGGAGTCATCAGCTGACCGGATGATCGACAGATCACACGAAAAGGGCGGTCGTTGGTGGTGGCAGTATGGCGATCGAGGTTGTCGTGCATACCATCCTAGTCGTCGTGGTCCAAGGATGACGGGCCACTTCGGCTTTTGAGCTTTTGCCGTCACGGGTTACATAACATTCCGCTAATTAATGGCGCTCCCTTTTGCTCGACTTAAGGTCATTAGCGTTACTTGGCTTCCCTACAAGGAGCAATTTTGCATGATTTGATACAAACAATCTTTTTTTTTGGTTTGAAATCCTCGGCTTCAAAAGTGGACATATATAGGATTTTTGTCAATTTTCCGCCTCCACTTTTTGCTGGGGATGATGTCAGACCCGGGGCAACGGGACTGCACGCGTGGCGTAGAACGTTCTAGAGTAAGAGGTGGGACATGTCCTATATCTTATCCATACTGTAAAGTACTCGTACGCGGGTACAACTGGTCGATACAGAAGAAAACTACCCGAGAGTACTCGGTTAGAACTCCTAACCTCGTACCAGACTAGGATTTCCATGTAACCCTGACTCCCCAGGATATATAAGGACGGGCAGGGACCCCTCCAAAGCACAACATGCATACGCATAACCTCCAAGGAAATACAAACCATACAGGACGTAGGGTATTACGCATACTGCGGCCCGAACCTATCTAAAACCTTGTGTTCCTTGCACCATCGAGTTCCTGATCTAGGTGACACCCTAACCCCAAGTCTACTACCTTAGGGTATCCCTAGGTAGGCTTGCCGGTAAAACATCGACAGCTGGCGCGCCAGGTAGGGGTGCTCATCGAAGATCCACCGGCGAATTCGATGGCAACTTTCAGCTTCACCAGCACTGTGCCCCCTGTGGGCACAACTTTCGTCTTCGGCTCCTGGGTCTGTGTCTCTGATGGCACAGGCGACTTCCGTCGGCACCGTGTCGACAACAAGCCGGAGGCATCTGCAGCAACACCAAGCAGCGTTCTCGACGAGTTCGTTGACAACCTCGACGAGATGCTGCTCCCTAACCTCGCCAGGGAGATCGAGAAGCTGTCCGTTTTTTACGCGACTCCGACTCGTGCTGCATCAAGCTTCCTCAGATCGGACTTGACTCCATCTGAGGAGCAGCGTGACCGATTCCCCTTCGGTTTATGCAATACGCCCACTGTTTACCAGGAGGTCACGAAGTCCAAATTCTACTCCACATTGGAGAAGGATTTGGATGAACTCCTCGAGCTCGAGGACAAGGATGCCACCGCATGCCGGGAGGCCCCTATCTTCGACGACTACGACTCGGACTCCGATCCAGAGGCCAAACCCTACTTGGGTGGCCAGGGCTTGGTTACAACCTCCACACCGGAGGGTCGCTTCGTGTACTGGAATGAAACCCTCCGAACTACTCGAAGACGATGAAAGATTGGTCGTTCACCTTGACTCCCTGCCTTTCCAAGAGGGCAGACCACTCGGCGAGACCACCCCCGTCGGAACTATACTCATAGATTACAGCTCCGACGATCCATCCACACACCACCACGTCTTCATGGCGGAATCCAACGAATACAACGACAGGCACCGCAACGAAAGGTCTGAGCAGATCTCTGAGGATGAGCACACCACAGATGCCGCCAACGAGTCTGCTCAGGACCGTGAGGCCCGCAGGCTGCGCAATAGGAAATGTGCTAAGCGCAGAAGGGACGCCAACGATCGGCGCGCACGGATTCAATGCAACCTCGACGCCGAGTTCGCAGCAGCACAGGACGCCGAGTTCAACACTCCTGCCGCTAGCATTGCCGGTATAACCGCAGTGTTTGCTGGCAACCCCGACCCCCAAGTCCAGACCGCCGTTCGCATGGCGCAGCGGGCATTGCTGCAGATCAACCAGCAGAACCCGATGCCCTCGGTTTCCCGGGGAAGGGGCAAGGGCGAGGGAGAAAGTCAAGTCAGCAGAACACCAGGGGACCACCCCAGGCGACAAGCTGCTCCCTCCAACAACCAACAGGGACACCGTGGTCCACAACGAAGCCGACCAGTGACCCACGCACCACATCCGGAAGGCTCCGTTCACAACTACCGCCGCTCGGAGCTCGAAAAGCTCCCAACAGGTGACCTCCGCGACAAGATCAACATGGGGCGCGATGCTCACTCCATCATCAACAATCGGAGGAAGGAACGTGCCGGAGCTGAGGGAAACACTACACGAGACGACAACGATCGCTTCCCCACTTTCTCCTCCCGCTTCGACAACTACAAGTACCTGGAGGGATTCAAACCCATCGACATCACCAAGTACGATGGTAAGCAGTCTCCTCAATAGTGGATACGATGCTACTCCACCGCCATTGAAGTCGCAGGCGGCACCAACACCACCAAGGTCGTCTACTTCCCGATGGCCCTGGAGACCGCCCCACTCACTTGGCTGGAGAGCCTAACCAAGAACTCCATCGACTCCTCGAAGCAACTGCGGAACGTCTTCATCGACAACTTCCAGGGGGCGATTGCTCGGGCAGGTACTCGACACGACCTATCCCAATGCAAGCAAGAAAGGAACGAGCTCCTGCGCTCGTACACCCGCCACTTCTTCGACACCCGAGCTACGATCGCCAACATCTCTGAGAGCGACGTCATCGACTGCTTCCACAACGGCCTCACCGACCAGGCTCTGTTCTGCGACTTCGACCGCAACCACCCCAAGACTGTTGCTGCCCTCCGCGACATGATGCAGACCTGGGCAGACCAAGAGGAGCAGGAGCGCGATCGGTTCTCAAAACGCGGCAATGACTACAGCAAGCACAACAACGACCACCGGAACAACAGAAGCCAGCGGGACTACTCGGGATCCTCCCGAAAGCGCAAGCCAGACAATCTCGTCGCGGCTATCAATCGCGCCCCACGAGGCAAGAAGCCATCCAGTCTGCAAGAGGAGTTCGACAAACTCATGCAGAAACAATGCCCGTGGCACCCACACTCAAAGCACTCTGCTTTCGAGTGGTACCAGTTCCGGAAGTCCCTCAACGCCCCGCCCTTGGAGAAGGGCATCAAGAAGAAGAAGAAGGACAAGGACGACAAAGATCCGGAGAACAAGACAGATGCCGGCGAATTCCCGGACGTATCCAAGGTGGTCAACGTCATCTTCGGTGGCGACTCAGGATTTATCTCCAAAAGGACTCAGAAGCCGCATCGCCGCAGATCATGTCCATCGAGCCGGCGGTACCACGACCCCTCCGGTGGTCGGAGGTCCCCATCTCGTTCTCCAGGGCTGATCAGTGGACGAGCTTTTTTGAGCCGGGCAAACTCCCGCTCATCGTAGATCCGGTGGTCGCGGATGTCAGGCTCACAAAAGTACTCATCGACGGAGGTAGCAGCCTCAACATCACCTTTGCGAGTACTCTAAGGAAGATGGGGGCAAATTTCATCGACATGCTTACCCCCAGCAAGGTTCCCTTCTACAGCATCGTACCTGGGAACGCAGCTACGCCGCTTGGCACGGTGGTGCTTCCCGTCACCTTTGGGACGAGGGAAAACTACCGTACCGAGTACATCAAGTTCGAAGTGGCCAACTTCGAAACCTCCTATAACGCCATTCTGGGCAGACCTGCAATGGCCAAATTCATAGCCGTACCACACTACGTTTACTTACTCCTGAAGGTGCCAGGAAAGAGTGGGGTCCTCACCTTCTGCGGCAACTTGGAGAAGTCCTACGACTGGGATCAGAAGGCCTTTGAGTACGCCTCGACCATGCGTGTACCGGATACTTTAGGTGAAGTACTCGCGGTTGCGCAACAGCTATCCGAAACAGGGCTAGAAATCCCCACAAAGAAGGCGAACCACTCGAAGCTGCAGCCCACCGGAGAAGTCGCTTTGAAGTCCATCCAGCTGCAGGAAGGAGACTCATCCAAGACAGCCCTGATCGGGTCACAGCTTGACCCAAAATAGGAAAGCGTGCTCATCAATTTTCTTACGGCCAATCGAGACATCTTCGCGTGGAAACCAGTGGATATGCCATGGGTGCCCAAGGAACTGATCGAGCATAGTTTGAAAGTAGATCCTGATGCTACCCCCAAAAAGCAGTGTCTCCGTATATTCGCTCAGGATAAGAGGGAAGCAATCAAAAAGGAGTTGGCCAAACTACTCGCGGCTGGTTTCATCAAGAAGGTGTACCACCCAGAGTGGGTTGCCAACCCTGTCCTTGTAAAGAAGAAGAATAATAATGAATGGAGAATGTGTGTTGATTATACCGATCTCCACAAGCACTGCCCGAAGGACCACTTCCGGCTACCGCGCATTGATCAAGTAATTGACTCCACTGCCAGCTGCGGACTCCTCTGTTTCCTTGACTGCTACTCAGGCTACCATCAGATTGCCCTCAAGGAAGAAGATCAAATGAAGACCTCCTTCATCACACCCTTCGGGACTTATGCCTACAAGACAATGTCCTTTGGGCTGAAGAACGCGGGGGCTACGTACCAACGGGCAATTCAAATGTGTTTTGCAGACATACTACACCGCAATGTTGAGGCCTATGTGGATGATGTGGTCGTCAAGACCAGAATTCCCGAGGACCTAAATGCGGACCTGGAGGAAACATTCAGTAGCCTCCGGAAGTTCCAATGGAAACTCAACCTGACCAAGTGCGTTTTCGGCGTACCATCCGGGAAACTACTCGAGTTCATCATCAGTCATAGAGGGATTGAAGCTAACCCGAAGAAGATTACTGCCATCACCGACATGAAGGCTCCAGCAACGATCAAGGACGTGCAGAAGCTAACAGGGTTCATGGCGACCTTAAACAAATTCATCTTACGACTTGGAGAATAGGGCCTTCCCTTCTTCAAGCTCTTGAAGCAGAAAGGCAAGTTCCACTAGACGGAGGAAGCTGAGCAGGCTTTGCAGGACCTCAAGCAACACCTGCAGTCACCTTCTATTCTCACAGCACCACGTCTAGGGGAGAACCTACTGATGTACATTGCAGCAACTACTCATGTGATCACCACAACAATTGTGGTGGAGCAAACTGAGGAAGGCCACGCATTTGGCATGCAGAGGCCGGTCTATTTCATCAGCAAAGTACTCTCTGAATCAAAGGTACGCTATCCTTCAATTCAGAAACTACTCTACGTAATACTGATAACATCAAGGAAGCTCAGCCACTACTTCGACAAGTACAAGATCTCAGTTGTTACTGATTCCCCGTTGGCGGATATACTCCACAACCGGGATGCCACTGGTCGTATCTCCAAGTGGGCAGTAGAACTGTGGGCTCTTTCAATCAACTTCAACCCAAGGACAGCCATCAAATCCCAAGCATTGGTTGATTTCATGGCTGAGTGGCGGGAAAATCAAGTACCAACCCCAACTAGCCGCCCAGAGCATTGGATGATGTACTTTGATGGCTCGCTCAAGCTCGAGGGTGGCGGGGCAGGAGTACTTTTCATCTCTCCCAAGGGTGAACAACTCAAGTACGTCTTACAAATCCTTTGGAAGGTGTCCAACAACGAGGCCGAGTATGAAGCGCTACTACACGGTCACCGCCTGGCAGTCTCACTGGGCATCAAACGACTGTACGGCGACTCACTGCTAGTCGTGCAACAAGTCAACAAAGAGTGGGACTGCATGAAGGAGGAGATGGACGCATATGTTACGGAAGCGCGCAAGCTGGAGAGCAAATTTGCTGGCCTGGAGATTCATCATGTTGTCCGGGACAACAATGTTGGAGCAGACGTACTCTCCAAGTTTAGATCCACTCGTGCCCAAGTCCCAGCAGGAGTATTCGTCCAAGAACTCAAAGAACCGTCGATCAAGACCACGAATCAAGCAACCACCGGTCTGGGGTCCTCGGACCCTAGCCGGGAGGTCATGATTTCGGAGGTCGATTGGCGGGGGACTTTCATCGAATTCATCAAGGAAAAGAAGCTACCCCCTGGGGTGACAAAGAAAAGCCCAGAAGCAATACGCATCTTGAGGCGCAACAAGGGGCTTGTCATCATCAGGGATAAGCTCTACAAGCGTCGACCAAGCTCAGGAGTACTCGTGAAGTGTGTTCCAAAGGCATGGGGCCGCAATATACTACTCGAGATACAGGAGGGTACATGTGGAAACCACGCAGCGTCCAAGACATTGGTGGCCAACAGCAGTTTCCAACACCGAGGATCTCGTATGAAAGTGCCAGAAGTGCCAATTCTTTGGCAAATAGTCCCACATCTCGGCGCACAACCTTATCACCATACCGCCCTCATGGGCCTTCACATTCTCGAGCCTCGACATGATTGGACCTCTGACCACAGCTCCAGAAAGCTTTACACATGTATTGGTGGCCATCGACAAGCTTACCAAGTGGATCGAGTACAAGCTGATTACCAAGCTCACTCCAGACAGAGCAATCGACTTCATCTCAGACATTATATACCGTTTTGGCTACTCCAACACCATCATCACAGATCTGGGCTCAAACTTTGCGTCAAACCTGTTCTATGAATTCTGTGAAAACTACTCAATTGAAGTGAAGTATGTGTCAGTCGCACACCCAAGGGCCAATGGACAAGTCGAGTGGGCCAACGGCTTGATTCTGGATGGCCTAAAGAAGAGACTCTACGATGAGAACAGTAAAAAGGGTGGCAAGTGGATATATGAGTTGCCTCATGTTGTCTGGAGGCTTCGAACTCAACCATCGAAAGCCACAAGACATACCCCTTTTTTCCTTGTCTACGGGTCCGAAGCTATACTCCCAGGAGATCTTATGTCGCTCTATCCCAGAGTCGAGATGTATGACGAAGTGGAAGCGGACGAAGCTCGGCAACTGGAACTGGATACTGTTGATGAAGCCAGATGCAGTGCCCTCATTCAGTCAGCCCATTCTTTGCAAGGCATCCGGTGCTATCACGATCGCAATGTGCTAGAGCGGTCATTCAATATCGGTGATTTGATCCTTCGCCGTATTCAGGATGAAACTGGGCTACACAAGCTTAATTCACGGTGGGAAGGTCCTTTCATCGTGTCGGAAGTCAGAAGACCAAGGTCATATCGCCTGCAGTACCCTAATGGCCAAGAAGTTCCCAACTCCTGGAACATAGAGCATCTCCAAAAATTCTACGCCTTGTAGAATCTGTAAAAGCAATTCGCCAGCTGCATGACATCATCTTTTATAAATAAAGAGTTGATTTTGCCGTAATTCGACTACTTTTCTGCATGTTTTAACTCGGGGGCTCTGCCACGAGTTCTTACATCTTTTCGCCTACATTAAACTCGGGGGCTCCGCCACGAGTTTATATGTTTTTTCGACTACTTATACTCGGGGGCTCCGCCACGAGTACTTGTACTTAGCTCGCTTATGCTCGGGGGCTCCGCCACGAGTACTTTTACTTAGCTCGTTTATACTCAAGGGCTCCGCCACGAGTACTTATGTCTAGTACAACCTATAAGGCAGAGCACTCGACGTACTCTCACACTTCCGGCCGCTGCTACGACTACTCAAAAGAGAGCGTTAAGGCACCCGCCGAAGGGGTCACCAAGCCCACCACATGGCCATGTTATTTCCTACGATCGTACCAGCAAACATCACACAAAGATATACGCTGAAGAAAGATCAATTAGGCAAACTTATATACATATCAACAAGCAGCATAAAATGTTCATCATGATACATTATTTTAGCTGCTAACCATCTTGCTCCAGGCTCTCAGCTATCTTGTCAGCAGGGGGATCGACTTCTTCACGGAACTTCGTGAATTGCTCAATTGAGCAGTCGGCCGCCATGCCTTCAGCGAGTGGTTCAAGCTTCGCCTTAGGCCAGTATAACTTCACCAACGCGAGCGCCTGAGCTATGTACGTCGTGGTGGCCTCCGAGATGTAGCTGGCAACCTTCTGAGGTGTCGCACGAAGCTTCTCCAACAAAGACAGCTCGCCAGCATCACCTTTAGCTGGAAACTCCACCATCTCCACGACAGCCTGTGCAGCAGTCTTGAATTCTTTGAATTCTTTTTGGATGACATCCTTTTCCTCAAGCATTTTCTTGATCTGCTGCATGGCATCACGGAATTGGACGTTTGTATCTTCAAGGACCTTCTCAAGACGCTCGACGTCATCTGCGCCACGGTAAACAAGGTTCTTTAGATCTATAATCATATTTTCTTTCTTTTGCAAAGTGAATTTTAGTTCTGCGCACAAGAGAAAAGAAGCAGTATTCGAGAAGTTTCAGAAACTACTCGAACAAACAACGAATCAAAGACAACAAGACAAGGCGACAAGTTATCTTTGTGCGCTTTGGAGATCTTCTTGTTCTTCTCAACAAGCTCGGCTTTTTCCTTCTCAAGATTCTGGATTTCACTTTTAAGCCGCCAAGTTTCTTGAGTGCGCTCTTTCTTTAACTGCTCGAGCTCATTGCGGAGATCGATCCTCTTTTGAATTTCTTCGCGAATGGCTTCATCCTTCTCCGCCAACATATGATGGCCATCCTCAATGAATTTAAGCTTCTCAGACTTCTCCTGGGATCGATCCATCAGGTTCTACAAAGCAGAGTATATCAATTATCACCACTCAAAGAGAAATAGGGGATGAAGAAAACTACTCGAGGAAGATGAAAACGTACGGTGGTGAACTCATACAAGTCCTTAAAGACCCCTTTCACTTGTTTTCTCTTCTCCGCGGTCAGATAAGGGTCATCAATCATGTCTGCCGCGATGGTGTGCTGCCAACCATACGGCATCACCAGCAGGTCTTCCTTCTCAATTGCAACAGCGCTGGGTTCAGAAGTACCTGCGGCGCCAGCATCTCCTGCGCTAGGGCCACTCGTGCCCGCGGCCTCGGCGGTGCTGGCTCCAGGGTCAGCATTACCCGCGGCACCGGCATCTCCCGCGCCAGACTCCTTGGGCGTTTCTCCTGCCACTTCACCCGCATTCACTAGTCGAGCTATTGTCCGTTTGGTGCTAGGAGACGGAGAAGGCAGGATGGGCTCACCTTCGGGTAGTTCCAGTGCAGTGGTCTCCACCTCTACTCGCTCCGGCTCGACTTCTTTCTCTGCCTCGACATTGGTGTCCGGAGGAGGGGGAGGAGGAGGAGGAGCAGCGCCGATCTCCAACACTGCAGCATCCGTGTCCATTCTAGACTCGGGGGCTTGGGCAGCCGGGGCATCGTCAAGCTCCCCCAAGCCCAGAGCAGAGGAAGGGTTGGACAAAGGACAGTCATATCAACTACTCGACAAGATGAATTACAAAACGGCACAAGTTTAAGTATTCAAGACTTACGTGGAGGATCTCTTGGTCACCACTTTCTTCAATTTTAGAAGCCGTGGCCCCCGAGCACTCGACTTCCCCGAGCTGCCAGCAGGCTCCTTTGATTGAGCCTCCGGGGCACTCGTCGGGATCGGGTCGCTGGGGCTCGGCGCAGCGTCAACAGCGAAAGGGTCCGCTGCACCAGGCTGGACGTCGACTACTGGTGCAGCATCATCCCCAGAAGGGCCTGACTTTCCCTCATCCTTGGAATGCTTGGACAGGGGGGAGGCGGGCGGATTGCAAACAGAACAGAGGAAAACTCAGCAAAGAACATCAAAACTGCAACAAGGAAGGTACTCGAGGACATTGCTTACCTCGGGTTGTCATCTGTCAGATTCACAAGGATGAGTTTCCGCTTCCCCACACCTACCCGCGGCTTGGTCGGGTGGGTCAGAATCTCCATGCTGTTACTCGCTTAGACTTCTTCAAGATAGCTGCCAGAGGAAGATCGTCGTCAGAATCCGTCATTTCTTCATCAGTTAAGGGGTCACGATCTAAACAACTGGTCTTGAGCATCTGGAACGCACTTGGCTTGAGGTGATCCGCCTGAGGCAAGTCAGGATTTGGAACAGGACAATGGTACAGCTCAGTGTGCCCCTGCAAAAAATAATGACAACAAGTCAATATTCAGTGATACTTTACAAGTTCTGCAAGTACTCGACAGACAAATTACTCAACGGTTCCGGCGGATTCACCGCACTGAACAGCTTCGGGACGTAAGGAACCGTGTTCGCATCGAGCAGTAATCGGCGAACACAGTCCAGAGCCATCTGCGAAGGAAGAACCTTTGCGGAAAGGCGAGATGGATCGTTACTCCCTAAGTACTCGAATCCAAATCTACACCTCTTCTGCAGGGGCATGATACGCCTCTTGTACATGGAGGCCATGACAGACACGCCGGTTAAACCTGACTCCTTCTTCTTTCTAATCAGTTTGAGCAGTTCATTGATTTGCGGCATTTAGTTGGAATTCAACTTTTCATTCCACTCGGGCCTCCACACTACCTTCCTTGGAGTTCTCTCGGGCAGTGCGGGTGGATGGTTTCCAATGCAGAACCACAGGGACCTCCAACTCGAGTGGTTTGTGGGGAGCGAGTGCTCGATATACTCCTTTCCCTTCCCCTGCTTGAATTCAAGTCCGGCTCCGCCAACAACGTACTGCTTCTCCTCAGATGGTTGTTGGCGGAGATGGAAGAAGTAGCGGAAGAGATCAAAATGTGGCTCGATGCCAAGGAAAGCTTCGCAAAAATGAACAAAAATGGAGAGGTGGACGATAGAGTTAGGGTTCAGATGAATAAGGCCGCGAAAAAATCAGATGCAGGGAGGGCCAATCCCCTTTTGACAAAGTGCTCAAAGATGACAATCTGATCTACATCTTCTTGCAGAACAAACTGGCGAAAGGAAGGTTTTCAATGAACCATTTCCTCCGATTGAAGAAGACCTTGAGTAACTAAGTTAAGAAGGTTAGCACGGGTGCACTTACTTCTCTCCCAATCACCGGTGATCAACTCCTCCTTCTTCCCTTTGGACGTCGGTTTCTTGCTGCCCATCTTGAATGTCACGAGCTGCTTCACTCGCATACACTCGGGGGCTTCGAGAGAGGGCCACAAGGACTCGCTGATGTTGTGGATGGATTTTCCGGCTAGTTTGGCTGGGGATGGAGGACGAGCTCAGCGGGGTCCTCAAACCCTAGATCTAAATGCAACTGGCGGCGCAGGAGGCTGAGAAGGCAAAATGGCTAAGGCAGAAAGTGAAAGGGTAAAAATCCTAGAGTCACCTCGCGGTTAAATAGCCAGCCGGTAGGCCCGGATTTACTGTTCAGAAGCCGAAGAATTTTCTCCCCTAAAAAAGTGTGTGATTTGTTTTGAGCGGTTATTTGGAAAGATTTTTGGGGAGTTTATTTGATTAACCATTTTTTCAGGGACCTTATCCCAAAAAAGGAGTTTTTCAAATTTTAAACCAATTGATTTCCGAAATAAACCATCAAGGCAGATTACGCATTCTCTACACACATTTTGTACATAACATTGTTCAGTATGCCACGTTCTTTTGAATCCTTTTTTCCAAACCTTGGGATTTGGATTCAAGGCTCGGGGGCTGCGGGACACGTGTCATCGATGGCTTATTTTTTAAAAAAATTTGGAAGATAAGAAAAGAAGATTCAAGACTAGTGGGACCCTCAGCCTGATTCTTCGATTCAACCTAAGGCTCGGGGGCTACTCCATATGGAGTGCGATTTGCATCGCACCCCATAGAAAGAAAAGACTTGAAAGTACTCGGGGCTAGAGCACCTCACAGCCTCGAGCAGCCAAGGAAAGTACTCGGAAGAAATCTTCAAGACGGAGTTTCAGCAGAAACCGAAGAATGACTTCAAGAAGTACTCGAAGCCTGCAATACTCGGCTATGAAGAGCTTGGGGGCTTGTCAGACCCGGGGCAACAGGACTGCACGCGTGGCGTAGAACGTTCTAGAGTAAGGGGTGGGGCATGTCTCATACCTTATTCATACTGTAAAGTACTCGTACATAGGTACAACTAGTCAGTATAGAAGGAAACTATCCGAGAGTACTCGGTTAGGACTCATAAGCTCGTACCAGACTAGGGCTTCCATGTAACCCTGTCCCTCCAGGATATATAAAGGCGGGCAGGGACCCCTCCAAAGCACAACGTGCATACGCATAACCTCCAAGGCAATACAAATCATACAGCGCATACTGCGGCCCGAGCCTATCTAAACCCTTGTGTTCCTTGCTCCATCAAGTTACTGATCTCGGCGACACCTTGAGCATAAGTCTACTACCTTAGGATATCCCTAGGTAGGCTTGCCGGTAAAACAGCCATAGATGAGTCTAGAGGCTGCCTAGAATGCAACAAAGGAAAAACATGAGGATCTACACGAACCGAAACTTGAGGTTTTACACTAGCCGAGACAGGATGCAAACGACCACTGCATCTTCTCGGTTGCGCCGGATCTCGTATCGATTACGTCAAATACATTAGCAGGTCCAGTTGATGGCTTTCGCGCTTAGTTTCTGGTGAGCTGAAGAAATTACAGTGCCTGGCCATCTAATAATTTCAGTGACTTCCACTGATCTCCCGATCAAAAATCTTAAGAAGGCGCAGATAGTTTGGCCGGAAGATGAACAAAAATTTGGCTGTACATGTGGCACATCGTGAGCCAGAAAATCAGAACAAGATCACGTGTAGAGACAAAGCAGATTTCATTCCAAGTTTTGGAGAGCCGACGACAGCTGAACAACGGACCACTGTTCTGCTGATCGATGGCAGGTTAGTCTTGCAAGTAAGTGTAGGGCTAATAGGCTAATTAGTTGCACAGACTGAAGAAGCGTCCTGACTTTCGTTTTAAGATTCAGTTGAATAATAAAAGATAGAAACAAGTTTCAGTAGTAAAAAATCCAAACTAAAACCATCCCGATTCCAGTTTCCAACAGATGACAAAGCGTGCTAGCTGAATGCTGACTGATGGCGGCCGGATTCAGTTTCAGTCTCCACTGTACACTAGCTAACTACAAAGGAGGAGAAGAGAGTCATTTACACTATCTGGACGTGCCAGCGAGCTAATCCCCAGGAACTGAATCACACTGACGAGCTAGTTACACGGAATCACTGAAAGCGGCCGGGGGGCCGGAGGATCCACAAGGTCGTCGTCAAAGTTCTGCGAGTAGCTCCGCAGGTCGTAGCCGAAGCTCACCGCGGCCCGCCGCCTCGGCTGCGCCGCGCTTCTCCTCCACGTGGACCGCAGCCTCGACAGCACATGCTTCGCCGCCGCCGCCGCTGCCGCAGACCTCCCGCCGCTCCTGGTGCGGGAGCTGCCGCTTCCGCCGGTGTACGCGCTAACCGGAGACGCCATCCTCTCTCTGGATCGCTCACACCGATCGAATAACTCGCAGCTGAGACGCAGTAGTGAGCTCTTGGCTTCTGAGTGGCTTTGCAAATTGCGACGACCTTGCCTAGACGACGCCCCGCCGTGCTGCGTCTTTTATAAGCTCGACCGGCCGATCAGATCGGAATAGGATGGGTTCGTTTCTGGGCCGAGTTCCTGGCGACATCGCCGACCGGGCCCACAGGCACGCAGGCACCGAGTCACCCACGCACTAGGCCACGACGGCATCTAGCCATCCACTACGATGAATTTCTCCACCGGGATGGGCCGGGCAAAAGGCGATTTCAGGCATCTTTTTGGGCGTCGTCATCGCTGTGGAAAGAAAGATGACTACCAACTACCAACCGTAAGGATTGGTCTTTGGGTATCCTCAATCAAAAAAATAAATAAAGATGCTGTCCAGTCATCATGTGTAGGATCAAGATGGGAGCAAAGAAATTAAAGTTCAATTTCATCTACCCCTAAAGTGCCGTCAGTAAAGTAAAGGAAGCGCACAAAGGTCAATGCAAAATCTCTAGCTGGGACGAAGCTGACACTTTGCATGTGATTGTTGAGTCATCACCTGATCGGATGATCAGCAGATCACGCAAGAAGGACGGGCGATGGTGGTGGCAGTATGGCGATCGAATTGGCGACCGAGGTCGTGAAGATCATCTGATGAGTCATCATGGTCCAAGGATGACGGGCCACTTTTGGCTTTTGAGCTTTTCATGTACGGGGGGTTATCCTTTTCATGTACGGGGGTTATATTTCGCTAATTGCCGATCCCATTTGGCCTTTTGCTCTGATTTGTGATCAGTAGCTTTATATAACTTCGCTGAAAAGGATAATTTTGTGGGATTTAATTTGATACAAACATATTCCAATGGTTCCAGAATCGATCGATCGGATTTGAGAGTTCCCATAGGATTCATCTATTTTCCATCTCCACTTTTAGGGCATGTTTGGAACGTAGGAATGGAAAAAAACGCAGGAATAGGACATTGTGTAATGAAAAACTATAGGAATCCAAAACACAAGAATGGGTGAAGTTTGCTGTTTGGATTGCAGAAAAATTTGAATATTCACGTTTTCCCATGGAACCAGAAATTAGCCGTTGCACACGCTAGCTAGCCGTTGGACATGCTAGCCGTTGCTACTATATATATACACCATTCTGCACATAGCAGTAGCCTTTGCCATTCTCTCGTTCATCCAGCAGTAGGAGTAAGCTGGTATCTTATTTCTTTCTATGGATCCAGACTACCATCGTAGAACAAGAAATGAAGAGGAATTCCTTTTCTTTGTACTCCCTACATTACAAGAAGGTACCTCACTCCAATCATCACAAAAGCAAGCCATACACACATCTGTTCGGAATGGAGCCACATTTATAGATGAAACACTAACTGGGCATGAAGTATTATGCCAAAGGTGGTTCCATATGGAGAGAGAGACTTTTCAAGCTCTGGTGCAAAGATTGCGTGAAAAGGGACTTGCTGATTCAAGATACGTCTCTGTGGAAGAGCAATTAGCTATATTCCTTTATGCAGCATCAAAAAATGCAAGCAATAGAACATTACAAGATATTTTCTAACACAATGGAGAAACAATTAGCCGTCACTTTACAGCCGTGCTCAATGCACTTACATAACTCACATGCAACTATATATGCTTGCCTTCTCTGCACCCACATCGAATACTGAGGAAACCCAAATTTGCTCCATACTTTCAGGTAATCCAAAAATGTATCTATTTTTATGGCATATAAGTTAATTGTATGTAATTTTTGCATTTTATGTTAACTGTAACATCAATATATGTGCAAAACTGTATTGGAGCTATAGATGGGACTCATATCCCTGTGACCATTCATGTCAGACAGCAAGAACCATATAGAAACAGAAAGCAAGGTTTATCACAGAACATGATGGTTGCATATGACTTTGATCTAAAGTTTGTGCATGTGCATGCTGGTTGGGAGGGATCTGCTTCTGATGCAAGAGTTTTACAGGATGCACTTAGCCATGGATTTAGTGTCCCCCCTGGTAAATTATATCTTGTAGATGCAGGCTATGCAAATACACCAGAATTTCTTGCTCCATATAGAGAGACTAGATACCACTTGCAAGAACAAGGAAGAGCTGGACAAAAACCACAAAATCCAAAAAAAATTATTCAACCTTCGGCAAGCACAACTAAGGAATCATATAGAAAGAATTATCGGAGTATTAAAAATGAGGTATCCTATACTGAGAGCTGCTTCAAATTATGATATCGAGACACAGGTTGATATCACTATGTAAGAAAAGCCCTACAGTGAAGGGGATCATCTCCCTAAAGCAACGGGTAAAGAGCCCGTCACTTCTACTGCGTTACTGTTTTGAATAGAAACATGACGGGTGTCTGCCCGTCACCTATGTGACTCAATAGGTGATGGACTTCACTAGATCCATCACCTTTCTTGGTGACCAGGCCCCCCTATGAAGTCTACGCCCGTCAGCTTTGTCCAATACTGGTGACGGGCCTAACACATAGCCTGTCACCTATGGTTCGACCATAAGTTACGGGCATAGAACAACAATCTTCACTTGGAATTTTTAAAGGTGATGGGTTGTGCTTTCAGGTGTCGACACCTGGTGTATATTAAAGGTGACGGGCTTTGGTTGTTACCCGTCACCTTTGATACTAGACCCCAACAGGATCATTCTGGCTTCCGGCTGCATCGTGGATCACAGCTAGGATTTGGCAGCCATCTTGATCCTGCAAACACACAGAATAGAGATTATATACTGCATATTTAAATCACTATTCATATATCACACAGGTTACATCAGAAACAACCACCAAGTGTGACAACCTATTGCATCTTTCCACAATAAATTGTACAATAATCACATGAATCCAACAGTCAGTCAGAAGTTCAACATGAATCCAACAGCCAGGCAATGTAATCCAACACATTCATATTCATTCTAAAATAAACATTCAACTCAATATACCCACTTTCATCAACTAATACAAGTAAATCACATCTACACATGCAAATAAAAAAATTATTTCTAAAATCTAATTATTTTAATACTCTTCAATTTGAGGCGAACACTCATCGTCCCATGTCATATGGGATGCAATAATGGTTCAGAACATTTATTCAGGCCCTTTATGTAAAAACCATCGAAAAGAAAAAAATCCTTACTTAGGATATGCACATATTGTCAACCTTGACCCCGCGGTGATGACACTATCATTTGGGGCCAACATAGATATCCGCGATACGGTGCGGTATACAGACGTGATGAAAGAGTACGGCCTTGGTCCTAATAAAGAAGTCCCCAGCTAAAAAGTTGAGAATTTCTTCATTGGGACCAAGACCGTACTCCTTCATCACGTTCTTATACCGCACCATATCGCGGATATCGATGTTAGCCCCCAATGGCCGTATCAACACCGCGGGATCAAGGTTAACGACATATACATATCTGAAACAAAGATTTTTTTTAACTTCGCGATGGTTTCAATGGGAGCCTAAATAAATACATCATAAGAGTATTAAAATATTTTCTTCTTAATATAAATTAAATACCGAGTATACATCTTTTTCACTTTATTTTGAAAATCCACATTCAAAAATTCATATTTCACTAATAAATCCACATATATACATACTCATGTTGCAAAAATAAAAATATTCAACTCAATATACGCATTTTCATCAACTAATACAAGTAAATCACATTATTTAGCATTTCAAAAGGCATAAGAACTGGGAGAGATATGTTTGGATTATAACAATCCATGAAGACCTCAGCCTCGAAAGGTATAAGCTACAGTAAACTTGCCATGAACACCTCAGCCTCGCTGTGTGGCATGCGCTTCATGCCTTTTGAGGCAGAGGTGTTCATGTGCAAGTACACAATAGCTTATAAGAACAATCTGCTTTAATTTGTACTCTCGTATCGATCTCTCAATCTATCCTGGTGAACACTGAGGTGGAGGTTGATATGGATGTTATTTGGCAAAAGTGGCAATGAGTGCTTCACTCTCCCATATCATCATTTGCCAACAAATATCAGTAGGATTTTCAGCTTTGCTATTTTCGTGATGTTCATTCAATTAACAAAAAGTATCCAGATCTGTCTAGAAGCAATATCAAATACCGACAGTGGCGGAGAGGATTGGCGGGTGGGCACCTGGTGGCGCGACGAGGAGGCGCGATGGCGTGCCCCGCTCTCCTCCTTGCCTGCGGGCGGCGGCTCAGCGCCTGCGGGCGGGCTCCTGCTGATGCGACGAGGAGGCGCGACGGCGTGCCCCGCTCTCCTCCTTGCCTGCGGGTGGCGGCTCGGCGCCGGCGGGCGGGCGCCTGCTGATGCGATGAGGAGGCGCGACGGTGTGCTCCGCTCTCCTCCTTGCCTACGGGCCGTGGCTCGGCGCCGGCGGGCGGACGCCTGCTGGAGCAACGAGGAGGCGAGGAGGTGGGCATTAACATAGGGTTTCAAATGGGAGACGTAAAGAACTAAGTCAAAGGGTAGCTTCAAATGGGAGAAAAGGGAAATAGCTGACAGGCAACACATGTGTGGCCCGTTACCTATTACATCAATTAGACCCGTCACCTACGTCATGAATACAGTGTGTCATTCTATATTTTCAAACGAAAGAGAAAGGTGGCGCGCGATATATATTGCCCATCACTTATGTCACATGAAAGTGCATGCTGGGAACATTCAAAGACACTGCTACTAGGAATCGCAACCGCCCGTACCCTCTCTTGCACGCGCGTGCCATCTCAGCAACCGCGCGCCCCCTCTCGGCAACCGCGCGTCGTTTCACATTCAATTGCTGGGAATCGCAACCGCTGGTACCCTCTCGGTGCACGACTACACGCGTGCGCCATCTCGGCAGCCGTGCGCGCCATCTCGGCAACCGCGCGTCATTTCACATTCATCTCTCGATCCCATGATCTCTGGCCGTCGCCATTATATACTGCGAGGTTGGCCGCTCTCCTCACACCCCCTGCTCTCGCGCGCCTTAGGTACAACGACGACCTCGGGTTCTGGCTCTCGCTCCACGTGCCGCCGCTACGTTCAAGTGAACTCGTCGTCGTCGTCGCCATCGCCTTCTTCCTCCCCTCGCCGTCGTCACCATCGCTGGCGCCTCCTCCTGCTGCGGCTCTGGCCCCGGCTCCTGCGCCAGCCCCTGCTCCGGCCCCGGTTCCTGCGCCGGCCCCTGACGATCCGGGGTTCGATTTGGACCACCCTTCGGCTTGAGCGACGCCTGGGCAATCAGCGTCATGAGGGATTCGTTCAAGGAGTTGAACGACTACCTCGTCCGCCTTGGAAAACCGAAGGTGAAGCCACCACTGGTGGAGAACATCGCCGGATATGTCTACGCCATCTTCAGGGTGGCGAAAGTTATCAGGGACCTGCCATGACTATGTATATCGTAGTTTGTATGTAGATCCCTTTATATATATATATATATATATATATATATATATATATATATATATATATATATATATATATAAACTTCTGCCTTGTTATATATCTCGCAATAATCTCAGCATTGTTACCTCGCAATTTTTATCCTTTTGTTAGATAGGGCATACACATAGCTGACGAACTATACACGTAATGCGTCACCTTTCAAGGACCATAGATTAAGCGTATCACAAGACGCGGGACCCGCTAAGTAAAGACCGTCACCTTTACTTGAGGGGTGACGGGCGACAACTGTCCGGTACCTATAAGGGCATGACCCGCCACCTATGACATGACTACAGGTGACGGGCTCCAAATAAAAGCCCGTCACCTGTAATATAGGTGACGGGCTTCATGAGTCGCGTCACTTTTGCTCGGTCATAGGTGACGGGCCACTTTTTGCCGGGGGTCCTAGGAGAATAAAAAGGTGACGCACCTAATCTGTGCGCGTCACTTTTCGTATACAGGTGACGTGCAACAACCACTCATCACCTTTATGCGTGTCACTATAGGACGGTTCTTACATAGTGTATCTCTGTAGCTTGTTGTGTAACCCACAATTTCATTCGGCTACACAATGGAGATACCGCTTTGTCAAATGGTTCTGCTACAGATATCGATCAAATCAACATGAAGGAAGTACCTGATGGAGATGACCAATACAGTAATGATGTGCCAACATTCAACAACTTGCGACAAGCATGAAATGAAATGCGAGATGACATGGCAAAGAGAATGTGGGAAGATTACACTGCAAGATGAATAGTTCAACGATAATGATGTACTATCGTTTAATATAGTTTGTACTGAATTATCAGTACTGCAGTGTAGTACTGTATAGAAGATTTTTTTCAATCACATTGAGGATGCTAATCCTATTGCTACTGCACATCACGGCCATGCAGTGTAGTACTTTACAAAAGACATTTTTTCCATCACAACCATGTGAGCATATGAACTAAAAGTGTGCCAAAATATCGTTTTGCTTTCCGTTGAAGCTAAATTTGTCTCATCAACCATCCTACTAAACTTTCCTGTTTGACAGACTGTCTTTGAAGATGTTTGCTGCTTTTAGCATATCTCCTGTTTGTAGATCACTCAGCCTCTCAAGAACTATGATGCACTTCTTGATACTGAAGGGATCCTCCAGCTTCTTCTCCTCTATGGCTGCAAATCGCTCAATCTCTTCCCTTTTCAGCTTCAAGTAACTCTCATGAAAATTCTCAGATGCCTTAGTGTGTGGTCTTTTGTTTTCTAGCACGCTTACCGTCAACTTGCTCTGTAGTTGAACTAGATGGCCGAGAATTTTGACGAAGAGTTTCTGCAATTCGGTCAGGTACATGCGGTGACAGATTTGAGGGAAGTGGTCCATCCGGTACTTCATTAGGCGTGAAATTGGATATTGGAGTGAATTCATCAATACCAAACAAATTAGTATCATCCCTGCTCCCTTCAACATCAAAACTCAAGCAACCAGAAGCAGGTATACTAGGTGAAGGTGACTACTGCAGCACTTTAGGAGAAACTTTAGAAGGCGATTTTGCCTTATTGGCATAATGGTCCATACCATGACAAGGTCCATACCATGACAACTTCTTCCTTCAGCATAACGCTCTGCAAAAATTATTGTTGAGAAATCGGTGCCCCTAATCTTAACACCGACTTTCGAGAAGCAGTACCAAAATAGTGTGATACAACTTCTTCTGTGGACCCTGTACCCATACTACACTGATGAGATCTTCACCTAGACTTCGATATGAGAGACCAACTCTCTACAAGGGAACTCAGCTCTCTATTCACTATAACTTAGTACAACACAGGACCCTTGCACTATTTACGTGCCTACCCTACCATGACACTACACTACATGGCTACCCATGCGACATCCTATTTGAGACCCCTTATGCCATGGTATGGCAAGGGGAAGGGGAGCACCGGTATTTATATGTGCTCATGGATGTTGTGGTGTTGCCATGTGGCAACTTCCACACTCTTCTTTATAAAAATACATATCTCTAGAATTTTTCTCATCCTTATCCAATACGCAAAATATCTAATTCTAGAGAATTCTTTCTCTTGCCATAAAGCATGGCAACTCCCCACTCTTACCTTTTCTAAATTATTCTAGAACATTCTCAAGTATGCATTGCTATTTTCAACAATGATGTTCAGAAAATTTAGAACCATATTAAGTAACACCCTATTTTGAAGAATATAGTGGCAACCTCATAATGACTCACCATCATATAAAATAAATAGATCACCGTAATAAGGAAATGTCTTGTCTCTCCAAAACAAAGCATTCTTATTTCTGCGTGCCTCCATTGATTCCCAAACACCAGGTAGTGCAGTGACCATCTTTCTATCAGAGCTCCAACTAAGGCACTTTTTGACACCAAATCTTTTATAGTTTGGTAGTCCTTTTTAAAATCTTTGTCCTTTTATTTCACTTGTGCAATGGAGAATGATAAAGAAAATTTCTCATTGAACTGCCCAACAATACTAGTCCAAGCCTCCTCACCCCACGCATTATGTGTCCGATATTTAGGCACATCATGTGTTCTTCTTAGGAGTGAGATAAGATAAAGCTTCCTCTGGTGATTCCACTTAGCCCTGTTCTTTGAGTTGCCTATTAGAGCAAAAGATTTAGAAATAAAACGGAGATCCTACAGGAAAAAATCTAGTAAAGAAAAAAAGGGTGATGTCTTCTTGTGCTATCTGATTTGGAAGGAGAACCTTACCAGCCATCGCATAAACAATCTAGCAAAGAAAGGGGGAAAGAGACAGAAACAAGCCATAGATCTGAAGTTTAACTAGAACATGTACTAAAAGGGGGAGCCTAATCTACAAGATCAAAGTCAGATCGAAAACAAGGGCTAAAGATTCTATACGGCAAACCAATCTCAGATCGAGATCGATTTACCTGTTTCTTGGTCGATTTCGTGACTCCCTCCGGATTGCAGCACATCAAGGCCCTGTGTCGATGGAGTCGCTAGAGGAGAAGAAGGGGGGGAGGGGGATTTCGTGGAGATGCACTGAATCGCTGCTTCTGGTTTGCCATCTCGATTTCGCACCAATTTTTTTTTTCTATGGTTCCAAGAGCAACTCGAGCAATGTCCTCTAAATTAGACCCTCCAAATGCTAAATGCGGGTTACCTCTACTTTTTAGGGGTTTTCAAATTTGCCAACTCCAGCAATAGCCTTTAATTCTAATTTATAATAGAAGTCTTCCTAGAGACCTCTAGAAATAGAGGGTGGATGAAAAAATTTTGAGGCCTCCTCTAAATAGAGGGCCTAGTAGAGGTTCTGCATTTAGAGGGCCTAGTAGAGGTTCTGCTGGAGTTGCTCTAAGCCACGGTGGGAGGCTGGAGAGAGGGCGCGAGAGAGCAGTTGTGGGAAGGAGAGAGCGAAAAGATTCTTTCTGACTAGATGTTTTATTTCCCGTGAAATGCACATGGAGCCTTCACTTTCCTCCGTAACGGAAGCCACACTTCCTCTGTTCCAAACGGGCTGAGACATTCCTTTCCAGAGGAACTGAAACCTCCAAAAATCCAATGAAAAATCTTCAATCCAAACAGGCCCTTACTAAGAATATAGTTTTCCATCCAGACAGAAGCCCATGGGCTAGCCCACGGCCCAACTTTTTGGCTCGGCATGTAGTTAATCGGGCCCGGGCTGGCCCGGCACGGGCCTCGTACCGGGCTTGGGCTGCCGCCTCGGCACGTGGGCCGGCCCGGCCCGACACGAATAAGCCTCGGCCCGACTAGGCACGTGGGCCGGCCTGAGCACGGGAGGCATGCTAAGGCCCGTGAGCCCATGTATATGTATGTTTGAATGTGTATGTGTCTATGTGTATATGTATGTTTGAATGTGTACATATATGTTTGAATGTGTATGTGTGAATCAAAGTGTTTAAATTTTAGAATGTGTTAAGATTTCAATAAATTTCTTATCAAATCTAAAATTTTTGAGACAAATCTGGATTAAAGAAGAGGTTAATGGTTATATGGGCTCACGGGCCAACCGGCCCGCAAAGCCCGTATAGGATATCAAGCCAGCCCGGCACGGATAACATGCCTTCAGGGTCGTGCCTGGGCTGAGGCTTTGGCACGTGGGCCGGCCCGGCCTGGCACGAATAAGTAATCAGGCTAATCGGGCCAGGCCGAGTCGGGCCAAGGGCCGCCCGGCACGAATAAGTAATCAGGCTAATCGGGCCAGGCCGAGTCGAGCCAAGGGCCGGGCCGTGCCGGGCTGGCCCATTGGCCAACTATAACTAAGGATTCTAAAGTCAGCCTTACAATGTGAAAGAAATCGGTGCTCGTAGCCTAAGAGGGGGAGGGGTGAATTAGGCAAATTTAAAATCTTAACCTACGGCTCAATCTAGTTTGCACAAAACATAAGTTAAAATATGCTAACTAGATGTGCAACTATGGTTCTTCTAGTGTGAAACTCTTATCCCAAAAGAGTTTTGCAACCTATAGTCAATCCTAGCAAGATATTATACTAAGAATGTAAAGGCACTCAAGATTGCAATATGAAATGCGGAAGCTTAAAGGTAGGAAATGAAGGGAAGCAAACTCTCAACACGAAAATTTATCCCGTGGTTCGGTTAGGCACAAAGTCACTCCTACATCCACGTTGTTGAAGCACTCACAAAGAGTATTGCTTCCCGGCAACCAAGTCTCTTCCGGAACTCTTCTTGACTTGCCACCAAGACTATGTCAAGTCACCACGGTCACCTTGATCCCGCTTTCCACTAAGGAGCTTTTCCACCAAGGAAGGGGGGTCTCCACGTCCCCCGCACAAAGCCGTCGTCGCTGCTCCACACCAAGCCGAAGGGTCGAAGACTTGTCGGCGAGCCACCAAAGCTCCAAGGGGTCAGCACACCAAGATACAACTTGTGGTTCACTTCTAGAACTAGCACACAAGGCACAACACCTTGCTCTCTCACTCTCTCAAGAGCTAATCCTAGCACTAACTCTCACAAGTCTTGTGCTAAACCTAAGGATGTGATCAATATGCTCTTGGGTGGCTTGGAGGTGTTCTCTAGTGTGTATGGGGTTCCTCAAGACTCCAGCGTTCACAAACGACCCAGGGTGAGGCATATATATATCCCACAAACTCAATAGAGTTGTTACATACTTTTACCCGGAAAAGTACGTAGGCGTCGGATGATCCGGTCGTAGGCGTTTGTTCATCCGGTCACACTATGCCTATTTCCTAGCCGTTGAAGTCCCAACGTCTCTCAATGTTGATGTCATTGCACTGACGCTTTGTCCGGTCAGTCATCGATGTTCTGACGCTTCTGGCGGTTCATCCGGTCGTGAAGGCACTTGTGCAGGACCACAAACATGCTTTCTAGAGCCATTACACCGACTTTTAGATGGATAATCCGGCGCTATAGGTTTTCCTGGGGACACTGAAATTGCACTGACGCTATGAAGTCCAGGGCGTCGATTTATCCGGTTGCATTGAAATCTTCAGCCTTGATCGTGTACGCTGAGCAGAATTGCACCGACGCCTTATACATATAGGGTGTCGGTTCATCCGGTCTTTACGAATTTTTCTGCCACTTGTCCAAATTGCCGTTTTGGTGTCTGGAAGAAGATTTGGACTATCTTGAAGATGGTTTGGACTCCATTCATAGAATCTAAAATCCTACAAACTTGAGCTCACAAACTCATTAATCTTATTGATCATGTTATCACTCATTCACCAAAATTACAATATGGTCTATCTGGGGCCACGCTCCTTGCACAATGCAAGAGAAAAAACGTGAGAACCCGGTACAATGGACCAAAACTTCGAGGTTTGTACACTAGCCGAGAGGCTGCAAACGGCCACAGCTTGTTGGTCGTTGCATGGAAAAGCAGTGAGCGGGGTGGCGCGAGAGGGACGACGGCGAGCTAGGCGGCGCGAACGCTGCTGCTGTGAGCGGGGCGGCTGCGCGCGGGATCGAGTCCCCGGCGGCAGCCACGAGCGACTCCTCACGCTCGCAAGTGGGCAGGGGTGCCGCTACCCTCGGTGGAAGCTGCGCTCGTGACTACACGCAAGCGAGGTGGCACCCTCCCTCCATACCAGCGAGGTCGCAGCGGCCCCAATCTCGTCAGGTTGTTTCTTCCCTCTTGAATCTTTCCAATCCTGCTGCAGCTTCGTTGCCTGATCTATCCAATCTCGTTTCAATTCTATAGGTGACTTCAGTGCTGGCTGTCTGTGTTTGCTTCCTCACCTGTGGGCATGGTGGGAGTGGTGGTGGGCCGCAGACCTGGTTCTGCAGATCCGTCATCGTGTGAGTTTGCTGATGTTCGGATCATATAAAAATGGATCTTAGTGGCCAACGTGGCTACATCTTTGTTCCAATAACTTGCATGCCAGATATTCGTTGAAATGCCTAACTGAATCCATCAGACCTGCAAATCTAAATCCAACTTCCCCGCTATGCACTATAGATCTGCAATGTGCTTGTGCAATTCTGTCCCCTGTTAATCTGTTCAATCTATTTGCTTGCGAGATCTAGAGAGGGGGTAGAGGGGAAACATGAGATAGAAAGGATTCGTAGGGGAAAACTGAAGAGAGGAAGAATACTCATTTTTCTAGGTACTGATATTTATGACTTAATTCTCTCAGGCTTCTTTTTAGCACACTTCCATTTCAGTTGACTACCTGAACATTCATGTTTTCTCAAAAATCTAACTATCTATTTTATTGTTGTGAAATTCCCTTTTGTTCTGTGCAAGCTTAACATTTCTGATGGTAATTATTAACTGTTTTGCAGGCTCAGCGGGGAGTATGCTGCGTGACGCTTAGTCCATCACATCCATGATGCTAACCTCCTGTGATGCTACCATTGGGCTTTTTGGTTGATATATTGTATTGCATTTTTCTTTCTTTAATGTTGTTGCCTGTGATGAGATGTGTAATCTGGATGAGATGGAACTTATGTTACTATATGCGATGAGATATGTTTAATCTCATGAAACTTTTATCTCATTATGGGCTTTTTTGCTAATCTTGTGCTGGAATTATAATTCTGAAATGGGTTTTGTGGGCTGGAATTGTAATGTGAAACGGGCTGTGGTGGGCCAGAATTTTTGTGGGCCGTGCAGATCTAGTTGGCTAAGAAATACATCCACGTCATCGTCCACGTAGGAGCCATGTCATCGTCCATGAAGGCAGCCATGTCATCATCACCAGCAACGTGAGCATCCATGTCAGCATCAAAGTAAGATGGCTCATCAATCCGTGATGGATATTTGATCCACGTGGCATCAATCTGTGACGTTTATTTCCGTTATAAGAAATGGGCTTGGGCTGGGCTGCGGGGCCTGGGGATATTTTATGACGGTTTCAAAACGTCATGGATTACCTAATCTGAGACGATTTTGCTAAAAACGTCACGGGGTGTAATCTGTAACGCTTAATACATGATGAAATTTGAGCTCGTCATGGATACTGTTTTATGACGGTTTTTTAGTGATCTATGATGAAATTGAACTATCATGGATTAGCAGATTTTTTGTGGTGCGTGTCCAACGCATTCGGTTTGGTTGATGACTTCAGCGTTAGTTTCTTGTGACGTGTGAGCTGAAGAGCCAATGCCCGGCCGGCCATCTAGTTCCAGTGACTTTAAATTCACTGATCTAGCTCCCAAAACCTGCAAGCAGACGCCGCAGGAAGTTCTGACCAGCAGATGAACAACAATTTGCATTGGCTACAGGTGTATCAGAACAAAAATCGCTTGCAGGCAGAAGCAACCGTTCCAATCCAAGTTTCCAAATTAACGCCAGCATGCAGATGAACACCAAAGCACCTTACATTCTGCTGATCGATGGCAGGTTTAGCCATGCAAGTACAAAAGAATGGAGTCATTTACAGAAACTGGACGCGGCAGCTAGTAGCTAATTAATTAATCACCGGGAGTCATCTAGTATAAGCTAGCAGTTGCATGGAATCACTGAAAGCGGGTGGCGGCCGACAGAGGAGCCGAGCCCGTCGTCGAAGTTCCGGGAGTAGCTCTGCATGTCGTAGCCGAAGCTCATCACCGCCGCCCGCCTCCGCCCCGCCGCGCTCCTCCTCAAGCTGGACCGCAGCCTCGACAGCAGCTGCTTCGCGGCCGCCGCCGCCGCAGCCGACCGCCCGCCGCCGCTCCCGGCGTGAGCGACCCTCCTCCTGCTGCCGCCGGTGTGCGCGCCCAGCAGCTGGGTCGACGACGCCATCCTCCCCTCTCGATCGCTCACGCTGTTGTCACGACGACAGATCGAACTCGCAGCCGAGAAGTCGAAGCGGTGGCTTGTGAAGAAGGAGAAGGAGAAGGAGACGAAGACCTTGCGCTTGCGTAGCCGACGCCTGCCCGTGCCGCTCCTTTTATAAAGCTCGCCTGCCGGTGGATCGGGATCGGAATCGGATGCGTTCCTGCTGATGACGCACCGAGTCACTCACGTACAAGGCGACGATGGCATCCACTAGGGGAGTCGGACTCCGGATCGGAATGGTCCGACAAAAGCCGATCCCGGGCGTCTTTTTGGGCGTCGTCGGAATCGGTCAGAAAAGAGAGAGATAGCTGCCACTGGCCACTGCCGGCACCAACCGTAGTCCGTAGAGATCAGAAGCCTATGCAGTGTAGAGGTCGGCTTAGCTTAGGAAGAGAGGTGGCGACGGCCGGTATGGCTTAACGACGGGAGGTCGGCAAAGCAGAGGGCCGATAGGGTCAGCGCCCTCGTGTCCTGGGTTTAGTAAGGTCTGTCCTGAAAGAAACCGACCAGCGGTTGGGTATGGTCTGTTCCATTCCATCCATGTTTGGAGGCAGAGTAGCTCCAGTCTCCAGATCATGGCGGGCCGCCGGGCCAGGGCATCCGGATGACCTTATCCAATACTGATCGAAGTCACACATTACACGTGCTCATACAAGTTACAAGCTGAGAGCATGCATGCTGCATGCACGCACGCATGGATCGAGATGAGAGCAGAGAAAGTGCAGTGTGTCATCTACCGACGGCAACGGATCTCTGCATCCTGCAAAGTGTCGTCGGGAAGAAGTTAAAGTGAACGTACGCACTCGTGTTGAAGCGATTTATGTATGTCGCTGCTGCAGGGGAGCGAGGAAGCTTCGAGTCTCATCGATCAGCCTGGCCGGGTGATCGACAGATCACACGAACGCGGCAGCCCTTGCATTCGTGGAGGCACGCATCATTTGGATAGGATCGAGGTCGTAGTGCAAATCATCCGAGTCACCATGATGGTCCAAGGGTGACTGGCCATTCTGGCTTTCTAGCTTTTGCCCTGATGTTAGATTTCGCTAGTGGCGCTCCCTTTTGCTCGACTGCTTGAAATCAGTGTAGCTTTAACTTGGCTACAAAGAAACATTTTGTGATTGGATAGAAAAGATTTTTCATTTGGAATCAGCTCCCAGTTCAAAGTTCCCATGGTATTTGTGTATTTCCATCTCCATCTCGATAGTTGAGGATTGTAAGGTCGCCTTATATGTTATAACATGAGAATCATATCGGTTTAGTGTATGAATATCAGTCATGGTGTACTTCAAAGTTCAAGCCATGAGAAAAAGTGCATGACTGTCTCTTTAGCTCATTTAGCCAAACCATCTATATGGAAGTTACATTACACTAAGAGCATCTCCAGCAGTCTCCCTTTCCCCAATCCAACTACCATATTGGGAGAGGTTATGAAAAAATAGTGAACAGACTTCAATTACATCTCCCTTTCCCCAAAAATTATTGGAACAACCCAATAATCAAGAGTTTGTGCTATTAGAAAAGATCCAAATTACCTACATATCATTAAAATTTAAAAAGTTCATGTGCTCGGAACTTTTTTCCCCCATGTCATTCCGTCCACTCTCCATCTAGTTTTCACCGTTAGTTGCCCTGATATGTGGGTCCGACTAGAGGCGGAGCCACGGCCTACGCGCGGAGCCACGGCCTGGACAAGACCGACGGCGAGCTCGGGCTCACCATCTTCGTGCTGCTCCCGCAGTTCGTGCTGATGGGTCTCGCCGACGCGTTCCTGGTGGTGGGCAAGATCGAGTTCTTGTCAAGAGGACAGCCTAGCTACACCGGTTTATTTACAGGCTGGTGAGGGCCGGGCCGGGGTTGCATTCAGCCCCAAGTTTGTCAGCTGTGCTCAATGCGCATGTAGGATCGATAACGTAACACATGCAGATCAGCCCCCAAGTTTTTCATCTGCTGAAGAAGAACCAGAATACGACCGGTGCCCGGCCATGTATTAATTTCGTGGCTTTCACAGTTTTACTGATCTCCAAAAAAATCGACAAGAATCTCAGATAGTTTGGCCAGATGAACATTTTTTTTATTTTTTGAAGGAAAGCCAGATGAACAATTGGCTAACAGAAGATCTCAGAATCAGGTTAAACAGAATATACTCCATATATTCCAAAGCTTCCAGCAGCCGAACGAAGCATCATTTTGCTGCTGGATAGATGGCATGTTTAGTCTTGCACATATATACATGAGTAGCTGAGTACAAAGAAGAGACTACTGATCTGTACAAAGACTGCACGACCTGAGCTAGCCAATCCGATTAGCCTACTAGTCGTCACTGGAAATCAGCTAGTACCAACCACACACTAGTAATTAATCTACAACCCTCCCTGTGACTCTGTAAGAAGCATGCATGGCTTATAGTTTACAGAAGCGAAAGAGGCGGAAGGAAACCGTAATAAGCTTGCGTGCTACAAGCGGCGGTGGCCGGAGGAGGCAAGGCCGTCGTCGAAGTTCTGGGAGTAGCTGTGGAGATCGTAGCCGAAGCTCGCCGCGGCCCGCCTCGGGCGCGCCGCGCGCCTCCGCCTCCACGTGGACCTCAGCCTCGATAGCAGCTGCTTCACCGCCGCCGCCGACCGGCCGCCGCTCCTGCTGGCATGGACCCTCCTCCGGCCGCTGCCGCCGGTGTACAGACCCAGCTGCAGAGACGCCATCCTAGCTCTGTAGCTCGATCGCAGGCACAGAGAACAGGGCTCAAACTCGCTCGCAACCACAGCTGCTCGTCGTGGCTACCTCTTCAACTGCAGCTTCTGAATGAATATCAACCTTGTGCAAAAGGGCACCATGGGTGCTGTTTAATAAGCTGGGGCCTGGACGACTGGGGGGCAAGGGGTGGGTTCCGACACGCGTCACCGTCGCGGCGAGACCGGCCAGCAGCATGGTGACGAGGCTTCCACTACAATGGTCGTCGGAACGGTCCAGGCAAAAGCCGAGATTTCAGGCAACTTTTTTGGAATCGCCGTCGTGCAGTAGAAAATTAAGAAAGATAACCGTCTACCACCAACCGCAGAACTGCACAAGCATGTGTGTGTGTTGGTTTGGTGGTAGGCTTCGGCTTGCTTGCTTTAGTGAAGCTTTGGGAGCTGGCCATGGCAATTGACGACGGCATCTCGCCGTCGCCTGAATAGCTCCTAAGGGAGCTAGGCAGCTGGTGAAGCGAAGGTGCTCGATAAGGTGGGCGGGTGGCGGCGTCGTGTCCGTCCTATCTCGCCAAGGAGACCGACCGATCGGTGGACGGTGGAAGTTCGGCACGGTGGCCTGCCCCATGTGCGGCCTGCGGAGCTTCATGCAGATCGCCGCGCGCCATGGACGTGTCGTCGACGCACGCGCGCAGCGGCGCCGGCCGTCGCCGTGTGGAATGTCACGTGCGCAATGCGTTCCGCTGCGTGCGGCCTGCCGAACCGATCCGTGGGTGAATGAGTTGGGCCTGGGCGAGATGTGACTGCTCCTGCTCCCTGGAGCTGCGATTTTTTTTATGAAACAGGAGGGAGTATGCTCCCTACTGATTATATTATATTAAAAAGTGAAATAAAAATAGGTCCAAAGTACAACAAATCAGGAAATAAAAAAGAAAATGAAAAAAATCAGCAAAATTACATAAGATTGTCTAGCCATTGAGACATATCTTCCTAAAGTCTAACTTTTGCTCGTAGGATAACTAGAGCAAAATCCTTCTTCAAGTTCCTGAAGCAAGCAAGTGCACTCGGCTGGATAGCCTTGAAAATGTGGTCGTTTCGCTGCATCCAGATGCTCCAGCAAAAGGTTATAATGATGTGCATGAAGAATGGAACATTGAGCTGATCCTTGACTTCCTCGAATGCCAAGAAAGGAGTGTCTGCGGTAATGACAATTCGCAGATGCAACCAGCAAGCTTGAGCAAAGGGGCATGAGACAAATAGGTGTAGAAGCGACTCATCCACTCCCAGATTGCAACAAACACAGTGATAGGAAGGGAGTTGCATGTTTCTTCTTCTCAGAAGCTCTCTGGTGATAAGTCTATCTCTGAGGAGTAGCCAGAAAAAAACTTTGTGCTTAGTTTGACACGCTGATTTCCATAGCCATTTGAAAGCCGGGTGGACTTGCATATGACCCGATAGATGGGAGTATGCTCTGGAGCAACTAAAGAATGGTGAGCCTCAAATGTAAGTCCAAAGATCATTTTCTTGTGTGATGGGCAGAGAGTTAAAATCTTGTGCCAGATCAATTAGTTGTTGCATTGCCACCGGTGAAAGAGGTAGATGAAAAAGGTCTGCTGGGCCACTAGCAGCTAGTGTATCCTTGTCTGAAATCTCACCATGTTTAGCAAAAGAATGGACCTGAGGATAGTGTAACTTTGGTACTTTTCCTAACCAGAGATCTTCCCAAAGGAGGCATGTGGCGCCATCCATAACATTAACAGCAGCCAAAACTTTGAAAGAATCCAGCAATGAGACAATATATTTCCACCAAAATGATCCTTTTCTTTTGGTGGTGGATGGAAGAGCTCCATTACTATAATGCCTTTCCCAGACAAGCTGCACCCAAGGCAGATCATGTCTGTTGAAAAATTTATGCAAATTTTTCAGCAAGAGAGCCTCATTTTGTGTTTGCAGTTTCAAGACACCTAATCCTCCTTCTGACTTGGGCAGGCAAATAATTTCCCAAGCAGCTTTCGGTGGACTCTTTGCATTTATGTCAGCCCCTCGCCATAGGCAGTGTTTTCTGAAAGCATCAACTTGTTTGATGACTATCTTGTGAAGCTTAAAGGTACTCGTAAAAAACATAGGTAGTGATGAAAAGACTGAATTAGTAATCTCAAGTCTGCCACTTTGAGATAAGAAAGCTGATGTATATGCCAATCTTTTTTCACATCTTGTGACCAGAGGAAGGAAATCAATTACTTTAGGCTTGGTGAGACCAAGAGGTAAGCCTAAATAGGTGAAGGGCAATGTACCAACACTGCAATCAAACACACTTGCCAGCAAGGATGTTTTGCTCTCATCAACATTAATTGGGACCAACATTGATTTAGAATAATTAACTTTAAGGCCAGTGGAGAGGGAGGAATCATGTAGTAGGCCTTTGAGGACATTTAGCTGGTTAGGACAAGCTTCCATGATAACCAGAGTATCATCTGCATACTGCAAGACTGGAAAATCCTGATTGTGCCTTAAAGGGATTGGCAGATTGAGCTATCCTTGAGTTCTAGAATTATACATAATACTTTGTAACAGGTCAGCAGTGAGGACAAATAGAAGAGAAGACAGAGGATCTCCTTGTCTAACACCCCTTTTACAATGAATAGTCTTGCTTGACACACCATTAAGAAGAACTGAAGATGTACCTGTTCTGAAAATTAAATCCATCCATTCTAGCCATTTGGTACCAAAACCTTTTGCTTTCATGATGCTCAACATGGCTTGATGTTCTACTTTATCAAAGGCCTTCTCAAAGTCTAGCTTAAGAATGATTATTTCTCTCTTAGACCGGTGACACATATGCAGATATTCCAATGCCCATGCTAAACAATCCTGTATCGTTCTGGTTTGAATAAAACCATACTGATTTCTGTGAATTAAAGACTGAATGACCCTTTGAAACCTATTTGCCAAAAGCTTTGTGATTAATTTCATGGAAGTATTAAGAAAAGAGATTGGCATGAAGTCATTTGCACGAGTTGGTCCATCAATCTTGGGGACCAGAGCAATGTGTGAGCCATTTAAACTTTGTAAACAAAGATCACCAGAATGAAATGCATTGCATAGATTATAGAAACCTTGCTTAATGATTGGCCAACATTTTTTTAAAAGTCCATGTTAAACCCATCAGGACCAGGTGATTTGTTAGAAGGAAGGTTGGCAATCACTTGGTCAATTTCCTCAACTGTGAAAGCATCTTCTAGCCAGAACAAATTGGAAGAGGCCTGCAAAATATTATCAAGATCCATATGCATAGAGGCAAATTCAGATTGTCCTAATCTGTCTTTGAAAGCCTCCTAGAGTATAGCTGCCTTCATCTGGTGATCAGAATGCATAACACCATTAGAATCCTCTAATGTGGTAATCAAATTTTTCCTGTGTCTTATAGTGGCATTGGCATGAAAGAACTTAGTCCCAGCATCACCACAAGTTACCCATTTTATTGTGCCCCTTTGCTTCCAGTATGTTTTTTGCTGTCTGAGGAGAGAAAGCAACTTCTTCTCAAGTAAATCTTTGAAATTCCATTCCATTAAGGACAGGTCCCTGAATTCCTCTATGAGACACAAGAGAGAAAGGACAAGTTTGACATTATGGATATTGGCTTTCAAGCTTGAAAGATGAGCCTGCCAAGCTCTTATAACTCGTCTAAGATTCTTAAAAAAAAAATTAATAACTTTAGCCGCATCAATCTGTTGGGTGGGTATAGTCCAGCCATGCTGTATCACTGCCTAGAAGTGATCATGTTCCATGAATCTGAATATTTTCCCTTTTGGTATAGTTGTAGCAATGTTGATGACAAATGGCAGGTGATTTGATGTTTCCATGACCAGAGAAGAAACATACGTATTCGGGTAAATATTTGTCCAAGACTGAGAGGTGAAGAACCAGTCCAGACATTCAAGGAGGGGAGAGAATTGCTTATTTGATCAAGTAAACTAACGACCCTGGAGGGGTAATTCCACTACTCCCAATGCACTAATAGCTTCATTGAATAAGAAAATTTCTGTGAGATCTCCACCAGGCTTATTTCTATTATCAGGATGTCTCATCAAATTGAAATCCCCTACGAAGAGCCAATCAACTTTAGGGGGCATTTGTATATTCTTAAGCCAGTTTGTGAAAGCCAGTTTGCCTTGTGGAGAGCAAGGACCGTAGACATTTGTTAGTACCCAATCTGCTGCATTATGATTAGAAGTGAACTCTACAGAAATGCCAAATTCATTGCTAAAGACAAGCTGCCCCTGAAAAAGCTGAGATTTCCAGATAGTAATAACACCCCCAGAAGCACCAAAAGAGGGTAGGAACTCGAATTTATCAAATCTAGGTGGACAGAACTTTTTAATAAACGGGGTATCAAAATGTTCTTTTTTTTGTTTCCTGGAGGCAAATCACATCACAAGCACTTTCAACAATTTTATCTCTAATGGAATCCCATTTCTTGTCCGAATTAATACCACGCACATTCCAACAAAGGACCTTCCAATTCTTACAAGAGTAAGTAGTATCCATGTAAAAGGATGGCATAGACGATAAAGAGGAAGATACACAAACAGTACTTCCAAACACAGGTTCTGAAGGCGGAATTAAAGTATGGGGTGAAGGGGAGATGCTTGAGACAAAAGATCCCACACCTAGCATGAAAGAGAGAAGGATTATTACAGGCCCAAAAGATAAAAGTGTTGAAAGGAATATAACTGATCACAGCAAAATAAAGGCCTGAGAAAAGGCCATAGTCACTTCTTGGGCTTCTTCTTATCCTTGTTGGGTTCATCAGCATCTTTTGGATTCTGTTTCTTCTTTAAAGGTTTCTTCCCACTAGGGGCTGAAACAATCTTCTTTTTAGACAGTGCTTTATCTGTCAGGACTTCCTCATCAAGATGACAGAAACTAGCACCCAAGTTTCGAATAACCGAAGGAGATAGAGCTGTTGGTGTTGCAGAACAACCAAGGCAATCATTTCTAGTGCATTGGTTGCCTTTGTAGCCATGTTTCAGGCCTTGCATACACCTACTTCTCCTCAAATCAGGATCTTCTACAAAATCAGACAGCTTTGACTGAGCAGCTTGATCTAGTAAGGCCTTTGACCAAGGCCCAGAAGGGGGAGAGACCTTGTGCTGAAACTGTTCCAAGGGTGTTTCAGGGGACACAGGTATGACTGGGCCTTTACCCTTTTTATCAGTAGGTTCTGCTTTGGTTGGATTGTCAATGTCATTAAGAGCAACAGAGTTAGGGAGGGAAGCTAGATCATGCAAAACAGGGAGACATTCCAAATTGACTTTGGGGCGGTTATCTGGGAGAGCAAACTGAACCCCATGACTTGTGTTACTGGAAATAATTTCCCATGCTTGTGAGGATAGGAGTTGCTTGGCCCAATGGAAGCTAGTTGGGTTAACCAACAATGCAGTCAAAAAGTCTGCCCACACATTTGGCACAAAGGATGAATGCTGAGAGATGCCAGGTGCCAAGTATTTAGCCCAGAGTCTGATAGCTTGTGCATTACTTTTAGGCCCATTCTGATAGGCTGTGAAGACAGGGTCCTGCTGGGGTTCTAAGAGCTCCACAAAGCCTAACTGAAGCTGATCATCATGAATAACTGGTGCATCTGCCATGTGTTCATCCTCCTCTACATTGTGCTCTAACAGATCATCAACTTGAATTTCCTTGGGCATGATTGGCTGATCAGGAATGAATATTTCTACATGATTATCCTCATGATGCACATGATTAACAACAATAGGTTCCTCCTCAATGAAAACACCAGCATCTATGACATTAATTGGATCTTCAACAGCTATCTGATTCTCTGCTACAACTTCTGCATCATGAATGAGGTCTTCCATACCACCCAGATCTTCCTCCAAAGCCTGCTTCAGGTCCAAGTTGTTAACATGACCACTAACTAAATCATTCAATTCCAGAAATGGTTCCCCTGGCTGAGGCTGAACCTGCTGAGCCTGAACAGGTACCTGCACCAAGTTAGCTGCATTGATATTTTGCTGAGCCCCTTCTTGGCCCATGGCATTAAGAGCCACATCATTACCAGCTTGATTAGCATTATCTGCCTGATTGGGCCAGGGGTCCCAATTCTCATTGTTGGGCTGTCGATTCTGTTGGCCCAAGTTAAGGTCCAGGTTGTTATTTTGGCCCTGATCCTCATCCATTGGTCCCCCATTTAGATCATGCTCCGGCTGACCAAAGCCAAAAAATGCAAAGATATTTAGCTGCACATCATCTGGCCCATTGGGAGGCGAATCTTCATCAGGTGGGCCACCACCAAGTAATTTTGCCTGCAGAATCTCACATTGACATGTCCATGATTCTCCTTCAAAGTTCTCACCCTCTGAACAAACAATAAACCAAGGAATTTCTGTTAAGTCAACCACCCTGGCCTTAATGATGATTCTTGCAAGATTTCTAGGATCTTCCTCCCAAGCCAGCAATTTGCCAAACTCAGCAATGGTTTTTTCTATATCATGTTGCTCCCAAAAATCAATGTTATAACCTAAAAGCATGAGCCAGACCTCATAATTCATGTTTGTGGCCCTATTGTTCCAACCCTTATTATGCGGTTTAAAAGTGACTCTGTAATTGCCATAGGTGTGGGGGCTGTTCTGAATCAAGAAATCCCTCTCATGGAACCTGTTAAAGCGCACATAAGCTTGACCATAAGGGCAGGGTTGAATACTCCTATATCCCACCTGGTTATGTGTCCTCAAGAGATCATCAAGCAATTCTCTGACAGAGGCAAAGGAAATCTGCTCATCAGGTAAGGGCTCAATACATGCAATGGCCACATCAATGTTTCGACCACGGAAACCACCAATCACCGCACGAGTCATGGGTTTCCTCCCTTCCACGTGAACTCTAGTGCTACCATGTGGCATAAAAGGAGCAGGATCAACAAAATGGTAAGCCATTAGCGCACCCTGGGCTGAAGAGTCGGGCGGATTAGGGCGAAGTTCTGTAGCAGGGGCGACGATCGGGGTTTTTTGTCCACCAACTCCGGCTGCGCCGGCAAGACCGAGGCGCGTCACCGATGAAGCTCGAGCTGAAGATGGAGTTGCAAAAGCAGAGCGGAACGGCGGCGGTGGAGGGTTGGGAGAGGGCTGCGATTGCGGGATCGGGAGGATGGAAGGGGCCGGAGCGGAGCTCCACGCAATGGTAACTGGGGCAGCTAGAGGAAGATTACCAAAGAGTACTTTGCTGGCATGGCTAAGAGATTGCAAAGTCGGTGGGTCCAAGCTAGAAGGCCCATCTGTCTGCGACGCTGAGCTTCTGAACCAGAGGTGAGATGAAGGGTAGCTATGCGTGTCCAAGCAAGGGAAGGAAGGTAATCTTCCTAACAGAGCTAATCCCGGAAACCGAGGTGGGAACCGGCAATGAAGTACAACGTGACCCAGCCTGAAGCAAGCCGAGCACCGGACATTGTTGGTACACATGGGCCGCGAATGACAATTAGAGAAGCAGCGATTGCAGTGCACCCGACCCAACACCGAAGGCGAAGAGGCACCCTTTTGGGCCACAATGCTGGGAGCGGTAGATTTGAATGAAGAGCAATTTTGGGTGATTGATTACCCAAATTAAGAGAGAGGTCCAAATTCAAACCAGCCGCGTTAATGTTGGGAAGGGAAAAGGGAAATCATTCCGTGTTCAACGCTTTGTTCAAGTCGAAATCCAAATGCCTTTCAGAAAATTCCAAATTAGATCCTTGTCCAACTTGAATAGGCATAACGGTAGTGGCTCTGAAAAGATCTTTTGAATTCAATGGACTAAACACCGATGGGCGGGGATGAAAACAACGAGGAAAGATTGGGACACGATTCGCCCAAGTTAGTGGAACACTTGGTCTAGAATCCGACGAAGGAATGGCCTTATGAGAAGCAACAACAGAAGTAAAGGTGTGAGATGATTTGGACTTGCAGGCGTCCATTTGTACTGAGGACCTTTTGATGCTGCCACAAACGAATGTGCCGCTTCCATACCAATTCGGTTCCAAAGATTGAAGGAGAGTTTAAAGGCATGACACGTGAAGGATTTGAGTGCATAGATCAAGAGGCCAACTTGCCTAGAAAAAACTGTGAACTTGAAAATCCAATCTTCCACTTCCACAACAGCGAACAACGAATCGACACCGCCAAGAACGGATTGCAAGATAAGACCAACGTTGGCCTCATCAAGTTTGATTTTGGATCGAGCGAAAGAAACCAGAAGCCAAAAACTACCAGCATCATCAGGAGTGGGAGAGGTCACCGGAGAACCAGTAGCAGCTCGTACCTTGGCCGAGAATTCCACCCCATGATGAGCATTAAGGGATGAAGAAGCCACGGCTGATGATGAAGAAAAGGTGCGAAGGAGGAATTGAAGATCGCCGTGATCGGAGAATCCTCCGGCAGGAGGTGGCCGCCGGGACCGTGATGGTCACCGGATGGCAGGGCGCCCACACCGCTCTCATTTTTTAACCTCCCTGGAGCTGCGATTTGCCCTTGCGAAGTACCCCCTCAGTTCCAAAGTATTGGTCGTTTTAGCAAATTTAGATGCACAATTTTTTATATTAATCTAGACATAATATATATCTAGATGCATTAAAAAATCTAAGCATCTAGATTTGCCAAAACGATCTATACATTTTAGAACGAAGGAAGTAGTGATCAACCATGACACGTTATCACCGGGTTGCAGATGAAGTGACGATGGACAGACGCGAGCGAGAGCACTCCAAGGTGGAAGCGTACCACTGACTAGTGACTAACGAAAGGCTCCATTCCTTTTTGGATGAATCTTCATCCTTGTATAAGTTGTAACGAAGTTTATATATTTATATATCCACACCACGTGTTAAAGTTTGGAACATGAACTTTGGATATCCTCAAGAATAAAGTTGCCATCGAGTCACCGTCATGTGTAGGATCGATCGAGGTGGGAACAGCTCAGAAAGTGTCATCTATGGCCGACTACATGCTTACAGAAAGAGAAAAAGGGAACAAACGCACTAGTGTTAAAGCAAAAACTTCTAGACGATCGGATGTGTATCGCTGAAAAAGGACGGTTGGGCGGTTGGTGGTGGTGGCAGCACGTGGATGTCTTCAGAGTAATCTGATTAGGTCAAAAAAATTGCAGTGTATAGGAATCAGATGATCGGCGTATGTATGTGTATCGGCGGTTGGTGGTGGTGGCAGCACGTGGATGTCATCAGAGTAATCTGATTAGGTCAAAAAAAATTGCAGAGTAATCTGATTAGGTCAAAAAAATGAACAGTAGTCTATGATCAGATGATCGGCGTACGTATGTGTATTGCTGAAAAAGGACGGTTGGGCGGTTGGTGGTGGTGGCAGCACGTGGATGTCTTCAGAGTAATATGATTAGGTCAAAAAAAATTGCAGTGTATAGGAATTGAACCACCTCTTGCCTCCTGCACAGCTTTCTTATCATCTCACCTACACAACATACATGTAACTTAATTGACGTGCTTTCCTTTTGAACTAACCTGGTCCTTTAGTTCCGGTTGATAACAACAACCGGGACTGATGGTTCCTTTAGTTCTGGTCGGTCGGTTGGTAACACCAACCAGGACTAAAGAGAGACTAGTCCCGGTTGGAGGCTCCAACCTAGACTACTGTTCCTCCGGCCCCCTAGTCGTTAGACATAGGATGAATGGTCCCGGACCTAACGCTGGCTGAGACTAATGAAGAGGATTGATGTCCCCTTCTGTAGTATCTTGCATTTCCCTTCTTTTCGAAAATGAACCATGTAAGAGAACTGCCGCTTAAATTAAAAACAAAATGAAATCCATATTGAATAATGCATGAATGAAAAAAAATAAACAGCATCAATAATTAGTACATTAACCCGCCCTACGCCATCGCACCACTCAACTCAATAACAACATCGGTCCGTTGGACTGTGACATTAACAAATGCTAAACTCAAACTCATCTGAAGAGACAAACTCTAGCATCTTTTAACCTTTAGAGCCGGTGCATTCCGGCGCTCCTCATTGAGCCACAACAGCTAATTTTCTATCAGCCGTTAGATTAGTAGGTAACTGTTTATTAGCTGTCAGATCCTATTATATGAGATACCTACGCACCAGCGGAGAAAAAAAATCTAGAAAGCTCTAGTAGAAAAAAATAATAGTAAAATCCTTTATTAGCAAACGAGAGCAGACCACCAAACAAAAGATCTAGAATATTCCAGTAGAAGACAACACACTCAGGTGCCGCAACAATAGGAGAAAAGGACAACCAAATATGGACATCTTGAATAGTCTAGCCTGTAACAAGAGCTTAAATACATTACAAAAAGGACTTCATCACAATTCACAGCACATATATAAAAGAATAAAGCAAGGTAAAGAGATGCTCAAATCGGCACTTCATCTCCCAAACACCTAGTCTGCTCATCTGTCCTCTTTTGTGAAGATCGCTTCACTACATCTACACCATTCTGCATGACTGCATGGTGGGTCGCTCTCACAACACTACTTCCTGCCTACCGCTGCTTCCTATCCTTGTTGTTCCCTCTTTACCACATCCTTCTTTTCCCACTGCAATCTCAGCTTCTTTGCACCATTGCTTGTGCTCTCTAGCACAATGCTCTATGTTGTTGCCATCTCTTTCCAGCATGGTCTTCCACCAGCAGAGATCAGTCATGGAGTTGCAGGACCAATTACACCCAATGTCCATATCTCATATCTAAAATGAAGAGATTATGTAACAATTACCATTTCTTTTTTTCATAACAAATACCTAATGCAAGATTTATGTAAATGTGCAGGAAGTAACCGTTGATATAACTTTGAAGAAAATGACTACCCTGGTAGTCAAAAGTCACAACTGAATTTGCAGCGTATCTATTGAGAAGTGGTATAGACACTTCTGTATTGGCTCAGAGTATATAAATGTCACTAGCTCCATTGCTACTACTATAAAAATTCACAAGTATCCGCAATTGCAATGTCAAATTTTCAAAAAACATATGAGCAAATTTCTGGATCTTGATAGCTTACTGTCACTTTCGTTTCAAAAAAAAAGATAGCTTACTGTCACTGTCTCGATTGGTTGCTTGCTGCTCACATGCCGGTGCCCCACAGTCCGACAGCCGCAGCCCGAAGAACCCACTGTCGTCGTTCCATGCTCAGGCATAGCCCGGTTGCGCCGGCCGGACACGCGTAGGCTCTCTGCGGCTTGCCGCCACCTCTACCTGCGATAGTGCAGTCGTTGTTGGCGCGCCAGGCACCCAAATTAAGCTGCTACGACTGGCCCCAGCTCAATTCTGCTACCTGCCGCCGTGGCCAACCACTCGGGCGTGCACGCCAGCCTCTGAGCTCCAAGCAACCGCGCCTTCCTGCTACGCAGATCCGCCAGCCGCCGTTGTCCATCACCGACTATGGTTCGCCGTCAAATAGCCAGCGCGCCCCACTGCTACGACCTGCCCCCATTGGAAGCAGGCGCGGCGTCCTTCCCCAGCTCCCCCCGCTGTACCTGAGCCTAGACCATTGCGGCACCTGAGCATGTACCACACCCATAAATCACTAGAAATCAATCGAGAAAATCAAGGGAAAGAAGAAAGATCACGTGAACAAATCCAACACTCACCTGAATCTGAAGCTAATGCGACCCATGGTGGCTATATCCATGCTGGTGCTAGGATTGAGCAGATACTCCGCAGAGCTCGGCGACTGCCGGCGGGGTGAGGTCAATAGGGAGAGGAGGAGGATATCGGGAAGCGGAGGAGGCACACGCTGATAGAGGAAAGGAACGAGCACACGGAGATAGCTCGACAGCTAGCGTGCGGTAGGGGCTGGAAGTGGACGGGGGTACAAAGGTGGTACCTCCACGCGTCGATGGTGATGGACCGACCAGCACTGTTGAGCCGGTGGCGCGTCGCACCACTCAGCCGCCCGCATATCGTGGTGGCCAGCTTACACCAGAAGCAATAGACTCACACAAAGCTGCATGCTTACCGCGCATGGTCATCCATCAATAAACTCCATCCTCCTTGCTGCATGCTTACATATAAATTTAATCTTTCAAAAAAAATAAACATATAAAGTTTATTTTGATTTAATATATACTAAGAAACTATCTCAAAAAATACCATATAGTGCTAAAGAGATACAATATTATCAGCTCACGGGCCCTATCGGCGCGCCAAAGGCGCGCCCAATTTCTAGTTTCCCCTTAATTTTCCTCTACTCAAGATCAGTAGCTTAGGCTGCCAAGATTAACTTTTGATGATTTGATGGTGCCGCTTCCTGCTAACTAAAACGATCGATTCAATTTGTCTTTGTTTTTCAGGCCAATTAATGCATGGATTTTAAGGAATTTCGTAGGACTACGAGTGGTTTGGAATATCGTAATTGCCCGAAAATTATTAATAGCGTGTGAATAGAAAAAAAACACGGCGATCTAGCAAAAATAATCGTGCAGAGAATACGAGATTAGAGTGGGATGAGAAACGTGATTTTCGACCCATCCCCTATCATCCTGGAGTGATGAAGGGAGCGTTTTTCTTCACGCCCTAGTTCGTTAACAGTCAACAACTTAACACTTCCTACATTCTTTCGACGAACCAACGGGGGAAGCACTATGCTACAATATGGTTCAATACAAAACTGATTTCCGCCACGACCCCAGTATGGGGTCATGCCACTATTTGAGTGGCCCCACTGATCTCTCAAAAAAAATTAAAAGAAAACCGTGGGTCACGTTTAGGTATCGAAACACTTCAGTAACAATTAGCGATCAAGCATACTCAGACATACGCAGGTGTGTGGTGTGCATGGTGGACAGGACACCTCCATTAATCAGAAGTTCAGAACAGAAAACTGCTCGGTATGAGCAAACTGCTGATCAGATCAGCCTTGCTGTCTCGCAGAAGTAATTAATTACACAGAAGAAGCGACTTCTATACCATAGCTGGATCGACGAGCTAGCTCGCTAGCCACCCGAAATCAACCCTGGACTCGATCTCTCTCGATCGGTGAGGATGATAGCACACTAATAATCTATCACTTGGCTATTTACAAAGAAGTTATCATGCAGCTAGTAGGAGGATCTCGATCTCCTGCAACTACAAGCGGCCGTCGTCGAAGTTCTGGTAGTAGCTCTGCAGGTCGTACCCGAACGACCTCGCCGCGGCCCGCCTCGCGCTTCTCCTCCTCCTCCTCCTCCACGTGGACCTCAGCCTCCGTAGCAGCTGCTTCACCGCCGCCGCCGGCGGCCGGCCGCCGCTCCTGGCGTGGAGCCTCCTCCACCCGCTGCCGCCGGTGTACAGGCCCAGCTGAAGAGACGCCATTAATTGTTGTTGTATACCCTCTCTCGACCCCCTCACAGCGCTCTCGCAAGGCAGGAGCTCGCAACTAGCTGCCCGGCCGGCCTCCTCTTTGCTCGTAGCTTCTCAAGACTTGCGCAACCTCTGCAGCTGAAGCTTCTGATGAGTGACCTGAAGATCGACCTTGTGCAAAAGAAACCAGCCATGGTGCTGCTATATATAGCAGGCTCGGACACAGGGTGTGTCCGGACACGCGTCGACGCCGCGGCAGCGAGAGCGAGACCCACTCACGTACATGGTGACGAGGCATCCACTACGGCGACCGTAGGAACGGTCCCACCGTCCCAGGCAAATAGCCGATTTCAGGCATCTTTATTTCTTCGAAGCCGATCGACGTCGTGCCAGTTGGTAGGCTTGCATTGCTTTAGCTATAGTGAGCCATCGAGAGATAGGATGAGAGATGGCCATGGCAGTTTACATTGCGACAGCATCTATCTTCTCTAGGCTGGTACACAAGCTGAGATGGGATGTCGGTGATCATGTCCGGCATGCCGCAGTTCGGCACGGTGCACTGGCATGTTCCACGCATGTGCGGGATTGCTTGCAGATGCCCGCGCGCCGGCCGTGAGCGTACGTGTTAATGCACGGGAAGCTGCACGTACGCACGCGCGTAGGTGCGCGCGCGTGCACAATGCGTTTATTTCCGCGGCCTGTGCGGTCTACCTGATCGATCCATGGTGGGAGTTGGGCGAGATGTGATGCCCCGCCGCCCTCTCGTCCTCGAGGCTACAATGTAGCGTGCCGGACATGACACGTGTCGATCACAGACCGGCCGGGACAGACGCGAGGGCACTCCGTCCAAAGACATGTTTTTGGATGATCTTATCCTTGTGATGAAGAAAAATTAAATCCAAAAGTACATATCTACGTACACGACACGTGTTAAAGTAGCTTGGAGCATGGTCTTCTGATAACCCTAGGAACAAAGAGAAAAAGGGAGCGCACTAGAGTGTTAAACTGTTAAAGTAAAAATCCCTGGATGAGAGGAAGCTTCTGCTGGTATGTGGTCGAGTCATCGGCCTGACCTGATGATCGATCAGCATGTCGCGGAAAGTAAGAACGGTCGGTGGTGGTCGAACAGAGAGAAAAAGGGAGCCCCCTCCATCGAAGGCTGGAGCTTTGCTGGGGTTTGCAACAGCCGGGAGCAAGGCGAGTTTGGAAGTTGGAGCTATTCTTCGTGGGGTGTTTGAGCTTGGCAACGATGACCAGACACGGGCGTGTGCTTTGGGGTAGTTGGTGGATGGTTTGTGGGTAGTCTGCCATGGGAAGTCGGAGCTGCGGGCAGTATTGCTTCCATGCTTGACAATGATGACACATAATAATGTGTCGTGTTTGTGCTCGGCCGTGTCGCGTGGGTTGGTTAGCCTCGGAGGTGCTTATTTGACATGTCGTTCGGCTAACTTTCTTGTACATAAATTCTTTCATCTTAATTGAGGCAGAGTTCCTGCCTTTATTTAAAAAAAAGTATGGGTATGTGTACAGATCATCTAATCCACTCATCATGGTTCAACGGTGACAGATGAATATGACTTTTCAAGCTTTGCATGCTCCTTATGCTAGTTTTCTCTAATGATGCCACTAGTTTGTGGTTGCGGTGACAATGAACAGAAAGCACCCAAAATACTTCCTATTACTCTTTTTGGATAGTCGGTCTTATCCTTGTAGGCCCGTCCCTGGGCACGTGCAACCGGTGCACCTGCACAGGCCCACAAAAATGCCGGGGCCCCGTTAGATTAGTCTGTACTACTAATTAGTATTAGTAGTTCTAGCACAACGACCAGGCCACTCAAGTTTTCCATGGAGCTTCCTTTGAGAAACCTACACAGACTTTCCTTCTACTCCCTCAAATCTTTTCCACTTCTTCCTTGCCACACGTAAATCATCTCATAATAGTTGTTCGCTTGATTCTCATTCTCCTACCACTAATTAATCAGAAATTTGCCCTAGTAAAATCCTGTTGGACCATGAATCATCCCCAAATTCCAATCTCATATTTATGTCTCGTTTTCCTCTCCTCTATCTCATTTGTCCTTACACCTTAGTCTTAACATCAATTAATCAATTGGGATCGGTTGGCCCTGCTAGACCATTTGAAACCACTTCTAGCTGGATCGGGGTACTAATAATCATATCATCATATCAGTACTTGTAAACATGCATGTGCTTGCGATTTTCTTCTTGAATTTGTGGCCCTACTAATTCTATTTTGAGTAAAATTCATGGTGGGCCCCTAAACTTGTGAAGGGGTGTCATCGCGGTCCCTGTACTTCCAAAATGCATTTTTTTACTCCCTATTCTTGGTTCGGGTAGCATCCCACGTCAAAACGGGAGCGGACCCACCCGGCCAGCCGACGTGGCCCTCCACGCTGGATCCGATGTGGTCGGGGCGCGGGTAAATAGCCGTGTGGCCCCTTCCGCTCGGCCCCTCCCCCAATTCGTCGCCGACCCATGCCCGTTCCCAATCCGTCTAACCCTAGAGCTGCCGGCGTCGATCGATTCGCCGCGGTAAGGTAATCCTCATCGGCGATTTGGCTTGAATTGATGCCCCCATGTCACATTAACATACCCTCTGCCTCAATTTGTCAGCATGAATGGATTTGAGCTCGAGCAGCGCTGGGGAAGCCGCGAGAAGGGGATGCCAAACCTCCCTCTGATTGAGTGCCCGGATTGCCATTGTAGGATGCTGAAAGGCATGATGGTCAGGACAAAGAAGAACTTTGGCTGCTTCTTCTTCGTCTGCCCAAGTCGCCAGGTGAGCATTGTTCTATTTTGCTCTGATTGCCTCTCTTGTGTTCGGTTTTGCTCTGATTGAGCTCCAATGGCGTGCAGAGGGATGGAAGTGGATGTCAGTTTTGGTGCTGGGATGATGAGTACGAGAAGTATTTGATGACCAAGGGACATGTGCCTGCTACCTACCAGCCAATTTTCGCCAGCAATCTCCCACTGATGCAGGATGAACGAAATGAAGTGGCAAGAAGCACCAAGCCAATGCAAGCTGACCTGGATCAGATTCTTCAAAAGATGAACATTATGGAAGAAATAGGAAGGGATATTGTTCTGTTACTAAAATGTGTAGTGTGGGCATGTGTGTTTGTTGTGTCTGCCACTGTGTGGGGTTTATGTAAGAATGCATGACAATCTGTAATGGTTCATGCCAGACTGAATGACTATGTATGGTTTAATTCTGTAATGTTTCAAGGCAGATCGATTGACAGTGTGTGGTTTAATTAATGTGGATTTCATCTCAAATAGTCACACATAATGGAAGCACATAATGTTCTGAGAGGAAATATTTGGACCATAACATCCATCCTGCATCTCCACTTGCATTCTAGATCATATTCAATTGTTCTGACATCACATTTCCATATCATAAGTAGTAGTGCCTTCTCTAGATGTTCTGAGAGGACATATCTAGATCATAAGTAATAGTGCCTTTCTCTAAATGTTCTGAGAGGACATATCTAGATCATATCTAAAGCATATGTACAAATATGTTTGCACTTCCATGCACAAAAGAACAAGTGGGCTTTACAAAAGTTCTAGTTTTGCCTTGCATTCACAAAAGAACATATGTCTTCCTATCAAACCTTTTTCTTGCTTTTGCCTTTCTCTTTCTTGTTGCTGCCTTCCTTGTCTCCCCTGGGAGCCTTTCTCTTTCTTGCTGCTGTCTTCCCTTCCTTGGTAGCAGTAGTTAGGGCTTGTGGCCTTGGCAGTTGTTGGTTTGAGCTGATGAAGTAAGAGTCTGGCAGAGGCCCTGCAGGCTGATTGCAGTAGGCTGACTGTGCATCTTGCAAAAAAATAATGTATCATGTTAGAAAGTGATGGAGCATTAATGTTTATATATAGAAGTGACCATGTGTACCTCTTCCATCATTCTCATCAGCATGGTGGAACTCATCTGTGAAAGTAGCCCTACAGGCCGACTTGAACCTTGTTGGGCATCTTGTGTAAACATATCAGGCTGACTTGCAAAGTGAGGTTGTGTAAACATATCAGGCTAACTTGTTGTCATCTCTTCATGCAACTGAACCTCATCTTCAGGCATATTCATGTTCTCCTTCCTCATGGGTTACTGCAGACCTTCTTCCAATTTTTCTCCCTCTATCTACTCCCTCATCAATCACATCCTCATCAACATAATCCACAAACAGATCATCATCTCCATGTTCAACCTCATTGTCATTGTCCACAAAGTTTGAATCCTCACTATCATTATCACTGCCACTGTCATTTTTTGTAAGTTAACTATTTTGTTCATCACCAATCCTGCTTCTCAAGTTTTTTTAGAATTATGGGAGTGTCTCAGCTTTATTCTTTCCAATATGTTGTACCTTAACAGGGCTAAAAATCTTAGGAAGTTGTGCTGAGGAGTTCACAACCACATCATCCCAATTTACACCACCCAATGTATCCTGATGATCAATGTATATTACTAGAGTTTTTACCCGACCCACCACTGATCTCATAGCAGTAGTGTCTGAATTATTTGTGACTAGTCTCAACCCATTAGTCAGATCCTTCCCTGGTAACAACCAATACACCTTCAAACTGGACATATCAGTGTAACCTAAGAGTAGCATGAAATCTTCAAACCATAGTGGAGACCAAGTATCAGCGTCGCAATAATCAAACTAATTAATCTTCTCGTCAATATATGTCCTCAAATGACCAGAACCAACCAAAAATCCACCATGATGCAATTGAACTGTGAAAAGATCATCACTGACACCTACATTACAAGGCACATTCAAACCTAGGGTTAGCTCCAAATCAAACAACCCTAGCGCAAAGGTCCAACCTTTCAAACTCTTCCCTCTCCCTAAACTACGAATCGACAAGAGAACTGGGGCTGCAAAACTTACTGTATGCAAGGGTTGGGTCCGCCTTCTGCCGCAACCTAGGTGCCATCGCTGATCGGCGACCCCTGCAGCAGCGTGGGAGAGCAGTGTGGGGGTGAAGACGCTGCTTCGCCTTCCTCCTTTACCCGCGGTCAGCAATCTCCACCGGCCTCCGCCGGCCGCAGTAGCAGCCGTGGCGGCGGCGAGAAAAACGACGAAGAGAGGAGAAGGGGAACGGGCACGGGTCGGCGGCGAATTGGAGGAGGGGCCGAGCGGAAGGGGGCACGTGGCTATTTACCCGCGCCCTGGCCACGTCGGATCCAGCGTGGAGGGCCACGTCGGCTGGCCGTGTGGGTTTGCGCCCATTTGGACGTGAGATGCTACCCGAACTAAGAATAGGGAGTAAAAATGCATTTTGGAAGGACAGGGACCGCGATGACACCCTTTCACAAGTTTAGGGACCTGCCATGAATTTTACTCCTCTATTTTTCCTCTATTTGTGCATCCTTATTTTAAATCATATCTTCTAAAAGTTGAAATAGAAAATATGACTCTGGTTATGAAAGCACTAAAAGAAAAAAAAAGGAATAAGGGCATCTATAATAAAATGTATTCAAGCAACATATATAATAAATATCCGAAGTTGGCTGTACAATGATTAAAAGTATAAAAATTACTATAGAACTTTGTTTGTTAGATTGGGGGCCTAAAGTATAGTTTGGCACGGGGTCCATATTTTTTGCGGGACGGCTCGGGCAACCAAAGAAAATTAAATCCAAAAGTACAAATATCCGCAACACGTGTTAAAGCTTGGAACATTGTCCCTTTTGAAGTGGGATGTTTTTTTTTTAAAGAAAAGATGACATCAAATCATCATCGTGCATAGGATGAAGATGGGAGCAGATCAGAAAAGCGTAATCTCTGCCGAGTACAACCCTAAAATTAAAAAGGAGAAAAAGGGAACATGCACGGTGTTAAAGAAAAAAAATAGAAGGCCTCTAGATGAGACGAAGCTGCTACTTGCATTGCAAATTGAATCATCAGCATGGTCAAATGATCAACGTATCACAAAAAAGAAGGCTTAACGGTGGCAGCAGCATGTGGATGTCTTATTTACCAATCATCTGATCGACTCATCATGCAATGGTCCAAGCTAAGGATGGCTGAAGAATTTTGCCTTTTTCCTAATGCTAGATTTTTCTAATGGCACCTCTCGGTTGTGGTTGTAATGACAATGGATAGATGCGAGAGCGCCCAGGTCACTGTGTATTTGTGTAATAAAGGGTTATTTCTTATTGGATGATCCTATCCTTGTAGTGAAGGGAAATTAAATCCATAGGAATATATACCCGCAACACGTGTTAAAGTTTGGAACATGATCTTTGAATATCTTCAAAAAAATGACATTGAGTCATCATCATGCATAGGAGCATATCAGAAAGTGTCATCTCTGCCGAAGATGATACTAAAAAAACAAAAAGAAACAAACTAGTGTTAAAATAGAAATTTCTAGATGAGAGGAAGCTGCTATACTTGCATGATCGAGTATTCGGCCTAATAGAATGATCATGGAAAGAGGACGGTTGGTGGTGGTATTGGGGGATGTAGAATGGTATGTACAAATCATCCAAGCCATCATGGTCCAAGGATAAGAGCATTTCCAACAATGACTAAAAAATAAAGTCCCAAAAACTTAGTTTTGGGAGCTGGCTAAAAACTTTTGAGAATAAAATACATCCCCTCTCCCAACAGTTCCTAAAATTTGAATCCAAAACGTTGCCACCTCATCATCTATGCGTCCACGCTTGATTTTTTTTCTCTGCAACAAATTAACTGCTGTTTCTTTGCCAGAACTAATCCGCTGATGGCTTGGACGGAGCACACCTTGACCTAATAAAATAAGCTTCTTGCAGAAATTGGCCGGCGGCTGCACACGGAGGAATTGAAGATGTCTCTGCTGGTCTGACGATGCGGGAAGGAAGCAGTTTGGGTCTCTGTGCCTCTGGATGCTAGGAAAATTGAGGTGCGGATGAGGCAGAGAGTGGAGGGCCGATGGCGGGATGGTGCAAACGAGGACCGGCGCGAGGCGGGAGGTGAATTTTTTCGCGATTGAGAGCTCATCATGGCGGCGCAAATTTAGCTCGAGAGGGCGTCATTTTTGGAACTGCGAAGCGATTGGGCAATAAGATAGGCCACTGTTGGAGCTAACTTTTTCGTTTATTTCCAAAACAAGAGTTTTTGGGATGTATTTTGGGTACTCTTGAAGATGCTCTAACTGCACAAATTTGCTTTGCTTGTATTTTGAGGTTATTCCGTTATGCTAGTTTTCGCCTGCAGATTCTAGATTAGTAGATTTATGGAGCCAAGATTGACATTTTGAAGATTAGATGATGGTTTCTGTGTCAAAGCGCTCGATTCAAAGATCACTATTTGAATGCCCTTCACTGAACTCCCAAAACAGCACTTAAAAAAAAGATGCGGATCACTTGTCGAGTTATCGACTCATTTTTGTAACAACTAGCAATAATCAAGAAAGCCCTTCCCCGCGAAAAAAGTCAAGCATACACGCATATGCCTAACAACAGAGAAGAGCTCGAAATGAACTTATCTTTTCTTTTTTTTCTTTTGAAAGAACCGTCAAGTCATTGTAAGATGTCCAAATTACAACATATGATATGAGCAAAGCAATCTGGCGGTTGCTGAATGCAGATCGATCGATAGCAAGCGCATGCAGTCTTGCTGGCTTGCGGAGCTAATTGCAAAGAAGAAGCGAATTCTATTTCTATATACAAAGTATGGATGGCCTGCAGAAGAAAAGGATCGCTTCTCCCAGCTACAACTACAACTACAAGCGGTGGCCGCCGGAGGATCCAGCAAGGCCGTCGTCGAAGTTCTGGGAGTAGCTGTGCAGGTCGTACCCGAACGACCTCGCCGCGGCCCGCCTCGGCCGCGCCGCGCTCCTCCTCCTCAAACTGGACCGCAGCCTCCTCAAGAGCCGGCTCACCGGCGCCGCCGGCGACTGCCGCGCCGTGCCGCTGCTACCGCGGCTCACCCTCGCCCGGCCGCCGCCGCTGCCGTAGAGGCTCATCAGAGACGCCATCGTGCTCTCTCGACCATCCTCACGCGCGCCTTCACGACTGCAGGTGTTGTTCTAGGCTTCTAGCTAGGTAGCTTGTTGTCTTTCGAGGAGCGAAGACTGAAGCCAGATGAAGACTCATGTATGGCAACTTGCCAAGGACCCCTCTCCTCTGCTGGTCTTATAAGCTCGGGTCGGCAGCGGCACTGCGGCAGGGCACGTTCCTTGGTGTCCACCTCGCCGGCCGGGCGGGCCCGCCCCGCACCCGCGCGCTCCGGCGATCTCGTCCGGAATGGGCAGGGCAGGAGCCGATTTATTTGAAGCCCCTTTTTCTCGCGTCGTCGTCCTGCGGCGGTCACAAATAGGAGTAGCTATCACCAACCGGATAAGGATTCTGCTTTAGTACTAGTGGGTGGTGGCGAGCTGGCAACGACGATGGCATCTCGACACATGCCATGCATGCATCACCGCACCGGTGGCCGCCGGTGGGCTTTAGTTCTGGTAAGGACTCCGACGGCAGGTTCGGCACGGCCGGCCGGGCAGTCGCTGGTGTGTGTGTGTGTGGTTGGGGGTGGGGGATGGCCATGGTCGCACGAATTGTCACATGTGCAATGCGTTCCCGCCGCCGCATCGCGCGTGCAGCTCGTCGATCTACGGTTGGGTACTTGGGTTGGCGACCGGCGAGATCAGATCAAAGCGCCACGAGCGCAGGATCAGGCTGCGCGAAGAGGGGAAAGGCACGAGCACGCGCTATACTCCTGCCGCGCGCCGACCTAGCTACTCACGTCGGCCGCTTTCCGGATGCCAACGCTAAAGCAACCCTGAACCCGGATCGGAGCTGAGGAACCTGCGGAGTGCGGTGTGAGTCACCAACAGCGTGGTCGGGTGATCAACAGATCTCACCGAAAAGGACGGCCGGCCGGTGCCCGCCGTCCGGTGGTGGCAGTTTGGATTTTGGAAAGGGACGGCGCGGCGAGCTGCGAGTACCACGCCGATCATCCGAGTCATCCTAGTGCCAGACCGGCCGGGCCGTTTGTGCCTTTTTCCTGTGATGCTGTCGAGCCACTCAGCCATGATCGACGACGGCCACATTGCCATGCTTGCAATCGTTTCATCGGTCTTTGAGAGGACGAGTGGATTATTGGATACGTGACCGCGTGCTTAATTCGAGACGCTTATTTACACGGTGATGAAAAATATCAGGAGGATTCAGGATGCCTGTGGCAGACTGCGACTGTGGCGGCTCGGCTCGATCGGCCTCAGAGCCCAAAAGGTTGAGAAGGCCGAGTTCAAATAATAGGCCTCATGGATTCCACCCCACAGCACGCCTCTCGTGCGGCCCGCTTCCCTAGCCCAGGCCCAACTACCACCTCGCTCTCTCCCCACCTATAAGGCATGAGCCAGCGCAAACCCTAGCCGACCCCTTCTCCTCGCGCCGCCGTCGCTATGTCGAAACGCGGTACGTAGCTCCCCCACCTGCATCCGTCCTCCCGCCCATCCGGTCCCTTCCTCCGTCGCTCGTCTCGCGTCTTTGCTAACTCAGCTGTCCTGTGTCGGGATGGAACGCGCCCAGGGAGGGGAGGGACGGCAGGGAACAAGTTCCGCATGTCGCTGGGTCTGCCCGTGGCGGCGACGGTGAACTGCGCCGACAACACGGGCGCCAAGAACCTCTACATCATCTCCGTCAAGGGCATCAAGGGCAGGCTCAACCGCCTGCCGTCCGCCTGCGTCGGCGACATGGTCATGGCCACCGTCAAGAAGGGGAAGCCCGACCTCAGGAAGAAGGTCATGCCCGCCGTCATCGTCCGCCAGCGCAAGCCGTGGCGCCGCAAGGACGGAGTCTACATGTACTTCGAAGGTAACCAATGACGCCTCCTGGTCCTACTACCGTTCGATCTCGATGTGCCCAACCGGATCCGTAGTGGGGTCTGTTTTGATTCTTTGTTTATAATCTGTATGATTCTTTGTTTATAATCTGTATGTAATTGTGCGCCTCTGGCGTTCTGTTGCTTGTAGTGAATTTCACTGACCGACCTTTCTGTAGTGGGCACCTCATGGATTTATCTATCCTCTGCTTGGAACAAGCACCTCATTGCTTGTTCCATTGTTTTCTCTGTGGGATTTTAGTAGTATGTAATGACATTTTGTGACGGAAGGACTGCGAGGTTCTTCAGCTTTACATGGAGCAAATTTGCTGTGTTTGCATATTCCTAAGCAAACGTCATAAAAGAAGCTTCTTGGTGTTGAGGCTTTCTTCTTTGTAAGAATTTCTCCACCTGGAAGTGGTCTCATATTCCATCGCCCTAGGTAGTGGCGTTACTGCCTTGAAACTTTGGGACTGGCCATGAGACATATATTTCTTATATACCACTATATGATGTCTCTTTCAGTAGGTATCGGCATTGTTAATTTGTTACAGAATGTCATTCCTGAGATACTGCTGTTATTTGTGCATTTAGGAGATTTTGATTACCTTGTCAATCCACTGTCTGTCTGATTCTGTATGTTTGAACATTTTTCTTTTTGAATGTGGTTTGCTTGCTCTAATCTTTGTTTTGATCAACCTCTTCATTGCTTCTTTTGTTCCTTTTCCTGTTGGCTTTTAGTAGTATGGATTGAAAACAGCACTTGATGACGGAAGGACTGCGAGGTTCTTCAGCTTTTTATGGAGCAAACTTTCCATGTTTGCATATTCCTAAGCAAACGTCATAAATGAAGCTTCCTGGTGTTGAGGCTTTCTTCTTTGTAAGAATTTCTCCACCTGGTAGTGGTCTCATATTCCATCGCCTTGGGTAGCGGCGTTGCCGCCATGAAACTTTGGGACTGGCCATGAGACATATATTTCTTATATTCCAAAATATGATGTCTCTTTCAAGGGGTATCTACATTATTACTTTGTGGGAAAATGTCATTTCTCAGATATCATTTTTATTTGTGCATTTGTGACATTTTCATTAGTTTATTGCTCATCCGCAGTTTTCTTAATTGTGTATGTTTGAATTTTTTTCGTTTGTGAATGTGATTTGCTTGATCTCCAGGTAGAAGCAAGCATTTCATAGCTTGTTTGTTCTTTTTTCGTGTTGGCTTTTAGTAGTATGGATCGAATAACACTCAATGACGGAAGGACTGCCAGGTTCTTCAGCTTTATATGGAGCAAACTCTTCATGTTTGCATATTCCTAAGCAAATGTCATAAATGAAGCTTCTTGGTGTTGAGGCTTTCTTCTTTGTAAGAATTTCTCCACCTGGGAGTGGTCTCATATTCCATCGCCTTGGGTAGCAGCGTTGCCGCCATGAAACTTTGGGACTGGCCATGAGACATTTATTTCTTATATACCACTATATGATGTCTCATTCAGGGGGTATCTACATTATTACTTTGCTTAGGACACTTTGATTAGTTATGCTTATACGCAGTTTGCTTAATTGTGTGTGTTTGAAGCAGTGCGATTTGCTTGATCTACAGGTTAGAAGCAAGCATTTCGTAGCTTGTTTTGTTCTTTTTTCCTGTTGGCTTTAAGTACTATGGATTGGAGAACACTCAATGACGGAAGGACTGCGAGGTTCTTCAGCTTTATATGGAGCAAACTTTTCATGTTTGCATATTCCTAAGCAAACGTCATAAATGAAGCTTCTTGGTGTTGAGGCTTTCTTCTTTGTAAGAATTTCTCCACCTGGGATCGGTCTCATATTCCATTGCCTTGGGTAGCGGCATTGCCGCCATGAAACTTTGGGACTGGCCATGAGATGTATATTTCTTATATACCACAATATGATGTCTCTTTTAGGGGGTATCTACATTATTACTTTGTTGCAAAATGTCCTTTCCTGAGATATCGCTGTTATTTGTGCACTTAGCAATGAGCTTACTGTTGATTGACAGCTTGCCTGATTTGTGTATGTTTGAACGTTTTTCTTTGTGAATAGGATTTGCTTGATCTACTCATGGTTATTAGCATTTCATAGCTTGGTTTGTTCTTTTTCCTGTTGGCTTTTAGTAGTATGGATTGAACGATACTAAATGATGGAAGGGCTGTGAGGTTCTTCTGCTATATATGGAGCAAACCTTCCATGTTTGCATATTCCTAAGCAAACGTCATAAAAGAAGCTTCTTGTTGAGGCTTTCTGCTTTGTAAGAATTTCTCCATCTGGAAGTGGTCTCATATTCCATTGCCTTGGGTAGTGGTGTTGCTGCCATGAAACTTTGGGACTGGCCATGAGACATATATTCCTTATATTTCATTGTATGATGTCTCCTTCAGTGTACGACTAGATTATTTGTTTGATACAAAATGTCAAGTATCACTATTATGTAGGGCATTTCGAATAGCTTCTTGTTGATCTTTACCTATTCGTGCATGTTCTGTTAATCAGATGCCTGCAATGTCTCCCAGAAGTTTCAGGACATCATGTTGCTGTTTATTTTAGTTGTTAATTAATTCCATATTGTGGTATTTTACTTCAGAACTGAACACTTGTTGTAAATTGCTTTTGCAGATAATGCTGGGGTTATTGTGAACCCAAAAGGCGAGATGAAAGGTAGTGTGGCATGCTACTCGATGCAATCTCTTAATCTTGGTGTCTCGTGCACAATTGCTTAACACACGGTTTTTCCTTTTGCAGGATCTGCTATCACTGGACCCATTGGCAAGGAGTGTGCTGACCTTTGGCCTAGGATTGCTAGCGCAGCAAACGCCATTGTCTGATATCAGGATTTGGGGAAATTGAGAGTTTCATGTGCTCCTTATTTAGGTCTATCTGATTCAGTTTTGTACCCGAACATCTATTGTAGTGTACTTGCGAGTTATGTGTTCCTGGAAATGTTTTATGATAATTGAACTCGAGTGGAAAGCACACAATCAAGGGCAAGAATTGTGAACCACTTAGTCATTTTGGCAATGGGCTGGCTGGTGTTCTTACTATTTTTTTCCCGTCTGGCTCAGGCTCAGATTCCCATTTGTGGTGCGCTTTCCCTGTTTGTTTTCAGTAATATTTCAGGTGATGATTTCTTAGAATGGAAACTGTCAGATTGATGGATCTGAACATGAATACCAGTGTGATCCCAGAAACTGTCTTTCTATTAAGAAGGTATATAAATTTGATACATGTTATTTTCTTCAAAACTTCGAATTGCCCTGGTTCTTCTGCATGGTGCAAACTATGGGCTATTTGCAACAGGGTGCAATAAGATTGGCATACAGAAGCAAGACTACTACTATAGTAGATCTTTGGCAACTCAAGCTGCGCACTGCACTTTATATCCTATACAGTATAGATTATTCCATGGGACCAAATAACAAAAATACTGTTGAAATCTGCACAAAATTTGGAAACAGAAACGGGAAAACGTTAGCCAGGTCTCGCTTGCTCTACATCCAGGACTCGACCGTGTGGTTGTACATGTAGGAATTCATCCCGCTGAGGTGCGCCTGCAGAGCGTCAGTGTCGAGCATGTCTTCTTCAAGCCGGCCTGAAAACAAGCGATCCGATCGTGTTCAATCAATGTCGTCCTGAATTTCATCGGATTCGTGTAGTTTTCGTAAGATTTACTCGGATCACTTACAATCTGATCATATTCATCGTGGTTCTGCAGCGCCCTTGACGGCTCGCCGTAGTCGTCGTTCTTGGCGAATCTGCCGCGCACGCGAGGCCTGCTGTCCGCCAGGGTCTTCCTGCAAGCGTACTGCCATTGTTGCGGCGCAAGCAAGAACACAGCAATGCTGCTCAGTAACATGCATGGTCCGAGGTGAATTTGAATCCATGGCATGGCGCTTGCGTTCGTGGCGTCACCTACCTTGATCTTCTTGCTGAAGTTGCGCTCGTTCCGCTTCTTGATGTACCTGTGGATCTTCTCCCGTCTCTCCTCCACGCTTATTTTTGCGGCCTTGAAGCTCGCGTCCTCCAGGCTCGACGCCTCCGTCGCCGCCGCGGCCGCCGGCAGCCTCCCCGGGCTCATGCCGCCGCCCATCTGGCGCGCACCACCAAGAAACGTGTCATGCCCTCATGCATGCGTGCTGTGCGCGTTCGGTTCATCCCGCGTGTTCCGGCGCGGAGCTCTACCTGCATTTCCCCAGCGTTGCCGCCGAACGCCATCTGCGCCGCGGCGGCGGAGTCCGCGTCGGGGCTGTGCGTGGCGGCCAGCGCGGCGCTCGCGCTCTCCATCATCCGCTGGTACTCGCCGATCTCCTCCATCCCCATCATGGACATCACCATGCCGGTGCAGCCGGCCCCGAAGAAGCCGCCTTGCGCCGCCGCGTCCTTGCCGAAGAAGCACCCCTGCGCCGCGGTTTCCATGACGCCGGCGGGGAGCAACGCGCCGGGCTGCGGCGGCGGCTGCTGCTGCTGCTGGCACAGGGCCTCATCCAGGCCCACGTAGTACCCTCCTCCGGCCATCGCCGCCGCGAAGCACTCGTCGCTGTACGCGGAGGAGGTGAGGTGCATGAGCTCCGAGGCCGTGCTGCTCATCTGCGTCTGCAGAGCCGGTTGTTCCGCCGCGGCGGCCATTGAGAGCGCCACCGGGACCTGGCCAAACTGCTGCTCCGGCTGGGGCTCATCCCCGGCCACCGCTGCCGCGAACTGATAATCGATGGGGAGGAGGAGTTCGGTGTCAGGAACTGGTGGGTCGTCTCCCTCGAGGAGCGCCGATAGGGTGGAGTCCAGGGACGGCATGGGGGAGAAGGCCGAGGCGGCGGCCGTGGCGCCCGACGACACGTTGTCGCCGTGGCTGCAGGGCGCGGGAGGCGTCGTTACGGACGACGACGAGGCGTCCTCTGAGGAGGCCGTGAACATGTCCGAGGCCGCGTTCACGGCCGCGAAGAGGTCCCCGCCGCTGCCATCGTCGCAGAAGTCCAGGATGTGCGCCGCAATGGGGCTCGAGATGTCATCCTGCGAAAATTCAGAGGTTAACCAAGAAGTTGTCAGCAACATGCATTTCAGATCAAGCTTCTTTTTTTATCAAAAATAGAACAACTGTGTATTCTATTGCAAACCTGTAGTGTACAAATACTAATCGTCATGTAAATGCTAAATTGAGAACTTTTTTCAAGAACACACAAAAGATTTGAACGATTACAGATCGAAATCGCAAACTGCGAACGACTGTGTGTTGTGAAAATATTTCTGTGATTCTTTTATAGTTTTTTCTTTCCAGGGGAATCAAATGCCGCACAGTTGTATTTGCAACAGTAATGTTCCATTTGCCATCTCTCTGGGGATGGCAAGAACAGTATAACGGCACGTATGCTGGCGAATGTTACTATTAGGATTGGGGAATTTAAGCAAAAGAAATGTCCCAATAATCAAAATTCCCGGCGAAATGGATATAAAGTTCATCCAGACCAACAAGCTAAAACAATCAAGTCGGGGCATCTATTCTCTTGGTACCGCAGGGGGGTCCAAAAGCTGAAAGATTTCTTCCTCATCTCGCGTCTTTTTTGCTTTTCTTGGATAGGCACCAAACAATTATTGCACCACATGACCATTGGTCTAACAAGATCAAAGCGTGCATGGCCATTGCCGATCCAATGGACTCCTGATGATCGGGAACAAGCATGGGCGACAAGGGGGTGGGGGGCATGCATGCATCAAACCATGCATCGACCGAAAAGGCGTTGAAGAAAGGCCTGAAAACACCTTTCTCAGAGGCTCTGAAACTCTCAAACAATTCTAGGGAACACATTGAATTGAGCCTAATGTTAGTCCTGGAGATTTACGGCGAAGGGATGGTCGTCGTCAAGCATTGTGGATCTCCGACTCCAGAACCGCTAGGACGAACAATTTCTCTTCTCCCTTTCGCTGTTGTTGAAGGAGGGGTGATCAGATTGGGGAGGATTGAAGAAAAGAATGGATATGAAAACTCATAGATCATGCAAATGGCAACAGCTTCTATTTATAATGCCGAGAAGACGAACAACAGAAAGTTTACAGGCTATTTATAGCCCATAAGAGACGGCAAGAACTTTGGATTCAACAAGCAAACAGTACTACTTGCTTATTTAGGAGAAGGGTTTACAGATATGTCATATTATTGCCAAAATCCTAATTTACGTGATCTTTCAGCAAAAACGTCGACGGGAAGTTAACTATTTTTGTGCATGCTATGTGTTGTAATATAGCTCATGATCAACTACTTAACCACCTCTTTGCCTATCCAAGATTAGTTTCCCTTACTCCTAGCTCGGTTTTGACCGAGACATCGTTTTATTTTCTTTTACCCTTTGTAGGTAGAAAGTGGCAATTTGTTTTTTATTACTCATGTTCATTGACAATGAAAAAAGATGCTTAATTAAGCTGTGCATCACCATGCCTCGAACTAGCAGCTCAGCAATGATTAGCACCAACTGAAAGTTCTCATGGGCAGTGATATTTAGAGAGGCTACCAACCAATGATAACTTTCAAATATATATATATATATCATTTTCCGTAAAACAACATGAAACTATTTATATTCGTGTATAATTTTGCAAAGTATATTTTCAATATTTTCAGATAATTCCTTGTTATGTATTGTATAGTAAGCCAAAAAAATATCAGTGGAAATGTTGTGTACAAAGACCTAGCTAGAGAAGAAAAGTGAAAAGACATTCTCGCTTTAGCGTGAGCATCGGCAACCCTTCGGTTGGTGACATATCAAGCCAAGCCATCAATTTTGGCAGATGCTTCTAAAGAACTAGATGCCAGACGTCACAAAAAGTAGTCAGGCATACGCACGATGAGTACGTGATTATGCAACAAATCGTAAGTGACTCTATCTCATGATTTCTTCATGTAATAGTGTAACATGATTCTCTAATAGGTCTCGAGGTTTTGACGAATAACCTAATCCTTCAATGAAAAATAGTATGGGCATTACATGAATGTTGATGCTTGCAAAGATAGTATAGAACTACAAAGAAGGTGCACACATACTATTGCAAAATTGCATGCAATCTTGTGAAGCAAGGCGCAACATCGATAATAACGCATATAATAGATGCCTAAAGCAAGAACTCCTAAAAAAAAGGACCTTGTTCTTCCTCGTGAACTAAGTGAGATGATAACTTCATAGTACTTGTTAATTAGTTTAAACAAAAGCATTAAAAACATTTGGATAAGAACATGATATATCCACCTTAATAAGTTACAAAAGATACACTAATTTATGAGTAAAAATGCATCTAAATTTCAATAAAATAAAAAAAATATTTCAATTGATAACATCATAGTGACATTAAAACTAGGAGAGATAGACAAATCTAAAGAAGATGTTGGAGAAAATTACACTGCGTATCTCATTTGACGGTGTCTTGATCCAATTCATCACAAACATCATCTTCACCTATCTGGAGTAGCCACTAAATCTTCCTAACGATGATGTAAAAGCTAGAGAAAAGGTAGGGAAGGTGTAGGAATTGAGAAACAAGGTCTTCTTTAAGACATGTGTCTACTATGTGAGAACACAACCAACTATATATAGAGTTTATTTGGATGCCTTAGGTGGAGGTATCGTTTGATACCATTGCTCCTAGGTTGCATCTCCAACATGGAGTGTGTGTGACATGATTAAATTTACATCAACTAGATACTCTACTCCATTAAGTCACCGAGTCGAGTCGAGTCGAGTCAATTGATAAGAATTTTTCTTACACTCGATGGCAATTTTCAAGCTGTATTCTAGTCTGGACATGTGTATACTTATTGTTGTGACAACAGGGCGTGATAACGATTTAATAGGTTTACTTCATAATAGAGTTAAATGTTATATTTGGATCACTTGGTTGTATATATTTTACTTCATTAATGAATTACACTGAATATGAGATATTTTCATTTGTTATCTAGTGATTGGTAAGTTCTCATTTGACCCCAAGTACATATTTAGTCGACCACAACAGAAAAAAATTAATAAGCTTAACGATATGTCCACTTCATTAAGCCAAACTCGAATTTTATTTTTCAGAAAAGCATACCCAATTATTTGGATAATATCATAGTTTAAAAAGGGAGAAACCTTATTCTCCAAAACTTAAATTTCAATGTTTTAGATTTGTGTTATGGGGTAATGAATATATAAGTTTAGAAAATTAAGTGTAACAAAATTGCCTTAATACTTATATTATTATTTATTCCTTTTTATATCACTTGTTTTCTGTAAATCTTTAAAGGTGTAAGAGGCGCGATAGCAATCTACTCTACCGCCTCTGTCTCATAATATACCTACATTATAGGTTCAAAATTTCTATCAAATATAGCTACATTTTGAGTTATCATCCCACCTTTTATATGCGAAGGGACAAAAATACCCTTAATCCTCTAAACCCCCCTCCGCATGTGAGTTAAAATGGATGTGGTCATTGACGTTAATTTGACTAATTTGGCCTCAAGTATTTGCCAGTGAAAAAAAAGTGCATCTCAATTGCCTTTTTGCATGGAGCTCGCAATTTAGCCAGGCTGAATCTGGCGCCAAATGAACTTAGATTAGTGAGAACTTATTGTTATCCCAATGCATATCTAGCACGAATCTAACAGAATGGGCAGAAAAATATCGTTAGATGCGGAGCCATGCAAAGCTGCTAGCGTGGCCAACAAATTGCCGTGTGATTAGTGCATGATGCAGCAGAAGTTAACCTAGAAAGGAAACGTGGGCAGAAAAATAGCGCTAGATGAGCCATGCAAAGCTGCTACCGTGGCCAACAAATTGCTGCGTGATTAGTGCATGATGCAGCAGTAGAAGTTAACCTAGGATAATTTAATATTTTTTATTTTCATCTTGTGACTGTAACCGCAAGCGCATAGGTTCTAGATTATTTTTTATTTTTGTCTTGTGACTCGAACAACAAATACATAGGTCCGTATACATGAAAAATAGCTACAGGGAATTGACCCCTAAGAGTTGGCTGAATCTCGAAAATTTAATATATAATCTCTTCGTTCCAAAATATAGCTATGTTTAGAAATTTTTGAACAGACTAAGGAAGCTCATGAAAAGAAGCCTCCTTTAGTCTATCGAAAAAGGTTGATTCTAAGCTATGTGCTAACAAAAAATAAATAGATAAAAAAATTGTACCATTTGTACCTAAAAATACCTACCACCTGTAACTAAAATACCGTACCACTACCACCATCCGCAGTTGTTAGTTATTGTGAAAATGTGTATTTATTGTTTCTTTTTTCTTGCTTTCTCCACTTAGATAAATTCTTATACCACCTTTAGCAATATTCGTATAATTGTTTTTTCCTTTTCTTACATGCTATTAGAAAATAAACATAGATATGATCATTAATGAGCTTTTATTTCCTTACGCACTATTAGAAAATAAACATAGATATGCTCATTAATGACCAAAACTATTGCAGCACTAACAGGCTATAAATCAAAATTGTCGATGGTAGTTGACAAAGTCACTTAGATGGTAACAGATTGTTTGTTTCTCCACAATATCCTAGATTTAATCTCTATATTTTGTTAATATATTATTTTCACAATTTCATTTGCCAATAAAGTTTTCCTCATCTTCTTTCTTATAACCCATTACTCCCTCCAGACCGTTTCTTAGCCCATTACTCCCTCCAGTCCAGTCTGTTTTATTAGGCGATGGCAGTGGTATTGCACATACCAAGACAAGAGGAGTGGGAGCTTAAGTCACAAAAAAAAGAGGAGTGGGAGCTTATGCGAATTAACACTACACTAGCGCCCATTGGCTGCTTCGCCTTTCACGCCAAGGATCAAAATCTGCATTCAGGACCATCTTGTACCCACCGCGATTTTCTGCTTCGCCTTCCACGTCAAGGTTCAAAATCTGCATCCAGGATTGTTCGGCGAAATTTTGCTTTGGTACCGATAGCTACGCCTAATAATAATAAAAGTATAAGACGTCATGAATAGATAGCAGGTGTAATAAAAGTATAAGACGTCATGAATAGATAGCAATAAACAGAGCATGAGACGACACAATGTAGCGCGTCTAGTTGAATATATTTTGTTAGCACAATGTTTCAAAGTTAGATGCTCGAAATTGACTGTCTACGGATCTCAATAACCTCGATGCAAATCTCTGTATTCAAATATTAACAAATATTAAGTTCAATTTAACCGTTCAACTATATTTAGGTACGAACACTTGGCGCTTGATCAAACTTGAGCTTTTTTAAAGCTGTCACAAATCTAATAGCGCGCTTTGAATTATGTAGCCAGCTAGCTAGTTAAGGATACGTACACGAAATCTCGACTGCTGCTCCCAGGCGGGGAATCGGAATGGTTAAAATCTACTCCCTTTGCTCTCACGCCCGCATTCCGCGTGGCGTTCAGCCGTGACTCCGCATATTTTACAAAAACGCCCTCCGAGTTTTAAAGAAATCACAATCCAATCCAACACACCCGACCCGCACAGTAACCACGCGCATATATTTTACAGATAGACCCCGTATTAAACTTTATTTCGACGTGAAGAAGAGAAAAACCGATGGTGCTGTCGTTTTCATAAAAACCACTTGGAGGCGATTTTCCAAACACCCCCTCCCACCAGTCCACCCCCTGCCGGCAACCCCCTCCCCCCGCCAACCCAAACCCTAACCCTCCTCCCCGCCGCCACCTCCCCTCACCTTGTCCCGCCCCTCCGACGCTCTCTCTCTCTCTCTCTCTCTCTCTCTCTCTCTGATCCGGCTACGGGCCGAGACGACGGCGGACCAGGAGACGGCCGGCCCCGGTGCTAGGGCGCGGCGAGCTTGGGCGAAGGAGCGGCGCGGCCAGGCACGGCGAGCTCCCTCAGCCCTCTGCCCACGCGGAGGCCGGGACAGGGGCGGCACGACGCGGCCTAGCACGACGAACTCCCCTCCACCAGGGGAGGCCGAGCCGGTGCGGTGGCCTAAGAAGAGGCGGTGCGACGCGGCCAGCACGGCGAGCTCCCTCTGCCCGCGTGGAGCCTAGGGAATGGGCGGCGCGGGGTGGCCGAGCAGTGCGGGGCGGGTGGCACCGAGCTCCGGCACAAGGGCCGGCGGCGCGAGCTTGGGCGGAGGAGCAGCGCGGTGCGGCCGGGCCTCCACTCCCCCGTTGCTCCGCCGTTGTCTTCGCGACCGGCGCGGGAGCCTAGCCGCGGCAGCGGCACGCCCGAGCGGCTTGGAGCTGGGCGCTGCCTCTGGCCCCGGCATGGCGGCGCGGCTCGAAAGGCCGCGGCTTCGGCTCTGGCGCGAGGCTCCCTCATCCTACTCCTCTCTCTTCTCCCCTCCGCCGCTCCTCCCTGCCCCCATCGCGCACCACCCTGCCAGCCTCGACGCCGGCACGAGCTCCGCCGTTCGTCCTGTGAAAGGTAGCCCCCATCCTTCTATCTCAAGTTTCACCTTAAAGCTATCGCATTGCTAGAGCCTGGAGCCCATCGTGATGCGGGGAGTGTCTTCTTTGATGAGCTTGCCTACCACCTGTTTGATAAAATGCCTCAATGTTCTGCTGCAGCTATATGATCTCTTGTGTGGATGGAATGTAGACAAGTGCTTCACAATCTTGCATGGACGATAGTTTCCTCATGGCAGATGAATTGTAGGAAAAGTGGTAGAAGAGGCACAGAAGAAGGGCATCTCCAAGGGTATCACAGGCTGACAATCCCTTTATTTCAACTAACAAAAGGAAGACTAAGAAAGACAATGCATCTGTATAAAGTTCTTGTGAAAATTTTATTATTCTTAGACAAGAGACTTATTTTTTGAATACGCGCTACAACATATGAAGGAAACTCATTTTATGCTTCTTAATAGATTTGGACTTTCTCTGAATTTTTTTAACTATATGTTCCTCTGCATACGGTTGCCATGAGGCATGCATGATTGGTTGTATAGGTTCAGCCGTGTATTTGAACTGATGGCTTAGCATTTAACTAGATTTACTAATCTTTAGTCGAGGTTTGCTTTAGTCCTAGAAATGTCTTTTGTACTCCTGGTTCGGTGTATCCTCTCTGAATTTTATAGTCATTTTTTGTGGTCATTTTGTTCTGTCGTTATTTATCGGCCCTGCATTATTATATGGCTGTTGTAAAATAAAATGTGTAGCAGTCAAGCCTTGAAATATATTCAGTCCGAGGCAGTAGATGTAATGTGCTGGCTTTGCTGAACTCTTGGACCACATCAAAAGGAATATCAATGTATGTTTTTCTGTGACGTTTGAGAACACCAATTGACAGTCGATCTAAAAAAAATTGATGTTTGACAGTACGTCAGTACCAAACATAAACGTAAAAACTTGTCTGTCGACTGTAAAACTGTTACTCGTAGATCTTGCCAGTGCATTAGTATGACTATCCATCCTTTTTGCATTTGCATTAAAATGTTGAAGTATGCAGTTGTTTATGGCTACTAATTAGCCATTAACTGGGCTCAGTTCTAGAAAAATCCTACATATTATCACCAGACAACATATCCTTTGGCTATACATGTGCAAATATACACTATTCTGGAACATATGCATTGTGCAAATAGCTAGACACTATTTGGATCATGTCCAAAAATAATCCCTATATGTGTGTTTCTTTTTTCTTGTTAATTGAATTATTTAGTGCTCCAATATTCAAATCTGTGGTGACTATACCAATATTTTTGGCTTGAAAATTGCTCACACTCTAACATCAGCGGTCCTAAGTATTATTGTGTGGCTCTGCCTGGTTAGTAGATTAAGTCTGTCCTGATCTACAATTTTTTGTTTGGCTTGTGAAATGTAATGAATGTCCTTAAAAAACTGGCTAATATACGAGAAAAATTATTGTATTTAAGGAATAGGTTCATTTTACCAGATTTGTTTGACAATGTTCCTGCATACTTGCACTCCATATTAGATGCCTTCATTTTCATCCAAGTTACTGTTAGCCTTTGTTTTTTTACTGTAATTAAGTATTATCATCCTTTTTGTTGTGTACCGTGCTTATGTTTTTTAGTCCAAGTTGACATACTTTTGTTGAGTCCAAGTTGTAGCTAAGTGGTATTTCTAGGATAAAAAGAATGCAGTGAACAAGCTGTATATAAATTCATTTAAGTCAACCAGGATATGCAGTGAGTAGATTGTATATTTTACTTTGTAGCCTTAATTGCTCATTTTAGCATTTCTTGCCACAGGACAATACTTCCACTTGCACTGCGCATGCCCCTTGTGGTTGTTCTACAAAGACACAGAAAAGCGCTACAAAGAGGTGCTTGGGTGTGATGTAGTCTTGATGATTGGAATGCTTGACAGACACCTTTTATATTGTGTTACTTGTTATTGAATGGGTGTTGCGTTTCCAAAAACTAGGTTTTATGGAAGAAAACATTGTAGATCAGCATAGAACTCTTATTTCTTCTTTTTCTACTTTTGTTGCTGAATAACTGAAAAAACTCTCCTTTTCCGTTTGCATACTCTATGATAGGCCGAATGTTCTAGTAGTCATAAAGGGGCGACGCTATGTTGGTTCTCCAGGGTAAAAAAGTGTTTTGCCACTAACTAAGCTTAAAATTAGCTTATAATTATGAGAAGTTACACAAGTTTCTGAATGGGTGCACCATGGTCAATTTGGAACTGGCTTCGCCCCTCGTCATAATGGAGGCATCTCATTTCCTGTTGATAAAAAGATTCATGCACATCTCTCGGTCTTTTTTACATCTGCATGTAAAGTCCCCGCCATCGACGCGCGCACACGCGTCGCCGAATCTCATCCTGTCTCTCGCTCAAGATATTTGGAGCAGAAGCTCAAGATATCCGGAGCCGACAGCGGAGGCGTCGGCCTGGGGGGCGGCGGCTGGACGATCGGATCGGCGCCGACGACCCGACGCCCGCACTGTTCGACACCTCGGCGCCTGTACGTCCCGATTCGTACGCGTTCAGGGGCCCCCGGTCGGGAAATCGGAGATGACCCGGCCCGTCGCGATCGATGCCCGGCACGAACCCCCAGGCCAGGTGATCTCCGATCCGGCGGCCGTCGCCGTCGAGCGGGGCTGACACGGGGCCAACCAGCGCGCGACATGCCCCGGCGCGAATGGAACCCGGTCGGGTCGGCCTCCACCGCCGTCGCGTCGTCGGGGATGCAGCGCAGCGCAGCTAACGGATGGGCAAAAGCTCGTACGGCTGCGGGGCGGCAGGGTGCGTACATGCGCTTTACGCGTTCGCTCCCACTGGCCGGCCGGAGGCGGCGGGGTCGACCGGAGGCGGCGGAGACGGGCAGAGATCTCCTCACCCGGGAGAGGAGAGATGCAAAAGGGGCCGAGACATCTGATGCGATTCCTCATCTCTATCGCCTTGGATTGGATTGGAGATCGACTCCGGTAGATTTTATTGCTGGACCGGATCGGAGCGTTTGTGCAGGCAGGAAAACGGGAGGGGATTTGGATTGATCGGAGGCTATCTTGTATTTTTTGGAAAAAGATTCTGTCTCGAAGATTATTTTCTAAAAATAAATAAACTTTACGAAGATCCCTTTGTTTTCAAAACACACACAACAAAAAATGTTACAGAACCAATGCGTCGTGCCTTCCGGGCCGGCAAGCCTTATCTCTTTCGATCCTCGCGCATGCAATGCACGCACGGATCGCAGCTACTGGATCGGGCCTCGGAGTGGCATGCATGCCTAGCTGCCGAGCTAGCTCCGGCCGGGAATCCGTCTCCGATGCATCGCTAGGCCAAATCCCCGGACCCCAGGACATGTTCAAAGCACCGCCCTTTTCCGTTACACTGGAGGTAACTTGCACGTATAATGCACGCAAGTAGTCAAATTTGAGATGAGAGGTGATGAGAGCCGTGGTACGTACGTGCAACAAAGATCAGAGATGCATGTGCGGGGCTAGGCCACCCAGCTCAAAGATAAGTGTGTAGGTTTGGGAGCCACTCACCGTTTTGCGTGGAAAATAGAAAGGTGCAGAGTTCATATGGGCTGGAAAAACAAATTTTATCTAGAGTACCCTCTTGGTAAAAATGTACACACGCGGTAATCCCTATTTATTTCCTTTGTGTCAACCATGCATGTGTGTGTGCATGCACACACACACACATATATACACGCATACACACACACATGCATATATATATATATATATGTGTGTGTATATATATATATATATATATATATATATATAGAGAGAGAGAGAGAGAGAGAGAGAGAGACTCTAATTGTGCGTGTACCCCTTTTCTTCTTAAGTGTAGTCTTGCTGGTGCCTGGTTGCAAAGCTACGATTCTCCCATCTATAGCTTCGTCGTCTCTCCCTGCTTCGAGGTTCGTGCAAAACTCTCATACTTCTATTTTTGCGCACTCGTGCATTTAAAAATTGCGAAAAATAATTTTATGAGTACATGCACACGATGGTAAAATACGCATCTCATACAAATTTGTGCAAAGTAAGTACCGCCTAAGTTCACTTTTTTTACACGACGCTTTGGACAGCAAGATTGAACTGGTTGCAAGTGAAAAAAAAAACGATGTCGATCTCTGAAACAACATCCTCCGTCCTCCCTGTAGTGCGGATAACGATAAATTATGCTGCTGTTAGCATCCCCGACTCTCTTTCTCTCCATCGGTCTCCCCGACAGAATCACGATTAACAGTAGAGAATGTGGGTTAACCAGGGTGTAGCCGTCAAGGCGTGTGGCCGTACGTGCAGTAGGGGTTTGCTGTTCCATGCGCGCGATATGCCCGAGCATGGAAGCAGAAGCACGCTAGAATATATTTTAGATCGTAGATGCTGGGTGGCGTGGCATCTTCGTGGTTCGCCTTTGCCTTTTCGGTCACGATGAATGATGATGATGATGCCAACCGCGGCGCGAGCGTGGCGCTGCACGCAGGATCCGGTCCGACGGCGGCGGCCGTGGCGAGAACGACGACGGCGATGCTGCTGCTGCTGCTGCCGCGGCGATGGCGACGGCCCCGTCTGAACTCGACGCAGCTTTCGAGTTGTTTGAGCCAGCAGGCAGGAGGAAGGCATCGGCCCAAGGCATCGTGCCTTTTAGCCCGCTTAGGTGGTCCCTTAACGGGCCAGCAGCATTAAAGAGAGAGGATCAGGCCTACGAAGCCCAACAGAAATGTCCAGTCTTGCCGGTCGTGTGCCACTCAAAAAGGGCACCACGAAATTCTCAAGGGTGCGCCTGTAATTTTCCAGAAGTTCAGAGCGCTCCCAGCAATTTCGCGCCGCCACCCGGCGCCAACTGAGGGCTAAATCGTAAAAGAACCCAGGATGACAAAATTTCCCACTCCACTCGAATTTAGAACCCTAGCGGCAAAAACCTCGCTCCGCGCCGCCGCCGCCGCCGCCGCCTGCTCCTCTCGTCCCGCCGCCGGCGCCGCCGGCCGCTTCCGCCGAGGGGCTCGCCGTCCGGGGCGCTCTCGCGCGGCACCGCGCCTCTCTACGCGCCGCCGTCCTCCGCCGCCATGATCTGCGCGAGTAAACGCCCTCCCCCTCTGCCTCGCATCTCAGCCCCGTAACCCTAGCTTGCCTGATCCGTCGCCTCGTGAGCTAACTCGTTCCCGTGTCGCTTCCCCGCAGTCTCCGGCGAGGTGCCGGACGAGCCGGTGGTGTCCAAGAAGTCGGGGCTCCTCTTCGAGCGGCGGCTCATCGAGCGCTACATTGAGGTCGGTAGCTCCGTCCCAGATCTCGCGCCGCAGTTTTTTATTCGCGAAAATTGTTTCTGCTGCATTCATGAGGCGGCGGCGACGTTGCAGGACCATGGCAAGTGTCCGGTCACCAAGGAGGAGCTCAACATGGACGATATCGTGCCGGTTAAGACCAACAAGGTAAGGTTTCTATGGTATGCTAACAAGTTGTTGAAACAACATTTTCCAGTAGCACTAGCATACGTGTGGACTGTAGAGTATCACAGTAGCCAATTTAGTTTAGGTCTCGTAAGGTTGCTTGAGATATTTTTGAGCAAGGTAGGGAGGAGATCCCTGGAATCACATGAAGAACAAGCCATAAGATTATTGCGAAGTAACAAATTAACAACAGGTAGCACATTGTCAGCATAACTTCCACTACTTAAGTAGGTAAAAGCCTATGAACCATACATCTGAGATTCAAAAGAAAACATAAAAGATTGTGAGGTTTGGGATCAGTTCGTAGCTGCTGCATAATCTTTTATCTATTGATGTTTTCCTTGGTCGGGTGATGTGTTCACTTTAGCTGCCCAGATACAAGTGGGAAAAAAATTCTGTTAGGGTTTTAGTTTACTGTCATAGGAAATTATATACATGGCCAATCCTAGATCCATATTGGGTTGTTTAATGTTTTCTTTTCTCACTAGGCTGTTAGAACACTATATCCGATAGCTGCAATGGAACATACATATGCTTAAGTTGTAGTTCTTCTGCTACTTGCAATGCAAAAATAATTTCTAAAAAATCGAGCTTATGAAATCTGTGAAAACTTCATCGATTCTTTTGTCTGCAGCTTTAAAACTTTAGATTGCTACTCTGATGTTTTTAAGAACTGAATTTATAAACTTTTGCATTCACATTGATTGATATATTTATTTTAGGACTACAACAGTTATCTTATCACTCATTAGGTTAATGACACTGATAATCTCATGCAAACCTGAAATATTTTTTTACTGCTGTCCCAATATGCCAAAATTCTTGAAGAACTCTATCCTTCACAGGTTGTGAAGCCGAGGCCTTTGCAGGCTGCAAGCATTCCAGGACTCCTTGGGATTTTTCAAAACGTAAGGGGTTCCAAGCTTTGCCAGTTATTTGACTTATTTCTACCAGGCATATCTTAGCATATCTAAAATCTAATTCTGAGCTGTTGATGACATTTCTTTGATTTTTTATTAACATTTGTATCCTGTAATGCAAAAAGTGTGTGTCTGGGTACAGTGCAGCATGAGCGCCTGAACCCGCTCCAGGCCCAGCGCATTTGCTCACGCCATTTTGGGCTTAAGTGCAAAGCGGCAGGGCTCAAAGCGCTTGCCTTTCCCTCCTCTGACAACCTGTGCATTTTTAACTTATCATGCTGTTGCTATTTGCTATACGTGCCTTTTAAACCTGCACAAGTCTGGCCTCTTCTATCCTTTTTATCGAGGTTTTAAACGGCGTTTGTAGCGGCATTGCAGCGTGGTACCAGAATAGACTGTACCACTTATAGCAGCAAGCAGCATGTATCACACAGCTATAGAGGATCTACAGAATCAATAGCTGGCTATTTAGGACCCTGCCATTTATATTATGGACGGACAGATTAGACAGCTCTACCCCATTGCATCCATGTGTGTCCATACTACTATTAAATTCTGCAGAGTTTACCATCTTCTATTGTGTATGTTGGAAATAGCAGCAACTAGAGGAGAGCAGAAAGTGAAGGAAGCTATCAAATATATTATGACATACAAGCTTATATTACATAGGAGGGGTACATGTCCTTTTATAGGACTTGGAGGTCGGTTTGCTACAGTAGTGCTACAGTAACCGACCTACTTTTACAGCTGTTCAGCTCAAATCAAAATTGGACTTCAAGTCCTAATACAATACCATGTGCTGGACCTTTCTAGGTTCAGCCATTATCTAGCTAAACACTAACACAAGGATTACTACTAACAGTGTAGTTAGTAGCAACAGCCTGTTACAGAAGTTTTATTTTCATCTACCTCCTACCAGAAAGCTGCTTTCTAAACAAATTGCATGCTACTGATCCATAATTGTTGGGTAGGAGGCAATTCTACATGTTAATATATGCTGAATTGTGATCAATCAAATATTGCTCGGGTTATGGATTGAACTCAAACACTACATGCTGGTGAAACATTCCTATTTAATATTTGCGCATGATGTTGCTCAGGTACATGCTTTTTGCACCTTGCACCTTGCACCTAAGGCGATTTAAGGACCTTTCATCTCAAGTGTGCTTTCCACCTTTGGCTGCACCGAGTATTCTATTTGAAAGTGAATAGGATAGTTGACCTTTTCTTAAGAATAAACTCGAAATATTTTGATGGTTCTTTACTATCTTTAATTATCATGAAATTTAATATCTTTATGTGATTCATGTCATATTACTATGTCCTTTCCTAAAAATTTGAATCATGATCCTATCTAGCACTAAGCAGGACTTGTTTTTCTTGAATTTTGCAGGAGTGGGATGCTCTCATGCTTTCTAATTTTGCTTTGGAGCAGCAGCTTCACACAGCAAGACAAGAACTTAGTCATGCACTCTATCAGGTCTTCCTTTCACCTATGCATTTTCTCGACATCCTGTTTATGGAATATGTTATAGTTTGCTTGAAACAATATATCAGTGTTTGTTTTTAGCGTAGCATAAGTCTGTTACTTTGGTTGATCAAGGGTTTGTTTGGCTTTATTGCAGCTTTTCCATAGCTTTGTAGTTGGAGCATAGTATATTCATGTTGAACTTACCACTTCAATTGAGGAAACTGAGTTTCCCTCATGCTAGAGTTGCTAGGATGCCAAATCATTCAGTAGCTGAACTATGTTTGCTCGCACCATTCATATTTAATGGCTTATAACTCTTTTTTGGACATGTAATCTTTGTTTTAAGATAACTTTTTGAAACAAGATTGGAGATCCCGAATTACAATCTATATTTTGATATAATAAAAAAAGTGTTCCCCAAAGCTTACTCTGAACTACGATCTATATTTTTTTATAAATATGCTGAGAATATATTGAACTTATAATATCATGAAAATACTTTTTTGCTAAAAATATACTCGTATGTGTGTCAAAATTCAATCGCACTATGCAAAAAGGTTTACATAGTTTGGTTACTAACAACCCTTTGCATTTTTCTTATTTGTGACTGGAAGGAGTGTCAATTTTTGCATTTGTCATTCTTGTAGGTTTTCTTGCTGGTTAACCTTAAGAGGAACATAGGTCTTGCATTTCAGTGCTGAAAAATAGGCTTGACTGCCAAAATTTATACTGTTTACTTCAGCAGTGCATGTTTTAATGGTCGTTGACTTAATGGCACTGGGCATTTATTTCTGGTATTTAAATTGGTCTGTTGATTACATTCCTGTATGCTGAACTATTGATAAGGAATTCTATTTTCGTTTCCATTTGCATGATAAAATATACGAAACGATGACAATGGTTTGGTCTGCATCAATGCTTAGCTGAAACTAGGATCCAACTGAAGTACTGAACCATAAATATTATTAGTGTAAACCGCTAATTCATTTTTAAAGATGCATGTCCACTGGTCAACAAGTCTCAACTACTGATTTCTTTTGGTAAAGAACTATATCTACCTTAGTTTCTTCAATTTTTGATAGAAAAACTCTGTTCGTTTACATTCTTATTACCGCTAGAATTTTCTGCTGTATCGAAGTTCAGATGTTAAACTCGTTCTCAACTAAATGGTTTGGTTATATATGTTTTTTTTAAAAAAAAGAAAGAAAGAACATTATCTGGTAACTGATCTGTGTACTTGCTTTTTTGTCCCTTCCAGCATGATGCTGCCTGCCGTGTTATAGCCAGATTAAAGAAGGAAAGAGATGAGGCAAGAACACTTTTGGCTCAAGCTGAGAGACAGATTCCTGCATCAGTTGCAGGAGCTGCTCCTGCAGCTGTGGTTTCCAACGGAAAACGAGGTATAAGCTGTTCAATGTGATCTTTTCTAACTTAACCTCACGTCATAAATGGGATTCCCTATCGTGAGCACAACTGTATCTACAAGTTCAGATTCTCTATAAATTTAACCATTCAAGTTTTGGGTAAAATAATTCATCTTTATTCGATACAGCAATGGAAGATGAAATTGGCCCTGATGGCAAGAAGATTCGTCCTGGTATCAACCCTGTCATGATTGAAGAACTTACAGAGTGCAATACCATGCTTTCCGCACAGCGTAAGAAAAGACAGGTATACATTGTGCTCCTTATCAGTGTTAAAAGTAGAACAAGGTCAAAAACATTCATTATGGTAGTTATACTTATAAAAAAATACTACTCGAGATTTAGCATTTTCATGAGCTTGCTGCAAGCTTTTAAAATATGATACATTGTTAAGGCGTTAGTTTCATACCCTTATGTGGTAGGTTAAGCTTTATTTGCATTTTGTTGTTCAGTTAGTAACCGATTCTTTCTGTTTTCTCTTAGGTTCCGCCAACTCTGGCGCCGATCGATGCACTTGAGAGATATACTCAGATCAGTAGTCATCCCCTTCATAAGACAAACAAACCAGGCATTTTGTCCATGGACATTCATCCTTCAAAGGTTAGTTTGTTACTGTGCCATGTTCTGATATTGTTATTGCTTAACATCTCGAATCACACATTGTTGTTACTGGACGTAAGGTTAGTTTGTGGCACTCCTTGTAAACAATCACCAATAGGGGGCATCCCATGGCACCTCTTGTCATTTTGTTGCCCATTCCCCTTATGTCAAAGTGTTTGGAGTGTACTTTGCCTTGATGTGGTATATCAGTGAACAGGAAAACAGTGTTTTGTTCTTGATGCAAGAGCCTTCTGCGAAAATGTTGAGTTATACTCCGTTATGTTCACTAGTTTCAGTTATCATCATTATATTATTGATGTATCTTTATATTTAATTGGAGCTTTGCTTATTTCAACTTTAGATTTGTTAAATTGGTGGAGAATTTGTTCAGTTTATTCAGTTACTCTATTCTTATGATGGATTCACAGGACATTGTTGCAACTGGGGGTATTGATACAAATGCAGTACTGTTTGATCGGCCATCTGGTCAAATCTTGTGCACGCTTACTGGTCACTCAAAGAAGGTCCTTTCCCCATGTGCTTTTAGATTTTACTGTATTCTCTATAGTTTTCCCCCAAATATCTTTCTAAGCTCATTATAACACTATTACACCACACAGATAACCACTTTGAAGTTTGTTCCACATGATGAACTCTTTGTAACTGGATCTGCTGACAAGGTATTTTCCATTTATTATGGGTTTAAGTAATCGCAGAAATAATAGGTCATAGTAATACTGGATTACTGACTTATTTGCAAATGTTGCAGACTGTTCGCATTTGGCAAGAGAGTGAGAATGGGAACTATAACTGTGTCCATACATTGAAAGATCATACTGCTGAGGTTAGTATTTAGGTTGTCTGGTTTCTGTAATGGTGCTTGCATTGTGAATTCCACAATTATCCTGTCTTTGGAAGAATAGCTTCTTCAGACAGCATTGATATGCTATTTAGGTTGTATGGTTTCTGTAATGGCGATTGCATTATTCCACAATTTTCCCGTCTTCTGAAGACTTGTTTCTTCGGACAGCAGTTAATTTGTTCCTTGTGTAGATCTATATTCCTTTCTTTGCACTCAGATTGCCATTTCTGTAAAGTTGGCAAGGCTTACGAATTTGCTATTATTGCTTTGAATATCTGATTGAAAGACTCCATGGTTTTGAGGTAACAATAAACCGAGGGGAAATTTATATGGTAAATTATAATTTGCAAAATATCTTTTGATGGATATATCTGATATGTTTGTATCACAAAGTCATAGGAAATGTGACGCTCAAGTTTTCTTGATTGTTGCACTCTGAACTGTTTTAGCTAATTTATCAATGCTATTAATTACAGAAATGTGAAACACTCCCTGTCTTTGTTCACATACTTCTATACCATAACAGTGCTCGGCACCTTTTTAGTTAGCAGGAATTGTAGAGGAACTTCAATAATTTCCTGTTTATTTTTTTAGAAACTTTGTTATTAAAAAGCCTATGGTTCCTTTTTGTATTCTTGTAGGTTCAAGCTGTTACAGTCCATGCAACTCAAAAGTATTTCGTGACTGCTTCCAAGGATAACTCCTGGTGCTTCTATGATATTTCAACAGGATCCTGCCTCACACAGGTCACCTCCTCCCTCTACACACATGAACACAGCACTTGCACATATTCTTACTGCACATGAATATGCATATAAATATGCATGATTGTTTCATCAGGTTGGCGAGGCTTCAGGACAAGAGGGATATACTTCTGCATCATTTCATCCGGATGGTCTTATCCTTGGAACTGGAACCACTGATGCTGTTGTTAAAATTTGGGATGTGAAGACTCAGGTATGATTTGGTATTATGCATCACTTTATTCAAGAATAGTTTTAGGTGATCATGCTCTTGAAACACGCCTGATAATGAATATTTTCTATCTGTAGTTAAATGTCGCAAAGTTTGAGGGGCATGTTGGACCAGTCACTGCTATGTCCTTCTCTGAAAATGGTTACTTCCTAGCAGTAAGTACTTTTCCATAAAAGCAGTGCACAATTTTGAATTTATTTGGTTTCTGATATTCTCCCATCACTTTGCAGACCGCTGCTCATGATGGTGTCAAGCTTTGGGATCTTCGGAAATTGAGAAATTTTAGGACCTTCTCTCCTTATGATTCAGACACGCCGACCAATGCTGGTAAGTAGGTTGTGAACAACCACAATGGTGCGCATGCTTGCATCTTTATAGTTAGAGCTAATTGAACAAGGTCATCTGAATTATGAAATTCACTATCGACATGTTGCCTCGATACTGTACCATCCTTTGTGGAATTCAGAATGTGCCTGTTTTCTGTAGTATTTATTTTTTCTTTTCAGGTGGATTTTTTTTGTTTTTAAAATGTGCTTAATCATATGATATCACTCTTTTGTCCTGCAGTGGAGTTCGATTTTAGCGGAAACTATCTTGCAATTGGTGGTTCAGATATAAGGTACGTTCCAGTAACTTGATTCCTATTTGTAATTACTGGCATTTGAGAGTTCATGAATTTCCTGGCAATGTTATTTTGGAGATTCCTATTTGTAATCTAGTTAAGGTATATGGACCTCCAGTTTGCAGGCTGGGTTACTTGATCGCCTAGTGGTCGCTGAGTTCTTTTAGATTGTTTTGCTACACTGCCTGTTACTTGTTTAAACGTTGTCGACTTTCAAATTTGTTGCTTTTGATGTGTTTTGTATAGTAGTCATACTTATTCCACGAGAGACTGCTTGAAATGCTATGGTTTCTTCCATCGAGTCACTTGAAAGTGAGATGCAATCATGCGTTGGTTTCTTGGCTTCTGGCTGGTACAGATGTTAACTTGATAGACAAGACCACACGTGTATCTGCATTATTTTTGTTGCATAAATAATATGAACTCCTTGGTCCCCATATAGAACTTGAAAAATATTAGAATTATGTTTTCAATATTATGCCTAGTATAAATGCTTCTGCAATACAGAAGAATAATCCCTAGTGGTAGTAAAGTGAAAGACTGCCTTGTGACTGCCTGTAGGGTTTACCAAGTAGCTAATGTCAAGGTTGAATGGAATCTTATCAAGACATTACCAGACTTATCAGGAACAGGTATATCCCTCTTTTGTCGCAGTCTTTTATTACCATCCCAACTTGGAGCACACTGATGACCTACTGTTGTGACATTTATCCTTCCACAGGTAAAGTAACTTCTGTGAAGTTTGGAGCCGATGCTATGTACATTGCCGTAGGTTCTATGGACCGCAACCTACGGATATTTGGACTCCCTGGAGATGACCAAATGGAGGAATCAAACACAGCGGCCGAGTGAGGAAAACCATTGTACTTGATTTGTTTCTTTTTGCGATGCTCCTGCTGTTGCTTGATGATAGGGCTGTGTGCGCATGGATACATAACCACTGCAAGAGGGAAGGAAGATCCTTCCAGGGAGCACTGGTCTCGGCTTCGGCCGGTGTAAACAAGCTTGTGACATTATTGTATGGTAGGGCTTACTAATTCGTCTGATGAGGATATGATTTCTTTTGTTTTGAACACGAGTACGATGCTAAAGTTCTCTTGCGGAGAGTTAAGCGATTCAAAGGTCCTTGTTTCTCTGCATCTTTATTACATAGGCGCACTGTTTCAGTGTGAAGTTTGCGAGTGTGTACCAAGTAGTCCGGTCGGTAACGGACTCCGCTGCAGGTTATCCGCTGTCGCCAACGTGTGGGTGTCACTGTCAGTTTGAAACCAGGGCTACATGAATTACATTTCTATGTTTCTTTTGTTTCTAGGAATCGAAAGAACACAAACTCTTTGCCCTAAATACCCTCCTTTGCAAGACGAGCTACTGTGCAGCTACCAGAATATGGTCGATGTCCTTCCTGGACGTTTACCTTTAACAAACTTTTTTTCTCAAAAAAAATAAACAAACTTTTTTCTACTGTACGAAATAATAAAAGAGGAACTGTTCTACATTGGTCAAAGTCTAGTAACTATCTTATGCCGCAAAAATTCTCCTCTTATTATATTTGGATGAATGGAATGATATTGAAGAGAAAAATATTCCTTAGATATCTTGGTTCTGCCATAGAGAACTGGATATCATGGAAATTTAGAATTATGCCCTCTATTCCAAAATAAGTGTCCGTTTAGAAAATTTAGACATATTACTAGTTAGTAGTAAGAATTGATCTCATCGTCTCTAATTACTTATCGCAATTGTCATCGAAAACCACGATGTTTATATGGTGCTGCTAGTTTCAACTTCTTTTTTGGTGGGGGAATTGTCGCATTAAATATAAACTTTTTGGTGGATGGGGCCCATCTAGCTCACACGAGTATGGGCAAAAACATTTGATTTGTAACTGTGATTTGAGTCATCAACGACTTAGATTTCTCACCGCTAAACCCTACATCCTCTCTCTTCCGTTCACGCTGTCGCCGCCACCACGCGATCTCCTTCCTCCGTGGGCTCCCACGCTCTCCTCTCTTCGACGCTGGTGAGCAATTCTAGCGAGCCTGAAAGCTAGCCTGCACAGCCACAGTAGGACCGGACTGCCGCCGCAACCTTTCCCTCTAAACTTGTTGGAGTTAGAGAAGAAGCCTTGGAGTTATAATCATGGAGTCGATTCAGCGCACAGAAATTCAGGCTTTGAGATGAGTGAAAGCACTCAATTGTATGTTAGTTTTTCCTTATTGTATGATTATGCTTTGACTAGGCTTAGGATTTGTATGCCAGCTTCCTGCAAAAAGTGGCGGACCCAAATTTTAAAAATTGGATGTATATGTCCTCTAAAACTATTATTGTACTTCTATCCTAAATCAAAATCATTACGACCAGTTTGAAATATAAATTATTTCATAAACTAAATGATTATTTTCCTTATGATTTTTGTGCATGTACATAAATATTATTTATTTACGTAGTTATGATATGATTATTTAAATTTCGAAATATGGTATTTTAGATATAAAATGTACAAGTCAATAGATAGTTGTCTATAGCGTGTATTATTCTTTCAAATCTTTTGTTTATACGAAGCTTCTAGATTATTTTCCTTGTGTTTGAGTCCATCTGAAAAGTTTGGTTCACTACTTTCCATCCCTCTTTAGGCAATAACTTCTCAAGGCTAGATAATAAAGAGTCCACATATCTTGTGTATGATCGTCTTATACTTTATTTATAATTTATGTTAGTTGTTACATAGCTAGCATATAAACTATCTGTGAATGTGATTTTTTTCTCCACAATATAATTTGAAATGTTGTAGGGCATGTTTTCTAACACTGAGGTAGAATAAGACTATTTTAGTTTGGACAATTTATTATATTATAATACTAGCAAATATGCTCGTGCGTTGCTACGAGTGATACTGCGAAGCATTTTACAACCTTATCTATTTAAATATCTTCACGGCATAATTAAATTCCACATGACAACATCTTGTTTAAAATTCTTTCAAATAAAATTTTGACCTCTAGCACTTTATAAAACTTTTATACATGTCATTCATCCTTCTTCCTCAAAAAAATCTCCCTGCCATCCTTCATGGTATGGCTGTCGTGACCTTGACTAGCAACAGCGAGGGTGCATACTATATTAGCACTAGTCTTTTGCGCGCGCCCCTGCGCGCACTTGATTATTGATTTTATACACAACAAAGTACATTTATATATAATATTTATATATATGTATATACGTTGCTAAGCAATATAAAATGATTTGGTATAGTTAGGCATTTGTTGTCTCCTGCAAAGAAAAAATATAATTGTAAGAGAGCAAGTTAAGAAAAAAAAAGGAAACATGATTTTATCATTGCGAGGTTTCAGTACAAAGACCATGGATGAGAAGATAACACACATTAATAATATAGTCTAGGTTATGTGCAATTTACGTATGGTATTGAAGGATCATACAAATATAGCAATAATACCTTTAAGCGCATCTATGTAGTCATCATCAAAGTAACCGCACGGTCTAGATGATGTGCTTCCATTCTGAGCTCCACTCAAAATTGTGTAATTAATAGTAGTTAATATTCCATTTTTAAGTTTGGGCACGAATTACCCGGGAAATAGATTACATAAAGAGTTAGTGATAGTTTGTAGATTATGTTGAATTAAGGCAATTAATTAAAAAGTTAGTATGCAAAGGATAAGTGATCTATACCTGACGCAACAGTATGTTTTTGTTTCAAGTATTTCATTCGTTTTGCTCTACAATCAGATGCATTTGATATGGCAGGATTATATGATCCTGTGCTAATTTCAGGTCGTTTTTGTTTAGAAGCAATCCTGCGATTTTCAGAAATGGTATCTTGGAAAATAATAGGAAACAGTCAGGAGATAGACCTTATGGTATTAATAGCTTGATATAGGAAAATATATAAATCTATACATACTCCATGCAGATGGGCCTTCTTCTGGAACGCCACTATTGGTAGACATAGGCTATGTAATACCCTTCTTGCACCTATTTCTTATCCACATATAGTATTAAAACACTATTTTCAGGGCTATTTATGGAAAAGTAGCAATGTATTATATATATATACATACATAATTGGACTGGCAATAGGTGACATTGCAGAAAAGGAAGTCAATAGAAGCTCATTGTTTATGAGATAATTCATAGGGAGGAGGTAAGAGCTATGCAAGACAGATCAAAAACTTAATCTGAATTTTAAACAAATCTGAGAAAACAGATTGCAATATTACATGGGAAGAAAATAGAAAAGGTAAATTATAAGGGGAAAAAATTGAAAATAATAAAATTGCACTGAAAATAAAAACAAAAAAAGGAACATAAACAAATATTGCAGAATACAATATAATAGGGAAAATAAAACGAGAACATAGTACCCTCAGTACAACCAGCTGAAAGGACAATTTCAAAGTATGGCAATAGATTTTCCTTGTCTTTTTTTTTTAAAAAAATTATGTGGGGTTTGATATGAAAAAGTTGCTATATTTAGTAGACGACAATGTATCTGTCTTGTGTCTTAAAAAACCAGTAGTAGAAATTTCTCTATAAGTAATATGACCATTGTAGTAATAGTTTTTTATTTTCAATCAAAAAAATATTTGTAAAAAGGAAACTGCTTTCAGGCATGCTTTTTCATATGCTAGTAGAGGATTTAAAGTAGCAGGTTCCCAGAAAAAAAAGTTCCTGTCTGGGTGCTAGTAATTCCAGTTGCATTAACTCCAACTCAACTCCACAAGTATCGTGGAATCATCTGTAATCTCAGTGATTAAAGATGCATATTGTAACTGCAGCATCGAGCAATGCCATAGGAGAAGCTCCAATTATGAGCATCGTTTCTTGAAGAATAACAAGGTTTCCAAGCCTGTTACTTGACACTAATGTACAAAAGTATATAAAAAAAGAAGAACATAAAATAAAATCGATGAGTAGAAAAAAAAGAAAAAAAAGAAAAGGTCAAGGCGAGAAAGATATTAGCATAGCAGGAACAAAGAATCCGAAGAATTATGAACCAAAAATAGGAGGAAGCACCTCCAACAGGAGGAAAAGAAATGAAGTGATATGAAGAGAAGAAACAGGAAAAATTATATGAATTGTGATAAGATGCAATGTCAATCCTGAAGCCATCCCTATGTAAACATTATAATAAATGCCTTTGCTTTTTCCATGTATATATACACACATATATACCACACATATACATAGATATATTACATACAAAAAAACTAATGGGCATGTAATCATATAGAGCCCCTATTAGTTAACTCTCACGCGTAAACATAATATGAAACAAATACCACACAGACACACAAATATATGAAATAACATTGCAATCACATCAACTAAAAAAAATAAATGATGTAAAGCCATAACAAATATAAGGCAATAACAATAGAAATTTATATTTACCAGGCAGTTCTCACAGTTCGCAGTATACAAATCAGCAGCAGAGCCTAGAAGCAAGGTAATCAGCCCAAAGCAATAAACCTGCACATAGACCACAAAACAACAATTAGTAAACCATCCGTTAAATCTACCTGTAATAATCAGAACCAAGCATATATCACAGTACAGGTATTTTCCAAAAAATCTACCACCTGCATCAGAACTTAGCATGACTAGGAACAATACTCCAGTAGCCGAAGATGGTGCAGTAAGCAAAGGGGGAAAAATACAAAGAACTATATTTACCAGGAAGATTTAATGCATTCGTGGGAAATCAAACTTTAACAGAAAACGCCACCGGAACAACCATTGCAGCTAGATATATCTGAGACAAATGCAAGCAATAATTAGTAGCAAGCGATTTAAGAAGAACTTCTAAATAAAAACACATAAATCCACAACACAGCACAACCCATCGGAGAACAACAATATATTACTAAAAAAACAAAGAAAAATGAGGACAGCAAGAACATGCATGGACCGTCACCTTCACAAAGAAAACAGAGAGAAAGAAAAAATAAAAATGATAGTGCAGTCGCAGAAAATTAATCTAGCTAGAAAGCAAGAAAAACCGCTTAGGAAAAGGGGAAATCGAAGGCGCTGGGATAGAAAACGTGGAAGAACAGCAAATAGAAAAGCGAATAAATAGAATCCACCTCAGATCTAACCTAAGAAACAACTCCAGCAACAATGGCAAGAGAAATAGCAAGAACTAACACACAGAGAAGCAAGCAGGCAATTCCAAAGAACAACGGCAGAAACGGCGCCGAGAGCAGCACCATAAGCATGAGCAATCAACAGGAGTACCGGCAGGCAAACCAGTCGAGGAATCACCGAGAGCGACGGCAGCAGCGACACAGAAAGCGACAACGGATGCAAGAACACACCACAGAAGCACCAGCTACCAAACCAGCGACGGAAGCGAGAGCGGACAACAGAGACTGAGAATGAAAGGCGAGGAGGGGAACTCTACGGCGGCCGAAGGGATAAGCCTCACGCGAGCATAGGGAAAATCAAGAAGCTTCCCCCCAATCAGACGCAGGCACGTGGCACCGCAAAAACTAACCTCGCAAGGCCATCGGATGGCCATCGGACGGACAAAAACATTTTCGACGACGTGGATAGCATGAGGGGACGCCGAGTCCGGTTGCTTTAACATATAGAAATGTGTGCCCGTCTCGACGTTGTGGTCTATGAGCAAGCCAACACTTCTTTTGCTCATCAATTGTTCGCCGATGTTGTCACCAACTTTCTTGCATGGTTATCTTGCGTGCGAAGGGGCTGTCTCTATGTTGGTGGCACGCTCTACTTCGTCCTGCTCACGCCCTTTTCCTTCCTCTCTTGCTAATTATCTGTTTATAAAGAAGGTAAGCGACCTCAATTCCAAGCTGGAGGAGACTACAATCTAAACGTGAACTCTGTCCACTTCCAATCCTGTATCTGATGAGAATTTTAGTGACCAAAAGTCAATAACGAACTAAGAAAATAATCCACTCTTTAAAATAGGTAGAGATATTATTTAAAATATTAGGAACTAGTAAGTAATAAAATTGTACGACAAAAGTTAATATAATATAACTTCTATTTTATTTTATGAACACATTCATTTTATTGCAAAATACCATGCTAAAAGAGGTTAATGCCAACAAGATGTTACAAATGGTGGATTATAAGACGTCAACCTTTTCAATATTTATTTTCGATACCGACAGTTGAAACATCATCTATTATGCACTAAATTGGACGGTTGCTCTGAACATCGTATCATTATTTTTCTTAGTCACATTTTTAGGCCACTATCTAAAGTCAAGTTGGAGAAGGTAGACGGTTCCCTAACTTGTTTGTTAGATATTGTTTTGCGGATATGTGACCTTTTGCTTGTCGGAATTTTGTTGATTAGTATTTGTATGTAATGTTATTTTCTCGCCTTATTCGCTGAAGTTTCATGGTATCTTTATCTTTGTAAGATTTGGATCAACAACCAATATTGAAAAGATTGGCCCAGTATTATAATGATTAGAGAAGAGCCCAATTTAATTAGTATAATATATTTTATGTAGCTAAATAGAGCATTGTTAAAAAGATGATCAATTAATTTTATTATTTCATCTATTATATTGAAAAGAAAAGATAGGAGTATAAAGAAAAGAGAAAGAGTGGTAAAGAAACAAAACATGTCACTGAAAGTGCATTTGGCCCCCTAAGTGGGTTTTGGTGTTGATGACATGCATAATTAAGGAGCTATGAGTTTATCGAGTTTTGAACAGGCTATGATGCAATGAAATGAAAAATATACGTGAAAAGACGCCAAATTGCTTAATGGACTGTGTTGGAGATTAAAAGAAGAAATTTATTAATTTTCTATTTTGAATTTGAGTATAGAAAACACCGTATATTAAGAGGGATGCGAAAATATGATCTGGAGATGCTAAAGTACCTACTTAAGATGCTAACAATCTAAGAGCGACACAAAGCACTCACTTGAGCACTTAACCGTGCAAATTCAGCATGGGTCGGAAGTTCCGACCATGGACAGAAGTTTCAGGCAACTTCCGACCAGGGGTCCTCGGGCAGAATTAATATTTGCTGAAAGTTCCGACCCCGGGTCGGAAGTTCCGACCAGTGCTTCACCACATAACGGCTAGTTTTGGGGGCTCAGATATAAATACCCCTTCAGCCCTCCCTTCATTTGCTGCTTACCTAGACAAACACCTCCTTGAGCGTTCACTCTACTCTCTCACTCCCTCCTCGAGCTAATCCTTGCATTGAAGTGAGCTAGGGCGTGGGTGAGAGAGAGAGATTGAGATGTGTGACTTGTCCCCATTGAGCAAGAGTGCAACCACCTTCATCCCATGAGCACTTGAAGCATTTCCAAGCATCGATTCACGTTTGTTACTCTTGAAGCTTGCTTCTAGACGGCTCGACATCGCCCGTGGAGCGTTCTCTTGTGTGTGCGCACCCTCGAAAAGTTTGTATTGCCCAATTCTTTGTGGATTTGATAGTAAGTGACTCAATCCTCCTTGATGGTTGATTGAGTGAGGAAAGAGTTAGTGAAGACCCGGCTCTTTGTGAGCTTATCAACGGAGATGTAACTTCCTTTGTGGGAGTGAACTTCGGGAACAAATCACTTGTCTCTTGTTCTTATTATTCATATCTAGTCCTTGTTGACTTAGAGCTTATTTTGTCCTGATCTACGTATTCTTATTATTGAGCTTGCTAGAGTTGGTTGCAGAAGGTTCCTAGCCTCCACATACAACTTTTGATTCAGCTAGATTTCGTAGTTTCGATTTAGTTTTTGAAATTTGTAGTAAATTCCCTTTATTGTCGGAAGTTCCGACCAGGGGTCGGAAGTTCCGATCCATCGGAACTTTGGAACTTACCACACCGGATCGGAAGTTCCGACAGGTTTAATTTCTACGCAGAATTTTCAATTTTTATATGTTCGCCTATTCACCCTCCTCTAGACATCACCAAGATCCTTTCAATCACGACTAGATGATTTATACTTGTTGACCTGCTAAGCATTCACGGTTCACCTCTATCCCTCAGCAGGGCTACTAGAAAAGCTGGAGACTCGTGAGCTATTTAGATTTGATTTGCTAAAAATTCAATTCAAGCTGGAATATACTAGGAATCCAGCCAAGCTTGGTTCTAACCTACACCTCGCGAGCTCCAACGGTCCAAGATCGAGCTATTTGATGAAGGTTGAGTATTTCTGTTTGCATGATATGTGTATTTACCTGCTACCTCTATTAAATTTCTAACCATCGAAAGTTAAAATAATACAGCTAGAGGTTAGAGTCTTCTGTCAGCTAGTGAGCTAGAGGCTAGAATCTTCCATTGGGTAGTGAGTTGTTGTGTCGCATAAATTAAAATAAGCACAAAGTAATAAGGCTAAATATTCAGATGTTTCTCTTTCTATTTATTCATTTGAATTAAATCCCTCTTTTATAGATACGTCTTCTTATGTATTATTAATATCGCTATCGTGGAGTCGCTTTGTCGTGGTCTCGAGAACATCTCTCACTTCTTATATATTATTAATATCGCTATCGTGGAGTCGCTTTGTCGTGGCGTCGAGAACATCTCTCACTCAGATCAACCTCGGCTCGAGAATCGATGCTGCAGCTTGAGGTGGCAGGCTCGCTCGAGCTCGGCTTATTCCCGCTCAGGGCTCAGGGCTCAGGGCCTCAGGTTCATCACCTCTTCTGTTTCTTAAACCTTTTCCTTCTCTCTGGACTCTCTCCTCCCTTGCTCTTACCCTTCCCTGGCGGCGACGACTGGGCGAGCGGCGGCGCCATTTGTCACGTCTTCGCCCAGCCCTTTGCCGGCGACGAGCATCCACCAGGTATGCCCGCTTTCCTTCTGCTGTGCGAGACGGAGCACCCCTAACCCTAACAAAACTATTTGTATTCGGATCTGAATCCAGTTACAATATATTGGCTACTAACTTCGATTTCGTTTGCAAAAATTATCGGGTGTACATGTGTACACCCATGTCCTATGCTGGGTCAGCCCCTGCTTCCCATTTGGATCTTGAGAGTACTTAGTAGTCACTTCTTGATTTGTTTTCCTCTTTGATTTTCTCCTCCCCCCATTCTGATCCATTGACTTGTAATTCATTTCTCGCACCACTGAGCAGTGCTAGTGCTCCAATATGGGGCCATGTAACCCTTATAAATCAGGTGGAGCCAATGTTCTCTGGTGAGGCAAATAATGCTCACTGGAGAAATTCACTAGCTACATTAGAGTTGAAGCAGGAAAGGGGATTATAAAGTGTCCAAAGGTGTCATATGAGTTGCTTTGAGAGATGAGTAGGGAAGTTCAAAGGTGTCAAGAACTAGTGACAATTTCCTAAATTTGACACTGCTATAATGATATGCTAGGTTAGCATTGTTGTTTATTTATTTTAAAAAAATTCTGAAACTTATCAGCGTATCACAGTTTTTTTGAAAAATCCCGTATCCATTTATCCGTATCGGTCCTGATACTGATACGAGTATCCGTATCCGTGCTTCACCTGACAGAGGAAAGCTGTGCTACTGATTAACTCCTGTTGCAAATACGGCATAGGTCTCTCTAACTAGATGTCCTTTGGCTCTGCCCAGAGTCATATATTCAGTAAACTCAACAAGCCAAGTTACATTACTATTGGATCGGACAGCTGTTATATATTTCAAGAATACCATCTTTCCCGTTAGAGTGACATTTCTGTCTTGAAGGTCCTTTTGAGTATTGCTCTCCGCGCTTGCCATGCAGTGTTCTTGAAGGTTCACTGTAGTAGATGATTCCAGTGTTCTTGAAGGTTCATTGTAGTAGATGATTTTCTTTTATCTGTTCCTGAACGACGACTAGTTACACTGGTCATTTTGAACTTTGATTTGGACCAGATGCAAATTTCCTGACATCTGGGCTGACTTCGATTGAGCAGGTAGCTTCAGAAATATTTCATGTGAAACTTGCTTCTTAAACCCAATGTGTTTCAGAACTCTGGGAATCTAATGGAGGACAGACCCTGCACTAAGTGGGATGTCATTTTCAGCTACTGCTTCACTGACTCTGAATGATGGATTGATGGAACCTTTTCTCGTAATGCAGGTATTACCCTGAATGATGGCAACTCTGAAAGATGCTGCTGCAAGGAAGCCTGTACTGGCAACAATTCGTCTTATTGTTCCAGCTGGTGCTGCCCGTCCTGCACCTCCAGTTGGTCCAGCGCTGGGTTTCTATCGGCTCAATTTGATGGCTTTCTGCAAGGATTTCAATGCCAGGACCCAGAAGTACAAGGCAGACACTCCAATGCACGTCACCTTAACTGCTTACAAGGATAGCACCTTCGAGTTCGTGGTCAAGTCACCCTCGGTATCATGGTTCCTCAAGAAGGCTGCAGGAATAGAAACAGCCAGCAGTCGCCCAGGCCACAGCAATGTGTCATCCCTCACTCTCCGCCATGTGTATGAGATTGCGAAATTGAAGCAGGCTGACCCCTTCTGCAAGCACATGTCGCTTGAGGCGCTGTGCAAGTCCATCATTGGCACAGCTAACTCCATGGGCATTGAGATTGTTAAAGATCTATGAGAAGCTTAGTCAGGAAGAATACTGTGACATCTGTGTGTTCCTAGTTTTTAGTTCGTTCTGGAGAGGTAGAACTCTGCTATCTTACTGAGCTTTCTACCATCGTGATGTCCGATGCCCTTCTGGAGTATAAACTCTTATACAATTTCTGGCATACCCTTTGGTCCAGCCTTTTTTTTTTTCCCTTTTTGTTCTTTTCTTGACAACTTAACTGGTATTTGTGGTTTCATGATGGTGTTTCAAATAATACATTGTGATGCCAGTGTCTTCCACATGGATATGTTATACACTAGAAATAATCGAAAATTGCTGACTGATAAGCTCATCAAGTTCTTATGACATAGGCCGGTCTGGAATGTAGTATTTGTTGATAAGTGAAATGCAAATCTGTAGCTCGCCTTGACGTACTTTACTAGCTGTTTCCATGAAGCATTCAATGGAAAAGCACACACGGAATGAAGCATTCACTGGAAGAGCTAGCAAAGGCAAATAGTTAACAGAAATATGTCTGGCATTCAGATACATTAATCTCATTAAGAATGGTGAAGTTGACTACTTAGTGGCCACTTTGCTCCTGCCAAGGATGTTCTTAAAGCAAGACCTCGCTGCTTCGTTAAATAGTTGTTAGGCACATGTAAGTTATCCAGTCCAACAACTAGAACAATTCCTGAGTTTCAGGAAAGATGAGGACATCGGAAATTTGTCAATACAACATGCTTGCTGAAGTTCAGTACAACATATCAAACCCGGTTGCAGTTTGGCGCAAATGCAAAATGCCCAATATCAACTGGGGATGAAAATTTTCATTTACAACAAACTCACATGCACCATGTGTAACTGGTAGAAAATTGAATGCTAAACTAGTTGTCAGCCGCTTCCATCTTTGTCCAAATTACCTAAGGTAACTTTTCCAGATTCTTGGGCACTGAAGTGTAATAAAAAAAGGGAGAAATTTTAATTGCTGATCTCTTCAAGCACAAGATATTGTAGCGCTACTGAGTATTTAGCTTTTCTTGCTTTCTTGGTTTCACTTTCTGAACTGCCAATATTCTTAAGTATGTAGGATCCTGTGCCATCAGCTACAAAAGGACAAGAAATTAAATTGTTTAAACATGCTAACTCAAGCAATATTAAACCTCAATTCAGCCATGAACAACATAATTGGAACTAGCTTCTTATGAAATAAAAGAAAAGATCACTTAGCATTTTCAATAATAAATCTGCAATTTTGTGAAGACTATTTGACAGGTAGTTTGACATGTTCACCTGGGTATTTTAAGTTGGATAAATAATATCATGCCCCAACATGCCTTCTATTCTGAGTATGTTAGTGTAAACTGTTCTACCATCTCAATGATCGAAACTTTTCAGGTGATGAGTGGCAACACAAAAAGAATTGCATAATAAAAGTAAGAACTGAATGAACAAGAATAGTGTCTACTACAGGATTTACCTCGGATTGTATATATGGAATTTATCCATCTCTTGTAAATAAACAGTAATCTTGGGGTATCACCTTGCTGTACATCAGATAGTAATAGATTGCAAGAACCAAGGGTTCCGAGTTTTGCACTATGAAAGAGATTTGGTTACTCCAAACGGCAAACCGGTAATAAGAAATTCCATGATTTCTCATTGACGGCATCACTTACTTCGCATGTGCAATAGCATTGTGGCACAAAGCTAATACACGGACCATTGCCAGATCTCGAGCCCTAGTAGTTCCATATCTTTGTTGGCAGCTCCTATTACAGTTTCAGCCAGGTCAGAATTACCTATATAGAAAAATGAAGACTGCAAGTCTAGAATTTAATTCTACTATTGTGTACTGGTGTATAACTTTTTTGTATAGCGGAAAGTGGAATCAAACACAAATGTTTTTTCAGAGGTTATATTATCCCTAAAACATAGAGAAGTAGTTGTGCTATAAGGAAATGCTTAACAACTGATGATAGTATTCTAAATGAGATATTCTGAACTATGGGACAATATGAAACCAAGTAACATGTACAAATGATTGAGTATAACATTAACAATTCAAGACAGAGCACACAACAAAATATCTGTTTTTCAGATATTAGTGCCCTCAAATCCGTAATTTAAGTTTGCTTAGAAGAACATAGAAGGGGCATTTCAAGGTTGCTGCGTATTAGGTGTTTATGTAACAAATGCTGAATCAGACATGCATGCCATGGCAATATGGCATGAAGTTCGCAATCATTAACATCACAAGACAGAACAGAAGTTACACCTTTCGGAGAAGAAATCTGCAAAATCGTCAACAATGACTGCAGCGGGGAAGTTGTCAAGAAGGTGAAATGCAGCAAAGTACTTTCCGATTTCATCACCATCTTCAATGTATCTAGGAGTAGATAACACACAATTTGAGCATAAATTATCCATCGCTGCATGAAACGGCTACCATTTTAGCAAAATTTAAACCAGATACTAAGAGAAAGAAAAACCGGCATCAGTCTATCAAATACACAGAGTTGCATAATCTATCACCTCATCACAACAAATGTGCAGAAAAAGAACCACATCCACAAGTCAAAGATCCCTTACTTGATTTGTATCCTCTGAAGTAAGCTCATCGATGGATCAACACCCTGGAATCAAATGAGAAGGTGTGGCTTCAGAAAAATGAGGAACATCGGTCCAGCACGTGCAATCCCCGCAGGTTGCTCCCGTTCCCCGTAAGCAATGCTGCCAAGCAAACGAAGGCACCTCACCTGGGACAAGAAAGGGGGGTTGCTCTCCAGCCTCCCCTTGCTGCAGATGAACACCACGCCGCGGCCGCTCTCCGCCGCGCGGTTCACCGCGAACTGGAAGAGGAGCGAGGTCTTCCCGCTGTCCTTGCAGCAAAACAGGAGCACAGCGTGATGCGTGGGCCGCTAAGGTCTGCTACGGCTCGATCCCGGCGCGGCGCGTACGCAAACGAGCTAGCTGGAGCAACGCGAGGTGAGCACGAGGCGCGTACCAGCACGGGGGCCCCGAGAGCAGGATGATGCCGGCGCCCTCGTCCCTCCGTGGGGCGTTGGAGGTGGAGGAGAAGAACCTCTCCATCTCCGCCGGGGATTAGCCGACGGGGTGCGGAGGAGACGGCGGTGCCGGCGACGTGTTCGATGGAATGGCAGCGTGTGGTGGCGGCCTGGCGGGCACAGGCGGGATTGCGGGAGCAAGGCCTGTCAACGAGCCGAGCTCGAGCGAGCCCAGGGACCAGGCCAAGCTACAGCTAAGGATGAAAACGGTTCCGTCCCGCCCGTATTTCTATATTTACCCCGCCTATTTTTATATTTGCGAAGAAATACAAAAGCTAAGGATGAAAACGGTTCCGTCCCGCCCGTATTTCTATATTTACCCCGCCTATTTTTATATTTGCGAAGAAATACAAAAATAGGACGGGAAGCGGGAAGGGGTGTATCCCGCCCATATTTGTGGGATCCCGTTTTTATCCGGGATGATCCCATATCCGGTTCGTATTTATAAAATACGGAAAAGATTTAATAGGCACACCATATATCCTCTCTTATTTCTCAACATTAATCGGTGTACTTCATGGTTTAAATATAGGAAACATGAAACCTTAATTGTATTTTTAAAAAGTATGCTGTGTAAAAGAGTGTGTAATGTTATATTCATGCGAGGTGAACGGTGATTAAATAATAATGTATTCCGGTAAAGTTTCCGCTTCCCACTTATTTTTGTAACCTGTATATCCCGTTTCAGCTCCCGCTTCCGTTTCCCACAATAAACTACGGAAACGGAAATGGTTGAGAAGCTTTCCCGTCCGTCCCCGTCCATTTTCATCCCTACCTACAGCTAGCCTAGACTGTACATCGAGCGAACTCGGCTCGGACAACGCTACAGGAGTTGTAGCCCGAGCTCGGCTCAAATCAGCTCGGTAGCCGATAGGCAGGCGGGCAGGCGGCCGTGACCAAGCAACGCAAAAGCAGCCGACAGGGAAGATGGAAATTTGGGAGAGAACGCCTATTGGAGCTCGCAACTCCCGCTTGATTGTTTGGTATAGTTGTCTTTGGTAATACTTTGGTATAGTTGTCTTTGGTATTACTTTCTCTGCTCCGGCCATCATCTCAATGGCAAACAAGAAGATATGAATTAATTACTTCTTCTTCTCATTGTCAATTTGTTGGACTCTTGAAAAGGGAGAACTAAATAAACATAGTGGTTTTCAAGATATCTGACATTTATACTTGTTATCATGGGATAATGAACTAAACATTTACCACTTCTAAATATTTGCTACTACAATATATCTATATTTTCTAAATTTTTGCTACTACCTCATCAAAAGGTTCCAGCTTTACCACTGGCATTCTATAATTTTCCACTATTGTATATCTAATACAATCATTGTCAATCAATTGCCAATTTAAGATATTGAAAAATGAAGCCATAATTCATACGTTAGTAAACAAATGGAAAAAAATAGGTGGTGTTCCTAATATAGGTTTAACGTTTAAGATATACCAAATAGTTGGCATGCAAAAGATATTAAAGAAGAAATGGCTTTCGAATATTTACTAACTACTACTACTTAAGGAGAACTTCGAACGTTGTTGTGGCACAAAGACACACATGTTGAGCATGTCAACCTTTTAGTAATTGGTTGTTTGTTACAACTAATTTTGGAAGCTTTACAATAAAATATAGGGGATATTGGAATATATCTAAATTGTTGTGTGCATTTCTATGCATGTGAATCTCGTAGTAATTGAGTACTTGGTACAACTAATTTTGAAAGCTTTGTGTCAAGTAATAGAAGATATTTGGAAAATATGTATGTGAATCTCGTAGTAATTGAATACTTGGTAAAATTAATTTTGGAACCTTTACAACCAAATAATAGAAGATATTTGAAATATATAAATTGTTCCTCTGTATGTGAACCTCGTAGTAATTGAATACTTAGTATACCGGATAATTTTGGAAACTTTACAGCCAAGCAATAGAAGATATTTGGAGATATATTCTTGTCGTGCATGTGAACCTCATAGTACTTTAATATTTGATAGAGCTAATTTTGGAAGCTTTATAGTACTAGAAGATATTTGGAAGATACTCATTAAATCCTTAAGATCTTCTTAGCTAGAAAATATCTTCTCAAAGATTTTGTGTATCTTTATCATTTTGAACAACTAGTATAATAAAAAAATAAACATGATAAATAATATTCGCAACAAATGTATTGTCTACATTTATGAAACAACTTGTTTCAGGATGCCATGCATATAAGACCATAATGCATGTTGTACCCGCTATGGGGAAGGATAAAAATATAGAAATCTCAAAGTTGAATTTTATTAATACACTAGTATATACAAACAGTATAATGATGACCATGTGTCAAATGTACATGCTATAACTTTGTTCTTTCGTAAGATAATTATATGGTTTAGGCGCACACAATGGATGCCCATTAAACTCATAAATTTGACCTTGGGCTCACTAATTTAGTTTGTACTCCATTCATATACAAGAAAACTCAACTTGTGGTTGCAAGTTTGGAATAAAAATGTTGACGATAATATTAGGTCTAAGAGCCCAATTCAAACAAGTTCAAATATTTGAATAAATATATTAACTTTGAACAAAAAACTTGTGGTTCGAACTTATTGCAGAACTTCAACTTGGTCAATTCCACAACTAAGATTGATATGGAGACAGCATGGCATGTGAGATGTCCACCGAAATTTATATTCAAAAAATTGTTTGGAGTTGGTCTTCTATCTAGGAGCAAGATACATACACACTATACATAAGAGTGACGTGCGGAGCAAAAGGAATGATGTAGCATATGCATATTAGGTAATAAAACTCCTTGCGTGTTAGAGCGCCAACAAGTATGTATGAGTCAATGTGTCAAACTAGACAAACCGACAAAATTAATACACTTCGAAGTTCGAAATCCACCAATGAAAGTAGCTTAAGAAAAGGCGGGAAATAGTATCCTTGCAATACTAAACGGATGTTGGCGCGAACGCTTTAAATATCTTCTGCCTTCTACAGTTACAAACAACTCATGCTAACGAAGCCCTAACTATTTCCGATGTAGCCTGTCAAACTTAAAACCCCACATCCAATCAAATACATAGCACAATGCACTGTCTCCATTTTCTCAGCAAACTAATTTGCCCAAACATCTGAAGTTGCTGAAAATTCCATTCCATCTTCTATCAAGGGTGGCCAATTGGCCATTAGAGTTGGAGGCTCAACATTTAAGGTTGAGTCAATCCAAGTCAATCACCAAGCGGATCTGACCCCACAACCCGTAATCCCGCCTCAACGGGCCAAGGCACAGGCACGGCTGCACCTACACGGAGCACGCGCTATATCATCCGCTCCGCCCCCCGCCCCCCCCCCCCCCACCCCCCCCCCCCCCCCCCCCACCCCCCCCCTCCCCTCCATCTTGCAAAGAAAATAAATCAGAGGGCCTGCACTTCTCTCCCATGGCCCATAGGAATATCGTTAGAGCAATGCACAGTGGCAGCGAAATGAATTAACAGCAGGATTTCTTGGGAGATTTGTGTCAGAGGTGATGAGCAGTCTGCTTGGCCTACTCTCTCCCCAGGACGCCAGAAAGAAGTGATCTTTCTCTTCTCCCCTCTTCTTCTCCTCCACCGAGGAGGGGGGAGAGAGAGAGGACTGCTTAAGGTTTGCACAGTTCTGCTCCTCCTCCCCCCTGTGCGCGTTTGTGTTTGATGTTGCTAATCGTAGCATCTGCTGTTCTGAATCGGCTTCCTTCGGCGATGTTGACGGTTTGGGGTGGTTCATCGCTGAATCTGTTGGTTTCATCGTTTCAGGCACTTTCCCCACCCCATCGCCGCCGGATTTCACTGTTATGCGGTGAATCCCTTCGCTTCGATGGGCGCATCGGCTGCCTGATGAACTAAAGATTTGCATTCTGATGGGATAGGGGGTGCTCTGGTCGCGTTTCTTGGGAACCCATCCATGGCGGCCGGTGACACGTCGAGCTCACATTTCCCCGATTAGTTGTTGACCGGGGAGTGTTTCTTGGTCCCGGGGATCCCCTCGAGGAGTTGTTTGTTTGGGGCAAACCTGTGCGCAGTGGCGGATTAGAGTTAAAAATTGGGTGTACATGATCTCTAAAAGTATTTTTATATTTAACCCTATTTTAAATAAAAATAACTATTGCTACTTTAAAACATATATCATTTTACAAGTTCAAAGTTATTAATTAAATATACATTTTATTCCTCCTTAGACAATAACTTATCATATCTAAAAAATGCAATAACTTCTTAAGGTTAAATAATAAAGTTTTCACATGTCTCGTATATGATCGTCTAGTATTTTATTTATAGCTTATGTTAGTTGTTATATAACTATCATATAAAATATCTATCAACATGATATTTTGCTCCACTATATGGTTTGAAGTGTTACATGGCATGTTTACTGATGCTTAGGTAGAATAAGATATTTTAGCTGGAACAATTTGTTATAATTCTAGAAAATATGCTAGTGCGTGCTACGGGTGATGCTGTGAAATATTTATTAATCTTATCAATTCAAATATTATTAGGATATAATTAAATTTCATATGACAACATCTCGTTCAAAATCCTTTCAAATAAAATTTTAACCTCCACAACACTTCTTAACACTTTCGTACATGTTGCCCATCCCCATCCTCAAAAATCTCCCTACCATCTTTCACGATGTTGGTTGTCGCAACCTTGACTATAGCAACGACGGTGGTGCCCACCCATATTAGTATACTTGCTTGTCACGACATTGTGGTACGATGACCTGCTAATTTACACATACTGACTGCTGAGCATTCACAGTTCACTCCTATTTCTAAGTAGTGTTACCATCGATTTATATCTGACTTGCTCAAAACTCAATTCAAGCTAAGCTATACATGGAATTAAGCCAAGCTTGAACCTAACCTAGAGCTCGCGAGCTCCAACGATTCGAGATTGAGGTATTCGATGAAACTTGAGTATTTCAGTTTTTGCATAGCATGTCCATGCACCGTGCTACTTCTATTAATTAGATTTTCGGCCATCGAAAGTTAAATAATATAGATGGAGAGTAGAGCCTTGCATTAGCTAGCGAGCTACTATGTTACACAAGCTAAAATAGGTATAAAATAATACTCCCTCTATTCATTTTTGATAGTTCTATTTCATCTTGGTACAAAATAACCTTGCTTATCGTCTCATTTATTACGACTCCTTATTTTCGATGTTATCATATACGTGCATTGAACTTTTTTAAGAGAAATTACTCCACACGGTAATCGAACGACCATCCATACTATTTCCAAATGTCAACTTAAATAAGACTATCATAAGAGAATAATTTAATTTCTAGAAATAGATATATCAAAACTAAAAAAGAGAGAATAAATCTAAATATCCAGATATGCTTCTCTTTCCCTTTCTTTATTAAATTGAATGCGTCTTTTAGACCAATCTCAATGCATAGTTTAATTGCTCTATTATGAAGACTGTTAACTTGATAACCGAACTGAATGAGTATCATAGGGATGGAAATCCTCTCATATCAAATGAAACTTTCCCTTTTCTCTCTCCTTGTAATGAATATTCCATATCAGCAAGATATAATATTTAATTTCTATGAAATTTCTACAGAGACTAGTTTTATACGTGTGTCTTCGTATCTATTGTCAATGATGTTAATGTGTCGTGGTCTCTATCTCTGCATAAGAGTTAAACATGTTATGCTTGGATCGACCTCGGCTCGTGGAGAAATTTCAGAATTTGACATCCAATTCGCAACGCTCACTAAAATTGACATTCAATCCGCAAGCGTTACCGTGCACGTAAATTCTTCGATTGTAGGTATTTCTCTTCCTTTTCACCGTTCTTCTCCTTTTTCCTTTTATTTTTATTCTCCAGCTCACGGCAAAAGACGCTCCTGCCCCTGGCCATATACGAAATCGAAGTTAGTAGCAGTTCAAGTGTCAGTAGTATGTTCAAGTGAATGAATCCCCTCTGGTTCTCGAGATTCTCCTGGCTCTTGCTCCTCTCTCTCTGTCTCCCTCTCTCTTCACCGGTTGGACGAAGAACAGGTACTCGTGCTCCCGCATCCAAATCCCGTGCTCCCGCATCCAAATCCGCTGCCACTCGCCGGTGGCTTGGAGCCTTGGACTCGGCTCCCTGCTGCGAGCAGTCCAGCTGCTCTCGCGACACACGCTCGCTACCGGAGCTCGCCGTCCACGTCGCGCGCTCGGCCGCGCGGCCCCTCGCCGGCTCTGTGCGCGCGGTGCTGCCCCCTTGAGCGCGGCGATGAGCGACATCCTCCAGGTATGCCCGCCCCTTCTCTTTCCTTCTGCTGTGCGAGACGGAGCACCCCAAACCCTAACAAAACTATCTGTATTCGGATCTGAATCCAGTTACAATATATATCCTACTAACTTCGATTTCGTTTGCAAGAATTATCGGGTGTACGTGTGTACACCCATGTCCTATGCTGGGTCCGCCCCTACCTGTGCGGCAGCTTAAGGTTTCCTGATTCGTGGTTTCGATGGCGCCGGTGGGGGGTGTTGTGGATATCAGCTCCGATGAGGAGGACTTTCTCATCGGCGATGCCCTTGCGCCCCTTGACCCCCACGAATGGACGGCAGACCTTTTCGATGTGGTTGATAGTGCAACCGGGGAGGATTTCGATGACCTCGTGATTATGAGTGAGATATCGGCTCCACCGGTACTGCAGAAGAAGGGCAATGCTGATGGTGGTTGCGATGAGGACGACGATGACTGCGTGGTCCTAGATGGTGACCCTGATAAGGCGGTTACTGTTGCCGATGAGGAGGGAAGCGCGGGAGATGGCAGCTCGGATGAATTGCAGATAGTTGCGGAGAAAGGCCCGGTATGTGATTCCTTCCTTTTTGTACATGCCATAAAAGACCTTTTATATTTTAGAGCATGTGTAGAGAGTTGAATCATTGAGTTGCATTCATGTATTAGAAGGAGAAGCTGTGCATAAAAGGCTAATGATTCGCTATATTTTAAGCTCTGTGTGTAGTAGTCACCTTCTGCTGATTTCTTGTTATGTCTATGTGTGGCTGAGAAGGTGGTTAGTTTCTGGCAATGTGTGGTACATTGATTTCATGTTGTTATGTCTATGTGTGGCTGAGAAGGTGGTTAGTTTCGCTATATTTCTGTCTGTATGGTTCATATTGATATTACCGGGCGTTTGTTCATGTGAAGCCTTTTTGTAGAAACTACAATCTATCTTCACTGGTATTCTTTTATTATTTGCTTTTAGCAATTGTTCTACTCTTTTGCAGATAGCATGCAGGGACTTCCCTCATTCACGCCATCTATGTTCAAACTTGCCCTTCAGAACTACTTCTCACGTGAAGCATTGTGTCATGGTCAGTAACAGATATTTTCACTCCCTGATATCGTTGGCACAAATTTAGTCAAACATGCTAGAAGAGTAACCAATAAAATGTTATGAATGCAATTGTACTGTTGTTTTTTCAAATGCAGTGCCACTGTTTTGTATGTGACGCTCCAGCTCCATGCAAATATTGGGGTAACAGTACATCAGCTAATGATCATTGTCATGCTACGGATAAGGAGCCAAAATGGAAACTAATGAGGCAAGTATTCAGAGGATGCCTGCCAGCATCTGGTCCAGAAAAACTCCAGAATGACTTGTACTCAACAACAGTGTCGCCCAGACAGCAACCTATGCAGTGTCATGTTGCAGTCCCTCAATCACCTCCGTCTTCAGTATTACATGTTGGTTACCCTTCTCGTGCCATCCAAAGTGCTCTTGTTAATGAAGGGAGCCATAACCAACAAAGGCATCACTCAGTAAGAGTCTCACTGAGTGTAGGGGGAACAGTCAGTTCACCAAGAGCTGGAAGAGGTACTTGCAGTGCTCGTATTGCTCAAAATACTCATTCACGTGCAATTTTCAAAAAAGCAGGGGCTGTTTCTCCGGGCTTTGCATCCCCAAATGCTAGCCAATTTGGTTCTGCTGGTCCAGATAATTCCCTGATGCACCAGGCATTGCCACATGTATCTCAGCCAGTTCAAGTTGCACCTGCAACCAATGCTTTCACTGAAACTGCTCAGAACAATCCTTTCCAGAGATCTTTCAGTGCACCAATAGCATATCAGGTGCAACAAGATCAGCCAGCGGCATATTATCAGGCTGCCACAAATGGGATGGATGTCATAGGGCCGCAACTTTCACGGTGCACCTCGCTGATAACTGAGAGAACACAATGCCTGCCAGAACCAGTAACAGATGTTTGCACAAAAAGCTGGGAAGACATACTTGCTACTGTGGCATCTGATCTGGGGGTGGCAGATTACGATATCAGCACTGCAGAGTCTCCACATGTAATGACTGACTCTCAACCTGTGCATTCCACAGCAAACCAGGGTTTCGGTCTTCAGCATGAGTCTGTTGCAGCAATGGAGAACTTGATGTCTTCTCATATGCATGACTTATCCGGTCACACAACAGGTGGCAATGTTCAGGCAGATCATCCTCTGGAAACAGCAGAGAATTGGGACCATCCGATTGGCGGGAATGATTTTGTGTGTGCCCCTGCTGATGTGTTATCGGTAGATGAAGCTACTCATCAGCTTGCGGTGTCAAGGCTGGAGTCTGCAGACATACTGTTTGAGCTCGACTGGAGTTAAGCAGTGCCTGGCTGCCCTTGCATTTCATGGGCACCATGAACAATAAAATCGACGGCATCGACATGCCTCTCTCTCTAGGTTTCCTTCAGAGGAGACAGAGTACATGTACCTTGTACAGTATGTAGAATCTGTTGTAGAAGTGTCTTGCTACCTATGCTGTTGTTAGCATGTCGCCATGTCAGTCGAACTTGTGTCTTAGCCTCTTAGGGCTTAGTCATGCCTCTTATGGCCTAGATGTTAACAGCTATCCCCCCTGAAGTTGGGGGGGCCAGAATTTCAATCCCCGTACTGCTGGTGGATGTATCAGTGGTTCATAATCTGTTGCCAAAATGTGTGTTCGAGGTACTACCCTCACCCATAGGTCTACCTGCTTGCAATCTTAACTTTTCAGGTACAATACAAATGGTTGAGTTGGATACCAATTCCTTTGCTGCTGGATGATATATCCATGGTTCACAGTACAATGGATACAGATAGTGAGTTGGTTATGCAGGGCGCAGGAGCTGGAATTAGACGCAATGCTTTGCTTTGTTGATCCATCATACGTAGCACTTGTTCACTTCTGTTCTTCAGTTCTACAGTTTTTCCCATTTGAGTCTGTGTGCGAAGAGCAAAAAGTCCTTGGTTGCTCCTGTCAGGATGGATCGAAGAGCAGTGCATGTCGACGGCGGAGACGATGTGCCAGGTGCACCGCGTCCCCCTGGCGAAGACGACGAGGTCGCCGGCGCCGAACTGGACGGCGCCGTCCGGCGAGCCCTCCACGGTGGCGCTCACCCTCCCTCTCACGACGTAGCACGTCTGCCGCGCGCCGTAGCTCAGCGCGTACCTACCCGGAGGGCCGCCCCACCTACAACGTGTTCCAACAACCGCAGGTGACGTCACGTGCTTCGCAGAAGATGGACCCGAGCAAATGACAGCGTGCTCGTCGTCAGGTCGACTCACTTGGGCCAGGACCTGACGCCGAGCTCCGACAGGCGAGCCGCCGGCGGCCTCCGCTCGACGGCCACCGCGACCGTGGCAGCGGCGGCTGTCGGCGCATCGACGGCGCTCGCGCCCACCGCCGCCGAGCCGGAGCTCGAAGCCATCGACACTGCAGAGGAACAATCCGACGAGGCGGGGACGAAGCCGTCTGCTGCAGCGCTGCGATCCGATTCAGTTCGGCTCGGTTTATATCAGCACAGGACGCAACGCAAAGGGGAAGTTGCAAGCTGATTTGGAGTTGGGCTCCTCCCCTAGCCTACGCACATGGTGACCTGGACGGGAACCTTTTGTGACGACCTGCCGCCGTCGTGCACCGCACCTCGACATGTCGGCGGCGGGCGCCGGCGGGGTCCCTCGTGCGCCTGCTGTGTGTGTTGCCGGTGGCGCCTGGTCAGACGCGTTGACCTAGCGCCCGGTCCGTGACGTGGCGACATGGGATTGGGTGTAGCAATACAACCCCCAAGTGTTGACCACATACAAGTTCACAATTCGGGGGCTGCTGCCTGCTGGAGTCTCCTTTTGCAACTACCGCCGCCCTTGATGCCGACCGGTTTCTGAATTTATAAATGGCAGTTCAACTCAAACATTCCACCTGTTCTGCACCCTCCCAAGTTCAGAGGCTTTGCCCCGGTCCATCCTATTCAGCCAACAGTATTTCTAGAAGCACAGATTCAAGTGGCCAGAAATCAAATTAAAAAAAGAGGGGGGAACTTTTCAATTCCTTGTTCAATTCCTTCTGAACAAGGCAGCAGTTCTTTTATTCCGGGTCCTTCGTTTTGTAACTGACAACACAAATGGCACGATTCTGACGGCACCTATCTACTCTAGCACAGCCAAGGCAGACTCGCCCGCGCGCCGATCTCACGGCAGGAATTCGGCAAGGAGACACAGCAGCTGGAGAGCATCCATAGCACGAGGCATTCCCGTACTCCAACAATCGACAAGGCGCGCCCGTCCTCTTCCGCCTTGTCGCGCGGTCTCGACACCGTGAGTCTTTACAGGTACATGGCCAGGCGTTGATCGGAGCACCACGGCAGGCCGGCCCGCGCGCCGACCGCTCGGCATTTGATGCCTGCCTGCAGCAACGCCAACACATCTCAGTCAGAATCAGGATCGCCGAGGAGTAGAACTGAAGCGAGCGACCGTCTTCTGCTGCAGTTCCTTTTGCAAGGGTAATTTGGCTTACCACTTGGGAAGCAAAGGGGAGCATCTTCTCGGGCGGCATCTCTGCTGATAGTGCTGCGCAGGATGAACAAGAGAGGCGCGGTTAGGTTAGTTGCATTGCATGTAGGGTGAACAGGACGAGCGGTTTCACGTCGGATTACAGGCACTGTATGAAGAACGGCGACAATCTGGTTTCACTCACTGTGATGGTACAAGAAACATGAGAACTCTTGATACCGGTTTCGGTACTTGTTTAACAAGATTTCTGCTCCTTAGGCAAACCGACCATAACGAAACAAAGACCTGCAAATTGGGGACTCTGTTGAAGAAGAAGAAGAGGTAGAACCGTAGAAGTTCCTCACCGTGAAGCACTGCTCCTATGAATGCGTCCCCACAGCCAGTGGTGTCAACAAGCTCCGAAGCAGGGATAACCTCTGCTGTTCCTATCAGCAGGCGTCCAAACACTGTGCCGAGCCCTCTTGCAGAAAGCCTCGTGAACTTCAAATATGATTAAAAACAATGGTAAAATGGGGGGGGGGGGGGGGGGGGGGGGGGACACTACAAGAGCTTGCACTTTGGATGCATCAACAACAATCTAAAGCAAAAAAAAAAAAAGCATAAGCATTCTAAGACCTGGGATGATACACATGTCGGAAGGACGTCATCTTTGTGAAGTTCCAACTTTAAGGACTCGGAAACAACCTCTATATCCGCTGCATCTTCTACCACGCCATCACCTACTTAAGATTACTAGTAACTAAGGTAAAAAATTCAATTTACGAGAGGTAACATTTACATTATCTAAACTAACCAGATTCACTCCTTTCAAGCATCATGCAGCCTTTTTCTCCGAGGGTTGCAATGACAAATTTCGCACGAGGGTATTGCAGGAGTATCTCAAGCAAGGCACAGGGTAAGGAAGGCATTGACGTCCAATTCTGTAAATAAGAAAATCACCATCGTTAGTATGTTGGCATAACAATTTAACGCAACGATACTGAAACATACAAAATAAGAAGAGAATGTTAATGTCTTTTGAAATGAAACATATCATGAGTTTGTAATAGTACCTCTGGAAATTTCCCCGAACAGACAATGTAGCTTGCTAGACTGAGCAAACCTTCCAGTTCTTCCTTTGTTTTCTCTTGCTCGGCATCAACCTATATCGGAATCTTCATTTTATCAGCCTGTACATTTCTGGTTTTATCAAGCAACAAATTAAGATATCATCTAACTTTTCAGCAGGTTTGCCGTTGCGTTTCTGTAGCGCACATGTTATTTGCAGACAGAGTTTTATGCCATATATAGGGATAATAGGGTGGTGGTAAAAACCTTCCAAGAGAACCGGTCGGAAGGGCAGGGATTTAAACCCACAGATAAGCAATTGATTTGCAACTTGTTATATACAGTTACATTACTTTGGTTTCGAAATTATCTATCTATTATTAAATGCCTAATTTAGTATGATTGCACTGTATATTCTGGCTAGGTGCGCTTGAGGGATAATTGGCTTTGACTTGGAGTTGTTTGGACACCAGGTAATTGAGGTTGATCAGGGCAGGCAATTTGTAATGCAAGAAGTAATCCAAACTATCTAGTAACATACCTTCCTCCATTTTCCAACATAAGTTAGTAGCCTCCTTCATTTTCCAACATATGTTAGGAGTCTACGATTATTTCAACTATTGAACAACAGGGCATCATATGAACCTTTTTTTCAGAGAAATGGTGTTGCAACAATGAGACTATTACCTGCTTAGCAACAACCAGTGCCATTTCGGTGAATATCCATCTAGATATAACAAGCTTACATCTTGCAATGCAGCTGATAAACTTGACATCGGCAAGTCACTAGGAACTATGGGAGGATCACCCGGTGTAAGTATACATGCACGAGTTTTCCTACAAATGTAAAGAATTGTATTCAATCAATATGTGCATGGTAACATGTTTATGATGATGCCATACATACGGTGATATTTTTAAAAGTTGAATAAGAATGGTCAAATAATTGTGAATTTGGATATAAAATCAATAGTTTCAGCTATGTGGAAACAAAACTAATCCAGCAAATAAATAGTAAGATGATTGATATTCTTACGTTTGCTTATCAATAATGATGTAGACAAATGTCGTGTTTCCACCATCGGAAATCTGCGTCAGTAAAATGATATTGATAAGTCTATAAAAATGATATTGATAAGAGTGTGGAAGAAAAATTCCGAGTCTAATTGAAATGTTGTTACTAGGAAATGTGTACAAATTAATTGTTCCTTGCAGAATAGTTTTACGGGTATTGTCACTCGATGAACAAAGATGAGCAAGCTAGGCCTTACTATGACATGAGACGTATCAATCCCAGCTTCCATGAGTTCTGAAAGAACAGTGCCTCCAGTTTCGTCATTGGCAACCTGACAAAACACGTAAGCTGGGTCTGGGATTCTGGGTGAATCATCCAGTGAATTCCACCCCGTGATAAACTTTGGGTGTTCCATAAAAGTGTACGTGCTCGAACACGATTCATAAGCATAGCAGGTGGGCGGAGATGTCACCTTGGAGATCACCCTCGTGTTGAGGCCGAGACGCGCCGCGGCCGTCAGCGCGTTCCCGGCGTTCCCTCCGCCGGATATCTGCAACGCGGCGGCGTTACCGAAGAAAGCACCGGTGGCGAAGCAGATGGTCAACAGCGACGCCGCGGGGTGAGGGAGCAAGGGCGACGGTCGGGGAGCTAGCTCACCTGCAGCTCCCCGGTGCGGATCTTGTCGTCGGGCCGCGGGTACGCGTCCGCCGTGGCGAGGTAGTCCAGCGTCACCAGCCCGCACCCCAGCTGCAGCCAAGAAGGAAGAACAGAAACCGCCTCATCAGCGCCACCGATCAGTCGCCTGAGGCCCAGAGCAAGCGGAGGCAGAGGTCGAGCCGAGCGGCGCGCGCACCACGACGCGGTCGTTGTCCGCGGCGTGGAGCCGGCGGCGGGCGCCGGGCCGATGCCCGGAGCGGAGGATGAAGCCGCCGCGGCGGCGACGGAGGAGGAACGGAGTCGGAGAGGGGACGCCAGCGCCGAGCGCGGGCTGAGGACGAACGGCATGGCGGTGGACGGCCGGCCGGCGAGGGCACGGTGGGTGGAGAGCTGAGAGGACGGAGCGAGCCTGGCAATGTCAAGTTTGTTTGGAATGGTTTGTCTTGGGCGCCCGCGCCGGCCGCCGCCGAGTGCCCAAGTGGTCCACGTTGCGGGATCAGATGGGGTCGTCGAGCGGCCAGGGGCTATATATCGCTTGTGCGATTAGAGCAGCAGCAGCGTATATCGATTTGACCAACTAACACAAAAAGGACATATCACTAAGATAAAGTTTGAGTTATTTTGGTCCAGCGTGGAGCTTTTCCTAGCCTGGTGCCTTACCAAATAAAAAAATCATCATCTAACTTTGCTCAACACTTTCCCACCAATCCTAGCTGGCTACATATGTACAGGTAACTTATTTCAAAAAATATACTTTACTTGTAGCACCTGGTGCAAATTTGAGCACCACTGTTATAGGATGCTTCCGAGCATCTTTATTTCCAGCGTGGAGCACCGTGAAAATTCTATTCTCTTTCCTCGGAGCACCCCTAGAAAAACAACGTGCTCTTATAACTCCTCTCATCACCTGAAGTATGGTGCACGGACCGTAAAGACTAATGGCCTAAATAAGATTATATTAGCTGGCCCATATACATCTACTAATAGGTAAATGTGTACATGCATAGATAATAAGAGTGCTGCAGAAGATATATAATCTTCCACCTCTTTTTTCATGCATAGTTGCATGTACATGCACCTCTTCCTTTATTCTCTCTATTCGCTTTTTTTCCTTTTTTCTTTTCACTTAATTTTCGTCCGCTCCACCTTTATTTTTTCATTTATCTTTTCTTCTTCTCCTCTTATCTTTTTATTTAGTTTTCTTTAACTGAGCCCACTAATAAATTTTTTTATTCTTCCTTTTTTACTTTTAGTCCATGCACGCCTCATCCCGTCATTAGTCCTGTGTTGCCTATGCTTGCAACCCAAAACTTTCTTCTTGTTTTTCTATATTAATTTTCTATTTGTTTTTTCCCTTTTAGCCCACATAATTTTCTTCTAGTTTTTTCTGTATTCACTTTGTATTCTTATTTTATTCTTTTCATGTTCATATATACATTATTTTTCTTTTATAATTCTCCATATCCATACATGAATTGAGAATATTTTATTTATTTCAAAACATAAATTTTAATTTTATCCATTTTTTTCTTATTTGGAATACTTTTTACGAAACATTTTATTTTGATTTAATTTGTTCGTGTGAATATGTTTGTTCACTCTTATAGAATAATTATACATCATACGTGTGATTTAAAATCTTTTATCACCCAAAACATATGCTCTGCATGTGTGTGCCGCGGTGAAAAGAGCTGACTGATTTGTTTTCCATGTTGACTCATTTGGTACGCGTATATGCTTATAATTCTTCATGTATAATTATTTGTTTGCGTGTAACTAATTTGTTCGCAACGCCAAATTATTTGTTCGTCTTATAGATTTGTTCGCTTTATCCTATACAATTAAATGTTCGTGATGTGTAATATTTTGTTTGTTATATATTATTATTTATTCGTTATGTTTAACTTTTTGTTCGCGGAAAAGATTCATTTGTTCGTGTTCTTAAAATATGTGTTCCCAATTTCTGCAATTAAGTATTTAGTATAAAAAATACTTTTAAAAATATTGTGCAAACATAGGCATGTGTGGTCTTATTTCGAAGATCTTGTCATAAGAAAGATAATAGTGCAATCCAAAATTAATTTGGACGTTTTGTTTTAATAGTTATAGCTTTTTTAGTTTCGTATTTGCATGTTTGTGGATAATGTTAGCATTTTTATCTACTTCTGCATGTATGTAATTCTTTTTAGCAACATATGCGGTACTCAAATAATAAATGGGCCGACCCAAAATAAATCCGTAAAAATTAAACGCTTCAGGTGATGGCCGGTGGAATCATCATGGATAGCGACGCCTATCGTCGAGCCGTGGCTATCACATGCCAGGTGCCGGCCGCTGTGCACGTCCAAGAGATCGCCGGCGGTCGGCGGAGAGCGGGCTCGTGAGCGAACGAGCCCAGCGACATCGCTTCGTTCCACGCGACGCGACGCCTAAATTTTCCTTTTTCCCGATCCATGTGGAATGCCCCATGCTTTGTCGTGCTATGCTGTTTGTGCGAGATCCATCTAGCGATAAACTGAACTCACGTCTCTTCATCCCGTGTGACTCTTTTATACCGAAGCCACGCGGGTAGTAAGAAAAAATTGGATCAATGGTGATGATACAACAAAAATTGATAGATATTTATCTTGTAGTTCCTAGAGTGCAAGAGAAAACTTGAGAAATTGCAGTTCACATGTTCAAATAAAGAAGCCCTCTACCATCAAATGTAAAGGAAACGGAACCATACAGTGCACATAGACACGGATGCACTTGGAGCCTGAAACATGAATGTAAACATAACTAATACAAAACTGAGCCAGCAGCTAAATCTGAAACCGTCTAAATGCTTTAGACCCGACATCCCTTCACAGTTACAGCTGCATCTTGACTTTTGTAAAAAAAAATGGAAGCAAACTGAATAATGAATCATTGAATATCAACATGAAAGACAATAGCAGTGCACTACTACAGAATAAAAAACAACAAAATAACGAAACAATGCCTTGCATTAAAAATGAATAAGGTCGACTAAAATTGAACCAATCACTACTAGATTCTAGGACCAAAGATCCAGACCATAGATACCGGCTGCAACAAGCTGTTGCAGCCGGTACTGATGCTCCAGCAAAAGGCACCGGTTTATGCCACGACCCGGCACTTGAGGAGCCCAGCGGCATTAGCACCGGATCATGGCATGAACCGGTGTCTATGTGTTGGCCATAAGCATCGGGTCGTGCCACGACCCGGTACTAATGCCGCTGCCTATATATACCGACCCCCCTTCCCGAGCTGCCATGAACGCAGCACTGTTCATGGCAGCCGTGTGACGGGAGGGGAGGGAATTTTTGCAGTTTTTTCACCTCAAGGTTAGTTATAATTTTGTTATACACTTGCTAATTAATTTTTGTAGTTTTACTTTGCAGGTAATTCAATGTAATTATTTATTTGCAAGTAATTTAGATGTAGTTAGCCAATGAGTTTTACTTTGCAAACAATATAATTTAGATGTAGTTAGATATATTTAGCTATCTATTTAGAATAATTCAATTTACTTTTGCATTCAATTATTTATTTAGAAATGGCTTGAGTTCATTGAAATTATTGAAGAGCAATTGATATTTTATCCGTAGAAATGACACTGCAACATGATGCATTAGAGCATCGTGCGTCCGCTCGAGCATCGGTACACAATCATTTGAAGTGCACTGGATATTCCCTTGAGTTCCGCCTTGAAGAGCCTCTTGGACTTGTTAGCGGTTGTATTCGTCGTTGGATTAAGCAAACATTTGATTACCTTGCTCAATGCAATGCAAGATTTGAGTGTGAAATTGACGTCGAGTTGCAAGGTACGGATGATGATCGCGAGTTGATGGCTCGACGTAATGCAAGGCGTAAAGTGTCGGGGATGGTAGAAATTGACCGTTCAGTGTCGAGAGTTCGCGAGGCGGTTCGTAAGGCATCGGTCAATAGGTCTCTTGGGTAGTTTTTAGTTTGTATTAGCATGCAGTTTATTTGGTATTTTAGACCTTTTTATTAATCATGTTGTGTAATGGATAATTAGATCTTTTTATTAATCATGTTGTGTAATGGATAATTAGATCTTTTTATTAATCATGTTGCATAATGGATAATTAGACATTTTTATTAATCATGTTTCCAGATGAGTCGTCAATGGATGTACAACGCCGATCGACGTTCAATGGAGTTTATTAATGGCGTGCACGAATTCATCGAGGCGGCCAAGAAACACAAGCATGACGGTTTCTTTCGTTATCCATGCAAAATCTGTAAAAACGAGAAGGATTACTCGTCAACAGGAACTATTCATAGGCACTTGTTCGAAAGCGGTTTCATACCCAATTACATTGTTTGGACCGAGCATGGAGAGAGAGGGATTATGATGTAGGATGGAGAAGAAGATATCCCTGACTTTGGTGATGATTACGGTGCTATCTATAAAGATATTGCAATAAGGACTGAAGAAGATGTTGGAGCACAGTCTCCAGAAGATGATCTTGGTCAGATGTTGCGCGAAGCGGAGGAAGTCTGTGAAACTGAAAAGGAATCTAGGGATTTACAGCATATGATAGAGGAATACAGAACATTGTTGTACCCAAATTGCAAGAAAGGCCACAAACGGTCCACATTAGAATTGTTGCAATGGAAGGCATCAAATAATTTATCTGACAAGGGTTTCGTGGAGTTGCGGAGACTTATAAAAAACCTACTCCCTGAGGGTAACACATTGCCCGAAACAACGTACGAGACAAGAAAGGTTGTTTGTTCTCTAGGATTGGAAGTACAAAAGATACATGTATGTCCTAATGACTGCATCCTCTATCGTGGTGAGGAGTATGAAAATTTAGATGCCTGTTCGGTATGCAAAGCATGTAGTTATAAGATCCCTCGAGATGATTCAGGCGACAGTGAGTGGGTGCATACCAAGAAGAGAGTGCCTACCAAGGTGATGTGGTATTTTCCTATAATACCACATTTGAAACGTCTGTTCATGAATAAAACCAATGCAAAGTTGATGCGATGGCACAAAGAAATGAGAAAGCAAGATAATATGTTGCGACACTCCGCTGATGGGTCCCAGTGGAGGAAGGTGACAGAACATTCCCAACTTTTGCAAATGATGCAAGAAACGTGAGATTGGGCTTAAGTACGGATGGCATGAATCCTTTCAGTGAACAGTGCAGTGGTCATAGTACATGGCCTGTGACACTTTGTATATACAATCTTTCTCCTTGGCTGTGTATGAAGCGGAAGTTCATTATGATGCCGGTGCTTATACCCGGACCGAAGCAACCTGGTAACGATATTGATGTGTACCTGCAACTGCTGGTTGACAATCTTATTTTGTTGTGGAAAGAAGAGGGGGTTCGTCTGTGGGATGCGCTCGCAGAGGAGCATTTTAACCTAGGTGCATTTCTTTTCGTAACCATCAATGATTGACTTGGACTTAACAACTTGTCCGGACACTCCAATAAGGGTTATAGGGCATGCACCCATTGTTTACATGAAACCGACATCATGTATCTGAAGCACTGTAGGAAGATTGTATACATGGGCCATCATCGATTTCTTCCTGTCAAGCATCCATTAAGAAAGAAGCATGCTCATTATGGTGGAAAGGCGGATCATCGTATGAAGCCTAGGCACATTTGTGGGAAAATGGTATTTGAAATGGTCAAAGATATAAAAGTAGTCTTCGAAAAGGGTCCTGGTAGCAAAGCAGTGCTCAGTGTTGAAGGACGTGCACCTATGTGGAAGAAAAAGAGTATATTTTGAGATTTACCTTATTGGGAAGTCTTAGAGGTCCGCCATGCAATTGACGTGATGCACCTCACAAAGAATCTTTGTGTGAACCTGTTAGGCTTCCTTGGTGTGTATGGCAAGCCGAAAGATACACTCGAAGTGCGGCAAGACCTGCAACGTATGAAACAGAGAGCCGCCCTACATCCAGATAAAAGGGATAAAGGACACCATCACCTAGGTCCTGCCTGCTACACTCTAAGCAAGAGAGAGAAGGAAAGTATGTTTGAATGTTTGAACAATATCAAGGTCCCGTCAGGCTATTCTTCGAATATAAAGAGGCTACTGAATATGAAAGAGAGGAAATTCTCATACGTAAAGTCCCATGACTGTCATGTCTTGATGACGCAATTACTTACAGTTGCATTGAGAGGTATTCTACCAGATAATGTTCGAGCAACAATCATAAAGCTATGTGCATTCCTCAACGCAATTTCACAGAAGGCAATCAATCCAACGAGTCTACTGAAGCTACAGGACGATGTTGTCCAAAGTATTGTTAGCCTTGAGATGACATTTCCTCCATCATTTCTCAATATTATGACGCATCTCCTGGTTCACCTTGTCAAAGAGATCGGTATTCTAGGGCCTGTATTTTGAATGATTCTTTACAGTCCTAAAGAAATACGTTCGTAACCGTGCTCGTCTAGAAGGAAGCATTGCCAAGGGTTATGCGACAGAGGAGGTTATTGAGTTTTGTATTAACTATGTGGATGAACTTTGCCCGATTGGAGTTCCAATATCACGACATGAGGGGAGGTTGATTGGGAAGGGCACACTAGGAAAGAAATCAATAAATGCCAATGAACGCTTCATTGAGAAAAGCACATTTCACGGTTCTACAACGGTCAGCGTTGGTGGCTCCGTACATCGATGAGCACAAGCAGCTCGTACGAAATAAGTACCCTTGGAAGTCCGAAACCTGGATCACAAAGAATCACATCGAAACTTTTCCCACTTAATTGCGCTCAGAACTTATGGCTAACGAGGACATTCATGAACAACTTGCTTGGTGGGCCAGGGGTACTTCCAATACAATCATGACATACCAAGGATATGAAATTAATGGATTGCATTTTACACAAGATCCCAGGACAAAAAGAGTACCAATCAAAATAGTGGTGTTCGTATAGATGTCACAGATACTAATGGCCAAAGCAACTCATATTTTAGTTACATTGAGGAGATCTGGGAGCTAGACTATGGGCTTTTGAAGATTCCTCTATTTCGTTGCCCAGCTAACTGGAAAAGGCATCGATATTGACGCGTACGGAATGACAACTGTAGACCTCAAAGAGCTTGGCTATCGAGACGAACCGTTCATCCTAGCCAAAGATGTCACTCAAGTTTTCTATGTGAAGGACATGTCTAGCAAACCCAAAAAGGACGATGAGACAAAGCGTCACATAGTTCTTGCACGTAAAAGAAAAATTGTGGGAGTCGATGATGTTACTGATGAAGAAGAATACAATAAGGATGAAGACATGACTTCATTCGCAGTGGATGTTGAGACAAGTATCCTTTTAGCCCAGGAGGACGCTCCCTACATACGCCATGATGATAATGAAGGGACCATTGTAAAGAAAACTATCGTTAATATTCTATTAGATGTTTAATATTCTCTTGATATATGTTGACTCATCATCTCTAATATCCATTTGATATTTGGACTCATCATTTCTAGTATTTGTAACATAAACACACGCTCTCTCTCTCTTTATCGCTAACACACACACACACAAGGTTAATCATCATTTATATTTGTATTATTTTGAATATTTTTAGTCATCATATAATTTTTTGACTAACACACACTCACTCACTCACTCACACACACACACACACACACACACACACACACTAACAAACACTCACTCACTCACTCACTCACTCATTCACTCACTCACTCACTCACTCACTCACTCACTCACTCACTCACTCACTCACTCACTCACTCACTCACTCACACACACACACTCACACTCACACTAACACACACTCACTCACTCACACACACACACTCACACTAACACTAACACACACTCGCTCACACTCACACACACACTCGCTCACACTCACACACACACTCGCTCACACTCACACACACTCACTCACTCACACACACACACACACACTCACACTAACACACACTCACTCACTCACTCACTCACTCACTCACTCACTCACTCACTCACTCACTCACACACACACACACACACTCACACTCACTCACGCTCACTCACTCACTCACTCACTCACACACACACACACTCACACTCACTCACGCTCACACACACACACACTCATACTCACATAAAAAATGCAATATTTACAGATATTTTGTTGAATTTTTGCATCCATATATAATTTTCTAGGGAATTAAAAGACTTTCAGAAAGCAAAAACTAAACAAAACCAAAAAGAAAGGAAAATGAAATGGCAAGAAACGAATTCCCTATATGCCTTTAGGTACCGGGTTGAAACATTGACCCGGTACCTAAAGGGGGGATTTCGTTTCCTGCCCGTTGGCGCTCCTTAGGTACCGGGTGTAAAGCTCACCCGGTACCTAAGGCTCCACCAAAGGTACAGGGTGAGAGTTCCACCCGGTACCTAAGACCGACTTAGGTACCGGTTTCACTTTTCAACCGGTACCTAAGGGCCGGGTACATTAGTCCCCGCCCCTTCCCCCTTCTCCTCCTCCTTCCTTCTTCGATCACCTAGATGCCCGACGCCACCGCGCCATCGCCGTCGTGCCCTCATCTCCACCGTGCGCCGTACGCGTGCCTCCCCACGCCGACCGGCCCTCACCTCGATGGCTACCACCGCCGCGACGCATCGCCTCCTAAATTGAGGACTCCACCACGGTGCCCCGCCTCCCCGGCTCCCTCCTCCTCAATTGAGCACGCCACCATCTTCTCCTCCCTGCAGTGAAGCTCACCGGCCCGGCCTTGCCCCTCCTCCCTCGCCGGAGTGCCGCCGTCGCGGCACAACACCGTCCGTAGCCCCCGCTCACCGTGGCTGGCCCTACCCCGACCACCTCCGGCCCCATCTTCTGAACCAAATCGGTCGCAGGTGATCCCCTCTTGCTCCCCCACCACTTTCCCCTCGCCGAATATTGGCCGGCAACCATTGGTTGCCCCACCAAGGACCCAATTGCGAGCCCAAAAATCTTTCTAGGGATATATATGCAAGAACCAGGGACCTATCTGTAAAGTCAAATCAGTGAACTTGTAAAATATATATAAAATCACAGAAAAATTGGAAAAATGCAAACTAAAATGTTTTGGAATCTTTCCAACTAGATCTACCATTTTGCTTACATGCCGATGCTATGTTTCTTCATATCTTGATCTCTAGAATAAAAAATAGTTTTATTAGCACTTAGATGTATTTTAGTGAATGGTTAAATTAGTTAATTTGGTCTAGTTTAGCAACTAGTTTAATTTTATGTATATGTACTATAATGATGTGTAATTTGAAAGATATATATAATATTATTTATGGAAATTACATGCGTCATTTTGTAGAGTTATTAATTATTGTTTATGGAAATTACATGCGTCATTTCATGTAAATGTACTTAGACACACACACATACACACTCACTCTCTCTCTCTCTCTCTCTCACACACACACGCGCGCACACACCCTTAGACACACACACACACATATACAAACACTCACTCTCTCTCTCTCTCTCTCTCTCACACACACACACACACACACACACACTTAGACACACACACATGTACATACACTCACACACACACTTAGACACTCTCTCTCTCTCTCTCTCTCTCACACACACACACATGTACATACACTCACACACACACACATACAACACACACACACATGTACATACACTTACAATCACACACACACTTGCTAATTTGTTTATCTTTGATGTCTAAGGGTGTCAGTTTAGATGGACGGCACTGGAGAAGAAGCAGAACATATCATTATGGTGAAGAAGAGGCCAGGACTGCTGATTCTTTTCTAAACATGTCCGGAGATGGCAATGTAGAAGAACAAGATGATGACTTTACGCCGATGCCTGAGCAGCCCGTTCGTAGCGATAATCCTATCGAGGTACCTATCTTATGCATATATGCTTACAGAATCTTGAATTACAATTTTGTATTAGTATTAGTTTTGTTAATAATATATCTTTTTTCAAGCCTTGTCCGGATCGAAAAAGAGCTCATTGAAAGGGAAACGACGGCAGACCAAGAAGATGAAGGGAAGATAGGTCGTCACACAAGTGGATGCAGAGGGCTGCCCATGTGCTCCTGTGGAGGCTAGTACAAAATTTACAACCCAGTGTGGGGTTGTTGTTCGAGCACGTACTCCGATCACCATAAGACTCTAGAAAATGAAGAATCCAGACGAAGAATGCTACGCCGTGCCTCCACACCAAAAGGAGATGTTGTGGAGAGAACTCAAGGATATGTTCACTCTTCCTGAAGGAGTAGATGAAGAACTTGTAAAGAAATGTGCCTTGAAAAAGATGGCCCTTGCATTTGCAACATTTAAGAAGAAATTATTTGGAAACTACATCAAGAAGGACAAGGAACCGGATTGGGACAGTTTCCCCCAAGTCAAACCTTACTGGGCGGAGTTCAAGCAATACAAGTTGTCCGAGGAAGCTCGAGAGGCATCCGAAAAGAACGCGATCAATGCGGCTCTAAAGAAATACAACCACCACCTCAGGCCGGGTGGATATAAGAAGGCGATTCAGAAATGGCAGAAGATGGAGCAGGACCTCATGGATAGAGGTATCCGGCCGGTGACTTGGGACTGGCCAGAAAGATCAAAGCAATGGCTGTTTGCTAATGGTGTCACGCTTAACCAAGAGGATGGTTCTTTGGTCGTGCCCCCTATAATGGAAGAAGTGGCCCGGAATTTAGTCACAGCAATATAAGAGGCCAGAGAAGGAACATTCCAGCCTCACAGGGAGAACAATGAGCTGACTAGGGCCTTACAGAACCCCGAACACCCAGGACGAGCACGCGGCATCCGCATGGTCCCTTGGAAAGTTGCTTGGGCCAGAGATGGCACTTAAAAGACTCATCGCAAAAGCAAGGCAGAATAGGAGGACAAATTCCGTGCCTTACAAGATGAGATGAACAGAAAAGTGCAAGACCTACAACATGAGATGGACGCACGGGTCCAACACGCAGTGGCACAAGCTCTCAGCCAGTAGCAAGGCACTGGGGCGCACCCGAAAGTTGTGATTAGCCCGACCTCTCAGCGACGTAGCAGCTACGCATCCACGGCGGCCCCTGGTGATGAACCCACAGATAACGTGCCAGTGGTCGACACATAAAGATACCCAGTGGATGATATCACAATGCAGACAACATGTGAGCTACATGTGAGAGTTAAAAATATCACCGCTCTGGTAGCCTATGGGTCGGCCTTACCGGTGATTCCTGGTGGAACGATTCATGGTATGCCGGTACCCCCAGGCTACTCCGTTGTCACCGTGGAGTAGATCGTCGATGCTGGAGAAAATGAAAAACTCGAGCTCGACTTTGTTGGAGGGGATGGAGAACGGACGTTGGGAGAGGCACTCCATGGTTGCATTCTATGACGCAAAGCCGACATCAAACTTATTTGGAATACACGTACAACGGCTCCCTAAGATCCTCCTTCTTCGCCAAGCCCGGATAATGATGATGATGGCGACTTTGGTGGTGGTCCTTTGTCTACGCCACCACGGGAACCCTCACCACTGTCTCCTGCAAGGGCTAGGAGTACTCCAACTCCTCCAGCACAGGCTAAAGGAAAAAAGAAAACCTCATCCCTCCCACCGGCTGGAACCTCGGGCCCCAAGAAGCGAAAGGTTGTCGTAAAGAAAATAGGGCCTAACAAGAAATTGGAGTATGAGTTGTCCGGCGATGAACTGGATAAGCATGTGCATGAACGGTTGGACGAACATTTCAAACCTCAACCGAAAGAGAAAGGGTGTGCGTTGATCCTGCATCGGCAGAAAAGGTCTACAACTGCTTGAGAGACATCCTTGAGAGACCAGTAAAACTACGCTCAGACGACGACCGCACGTTGATAAAGGCCCACCAGAGAATGAGGCGAAGTGGCAAGGGCGTTCCTCAGCTAGGAACACAACAGAAGGAAATTGAGGCCCTCCGGGTGATGACGGAGCAAGAGCAAAAAACCGTGGAGTTTTTGAAAGAAACGGGTTTGACCCTTGAGCGGGCAACCGAAGAAGATGAGGATATCCCAATCGCCGACGTTGCAGCACATCCATACGAGCATGGAAAACCCTTCGTCACTGATGAGGAGTTCCTCAACCTACCCACGCAGATGCGCACATTCCATAACCTGTACATGGAACGTTCGAATGCTGGCCAGCAGAAGTTTGGAGTTAAGTATCGGTATCATGATTTCTACCGTGGGGCCGATGACTTCTAGGTTGATTTTGAAGATGTGCATGCAATATACCGTCGAGACGCCCTCGACCTCTCTATTGTGACTTGCTAGATTCTGTAAGTATCGAGCAATCTCTACATTCATATGTTGATATTAATCAACACTCTATTCTTTATGACATCTCTCTAATTTAATTATATTGTATCATGTAGAATGGAGCTTGAAAGGTGCCGAAAAGAAGGATAGGATCATCAGTTGGGTTTCATGAATCCCATGCTTATCAATTAGAAAAATTTACAGGACAAGTACCAAGAAACATATAGAAATATGTACCAAGCCCTGATGGAACAACATTACAAATCCTATATATTCATACCCTACAACTATGAGTAAGTTCTGATCGACTAGTAACTCTTTTATATTACTTTAATGATGTATATATTTATATATATGGTTGTTTATCTATATGTGCAGCTTCCATTGGATTTTGCTCTCACTCTGCCTATATTACTTTAATGATGTATATATTTATATATATGGTTGTTTATCTATATGTGCAGCTTCCATTGGATTTTGCTCTCACTCTGCCTAGAGACTAGTAGAGTAATAGTGTTCGACTCCATGAAATACCCTAGGAACAACATTGAACACTTTTTACAACCATTGAACAGACAAGTTTATTTTATTTACATAAAACACAACTATTTTTGATCGAATATTTACCTTTCATTCTTATGCGCAGGGTGTGGAGAGCTTTTGTGAAAAAGCAACCTGGTGCTTTTAAGAATCAATTGGATGTTAGAATGGACTTCCCGGTACGTGGGTCCGCTACTCTTTGCATATCTCATTTACTATTCTGTATACGCATACAATTATAACTGATTTTTTTTCTTCTTTAGTGTTCGAGATAAAAAGTTGGAAATAATTGGTGCGGGTACTCCGTATGTGATTACATCCACACCCTAATCCATTTTGGGAGAGCTACGCCGGAGGACGTAAGAGTACGTGCACAAACCACTGATAAATATGTTTCTAGTTATGCCGACGCGAATAATTGATATATAGAGCTTTATTTTTATATAAAATGACAGATGACACAAACAAAGGATGAAGTTCTCCAAGTGGATAAGATCGTGGTCGTGTCGGAGCAGCTCATAGGATTCATTTTGAGGGAGATCCTGGATCCTAAAGGCGAGTTCTACCACGATGGCCATACGGTCCGTAGAGAACCCGAATCGACATCGTGATACAAATAATTTCTAATGCTTGTAATCATGACATTTGTATATTTGTAAATATTATTATTTCAAAATAACTTAATTACATAATTTGCAGTGAAACTTAGTTATTTTCGTACATTATTTTAACTCGAACGCGACTAATGATCATATAGTAGTGTATAGTTCGGGTACGCATACCAATTCTGCATGCATAAATAATAATAAATAATAAAAATAAAATAGAATTTGGAAAACAGGGGGAAAACTTTTTGGTACCGGTTGAAAACTCCAACCGGTACCTAAGCGCCAGCTTGCGTTAGCGTGGCAACCCTTGTGGTATCGGTTGATCTTTCCAACCGGTACAAGGGGGCCTTAGCCACCGGTTCAAATGCCCGGCATAGAAAGCTGAGAGTTTTAGTCCGGTTTTCTAGTACCGTCTGGCAAACCGGTGCCTAAGAGTATTACCACCCGGTACTATAAACCTCTTTTCTAGTAGTAAATGTTAACTAAAAAGGCTGAACCATAACACTTTATGTAATCGGTTAAAGCTGCAGATAAGACTAGTAGCTAAGCACATTGTTCTGTTTGTCCTTTAGCTCTGCTTGCTAGGGTTGATGGCTCCTAGGAGCTCATCAATTTCAGCTGATGTCAGTACTCAGTAGCCAGAAAATTGTGTCGTCGTTCCTGCTTCCAGGTACATGAAAGGCAAATCGATCTCACAAACACAGGGATTGAACAAATCACTCCAATACCAACATAACTACATGCAAATTCGTTGAGGTAACCGTCCCCTAACACATGGATCCAAAGAAGGACATCACTGTATCAATCCAAACGAAAAAAAGGTCAACCAACGAAACAAAAATTGGAGCACACATGCATGCACGGAAGTGAGTTTACTACTCCAACAGCGAGAGATTTACAGAGCCGCTAGCCGCCCTGACATTCGCTGGCACTGGCCACCCCCATAGCGTCCACGCTGTCTCTCTCCACCGGCGGCCGCCGGCAGGCGCAGGGAGCACGGTGACGCATCCATATCAGGCCGACAATAATTGAATGGGCCAACAGATAACAAAACACGGCCCAGGAAACAACAACTGAATGTGCAAAAAAGATGAAGCACGAATCTTAGAACGATCTCAGCCACACAAAACCGAGGGAGAAAGACACAAGAATACACCCGGGTGATGTATAGAGATTTCGAAGAAAAATGCTATCGTGGAACCACCAATAAATTCAGCAGCAAGGTCAGGCAGCAGGGTTTCGTCAATGGGCTATATTATACGGCCCAACATTAACCAGTGCCAGGAAGCCCACCAAAAAGAGCCCAGCCCAACACCAGCAAAGCACCGAGCCATTCCCAGTCCCACCCCAACTATAAAAGCGTCACCACCCCCAAACCCTCGCAAACCCTAGCGCCCGCCTCCCACCCGCTCCCGCCGCCGCTACCGCCGCCGCCGCAAGCAGGACCAGCCAGGATGCCGGCCGGCCACGGGCTGCGCTCGCGGACGCGCGACCTCTTCGCGCGCCCCTTCCGCAAGAAGGGGTACATCCCGCTCACCACCTACCTCCGCACCTACAAGATCGGCGACTACGTCGACGTCAAGGTGAACGGCGCTGTCCACAAGGGGATGCCGCACAAGTTCTACCACGGCCGCACCGGCCGCGTCTGGAACGTCACCAAGCGCGCCATCGGCGTAGAGATCAACAAACAGGTATACGACGCAGATCCCCCATTTTCTCGCGCTCGCTGCCGAGATGCTGCGCGCAGCTGCGCAACTGATTGTATTGGGCGTTTGTCTTGGCGCGCTGGAGAGTCTTTGTGGGTCTTGCTCTAGGAATCGGGACGTTTTGTACGATTTAATTGGCGAGGAGGTTATGGTGTTATATTGCGGACTTACATTTGTAGAATTTGTGCAGGTTATTGATTGTTTCAGGGTGAGATTAGGTTTCTGTAGTTGCAGGAATTGACAGCTATACCCATTTCATTCGAAGGCTGTACTCAGATCTTGTTGATTAAGTCTGGTCTGTATGGTCTGTTAGTGGTATTATTTGGTAATGTGAGTTGGTTCTGCTTTGTGTAGGTTGAATTATGTTAACTCTGCAGGTGTAGCATTTTTAGTTTGCATAGATTTGTGTGGCTTCAGTTGGGATCTTTAATTGTAGTTTTGTTATAGGTATTATGGTCTCTATTGTTGTGCTGGATGACTTTGCCTTGTGCTATGCACTGTTAGGGGCAACAATGTTAACAATTTGCCAAATAGTTAGTCTTTTGCCCTTGCATGCAAATTTTTCTTACATTGCAACAGATGAAAATGCTGATGTGGTGTGTCTGATGTAGCAGCGGTTAAGACAATCAGTTCATCAGATAAAATAAATCTAGGATTGAAGATCTCAAATGGTTGCACTTTTTTTAATCATCCTTACCTAAAAACATTTAGATGCTTATACATTTAACTCCTTGCAATGTGCATATGATATGTTTTGTCAAGCTCAGTTCTGCTGAGCATGTGCTATGTGAAATGGTGATGTTTGCGATAAGGCTGAATCTGTTTATACATTCTAATTTCTGATAAATTGATTTATTTTCAGGTTAATGGCCGCATCATCAGGAAGCGTATCCATGTCCGCGTGGAGCATGTGCAGCCGTCCCGCTGCACTGAGGAGTTCCGCCTGAGGAAGGCAAAGAACGACCAGCTGAAAGCAGACGCCAAGGCACGTGGTGAGGTCATCAGCACCAAGAGGCAGCCATTGGGTCCCAAGCCTGGCTTCATGGTTGAAGGTGCCACCATCGAGACCGTCACCCCCATCCCGTACGATGTTGTCAACGATCTCAAGGGCGGTTACTAGGTTGCTTGGTCTATCTATCTGCACTACCAGTTCTATATCTGTATTACTCTAGTGGGTACAATTTTGCTCGCTCCGAGCAGTAGTCTGGACCTATTCTGTGTGTTTCTGTTGAAAGATTTTCCATTCTAGGTGCAAACCTGAGTTCGGCAGAACGCTCAATACTGTTATCTTTGCTTCTGTGAACGAATATGTGCTTTCTTGAACCCTCTATGGTACCAATTAAATTGCTTCAACCCAAGGATTGTGAGGTGGCACCACTGCCTCTGATCTTTGAGAGATGTCGTTTTACAGTTATGTTCTGTTGATATGAGCCCTCAGTTTATCGTTGCCATCTGATCTCTGTTATGTTGGGGCTAACATCTCTTTCTGTTGTTTGTACGCAGACATGTGTTGGTTGTTTGGACCGGTTAGATTGATTCCTTGTTATCACGGACTTGCCCTATTTGTTTGTTTCTAAGATTGATTGATATGCTAACAGATTGTCCACATGATAGGTCTTTGTTCTATTGATGTATGGCCGAGGATCGGCTTATGGTTGTGTTAGTGACTGAACCTGTCGAACTTCTCAGGCACATTCGTGCACGCATCGTACCTGCGCACGCAAATGGTGTTCCATGATGTGACATGACTGTCGCCGTCCAAGCATAAGAGGTGTTTGGCTTGCGCATGGAATCGATGTGCAATTCTGTGCGATCCCATGTAACATTTCGTGTTAGGAAAATCTTAGGTACGTTCTGTGCAATTGTGTACGATCTCCAATGGCATTTCGTGCTAGAAAAATGTTAGGTAGGTTCAGAGAGGAGTATTCAGACTTTAATAAAATTAAAAGGCTATTACACAGGGGTATTTTCACAAAATAACCATCACGTTCACTGGTACAGTGATACTTTTACAATTTTATCTCATGCATCATGTGGGCAGCCAAACACCATCTTTTCTCACCTGCAACTGATGAGTAACACATGAAGTGAGCTTGGCACAGGTTGGAAGCAAAAATGGAGATTGATCCCTGATGCAAGTATGTGCGCAAACTTGACGCGAGTTTGTAGGACAATGTTTATATCAAACAACGCTTAGCACTCCAAGTTAGGAGTACCAGAATTGCGAAGTGAGCCAACGTTGCCACAGCTACTCTTTCGCATCTCCAATCAAAGTTTCAGTTCCTGCACTTGTAACACGACCTAAATAGATCAACTTTCTCGACGAAGAGATATACCTTAGTTTAACTTTCTCTTTTTTTAAAGACGTAAACACTCACAACATGCATGCACACTCACCCCTATGAATACACGTACGGAACCCTACCCCTATAAGAACCTTCAAGAGATTGAGCCGGTAAATCTTGAGATTGACGAAGTCACCACGGGCGCCTCGGTGTCGACGGGAACGTTGCCTACCACTAAAAGCACGACGTCGTTAAATCCTAGAAAATTCGCTTTCATAGGGAGTCGAACCCAGGACCTCAGGTGCTATTGAGGCTAGGTAGGTACAGCCCCTTTTAACTTTCCCGATGACCTTTTGGAAAGGTCCTTGTTTCTATTTTTCTACAAGAAGAGAAGAATAAGAAGGGCTAAGCCTTCTTTGGAGGCTTTTCAAAGGTGCCGGCTGCCTCTTTCCTTGGAAACTTTTCCACTGAAACTGGTTGCCATTGCTCTATGAAGAAACAAATCATCGCATCCTCCCTCCGGCCTTTTTTCTTCATGGACAATTCTACTACTACTGCAATTTTTTACTTGTATGTACTCTATGGGAGACTCCATTGGAATGAATGCAATTTTTCCTTTCTATTGAAGTACTGGTTACAGACATCCAAAAGAAAGTTGCGGCCGGCTCAAACACAGGCCGTCGACCTCTAGCAGCCTATCGTCCGGCCAAGCAACAGCGCGCAGCAGAGCAGAGCAGATGAGAGGAGAAACAAGACTGTTTGAAGCACCACCGAATCAGCCAGTTTCGTGCAAGAACACAGCGGTTTCTACGGATTTCTGCCGGAGATGGTCACATTCCCCCAACAAGCTCCGGCGATCGTCGGAGCCTGTAACGTGACAAAAAAAAAACATCTTTTTTTGTCCTCCCCTCCCTATCCCTCCCGGCGTCGTCACAATCTCATCTACGCGTAACCTGCTCGAGAGATCGATCGCCCGCTGGCTCTCGAGCTCCTAGCGCGCTTCCCTCCCAAAGAAAGCCAACCCAAACGAAAAACCCCCGAGCTCCCTCCCAATCCTAGACAAAGCGATCGGGTTCGGTCACGGTCAGCTCCGCAGCGCGACGGCGGCCTCGCGCACAAGCGACCCGGTGGCCTGCGCCACGCCGCGCGCCTCCCGCTCCGCGGCCTCCCGGCACGACCCGGCGCCGCTCATGCGGCGCACGAAGGCGGCGAACCGGTGCCAGTTGTCCGGGTGGAAGAGGTCGGCGCCCATGCGCAGGTAGGTGAACGCCACCATCCGGTCCTCGGCGGCGCGCGCGGCGGCCGTGGCCACCACCTGGTCGTGCGCCGTGCCGTCGTACCGGGGGAGCGCGTTCTCGCCGGCCAGGCCCGCGCCCGCGGCGCGCGCCGCGGTGCCCACCTGCCGCACCAGCGCCTCGGGCATGCACTGCGCCTCCCGCGGCTGCTCGTGGTCCCGCATCTCCACGCAGGTGAAGTTGAGCACGGCGCCGTGGCGCGCCAGCAGGCGCGCGACGGGGAGGTACCCGTCGCGGTGCCGCGTGTTGTAGTACCCCGCGGTGAGCTCCGGCGCGTGCGACCGGGTGCCGTAGTGCCAGTGGATGCCGGCCACCTTCACGGAGATCTCGACGGACGAGGCCGAGAACACGGACGTCGCGCCGGTGAGGACGCGGTCGCCGTGCTCCAGGAGCATCCGCGAGTACCACGACAGGAAGAAGTCGCCGTACTCGGTGCTCCACCCGCCGTTCTCGCGGCGGAAGAAGATGGTGTCCTCCGGCCAGTTGTTGTAGCTGCCGGCGTCGGTCGGCCCGCCGTGGCCCCAATCCGGCTTGCCGGCCGCCTCCGCCGCCGCCTTCAGGCTGCTAAGCATGTACTGCAGATCATCCCAAACATGATTGTCAGAAATTTCTTTATTTTTTTGGCCGAATCTATCCGATGGGTCATTTATCTCAACCCTCAATCCTCCCAAGTCCCAAACCATACCCTGTCGTTGCATTGGAAGGCGCCGATGCCGGGGAACCTCCAGGTGCCGTTGCTCTCCGGGTAGGACGGGTAGCGCAGCTCGCCGGCGGGGCCCATGCCGACTTGGATTTCCTGCAAATATTTTCACGAAGATCTGGTAAGCAGAGCCAGAGCAGAGTACTCCATAATCGTGTGTGCTCAACGGAGAGCTAGAGCACGACGTACGACGATGGTGTTGCCGAGGTAGTCGGCGAAGTGGTCGCGGAAGGCGCGCATGAAGTCGGTGTAGCACTCGACGGGGGTGCGGCCCTTGAGGACGGGCATGGCGTCGCAGCCGAGCGAGACGTACTCGCAGTTGCGGCGGCCCCACTGGTCGGTGTAGCAGAGGTCCCGGTCCTTATCCATCTCCTCCAGGGCCCAGCCCGGCAGCGGGATGGTGACGGAGTCGCCGACGTTGCCGCCGCACTGGTGGAAGGACATGACGGCCTGGACCTTGAGCCCCGTCTTGCGCGCCATCTCCATGAGCTCCATGTACCCCGCGAAGTTGTACCTCCCGGGGCCGTCGCTCTCGGCGATGCCCCACCACACGTCCACCATGACGCCCTCGACGCCCGCGCTCTTGAGCGCCGCCAGGCTCGCCTGGACGGCCTTCCGGCGGTTCAGCGCGGTGCCGCACTTCTTGACGGTGTCCAGCGGCATCATGACGAACACCGGCACCCCCGCACTCCTCCTCGAGGAGCGCTCTGCCGGCGCCGCCGCCGCCCGGCATGCAACGGGACGCGCCGGCGCCACCGACGGCTCGCAGCACGGCTGCCGTTGCAGCCTCAGGCTGCCCGACGGCGCGCTGCCGGCCTTCCTCACGGAGACGGACGCGGGCGCCGGCGCGCAGCGAGGGGTGCCGGGCGCGAGGGACGCCGCGGCGGCGGCGCTCTGAGCCAGGCTGAAGGCCATCGTTTCCTTCCGGTCTGGGTGATTGGCAAACGGCGATCGAACTGAACTGGGGTGGTGTTGGGTTCGTTCTTTGTTTTTGTGGGATCGAACTGAACTGGGTTTTGGTTTTGGTTTGGCGGGAGTGATCGACCAGATTGTTGTTGGGAGGAGGAGGGGAATTGGGGGAATATATCCCAACAGGAATCTTTATTCCTAAAATCCAATGGGTGATGGTCGATGAAGGACGGCGTCGCAGCGGGGGCGCTGTTTAAATAGGCGGCGGCGGTGGTGGTGGGGAAGGAGAAGGGGGAGATGATCACGAGCGGGGCGCGTGAGCGAGGGGGTGCGCGACACGTGGGTGGTGGAGAGGGAATGTGTGGTCGGGACGGGGGCGGAGGACGGACGGCCGCGATCGTCGGGGACGCGTGCTAAACCCTTGTGGCATGTGGGCCCGGGTCTTCGGGCCACGTGGATTCAGAGGAACGGGATGCGAGAGAGAAAGGAGGTGGGTGATGAGCTGGCCGGTCTATCGGATGACAGGATATACCATGTCCCGTTACGGGTAGTGCTTAATCTGGGCAAACGAAATAAACGTGCTCCTGCTTGGTTAAAAGAAAGGAGTTTTATCTGAATGGCACTAAAAGAGTATATTTGTTTTCGTATGACATCGTATGTACCATGTGCTATGGGATGACAGGATATACCATGCGCTAGGAGAGAGCGTCTAATAATTTAGAAAAAAAAAGTTCTCCTGCATGTTAAAAAAATCGGAAATGCTACGGCTTGCCGTCAGACTACCGCGCGTAAGACGTGCATCACCAACCCCCACCCGTTCCGCCCTTCCTCCACTCCCTGAGCTTCTATCCAAACAACACCACAGTCTCAGCATCAGCCCGTGCCCGCGTCGCGCTTAGGCGAGGAGAACCGGCTGGCCGACGCGTAGGGACAGCGGGGCTCACGCGGCCGGCATGAGGCCGCGGAGCTCACGCGCGGGGCAGCGGGGCTCACACAGCCAGGTGCAGGCGCAGCGGAGCTCTGGGCTTGCGTGGCCGGACGTGAGGTCGCGGAGCTTGTGCGGCCAGGCGCGGGCGCGGCGGAGCTCGGGGCTAGCACGGCCGGGCGCAGGGCACGGGCGCGGGCGGAGCTCGCCGGCGGCGCGGCCTCGCTCACGGCTCCCCCGGCGCGCAAGCTGCCCCTGGCGGCGCAGCTTCCCCCGCGGCGCAAGCTCTCCGCGGGCGAGCTCCCCTCCTCATCATCCTCTTCCTCTCCCTACCACCTATACAGTGCTCCTCTCTTGCTAGGGTTTGCTGCATGTTGCAAGTGTATATTTCACGTGTTTCAAATATTTCAGAAGAATGTTACAAGTATTTCATGCAGATGTTGCAAAGTAAGATCTGGATGTTGCGATATTGCATATGTTTCACACACACGTTGCAAGTATTTTATCCGGATGATGCATTTTTATTGAGATATTTCATGTGGATTTTGAATGTTCCATGAAACATGAAACAAATGTTGCGGCGGGTTTTTCCCTCATCATTAACGGATGCCGTAATTTTTTCAACATATTTTTGATGTTGCAAACGTTAACTTTTATATTACATGCGTTATTCTTTGATGTTGCATATGTTAATTTTAAATGTTGCAAAAAATTTATGTTGCGACGGGAATTTTTATTCCTAAACCACCGTCCGATGCGTCGGACGTCCAGGCGATAGCAAACCCGTAAAAGAATAAAAGTTATGTGAATATTGTATATCATTTCAACCCGTAGATAAGACTATAAATTTCAAACAAAATTGAATGTAACGATATTTTAGAGACAAAGGCATACTCTTTGGATGCCCTAATGACAAATTTTCCAAAAAGTGAAAAAGAATGCAAGTGTTTAATTTAGACGAGGATAGGGGAGTAGAGTGCGCTTAGTTTGGGCGAGTAGCTAGAGGATGGTAGAGTAGACAGTAGATAGACTGGATTGCCGAGCCTCCCATTCTATACCCAGTTCTGGATTGCCAAGCCTCCCATTCTATACCCAGTTCTTCGTACTGTCTTGTGCGGTTGTGCCGTCACATTCTACCAACCGCCTCGATCAGATTGGAGCCGTGTCCACGGTGGCGCCTTGGATCGAGAAGCATCAAAGAATATATGCACCGTATGTAGGCGCCCGAGCAGTGGCCTGGGCAGGGCAGGACCACCGGAGCTCCGAGGACGAAGACGACGACGCTGGGATCTCGTCTCGGATCTCAACTCACCATCCGATCAAAAGCGACAGACCCAACAAACATAGGACGAGCGGGATGATTGCGATCAGCCACACGTTGCAGGCCTCGGAGCCATGAAATCGATTCCCCCGGGGCCTGCAGGTTCGTTGGAAGCTTGTCAGCCGTGGCGGCCGGCGAGAGGGCGGCCGCGCCACGCGCGCGGCGAGTACAGACGGTTCTGGAAGCCCGGGGTCCTGGGCGCTGCGCAACCTTTCGCTGTGACCGGCCACAGCCCGGTAGGATCGGTGGCTGGCTTCGTCGGGACCGGCCGAGAGAGGCCGAGGTTTCTTTGCGTGACGGGATGGTGCGGAGGCGTGACTAGCCTCGCCGCCGCCGCCGGTCGGCGGCGGTGGCCGCCTGATCATTGCTGCACGACTCTGCCTGTGCACGATCAATCGTCCCTGCCCGCACGCGACGGAGTCATCCTGGTAGCGAGGCGCGCGCGATAGAGATCGAAGATGGAACATACGCGTACGCGAGGGCCGATCGAGGATGAAGGCCACACTGCGATACACGTATCAGCGCAACACTACTGGTAGAAAGACTGACAGTCCTACGGACTAGGTCGAGGTCATTAGGAAATACTCCGATAGGAACTCACAACTCTGACGGTATGACTGCATACAGTACGGGATTACGTTAATTTGCCGTGACCTAACGGTGGGTCACGGTGACGGCGCCTTTGCCGTGTGCTTGACTGACCAGGCACACTGGCACATGGCAAAGTCACACTGGCACATGGTAAAGACAAACGGTGAGGCGTCTGTTACGGTACCTTTGCCGTGTGCCAGGTCAGCCAGGCACACAACAAAGACACCTCTGGCACACGGCAAACAATGGTCAGTTTGCCGTGTGCCTAGGTAATAGCACACGATAAATCCTTAGTAAAATTTCTATTTTATTTATATATATGGTACCCCAATCAAATATTGCACATTACAGGTATTTCATATATATCACAATAAACATTACAGGCATTTCGGGCATCGCAATAAGCATCACAGGCAAGTAATCCATAAATACAACTAAACTCATTCAACCACAAGTCCGTACAAGTTCGTACTAGTCCGTACTAGTCCATACAAGTCCAAATACAAAGCGTGCATATAGAAGTCCATACAACTCACTCGGCCGGCGGGGGCGGCTGATGCCGCCACGGCAACTGAGGCCCCCACTGAGGCGGGTACTGCGGCGGGTACTGAGGCGATATGTCTGAATTGACTAGCCCATCATTTGATGCCGCCGATTGATTCTGCATATAGGTGTAGATATTGCATGTGTTAGAAACATTTGAACTAATTCATTGTAGTTGTATCATAAGTCATTAGTTCTAAGTCATTGTAACTTTATCCGTCATTCAAATTGCTAAGTCACTATTGAAATTGAAAGAGCAAGATTGTCATGTCACTCACAGGAGTAGATGCGCGAGCTGAGGTGGAATGAATGATGCCGGACTTTGCATGTACTGAAGCGCCTGCTCCAGTTTCTAGCATTTGGCCTCGTGCCTCCGTTGAAACTCTTGCTCCATCCTCTCCCGCTCGGCCTCCCACCTCGCCTCCATCTGCTCCTCCCGTGCTTTAAATTCTGCTTCCATCCGGGCCTACGATATTTGATCCCAGGAGTTAGAATACAAAATACATGGCATGTAAGAATCAATGTACGTCAGATATAACAGAAATAACCTGAAGGGCCTCCATCTGGACCTGTGTAGTTGCTGGCCGTTGACGTATGGCCGGGCTTGAGCTGGTGCTCCGAGTTCGAAGCTGCGGGAGTGTGGGAGTACTAGCCGAGTCGATTACGCTGTCGCCAATATAGTACGGGCCATGCTTCTTGCATCCTCCCACCCTCATGATTAGAAATTATGCAGAATTGAGCATTACAAGAAAGAAATGAATTCACGTACCCATCTAGTCGCGTACTCGCCGAGGTGACAGTTGCCTTGATGGTGCGGTGCATCTGGCAGCATCAAACGCCGCTGCTGGCAAGCGTTGTGCATCTCCACCCAACCCTTAGCGCACCACTTGTTCACAATCATTTCCCAGCACTGAGTATTCCCGGCTAACCACCACGGAGGCACCTGCACGTCGTTTAGTACATGACATATAAGGAGATCAAATAGGGAGTACTTCATCTCAGAAAAGATCAAATGTTGTATACTTACATGTAGAAATTGATCTCGGGTCAGCCTCATGTTTCTCGCCTGCTCTTTCTTAACCTTATGTCCTTCGAATCTAGCCATGTAGTCTATCACAGCTGGACGCGCGCCTCGTAACGCATATCCTCCACCAGCTTGTAACAGGCTGTGTGTGCCACCTCGAGCGCCCTTTGCAGCTATCCCTCCTCGCATCTGTAGAAATCCTGCACATAGACACGATGTCATTATTTCAACAATGTCCGATGAATGCGACGTATTGACATATGTAGTGCGAGGTAGACTTACCCACAGTTCGTTCACCTGCTGCGCCTTGTTTGCAAACAACCTCCCTTCCCGATCTGGTGCATCGGGCGACGCGACGTAGTGCTCCCACGTGGACGCCGGCTGAAGTCGCCCGCTAACTTGGATCAGGCTAGGGTAGTGTAGCTTGCATAGCAGCCCCAGGATGCCATTGGGGATACGTGCGTGAGCACCTGGAGCGACGATCACAAAGTTCCTGCCCAAGAGATTAAGATAAATTGTTAGTTTCAATTGTTATTTTGAACATATGAAAAGAAAAACTATTGATAACATCCAAAGTTAGTTACCTTTTCCCGTCGGGTCGAATAATCGACCGTCTATCCAAAGGTATAGGTCGCTCCGGGAGCCTCGAGGGGCCTCACAACCAGACACGAGGTATGGCGCCTGGCTCCGCCCCCTCCTCCTCCTCCTCCTCCTCCTGGTCCTCCAGCTCCTCCTCTTCCTCCTCCTCCTCCTCCTCCTCCTCTTCCTCACCAGAGGCGCATGCCACAAGTACCGCGTCCTCAGACGCGGACAAGGAAGCTACAGGCGAGGGTGACCTCCTGCGAGTCCCCCTCCTCCCCCTCCTCTCTCGATCCGTGCTGGAGTCCACAGCTGCTGTAGGCGTCGATGAACTCGCTTCACCCCTTCTTTTTCCCTTGCCTTTCCCTCGAGTCGCGCGGGTGGAATCACCTCTCCCGCTAACTCTGCCGATCACGTCCGTGAGCGACCTCATCAAACCTCCGCCGCGGCCCACCATCTTTCATCAATCACCTGCAATTGAAAATACTAAACCAATCGTACATGTATTATAAACATAATTAAAATAAATAAGGTAGTACAACTAGTAAAATGAATAAAACACAATTGGAAATAATATATCATTACGGCTAGTAAATTAATTAGTACGGATCTTACATGTATTAGAAATACACATCAAGATTAGGATTAGCTGGATCATATGTCTCATCATCGCTATCAAGCATGTCGATATAATCAACGTCGTGCTCTACAGGAGGAACGTTGTCATCGTCACTGTCATCGCCTAAACGTAATCGCTCAAGTAATTCGATGTCCTTCAAATTATGAACCTCATCTTCGGCATCCTCTTGAACATGCCTTTCATTTTTGACTTCCATTCCGATCACCTCGGTTAAGTCTATCTCAAAACGCCCTTCTAGACCATCTTCTTGAAAGAACTCTCCGGCATATGTGTTTGGGTCTATGTTGTAATCTTCATTATTTGGGATAGGTAGTTTAGCGTGTGGCGATACCTTGTGCACAACATCCCAACCCTTGAGACGGTTGTCGGATTGCCACGGGTATGAGAGATAATAAACTTGTGTAGCTTGTTGAGCCACAACGTAGACATTGTCTCCTGGGTACACGGACGATTGTCGAATTTTGACTCGCCCAAGATTCGGGGTCCGTCTCACGGCTTGAGGATCAAACCAATGGCATTTGAATATGACAGGTTTTAGAGATTTCGACCCATGAAACATGAGTTCGTATATTTCTTCGATTCTTCCATAGTAATCGAGCCCGTCATCGCCCGAAGTAAAAACACCGGTATTTGTGGTTCTTCGATTGGGTCGACTATGCTCGTGCCTTGTTGTGTGAAAGCGATATCCATTCACGTCATAAGTGACAAATGATTTGACCCTATAGGCACAACCATTGGAAACTGTCGCAACTCGGCACTCATCAACACATCAGATTGGCCCTGCAAAGTCAAGCGGGATAGAATTTCATATTATTCACGCGTATGAGCAACTTATAATCTCAAACCACGAACGAGCTAAATTTTCCATTACCTTCTGTTTGAACCAAGAAATAAAATCAGGACTTCCATTTCCCGCTCCATGTCCTAGAAGGGTATCAGCTTCTTGCCAAGTAGGTGCCCTTGATGGACACCAGAACTGCATATGAAATTCCCTGTACCAAAGAGGAAGAATGGGTTTGGATGTAGAAGAGGGAGTACTCAAGAACAAAATGTTTGTTGAGAAATTACTGTATGTACGGTTGCATTTCGGAAAGGTTGGTCAGCACATATAGCATGATAGTGCGCCACTCTTCAAGATTCAAGGTCTTGATGGTCACATCACTTGCACTTCCGAGTTGCCCTTGGAAAAGGCTGAGGTTTGATTCATCTTCCCCAGCATTGTAATGAGAGGGTGGATTATGCATGCTAGGGAGGTTGTCAGCATAGTATTTTTATGTGAACTTTGACACCTCTTTCAGAATGTATGCCTCTGTGATGGAAGATTCAATTTTACATTTATTTTTACATTTAGTTCGAAGAACCTTTTGGCATCTCTCAATTGAATAGCACCAACGGGCCTGCATGGGCCCGCCCACTCGTGCCTCGTACGGGAGGTGCAAAATCATATGCTGCATCGGATTGAAGAAGCCAGGTGGAAATTTCTTCTCCAACTTACATAGCAACACAGGTGCCAATCTTTCCATTTCTTCAATCACTGTCGGAGATAACTCCTTAGCACAAAGCTGTCGGAAGAAAAAGCTTAACTCTGCCAGCACTTGCCAGACATGATCTGGGACATAGCCTTGAATCATCACCGGAAGAAGCCGCTCGATCCATATGTGATAGTCGTGACTCTTGAGACCGTTGATTGGCATAGTAGACAAGTTCACTCCCCTCCTCAGATTCGCTGCATACCCATCAGGGAACATTAGGGTTTGAAACCATTCTTGTACTTCTCTCCTTTGGGCCCTCGTCAGGACGAAATTGGCCTTCGGCTTTCTCCATGACTTGCCGGATCTGGGAGGCATCATGTCTAGCTTTGGTCCATCGCATAACGTTGTTTGATCCACTCTGGCCTTAACGTTGTCTTTTGTCTTATCTGCAATGTCCATGATTGTTCCCCACAGTGCCTCCGTGACATTCTTTTCAGAGTGCATCATATCAATGTTATGTGGAAGAAGAAGGTCATCGATATAGGGGAGCCTCCACAAGCCCGACTTCTGCGCCCAAGCATGTTGCTCACCATATCCCACAAAATCATCACCTTCTTCATTGAGCATGAGAGCATCTAACTGAGCACGAATCTCACGACCTATCATCATCTGCGGTGGAGGGTCTGTAACTTCGACACCTTTTGTAAAGTTCTTCTTATCTCGTCTGAATGGATGATTAAGAGGGAGGAATTGTTGATGTTTGTCAAATGAAGAACACTTGCCACCCTTCTTCAACCAAATGAACTTCAGCGATGCCTTGCATACCGGGCAAGGGAACTTCCTGTGCACACACCAGCCGCAGAATATCCCATACGCTGGCAAGTCACGCAGAGAGTAGTGGTTCCAAACATACATTCTGAAGTTTGTCTTTGTAGCTCGGTCGTATGTCCAAATCCCTTCCTCCCAAGCCCGGACCAAATCATCAATCAGAGGCTTCATGTACACACTCATATAATTCCTGGGGTGTTCAAGAATTATCAACCACAAGAATATGTTCTGTCGTTGAAACATGACGCCGGGGGAGGGGGGGGGGGGAGATTGAGGGGGATAACAAATACGGGCCAACAAGTATAAGGGGCAGCCGACATTCCATACGGATTGAAGCCATCTGTTGCCAGCGCAACACGTACATTACGAGCTTCCTCAGATTTCTCACGATGAATCCCGTCAAAATGGGTCCATGACTCAGCATCGGATGGATGCACAAGCTTCTCAGGATTATATCGAGTTCCCCTTTTGTGCCATTTCATCTGTTTCGCAGATTCCTCGATCATGAACATCCATTGGATCCTCGGTATAGGCGGAAGGTACCGTAGGATTTTCAAGGGGACCGCGAGCTGCCTCTTATGACCATCACCAGAGTCTACCTCCACAAACCTAGAGGATTCGCACTTTGGACAGTACTTTGCTTCCGCATATTCTTTCCTAAATAAAATGCATCCCTTGGGGCACGCATGTATTTGCTCATATGGCATCTTAAGTGCGCAAAGGAGTTTCTGTGCCTCATACATACTCTTTGGGAGAATGTGACTTTCCGGAAGAAGACTGCCAATTACTGTCAACATAACATCTAATGCGTCTTGACTCAGGGTAAACTGGGACTTCACGGCCATCACGCGCACAATGGCATCTAGTTGTGAAACTTTGGTATGCCCGTGAAGGGGTTGTTGTGAGCCAACATGTCGTACTACGCCTTCGCGGTTGCCTCTGGCTCGTCCTCCCTACGCTCTTCATCAAAGTGTGCTTCATGAAAGTCATCTAACATGTCTCCTACCCCGGCATTTGCATCATGCTCCTCAATGCATTGTCTGACGACCTCATCTCTCATATGATGGGCTTCACCATGGTAGGTCCACCGGGTATAGTCTCTCGTAAATCCATAGTTGCAAAGATGTTGTGTCAAGTCTTGCCGTGTATGTCGACGCGTGTTTCCACATGTGCTGCAAGGGCACCAAGTGGCCTTCGCCCCTTTAACCTTTGCAAATGCTCGATCCAAGAAAGCCTCGGTCTTGTTAATCCATTCCACAATCAAGTCACCCCCACGTTTCCAACCCGTGTACATTCACATACGGTCATCTATCCTCTATCATATCAGCGAGTAATATAAAATTCATTTGCATCTACACGATGTCTTTACTTTCTAATAGGTGAAGATAGGTCCTAATCCCACCCGAGGATGCTTAGCTGGGGTAGGTTTCCATGGTCTACCCGTATTCGAGACAAAATTTCAGCAGCATCCCCTTGCTGTTCTCCAAATACACGTCCCGGTAGGGAGATTGCGTATCTGGAAAACAACAGGCAGATGAAGCCGAGACTCTATCTTGGGTTGGCGTAGACCATGGAAACTAACCCCTTCTACGCATCCTCGGGCTCTCCAAAAAACGTGGACAATCCGAAACAGATACAGTCATAGATATGCAAAATTATGCATATTTCCAGTTGTATATCTTTCGAACGGGAGACGCCTAACTGGGTTACGTGATCTATCACCAATGGAGTTTTGTATATAAATTACTCACATACAACTAACTAGCAACAAACTAATTAACATGGATCAATAGCTACACATCCGGATAAATCAATAGCTAGTCACTAATGTGATCATGCGGGGCCAAAAATTCCTTTGGGCGCGGGCGTGGCCGGACGACGGCCCCTCCTTCTCCTCACGGCGCGCGACCCCTCCTCCTCGTCGTCCTCCTCCACACGGCGCGCAGCCCCTCCTCCGACGCCTCCTCCTCCTCACAGCGCACGCCGCGGGCGTGGCCGGGCGGTAGCCCCTCCTCCTTCCTCGTCCTCACGGCCACCTCCTCCTTCCTTCCTCCTCCTCATAGCCGCCTCCTCCTTCCTTCCTCCTCCTCACGGCCGCCTCCTCCTTCCTCCTCCTCACGGCCGCCGCCTCCTTCTTCCTCCTCCTTCCTTCCTCCTCCTCACGGCCGTCTCCTCCTTCCTACTCCTCCTTCCTTCCTCCTCCTCGCGGGCGTGGGTGTGGCCGTGGGCGTGCACGACCGTGGCGTCACGGGCGTGGGCGGCGGCGCGGGCCTGGCTGGCAGCTGGCGAGGGCGTGGGCAGGTGCGGCGGTGCGGGTAGCCGGTGGCATGGGCAGGCGTGGTGTGTGGAGTGAGTGCAGCAACAAAACACCTAAGTGCGGGCGGCATGTTTGCCGTGTGCCGAAGATCTAGGGCACACGGCAAAGGATCTATCGCGCCAGTGGTCTTGGCGTGATAGCCCTTGAACCAGCACGGGCATTAGTGTGTTGCGCCGCCCTACCGTGCCCACGCCACCCCAACCCTATCCCCTCCCCACCCCGTGCTAGCTTCCCCGCCCACCGCCGCGTCCGCCTCCCCGCCCACTACCGCACTCGCCCGCCCGCCCTGCGCTCCTCCACGCGCCCCTCACGACCTTGCCCCGCCCGCCATTGCCACGGCCCGCTCGCCATTGCCCCGCCCTTGCCCCGCCCGTCCTTGCCCCGCTCGCCATTGCCGCGTGCCGCCCGCCCCTGCCGCGCGCAGGCCGAAGGAGGAGGAGCAGCCCGTTAACCTGCAGGAGGAGGAGGAGGAGGAGGAGCCCGCCGCCATTGCCACGCCCCGCAGGACATCCTCTGCCTCGCCGGTGGTCCCCGCTGGCCATCCGAGAAGGAGAGAAGGGGGCGAGACCCGCCCACCGTCGCGCCCCGCCCACTGTCGCGCCCGCAGTCGCTGGAGGTCCACGCGCGCCTGCCTCCCCGCCCACCGCCGTGCCGCCTGCCCGTCCTGCGCCCCTGCCCCGCTCCCGGCGACCAACTGATGTCGCATTTCAACCGTCCAAACCTCACAATCTTTGACGAGCATGAGGTCAGCTTCGGTAATCCAGCTTTTATAGGCCTCTTAGTACTTGTCAAGGTCCCTGTATCAGCATACTCGGAGATCCCTCCAGATGCCCCCTATGAGATCAATTGCATAGCGCTACAGGAAGCAATACACCAGCAGTCTCAGATCATGGTGCCGCTAGAAAATATCTCACATCATCTTTTTTGATTACCTGGTGCTAGCCCAATCAATCGTCGAAGCCACTCGCATCATGAGAACACCATACCTCCAAATTGAGAACCATATCCTTGTGATCTATCCATGGACGCCCGAGCATGGTTCCCTTACAATACCCTTCGATGACAACATACCCATCTTCCAGACACTATCTAGAAGCCCGCGATCACCAGGATATAATGAAGCACTCAGGCTTGTCATATGTGGAATGCCACCGCATCTTTGCGTGCAACCCATAATACTACCTAGAATCTTTGCGAACATATGTCATGTTCGCGACGTCGAGTTGAATAGAAGGGATCTCTCAATCACCATGAACACATATGCACCAAGATCAGCTATACCTAGCCTTGCACATATAGCCATCCGCAGACAAACGGAAACTGGTGAATGCCTCCTGCACATATGGCCACTTTGGATTGATGTACTACCACCTCCACCGGGTGATCAACAGGCAATCCAGCACCACGAGAATGGTAACTGCATTTACAATAGAACCTTGCTCCATTAATGTTACATTGTTCCCTCTAACAATTGTCACTCTTACTGCAGACCGGCCCATCTATCGAATCTGATACACACTGTACCAGCAACCCGAAGGTGAGCAGGGTGCGGGGCCTTCTACACAAGGAGGTGCATATGGAGTAGGTCATCGGCAAGTAGGTTTGGTACAACCAGTCTATACATCGCCCCTAACTACATACTTGAGCACCAATACAATCCAAAAACTGCACTACCTCATGCGGATCCTCATGCAGCTGGTCCCATTATTGAATCACCCCCCCCCCCCCCCCCCCCCGATTCACCAGAAGGAGATTCGCCTCAACACGACCCGGGAACAGGTTCCACCATAGTACTGGAGACACCACCGAGCGACCTCGAAGATGCCACTCAAGTACTTTCCACACCAGATGGCTACCACGTTAATTCCCAGTACTACGAAGGTCCCACCCAAATAGTTTGCACAGATGGGTACATTTACTTGAACTTGAATTGTTATGTATACAACTATCCAATTAAAACTTGTCCAGCCGTCTCTTTGCTAACACAACTCCTTTACAGTTACGACGAATACTAAATCCAAAGATGAGGAGACCCTGGAAGCGGCAAGCACTCAAGAAAGTTGTGCCTGATGCCACAACTACTTGCCCATCCTCTGTTAAATTTGTCGTGAACTTTGGTTGTCAACTTTGTCTGTGAACTTTGTCGTGTGAACTTTGGGGGTGAACTTTGTCTGTGAACTTTGGTTGTGAACTTTGTGTGTGATCCAAGTAGTGTGAACTTTGGTTGTGAACTTTGTCTTTGAAATTAAGCACTCAACTTTGTCTGTGAACTTTGTCGAGTGTTTGTTCCCATACACTGTATTCTATCATCATTACAATAATGTATTTTTTTCACGGTCACCGGTGTTGAATCGAACAAGTGGAGAAATGTTTCACTGTAATATCAGGGCCACGAGCTAAGGCGTATAATTAACTAAAACATGACAACAATAAAAGGTATATCTGCAAAAACATGTGTATGTGACTCCATGCAAAGGCAATGACAACAATTCTCTCTGGCATAGGAGGGGCTTGTCGCGCCGCGGTGGTGGCGCGACCGTGAAGCCTTGATGCCCGCTGTAGATGGCGCGGCGGACACTGTTGGCGCGACGAGTCTCCACCCAGGCCGGAGCGTATTGGTTGAATTAACAAGCTGGCGCGACAACACAGGCTTGTTGCGCCACATACCCTGGCGCGACAGCACAGTCCTGTCGCGCCAGCTTTTCCCGTTGGTGCAACGAGTCTCCATCCACGCCGGAGCGTACTGGTTTAATTAACACACTGGCGCGACAGCAGAGTCCTGTCGTGCCAGTGTTCTTGGCGCGCGCGACAGCCCTTGGACCAGCACGAACCTATGTCAGGTTCGGTCGCGCCATCTCAGCCGGCGTGACAAAACCTGGACAGAACTTTGGTTGATACTGTCTTCCTGCATCATGGCATCGGGATTTTCCTGAAACACATCCAGAACACCCACCGGAAGAAATTCTATGCAACTACTACTATAGCCTTCAAATAAAGTTTAATCAAACTCTTGTACTAGATAGCTTCAAAAAGCCAATTTACTTTAAGGCGTAGTCAAGTCTTAACTAGAGTCATCAATACATTAAGTAAGCACAACCACATGAATCCATACATGAATTAAGCCTAACCCACATGAATCCATACACCAAATTTCACAGAAACTAAAGTGAATGACTTGACTGGAAGTACGGTTTTTTTACAAGATCATGGTGGCCCTTCCTACTCTAACGGCGGCGGCGGGGCTGCTCCATGGGCTGAATGGTAAGTTGGGCCGGCATTGCCTTCTGGGTGCCATGGGAAGCACGTTCCCGCTCGCGATGTCTGTGCGGTCACGGGAACGACGCTGTCGACGCGGCGAAGGGGATGCAGTCCCATCGTCTTCCGCTGCCTGCTAGGAGCAAAGGACAACTAATAAGCTCTACCAAAAGCTTACACAAAAAGAAAACAATGCGGATTAGTTACCTGGCTTGGCTCCCCCTGAGTCTGTGTAGGTAGTGGAGCATCCATCATCTGTGACATCCCCACCACTTCATATGTTGGGTTCGTGTCGTCCGAGTCGGTATCCTGCTCGGAGTCGCTGTTGTCCTGGCGTGAGGATGCAGCTTTGCCTTTTGAAGCCGCACGCGATCCGGTCCTAGAAGTTGACCGAGAAGGAGTTGTGGTGGTTCCTTGACCGTAGTGATACGGCGTGCGCGTACTAGACGAGGTGCGACGTGCACTTGAAGCTCCTGCCCTTGCTGCCAACTGAACGAACTAATCGTCATGCGCAGCAATGCAGTTCAGTTTCGCAGCCATCCGCTTGCAACTCCGGCGTACCCTTTGCATCAATGTGAAAATTAAACCCATGTCCAATTATAGTCATAAGCAAATATGTACGTTGATATGACCCCTCACCTCAGCAAAAGCACGTAAGTGGCCACCACCATTCTCCCTTCCACTAGCATGTGCAATTGCCACCCCAGTCTCATTTGCAAGGCGTGCTAGCTGTTGTGCCTGAAATTAGAGTTTGTACTGTTTTAGCATGCCTCAATGGTCAAGTAAAATGCATCCAAATTACTAGTTGTCATCGTACCATGTAGTTCTCCAAAGGGGCCCTTTCCGGTTGCACTCCGGCGCGTGTGATGTCGTCGTACTCATCGACAATATCGTCTTCGTCATCTGTATCAGCCCGTTCTTCTATAGGGATGTTGGATCGAGGAGGCTTGATTGAAACTCTTGTCACCGAATGGAACCACCGTAGGTACTCCTTGTAATGGTTGTTCCTATGGACCGCCCCTGAAGTTGGTTCCATCCTCTGTCTTTGCTCCCACTGTAACAGCCAAGCCGCATGTTTCACTCACCTGTCATTTTCGGAATACCTTTTGTTCCGGTCGATACTGCAAGAGACATAGAACACATGGAATGTTAGTGTGCCGGTAACGTATCAAATCAATCATGCTATTATGGTAGACCTCAATATACATACTTATGTAAAGCCTGTGAAGTAGAAATAGGCTCCAGCGGGAGGTCTTGTAGTCTCGAGAACTGTCTCTTGACACGGTGAGGCAAGTGGAGCTCAACAACAAAGAAAAATATCAAAGGCACGCCACTCCTCCACAGTTGAGCATCTCATGTGCACAACTCGCTCAAGTGAAGGTCCTCCAGCTCGTCTCTGTTGTAGGGCGTCCAAAATATCTAAACAAGTAATACTGATTAGTGATAGGAATTAAAAAGTTCAACTATGCACCAAGTTGAGATGCCAATAGTAATACCTGATTTTGTGTGATGCAATCTAGGTCATCCATGTAACGCATGTATCGATGCAACGGATCCCCTCTAACCGCCCCAACATTTTTTCAGCAAAAGGCCACTGTCGGCCTCGATTCCGCTTCCACGTGCGGCCATGCCTACATAATCAAGATGTCATGAGTTACATAATCCAATTATCGAAGAACAAAGAAACGTTGTGAAATGCACTACTAACTTACCTCAATTGGGCCACGGTAAGGCCTACCCACCGGAAACCTCTCCCAAATCCAAATCTGGAGCAAGTAGGCACAACCACCAAGGTTAGCATCACCACCCACACGCCTACATGCATCACAAAGCTGTCGGTACATCCACCCTAGTGCCGCTGACCCCCAGTTGTATGTGCCAATCATCTCCCACTGCTGCCCAATTATTGGTAGGGTCATCCATGATATTGTGTTCCCGCTGCCATCTAGGAACAGGAATCCTCCAAACAGGTGCCACAACCAAACCCGAGCATGCCGCTCGACCGCCGCCCCATCGGCTCTTGCAGGACAATGGTTGAAATGCTCCCTCAACCAAGCCGAGCTGACACCTGAGGTCTTCCTGTCCTTCACTCCCTCAGGAGGTGCAGGGGGGCGGATCCCAATAAGGGCCTCCACCATATCCCTCCAACCGTCTGTGCGGATAATTCCGGTGACTGCATTTCCCTCCAAAGGAAGTCCAAGAATCATTGCCACATCTTGCATAGTGATGGTGACCTCCCCGCATGGCAAATGAAAGGAGTGTGTCTCCGGCCTCCAAGGATCGACCAAAGCGGACAAAATCGGCAATCCTGCGCAAACCACTCGAGCAAGAGGCAGCAAACCAGCCCGACGAAGGAACGAGGCATACTGCTCGTCCCACCTTAAAGGTGAGTGGGTACGCGGCCTCAGAGGCTGTAACACATGAAATGCAGTGCGAACATATTTTGTAAAGAAAAGCAATCGAGTTATGTAGAGGCTGACTAAAAAAATATGCAACAATCTAATTTCTTACCTCGCCACGGTCAACTATGACGTGCGCGCGGTGCTTCGAGTCGTACAAGGTCTCGAGAAGGAGGAATGTTGGGTGCGCCATCCTGTAATGCAAAGCAACAAAAAGATTATAAGTCCATAAATTTTAGGAGCACAACATAAGTACCATGCTTTAAATAAAAAGATAAAATGGACAAAACAATTTACTTTACTAGGCATAGTAGTGTATACAAATTATACCTCTAAGAGAAATTTCACCATGATAACAACGATGTTTGGAAATGATACGGTCGATCACATCATTTAAAGACGGAGGACTGTCAAACAATTCAACATCGAATTCATTCATATTCTCAAACTCTTCATTTTCCTTAACAATACCACCATGAAACATACGAACTAATCAGTTTATCTACAAAACATAAACAAGTCCTTATACATCAACTAAGCTCTATTTACTGGAAAATAACAAACTAACCGATCTACATTACCATTTATACAACTATGAAACCCACATTGCCATTCTAACTATCTAAATGGAAAAAACTATACCAATCGACATATGCAACTACTCCCATACATCAAAATCGGGGGCAGTTCAACATCTACGTACTATCTAAACCTCCGATCTAAAATACACTAAAATCTACACCATTAATAATTCGAATCAAGCAACAAACCCTAGCCACCTAAACAACCAAATAACTAGGGATTAAATAGAGGAAAGAAGAAAAAAACGAGCAATACCTTTGGGGAAGGGTGGGGATTGTTTTCCCCACTTTTCTCACCCCAAAATGGCCGGATTTGGGGGGGAGGGGGGGTGGGGCGGCGGCGGAGGAACAACCCTTTGTTCGGGCTGCGGAGTGTAAGGGAGTGCGAGAGGAAGGGAGGTGAGGTTGGGCAGGCCCAGGACATAAGTGTCCAGCCGCGCTAGCCCGATCGACGTGACAGGCTGACTAACGGGCAAAGAGCGACGACGTTAGTGGTCAAGTGTTTGCCGTGTGCCAGACGTCAGGCACACGGCAAACGCTGCATCTTTGTCGTGTGCCTATGTATGCCGTGTGTTTATTCTCGGGGCACACGGCATGTGGCACCTTTGCCATGTGCCGCATGTTTGCCGTGTACTTTCTCCCCGGCACACGGCAAATAGGTTGTTTGCCGTGTGCGCAACAAAAGGCACACGGCAACTTGCCGGTTTCCGGCAGTGATATTAGCGTAATCGTTGAAGAAACGGCTCTGATGAAATTCTAGCCTGACAGTTGGGAAACATTATGATCAAAACTTTAGCTTGACTAGCATGCCAATTTATCTCTTGCCCAAGATCATTGTTAAGCAGCTTGATAGAACTTGAAGACGTTTCTTTTGGCAAGGAGAGGGGCACACCATAATTTGCCAAGCCACATGTGCGGCCGCCCAGAAGGTTTGGCGTCAAAACATGGTGCCACAGTTTAGGCTAGCCACGGCGCAAAAATCAACTTAGTTTCATGTGGCGCGCTGAAGGTTTGGCAGGAACCAAACATTAGCCAGCTTTTGCGGTGGCGCCTCACACAGGGTTTGGTGGAGTGTGGCGCGCATCCAAGCATGCCCTGAAGAATGAATTATCATCCGGTGAAATGGGTGAAAATATGTACTCCCAAGAAAAAAAGATGGTTTGGGGATCAAAGCTGTGAGAAAAATAAATCGAAGTATTCGATAAATGGTGGTGGAAATTGAAATTTGAAGAGGGACCATGGCAAGACATTGTCAGGAAAAACACACAACAATACTCACGTATATTTCAAATTTAAAAGAAACAAACAACTCACAGGTTTGGAATGATTTTCTCAGCATGAAATAGGTGTACTTTAAAGGTCATGGTAGGTAATCGTAAAAGATCTAATTTCAGTAGATACCTTGATGAGAGCTTGCAAAGATGTATTGTGGCTGACAGAGCACAACATGATCAGCAACTTTCTTCTAGGATATGGCTTGATGAGAGCTTGCAAAACCAATGAAGAAGAATGAGAGACATAATTTGAGTCGTGCCAGGCCTGTTTGGTCGTCTTGAGAAAATAATATAAAATTTTCTACTAAATCTGGAAAGGGAAACACACCACTGAAGATTAAAATTATGTGGCTAATATCCCAGAATCCTATCCTTACAAAGGATAATCTGGTTAGAAGAAATTTGATGGGGAATGAAAGATGTATTCTGCTGAGAACGAATCTACACCGTTTTTATTTTTTTTAAAAGAATGTACATCTCTTCTTTGGATGTCCTTTGGTAAAGTATGTATGGAGTCTCATAGCACGTCCTAGATCTTGGCTGCAGATCTAACTCTTTTGACAGTTTTGGGGTTGGAGTCAAACCTACATTCCTAATGATTCTCAATTTCATATGGTGGGGCTCTCAGCTGGAAAAAATGCTTTAAGAGAAAAATAAGTTTGATCTCCTACTAAGATAACCTTTTGTGTTTTATTGAGCAAGGCTAAAAAAGTCAAAGGACCGAGAATAACTGGAAAATGGAGCGGCTGTCCTAAAAATGACGGTGCTGAGCTTCCACAACTAAGAAGGGAGTTTACCATACCTGAGTTATCACAAGAAGGATAAAGGTACTGAACTAGGCAAAAGCAAACATCGTCAAGAGGGATATTATACATTTATATCTAGTTTTCAATCTCATACTCTATTGCTGTAAACATCTCGGTATCATTGGATCAGGTTGAATTTTGAGAATCCAGAATCTAGAAATTGGAGTGCTTCCAAATGGGTTAGATTCTAGTGAAGATTTTAAAAAAGGGTAAGCTTTTGAATCTCCTCATGTTCATTTATGGCAGGCGTTACCTCCGTATTTCTAGAATTCAACAACTACTGGATGATAAAATTATCGTTTTACCCATAGTCATTACTCCCTCCATCCCAATTAAATTGCATATTTGCAATTCAAAAAAAAGGTCCCAAAATGAAGTGGCGAGATGGCATCTAAAGCATAGCAGTGCTAGACTGCTGGTAGCTAGAACCGCCACTGGCGTCGGAAAAAATGCAATGCAAACCTACCGGAGTGCTCTTGTCCACACGTTTGTTGCAAGAACATTACTCGTATAGTACAATGTAACGTAATTTTGCTGCTGCATTGATCTGGGCACCATCAAATCGGACGTGCAAATGTTGTGGGGCGGAGGCATTAAAATATGAGCATAGGCATAAAAGAGAAACATCTATATAATCAGCTCGTGGAACCAGAGATCAAAAAGCACCATTCAGATTTTATCCAGAATCCAGATTTTTTTTTCAAAATCTGCCATCTTATCTAAACGGACCCTGTATGGATTTGGATAGCCGTCCTAGTGCTGCGTGCTGTACGCGTCTACCCGGAGTCTATCTAGAAACCTGAGAGGGTTATGCACTAAAACTGTTGATTGATGTAATTTCGTCGCTTCGGAAATGAAATTCAGGCTTCCGCTACCGCCAGAAAAAAAGAGATAATGAACGATGAAACAGGGAGAAAGAATACCCAGCTCTCACATAGTAAGATAAGTATATTGGTCTAGTCTAATAGATGATCTCATATATTATCATATTATCTTGAGATGATGTAACAGACAATACATATAATGAGTTGTTTTATAGTAAATACATAATTCCATAATTTGTGCATAGGAAAAAGAAATATTATAAGTTGCATGGCAACAATTCGTACAATAGTTAGAAAGTTATCACATAGTTCTAATTTGTAGCTATGAGGCGGTTGTCTCGCGAAATAACCACCTTATTTCTTCCCTTTTCTCCGTCACCTAATTTAAAATCCTACGTGAACTTGCGTGATATAATCTTTGAAACTGCGACACGTTGCAATATACTTGCCAGGGTGTAGCAATGAACCTATTTTTTGTGAACCTCCTAACGAAAGCTGCGGCGAGATTGGATGAGCCGCCGGCGCCACCCCTTCGCGCTATCGCCTGACGTGTCAGAGATTGCAGGCTCTGCCTCCGAACATTCCAGAGTCCCGATCCATATCCGGTCCTGAATGTCCGAAGAGCGAAAAGATCCAATCCACCTGACCATATCTCTGATCTTTCTCTGAGCCGTTCAGATCCGACCCCACCACGAAATCGACGGTGTAGACGCCTCCAACGGCGGACGCGCGATGTGGCCGCGAAGGACAACTTCTCCAGCCGATCGTTCCTCTTCCGTTCCCAAATCACACCTGATTCCGCCCACGGTTTCTGAGGGAGGGGGAGAAGAAGAAACAGCAGCTCGACCCGGATCGTTTGTGGCTCCCTTCAGAATCAATCCACACTATCGCTTCCAAAATCTCGTTGATAACACCTCGCAATTTTTAAAAAATTCCTTCTGTCTCTCGTCTGGAGCTACTGTATCAAATCTGATCCATCGTTCCAGCCCAAATCTTGTTCGCCTTCCTTCCCTTTTGATTTTGATCCCGCTTTTATTTATCCTCTCAATTGCGCTGCCACCACTCCAAAAATCTGATATTTCCGCCTCCAAAGCCCAGATTTTTTTTCTTGGGTTTGTGTCGTCAGCGGGGGCGCGAAATCTCTCAAGCTGGCGACCCCAGTGCGGCCATGGACCTGCCCGAGAGCTCTGTATCCCGCGCCGACGAGGGCCGGGGCCCTCGCCGTGTCGGCCCCGTCGACCGAGAGGAGCTGGTGCGCGTCATCGAGCAGTCCCTCTACTCGCTCGGGTACCGGCGGGCGGCGACCGCGCTCGAGGCGGAGTCCGGTGTGCCGCTGTACCCGCCGGAACACGATCGCCTGCTGCTCGACGTGATGGCCGGCCGGTGGGACGCGTGCGCGGAGACCGTCCGCTCGGTCGCCGGTGTTGGCGATGCGGACCGTGCGGTCGCGGAGTTCCTCTTGTGGAGGGGCCACTACCTCGAGCTGCTGGGGACCGGCGGCGACGCCGGCCTGCGGCGTGCGAGGGAGGTGCTCCGCCGCCGGATTGCGCCGCTCGGCGTCGACAGGAGGTGCGTGCACTGGCTGGCGTGCGCCATGGTCTCGTGCGAGGGGGCCGTCGCTCCGGAGGCCGTGGTTGGTTGGAGGATTGCGGTGTTCTTGGATTTAGTTGAGGTGCTGCCACCATGGTTCCATGTGCCGAGCGGGCGGTTGGAGCATTTGGTGGAGAGTGCGGTTACTAAGCAAGTAGCATCGTGTATATATCACAATTTGCCGGATGAGATAACTCTGTTTCAAGATCACAAGTGCCATGAACAGCATATCCCTTCCAAGTGTGCACAGGTGCGAGTTAAACAGATTGTTCGCTTGTTTATTTCAGTTTCCTGAGAAATGTCCAAGCTTATCAGATCAGTAAGAATGCAAAAATGGAACTGTCAAACTCATGTACTGAAGTCATCAATTTACAGTTGGGAAATAACTCACATACAGCCATTTCTACATGCAGCAACACCCTTTACAATTTCAGATGTGGTGCTTTTCTGACTAGGTTTAATAGGCAATTCAGTATGGCTAAATCTCAGTGATTTAAATTTCTTCTTTATCATGTTTGCAATTTATGCAGCTTTCTCCCTCTCCATATTTGATTCTGGAAGCATAAAATCGCAAAGCAGCTGACAAATATTTCTCAAAGTACCACATATTCTTTTCATCATCTAAAGTAGGGATTTGGATAATTTCAGAATCTTTACGTTGATTTAAGAAAAGTAAATTAGAACAACACACATCACACCTTTATTTCTAATTTCTTTTCAAGTTGCGCTTCATCTTCCTGGATGACACGTGCCCACGCCCACCATGTTAATACCTAATTGGAAAAATGAACCTTATTGTTGGTAGAGAAGAAAGAAAATTCATAGAAGGAACTGTGGATCTTTGATTTTGTGTGCGCGTGGACACACGAACTCAACCACCACAAAATTTCAGTAGAGGTCATCTGTGAATTTCAACCATTCCTTAATGCTAAATGAAATTTGTTGTGGTCTAATTTTAATATACCAGCAACCACAAGGCACTGATTAATTCAGGGTATGTTTTGTGAACCTACACTACCTATGTAAAAACTATCACAAAAACACACTTTTAAGCACCCATATCAAAGAACTACACATACTTCTTCATATTGTTTCACAAAATCACACATCCGTAACATGAAATGGACCTGATAGGACAGGCTTACTCATCTGAGTTTTTATATCCAAATGACTCCCACTTGCTGATATGGATGTATTTGCCACATGGGATAAAAGTGGACATTTCGGACTGCTTGCCTTGCCGGGTGGATATATTTCCCTGTTTGTCAAGGTGGAGATAAAACAGGTGGGATAAAACATGGACTAGTACAATAAAAATGACCACACTCTTATAGAAGTGCTTTTTTATAAAGTTTATGCACAATTAAGTACGATTCTTTGAAACATGTGCTTAAAGGTGTTGTTTGTATAATTTTGAAGAAACAATAGTTTTTCCTTTCTGAAATTTATTCATCCATCTTGAGAAAAAAGGGATGACTATTCAGGTAAACTTTTTATGTGTTTTCAGGAGTCGACAGCACTAGAAATTTTCATGCTGGGGGTTTGGGCTGTATTGCAAAGTTACATATTTCACATATCCTTGCCTGTTTGCAGATATTGTGTGGTCATAATAATGAAGTTTGGTTTGTAAGGTTCTCTAATAATGGAGACTACCTGGCATCATCGTCAAGTGATTGCACCGCCATAATTTGGAAGGTATGATTTGACGCACCCAAGTATCGGCGTGAAAAAAATTATGCAGTTTATTGTTTGAGTAACTGATATCACAACTTACCTTGTTATCCTGGTGCTCCAGAAGTCAACTTATTACTTATTATGCATGGTGTTATCTTATTCCTTATTTCTAGACCACACCATTCAGACTCATGCCTGAGTGAACATAGCATGACCTTTGTGCTCCTGGCTAAATTTCACATCATGGAATAATAACCACAATGAATGCTTTCTTTAATAATCGAATTATGAAATTATCATTGAACTTTTGGGCATTACCTGATGCTAGTAGTAGGTAGCTCAGTCCAAACTGCCCAATGTAGCAGATATACTGAGAGCCATAAGAGCTTACATGAAAGTGTTTTTTTTGACTCTTAGATGTTTCGATTATTCATTGTGTCGCACCTGCCCCTCATACCCATAGGAAGCTTACCTCTGGGCTCAGGTTTCATGCCACCTTATATTTTGTGCACTGAATAGCTTAATTTCTGAGTGGCTTTTCACTATTTTGCAATTTATCTATTACTTACTTTGGGACATATTAGTTGTAACTGTACTACTAGAAACAGAAACAGCTGAAACAAGCATTTGACCAATTGTGGCTTTTTTTTTTCCTATAGCTGTTTTTGTAGATTGGTAAACACCATACACCCTTGATGGGGGGGGAGGGGCGGTGACCTTCATATATATATATAGCCAAGGTGGCTTGGAGTACAAGTATAATACAAATACAACTCGTATACACACGCAGGCTATACATACTCTAACACCCGCCCGCAGTTGCAGCGGGAGTATCACGAACGCAAAGACTGGACCTAAACTCAGTAAATAACTGTAAAGGCAGTCCCTTGGTCATGATGTCCGCGTAGTGATGAGCCGAAGGAACATGGAGAACTCGAACCTGTCCCAAGGCAACCTTCTCGCGGACAAAGTGGATATCAATCTCAATGTGCTTCGTGCGCCGATGGTGGACAGGGTTAGCAGTCATATAGACAGCGCTAACATTGTCACAGTAGACAACGGTCGCCGAAGATAGAGAAATATGAAGCTCCTGAAGAAGTTGTCGCAGCCAGCAGCACTCTGCAACAGCGTGGGCAACACCATGGTATTCGGCCTCCGCACTAGAACGAGAAACCGTAGTCTGTCGTTTCGAAGACCAGAACACCAAGTTGTCCCCCAGGTAGACGCAGTAGCCTAATGTAGAACGCCTCAAGTCTAGACAGCCCGCCCAATCAGCATCGGAGTAGGCTGTGATCGAGTCAACGGAGCCGACACCAATGTGAAGACCAGCAGACAAGGTGCCCTTCACATACCGCAGAATACGCTTAATAAGCGCAAGATGGGGCTCTCGTGGGTCATGCATGAAGAGGCAGACTTGCTGAACTGCATACGCCAAGTCCGGACGCGTGAGGGTGAGGTACTGGAGTGCAGCTGCGAGGCTCCTGTACTCTGAAGGATCGGCAACTGGAGGGCCGTCTGCAGCCGACAACTTGGACTTAGAGTCCACGGGTGTCGAGGTCGAGTGGCACTCAGCCATACTGGCGCGCTGCAGGAGATCAACGGCGTACTGTCGCCGCAACAGAAACAGCCCATCGTGAGCGCGTGACAGAGATGCCGAGGAAGTGATGTAGGGCACCGAGGTCCATCATGGCAAACTCAGAGCGCAAGAGCTCCAGGATACGCTGAAGTAGAGCTGGTGAAGATGCGGTGAGGACGATGTCGTCGCCATAGAGGAGCAGATAGGCAACATTGGATCCCCCTTTAAATATAAAGAGAGACGTGTCGGAGGTAGAGGCCGTGAAGCCCAATCGACGAATGTAGGTGGCGAAGCGCTGGTACCATGCTCGGGGCGCCTGCTTAAGTCCATACAGGGACTTCTGCAAGAGACAAACATGGTGAGGCGCCGAGGGGTCAACAAAGCCAGGAGGCTGCTAACAGTAGACCGTATCGTCGAGATGACCATGGAGGAAGGCGTTCTTGACATCCAGCTAATGAATTGGCCAATGACGGGAAGCTGCAATGCTAAGGACGACCCGAATCGTGGCCGGTTTGACCACCGGGCTGAAGGTCTCGTCGTAGTCGATGCCGTGCTGCTGTGAGAACCCACGAACAACCCAACAGGCTTTGTGACGAGCAAGAGATCCGTCAGCATGATACTTATGCTTAAAGATCCACTTGCCAGTCACAATGTTGGCGCCAGGAGGTCGTGGGACAAGGCGCCATGTCCCATTATCGACGATTGCCTGGTACTCGTCGGCCATCGCAGCCCTCCAGGTAGGATCGGCGAGGGCGCTGCGATAGTTCGACGGAAGCGGGGACGCGACGGTGTGCGTGGCGGAAAGGTTCATGCACCGAACAGGTGGACGAAGGGAGCCCGTCTAGGACCTGGTCATCATGCGTCGCAGAATAGGAGGCGGCAAGGCACCGCGCATGGGTCCTCGTGGTGGTTCCGGCGACGGCAAGGCGGCCCCAGGCTGCCGCACGGCCAGGTGACGCGGGGCCACAGGCGCGTGGAGAGCCGGAGGCCGTCAGCTGTAGACGAGGCCGTATCTGCCCAACCGTAGGTCGTCCTGCTCTTGGGGCGGTCCCTGGTCGCCGCGCAGGGACCCGCCCGTCGTGCGAGCGGGGGTCAACCCAGGCAGGTGATGCGGCTGCTCGACGGCTACGGGAGCCGGAGCAACCACGGGTGAAGAGGGTGGCTGCTCAACGGCTCTGGAAGCCGAAGCGACTGCGGGGAGGGGGTGCGGCTGCTCAACACCTGGAGAAGGCGGAGCAACTACTGTCGGCGAGCGCGGTTGCTCAACACTCGGGGTGAGTGGAGCAGCCGCTGCTGATCTCAACGATGGGAGAACCTGCACAAGAGGGGGGTCTTCGTCCAACAGAAAATCAAGAGATTGTGAGGACGATGCTGCGACCGGGGTCGCAAAGGTAAAAACCTGCTCATCAAAGACAACGTGTTGCGAGATGATGACACGACGAGTGGCTAGGTCAAGGCAGCAATAGCCTTTGTGTGATGAGGGATATCCGATGAAAACACAAGCTGTAGAACGCGGCGCGAGCTTATGTGGGGCGGTGGCCGAGAGATTCGGGTAGCACAAGCAGCCGAATACTCGAAGGTGAGAGAAATTTAGGGGGCGGCTATACAGGATTTCATATGGGAGACGATTCTGGATGGATGTGGAGGGTAGGCGGTTCTGCAAATAAGTCGCGGCGGCAAGGGCCTCAGCCCAATAGGTCGGCGGCATGGAGGCATGCAGGAGTAGCGTGCGAATAGTGTTGTTCAGAGTACGTAAGATGCGTTTGGCCTTGCTGTTCTGGGGTGAAGTCTAAGGGCACGAAAGTCGCAACAAAGTACCACGGGAAGACAGAAAAGCTGTTGTGGCATTGTTGACGAATTCAGTGCCGTTGTCGGCTTGGAAGCACTTGAGGGGAAGGCCGAACTGCGTCTGTACGTACTGAAAGAACGCGACGATATGTGCATGAACCTCAGATTTTCTTTTCATGGGAAAAGTCCAAACGAAGTGACTAAAATCATCAAGAATCACCAAGTAATATAAATATCCTGAAAGACTCGCAACGGGGGATGTCCAAACATCACAATGAACCAGTTCGAAAGGAGCAGAAGTATGTGAGGTGGAACTAGTAAACGTTAGACGCGTATGCTTGCCTATCTGACATGAAAGGCAAAGGGAGCGGTCTACTTTGTTACAGGAAATAATGGATTTATTCTGTAGGACGGCGAGGACGGCGGGACCAGGATGACCGAGGCGCTGGTGCCACACGGGTGCAGTGACGGCGAGGTGGGCGGTGGCAGGGCTGGATGGCGAGGTCGAAGGAAGTGTGTAGAGGTCCCCGCCGCTATTGCAGCGAACCATCACGCGTCCCGTCCGAGGGTCCTTAACAGAAAAACCAAAAGCGTCAAATTCAATGGAACAGTGATTATCACGGGTGAATTGACGGACGGATAGGAGGTTGCGAACTAGGGATGGAACAACAAGAATATTGTTTAAAGCAAAGGTGGATGCAGGAGTAGGAAGAACAGAATGACCTTGTGCTGTAACTGGAATAGACGAACCGTTGCCTACGGTGATGGAAGAGGAAGAAAGAGGTAGGCGATTCAAAAGCATACCATCAGACGAGGTCATGTGGGTGGCAGCGCCGGAGTCAACGACCCACTGGCCGGGCGCCTGCATCTGCAGCTGCTGAAGGGCAGCGACCAGGGCGGCCTGGTCGAACTGCTGTTGGTGCTGCGCCGGGGGCCAGCCGGTGTAGGGCTGCTGCGGCCAGGGGGGAACTGCTGCGACGACGTCTGAAGACCGGCGAACGCGGTGTGTGCTTGCGGTTACGGGCTGAGTAGACCAGCGTAGGGAGAGCGCCAGTTGGAGGCCTGCTGCTGGACCAGAGGGTTATAACAGATCCATGTTCCGACAGGCCGAGGTCCGGTGCCGCCGCTGTAAGGTTGCTGCGGCTGCTGCTGGTTGTTGCGGCCGTGGTTGCCGCCGCGTCGGTTGGAACGGCTGTTGCCGCCACCGCTGGTGCCGCGGGAATTGGCGCCGGTGTTGCCGCCGAGGGAGCCCTGCGTCTTGCCCGACTGAGACGAGCCGGCGCCGGACTTGCATGTGCTTGAAGAGCACGCGGAGCCGGCGGCGAGGAGCGCAATGTCGGTGGGGAGCTTGGCGTTGTTGGCGAGCCGAAGTTCCTTGAGAACGAGCATGTCCCGCACCTTGGAGAAGGACGGGAGATCGCTCGTGGCGTTGGCGATGTCATCCGCCGTGTTGGAGTAGCGCTTGTCGAGGCCTCGGAGGAGGTTGAGGACGAGCTGTTGAGGTGGAATGGGGTGGCCGACATCGCGCAGGGCGTCGGCGGTTGTCTTCATGCGCTGACAGTATTCCGAAATGGACATGGAGCCCTGAGTCATCGAATGAAATTCGTGGCTCAGGAACACGGCCCGTGGCTCCTTGTTGGCATGGAAGAGGTTTTTGATGGCGATCCACAAGTCGTGGGCGGTTTGGTCCTCCTCTTCCATGGCGAAGTCGAGCACGTTGTCGGCGACGGATCCAAACAACCAACTGCGGATGCAGCAGTCTGCTTGGAGCCAGGCAGGGTCGGTGGGGCGTGCAGCAGTGCCATCGATGTGAGGCATGAGGCCAAACTTGCCACACATGGATTTGAAGAACGAGGACCACTTTGTGTAGTTAGGGTTCTTCAGCTCCAAGGTGATGGGCACGTGTGACTTCACGGACACGGTGGCGTAGGGGTTGAGGAAGACAGGGACGACGGAGTCGGCGGAGGGGGGCATCGTGCCGGAGCGAGAGCTAGGGCTGGATGACGACGAGGTGGAGGAGTCCGTCGACATGGTGCAGGATCAGATGATCGGCGCCGAGGGAGGAAGGTTGGGTGGCGGCGTGCGAAGGGAAATCGCGGCAGCCTGGGGACGCACAGGAGGGGCGTCGGCGATCGGCGCAGAGGGGGGGGGGGGCGATGCGTGCGCGCAGGGAGGCGCACGGTGGTGTGGGTGGGCGCGCGGCAGGGATTCGCGGCGCGAGGGGTAGGAGGTAGGGCAGCGGAAGAATTAGGGTTTAACCCGGACTTGTGATACCATGTAGATTGGTAAACACCACACACCCTTGATGGGGGGGGGGGTGACCTTCATATATATATATATATATATATACCCAAGGTGGCTTGGAGTACAAGTATAATACAATACAACTCGTATACACACGCAGGCTATACATACTCTAACAGTTTTCATGTTGATAAGTTCTCTATCTATTTGTCTTTCAGTTAAATTAAATTTTGTTGATAACTAGTATTAATACTGACTTTAATTGATTAAATATACAAAGTAGTAGAAGAAAATGCATTTGGACAACTTTGACATTTTCATGCCAAAAATATAGACTACTTAGGTGCCGAAAGTTACAGATGAGAAAATAAGTAGGAAAATGATTCACCTTTTCTCTACCTAACCACCTTTCATTTTTTCCTTGCAATGCATGTTTGTTCGGAAATTGCGCAAATTAATTGGTGTTGATGTTTCAAAGTTGAATGACATACAGTACGCATCAGCAGATTCACTGGCATTAGTTAACTTATTTTTAATAAAAAGAAAGCATTGATAAACTTCACATAGTAGCTATTTTCCTAATTTTGGATAAATCTCATAGAGGAATTCACAATGGCTGAAAACTTTTTTAGAATAAGTGAAGAATTTTTTTTCTGTAGTGCTCTACGTGTGGAAGAGAATAGAGGTCAAATGGAATGGACAAGAGATATTTCTTTCTCTAGATTTGGATCACGTTGTTATTTCCACTTTCATAACCTTACTGAAAATATTTTTTCACTTACATGTTCAAATTCAATTCCCTAGAGATAACGTACATCTTTATATTTATGTTCTAAACATATTACTCCCTCAGTTAAGAAAAGAAATGATGGTCTTTAATGTGTGTGTGTGTGACTACTTTTCTAACTTTGACCGTTATCTGCAAACTATCTGAATTGAACATGTGAAATGATAGTCACATTTTTCACGGAAAGTAATTTCATAATATACAATATACAATTTCTTTCGTATATAATACTATATGGTGGTTAAAGTCAAATAATGGAGACCATGCCACTGTCCAAACAATATATTGGAGTAGTTTTCTGTTTCACCCTTAAACTGCGTTACTACGTTCTTAGTGACCTTTCTACTGAAATCTAGTAGCATGTTCCCATAATTCATAATAATATCATCATTCACAATGTACCTCTCTTCAGACTTCAGAGTATTAACTATCACCCTCTCCAATTTTGATGCGATGATAAACAGATGGGACTAAATTGAAGTGAGTAATGATACAAAACATGAACTTGGGAAGGAAGACCATGCTTCTCATGTCATTGTTGGTCCGTTTCTGGATTGCTCATATGCTTCATCTTAACTGGTTTTTTCATGATATTTGGGAATAATATGGTTGAAGAAGTCTCAAATTTCAATGTCTGATTGCACAGTCAACTAGTCAAGTCCGCGTACAAATTATCAAAGTTGATCAGTTGTGGTGATGAAAGATTCCATTAACTATTAGTCCCTTTATGATAAATGATACTTAGTTTGTACAAGGGACACATCTTTCTAGAAGTCCAGCAGGATGCTAATGTTCCCTCATTTTTTAGATTGTTGCTGACCCTTCGTACTCTATCTAATATAGAGGAAAAATGGAGATGAAGGCATGTAAATTTAAATATTCTTTTATCAAGGAAAAGATAACTAGGTATGAAGCTTATGAGAGCACAATACATTTTGGATAGATTTCTATGGATAAATATCCATTCTTCAAGCACATATTTCATCCACAGCAGTTTTTGCTTTGCTTACAGGCAACACATATTTGATCCATTTGTAAAATCTGTTTTGTGTTTATGATAATTTGTTTTTCATGTATTACAATTTTCAATTCTTGTCATTATATGATTTTAGGTGGAAAAGGATGATACATTGACCAAGAAGCACTGCCTACAAGGTCACCAGAAACCAATTTCCTTTGTTGCCTGGAGCCCAAATGATCGAATGCTGCTCACTTGTGGTACTGGTGAATCTTTGAAACTGTGGAACGTCGCTACTGGTGAATGTAATCTTAAATTCGGAGGTTCAGTGGACTACATCATCAGTTCATGTGCATGGTTTCCTAATTCAGAGAAAATAGTATGTGCCAGCTCCAAGCCTGGAAGTTCACCAAATAGGATCTTCACTTGTGACCTAGAAGGTCGAGAGCTGGAAGTATGGGCTGGAGATAGAATACCTAAAGTCAGTGACCTTGCTGTGACGCCTGATGGCCGGCACCTAATATTTGTATCTTGTAACGATATCTGGATTCGAGAACTTCCAAAGGGGCGGGAATGGAGATTTCGTGAGAAGCAGGCGATTTCATCCCTTTCTCTTTCAGGTGATGGACAGTCACTCATTGTCAACCTTAACAGCCAGGAAATTCATTTGTGGAAAATTAATGAAAAATCTACTGTGCCTGAAAAGTTCAAGGGGCACAAGCAAGAGAAGTTTGTGATTAGGTCTTGCTTTGGAGGTTCGAATTCCTTGTTCATTGCTAGTGGCAGTGAGGATTCACAGGTATAGTTTTTTGCTGGACTTTGGTCCTGCTTTTGATGAAATATTTAGCCGACTCCAGCTTCTGTTTTAATTGATGCTTAACATAGCACTATGCTTCCAGGCCTAATGTGCTAACAATTCTAGGATTGTATGCCTATGAATCAGTTGCTCTGTTTACCATTTGCTAACTTGAAATAATGGGCAGGTTTACATTTGGAAAAGGTTCCTCGAAACGCCGATAAAGGTCTTGCATGGCCACACGATGATTGTGAACTGTGTGAGCTGGAATCCTGCTAGGCCCCATATGCTGGCTTCTGCTAGTGATGACCGCACAGTTCGAATATGGCTAGCATGCAAGACGGGAAGCACATGTAGTTGAAGTGTGAAATTTTGTATGTTCGTGTAAATAGTTGTACATTTAGACTGATTGCACAAATCTGTTTGGGATTACTTTTTTTCCCCTTGCTAAAGAGCTCGTAGCTGCGTTGAGAGTTCAGAAATAAAACCTCCAAAGCCAAAGTAGCTGTGTTCCATGTATATGCCTGGCTACCCGGTGAGTTTTGATACTTGTGTACAGGACACAGATGCATCAGAACTTTGTAGTACATTTTATGAGCCTATACTGGTTAAAAAGTGCTGAGGTATGCCTTCTGTCGGTGTGGAATCAGTGTTCTTGTGCCTGCTCAGTCTTGAAGTTAGGTTTTTGCTGTGTCCATCAAGCATTTTTTTTGTCTTGAGTACAACTTCCTGAAGCCTTTTTCAGGTGACTTTCTGAAGTCTTTTGCATGAGATGAAAATCGGTGATGAAGGGTATTTTTCTCAGGAACAGAGAGAAAGTTGGAAGTCAATCTGCTACTTGCACGTCTCCGAGCCAATTTCTATTTCTATATATGAAATACCCGGAGCTCGGCACACAGCCAGGCTATCCACGTCGGTCCAAATAATTTCGCTCGTCTGATTGCGATCTAGTGATGGACCGTTGCTGTTGACATTTTACGATTGTTTTTAGAAATCTCGTGATGTGGTGAAAATTACAACATGGCTCGATTTACGGTGAAGACTGGAAGAAGATAGCGTGTGGCAGCTCCAAAAGGCGGAGGAAGAGAACGGTACGGGGATCGAGACTGCAACGACTTGGTGGCGGGAACGTTTTTTTCTAGAGAAATTGGTTCCGCGCTAGAGCGATTTTGCCGTCGAAGGCCAGCCGAATCGGCTCTCTCTCAAAATAAGTATTTTCTAGATCCGCAAGGCAAGGTTGTCCTCGAAAGCTAGAATTTTTTGAACATTCCAAACGTCATGTGTTGGGTTCCTAGAACCTGGGTTACCAGCGGGCCCGCCTTGTCACACCAAGGCCTGAACAACTTCCTCACCCACACGCCCCCACACGCCCTCTTTAGCCGCGCAGCGTTTGTGGGCCGTCCCAGCCCATGAGCCTCGTCCGAGAAATCTCCCTCGAATCGGATTCTGCGGCCCACGGCTCCAAGTCCGAGTGCCCCCGCACAAGGTCGGTCGAAGGATCACAGACACCGCCGCTCTCTTCTCTCAGACTCCCGACTGACTCAGGTCACCACCGGGAAGAAAAATCTCACTTGATCACGGATTGGTCCGCAAAGGACAGGTCCGGCCGTACCAAGTGGGCACGGCCCTCCCGGGGTTCTACACACGAACAGTGAGCCACTGTGCCTCTGTCACAGTGCAGGACCAGGACTATGGCGTCCACTTGGTCCTTGTGATGATCAGGCTTGCCGTCATCACGGCTTTACCACCAAGAAACCATCAACCAGGATGGGACTTAGCATGCAAACAGTCCTCCCTCGATGGGATGGCTGCCTCGTCCCATCAGGACTCCCGTAATTGACGATTGACCAAACCCGGCGAATAGGCTCAACACCAGAAGACCCCCAGGATTCCAGGATCACGCAATCCACCAGGGACATCGCTGACTGACCACTTGTACGAAGTCATTGACGATTTGGGTCGCCTGACTATCGGAGTCAAAGATATTTCACTCCGAAGCCTTCTCCTCCAAGGAATTCCCTGTAATGTGGGGCCCCCTTGAACTATAAAAGAGGGGTCCCTTAGATTTAGAAACAAGAGACATCAGAAGTCAAGTTAGACAGAACACCTAGCTCTCTAGCACTTGAAAAACCTTGTACTCCCCAACTCTCACGAGCACCTGGGCTCGAGCAATACATCCGACTGACCCCCGACTGGACGTAGGGTGTTCTCACCTGAACTAGTATAATCCCTCGAGTCATTGTGTGCTAGGCCAACTCCGATCACAACGCACGACACACATGCTGTCGAGTAGTTTACCTGCCGCCCATTTCCGGGAGCGACAGTTTTGGCGCCGTCCGTGGGGAGGACGTCGTGGGTCCTTTGCTCCGGTGATCGGATGGCTTTCTTCATCAACCTCGTCGGGACTGACGGCACGAGCGCTTCGCTCTGCTTTGGTTCTCCAGTCCTTCCTGCTCCAATACACGTCGGGTCGTGGTCACCACCGCCCGTCGCACCCTTCCAGGCCTTCCGCTTCGAAAGCTTGGACTTCGTCGCTGACCACCTTGGCACGCTCCACCTCCGAGAGGACATGACCGCTCCGGCGGTTTCCAAGAAGGCCGGCCTCATCATCAACCCACTGGCCGAACTTGATCCCGAGGCACTGGCCTGGCGCATCGAGCTCCTGCTCGGTGCTAACCCTTCTGCGAGCGACGTGGACCTGGTACTGTACTCCCTGAGCAACGTCGCTCATCAGCTTTCAAGCGAAACGCCCCTGTCACCGCCTCCAACACCACGGGCTGCATCACCGTTCGGCCTCCGGAACGTGGCGGCGGCCTACACCAGGGAGCTTGGCAAGATCATTCCATTACCTCCTACTATTGCTCCATTCGTGGGTATGACCGGATACAGCCCTACGTCATTCCACGACCTTCTTCCTGATGAAGACGATGTCCTTAGCGATGCCTCGAGCGTCGGGGATGCGTCGATGCCTGGGTGCACCATGTGGCCGAGATGCGCCATGGCGGACCTCCCCGGCGGGAATCCGTTCGTGGAAAGCTCGGAGCACACCCACACCACGGCAGATCCCCGCGCGCAGGCTTTGGCCAACGCGCAAGCTCACGTTGAGGCGCTGCGGAAGCCACAGGATGACCCGCAACACACACCACCGCCCGCGAACCCCCGAGGCACAGCAAGCGCCGCCCTGGAACGCGCGGAGCAGGTGCAACGAAGCATCATCGCAGGAGGCGACGAGGTCCCGCAGTTCGAGTGAGCTGGACAGAACATCGCAGCTGCAGCTTTGCTCCTCCGCAACCTGCCGCCTCCCGCCGACTCTTCGCAACAAGAAATCTACCGCAACATCAGAGCATTGGTGGAGCGCGCCGCCCTCCAGCAAGCGGAAAGCTCATCGATGCGTCAGCGACGGCCGGTTTTCTGCCCTGCCGGAGGCGCGGGCCCTTAGCAGCCAAACCCATCAGTGCTTCAGCCGCAAGGGCCTCAATCCCTGCGGGCTCGAAGAGCGATCACCGCCCCTCAGGCCAACCCGGCGCCCGCACCACGGCCTGCACCGATCCAGGGCCGCCTAGGCCCCAACTACGATGTGCGCAGCGTCATCCACGCAAGGCAGCGAGCACGTCACGACGCCGACGTCGACCAGATGGCCGCCCGCGCAGCCGACGATGCCGTGTCGGATGTTGAAAGTGAAAACAAGAACCCGCAGCACAGAGCCCATCCTCGTAACAACGAGCGACCGCGAAGCGCAAGCCCCGACGCGCCGGGCCCTCAGGCTTTTGCGTCGCACATCCGGCAAGCACTGTTCCCACAGCGTTTCCGGCTGCCGGCGAACATCGCCAAGTACACCGAGGAAACCAACCCTGCAATCTGGCTCGAGGACTTCAGGCTTGCGTGCCGAGCCGGGGGCGCGACTGATGACAACTTCATCATCCAGTACCTCCCAATCTGCGTTGGGGAACACATCCAGTCGTGGCTCAAGTTCCTGCCGCCCAACAGTATTCGTAGCTGGGCTGACCTCAAGCAGATCTTTGTGGGCAACTTTTAGGGCACATACGTCCGTCCTGGAAACTCCTGGGATTTGAAGGGGTGCAAACAGAAACCCAGCGAGTCCCTCAGGGAATACATCCGCCGATTTTTGCAGCAGTGCAACGCTCTCCCCGACGTCGTCGACGCCAATGTCGTCGGCGCATTCATCTCTGGGACTACTTGCAAGTACCTCGTCCACAAGCTTGGCTGTCAGAAGCTGCGAACCACTCGCGAGCTCCTGGACATAGCCACAAACCATGCCTCCGGCGAGGAAGCCGTTGGTGTTGTCTTCATCGGCACGCAGAACACCGGCAAGGCCAAGGCAAAGGAGCTAGACGAAGCCCCTGCCTCATCAAAATAGGGGAACAAGAAGAGGGGCAACCGACGCCGACCGAACCCCAACCTCATCACAGCCGCCGATCGCCCTGCCAAGCAGAAGGGAGGCAACGAACACTTTGAGCAGTTGCTGGAGAAGCCGTGCACCAACCACGGCTATCCTGTCAAGCACAAGCTCAAGGATTGCGAGCTCCTAAGGCGCGTACTCAATCCAGCCGGCAAACGCGAGGGGGGTGACCGCGACAAGAAGGCCCCCAAGGAGTCGGAGGACTCTGACAAGCCTCAGAGTGCGTTCCCCGACGCTCAGGGCTGCCTCATGATCTTTGGAGGAAATGAGGACGACTACACTCGGCGCCAACTCAAGCTGCGTCACCGCGAGGTCCTCTCATCGACTGCCGCGGTCCCCAGGCGACTCCGTTGGTCCAACACACCGATCACATTTACCCAGGATGATCATCCGCCGAACGTACCATGACCAGGGAGCTACCCGCTTATCGTGGACCCTATCATCGGCACCAAGCGTCTGACGAGGGTGCTGATGGATGGAGACAGCAGCCTCAACATCCTCTATGTGGAGACCCTCGACACCATAGGCATCTCGAGGGACAAGCTCCGCTCTTCCATCTTTCCGTTCTTTGGGATCATCCCCGGCATGAAAGCCTACCCACTGGGGAACATCGAACTGCCTGTCACTTTCGGTGACCGCACCAACTTCCGCACCGAGAAGCTGATCTTTGAGGTGGTGGACTTTGAAGGGTCCTACCATGCTGTGCTTGGTCGCTCGTGCTACGCCAAGTTCATGGCGATCCCCAACTACACCTACCTCAAGCTGAAGATGCCGGGCCCGAATGACACCATCACAGTCAGCGGCTCGTTTGAGCAATCGTTTAGTTGCGGCCGCGACCATTTCGAACTCGCAACCGCCATCGCAAATTCACTTGAATTCAAACAACTCCAAGCGAGGGTGCTGGAATGCGCTCCCGACTACAACAAGCTGAGTCCCGCCAGCGCCTTCCGTCCCACGGAGGACACCAAGGCGGTTACAGTCGACCCTACTGACCCGACTAAGGTCGTGCAGATCGGAGCTCACCTACCTGCAAAATAGGAAGACGCGCTCGTCGACTTCCTACGCTCCAAACGGGATGTATTCGCGTGGAACCCGTCTGACATGCCTGGCATCCCGAGGTAGGTCGCTGAGCACAAGCTCCGTGTCTTGCCCAGGTCGAAACCCGTCCAACAGCGCTTGCGCCATTTCGATGAGGAAAGGCGTAGAGCCATCGGCGAAGAAGTCGCCAAGCTCCTCGCAGCCGGTTTCATTAAGGAGGTCTACCACTCCGAGTGGCTCGTCAATCCGGTTTTTGTCAAGAAAAAGAATGGGAAATGGAGAATGTGCGTTGACTACACTGGCCTAAACAAAGCGTGTCCCAAGGATCCGTTCCCACTACCATGCATAGACTAGATAGTCAACTCCACCCCTGGGTGCGAGGTCCTCTCATTTCTGGACGCCTACTCAGGTTATCAGCAGATTGCTATAAAAGAGCCCAACCAGCTCGCGACTTCCTTCATCACCCCGTTCGGATCTTACTGCTATGTGACGATGCTGTTCAGACTGAAAAATGCAGGCACGACTTACCAGCACTGCATGCAAAGGTGTTTTGCAGATCAAATCGATCCGCCTCGGCAACCTGAGTAGACCGAGCTCCCGAGGTCCACGATTTATGTCTATGTAGATGACATCATGGTCAAAGCGCCCCGCGCGGATGATTTGATCGCCACTCTTGATGCGAATTTCGCTAACCTCCATAAATTCAGCATCAAACTAAATCTGGAGAAGTGTACTTTCGGGGTCCCCAGCAGAAAAACTGCTCGGATACATCATTTCCGAGCGCGGCATCGAGGCCAACCCTAAGAAAATCACAGCCATCACCAAGATGGGCCCTGTCCGCAACATCAAGGGCGTCCAGCGGCTCACCGGGTGCTTGGCCGCCCTCAGTCGGTTTATATCCCGACTGGGGGAGCGAGGCATGCCTCTCTACAAACTCCTCAAGAAATCAAACACCTTTGATTGGACTGAGGAAGATCAGCAAGCGCTTGACAGTCTGAAAGTGTTGCTGACCACTCCGCCAGTTCTTGTCGCACCCGAGCGACGAGAACCCCTTTTGCTCTACCTCGCAGCCACGACACACGTGGTCAGCGCCGTCGCCGACGCGCTCGATAAGATGGCGGCATAACGAGAAGATGCGCCGACTGGTGTGTTCATCAACGACCTCCATACGCCCTCAGTATGTTTCAAACCCCCAACACAACCTGTTAATCAGTCACTCGGGGGCCTAGCTCAGCGACCTCCCGAATCCTCACCTCCTGACAGCGCACCTAGCAACAACGACTGCCAGGCCATGGAAATGGTCGCCCCTGACCCGGGGGCCACGACGGCCAACTTTGACTGGAGGGCGCCTCTCCTGGCCTACCTCCTCAATGACGTCCTGGCCTTCGAACTGCGGCTCGCAGAATCGCCCGGCGGGCCAAGACGTTCGTCATGATCAACGACGAGCTATACAAATGCAGCCCCTCAGTAGTTGGAATGTTCATGAGGTGCATTCCAACACATCAAGGCAAAGATCTGCTCCTGGGGATCCACGACGGCATCTGCGGGCACCACGCGGCTCTGCGTTCCCTGGTTGGCAAAGCCTTTCATCAAGGGTTTTACTGGCAGGCTGCGTTGCGAGATGCAGAAGAAGTCATCCGCACATGCAAAGGGTGTCAATTCTATGCCCGACAGACGCACCTGCCGGCCCTGGCACTCCAAACCATTCCCATCACTTGGCCATTCAAAGTATGGGGACTAGACATGATTGGGCCTCTCAAACAAGCCCCCGGTGGGTTCACTCGGCTCCTTGTCGCCGTAGAAAAGTTCACTAAGTGGATCGAGGCAAAGCCCATCGTCAATGCAGGCGCGCAAGAAGCCGTAAAGTTCTTCCTGGATATTGTTTATCGATTTGGCGTGCCAAACACCATAATCACCGACAACGGGACCAACTTTACAGGCAAAAAGTTCCAGGATTTCGCAGAGGAATACAGGATTAGAATTGACTGGGCATCAGTCGGACACCCACGCACCAATGGCCAAGTCGAAAGGGCGAACGGCATGGTCCTCCAGGTACTGAAGCCGCGCATCTTTGACCAGCTCAACAAGTTCGCTGGTCGTTGGGTGGACGAGCTCCCGTCAGTACTGTGGAGCTTGAGAACTACCCCTAATCGCTCCACAGGTTTCACCCCATTATTTTTAACTTACGGATCAGAGGTTGTGATACCGTCCGACTTAGATTACGGTGCTCCAAGGGTTAAGGCGTTTGACCCGGATCGAGTCACGGAGGCTCAAAAGGAAGCCGTTGATCTTTTGGAGGAAGCACGAGAGATATCCCTATTCCGCTCCGCTCGCTATTAGCAAACTCTACGCAGGTACCGCGAGAGGAAGATACGAGGTAGGATTCTTGAAGTCGGCGACATGGTGCTTCGAAGGGCGATGACGAAAAAGGACAAGCACAAGCTTTCTCCGCCATGGGAAGGTCCATACACGATCGCGGAAGTAGTTCGACCAGGCACCTACCGATTGAAGGACAGCGACGGCAACGTTCTCACCAACACTTGGAACATCAAATAGTTACGTCGTTTCTACCCCTGAACTTTCATTCATGTACTTGCGCTTTTCATTTTTGTTCCACTAGGCTCTTCCAGCGCCCCGGCCCGAACACTTTCCGACCGGGACGCTCGGGGGCCCCACTAGGGTGTGCCACCATGCGGCGACCTTGCTAACACCATAAACTTTGCCTTTGAAAAGCAAAACTTGTTGCTCCTTCCTGAAGGAGTGGTCTTTTTCCGGCTTTGTCGCGTGAATGATCCTCGTAACACACTAAGCCTGCTGAGTCCTCATCACGACCTATGGTGACTAGCAGCTAACGCCAACAGGGCCAGCCCCAGGCTATATACTGCAGCCTACGGTTAACGAGCGGCATGAGGGCACAAAGTGCAAGCGCGGGATGATTCAGGCGACAGAAACGGAAACTAAGAACCAAAAAACACAATAAATTTGAAACACGGTTTGAGTTGGAGTTTCCCAGCCTTAAACATTTAAGACTGGTCACTCGGGGGGCCACAGGGATTTTCTCACACGTTCAAAACTACAAAAACTCAACAAAATTCAAACTAATTTCACTATTTCGTCCGCATTCTACCCCTCACTGGTCTCCACTGGCGCTGGGGGAGGTGTGCCATGTGTTGCAGAGTGCGGCGGAGGAGCGGCCAGCCCGACGCCATCGAAGCCCTCCATGCTCTCGACCGGAGAAGGGTCTTCCTCGACGCGACGAGTAGCCTTGATCCAGTCGATCGTGATGGATTCCGAGATCGCCGCTGCAACAGGCTCCATGCGCAGACCCACCTCGCACACATGATCTAACGTCCACCCAGTCGCGTACCCATCGCCGACCACCTGGAAGTCAAGGTCCGGGAAATGCATCGCCGCCTAGGTAAGCACTCCTGATGCGCCGTGGAGGACACCGTCGGCGATGAGCCTTGACACCTCACCTGGGACCGCCTGGATATCGACAACGAGCGACTCCTCCACCAGGCGAGGCCCCAAGATCTCGACGACAACTCCACGCGCAGCATCCCGAAGCACGCCCACCTCTGCCATCAGGTCGTTGGCTGCCTTCTCCAGCTGGCTGGTCTCGCTCTCGAGGGTGCGCTCCCTCTCGTGGGAAAGCGTAAGAGCCACCGGGCTCTTGTTCTCAGCCTGCTGAGAAGCCGCCAGCTTCGACTCGGCGGTGACCAGAGCATCCTCTGATCGCGTCAGCTTGCCCTGCAGGATCGTGTTCCTCTGTTTTGATTTCGTAAAATCAAAATAGGCAATTAGCAGGCCATCAGTAGGCACTAACTAAGGCAAAAAGAAATCCGTTACCTTCCACAACAACCTCCAATGCTTGAACCCGCTCCTTCAAGGAGATCACCTCTCCGGCCTGGGCCTGGGAGCGCTACTCTGCAGACTCGCGAGCAGCCCGCTCCTCTTCCAGAGCCGACCGAGCCGTGGACAGCTGTTGCTCTGCGACGACTGCACCATCGCGTTCCCGGACCTCTATCAATCGTGCCGAGTCCAACTCCCGCGCCAACTCCTCCGCCCTTCGATGGGCCCCAGCGTCGCGCTGCTCCCGAGCATGCTCCTCCAAAAGGAATTCTGATTTCTCGTGAGAAATCCACTCCAAACGACGGGTGAGCTCCTGGAGCTCCCCCGATGAGGCGAGACGGGCAGTCTGAACCCGCTTCAGGGCATCAGTGAGCCCTGACTACGCCTTGGCGAGATCGTTGTGAGCAGATTGCCCAACTTGAGCAGCCCGCCACCAAAGCTCTGCTTCCGCTAGATGACGGAGGACAAAACGCGCCCGCTCAGGCTCCGACGGGGCGGGCCACACCAGCTCGCGCGACGCACCGCTTCACGACTCCGATGGATCGCCCGCAAGAGCCAAAGCGGAGCCGCCCGCTCCCATGGATAGGGCCTCACACGAAAGGGGAAGCCTGCGTGGCACGGCCATCCTCAGTCGGAATATGCCCATCCCCTACGTCCGCCGTAACTGGTGACGGCGGCAACCGCACGCCATCATCATCATCCTCTAGCATCACGATAGGCGGGGACTCAGGGCGTTCCTTGGCAGGTGAAGAGGGAGGAGTGGCCTTCTGGCCCCCTCCAGCGTCGGCTATGGAACGAAAGGCCACTGTCACCTCCTGTTCCGACACGAGGGGGAGCGCCTCTGGCAGGGCGGTCGGACGGACAACTCCTCGCCCCTTCCCTCTATCCATCATCGCGAGAAGGGCCGGGTTGGGGGACCAATTGACCATTTCCAGGGCGCTTCCCATGGAAATCTCTATTCTTTCCTTGAGGCAGCATAAGAAAAATCAAACCACGAATCTACAAGGCATCTTCCTAGCCAGAATCAGAGGGAAGACCACATACCCGAACTTGAGGGGAGGAGGTCCCGCCGACGAACGATTGCTTCCGATAGGAGCTCTCGCGACGCTGGACGTTCTTCCAATCATCGGGGGCGCCCCTCGCCCCGCTGGCACCACGCGGCAACCACGGCGGGCCAGCATTTTTTCCCTGGGAGCCCTTGGAAGCGGCATCGGCACCACTGCCCGCGGTGGCGGCGGCGCTGGGGGAGACAAGAAGCGACCGGCTCCAGAAGGCGCGTCCTCATAGTTCGCCTGCGACCCTGACGCAGGCGGCGACCGCGGCGACCCTGAACGTCGCTCTACCCGAGCGCGCTTCGCCTCCTCATCTTCTCACGCCACGGCATCCTCTGCCGCACGCTTCCTCACGCCAGAATCATCGGGGGACACTTCGGAGCTGCTGGAATCACGAGGCCCGGGGCTGCTGGCTTCGTGTAGCCTGGCGTCATCAACCGCGACCGTCGCAGAGGAGCACGACGCTCCGCTCCACGTCTCTTCCGAGTCGGCCTTGCTGCCGGAACTGGGGTCCGACTCAGACTCACTGGTGGAGGGATACTCCTCCCATATCTGGTCGCGGTCCTCTTCGTGTCGGGCACGACGCGCGATCTCCCTCTTCCTCGCCTCGCGCTTCGCCGTCCTGTCGCCCTTCTTCTTCCTCTTTTCTCGGGCAGCCTGCTGCTGGGCAGCTTGCCTTGCCCGGCCCTCTGGGCCTCCGAGAAGATGAGGATGAGAATGCGGGTGGCCGAGCCCCTGCGAAAACAGAGCGACCGTAAAATACCGAACAAAGCTCTGCGCCACCGATCAAAAACAGCAATCAAGGCAAAAAATATGCACCAGGTTGGGAGGACTCTTGTAGTCGAAGGGAGCCACCGCCTTGAACTCCTCCTGGTGAACTCCCTTGAGGACCATCATCAGCCAGGTGTACACATCATCCTCCGGAAGCTCCTTGGCAAACGTTCGATCCGGATCGGACGGACCGGAGTACAGCCACATCGACTTCCTTCGCTCCGCCATCGGCACCACACGCTGTTCGCGCATGGTGTAGAAAAGCGACGCACCGTTGAGCCCTGTCTCCACCAGGCGCCCTCGGATGATGTCCTTGATGGCCGTCACGAGAGTCTTCTCCACTGTCGGCGTCCCCCAGGTCCAACTCAGGTCCCTCACCGGTCGCCCTTCATGGAACTCGGGGAACGGTGCCTCCGATGGCTTCCTAATGTAGAACCAATCGTCGTGCCACCCCTTGTTCAATTCGGCAGGGGTGTACTCCGGGTAGACATCGTCGTGACGAGGCCTCCTCTGAAGACCAAAGCTGCCAACGGGAGCGGCGAACGACGTCTCCCCCTTCGCCAGCAAAATCTTGCCATAAAAGAACCCCCAGAATAAGCCCACATGTGGCTCAATCCCGAGGAACGCCTCACACAGGGTGATGAAGCCGGTGATGTGCAGCACCCCATTCGGGTTCAGGTGCTGCAACTCCAATCTCCATTCATGGAGAAACCCCCGCAAGAACCAGTGAGCAGGGTACCCGAGCCCCCGCTCATGGAAGGTGAGGAAACTCACCACCTCATGCGGTTCCGGGTGCAGCTCCTCGTGCTCCGGCGGCGGCGCTCTCCATCCTGCCATCTCCTTTGAAGGGAGGAACCCCTTCGCTACAAAATCCTCCAGCAGCGACTCTGTCACATTCCATTGATGTCAGTGCGACATCGCGGCGGCGCGGATCGCTACGGCAACGACTGCGGAGCTCTCTGGAGCAGAGGAACAGGCGGTGGCGGCGGAGACGGTGAGAACAGGCAAAAGTGGGGAAACGCTGTAGAATTCGAGAAAAGTAGTCAGCTAACGAAACCCTCCCTCCCACAGCCTCCTTAATAAAACGTGACCTATCGTAAGTGGACCCGCGAGCCCTACCAAAGCTGAACCACCGCGGTAGGCCACGCGGCCCGGGGGCCCCTACCGCACGCGAAGCGTCGTCCTACCTCGAAAATGCAACTCGCAACACTCTGTTCACACCACAGAATGAATCGATTCGTACAAACACGATTTGCAGGGCTCCGTTCACGCTGCTAAACGGGCCCATTCGACAGAAAGTATGCGAGTCAACATAAATATAGCCTAAATAGGAAAGTTTTTACATTAAACTTTATTTAAGGCGATACATATCGAATTGTGAGCATTACGCCCACTGATCCGAGTCCAGAGTGCGTGACACTCGGGGGCCGCCCTACCCCTGACACTCGGACTAGAACAAAAGCGGCGCATCGCGGACGCCACCATGCCCGCACAGGAGCCACCTACGCATCGCCCAGGTTCGGTCCTGCGTCATCGTAGAGGATGGCGTTGATGTCCACCTCCGCGGCGGCGCCATCACCCCACTCCCAGAAGCCGGCAGCAAGCTGCCGCTTCTGCGCAGGACAAGATGGGGCGGGAACCCAGGAGGGGAGCTATGCAGGTCCCACGTGGAGCGCGCATACACCGCCACCAGGGAGACGGCACCTCCCTGGCGCACGCCTTCGGTCATCAGGTCGCGCACGCGGAACGGCAGTGCGTGAAGAGTGTGCGCGAAGACGGTCGGGCAGCAACTGCCCTCCCGTCCCCGTCGCCACCACTGCCGTCGTCATGACGCGTGAGAGGTCACCGTGCTCCACCTCCAGGTCGGCGAAGCACCGCTGCATGAGCTCCAGTTCCGCCAGGACAGCGGCCACCTCCTCCTCTCGCCCTGGAACACAAGAATGATCAAGCGGCGTCCCGTCCAAAATACCAACACGAACGAACATGCCTCGAACGTGGACTAACCTGCGGCGAGCGCCTGGGCGTCGGCCGCCTCGATGCGAGCCGCGACGGTCTCCAGCTCCGCGGCGTCAAGGGCCCCATTGATGTTGGAGGCATTCTTCTCTGTGGACCTGACACAGTCCAACTCCCGCGTCGCCGCGCCATACCGCTCCCTCGCCTCGGCGCCCTCCCGAATGAGGACGCGGATCATCTCCCGCGCAACCCCGTCGGACTTCGACGAGGACGCGGACCCCGAGGGGGATGATGACCGCGGCGGCAACGAGTTGGAGGAAGGATCGCCGCCAGGACCGCCGCCCGCCAGGTACATCCTGGCTCCGGTAGAAGCAGCCTTGCATCGATCGCAAACATCAGTTCCCCACAATCTCGATCGAATGACAGGTCGTGAGACAGAGGGGCACGGCCCACCCCTGGGAGCGGATCACCGCATGCAGAGGCGGCGGACGATGGCTACGACCCCTCGAGCTCTCGCCGGCGACGCGCTTCCGGTCAGCCATCACTACGCGCGAGAACGAGAAGCGGTGGACTGGGGTTTTTCTTTCTCTACTTCTTGCAGGAATGGTGCAACTGCCGCTCGCTGATGAAGAAGCCAGAGGGGAGACGAGGTATTTATAGCCCGAAAGCGAGTCCACGTGTCACGCGACCCCACGGCTCCCGTGAAAAGGCCAAGAGGTACGACCCTTCCCACATTTCCGCCTGACCCATTACCGCAACAGGAACGGATGATGGAGCAGTTGCCTGACGTAAGCGCAGGACGGTACGGCAAGCAAAGCGTCTCATTAAGCGCCACAGTGCAGCCTGACACATGACGACACTAAGCGTCCCCAGGTAAAACTGCACCACGACCATCGCCACGCCGGTGAGATCCAATGCACACCCCTGCACTCGTCATTTGCAAATCTACTTTGCCTATTTGTTCTTGAATCTATTTCCAGGTACAAAACATGTCAAGTCCATAGACTCATAGACCGAGGTTCAAAAGCCGACTCCCAGCGGGCTCCAGGCTGCCTTGCGTCAAACAGAGCCAAGAGGGAAAACAGATGGCCGACTCCAGCAGTCGCTAACCGACTCGCCCCGGCGAATCGGAACACCATGATTTTCCCATCCGATCCTGACCTCTAGCCGAACCCACAGAATCCCTACCTGAAGGGAGGCCAACGGGCCGCCTGAGTCGGTTGAACAACTCGGGAGATCTGACTGGGACGGGCAGGTCGTGGAGTAGTAACGCGCCCCATACAAGTCCTGCCAACCTCGTCACTAACGACGAAACTGGGCGTCACTCGGATCACTCGAAGCATTGCGCTCGAGCACACCCGTTAGGAGCTCACTGAGCACGTCACTTGGTCCACTCGGATAAGTGACGCCGTCTCAACCCCTCTGACTGCGGAAGTCGCCGGGGGGGAGGGGGGGGGGAGGGACTTAAGTTGCACGCCCGAACTAGATGAGTTCAACTCTCGCGACACCGCTCGCGCAAAAGACCCTGCCAGCCAGGGCATGTTCGGCTCTATCAATATCCCACACGGACAGCGACGCTGACTCAACCCCTCCGACTGAAAAATTGCTGGGAAGAAACTGAACTAGGGAGTTCGGATTTTTGAGATGATGCTCGCACTAGCAAAGACCCTGCCAGCCTAGGGCACTTTCGGCTCAGTCCAAAGTAGCTCGCGATGAAATCATCCCTTCACATCATAGGCATGCGAACTAGGCAAAAGCAATATGAAAACTGGGAAAGTCATTTCATTTCTGGCGAGACAAACAATACAAGGTACACTCAGCTCAAGGCCGTTACAAGGTACAAATCCTATTACTCCCACTAGGGGAGTAATCCTAGAGTTCTAGGGAGCGGTTGCTTCAAGTGTGGGGAGGCATGGAGGCACATCTGCCTCGTAAACCCTCCTCTAACCTCGCCGCCCTCACGGACGCCTAGGCAAGGGGACGCCACCAGGAGCTGCCTGACAACGTCGTCGACCAAATAAGAAGATGCCTCAAGAGATCTCCCTCGGCCGCCGTCGCTTCCCACGAACGTGTCCCCCAAGGGACCCAGTCGACCGGGAAGAAGAGGAACCAGATCCCAACTTAGGGATCCCCAAATTCTTGAGAGCACGCTTGGCCCTCGGACAGAACGGGGAATTCCTTTCGTCTTCCCGGACGGAGCGGTTGAAGCACTGACACATCCACCGCAAGGCTGCGACGTCAAGCTCGAGACCGCCGCCGTCAGCCGAAGATCATCGTCCAGCAGCCGAGGCACCATCACGCGACGCACCCACCCAAATCGAGCGGTTACGTCGAACACAGATGGTCGCTCGCAAACCGGACGCAACGCGACGAGCCGTTTGATGATTTCGGCGGCGATCCGCTGGCTCCCGCAGGTTATCCCCCATTACTCGCAAACTCTCCTCTAACACCGGATGTTGGAAGAACTGCCGCGGTCCTCAGGGGGGCGCACACAACACCACGCGAGAAACATGACTAGGGTGATCTATTGAGCACGCCTGGCGCACCCCCTATTTATAGACCAGGGAGACTGATCCAGTAAGCCCCGGAAAGCGGCCACACCCGGACCACACAGTCCGCTCATGTAGGGAACAGATTCCCCTAAAAAAGGCGAAACGGCAGGCCGCCGACGTGACACAACGGGTCAGAGACCCGTCAACTCCCCCATCAGGGCAACGCGAGGCAGACAGCGCAGAACCGTCATAATGGCCCGGCGACCCCTCAGACGAACCGCCGGGTAAAAGGGTAGCGCCCCTGCATGACTGCCACGTAGCACGGCGCCGCCCGTGCGTGGTAACTTCCCTGACGAAGACAAAGCGTCCACGCAATTAACACAAAAATCACGAGGATGCTCGGGGGCCTCTGTTGGGTTCCTAGAACCTAGGTTACCAGCGAGCCCGCCTTGTCAGACCAAGGCCTGAACAACTTCCTCACCCACACGGCCTCTTTAGCCGCGCAGCGTTTGTGGGCCGTCCCGGCCCATGAGCCTCGTCTGAGAAATCTCCCTCGAATCGGATTATGCAGCCCACGGCGCCAAGTCCGAGTGCCCCCGCACAAGGTCCGTCGAAGGATCACACACACCGCCGCTTTCTTCTCTCAGACTCCCGACTGACTCAGGTCACCACCAGGAAGAAAAATCCCACTTGGTCACAGACGCCCAAGCTTGGTCCGCAAGGGACAGGCCCGGCCGTACCAAGTGGGCGCGGCCCTCCTGGGGTTGTACACACGAACAGTGAGCCACTGTGCCTTTGTCACAGCGGAGGACCAGGACTATGGCGTCCACTTGGTCCTTGTGATGATCAGGCTTGCCGTCATCACGGCTTGACCACCAAGAAACCATCAACCTGGATGGGACTTAGCATGCAAACAGTCCTCCCCCGATGGGACGGCTGCCTTGTCCCATCAAGACTCCCATACTTGATGATTGACCAAACCTGGTGGATAGGCTCAAGACCAGAAGACCCCCAGGATTCCAGGATCACGCAATCCACCAGCAACATCGCCGACTGACCACTTGTACGAAGTCATTGACGATTTGGGTCGCCCGACTGCCGGAGTCAAAGATATTTCACCCCGAAGCCTTCTCCTCCAAGGAATTCCCTGTAACGTGGGCCCCCCTTGGACTATAAAAGAGGGGTCCCTTAGATTTAGAAACAAGAGACATCAGAAGTCAAGTTAGACAGAACACCTAGCTCTCTAGCACTCGAAAAAGCTTGTACTCCCCAACTCTCACGAGCACCTGGGCTCGCTCACGGGTTGGGTCCCCCAGGTCAGCGTGCTGGCGCACGGTGCAGTGGGCGGGTTCCTGACGCACTGCGGGCGGAGCTCGCTCGTCGAGGGGCTCCTGTTCGGGCGTCCTCTCGTCATGCTGCCGATCATGGGAGACCAAGGGCCGAACGCGCGCCTCATGGAGGGGAAGAAGGTGGGATTGCAGGTGGCAAGGAATGAGGACGACGGGTCGTTCGACCGCCATGGCGTCGCGAGCGCGGTCCGTGCCGTCATGCTGGAGGAAGAAACCAGAGGGGTCTTCGTGGCAAATGCCCTGAAGCTGCAAGAGATTGTAGCTGACAAGGAACTCCATGAGAGGTACATTGATAAATTGGTCGAGCAACTTAGATCGTACACCTCTGATGGCATCTCCGGCACTGTTGTCCCACCTGAAGCTGAGGCTTAGTTTGAAGGCCATGCAACTGGCCAGTTTAGCTTGTTGCCCGACACAATGGTACAACGAAAGTCGTGTGTCAAATAAGGAATATGTGTAGTAGGCAATCATGTAGCAGTACTAACCGAGAAATCAAGACCCTTTTCTGTTCAGCGGCATGGTGGTTCAAGCCTGCAACTACCAACATGACGGTGTCGGTGCATTTCTGATTGGCAATTTGGCTTGTGTATGATGTTGACGGCATCGCTATTCAGCATCAGCAACGCTTCCTTCCCTTACAATTGAATGAGCAACTGATGGTCCGAAAGGAAATCAGAAGAAGCAGAACCATCAAGGAATACAGACACATGCGCTTCCATTGGAAGTGTGAGGAGATTCTTGCCTGTCCGGCTGTTCCTATGGAACTGTAGTGTTTCTTAGAAATGAAATTCATGCAATTTTCAAAAAAGAAAAAGAAATGAAATTTATGCCGTTCAAACACGCAAGCACGAATGGGTGGTCGTGGATTGGTTGTCCAGTCATTGACCGTCCGTCGGTTCTAGAAAAGGTTAACAAGGGGGCTTAGTCAACAAGAGCAGGATTAAAGAAATTGCGGCGACCAGTTGCAAACCCAGCCTGCAGGCTGCACTGCAGCTGCCGGGTTCAACGCGGAGCGGTGCGTGGACGCGGCACCCACACGGAGAACACATCGTCTGATCACTGTCGTCGTGTTGCTGTCAGCTCCGTCACAACTCAGAAATCCGCAACAGAATTTCTGTTTTCGATTACTTTTCTTTTGTGGAAAAAGCAAGGAGAGGGCGAAGCCCGGAAATGGAGAGCAGCTCGTGCCATGGCGACACTCGCCGGAGCCGCGGCCGCAGCGGAGGCAGCGGGAGCGGTACTAGCGGGCAGGCCGTCTTCACTGCGGAGTGGTCGCACCAGTTCCATTCCCGCCGCGTCTCCGACTCAGGGAGCGCCCCGAACGGCCGCCCGCCCAGCAGCGCCCGGTGGCGCGAGCTGCCGTCCCTCCGCGCCACGAACTCGTCGCCGCGCCAGCCGCCGCACGTCGCGTTGGCCGCGCCGGCGTCCCAGCCGTTCTTCCGGCCCATGGAGCCGCGTGTGTTCGACGACGACGACCCCGTGGACCGGACGCCGCGGCCGATGCGTGAGGACCAGCACCGCGGCGCACGCGCGGCGGAGGCATCCGGCGGAGGAGCGGTGGCGCTCGCCACGCACTGCGAGTACTCGGACCTCGCAAGGGACGCGTCCGCCGACGACTTCGCCGTGCTGGTGCACGCCAGGGCACCCGGGATCGCCGGGGCTGGCGGGGCGGCGGCGGCGCCGCGCGCGCCGCCTGGTGACCGTGCTCGACGTGAGCGGCAGCATGGTGGGCACCAAGCTCGCGCTGCTGAAGCTGGCCATGGGGTTCGTCATCGACAACCTCGGGTCCCGGGACCGCCTCTGCGTCGTGTCCTTCTCCTCCGGCGCGTGCCTCCTTATGCGGCTCGCGCGCATGTCGGATGCCGGGAAGGCCCTGGCGAGGCGCGCCGTGGAGTCCCTCAAGGCGGGCGGCGGCACCAACATCGGGGAGGCGCTCCGCAGGGCCGCCAAGGTGATCGACGAGCGCATGCACCGGAACGCCGTCGCCAGCGTCGTGCTCCTCTCGGACGGGCAGGACACGTACACCGTGCCGAGGCGCGGCGGCTACGGTGGCCGCGACGCCAACTACGACGCGCTCGTGCCGCCTTCGGACCCCGTTCACACGTTCGGCTTCGGCACGGACCACGACGCGGCGGCGATGCACACCATCGCCGAGGCCACGGGCGGGACGTTCTCCTTCATCGAGGACGAGGCGGCCATCCAGGACGCGTTCGCGCAGTGCATCGGCGGGCTCCTCTCCGTCGCCGTGCAGGAGCTGCGCGTTGACATCGCGTGCGTGCACCCGGGCGTGCGCGTCCCGCGCGATCAAGTCCGGCAGCTACGCGAGCCACATCGAGGCCGACGGCCGCGACGCCTCCGTCGACGTTGGCGAGCTCTACGCGAACGAGGAGAGGCGCCTCCTGCTGTTCCTGCACGTGCCGAGGGCCCGCACCGCGGACGACGCCACGCGCCTGGTCAGAGTGGCCTGCGCATACCGCGACACGGCCACCGGACGGGGCAAGAGCGTCGCCGGCGAGGACGCGGTGGTGCTGAGGCCCTGGGGCGCCGTGACCGCGGGGCGCTCCGTCGAGGTCGAGCGCGAACGCGTCCGGGCCGAGGCGACGGACGGCATCGCGGCGGCGCGGGCGGCGGCGGAGCGTGGCGCGCACGAGGAGGCGGTGGAGATCCTCCGCAGCCGGCAGCGCTCCGTGGCGCGGTCCGCCGCGGCGCGGGCGGGGGACTCCACGTGCCTGGCGCTGTCGCGCGAGCTGCGGGAGATGCGCGCGCGCGTGGCGGACCGGCAGCGGTACGAGCTGTCCGGGCGCGCGTACGTGCTCGCCGGGCTGAGCTCGCACGCGCAGCAGCGTGCCACGTCGCGGCAGATGGTGTCCGGCGGCGGCGGGGCGGAGACGCTGGGCGGCGGTTGGACGGCGGAGGAGCGCAGCGTGGCCTTGGCTACGGCGGGAGCCACGACGTCGTACATGACGCCGGCGATGCTGGACATGCTGGACCGGTCGCGGAGGTCGCGGGAGCAGCTGCATCGCCGCCAACAACCGACGCAAAGAGCGGCGAAGAACATTTTGAGCGCACGGAGCAAGTCAGCAAGCAGAGCTTTTGTGAATGTGATGTGATGCCTTCTGATTGTTAATTCCGTACGAGAATAACTGGAGGTATAAATGAGTATTGCAATAGAAGTTTAAAAGTGTAGAGCAGCAGAAGATGCATACATAACCATGGCTGTTTTGACGCGTTGGAGGAAGCATGCTAGTTTTTTTTTAAAAAAAAACGAATGCATGCTAGTATTTTGATTTATATTGTCCGAGGTTGATGGACTCCTTGCCTCCTTGGACTGGCAAGTGGCAACATGCTCTTCCACCAATACCTGGGATGGCAACAGCAAAGACTAGAGGAACATATTGTTTTTTTACTAGCTTGATCTCCTTTTCTTGACAGAACAATCATCACACTAAAAATGCAAGATTGTTTGATCCAACTACCAATAATCATGACCTATTTTGGTATGGCCTCTTGACTTTTTACGCCCATGTACTCTCCGTAAATACACACAGTATGACAGTAGACACACTGCTGTTTCATATTCTTGGAGATTAATCGCTGGGTTTTTGGATTAGGTTCTAAGAACGCTAGGGAAGCCATGAGGACGTGCAATTTCTGGGGTCTTCTACCAATTCCCTTCCTCTGCCTATTCTTTTTACTTGTGTTACATTTACCGTTCAGTCCTTACATACCTTCACAATTACATCATACATCAACACATATACTAAGAAAAATTGTACATACCGAGCCATAAAACTGCTCTAAACTGTACATTTCATGCTTTTCAGGTTGCATTAGAAATCAAATTGGTATCCTTGATGGAGGCCCACTAATCGCTGCTCAGGGGCGGACCCAGGATCACAAATTAGGGGGTTGCTCATTTTCCCCTGTTCTACCTCCCTTCTTCTCTTTTCCTTCTTCCTCCTCCTTTTCTTCTTCCTCTTCTTTATCTATGCCTGAAAATTGTTTGGGGGGAGGGAGGGTTCTCCACGGGCTGCATGGGGTGGGGTGGGGGGGAGGGGCTCACGCCCCCTGCCCCCAAGCTGGATCCGCCCCTGTCGCTGCTGAACCGAATGCGGCATCAGTAGTTTGCCAGATTGCAAATTCATCGAGCTGAGCCTGCTGCTGTTGGCATATTTCACGGCTGATGCCTTGAAATGTCTAGTGTTGAATTATTGAAAGCATAAGCCACTACGATCCGTTACGTACCTTGTGTTAATTATGGTCATGGCTACGAAGATGGTTTCAGGTTTACGAACATGTATTGTTTCTTTTAGACTGAAAAAGGCTGAATCTAAGTGGTTCGGTTTGATTCTCATTTTCTTTTAGCGAACAACACTCGATGAGTGCGTTTCTATTGATATAGAGTCTTTTACCTACAAGTCATTATAAAAGATGCACCTTACCTACATACCATTGAAAATTTTAAAAGTTCCTCCATACCCTGGCATGAATTTTTTTCCCTCTATACCACTTTTGTCACCTTACCGTGAGATTTTAACAGAGATGCTCTCAAGGGGCGGGTGAAATTACTCTATTGCCCATCGCCCTCTCAGGTAGCCTCCCCTCTTTCTTCTCTACTTCTTTCTCCTTTTTCTCTCCACTCTTTCCGGTTCGCTCTCCACTCCTGAGTTCTGACCCTAACCCTAACCCTAACCCTAGCGTCGAGCGGGGCGAGGGCGTTGGGCGGTCGCGGCTGCGCTTCGGGCGCGAGGAGGCGGCACATCTCGCGCTGGTGCGGTCGGCGGCCGGGGCATCGCGTGTGCGCGGGCAGCCGGAGCCTCGCACGGGCGCGGGCGGCCGGGGCCTCGCGCAGGCGTGGGCGGCCGGGGCCTCGGGCCTCGCGCAGGCAAGGGCGACTGGAGCCACGCACGGGCAAGGGCGGCAGGCGGCCGGCTGGTGCCTCACGCGGGCGGCAGGAGGCACGCACGGGCGCAGGCGGCTAGTGCTTTGTGCGGGCGTTGGAGCCTCGCGCGGGCGCGTGAGCGCTGGAGCGGCCGGGGGCCTGCGTCGGGCAGTAGCGGCAGGGGCGCTTGGCACGGGAAGGAGGGCCGGTGCGCCTGGCTGCAGGTGAAACGAACCGGGTTTTTGAAATGAGAATCCGAATTCCAGTATCGTCGTGATAGTCCCTGGATTAGTAGATATCACATACAGAACTCATTTTAGGCTAATATCACAGTCATACATCGTATAGATTCAAACAAGGGTTTAAATATTACATAGTCCGAGGGATTGTATTACGGATTTTGAGTACAAGCCCCTTGGGCTAAAAGGTTCAAACAGAAAGCGGAAGCGATAGCTAAACTTCAAGGCTGATCTTCATCTTGAGGGTACACTTCTCCACAGGCAAACTTGAGCGTAGCACAAACCATCCGGGTATCATCCTTCAGCGTCGGGGTTGAACTTTGGGTCGAATCCTTCATCTACCCACTATCCCCAAGCAGTGGGATAGGTTCACGTCACCATCCGTATGCAAGCTTTAAGTGGAATGTAAGAGGTACAAAAGTAGCCAAAGGATAAGGCTGGGGTTTTCCTATGCATCAGCAGCAAGTTCATAACAACATCCATCTCCGGACTCGGGCCCTTCCAGCATCCCGGACTCCCGATCCACACACACCTTTCATAACCACCAAGTTGATGCGAGAACCCCGTCTTCTCGCACCTCAACTGCCCCCAGGCAGGAATATCAAGACTAGAGGGAGGTAGAAGATATAGTAACACTAACTAATGCAAGTAACAGAAAAGTAGGGATGTACATGACCGAGTACGCGGCTATATGTATAGTTTTCACCCTGCAGGAGTTGTACACCTAGACCCACTCGAATCGTCGTCAGCAGGTAATGAGCCGACTGACGATGAGACACCGGTTTACTGAGAACGAGAACTAGTAGCCATGGCACCATCCTGCTTTCCCAGGTTTGGGTGCTTCCTCTGGCAAGAGGTCGCCCAAGGACTGTGAAGCCTTCTACACCTGAACCACGCAAGATCCTGTCATTCAGGGAACGTGAGGTCATCACCTCCTCCCATTACACTGATACACTATCCTCCTACAGGCTTGGCACCACGCTTGCTAGCTTCGGACTGGATCCACCCGCACATGGATAAGTGGTGTGCACGCTCACAAAGTCCCACTGGTCATAGTTACCACAACAGGTCCTCATATGCCGAGGCGAGCATCTTCCTCAAGTGATGTATCCGGTGCAACGGTCCGTCGTCGGCACCCATTACAGGTATGGCCCTCCAACTCCTCCAGTACCACCATCCATCCACAAAGGACCATCGTCCACAAAGGACATGTGCCCGCAACAGGCACTTCGTAGGGTGTGCCCAACATAGTGTGCCCAACACACACCCTAAGCCCCTAATCCGAGGATCAGGTTAACTTGCTCGCCCCCAACTAATAGCCCTATTCACCAGCTCCTCATATATATGGCTTCCTCACGCCAAGACTATATCCCTGTTGACGCTCTCTACGGACCAAAAATGAGCGTCAATTTGATCATAAAATAAGGATGAACTTGCATTTCTTATACACATTCTGCTAATAAATGTACGCTTTCCACACACCCTTGGAGACTGGGTCCACTGGTCAGTGATGGGGTCTCACCGACAGGTGGGTCCCACGTGTCAGCGCTGGGTTTAAACGAAAAAGAAAAGCAAGCAAAGGGTACTGGGCTCAAAGCTTATCGAGCCGGCTCACTGGCCCAATAGCTTCGGCTCGGCTCGACACGTGTTGACGCTCGCTACGGACCAATTTTGAGCGTTAGTTTGATCAGAAAATTGGGATGACTAGCATACTTAACTTGCATATTTATCAAGAATAATATCGTTTTCACATTCCCCTTGGAGAATTTGCAATGCAGGGAAATTGAGCAGAAATCAAGTGTAAACAAGCACTTCAATCCAAGGCAAATGGCGTCGACCAATCAGAGCGTGCCGTTCAGCCTCCCATGGATCAAAGGGCCCACAAACAAGCACAACCGACCTAGGACAGACTCGACTCACCCACAGAAGTGACCAAGGCCCACGTGTCAGCACCACAGAAGAAGCTGGAGGTAGTGGGCGCCTAACTTGGTTCGGTCGAACCAGGTGGGTCAGCCGAATCAGGCCGGGCCCCACCGACCTTCCTCTTCCATGTGGAGCTCTCCCATTGGTCCTCCTTGTCAGTTCAGGGTGCTAAGGGGTGAAGGGCGCCGAGAAGCTGCTGCACATCCCCCTCACTCACCTCTATAAATATGAGGGGGTGCTACTAAATGAGACACACCACAAGTTGAAGCCTCTCTCAAGTTTCTCTCTTGCTTAGTATTTAGGATAGTGGAGTTTAGGTGAAGTAGCTCTTCTTCGGTTCCCGATTCTTCTTAGGAGTGTTCGGTATGGGTTTTACTCTTTCTCTCCTTTGTAATATTTGGAATTCTTTAATAGAGTTATCTTCTAGTTTAGTGTACTCATATAGTATATGTTCTGTGTATTCAGACTTGTATGCTATGCTTAGTTTATATCTAGGTCTTATATCTTGCATGATTAGACGTGGTAAAACATCTAGGCTACGACATCGGTTCCAGTATTCGCATGTTTGCTCTAGTGTGATGTCTGTCCATCCGAAGGGTTGGGGCTCCGCGCGGGGCATTAGAGTATCGCTTATTAGTGTAAATATGGTGTCTGGGCTAATCAGTGTTGCTGGATGCGGATCTATACCATGGTTAGATGAGGTAGGCAGCAGGTGGTGACAGCCCTGTCCGTCCAGCGTAATCCTCCCCGTTCGTGTAGTAGCTGTAGGAGGTGCATAAAATAGCCGTACGGATCCAGTGGCCACCTAGCCATATCTTGTGCGGTCTCCCGGTGATGCCTAAGAGCCTAGAGCTCGTTCGTAATCATGTGTATATATGTGAGTGCCTAGTATAGACTGCGTTCGTAATCATGTGTATATATGTGAGTGTCTAGTATAGACTGTATGCTTAGTTAGGAGTACATAAATCTTTAGATTAGTTTTCTTCTTTCTTTCTCCCTTCCTGTAAGCTTTGCATAGAGTAGAACTTGAGTAACTTGTGTGTCACACTACCTCTTTACCATTCATTATCTTACCCCTGTTTACTCAATAGAATATCCATGCTAGAACTAATCAACACACTAATCTATTCCAATAACCGCCGTCTTCCCCACGGAAATATAAATATGACCCCGTACCTACAGGTAAAATGCTACAACGCTATTCCGTGCGCTTGTAGATCCTTCTGTAACGTAAGAAATACCCCACAGCATTTCTGGCGCTGTTGCCGGGGTATGAATTTTATGTCCATAGTTGGTGACTGCGTTATAAAATACCAACAACAGGTTAGCCTGGCCTGCGGCTCAGCAGGTCGGCTCGGGTCGCAGGCTACGGCTCGAGTTAGCGGGCCGGTTCTTGGGCTGGCTTACGGCTTACGGCTCGGTCCAGCAGATCGGCTTGCAGGCCGGCGGCGTTCTTGGGCTGGCTTCGTGGGCTGACTCCTTGTGGCCCTGATCGACTCCTCTTCTTCCGCAGCTCTGGGCGCTGGAACGGGCTACGACCCATCTCCCGGCTAGGCTCCTCTCTCAACCTCTCTATCTCTCAGTGGCAGGCTGGCCCCACGTGTCAGCGGTTCGCACCGCTCGCCACACGTCGGATCTGGTGCGGCTGTGCCCAGATCCGGTGCGGATCGGGCTTGTGCGGGCGTGCGTGTGTGCGTCCAGGGGTGCGTGTGTGGGTGCGCTCCGGGTGTTCAACGAAACGCCCAAACGGGCATGTCCGTGGCGTCGTGCACGGTCACCGGGCGACGGCGAGGTAACCGTGGTCCGGCGCGTGTGCACAACATGGAAGACAGGGCCCTGCGGCCGGTGCAGTGGTGGCATGCTCCAAACGGCGGCAGTCCGGGCAGCAAGGGCCACGGAGCAGTGCCGGTGGGGCAGAACTTCGGCAAAGCTCGCCGTGGCGAGCCGAAGGGCGTCGCCAAGGACTGCTCTAGGTAGGTGGAGCACGCACGCATGGGGACCTGGCATTCCAGGGCCGCAACGTGGCCATGCCGAGCTAGAGCGGCACGACGGCGCGGGTGTGGCGTCGGCGGGCTGCGAGGGTTCATGGTGGCGGCGGGGCTCCTGCACAAAACGGCGGCGCGAAGGTCGGACAACAAGGGATGGGAGTCCTAGGGCTCTACAGATGGTTCATCGGCGGCCATTGCTCGTCGGTCAGCATGAGGGAGGCGGGGAACGTGGAGGCGGCACCTACCGGTCGGCTCGAGGAGGATGGGTGCACGGTGCGGTGGTGAGCTAATGCCGGGACGAGGTGGTGCGGTGCAGGGAGCGCACAGGCGTCGGTGTCATCGTACGGGGCGCTGATCCGGCGTTGGCGTTCCTCCTTGGCGCGGCGGCAGCAGCTTCTCCTTGCTCAGCGGCAGACCCTCCTCCTCCTCCCTTCCGGCGGCGGCGCTGAGCTCACGGCGGAGCTCCCTCCCTTCTTTCCCCCAAATTCTTCTCTTCTCGGCCCTCCCTCTCGATTGCGGCGGTGGACCAGGGAAACCCTAGGGCTAGGGTTTGGAGCAGCCGCCAGGGGCTTTACAGGGGCGTCGCGGCCATGGTTGGTGAGGGAGAGCGCGGCGGTGTGGTGGATTTCGGCGTCCGTGAGAGGACGCGTGGCGGCTGGCGGCAACGGGGCGCGATCGGGCAGTTGCGCTCGCGCGCGAGGCGGCGGGGCGTGCGGCGTAGCGCTGGCGGAGCCCGGCGGGCAGCGAGGCAAGCGGCGTGCCCGGGGGAGCTGACAGGCCCTGACAAGCGTGGGCTTGTCGGCCACCCCCGCGGCCGGGTTGTTGCGCGTGCAGGCGGGCGTGAGGCGGCGTCGGGAGGAAGGGGAAAGCGGAGTAGTGCTCCGGTCCCACTGGTCAGCGGCGCAAAAGGGAAGAGACGGGAGCGCGGTGAGGGCGGCGCTGGGTCGGGCCAGTGTGTGCGCGGAATTGGGCCACGAGCTGGGCCAGACTGTTGGCCAGCTGGGGCGAACTGGTGGGCCGCGCGGGTGCGGGTGGTGTTGGGCCGGTTAGATGGGTTTCGGCCCAAGTTAGGGTTAGTTAGGTTTTGTAATTAATTTGAACAGCCAATTCAAATTAATCACCACAGAATTCCACACAAAAGTAAGCGAAAAAAATTAAATCCCAAAAGAAATGAAACAAGGAAAATTTCAATATCTCCGATTAACTCCAGATAGATCACACCAGCATTTCAAGGTTCCTTAATGTAAATTAAGTTTTATTTACTAGGAGTTCGGAATAGAAGCAGGATATGCTTACATTTGATCTAGCTACTAGCACTTGCACGAAAAAGTTTTCGAAATTCATATTTTTGGACTCATAACATTCCGTGAAAAATACGGGATGTTACAGCAGGGATGGCGGATGAGCGACCAGCAGCTTGGATTCCAGATGGGTGAGTTCTCCTTTCTGCCTTTAGTTGCATGACATAGTGCCATTTTTTGTCTTGATAGAATTTTATTGAACTGTTTAGATATGCATGCTCATATGTAGGAATGACATCGAGACCAGTTTCAATCTAGAAATCAAGATAATTAGTCCATCTATGTGAGGATCATGGTATGGCATTAACAAAGTTGTTGATTCAGACACCACAAATTTTAAAGACCTTGTTGATGAAATTGTGGATAAGTACCCTTGCGGGTATGGTGATGTGGTGAAGCTGTTCTATTTCTGTACTGATAGCAAGTCCAACATAAAAATTCATTCTGACCAAGACTTAATGAATATGTTTGCGAAACATATGAGTTCCAAATGTTGTTGCATGTCAATTGTATACCATAAACCTGATGCTGATCCACCAGAAATTCCACTATGGGATAATGTTGAAATCCCATGCACCCCGTCAATATCAGCCCCTAGCTATGTAGAACCTAGCAAAGGAACTCAATCTAGGACTATTACGGAACCAGTTAATGACATGGTAGAGGAAGAGGACAAACTTCTTATGAATCCTGAACCAGAGAATGAATATGTGGGGAATGAGGAGGGTTTATACATTGACATAGCATCTGCTTCTCATGCAAATGTTGACACAACTGGGGAAAAGGATGAAGATTATGATCCAGGTTCGAACTCTAAATCCGATTCTATGTCTGACTCCGATATGGATGCTGAGGTAGATGAGATTGTTAAGGATAGATTGTCATCTCACATACCTGAAGCATCATACAACGGAGATGACCCTCCTATGGAAGTAGGGAGCATCTATCCAGACATGTCTGAATTTAAGTTGGCTCTTGCAACTCATGCTATCAAGAATGAATTTGAGTATAACATTGAATTTGAGTATAATATTGAAAAGAGTGAACCAATTGAAGGAACAAAGCAGGAATTTTGAGATTGATGTTGTCACTAGCTCACCTGATGGGATTGCAGAGGTTACAGCAAGAGGAGGTTCTAGTTACAGGTTTGTTGTGAACCTACAAGAAAGGACATGTTCATGTAGAGCATGGGAAGTTTCTGGATTATCATGTAAGCATGCAATTGCCTTCATCACCTCTATACCTGGAGAGAAGATAGAAGATCATGTGGATAACTACTACTCAGTACATATGTTCAGGGCTGCCTATGATGGCAAAATCCCTTCTATACCAGACAAGTCCATGTGGCCCAAAGCAAAATATGGTTTCTTCTTGCATCCTCCATTATTGAAGTCAACAGCTGGTAGGAGAACACAAAACAGATACAAGGGAGCAGTAGAGGGTGGCAGCAAAGGAGCCAAGGGTAGGCATCAGTGTCCAATCTGTCACCAGTATGGACATCATTGTTATACTTGTAAGGATGGTGACCCAAACGACATAGCAGCAATGCTTGCTGAAAGGTAACATGGAATATGAAGTTTATTTTTTTGGCACTATAATAGGTTTACTAATGCCTCCTCTCCTTTATCAGAGGGTCTGCAACAGGTTCAAATAAGCTAGAGCCTTTGGCGATTACATATCCTTCTGGATCAAGTGAACAGCACATCGCTAACAAGAGTACACGCCAGCAGCCTTACAAGAAGAAAATGGCGGTTAAAAAAATACTTACTCCAAACAAGGATAGTCCAGGCATGTCAACCCGCAGCAAGGTCCCTAGTTCCCCTACTAGTCCGGCTATGGCAACAAGAAGCAAGAAAAGACTTGATCTTTGATGAGTTTGCATCTGTGTGGAATGCTTTTGTAGTACTTGAGGTCTGCATGACCAAATCATGTTTAGAGTAGTAATCTGTACTTTGTGATCTGTACTTGAGGTCTATGTGACCATCTTTTGTGATCTGTACTTTGTGATCTGTGCAAACTTTGGTTTTGTGTGCAACATTGAGGAATATGTACTTTGTGATATGTATGGCTTGCTTTCAATGATATATTTGGACCTCTTATGTCTGATTCTATTTAATTAATTATGGTTGTCTCAATTGTTGTTTGTTTTTTATGTCTTCCACTATTATATTTTCATGTTGTGGGGAGGCCAATCTTTTGACATGTGCACAAATACAACCTATGAGAATATATAGTGCTATTAGAGTGAAGAGAAAAAAATTATATAGTGGCACTGGAGTAAGAAAAAAATGGGTGCATTCTACAACTGAGGGCAAAATCGTCTTTTCATTTACAAGTTAGCGGCTATTACAGCTGAATTTGACGGAAGTGGTACAGTGGGAAACAAAATTTCAGGCAAGGGTACGGAGGAACTTTTAAAATTTTCGATGGCATGTAGGTAAGGTGCATCTTTTATAATGGCTTGTAGATAAAAGACTCATTGATATAGCAGAAAAAAATACAAGATTATAACCCTGGGAGGTCATAACCAGAAAAAAAAGAAAAAATACAAGAACAACACTGGCGGGTTGGATTGGGACATTAACACGTGCCGAACTCAACTCAAACAACTCAGTCTGGTCGGATTGAGAGTTTGGGATATCGACGCAAGCCACACCACTTGTCTCCACGGGATAACTCAGCCCGGACGGGTTGGGACATCAACACGGACGAGACCACTCCGCTGGGCAACGGAGGCAAAATCAAACCCTAGCCGCCGCGGCTAACAACCTTCTCCAACTCATGAAGTCGTCGTCGGGTATAGCCCCGCGTCGATAGGGAAATAAGAGAAACAGACCACACCTCACAGAAAAAGACCACCACCATGCGAGACCCACCGCCGTAGTGTCGCTGCCATACCACACACTATCTGACAAGGTGAAAACACCGGATCCGGACCACACACAGGCTGCCTCTCAGTCGCCACCGCGATAACACAACGCGCAGGGGCCTCGCCACACCCGCCGTTGAACTCCACCTCGCTCGTCGCCTTGCCCGAAGACACCACTCGCGGGGGCCTCGCCACGCTCGTCTTAGTACTCCAAGTCGCAAATCCGTTTAATAGGTCGCCATCAAGAAGATGAACAGTGTTGCCCTATTTCCAAGAATCCAATCAAAATAGCCACGCGCGTCCCCCCGGACGACAGCATCTCGTTGCACCACCCGTGCACACAGCCTCCATCGTCATGCCATCAAGCCAAGTTGTTGTATGCACTGTCTTTCAACGATGTACTGCATAAGAGACATCGAGCGAAGCTGAGCAACCCGCCACAGTCTGCTACAAACCAAGTCGTTCCATGATGTTGTTGTTGCAAGCGCCGTCCTCTGACGCCGTCCCACGGCGCACTGGCAGTTGCCAAGCAATGCTAGCCGCCGCGGTCCGCTCCAAGCAGCCGAAGCCGACACCCATGCAACGACCCCTGGTTGCTGGCAAAATATTGGTCACCACCATGTGGGCTCGACAACCCCCTTCGAGCCTACGATCTGCACCAGCAGCCTTGCCGCGCCACCGGCAGAAGCCACCCATGATCAACGGCGACACCGGCAATGCTAGAGGCCGAGATGGGTCTCTACAAACGATACCTCCAAGGAGGTGATGACCCAAAAGGCGTCGTTGTCGCTCGTTCATAAGCGGATAGGGTTTTCACCTAGAGAACCCCGTGCAACAGGGATGTGCTCCAAGATGACACCACCAATAAGAAGAACGACGCCTAGGGTGCCGTCGCCATCGCCACCAGCAGGAACGCCGGCAAGACTTTTGCCCGGAGAATCTCTTCCCTGGCTGCACGCACTTAGCCCGACATTCCTGGACCGCAGCCACGGAAGCCCTCCCAGGTGCAGCACCACCGCCGTGCCTCCTCAAGCCGCAGCCAGCTCAATACTTCACGCAGCCTCGGCCACCGCTGCCCGCACAGACGCTGCCGCCCCAAGCTCCACGCCGCATGTGGCCAACACGCCCGACGCCAGACCGTCGGTCCCCGTACCCAGCTTCACGCCGGCAACCACCATGGGCCGCGCCGTCCCGCACCTTCGCGTGTAGCTCCACGTGGCGCACCCGACAACCCGCCGCACGGCACCTGCCTCGCCGCCCGCCGCCCTGCGCCACCACGCCAACGCACCGGGCGATGTCCATCTCTGCGGTGCCCGCGGACGCACCACTGCCAGCTCCCCCACTCTGCGCTCCCGCTGGCCAGCAAGGCCCTCGGCGACCATGGCGAGGAGGGCGCCCTCCCGACGCGATCTGGACCTTGATCCCACGGCCGAAACAATTGATCGGCGGTTGAAGCGCACCGTTTGGGCCGTCGCAAGCAATCAAGCGAAAACCCTAGCACTGCCTAATAATTTGCGCCGCATCCATCTCGTCATCGTGGCCGCTTCCATGGCGAGCGCGACCGCCGACCCGTGCGCCATCTGCCTCGGCGAGATCAGCCGCGGCCAGGCCGTCTTCGTGGCCGAGTGCTCCCACACCTTCCACCACCGCTGCATCTCCGACAGCGTCGCGCACGGCAACCGCGACTGCCCGCTCTGCAAGGCCACGTGGCGCGACGTGCCGGCCGTCGAACAACCTGTCCCCGCGCCGGTGGTGCCGCCGCCGCGCGCGTACGCCTACGACGAGGTAACGGTGGCGGAGCGCGCTGTGCAGGCGGAGGACGGCGGCGCCGCCGGCTCGGCGGCCGATGCCGGGGAGTTGGCGCTGAAGACGCACTGCGAGTTCTCGGCCATCGCGAGGGACGCGTCCCGCGACAGCTTCGCGGTGCTCGTGCAAGCCACGGCGCCGGAGGCCGACGCCGACGCAGCGGCGCGCGCGCCGCTGGACCTCGTGACGGTGCTCGACGTCAGCGCGAGCATGGAGCAGCTCGGCAAGCTGGCGCTGCTGAAGCGGGCAATGGGGTTCGTCATCGACAACCTCGGCCCCGCCGACCGCCTCAGCGTCGTCTCCTTCTCGAACGACGCAAGCCGGAAGATCCGTCTCACGCGCATGTCGGGAGACGGAAAGGCCTCGGCGAAGCGCGCCGTGGAGTCCCTCGTTGCTGATGGCATGACTAACATCCGCGAGGGCCTCCGCGTGGCCGCCAGGGTGCTCGATGACCGCCGGTACAGGAACGCCGTGACAAGCGTCATCCTTCTCTCCGATGGGCAGGACAACCGGTCCGGCGTTGGTAGAAACCACGCAGACCTGGTGCCACCTTCGTTCAGGGGCGCCGGCGACAGGCCCGGCCCGATTCATACCTTCGGCTTCGGCACCAACCATGACGCGGCCGCGATGCACACCATCGCGGAGGTGTCGGGTGGCACGTTTGCCTTCGTCGAGGACCTGGCGGTCATCCAGGACTCGTTCGCGCAGTGCATCGGCGGGCTTCTCTCGGTGGCCGTGCAGGACGCGCGCATCGCCGTGACGTGCGTCCACCCAGGCGTGCGCGTCCGGGAGGTGAAGTCCGGCCGCTACGAGAACCTGGTCGCCGAGGACGGCCTGTCCGCCTCGGTGAACGTCGGCGAGCTGTACGCCGGCGAGGAGAGGCGCTTCCTGGTGTTCCTGGACGTGCCGAGAGCTGAAGCCGCAGAAGAAGCCACCCAGCTGATCAAAATCGGGTGCACTTACCGGGACACCGCGACCGGGCGGGCGGCTGACGTCGCCGGCGAGGACGCCGTTGTTCAGAGGCCGGTCGAGGTGACCGACCCGGAGGCGTCGAAGGAAGTTGAGCGGGAGCGCGTCCGCGTGGCCGCCGCCGAGGACATCGCGGCCGCACGGGCGGCAGCGGAGCGCGGCGAGCACGCGGAGGCCGGGCGGATACTCCAACGCCGGCGGCAGGCCGTGCAGCAGTCGACGCGCTGCTGGAGGAGCTGGAGGACCTCAGCGCCCGCGCGGAGGACCGGCGCGAGTACGAGAGGACCGGGCGCGCCTGCATGCTGACAGGCATGAGCACGCACGCGAAGCAACGCGGCACCTTGTTGGCGGTGCGGCAGCGTTCGGGACGAAAATTGCAATGCGCACGCCTGAAGGCGCAGCCGTTCGCGACCAAGATGATGACGCGCATGGTCGACAAGTCGCGTGAGCAGCAGCAGGCGTCGATGACCACGAGGAGCATGGAGAAGGAGAAGGAGGAGGAGGACAGGTCGAGCGAGGAGGAGGAGGAGGACACAGGTCGAGCGAGGAGGAAAAGGAGGCGTCGCCGCCAACTTACGAAGATGAAAGGAGAGAGCAGCAACAGCAAGGAGTGATCACTGATCGGCGACAACTAAGTGAACTACGTACGTACGCTAGGGATGAAGGCCTGGAGGATGTAGGAATTGCTGCTTCGAGCTGGTGAAATGCTTAGGTTTATTTCTTTAAATTTGTTAAACAAGTGTGAATTATTTAGATGCCGCCGGACCTCTTTTGGTTATGCTAGCATTTTCTGTTAGTTAGGTTATATATTGTGCTGAATTATTTAGTGATGAAAAACATTTCAAAAGCAATATTATATATTCAGCGAGTATGATTCTACCCGTGGGCTCTTTTTGTTAGCTGGTGTGAGGACGCGCGCACAGAAGACATGCCTCCAATTTTGTTACTGGTAGGTTTTTGCTGCAACACTTCTGAAGTTATTATTTGTTGGCGACAAAGCAAGTGAAATTCAAACATATCACTCCATCCAAGTTTGTATCTTCACGTGTTTTCAGATCTAATTGTGTGATCCCAACAAGTTTTCTAATCTGAACAATGCAATATAGTTGCTTTACTAGGTGAGGAAATTGGAATACATACTGTAATGTTAGGAGATTTCTGCTTTTAGTATGCATTTTTTTTTGCTGGTACATACATAGAGTGTCTAGATCACATATGAACTATCCTAATCATTGCAGGCAACAAGATATGGAGGATGAATATTAATGATTGTCCATGCTTATTTAACCCAGCGTGTTCTTCCCTAGCTAGTTCGGGGATTTTCTACTTGTCATCTCTCCATAATTATCTACCCCTGCGGCCCCTAATTAGCTAGGCGGTGCTCCTTCATCTCCAATGTGAACTTGGATTTTATCTTCTCAAGTTCTACAGCTCATGGTTGATAGTGTCATGAAAAACTCGGGAAAATCTGTTGTTAATTAGCATGGTCTATTATATTATTTATATAGTACAAGCTTTGTTGGTGGTGGTTGCTAAAGTAAACCTGAAGAGCTGTAGTATTTCATTAGCATCAGTGAAATATGTGCTGTTGCTGGCTGATCAAATAAGCTTGGAGTACTAGTTTTTTTTTGCTAGCTTGCGAACTTCAACTCTATATATTCCCCACTAGCAGAAAGCTTGAAGTTCTAGTTAGTTCTTAGTAGATTTAATATTAGGAATCACAAGAAGGAATTGAATAATCTCGTTCAAAATAAATAATTAATTGTGGCTAAAATTGACGTTATTTTCCTTGGTGAAAATTCACAAATTTGTTATTACTAGCACACAGTACTCGTACGTTGCTACGGGTAATATAAGGAGTGTTTAGTTCCAGGGATGTAAAAGTGTCACATCGGATATGCCCTTGAGCCTTTGAGCTCCTTGTAATTTTACTCTGTCCAATATGTCTCCTTTGGCAATAAATTCAGGCAACCCTAGGATTGCTGTAGTTTTCATAAAAAATCTCGCGAATTAGCATCCATCTGTGAAAAAAATTTATAAACATATTTTATTTAATACTTTTAAATAGTAATATTATCTTCGATGTGATAGGGTGTAAAATTTTGGGGTCGGATCTAAACATCCCCATAAATTTTATCCAGATCTACATGAGATCACCAACTTTGTGCTCTTTCACTTCGTGTATAGACCATGTTATAACCGCGTGAGGCATTGATTGTTCAGGTTCCGATGGATTCCGATTGATTTGTGCGGTTTCGATTAGAATTTTGATTGATGGACAAAAAACATTGCTTGCTTTAGAAATAACTAGCAAATATGCACATGCGTTACTACCGAAGAACAATATATATATTATCGCATGAGACGAGAACATCCCCTTGCAAGCATGAGATACCTCTTCTCAAAGTTCTCGTGCATCACTAAGCACAGGTTACCATCCGTTGCTCGCATGCCAGCTTTCAAGCATACCTACATGAGGTTTGGTTGGTAGGATCTCGGATGGCAGTGTCCACTTTACGCCTAGGTGGAACTCAATGAGGCAAAGTGCAGGTTATAATGAAACGTGCGGTGATTACTCGAATTCCGATTCCAATTAGAACTCAGATTGACGGACCAAGGAATCAATACTTGTTTTAGTAATAAGTAGAGATAGAGACTAGCACAATGCCCGTGCGTTGTTACGGATAATATAAATTTTACTCGGACTTACATGAGATCTGAGACCATCAATTTTGTGTTCTTTCACTCCGTGTACAGACTGTATCGTGACCGCGTGAGGTATTGATTCTCAGAATTTCGAATGGGATTCCGATTGATTTGTCCTGGTTTCGATTGGGATTCCGATTGATTTGTCCGGGTTCGATTAGGATTCCATCGAAGGACCAAGGAATCATTGCTTGTTTTAGAAATAAAAGTAGAGATAGAGACAGAGATAGAACACGTATACTGTACATCTTGCCAGCCAACCATATCTTTTGCGTACACCCAGGAAAAAGAAAGGGAGAAGTTTATCTGGAGCCGGTTTTCCAGATCTCATCCCGTACGCAAAGGCGGTTTGCTAATTTGGAATAAAAATCCTATACTAATAAAAAATTCCTTCTAGCGTCTGATATTTCCGTGTCGACTACGCATGCACAACAAATTCAGGCGCGAAATTCCTTGGCCGTCTCCTGCTATACATTCGCGCCGTTGGAGCCCATCTTCTCAACGCTGCCACGTGCAAACAAACGCGATCCCCTATCGATCGGCTTGGTCATCTCCTTCCATGGCCGCCGCCGACCCGTGCGCCATCTGCCTCGGCGAGATCAGCCGCGGCCAGGCCGTCTTCGTGGCCGAGTGCTCCCACACCTTCCACCACCGCTGCATCTCCGACAGCGATCGCGCACGGCAACCGCGACTGCCCGCTCTGCAAGGCCACGTGGCGCGACGTGCCGGCCGTCGAACAACCTGCCCCCGCGCCGGCGATGCCGCCGCCGCGCGCGTACGCCGACGACGATCCGGTGGCCCAGGCCGCGGTCCAGGCGCAAGCGGATGGCCAGGCGCCAGAGGTCGGCGAGATGGCGCTGAAGACGCACTGCGAGTTCCCTGCCGTCGCGAGGGTCGCGTCCCGCGACAACCTCGCAGTGCTCGTGCACGCCAGGGCGCCGGAGGCGCCCCGCGCGCTGCTTGACCTCGTGACGGTGCTCGACGTCAGCGGCAGCATGACCGGCAACAAGCTGGCGCTGCTGAAGCAAGCCATGCGTTTCGTCATCGGCAACCTCGGCCCCGCCGACCGCCTCAGCGTCGTCGCCTTCTCGGCCGGTGCGAGCCGCAAGATCCGGCTTACGCGCATGTCGGACGACGGGAAGGCCTCGGCAAAGCACGCCGTGGAGTCCCTCGTCGCCGGTGGCAGCACGAACATCGGCTCGGGCCTCCAGGTGGCATCCGAGATCCTCGCCGACCGACGCTACAGGAATGCCGTGACCAGCGTCATCCTTCTCTCGGACGGGCAGGACACTTGCATCCCTCACCGGGACTTCACAGAACTCGTGCCGCTTCCGTTCAGGGCCGCCGTCAACCGCCCCGGGCCGATCCACACGTTCGGCTTCGGCTCGGATTACGACGCGGCGGCGATGCACACCGTCGCGGAGGTGACGGGCGGCACGTTCTCCTTCATCGAGAACCTGGCGGTCATCCAGGACTCGTTCGCGCAGTGCATCGGCGGGCTCCTCTCGGTCGTCGTGCAGGACGCGCGCGTCGTCGTCGAGTGCGCGCACCCGGGCGTGCGCGTCCGGGAGGTCAAGTCCGGTCGCTACGAGAGTCGCATCGACGCCGACGGCCGAGCCGCCTCGGTGGACGTCGGCGAGCTCTACGCCGAGGAGGAGAGGCGCTTCCTGCTGTTCGTGGACGTGCCCATGGCCGAAGCCGCAGAAGACGCCACCCAGCTGGTCAGAGTGAGATGCACGTACCGGGACGTGGCGACCGGGCGGGCGGCCGACGTCGTCGGCGACGACGCCGTCGTCCAGAGGCCGGCTGAGGTGACCGACCCCGAAGTGTCCGTGGAGGTGGAGCGGGAGCGCGTCCGGGTGGCCGCCGCAGAGGAAATCGCCGCGGCACGGGCAGCGGCCGAGCGAGGCGCCTTCGAGGAGGCCGGAAGGATACTCCACAGCCAGCTCTATCGCGTGCAGGCGTCGTTGGAGGCGGCGCCGGGCGGGGACCCGATGCTCGAAGCGCTGGAGGACGAGCTGGAAGAGCTCGAGGAATGCTGCGATGACGAGAACGAGTACGAGAGGGTGGGGCGCGCGCGCGTGCTCAAAGATATGAGCTCCCACGCGCAGCAACGCGCCTCGTATGTGGCTGTTCGGAAGCGGTCTGCAGGTAAGCGTGAACGCGAATGCGCGCCGCAGCCGTACATGACCACGGCGATGGAAAGCATGGTGAAGAAGTCGCAGAAGTTGCGGGAGTCCCCGCCGCCGCCGGAGAAGAGGAAGCGTGGCAGTGATCTTCGCAGTTCATCATCCAGTGACGAAGAAGAAGAGGGCAGTTCATCATCCAGTGATGATGAAGAAGAAGAGGGCAGTTCATCAAGCAGTGATGATGAAGAATAAGAGGGCAGTTTAGTTTTTGGAACACCACGAGCTGGTGGTGAAATTTAATTAGGTTGGTTTGTGGTTTGCATAATTTTCAAGTCTGGATGATTTAGGTGCTGTGCTCTTCTGGTTAGGTGGTTTTAATGAGTTTATTGAGAGACAAATCAATATGATTATTAGTTGCTTCAATTTCAGTTATGTCAGATTTTTTTTTGCCTACAGTAATTGTGAAATTATTTAGCGCGAAGCAGTTTGAAAGCAATTTGCAATAATTTTTTTCTACAGTTCCGGTTGGTCAAGTAAGATGTTTTTGGTTCAGGAATTGTAAAATGCATTACTGAGCGTTAACAGTTCCGTTTTTTTATATCACAAGTAACTGGACACCGGCTGTTTCAGAACCGATCTCTCCCCCGACTGCAATCGCATTGCTAGACCTCCAATTTCCTAATTAAGTTGAGCCTTAGTTGCCGCAGTTGTACTCGCAAAGTCGCAAGAGAGGAAATTAAGCACCTTCATAGAACAAACAGAAATTAAAGAAAAAATATATATTTTTCATCCCTGAAGCATTTTGAAAATATGATATTCAATCCTTATATTTATTTTACTACAAATTAACCCCTTAAGCTACTCGCAAAGTCGCAAGAGAGAAGTCCCTTCATAGAGCAAACAGAAATTAAATGGGCCGTACCAACTGATGGAAGCCTGTGGATAAATTGAGACGGCCCCGAAGAACCTGGTGCATCTAAACTTCACTTAATTTGTCAACAGCACAATAACATTACATGTTGTAAATATAATGGTCAATTGCTCTTTCCTTAAAAAGGTGTTTATGTTTAGCACATTAGGCCGGGAATAATCTAGGTCGCCACCAGGGCCATTGACTCATGTGAGCTTGGCTTTGCATAGGATTTTGTGCCAACGGATATACAAACTAAAAAAATCTATAGTTTCAAAACTAGAGATCTAAATTAAAATCTGACTGCATCCTTATATTTTCTTTCAATAAGACCACACTTGACCATTTTTTAAAAAATATATATTTTAAAAGGACGGAATAATTTCTTTGTTATGTTGGAACAATTGCTCTGAATTCATAAAAAAATATTCTACATTTAAAAAAGAATATTTCATAAAAAATCATTCAAATATATTTAAGTCTGTTCTTATTTTAAAAATTTTATTATAAAATATATGGTGGTGTAATCATATTTTAATTTGCATATTTAAATTGAAAGAATATTTTTATATTTGTATGTAGATTTGTCCTCGTCTTGGGCCGGCCCACTGGTCCTCTTCTAGGACCGGTTGAATCTTACTCACGCGCTACTCCCAACAGTCCTCCATTAGAGCAATTATTCTGATAGGTTGCAAGAAGATTAAATGCTGAGGTGGAGGAGGGAGAAGAGGAGAGAGAGCAGAGGTGGGCTGTAAGTTTGCAGCCAACTTCAATACAAGAACCGAGAAACTTTGTGTGAAAGACAAGTGAATCATGCATTTAATAATGAAGGGCTAACCATTGTATGAGTGAGCGGAGAAGTGGACTGCAAAGATTGTTACAGCCAACAGTAGGTTGTATCATTAGCCTTGTTCTTAGGCTATTCATAGTGCAAAATTTTATTGCACGATTTTACAGAGAGTCATGTCATCTAAGTACATTTGAGTTCGCGAATGAAACAAGACCCCACAATGCGACTAGTCATAGTATTTAATTGTGAGGCATATGATTGAGCACAATTGCATGAAATCAAATTCTATAGCCCCTAATGCAAGTTTCATAGTCCTGGAAACAATATATACACAGTTGCATTCTCATGAACTTTTTTCTACTCTTTCTTCATGATTACTTATCATAGATGCGGACGTACCACCAGTGGCTTATAAGGAGAGACGTACCACCAGTGGCTTATAAGGAGAGGGTGGTCCATCTAAATGTAATGGGTCAAAAGATAGGGTGGTTCATGTGAATATTAGACAATATCTACAGTAACTTTAACATTACATCAAATTCTAAGGTGGGTTATGGCCTAAGGTGCCACCATGCTAGCTCCGTATCATCGTATTTAATGCGCATGAAAGCTATATGAAATTATGCATTAGGATTAGTCTTACTCCCTCTGTCCCATGAAAAGTGCAATCCTACGTTTGAAAAAAATTCCCACAAAGAGTGTAATTCTAGATATTGGATCTCAACTACCTGCTTAATTAAGTTGTCAGATTTAATTTGTATGTTAAAACTAATTACATGTGGCAAATACAAGAGTGTTTTCACACCACCACTTATCCACGTAAAAAAAACTAGAATTGCACGGAGGGAGTAGGCTGGTGGCTCCGGGAGTAGGCTGGTGGCTCCGCGAAGGGGTCCATTTATTTATGGTCGTTTATACGGGCCGGTTTGACGATCCGCTGGGTCGACCGCTCAAGGCCCACGTTGCCGGCAACACAAGCCGCGTCCGCTACGGCCACGACGCCACGTCGACACCGGTCTCCTCCGTATACTCCGGATGCGGATCGCTCACGCGCGTAACAAAATCAAAGCGATCCCTAGGTTCTAGGCGCACATCGATGGAGGGCGAGGCGGCCGCCGACCCGTGCGGCATCTGCCTCGGCGACGTCGGCCGCGGCCAGGCCATCTTCACGGCAGAGTGCTCCCACGTCTTCCACCACCTCTGCATCTCCGCCAGCGTCGCGTACGGCCACCGCTACTGCCCGCTCTGCAAGGCCGCGTGGCGCGACCTCCCGGCCGTCGGCGGCACGGTCGTCCGCCGTCCTCCTCCTCCCGCGAGGCCGTTTCCTTCTCATGGCCCGGTCGTCCGCCGGCCTCCTCCTCCTCCCGCGAGGCCGTTTTCTTCTCACGGCCCGTACGACGACGACGAACCGGTGGTGGAGCAGTCGAGCAGAGCGTCGAGGCGTCGCAGGATGCGGGCCGGGCGGCGGACCACGCGGTGGTGGTGCTCAGGACGCACTGCGAGCGCCCGGCCGTGGCCAGGGGCGCGTCCAGGGGCAGTTTCGCGGTGCTCGTGCACGCCGTGGCGCCGGGGGCAGCGGCCGCGGGCGAACAGCGCGCGCCGCTCGACCTCGTGACTGTGATCGACCTCAGCGGCAGCATGCGCCGCCAGAAGCTTGACCTGGTGAAACAGGCCGTGGGGTTCGTCATCGACAACCTCGGTCCGGCCGACCGCCTCAGCGTCGTCTCCTTCTCGAACGACGTGACCCGCGTGGTCCGGCTCGCGCGCATGACGGCCGACGGGAAGGCCTCGGCGAAGCGCGCCGTGGAGGCCCTCGTCGTGCGTGGCGGCACGAACATCGGCGAGGGCCTCCGCGTGGCCGCCAGGGTGCTCGACGACCGCCGGTACAGGAACGCCGTCACCACCCTCATCCTTCTCTCCGACGGGCGGGACGGGTACATACGACGCCGGCACGTCAATCTTGTGCCACCTTCGTTCAGGGGCTCCGGAGACCGGACAGCGCCCATCCACACGTTCGGCTTCGGCACCGATCACGACGCGGCGGCGATGCACACCGTCGCGGAGGAGACGGGCGGCACGTTTTCCTTCGTGGAGAACCAGGCGGCCATCCAGGACTCGTTCGCGCAGTGCATCGGCGGGCTCCTCGGTCGCCATGCAGAGCGTGCGCATCGCCGTGGCGTGCGTGCACCCGGGCGTGCGCGTCCTGGGCGTCAAGTCAGGCTCCGCCAGAGCCAGAAAATATTTAAAGAGGGTCCAAGAAGCTAACATATCGCCATGGTGGCGGCCAGCGGCGTCGCTGCGACGTTTGTACTCCAGCTCCGCGAGTATGTTATACCACCGGAGAAATGATTCAAAGCCTATTTGGCATAGCTGTTGCTCCTCCAAATAGCTCCGGCTGCAGTTTTTTGATGAAGCAGAAGCCAGCTATTTAAAAAAATATTTGGTAAAACAACTTCAGTCGTCTAGAATCACGGTAGCCGTGAGAAGCAATAATTTTATGCGTTGCTTATTCATGGCTGCTATGATGAAAACATTTTTAAAATGGCTTTCTGGTAGAGTTTCTTCAGAAACCAGTGGTCAAGCTGGTGAGGAAGTTATGGCAACAAGCTCTTAGAGCGTTGCATATTGCTTGTTGTTGTTGTCTCTTAGTTTATTTAGTGTGCTTTAATTGAAAGTGCAATGTGGACCTCAAGAGTTATAAAATTTGACGTTGGGGGGCCCCTGCAAGCGCCCCCCCCCCCCCCCCCCCCCGGCTACGAGAACCGCGTCGACGCCGACGCGGACGAGCTCTACGCGGACGAGCTCTACGCGGACGAGGAGAGGCGCTTCTTGGTGTTCGTGCGCGTGCCGACAGCTGAAGCTGCGGAAGAGGCCGCCCAACTGATCAAGGTGAGGTGCTCGTACCGGGACGCCGTGAGAGGGTGCTCGGAAGACGTTGCCGGCGGCGACGCCGTGGTGCTGAGGCCACCCGAAGTGCCCGACGGCGACGCCGAGCTGTCCATGGAAGTGGAGCGGGAGCGCGTGCGCGTGACCGCGACGGAGGACATCGCCGCCGCACGGGCGGCCGCCGAGCGCGGCGAGCACGCAGAGGCGGCGCGCATACTCGAGGGCGGGCAGGAAGCCGTGCGGCGGTCGGCGCCGGGGATGGCGGGGGGACCCGACGTGCGCCGCGCTGGAAGACGAGCTGGGGGACCTCGGCGCCCGCGCGGCGAGCCGGAGGGAGTACGAGCAGACGGGGCGCGCGGCCATGCTGGCCTGCATGAGCTCACACAGGCAGCAACGCGCCTTGTCGGTGGCAGTGCGACCGGCACACTTTGGGCTTCGGGGCCGCGGCGCTGGACGTGGGTGTAGAGGCCGAGGAGGCGGAGCGGCACCGCCGCCGTACGTGACTCCGGCGATGCAGAACATGGTGAGGATCTCGCTGAGCGCGCGCGAGCAGCAGCAGCAGCGTACGTCGTCGCCGGCGCGGCCGGCGAAGAGGGTGCGTTTACGGTTTGCAGAATGATCTACTGCCAACAGATTTTGCCAGGTTAACAGCTTGAGTGTTACCGTGTTAGGCGCGCGCGGTAGTTTAATTTGCTGCTGCGACTCGTCATCACTTCATCAGCGCTCATGGAAGCTCTCGTCTTCTCATCGCTAGATCAATGGCATTGTGAGTTTGTGGCTTGTGAGGCCACCTGCGGATCGCTAGTTTGTCCGCTTCATTTTTAATCTGTTGCAGACTTCATTTTTTTCATTCGGAACATTTTGAAAAAAAAAAAGTCTGCAACAGATTAAAAATAGGGCTGTGGATGCATCTTTCGAGCCAAAAAAACACAATCAAATAATATAACCTATTTTTGTACCTAGCGTGTTCCCTTTTTTAAAAAAAATATTGTGCTCTACGGAGTTAAAATCAATGGATCTCAAATCAGCTACGCTGGGCACAAATTTGATAGATACACAAAATGAAGAACCACCAATTGAGTGAAAAATAGTTGGTGATTGAGGGTAGCATATGACGTTTTTGGGTAAAAGGGGTTAAGGATAAAGCTCAACATCTAGAATCATGTTTTTTTGGGCGTGGCGTCTAAAATCGAGTGTTTCCAAAATAATTCCTTAGGGTTCGCATGATCTATACTTTTTTTAGGGGGTGATCTATACCTTCTTATCTTACCTTTTGTTTTATCTTTCTCCTTGTACTCTTACAAGTTAAACTAAGAAAATGTACTTTTACAAGTTTATTATAGATATGGACATATATGATCATGTGACTTTAGGTAGGTAGTAGATACTTATAGCATCTAAGTGCAACACCCTTTTTTGATAAAACCCAACAACTACTCTAGGATCCTAGAACAAAAATACTTCATCAACAACTTATGGTCGGTAGTTGTAAGCTTACAAGTGGAAGTGGAGAGCGAGGCCAATTGGATATAGCCCCATGTTGTAACTTACAATAAAGAGAGGAATGTGGGTACGTATAATTTGACACTAGCTAGTAGCACACTTGGTAGTGGCATCTGATGCAAAGACTATTTATACTCAATGACACAAATGGTGACCATGCATAGTATATGTGTGTTTGTGATGCCACAATGGTTAACCATGACTAAGTTGAAGATGTGTATGGAATTTGGTGACCATGCATGAGATATATGTGACATTCCAATGGCACAACAACCGTGTATAAGGTTCTGTTTGATAGGGTTTCTTTGTTGGCTTCACCCCTGGCTTATGGCAAAACCCATTACATGGCTGAAAAACAAAATAGCTTCACCCAAGAAGCCCACATAAAACCTCAAAATGCCTTACACATGGAGGAGGAGAAAAAGGGTGACTTCACCCGTTCACCGGCTTCTCCTCCCTCCCCAAGCATTAAAGTGTTCTTAAAATCACCAAATCAATACTGAGAAACTATTTTGCTAAATGTTTCTTGAAACAGTTTCAGCTCCACTAAAAAGTTGCTTTATAGTTGAAGCTAAAGCTGGAGCCATTTTAGAAGGAGCTGAAGCACTACAAAACAGATCCCGGATTCATAACATGGAATGCATGACTGACTCAAATGACACAAGAGCCACGCACCAGATCAGTGACCCGCTACTAAAGGTATCAAAGCGTAAATTTGGTGATACAGCTAGTGACCATTCATGAATTAGAAGTGCCAAATAGAAGGTATATGATACAAGAGTGTATTTATGGGATTTAATAACGGAACAAGATAAGTATTTTTGACTTGGCAGAATAGCGGCGGCGGGGTTGGTGAGCGAGGACGATAACTTAGGGTTAGGGTAAGAAGGAGTTTGGGCGAGAAAGATCCAACAGCTATAAATCAATCGGTTTCTTCTACAAGGAAAAAAAATCCTACAATTCCTTGGGTGTTGTTTTACCTATTCCAATTCTACCCCTATGCACTACCTCTAGTTTGCTTTCAAAACATATACATTTTATAAAAATACATATGGACATGAACATATTGATACATTCAATCTACAAGCATATATATGTTATCTTATATAGCAGATACTCTTACCATCTATAGAGCTCTATATCGTTTTAAGTTAAAATACAACAACAATAGCACTCAAAAAAAGTAGAAACAACTTGAAATTCCACGTAAATTTCTAGTGAAATTCCTAACTCCAAATTCGGATATTCCAATCAATCAAATATTCAAAAAATGCCTTCTTCACCTTTTCATTACCCTGAAAAAAATAGCACAAAATGTGTCAACTCCCGAAAAGCGCCCTAATGTTAAGAAAAAGAAATTCAACACCAAAAAAAAACATTCCTTCTTTCCAGAGGGGCAAAGTGGGAAGAACAAGTCAAAACACACCTCCACGGATTCCTCGCCCCCCTCGTTTCCCTCCTCCCTTATATCTCTCCCCTGTTTTCGCTTCTCCTCACACCACTTCGCCGCAAAACCCAAACCCGTTCCACCCGGAAGGATTCCGCTCGGCGACGGGCGGGACGGATCGATCCCCCAAACCCTCCGCGCCGCCGGAGAAAGGGGGCGCCTTTCCGGCCGTGTGACAAGTTCTCCGGGGAATGGTGACGGCGTTGGAGCGCGCCAGGCGCGCGCTCGCCACCAGGCTCTGCATGAGCTTCCCGGCGAGGCACGCGGCCGTCGAGGATGTGCCGCGTGGGCTGGACGCCGTTGAGGAGCCTTTTGCGGCGGCTGAGGCGGAAGAGGATCAGCAGCAGCAGCGGCGGCGGGGCGAGAGGGAGAAGTCGCTGGGCGCTGCGTCCCCCGCGCCGGCGTCCGCGCGGCGGTCGTCGAGGTCCGGGAGCCGGAGTCCCGCGGTGAGATCTCTTTCTCATCTTGTTGTCGCCTTGTGCTTCTGTCAGGTGCCCATGGTGCATGGGATGCGCCAATAGTTTCATGATTTTGCAGAGGGTCTTACCTTGTTCTTGTCGTCGATATGGGTTGCTTGGCACGGGGATCGCAGTTGTGTGGAAACTCTAGAGAAATTCCCTGAAACGTGATTATGTTTCCATGCTTGAACGATAGAAATATCCGGGTTTTTCTTTCCAGTTTGCATTTCAGCCGTCTGACGTTTACACTTCCCGTATATCTTGAAATTTTTGCTGCATGCTTGTTTTTTCTTCTTTCCTTTTTACAGTTTGCATGCTTGACTGCTTGTTCTTCTCTGCCCTTATTTAACTGTGGGACCAAACTTCTTTTTCATCTGAAATAGATCACCTTTCAGGTCATGCTAATGGTTTGAAATTCTGTCAAAAAAAAACTCGGAAAGATAGACGGTAGTTAGGAATTGTTTGTTTTGTTGCTTCGTCATTGAGTGAAAATGATTGGGGAAACTGGTTGCTTGCATTCCACCAATTCAAGCCTCCTCATCTTTTGAAATCGTATGTTAGACCTTTTCTGTTCCTTCGTCACTGAATTGATCTTACATTCGTATATCTTGTTCATGTCCCCCTCCTCCCCGAAGGAACTACCTTGTTCATGTTTGATTCCAGATTTTTATCTGTGGATATTTTACACATTATACTTGCCGTCTTGTGGACTAGTAGACAAGCCAAGTAAGCTACCGGTCATTTAAGCAATAGTTCTGGTGTTATTCTATTTCTAGCAGACAACTGTGACCTGGAAATGAAAATTTTGCTGCTTGTTCTCTTGCATTCATATGTACGCAATTTCCCGAAAAGACTAATTAGTGCCGGTCACCAACTTTTGCCTATCTTATTGTGAAGAAGCCTACTGTTTTATTATTTCCAGCCCAAGTTTTTCTTTGACCAGTTGGGTATTGCCATGTAGGAGATAAGTCCATATGACTTTCAGATGCTTTGCCGTTGACATTATTGTGCTGAGCAAAGCACTCCGAGCGTGTTGCCATTTGCCAATAATATACTTGGGTGGTATGTTATTAGTTATATCGTGTTTTGCTATTCTCTGGTGGAGTTTTGAAAATCAACTTAGTCCTTAGAGGCAGTGATATTTTGCGGCGGAGAGATGCATAATGGAAAGGGATTTCATTCAAATCAAATCCATCTAAAACTCCACCTATGCAATTACATTAACTTACTCTATGATCGCGGCTAGTTGTAAGGTCACCATCCCTAATTCCAAAGCTTTGTCAATATGTTTTGGTTCGTATCTGCCAACTACGAGTTGATACATGCTAATTAGTTGATAAATATTACCTGCTAGTTTGCATTGACGTTTCTTTTATGCCATTAAACTTCATTGTGTGCTTGTTGCTGATTCTGATGTCATTACAATTAGTACAAATCATCTTGTTTGATGGAGGCGTGGTGCATCTGTATTCGTGCTTGCATAACTCTGTTACTGAGTCGTTAGCACGATATCTGCGTGTGTTATGCTTAAGCAAATATTGTGGTTCTTATTCTCAGGATATCTTGTGCTTCACTGTGAAATCTATTTGTTTTTCAAGTGTTCAAATGTTGCCCTCCAACGACCACCAGTCTTGATCTCTGTAATGTACTATGTATACAAGCTAGGATTGGTCATTTTCTAACTTCGTCTGTTTTCTTGATTTCAGAAGATATGTGCCATTTGCCTCGGCGCCATGAGGTCCGGTCACGGCCAAGCTTTGTTCACTGCTGAATGCTCCCACAAGTTCCATTTCCACTGCATCTCTTCAAATGTGCAGCACGGCAACAAAATCTGTCCAATCTGCCGTGCTTTATGGAAGGAGCTGCCTTTCCAGGGACCTGTGATTGCAGATGCTGCTCATGGGGCACCCAGAGTAAACCCATCCGCTTGGCCCCAGACGGGCATGCTATCAGCGAATCCGCTGGATGCGCTTCCAGTCTTTCGCACTCCGGAGTCTGCAATTTTCGATGACGATGAGCAGATAAATCTTCAGTCCGAAACAGCACTGGGTGGAGGCCATGATGGGGATGAGAATGAGACTCCTGCTTCACTTGAGATCATGGCTTACACTGAATTCCCAGTCGTTCAGGAGTCCGTGGCACGGGAGAACTTTGCCATCTTGATCCATCTGAAGGCTCCACATGCGACGGCTTCGTCGATGGGCACCCGCGCGCCGCTGGACCTGGTGACCGTGCTCGACGTGAGCGGGAGCATGGCGGGCTCCAAGCTTGGGCTCCTGAAGCGGGCCATGGCGTTCGTGATCCAGAACCTTCGCCCTAGCGACCGGCTCTCCGTCGTCGCCTTTTCCTCTTCGGCTTGGAGGCTGTTCCCGCTCCGGAAGATGACTGCGTTCGGACAGGAGCAGTCTCTGCAGGCCGTCAACTCCCTCGTCGCCAACGGCGGCACCAACATTGCTGAGGGGCTGTGGAAAGCTGCCAGGGTGATGGAGGACAGGCAGGCGAGGAACCCCGTGAGCAGCATCATCATCCTCTCGGACGGCGTGGACACGCACACCCTCCCCCTCCCGAACCCGCCGCGGAACGGCGCGCCGCCGGACTACGGGCGGCTCGTTCCCCGCTCGATCCTCCCCGGGAGCGGCCACCACGTGCCGATCCACGCCTTCGGCTTCGGCTTGGACCATGACTCCAGGGCGATGCATGCCGTAGCCGAGATGTCCAGCGGCACGTTCTCGTTCATCGATGCGGTGGGCTCGATCCAGGACGCGTTCGCGCAGTGCATCGGCGGCCTCCTCAGCGTGGCGGCGCAGGAGACGCGGCTGAGCCTCGAGTGCGCCGACGAGGGCGTGCTGGTGACGTCCATCAAGTCCGGCGGCTACGCCAGCGGAGTGGACGGCGACGGGCGCGGCGGGTTCGTCGACATCGGCCGCCTCTACGCCGACGAGGAGAAGGACTTCCTGGTCACCGTGCGCGTCCCGGCCGCGCGCGGGGACACCGAGCTGATCCGGGCGACCTGCGCGTACCGCGACGCGGTTACCGCGGACACCGTTCGGGTCGGGGGCGACCTGGTGACCGTCGCTCGGCCGGCGGGCCCCGTGACCGCGGCGATGTGCCTGCAGGTGGAGCGCGAGTGGCACCGCGTCCACGCCACGGAGGACATGGCCGCGGCGCAGGCCGCCGCGGAGGAGCACGACTACGCGCGCGCCGCGTCGATCCTCGAGTCCCGCCGCCTGGCGCTGGAGTCGCGCGCGTCGCTGTCCTTGGACCGGCAGACGCAGGCGCTGGCGGCCGAGCTGCGGGAGATGCAGGAGCGCGTGCTCAACTACCAGCGCTACCAGGAGTCCGGCCGCGCCTACATGCTGTCCGGCCTGAGCTCCCACTCGTTCCAGCGCGCCACGGCGCGCGGCGACTCGACGGAGCTCGCGGGCCTCGTCCACACCTACCAGACGCCGTCCATGGTCGACATGCTGCACCGTTCGCAGGCGCTCCTGCCGGAGGTCGTCGTGGCGCTGAACCGGTCCCCGACGATCGCGCCGTCGCGCAACCCGCCGCCCCCCGTCGTGCAGCGTGGGGTCCGGCCGTTCAGGCTGTCCAAGTCCTTCACCGGGCGGTCATCGTGATTCAGGTTTGCTGCTCCCATTGGCAGTGACAAAATGGCTTCTTGAATTAGTAGCTAGCAGTAGCTAGGAAGGGGAAGAAGAGAACCATCACCATTTATTTCGTTTCTTTGATACTGTTTGTTGTCGCAGGAAGGATTTTTGGTATACTGTTTCGTTGCTTTCTATTGTTGACTTGTTGTCTGGCCGTGGATTAATTTGGTAGACATGGTTTGGTTCATGTACCATAGATTGATAGAAAAAGTTCCAATAAACGACTGGAGTTTGGCCATGAATGATTATGTGTGTCGTTCTGTCGTCTGTCACGCGGTTTTTTCGGCTTGTGAGCACGGTCGATCCGTCGATGTTTCGGCTTGCGAGCAAGGTCGGGGTCATCTTCCGTCCTGAGATTTAATAGACTAGCTAATATGCCTGTGCATTATCACGGTTGAAGGTCCCCTACGAATCAGATTTTTCTTTTACGATGGGTTTCTATAACATGTCAATCAGAGATATAGGTGTAACCATGTCATGCTTTTGATAGTTTCTGACAATCTTTATAATGTAGTTGACATCTCCATTTATTCTAAAGTTACCACCACCTTTTAGCATTACAAATAGGGATTCTCGAAGTAAAACTACTTAGATGTGCTTGATCTTTTATGCAACGTATATATGCACTGATGGCCTGTAAAGATTCAAGTAAAAAACTTTTTTAACATAAGAAAAAATATTGATAATCAGAGAGCATTTACTTGTAAGTGCACTTACATAATCGTTCAGGAATTTTTCTGGGTCCAGCAGGCACAACAATTGATCTTGTGTGACAAATATATCATCTATCTTCACCAGTATATCAGTTGCCAAAGATGTTTCTATTGTTATTTGAGCACAATAATCTTCGGTCATTTCATAATCTGTAAATATTCAATACTTTTATTGTAATGAAAAAAATAAAAACCATACTAAAAGGAAAACTTTATAAAATTACTTTGTGGGATATAGTGATATGTTTGACCAGGTTTGAATTGTCCGTGTTCCTCTTCCTCTGGTTGCTCATCATCAGCTATATAATTATTTTGCCATTTGTCACTTTCCCTTCCTTTGGTTGCCTATCATCAGCTAATAGAACTCTTTTGCCATTTGTCATTTTGTCTAATTCATAGTCCTTCGATTCAGAACATTTTCCATTCTCAACATTGTAAGAATTCGTTGAAGGGATGGTTGCTGACAGAGACGACAGCGATTAGCTGCAGTCATCCATCCGTTTTATCTGATTCAAATTCATTGGATTCAGACAATTTTATTTTCTTTACAGGTCTAATATCTGAATCGTCAACATTGTCGGATTCAATGTTAGAGCAATTCATTTTTTAAAAACAAATAACAACCTAAATTGTGTGAAATCGTAACAATCAAGACTGGATAGTTTCAACAGGAAGATTACGGACCTGTTTGGTTGCAGGCCACCAACCGCCACGCCATGTGCAGCGGCGCCACGGAGTGTGGCGAGGAAAATCGGCGCCACAGGGTGTGGCGAGTTTTGTGCTATGTTTGCACGTGAATTGTTGTGGCAGGCAGCATTTACTCATGAACCAATCAGGTACCAGATTTTCTGTGGCACGCCTCACCAGCGTATTGCGAGTTGTGGCCACGAACCAAACAGGCCCTACAAATTTACCAACTTGTGTGTTGGTTGCAGGGTAATACAAATCTACTAACCTTGTGTGCTGGTTGCAGGGCACGGTGGAGGGAATCTTCGTGCTAGCTGCTCGGCAGTTATGCCTTTGATTGAAAACGTCCCTTGGACCCTGCTAATTACAACGAACGGGAACACCGCATCAATTTTGTATCGGCGAGGATATCAATTCCGAGTCAACAAGCACTTCAATACCCACAGGCAACAGATTGATGCATCTGTTTTCGATTCCGACGGTACGTGCTTGCCGCCGCATCGTAGGCCAGGTCCGGACGCCTTGGTGAAGGAGCAGACGGCACGTTGGTGTTCCAACGGGAGGGGCTGCCATGGATGGTGAGGGGCGGAGAGACGGCGTGGGCATTGGCAGGGAGGGGTGGCGGCGGCAGCGGCGGCGGGTGGCGAGATGGTGAGGGGCGACGCCGCCAATGCAGACGAAGACATCGGGGATGAGAGAACAGTGTGCGTGTGAGAAAAAAGAGAAACGGGCCATGAAGGAAAGAGATAGCAGTTCAGCCCACGAAACTAAATACTCCCTCCGTCCCGGTGTATAAGGCGTAACCACCTCTGGTTCAAATACTAAGCAATATATTTAATTCTCTCTATCAACACTAGTATTACTGCATCGATATGCGTGTATAGAGAGCGCATATGGAGTCTAACAAAATTGGATTTTCCATTTTATGATTTTTCTGTGATTTACTATGATTTTTCAAAAGATTCAGCAAAAATAAATAAAAAAAAGATAAAGATAAAACCACTCCACTGTAGTAAAATCACCGTCCAAAACCACCTCAGGGGGTTATTTGACCGGTTTTGAAAAGTTCAGGGGGTAGAATATCCGATTTTATAGTTTGGGGGGTGAAGTAGTCCACCCTTAATAGCTGAGGGTTTATGTAGACTTTTTCCTTACGTAATTAGTATGTGCCGCTGCAAATTGTCTAATGTATACATCCATGCTTGGAGACGCTCTCTATAGGCCTATCTTAGGGCCTGGACACGCTTGTGTAGTGCAGCCTTTTGACAACATCGAGAAGATTGGCGTATTAGGACAATGGTCAGAGGAGGTCCCCCTTTCCCTTCTCTTTCAGTCTCTGCTCCCTTGGTCTTCCTCCCTGGCGGCGGCGACTGGGCGGGCGGCGGTGCCATTCGTCACGTCTTCGCCCACCCCTTTGCCGGCGACGAACATCCACCAGGTATGGCCGCCCCTTCTCTTTCCTTCTGCTGTGCGAGACGGAGCACCCCAAACCCTAACAGAACTATTTGTGTTCGGATTTTGTTTCCAAATATTCTAGAGAACTCGCCGTGCCATCTTCGAGCTGGCTAGTGTTTGTGTGAGGTGCATGAGCGTTCGAATTTCATGGAGACACAGAGAGAAGTGAAATACAATGATAACAGTGGCGGATCTAGACTATAAAAATTGGGTGTACATGATCTCTAAAAGTATTTTTATATTTAACCCAATTTTAAATAAAAATAACTATGGCTACTTTAAAACATATATTATTTTACAAGCTCAATGTCATTAATTAAACATACATTTCATTCCTCCTTAGACAATAACTTATCATATCTAAAAAAAGGCAATAACTTCTCAAGATCAGATAATAAAGTTTTCACATGTCTTGTATATGGTCGTCTAGTATTTTATTTATAGCTTATGTTAGTTGTTATATAACTATCACATCAAATATCTATCAAAATGATATTTTGCTCCACTATATGTGAAGTGTTACATGGCATGTTTACTGATACTTAGGTAAAATAAGATATTTTAGCTGGAACAATTTGTTATAATTCTAGAAAATATGCTCGTGCGTTGCTACGGGTGATGCTGTGAAACATTTATTAACCACGTCTGTTTAAATATCATCAGGATATAATTAAATTTCATATGACAACATCTCGTTCAAAATCCTTTCAAATAAAATTTTGACCTCCAACCCTTCTTAACACTTTCATACATGCTGCCCATCCCCATCCTAAAAAAATCTCCCTACCATCCTTCACGATGCTGGTTGTCGCAACCTTGTCTATAGCAACGACGGTGGTGCCCACTGTCATACCCGGGGCAACGGGACTGCATGCGTGGCGTAGAACATTCTAGAGTAAGAGGTGGGGCATGTCTCATACCTTATCCATACTGTAAAAGTACTAGGATACGAGTACAACTAGTCGGTACGGAAGGAAACTACCTGAAAGTACTCGATTAGGACTCCTAAGCTCGTACCAGACCAGGATTTCTATGTAACTCTGCCCCCGGGATATATAAGGGCGGGCAGGGACCCCCTCTAGATAATCTCATAACCTCCAAGGCAATACAAACCATACATGATGTAGGGTATTACACATACTGCGGCTCGAACCTGTCTAAACCCCTGTGTTCCTTGCACCATCGAGTTCCTGATCTCGGCGACACCCTAACCACAAGTCTACTACCTTAGGTATCCCTAGGTAGGCTTGCCGATAAAACACCGACAGCTGGCGCGCCAAGTAGGGGCGCTCATCGAAGATCCACCGGCGAATTCGATGGCAACTTTCAGCTTCACCAGCACCGTGCTCCCCGCGGGCAAAACTTTCGTCTTCGGCTTCTGGGTCTGTGTCTCTGACGGCACAGGCGACTTCCATCGGCACCTCGACGACAACAAGCTGGAGGCATCTGCAGCAACACCAAGCAGCGTTCTCGATGAGATTGTTGACAACCTCGAAGAGATGCAACTCCCTGACCTTGCCAGAGAGATCGAGAAGTTGTCCGTTTTCGACGCGACTCCGACCCGTGCTGCACTAGGCTTCCCCGGATCGGACTCGACTCCATCTGGGGGACAGCATGACCGATTCCCGTTCGGTTTGCGCAACACGACCACTGTTTATCAGGAGGCCATGAAGTCCGAGTTCTACTCCGCATTGGAGAAGGACCTGGACGAACTACTCGAGATTGGGGAGAAGGACGCCACCGCGTGTCGGGAGGCTCCTATCTTCGACGACTATGACTCGGACTCCAATCCCGAGGCTGAACCCTACTTGGGTGGCCAGAGCTTGGTTATAACCTCCACACCGGAGGGTCACTTCGTGTACTGGAAGGGAATGAAACCCTCCGAACTACTCGGAGACGACGAAAGATTGGTTGCTCACCTAGACTCCCTGCCTTTCCAAGAGGGCAGACCACATGGTGAGACCACCCCCGGCGGAACGGTACTTGTTGACTACAGCTCCGATGATCCATCCACGCACCGCCGCGTCTTCATGGCGGAATCCGACGAGTACAACGACATGCACCGCAACGAAAGGCTTGAGCAGATCTCCGAGGATGAGCACACCGCAGATGCTGCCAATGAGACTCTTGAGGAGCGTGAAGCTCGCAGGCTGCGCAACAGGAAGCGTGCCAAGCGCAAAAGAGGCACCAACGAGCGGCGCGCACGTATCCAACGCGACCTCGATGCTGAGTTCGCAGCAGCACAGGATGTTGGGTTCAACGCTCCTGCCGCTAACATTGCTGGTATAACCGCAGTGCTAGCTGGCAACCCCGACCCGCAAGTACAGACCGCCATCCTCATGGCGCAGCGTGCATTACTCCAGATCAACCAGCAGAACCCGATGCCCTCGGTTTCCCGTGGGAGGCACGAGGGCGAGGGTGAAAGACAAGTCAGCAGAACACTCGGGGGCCACCCCAGGCGACAAGCTGCTCCATCTAACAACCAGCACGGAAGCCGTGGTGCTGGCCCGCAGGGTCCTCAAGGAAGTCGCCCTGCTGCCCCCCAGGGAAGCCGTCCAACAACCCACGCACCCCATCCAGAAGCGTCTGTTGGCAATTATCGCCGCTCAGAGCTCAAGAAGCTGCCAACGGGCGGCCTCCGCAACAAGATCAATGTCGGGCGAGACACCCGCTCAATCATCAAGAACCGGAGGAGAGAACGCGCCGGAGCTGAGGGAAACACTGCACGAGATGACAACGATCGCTTCCCTGCTTTCTCTTCCTGCTTCGACAACTACAAGTACCCGGAGGGATTCAAACCGGTCGGCATCACCAAGTACGATGGTAAGCAAGGTACGATGCTACTCCATTGCCATTGAAGTTGCAGGCGGCACCAACACCACCAAGGTCATCTACTTCCTGATGGCCCTAGAGACCGCCCCACTCACATGGCTGGAGAGCCTCACCAAGAACTCCATCGACTTCTGGGAGCAACTGCGGAACGTCTTCATCGACAACTTCCAGGGGGCGATTGCACGGGTAGGTACTCGACATGACCTGTCCCAGCACAAGCAAGAAAGAAACAAGCTTCTACGCTCATACACTCGCCGCTTCTTTGACACCCGAGCTACGATAGCCAACATCTCGGAGAGCAACGCCATCGACTACTTCCACAATGGCCTCACCGACCAGACCCTGTTCCGCGACTTCGGCCGCAACCGCCCCAAGACTGTCGCTGCCCTCCGTGACATGATGCAGACCTGGGCAGACTAAGAGGAGCAGGAGCGTGATCGGTTCTCGAAGCGCGGCAACGACTTCAACAAACGGAACAACGACCACCGCAATGACAGAAGCTAGCAGGACTACTCGGGATCCTCCCTAAAGCGCAAGCCAGACGATCTCATCGCGGCTATCAATTGCCCCGCGAGGCAAGAAGCCATCCAACCTGCAAGAGGAGTTCGACAAACTCATGCAGAAGCAATGCCGTGGCACCCACACTCGAAGCACGCCGCTTTCGAGTGTTACCAACTCCGGAAGTCCCTCAACGCTTCGCCCTTGGACAAGGGCGACAAGAAGAAAAAAAAAAGGACAAGGACGACGAAGACCCGGAGAACAAGACAGACGCCGATGAATTCCCGGATGTATCAAAGGTGGTCAACGTCATCTTCGGTGGCGAATCAGGAATTGCCTCCAAAAGGACCCAGAAGCTCCACCGCCGCGAGATCATGTCCGTCGAGCCAGCGGTACCACGACCCCTTTGGTGGAAGGAGGTCCCCATCTCATTCTCCAGGGCTGATCAGTGGACGAGCTTTTCTGGGCCAGGCAAACTCCCGCTTGTCCTAGACCTGGTGGTCGCGGACGTCAGGCTCGCAAAAGTACTCATCGATGGGGGCAGCGGCCTCAACATCATCTTTGCAAGTACTCTAAGGAAGATGGGGGCGAACTTCATCAACATGCTCACCCCCAGCAAGGTTCCCTTCTATGGCATTGTGCCTGGGAACGCAGCTACACCGCTTGGCACGGTGGTGCTTCCCGTCACTTTTGGGACGAGGGAAAACTACCGTACCGAGTACATCAAGTTCGTAGTGGCCAACTTCAAAACATCATACAACGCCATTCTGGGCAGACCAGCAATGGCCATGTTCATGACCGTACCACACTACATTTACTTACTTCTGAAGATGCCAGGAAAGAGTGGGGTTCTCACCTTCCGAGGTGACCTGGAGAAGTCCTACGACTGCGACCATAAGGCCATCGAGTACGCCTCGACTACGCGTGTACCGGATACTTCAGGAGAAGTATTCGCGGTTGCGCAACAGCTCTCCGAGGCAGGGCTGGAAATTCCTACGAAGAAGGCGAACCACTCGAAGCTGTAGCCCACTGGAGAACTCGCTCTGAAGACCATCCAGCTGCAGGAGGGAGACTCGTCCAAGACAGCTCTGATTAGGTCACAACTCGACCCTAAATAGGAAAGCACGCTCATCCGATTCCTTAGGGCCAACCGAGACATATTCGCGTGGAAACCAGCAGATATGCCAGGGGTGCCCAAGGAACTGATCGAGCATAGCCTGAAAGTAGATCCTAATGCTACCCCTAAAAAGCAGCGTCTCTGTAGATTCGCTCAGGATAAGAGGGAAGCAATCCAAAAGGAGCTGGCTAAACTACTCGTGGCTGGTTTCATCAAAGAGGTGAACAACACAGAGTGGGCTGTCAACCCCATCCTTGTAAAGAAGAAGAATAATAATGAATGGAGAATGTGTGTTGATTATACTGTTCTCAACAAGAACTGCCAGAAGGATCACTTTGGGCTACTGCGCATCGATCAACTAATCGACTCCACCACCGGCTGTGTCCTCCTCTGCTTCCTTGACTGCTACTCGGGCTACCATCAGATTGCCTTCAATGAAGAAGACCAAATCAAGACCACCTTCATCACGCCCTTTGGGACTTATGCATACAAGACTATGTCCTTCGGGCTGAAGAACGCGGGGGCTACATACCAGCGGGCAATACAAATGTGCTTTGAAGACCAACTACGCCGCAATATGGAGGCCCGTGTGGATGACGTGATCGTTAAGACCAGAATTCTCGAGGACCTAATTACAGGCCTAGAGGAAACATTCAACAGCCTCGGGAAGTTCCAATGGAAGCTCAACCCGACGAAGTGCGTCTTCAGTGTACCGTCAGGAAAACTACTCGGGTTCATCATCAGCCACAGAGGGATTGAAGCTAACCCGGAAAAGATCACCGCCATCACCGATATGAAGGCTCCAGCAACGATCAAGGATGTTCAGAAGCTAACAGGGTGCATGGCGGCCTTGAACAGATTCATCTCACGACTTGGAGAACGGGGTCTCCCCTTCTTCAAGCTCTTGAAGCAGAAAGACAAGTTCCACTGGACAGAGGAAGCCGAGCAGGCACTGCAAGACCTTAAGCTACACCTGCATTCATCGTCCATCCTCACGGTGCCACGTCCAGGAGAGAACCTGCTAATGTACATTGCAACAACTACTCATGTGATCAACACTGCAATTGTGGTGGAGCGCAATGAGGAAGGCCATGCATTCGGCGTGCAGAGGCCAATCTATTTCATCAGTGAGGTACTTTCTGAGTCGAAGGTCTGCTATCCTTCAATTCAGAAACTACTATACGCTATACTCATCACATCCAGGAAGCTCCGCCACTACTTCGACGAATACAAGATCTCAGTTGTTACTGATTTCCCGTTGGCAGATATTCTTCACAACCGGGATGCCACTGGTCGTATATCCAAGTGGGCAGTAGAACTGGGGGCTCTTTCTATCAACTTCAAGCCAATGATAGCCATCAAATCCCAAGTATTGGTTGATTTCATGACTGAGTGGCGGGAAAATCAAGTGCCAACACCAGCCAGCCGCCCAGAGCATTGGATGATGTACTTCGATGGATCGCTCAAGCTCGACGGTGGAGGGGCAGGAGTACTTTTCATCTCCCCAAAGGGTGAACAACTCAAATATGTCTTACAAATCCTTTGGAAGGTGTCCAACAATGAGACCGAGTATGAAGCGCTACTACACGGGCTCCGCCTGGCAATCTCCCTGGGCATCAAACGACTACTTGTGTATGGCAATTCTCTAATGGTCCTACAACAAGTCAACAAAGAGTGGGACTGCAGAAAGGAGGAGATGGACGCATACGTCATGGAAGTGCACAAGCTGGAGAACAAATTTACCGGCTTGGAGATTCATCATGTCATCCGGGACAATAAAGTTGGAGCGGATGTACTCTCCAAGCTAGGATCTACTCGAGCCCAAGTCCCAACAGGAGTACTCATGAAATGTGTTCCAAGGGTCTGGGGCCGCAACATACTACTAGAGATATACGAGGGAACCTGCAGAAATCACGCAGCTTCCGAGACATTGGATGGGAAGGCTTACAGGGCAGGTTATTGGTGGCCAACAACAGTTTCCGACGCCGAGAACCTTGTACGATAGTGCCAGAAGTGTCAGTTCTTCGGCAAGCAGTCTCACATCCCGGCGCACAACCTCATCACCATACCGCCCTCCTGGCCCTTCGCATGCTGGAGCCTCGACATGATTGGACCCCTAACTACGGCTCCAGGAAGCTTTACACATGTGTTGGTGGCCATCGACAAGTTTACCAAGTGGATCGAGTACAAACCGATTACTAAGCTCACTCCAGATAGAGCAGTCGACTTCATCTCGGATATCATGTACCATTTTGGCTACCCAATACCATCATCACAGACCTGGGCTCAAATTTCACTGCAAATCAGTTCTGGGAATTCTGTGAAAACAATGCGATTGAAGTAAAGTATGTGCCAGTCGCACACCCAAGGGCCAATGGACAAGTCGAGAGAGCAAACGGTTTGATTCTGGATGGCCTAAAGAAGAGACTGTATGATGAGAACAGTAAAAAGGGTGGCAAGTGGATTTATGAACTGCCTCATGTCGTCTGGGGGCTTCGAACTCAGCCATCGAAAGCCCCAGGACATACCCCTTTCTTCCACGTCTACGGGTCTGAAGCTATACTCTCAACAGATATTATGTGGCTCTCTCCCAGAGTTGAGATGTATGACGAAGGGGAGGCGGACGAAGCCAGTCAGCTGGATTTGGATACTGTTGATGAAGCCACATGCAATGCCCTCGTTCAGTCAGCCCGCTATCTGCAGGGCATCCGGCGTTACCATGATCGCAATGTCTGAGAGCGGTTGTTCAACATGGGTGATTTGGTCCTCCGCCATATCCAGGATGAAACTGGGCTACACAAGCTTAATTCTTGGTGCGAAGGCCCTTTCATTGTACCAGAAGTTACAAGACCTGGGTCGTATCGCCTGCAGTACCCTGATGGCCAGGAAGTTCCCAACTCTTGGAACATAGAGAATCTCCAAAAATTCTACGCCTAGTAGAAGTTGTAAAAGAATTTGTCAGCTGCATGTCAGCGTTATTATAAATAAAGATGATTTCACCGTAATTTGACTACTTTTGGCATGTTCTAACTCGGGGGCTCCGCCACGAGTTCTTACATTTTTTTGCATACGATAAACTTGGGGGCTCCGCCATGAGTTTATACGTTTTCTCGACTACCTATACTCGGGGGCTTCGCCACGAGTACTCGTACTTAGCTCGCTTACACTCGGGGGCTCCGCCATGAGTACTTGCGTTTAGTACAGCCCATGAGGCAAAGCACTCGAGTACTTCACGTACTCTTATAATCCCGGCCGCTGCTACTACTACTCGACAGAGAACGTTAAGGCATCTGCCGAATGGGTCACCAAGCCCATCATATAGTTAAGTTATTCCCTGCTACACGCAGAACATTGACAACTAAAACCGTTCAAGCTACTAAGCTTAAAGGCTAGCCTAGAGTACCGATTATGGGGTAAATCCAGGCTAAGTCCTTTTTCTCCACGAGCATTTCTACGAAACGTCAAGTTATCGACTACATCCAAGCCGATGCTCTTGGAGTAGCCTAACCCAAACGTATCCAACTACTCTAAGTTGTACGATCATACCAGCAAACATCACACAAAGATACATGCTGAAGACAGATCAAATAGGCAACTTTATATATATATATCAACAAGTGGCATAAGTGTTTTTGATATGACACATTGTTTTTTGCTACTTCTAACCCTCTTGCTCTAGGCTCTCAGCTATTTTATCAGCAATGGGCTCAATTTCTTCACGAAACTTCGTAAATTGCTCAAAAGAGCAGTCAGACGCCATGCTTTCAGCGAGTGGTTCAAGCTGTGCCTTGGGCCAGTAGGACTTCACCAACGCGAGTGCCTGAGCAATGTACATCCTGGTGGCCTCCGAGATGTAGCTAGTAACTTTATGGGGGGTTGCGCGAAGCTTTTCCAGAAGCGATTGCTCTTCAGCTTCACCATCGGAAGAAAACTCCACCATCTTCACGACAGCTTGTGCAGAAGCTTTGAAATCTTCAAGCTCCTTCTGCATGTGGTCCTTTTCCACCAACATATCCTTGATCTGTTGCATAGCATCGCGGAATTGGACATCCGTGTCCTGGAGGATCTTCTGCAGGCGCTCAACATCATATGCGCCACGGTAAACAAGATTCTTCAGATCTATAATCATATTTTCTTTCTTTTGCAAAGTGGATTTCAGTTCTGCGCGCAAGAGAAAAGAAGAAGTATTCGAGAAATTTCAGAAACTACTCTAACAACCAACCAATCAAAGACAACAAGGCAGGGCGATATCTTACCTTTGTGCGACTTGGAAATTTTCTTGTTCTTTTCAACAAGATCGGCTTTCTCCTTCTCAAGATTCTTGATATCGTTCTTAAGGAGCCAGGTTTCTCGAGTTCGCTCACTCTTCAGCTGCTTGAGCTTGTTCCGCAATTCAAAATTCTTGTAAATCTCTTCGGAGATTCTGTGGTCCTTTGCTTGTAGCTGGCAATGGTCGTCCTCAATAAATTTGAGCTTCTCGGACTTCTCTAGGGAGCGGTCCATCAGATTCTACAAGACACAAGGAGTAGTCAGCATTGATACCAGGGGGCGGAGGAAGCATGATGAGCTCACCTTCTGGGATCTCGGGCACAGGGGGATCTATTTCCACTCCCTTCGCATCAGCCAGCTCCGGTATCGTTTCTTTCTCCACTTTGACATTAATGGCGGGAGGAGGAGGAGGAGGAGTAGCGCCAGACCCCAACGCTGCAGCATCCCCGCCTTTTCCATGCTCGGGTGCTTGGACAACCGGAGCATCGCCAGGCTTGTCCAAGCTCAGAGCAGAGGAACGGCTGAACAAAATTTACTTCAGTTACTGAACCAGAAAAATTAAAAAAATACAAGTTCAAGTACTCAAAACTTACATGGAGGATCTCTTAGTCACCACCTTTTTAAGATGGATTAGCCATGGCCCTCGAGTGCCCGCTTTCCCCGAGCTGCCAGCAGGTTCTTTCGGTTGAGCCTGCGAGGCGCTCGCTGGGATCGGGTTGTTGGGGCTCGGCGTTGCGTCAACAGCGGAAGGGTCCGTCACACCAGGCTGGACGTCGATTTCTGGTGCGACATCATCCCAAGAAGCGCCTGTCTTTCCCCCGTCCTTGGACCGCTTGGACAAGAGGGAGGTGGACGGACTGAAGGTAGAACAGAAAAAATCCCAGCAACAAAGCATATAGATCAACAAAGAAAGTACACGAGGTTCAGGTTTACCTTGGGTTGTCGTCTGACAAGCCGGTGAGGGAGAGTTTGCGCTTCCTGACGCCCACCCGCGGCTTGGTCGGATGGCTTGAAATCTCCATGTTGCTGGACAACTCCTTGCCAGATTTCTTCAAGAACACTGCCAGAGGAATACCATCATCAGAATCCGTCATCTCTTCATCATTTGAGGGATCGAGATCAAGGCGGCTGATCTTGGACCTCTAGAACGCACTTGGCTTGAGATGCTCCGGCCGAGGCACATCAGGATCTGGAGCAGGACACCGGAATAAATCAGTGTGTCCCTGCGCAGTTACAAAAAAAGCTAGCAATCAGTGATAACTCATAGCTACAAGTACTATAAGTACTCGACTAAGATACTACTCGTACCGGCTTTGGTGGATTTGCTGCACTAAAGAGCTTCGGGACATAAGGAATCGTGTTCACATCGAGTAGTACTTGGCGAACACGGTCGATGGCCATCTCAGTAGGAAGAATTTCTGAAGAAAGGTGAGAAGGGTCGTTACTTCCTAAGTACTCGAACCCGAACCGGCACCTCTTCTGCAATGGCATGATACGACGATTATACATAGAGGCCAGAACGGAAGCATCGGTCACTCCTATCTCCTTATGTGCTGCAATCAAAACGAGCAGCTCCCTAACTTGGACCATCTGGTTCTCATTCAACTTCTCATTCCATTCGCCCCTCCACACTGCCTTCCCCGGAGTCCTCTCTGGCAGTGCGGGTTTATGGTTTCTAATATAAAACCACAAGGGCCTCCAACCCGAGTGGTTTGTGGGAAGCGAGTACTGGATGTACTCCTTCCCCTTCCCCTGCTTGAATTGGATCCTGGCTCCGCCAACAATATATTACCTTTCCTCTAAAGGTTGTTGGCGCAGCTGAAAGAAATAACAAAAAAGATCGAAATGTGGCTCGATGCCAAGGAAAGCTTCGCAAAAATGGATGAAGATGGAAAGATGAGCAAAAGAATTGGGGTTCAGGTGATGGATCTGAATACCCCAGTGGAAAAGAAGGCCGCGGAGAAAGTCAGAGGCGGGGAGGGCCAATCCCCTTTCGACAAAATGCTCGAAGATAATGATCTGATCTACATCTTTTTGCGGGAAAAACTGATGGAAGGAGGGTTTCCATTGGACCATTTCCTTCGATTGAAGAAGGCCTTGAGCAACTAAGTTTAGAAGGTCAGCACGGGTGCACTTCTCTCCCAGTCGCCGGTGGTCGTCTCCTCCTTCTTCCCCTTGCTTGACTGCTTCTTGTTGCCCATCTTGAATGTCACGAGTTGCTTTACTCGCATATGCTCGGGGGCTTCAAGAGAAGGGCGCAAGGACTCTCTAGTGGCGAGGCTGGATTCTCCGACTACTTTGGTTGGGGGTGGAGGACGGGCTCAACAGGGCTCTCAAACCCTAGATATAAAACAGTGGTGGCGCGGGAGTGGGAGAAAGCGAAATGGCTAAGGCAGAAAGTGACAGGGTAAAAACCCTAGAGTCACCGCGCGGTTAAATAACCAGCGGGTAGGCCCAGATCTACTGTTTGGAAGTCGAAGAGTTTTTTCTCCTAAAAAGTGTGATTTGTTTCTGAGCGGTTATTTTGGGAAGAGTTTTGGGGAGTTTATTTGATTAACCATTTTTTCAGGGAACTTATCCTGAAAAAAGAGGGTTTTCGAATTTTGAACCAATTGATTTCCAAGGTAAACCATCAAAACAGATCACACAACGTATAACCACATTTTGTACATAACACTATTTAGTATGCCACGTTCTTTTGGATCTTTTTTTTTAAAACTCGGGATTTGGATTCAAGGCTCGGAGGCTGCGGGACACGTGTCATCGATGGCTTATTTTTCAAAAATATTTGGAAGATAAGAAGAATATTCAAGACTAGTAGGACCCTCAGCCTGATTCTTCGATTCAACCTAAGGCTCGGGGGCTACTCCATATGGAGTGCGATTTGCATCGCACCCCACAGAAAGAAAAGACTTGAAAGTGCTCGGGGCTAGAGCACCTCACAGCCTTGAGCAGCCAAGTAAAGTACTCGAAAGACATCTTCAAGACAGAGTTTCAGCAGAAACCGAAGGATGACTTCCAGAAGTACTCGAAGCCTGCAGTACTCGGCTATGAAGAGCCCGGGGGTTTGTCAGACCCGGGGCAACAGGACTGCACGCGTGGTGTAGAACATTCTACAGTAAGGGGTGGGGCATGTCCCATACCTTATCCATATTGTAAAAGTACTCTGATACGAGTACAACTAGTCGGTACGGAAGGAAACTACCCGAAAGTACTCGGTTAGGACTCTTAGTTCGTACCAGACCAGGATTTTCATGTAACTTGCCCCCGGGATATATAAGGGCGGACAGGGACCCCCTCTAGATAATCTCATAACCTCCAAGGCAATATAAACCATACAGGATGTAGGGTATTACGCATACTACGGCTCGAACCTATCTAAACCCTTGTGTTCCTTGCACCATCGAGTTCCTGATCTCGGCGACACCCTAACCACAAGTCTACTACCTTAGGATATCCCTAGGTAGGCTTGCCGGTAAAATACTGACACACACCCATATTAGTATGCGTGCTCGTCTCGACACTGTGGTCTGATGACCTGCTAATTTACACCTACTGACTGCTGAGCATTCACAGTTCACCCCTATTTCTAAGTAGGGTTACCAAAAAAGCTCGAGACTCACGAGCTATTTATATCTGACTTGCTCAAAACTCAATTCAAGCTAAGCTATACATGGAAGTAAGCCAAGCTTGAACCTAACCTGGAGCTCGTGAGCTCCAACGATCCGAGATTGAGGTATTCGATGAAACTTGAGTATTTCAGTTTTTGCATAGCATGTTCATGCACCGTGCTACTTCTATTAATTAGATTTCCGACCATCGAAAGTTAAATAATATAGATGGAGGGTAGAGCCTTGCATTAGCTAGCGAGCTACTGTGTTGCACAAGCTAAAATAGGTATAAAATAATACTCCTTCTATTCTCTTTAGATAGTTCTATTTCATCTTGGTACAAAATAACCTTGCTTATCATCTCATTTATTACGACTCCTTATTTTTTATGTTATCATATACGTACATTGAAATTTTTTAAGAGAAATTACTTTGCACGGAAATCGAATGGCTATCCATATTGTTTCCAAATGTCAACTTAAATAAGACTATCATAAGAGAATAATTCAATTTCTAAAAATAGATAGATCAAAACTAAAAAAGAGGGAATAAATCTAAATATCTAGATATGCTTCTCTTCCCGTTTATTTATCAAATTGAATGCATATTTTAGACCAATCTCAATGCATAGTTTAATTGCTCTATTATGAAGACCGTGAACTTGATAACCGAACTGAATGAGTGTCATAGGGATGGAATCCTCTCATATCAAATGAAACTTTCCCTTCTCTCTCTCCTTTGTAATGAATTTTTCATGTCAGCAAATTTGCTGATATGACATAATATTTAGTGCCTATAAAATTTCTGAGACTAGTTTTATACGCGTGTCTTTGTATCTATTGTCAATAATGTTACCGTAAAGTTGTTGTGCGGTGGTATCTAACTCTCCATAAGAGTTAAACATGTTATAGTTGGATCGATCTCGGCTCGTGGAGAAATTTCAGAATTTGATACCCAATTCGCAAGTCCAGAATTTGACACTGTGCACGTAAATTCTTTGATTTTAGGTATTTCCCTTCTTTTTCACCATTCTTCTCCTTTTTCCTTTTATTTTTATTCTCCAGCTCACGGCAAAAGAGTAAAAGACGCTCCTGCCCCTGGCCATATATGTTCAAGTGAATGAATCCCCTCTGGTTATCGAGATTCTCCTGGCTCTCGTCCTCTCTCTCTCTCCCCCTCTCTCTTCACCGGTTGGACGAAGAACAGGTGCGTGCTCCCGCATCCAAATCCCGTGATCCTGCATCCAAATCCGCTGCCACTCGCCGTAGGCTTGGAGCCTTGGACTCGGCTCCCTGCTGCGAGCAGTCCAGCTGCTCTCGCGACACACGCTCGCTACCGGAGCTCGCCGCCCACGTCGCGCGCTCGGCCGCGCGGCCCCTCGCCGGCTCTGTGCGCGTCCTCCAGGTATGCCCGCCCCTTCTCTTTCCTTCTGCTGTGTGAGACGGAGCACCCCAAACCCTAACAAAACTATCTGTATTCGGATCTGAATCCAGTTACAATATATTACCTACTAACTTCGATTTCGTTTGCAAGAATTATCGGGTGTACATGTGTACACCCATGTCCTATGCTGGGTCCGCCCCTAAGTGATAAGCTCTGATAACCATTAGCCTATGTGCAAATAGGACCCCACTGCCTAGGTTTATTATGTTCCCACGGCAGGCTTATAGTGTTGGTGAGAGAATTGAAGCTCGCCGTTTTTTAGATTCCTTTCTCATGCTTAAGGATATGCACGAGATGCATAATACTCCATCAAAGAACTTTTAAGTATGCAGCAAATTTAGATATTATAGCTTCGTGTATATAAATTGACGCATACGAGCCCAAAAGTGGATCTCTCTCGTGTCTAAAATTTGCAAGCTACAAGTACCTTACGTATCAGCATGTATCATTTGTGCGAACAATATACCCCGCTACTGCTAGCATGTACTCGCAGCACACATTTATAGCTTGCACAAATTGACCAAATGGTAGGCATGCTCGAACTGCTCGCAGCGATGGGCTTGTTATCATGTCCTGAAGATATGTAACGTTTTAGACCAAAGTTAAATGAGGACTGAATGCTCCAAATGCCTGCATGGTCCTTTTATTATGCATAAGCTTAGAGCAAATATTATTGTGGCATTAGATAGAAAATAATAAGGATTGTTAAGAACTCTATTGAGCTTGTTCTGGCATTCTGATAACCACGGGCTAAAGTGACTGACAGTCTGATTCTTTTTAAAAAACTCTGTTCAGAGCTTCATGAGATGTGCATTTGGATGAATTACCTGGTGGCAGTGTTCAGCAAGGCGGGGTTCCGCGCTCGCCTAGGCCCGCTTCATCGCTGGGTGGAGGGGTACCGCGGAGCCTAGGGGGTAGGCGGTCCCCTAGGCGGTGGCAAGCCTAGGCGTTTCAAGGCGTTTCACTGCCTAGAGAGCGCCTAGTGCCTTCCCTAACCTTGCCTGGCTGAAATATTCTGCATATTTCACTGCCTAGAGAGCGCCTAGCGCCTTCCCTAACCTTGCCTGGTGGGCACAGAATACCAATATTTCAAATTTTGTTGAAATATCAGAGCATGCAGAATATAAAATATGTTAAAATGCTTTGGTCCAAAAATTTCAGATAATTCCTCCATCTGACTTTTGGATCACACTTATCTGGACATCACAATGAAAATCAGCTGTTTTGACGGAGAAGAAGCAAATGGCAAAAAAAAAAAGATACGCTTTTTGGTGGAATCTAATATGCTACAACTAGAACATACTCTTCTGCTTATACTGATCTTCAGTAAATATGTTTTAATTATATAACACAGTTTTTTTATGATGATGATTGAAACATGAGAAAAAAATACATGATCATTTGCCGAGTATCAAGCAGAGTGACAGAGTAAGATTTGTAGAAAGAACATGCCTAGACATTGGGACAGGCTTATATATATTGGGATATTATACTTGTCTATTATTTGACTCCGTATCATCCTGTGACTGGTAAATAGTATATTGTCATTGAGCATAACACAAGGTTGAAATGCGTCATCAGTCTTTCGGTAATGCCAACTAAGAATGTCAAATAACAGCAAAGTAGAATGATGTAGTCTTTGCATTTTTAATTATTGCAAATTTCAACCTATGGGGAAACCTAAATTAGGGTACACACGCACAATTGGCAATCAAATTATTCACATATTGAGCACAAACCCCATTAGTACTTTCTTTAAAGCTGCAACTTGCAAGTTTGTGCAATACTGAATTTTCTAAATATGAGCTGTGCTTTTCTGATCTTTACTATCTAAAGGTGCAGTATGCCACCAAGATAAAGTAAATTCCCCTGAAAATTAGAATATATTCAGACTAACAGAACATCCAGGTGTTTATTTATATATGGCAAGATAGGTGATGGAAAGAAAAAATATGCAGACTGTTGCCATGTTTCTCAATTCTAATGTGGGTTCAGGACTGGCACATCATATGTACCATTATATAATAAAATAAATGAACAGTACCTCCCCTGTAATTTCTTGGTTCTTTGGATTATTGAGTTGATAACAGTCTTAATTAGATGGTCATTGCTACTGTAGCAAGTAATAAAGCATTAGTTCTATGTTTCTTTTCCTACCCCTTGGATTGTCCTTCTTGGGTTGCAAGCCCTAGACTCTCTCGACATACCTTGCCTCTGCCTTAAAGCAGTAATTACTGAAACATGGGCAAGTGCTTAAGCAGTACCTTAGCTTGCTTGCCCTGCAGGGGCTGCAGGAGCTTGATACGGTCTCTGCTGCTGCAGGAGGGACATCAGGTCCCCTTTCAACAATTGCTCTTATCTTGGTCGAATTCGACAATCAACATCTGTCTCAGGAAGATCCGCAACCTGATCTTCTGAAAACTCAACCTGGCTATCTTTGCTCAGAGCTTATTATTTCTCACTACGCACCTATTCATTGGAGCGCAATTGATCGTCTTGCATTAGTGTCACCTCTGAAAGCACATCATTTTCGTCAGATTTAACACAAGTATTACCAGAATTGTCAAATTCTTCCCATGCCATATACAGCAGGATTAATAGACCCTTCATTCAAGGTTGGCTCGACAACAACAAGATGCCATGAGTGGCAGCAGTCCAGCAAGGGGCTCTTCGAGATGGATTGGAAAATGGTAAAGACAAAGGGTGAGAGGAGAGGCAGTTGACTTTACCTCGTTTGCCGCCGCCGTGTCCATCGAGAGAGTTGAGGAAGAGCATGGCTACCCACGAGGCGATGATGAGCGAGCCGGAGAAGCTGTATAGCCACCTCTTCCTCATGTTACCGGCGGCCTCCACCCCCGCATGCTACTCCTGCATCGCTCTCCTCGCGCACTCCTCGGTCCTCCCTAGGAGGGCCCTCCGGGACCTTTGTGGCTGCCACGGGCGCGCGAGTGCTGAGGCCCTGAATGGAGCGGTAGCCCCTAGATCCAACCATGGCGGGCGAGCGTGGATCACCCGTGCACGGAGTCCGAGCAACAACGCCGATCGCTCCACGTGCTGCGACATCCGTGGATGCGCTAGATATGTGGCACGGGAGGCGGAGAATAAGGTCAGGTCGGGCTCAATTGCAGGTGCTCGGCGGAGAGCAGCAATCCGTGCTGCAGCCTGCAAGCGGAGCGAGGCGCGGTACCGGTAGGCGGAGGGGCAGTGGGCAGCGGCCGGCGGGATAGGCGAAGAGGCGGGTTCGCAAGGTTTCTCGAGCGCTGCGGGTCCGTGGCTTAATAGGCAGAGATCCGAATAGACTCGTTTCGGATGGCCTGCGTCGCGAGTTGGCCAGATCCGACGGTTAGCCGATTAATGGGCGACATGGTTCGATTCCCCGCCCGAGTTTCCATCCAGAATTCGTCTTTAGGAGATTACCTACACTAACTTCGATTTCGTTTGCGAAAATTTTCGGGTGTACATGTGTACTCCCATGACCCATGTCCTATGCTGGGTCCGCCCCTGCTTGGTTGGACAGAGAGAATTGTTGTCACACCATCTGGTTCATGTTCAAACTACTTGTCAAGCCATCAGTTCTTATATAGGATCAGTATCAGCATGATTGCATGAACTAAGCTTTCTAAGTAAAAAAAGCTTTGTGACTGAACGCTGAATTCATGATGTCTGCATGTAATTGCCTGCAAATTATACAATCAATTTTTATACACATTACCAGATTCAACTTTTAGCTTGAAGTAGAACTACTACTGATATGGACCAACATATGAGTTATTTTCTTCCAGTTCTACCATCAATTTGGTTTATGCCTGAATCGTTCGGTTATTTGTCAGGTTGTGCCTCCCAAATAACTTGTGTCTTACTGCATTGAACTCGTCTGTGCTTGGAATGGCAGCACCCAAGCCCTTTTCTCGGCTTATTTCCTATGTAATTCTAGATTTGGATGGCACCCTCTTAAACACAGGTGACTGAAAACTTGCAAACACTTATTGTTGATATTTTTTGAGGTTTATAGAATGTACTAAATTCACTTGTTAGAGCGAACTCTGATCCTCTTGATTGTACTACTTGGCAGATTCTGTTGTAAGTAAGGTGGTAAAACCATTTCTTGTCAAAAATGGGAAAACGTGGGATAGCAAGAAAGCTCACAAGCTAGTTGGGAAGACACCTTATGAAGCTGCAGCTGTTATTTTGGAAGACTATGGACTCCCTTACTCTACAGAAGAGTTCCTCTCGATGATTACTCCAATGTTCAGTGAGCAGTAATGCTATTGGAGCTTTCGTACTCAAATGCTACTTTATGGTGTGTGTTTGGGTGGGTGGAGCAGGGGTGCGGGATTATAGATGTCTTTTGCTGTATGGCACTGCATTTGCTTGATAACATCCATTGTTTCTTTCATTATTTCTGATTTTTCTTGCCAGTCAGTTCTGACCTCTTTTTTCTTTTCTTTGAGTTACTGAATATCTTGATTGAATACACCTCATATTGTAGGTGGTGCAACATAAAACCTCTTCCAGGAGCTAATAGGCTGATAAAACATTTAAGGAGTAATAGGGTGCCTACTGCTTTGGCTTCAAACTCGCCAAGATCTAATATAGAAGCCAAAATTTCCTGCCATCAGGGTATCTCTGCAAAATCTGATTAGGCAGCTTCTTTTCTGTTTATGCGGTGGTGTTATTTATTAGTGAGTTTGTTCTTACCTTGTATAGGTTGGAAAGAGTCTTTCTCTGCAATTGTTGGTGGAGATGAAGTGGAGAAGGGGAAGCCATCCCCAGATATGTAAGACAAATACATCATGTTGCATGGTGCTATCATCTCTGATACCCCAGATTTGCTGAATTCATCATATTTTCTTGTTTCCGTTGTGCTGATGTGATGATATTCAAGATTTTTGGAAGCTGCACAAAGAATGAGCACCACTCCTTCAAATTGCCTAGTAATCGAGGATTCCTTGTAAGGTTTTTCCTTCTTTAATTTTGTGCGTATGGTACACTCTTCATAAAAACATCATGTCCCCTCCTATCTCCTGAAAAACACAGGAAGGCTAGTAGAAAAAACACATTATGGACGTGCTTGTGGAAACACATGAGATTTTAACTAGTACAAAAATGTTTTGTTGCTGCACTTTAAGCGAACAGTGTTATGCTCCATATTTGATGGATAATTTTAGCATTACAATGAGGTACAATAGTACAATCCTGATGAACACATGACACCTAGAATTTCTACTGAAGAAACATTTATTTTCTCTTCCCAGTACATGTATAGTTCTTGTAGGCTGACATCAGATACACCGTCTGTAATGTTTTTTGGATAACCATTCCTTTTACTGGTTCAAAATTTGATGTAGCATGAGGTACTTTAGTGAAAAAAAAATCCCATTAACATTGTAAATAATGGTTGTGCTAGGCCAGGTGTTACAGCTGGAAAAGCTGCGGGAATGCATGTCATAGCTGTACCATCAGTGCCCAAAAAGACTGCTGAGTTCAGTACTGCTGATGAGGTGATCAATTCCCTCCTCGATTTAAGGCCTGAAAACTGGGGTTTACCACCATTTAATGATTGTAAGCACAAACTACCTGTCTATCTTTCTGTTCATTCAGAAGAGAACAATGTAGTTTTTTAACTTTTTTGTTAATAAATTTTCTGTGCAGGGATTGAAGGCACCTTAGCAATAGAACCGTGGTTTATTGGTGGACCTGTGATCAAAGGATTTGGCCGTGGTTCTAAAGTACTAGGAATACCCACAGGTAATGTGGGCTACAGACATAGAGATAAGGTTAATTATTACAAGCAAGGCCGGTTTAGAATCACCCATCCCCCCCTGCGCTCGAGACTGTCGCTGAATGGGCCATTTCAGATGGTTCCCTAACTAGCTGGTTTACTTTTGAATTAGTTCAGCATGTTGCCTCACTAAGAAAGTTGCTAGATAACAAGAAACCTGTAGGAAATTTTGCTGACAATATATGATATATCAATGGTTTCATGCTGGTTTACAAATGCCTCTCTTATTTATTCATACCTCTTGAATGTATACATAGTTGTCCCTTTATGTTATATAAACCAAAATGATATATTTTTCAGCTCTCAGTTGTGTGATGCGCCATCATTCTGTTTCCTGTATAGTTATTGCTTTTGAGATTTTTTTTCCTTGAGTAATTCTACTCATATTGTTATGATGGTTTGTTTTTCTTGCTCATCTTGTTTAGTATACTACTATTCTATATGAGTTCATATTTGTTTCTTTGATACTACTACCCTAGATTTTCATCTGGAGCACTGATGGTTTTGTTTTTGTACTGTAGCTAATTTGCCCGCAGAGAACTTTTCCGATGTAGTGTCAGAGCATACATCAGGTGTATACTTTGGCTGGGCTGGACTTTCAACACGTGGTGTATATAAGATGGTTATGAGCATTGGCTGGAATCCATATTTTGACAACACTGAGAAGACAGTAGTGAGTGTTCTTCATGCAGTCGTTTCTATGTTCAGTTCTATTACTTTTGCTGTTAACATTATTCATCTCAGGAGCCTTGGTTGCTTCATGATTTTGGTGAGGACTTCTATGGTGAGGAGCTGCGCCTTGCCATTGTTGGCTACATAAGACCCGAGGTAATTGAGGGACAAACGATATTCGTAGCAGCTAAAACTGTTCCATGAATTCGAATGCATGTACCCAGCTTGTGACATCGCTTTGGAATTCTTAGGCCAACTTTCCTTCACTGGAGAGCTTGATAGAGAGGATTCATGAGGATGGAAGAATAGCAGAGAAGGCACTAGACTTACCAATGTATGCCAAGTACAAAGACTCGCCATATTTGAGAAACCCTTTGCAGCAGGGAAGTACTACTGATGGGAGCCAGGCTGAACTGAATTCCAAGTGAGAGCAGGAGGGCACTAAATAAGTTGTCGCTTATTGTTCTGTTTGTGATAGAGGGAAATACATTGGTGTTGACGCAGAAACGATTGGACTCTTGTTGGTTCTTTCCACTTTTTGGAAACAGTGGTAGTTGCACTATATGGCTGTTCCTCAAAGAGGTGTGATGAACTGCTGATACCCTTCTATAGAAAAAAGTGTGATGTTGAAAGTTTAATACTGAGAGCTGGTCTGCAGTTGTGCACTTGTGTTGATTAAGAATTGATGCACTCTTGTACCGAAAGATATGACTCTGCTATTTCATATGATGAGAATTGTGGAAGTAGTGACATTCGAGTCTCGTTCACTTGTCATTTTAGTTTCAAACAAATGAAGTTAGCACTTTGCTTTCTGATGTATGTGCCCATTAGCCCATATATGTAGCCATGTTTACGTTCCTCTAAAAATAGTTTTTTTAAAAAAAAATTGTGTTACCTGTAACTATAAGCAGCCAGTATTGGCATTTGGTGGAGTGTTACATGGAAAACAACGAATGCCACTTACTTTCTTCAATTACATTTCGAACAAGGTCCGGTCGTGCTTATGAAACTTTGACTATCAATATCTTTTGAATTATCTAATTTAAAAACATAAAAAAAATGATATGTACAAGTTTGTCTCGAGAAGTACTACTACTTTCATGACCCGATAAATTCATTGGATTTGATAAGTGTATGGTAGAAAATAATGGTTAAAGGAACACGCACATATATTACTGGAAACCGTTTAATGTCCCAGACGTAAGCATTTCTGATTGCGTTTCACCAAAAAGTATTTCTGATTGGACGGATTAGTTTCAAACCAAAATCGACCTTAACATTCGATATCTATTTGAGGCGTGCAGTCGTGCAGAGGTACACGTGCGCCGCCTCTCCGGACAGAACGAAGAGTGGAGGCTCCTCCGTTCCTACACCAACTGGATAGAGTCGAGCCTTGCCATGTCAAAAGCACACAAGAAGCCGACGGAATGGAACATGCTCCTCCGCTTGGAACAGGGCCACCAGAAGACTAGCTAGCTCGCTCCGTGCCTCCGCCGGCGTGACCCATCTCCTTTTCTCGCTGGCAACCAAAGGCGCACGGCATGACGAAGGCGTACGAACTCGTTGGGTGCACGGATGACCACGATCAGACGAACGGGACGCGTACGCCGAGCTTATCCCGTCGCCGTCCTCCTCATCGGCTCACCCCCAAAACAAGCTGCTGCTACCCAGATCGCCCACAGCTACGCCGCGTTCCCCGCGCGCAACGACGACGGCCGGCTGCCCGCCGCGCGTGACACGCTTCAGCGCACGGGCTATCGGCGCTCGATCCGGCCGGGAGGGCGGCACGGCAGCCCGGTGGCGCGGCGCTCGCGCGTGTGAACGCATCGCATGCCAGCCCGAAGCCCCGAACGCACGCACGGCGCCCGGCGCTGCACGCACACGAAACCTTGCCGTGCGGCCAGCCCGGCTCGCGGCCGCCTTTAAGTACCGGAGATTGCTCGCCTGCTGGACTCGGGTCGACGAACACACCTGCAGAAATTAAACAGGATCGAAGAGAGGTACTTCGGTTGTAGATAGAGAGAGATCGGGAGAGCTCCTGAGAGAGGGAGAGAGGCAGTAATGGCGATCATGTCGATGGAGGCGTTGGGTAGGAGGAACGTGGCCGGCCCGCTGCTGCTACTCAACCTCGTCCTGTACGTCTTCATGATGGGGTTCGCCAGCTGGGCGCTCAACAGCTTCGTCGACGGCCGCCACCACCAGCAGTACTACCCACCAGGTCCGTGAACCGATCCTTGATGATCCATCCTGTTTCTGCTTGCGACATCGAATTCTTCATATGGGACGATCCTTGCGGATTGCTATACTGAATGCGTGTAGACAACGCGTGCATGTGCATGGGCACGCCTGCAGGGCCGCGCAGCGCCGGCGAGGAGGCGACGCTCCAGTTCATCCAGTTCGCGCTGCTGGCCGCCGTCGTCGGCGCGGCGGCGAAGGCCGCGACGGCGTTCCACGCGCGCTCGTGGCGGCCGCAGGGCCTCGCCGCCGCCGCGGCGCTGGGCACCGTCGCGTGGGCCGCCACCGCGCTCGCGTTCGGCCTCGCGTGCAAGGAGATGCGCGCCGGAGCCGGCGCGGCGCGCGGGTGGCGGATGCGCGCGCTGGAGGGGCTCACCACGGTGCTGGCGCTCACGCAGCTGCTGTACGTGGCGATGCTGCACGCCGCCGTGGGCGGCGACCGCTGCCAGCCAGGGTGCCCCGCCGAGGACGACCAGGAGCACCACAGGGGCGGCCCCACCTGCAGTGTCATGTGATCGCCCACTCCTCTCCTCCTACCTACAATGCATGCACGCACATGCTTGGTCTTGTCTGCGTGCTGTGATTTCCGCCCGTCCCGTGTGTCGTGTTGTCCTCGTGTGTGGAAATTAAGCAATTGATGAAGCTAGTTTCCATTTGTATCGTCGTCTCATCTGCTCGTTTCGTTGTGTATGTGTATGTGTATGTGTATGTGTATGTGTATGTGTATGATGTTGAATATGTGCATGTGTATGTGTTGTGGGTACTGTGGATTGTGATGTCCATTCGCTGCCATGTTCCCGCGGTTCATGGCAGCACGTATTGTTGCTGATGTGAAATAATATGGACTTATATATTGTTTGGCCGTATTTTCTTTCATTCAGGTCGACCTACCTGTTTACATAGAAAATATGTCTTATTAGTCCATCTTATTTGGTGGTGTTGTAGATGTTACTATATTTTTCTATAAAATTAGTAAAAATTATAGAAGTTTAACTTTGATAAAAATAAAATTACCAACATTCTAGAAATGAAGGGAGTAGATTGTTAACATTATCCATGCCGTTGAAATAAAGTTTTCTCAATAAATATCACAAATCAACCAAAACTCGTTGAACAGAACGGTAAGGTCTAAGGTAAGCCCAAGAAGTGAGAAATTGTCCAATCCAATTATCCTAGAACTCGAATGGTTTGAATAGGTGGGATCTGGTATCCAAATTCACAACTGTTAATTCGAAGAGGCAAAAAAAAAAGAAGAATAAAAGAACGTGTACCACATTTATTGCTTAGGGTATATTGTATTGAATTCAACGTGACTTCTTTAGAATTTCAAGGAATTCCGACACCCCAGCTAAATTCATCTACTTATGAAGAATTGCTTTTTGTGGTATTATCCTAGCTATTATATGTTTTCTTCATTTGTTCTTTGATTTAACAATATATATTGAATCTAAAAACATGTTAAGGGTATATAAAAAGTTTGTCTAAATCTAACCCATATTAAAATTATATAATATGTGTTTATCTGCGCATATGGACCCAATTGGCTTCCAAATCCAATCATAAACCATCTCAAAAATTATTCGCCAAAACATTATGTTAAGTCCAATACTTAGGCAGTGACACTATACCAAATCTTAGGCATAGCCTATGATGGGGAGGTTGGAGCTTCTCGTCCAAAATATGCGTAGAATCCACCAAAAATACAAAAAATTAGAATCAACATTAGCGTTGACGCACTCTTTGTTAGACGATGATGCATGGATAATCACTAACTATTTATGTGCTTTTCTTTATTTTCTTAGCCACCTTCTCTCTATTTAAGCCTAGTATCTTTTCCTGAGCTCCTTTACCATGCAATTAATTCAAAACGGATATTTCCCTTAGCTTTTCTTTAGGGCAATCATTATACTTACCATACTCTAATTAGACTAAAACTAGAAGTGTCTAGTTAGATACATGAGTAAAATATTTGAAATGGTGATGATGATGTGCTTGTCATCACTACTACTGCAGCTCTAGTTAGATACTCTATATTTATATTTTAGTTTTATTTAACCACAATTTCCCTTAATCTGATTATTAGAAATTTGCTAACTGCATCTTCTTTTATTCGCACACGTATAACAATATTTGCATATATGATTTGCTATTTATATTATCTTTGTAATACATGTAGTTATTTGATTATTATATATGTTATTGTGATGTATTGTAACTTTGATAGTTGGTTTTGAATTTCAAACGAGTTTTATAAAAGTTTAACGAGCAAGGGCAAGCTCAAAGCCTGAAACCGTTGTTACGGCCGGACGGCCTTTGGGCTGTTGGGCTCCCTGGACCCGAATCTCCCTTGAGCCGGCAAGCCCGGCAGAAGCACCCGACCCGAGTCCCGACCGACCCGCACGGAAAACCTCGCGCCGCTTAGCACCCCAACCCGACCTCGCCGGCGGCGAGCGTGTGCCCATGGCCGACGGCGGCGATATGGACGAGGAGGCGATGCGGGCCTTCTTCCCGCTCTCCTTCGGCAAGACCACTGCGCGCCCCAGCTCCGCGGCCTCCTCCTCCGCCCACTCCTCCACCCTCCGCAAGCCCCAAAACCCTAGTAACCCCAAGCCCTCCGCCTCCGCTGCGGCTGACGACGACGGAGGCGCCATGATTGGTCCCCCTCGGCCGCCGCCGGCGGCCGCGGGGGACGACGACGACGAGGAGGGCGGCGGCATGATCGGCCCGCCTCGGCCCCCACTGCTCCCCGCTCACGGCGAGGGGGAGGACGACGAGGGCGGCGGCATGATTGGGCCGCCTCGGCCGCCGCCAGCGGAGGAGGAAGACGACGATGAGGAGGAGGAGGACGACGATATGGAGGACGGCGGCGATGGCGGGTTCAATCGGATCCCTCTCAGCAACGAAATTGTTCTGCGGGGGCACACCAAGGTAACTACGAACGACGTGCTTCTGCCCTCATTTATAATTGGTTTTCTTAATTATTGCTCTACTTATCTGGCATTATATCTAGACTAATTGTTCTTTCATGAGATAATGTTGCCGAATTAAGTTGATTTCAAGAGGCAAAGCATCAAAGGTTCCATGCTGTTAGCTCATTATTACGGTTTTATAGGATACATCCCAAAGGAGGGTGATAGATTAAGGAAGGTGTCGAAAGTTAGTTTGGATCATATAGTAAAATGGCAAATGAGTATCAAGTGTTGGTTATCTTGAGTTTGAAGTAGTTCAATTGATGGTAAAGTTGGGCTTGAACTTTGAATGCCTAAAATTTTGGCAGAATATCAATTTCCACAAATAGTTTTGCATCTTTTTTAATCTATGAAATAGCTAATTTCCTAGGCATTCGATTGTGTTGCTGTAGTTTCCAGTACATGCAGTTTAATGGTTAATAATCACACTATTTCTTTCCAGGTTGTCTCAGCCCTTGCTGTTGACCATACAGGATCCAGAGTGCTCTCTGGTAGCTATGATTATACAGTGCGTATGTACGATTTCCAGGGTATGAATTCAAAGTTGCAATCATTCAGACAATTGGAACCCTTTGAGGGCCATCAAGTTCGTAGCCTAAGTTGGAGTCCAACATCCGATCGATTCTTATGCGTTACCGGTTCTGCTCAGGCCAAGGTATTCTTGCTTTTGTAACCTTTCAGAATTTCCAAATGCTTGAACCACTAGAGTTGAAAGATTGTTATTGACGCTTATGCTTCAAATCAGATTTATGACCGTGATGGCCTCACGCTTGGCGAGTTCGTTAAGGGTGATATGTATATTCGTGATCTAAAGAATACAAAGGGACACATTTCTGGGCTGACAGGTGGGGAGTGGAATCCAAAGTCAAAAGAGACTATTTTGACCTCATCTGAAGATGGTTCGATACGTCTCTGGGATGTGTCAGACTTTAAAAGTCAAAAGCAGGTATTTCAATCTATTATTTCTATTTGCCAGACATTAACTAGTCGTACCTAAAATTATAGCAAGAAACCCTCGGAAGCACTTAAAGGTTTATTTTACTAATTGGTTACTCAGAAGTCAGAATCCATCATTTTCTACTGCAAATATTCAAAATTTTATCATTTGAAATGCGGATAGCTGAAGCTTGGTGATTACTTTATAAATAGGTCATCAAGCCAAAGTTACTAAGACCAATGCGGATCCCTGTTACATCGTGTGCATGGGACCATGAAGGAAAACGAATTGTGGGTGGCATAGGAGATGGTTCGATACAGGTATATATTTTCTGTAGAATCCTATTTTCCCTTTTCACTTTGAAGTTCACTAAAATTGTTTGTTGAAATGGCTCTCTGACCTACATACTGTATCCTCTGTAGCTCTGGACTATAAAAACTGGATGGGGTAGCAGACCAGATATCCATGTTGAGAAAACACATACAGAGGATATTACTGGAGTTAAGTTTTCAACAGATGGACAGATTCTTCTGTCAAGAAGTATGGATAGTACTCTGAAGGTAATTTGCCTGCTTGAAGATTGAAAACTTTAATCACTTTTAACTTGATTTTGAAGGGATGTTAACCATTCATGATTATTATTGAACTTGCAACTTGGTGCTTTGTCTGGTTGAGGCTATATATTTTTTGTGCTGTTTGGTTGTACTACAGCCATGTGAATATGTGATTAAAGTAATGTAGAGTTGCCTTGTTCTTCCTTTCTATTATTGCATGATATCTAATTGGTATGTTACATTGGCATATGCAGATATGGGATCTGAGAAGAATGAAAACTCCTTTGAAAGTGTTTGAAGATTTGCCAAATCACTATGCTGAGACAAATGCAGCTTTTAGCCCAGATGAGCAACTTATTTTTACAGTAACCTCTATTGAAAAGGATGGTGACAATGGGGGACTACTCTGTTTCTTTGATAGAAATAAACTTGAGCTCGTATCAAGGGTGGGGATTTCACCACATTACAGTGTGATAAGGTGCCTATGGCATCCAAGGATCAACCAGGTTTTTTTCTTCCTGTAGTACTCAATGAATTTCAACTTGTGAATACCTCCATTTCAAAGGATATTATTAAACTTCTTTGTTTTTCCTTTAGGTGTTTGCTACAGTTGGGGACAAGAAAGAAGGCGGGACTCATATCCTTTATGATCCTTCTATTAGTCAGAGGGGAGCTCTTGTATGTGTTGGACGGGCACCAAGGAAAAAGTCTGTCGATGACTTTGAGGTGCAACCTGTCATACACAATCCACATGCATTGCCACTTTTCAGAGACCAACCAAGTCGTAAACGTCAAAGAGAGAAGATACTGAAGGACCCGCTCAAATCACACAAACCAGAAGCACCTGTTAATGGCCCAGGTTATGGTGGAAGAGTTGGTACTTCAAAAGGCAGCTTACTGACACAGTACCTCTTGAAGGTACGCATATGTAATTTCTCCTTGTGTTTTGTATTTATGATGGATTTCAGGTTGTTTTAGGGTTTTTGCATGTCTAACCACTACCATTTGGGTTCAACTGACACCATGTATTTTGCCCTATTTATGTGTTACAGGAAGGTGGTTTAATTAAGGATACCTGGATGGACGAAGATCCAAGAGAAGCAATTTTGAAGTATGCTGATGCTGCAGAGAAAGATCCAAAGTTTATTGCGCCAGCTTATTCTCAAACCCAGCCAAAACCTGTCTTTGCAGAGTCTGATTCAGACAATGAAGAGAAATAACCATGTGTCTGGTTACCTAAGCTAGCATACAACCTGTATTCGATTTTCTAACAGCTGTCAACTTATTGCACAAGTCCTGTAACCTGTTTCTTAACAGTGGAGAATCAAAAGAGTATGTATATGGATTTTGAAGACAAAAGGTACCACAAGACTTTTCAGTACCATTTTTTTTTTCCGGAATGGATGATAGGGCTCTGTCAACTCATTGGATAGGATTTAGTTATTACAACACCTCAGCATTATACCTTCTTTGGTTTGTTGGATGTTGGATGTTGTACCCAATGTATGCACTTAGGTAAGAAAGAGGGGCAAATTTATTATATTGGACTTACATGTAACATTTAATGCACTGATTATAGCTTACCTAGTTTGCTTGGGAGAATAAGGCTTTGTTGGTTCTGTTATCATACATCTGTTTGATATTCATTTTGGGTTTTGCTGGAAGATATTCCGAGGACTGTGAAAGCTATTATTTCTTTTTTGATACGTAAACTTTACAGTTCAAACCACCCTTGAAACAGTGGATTATCATCTTGTTACTACGGTCCAATAAGCTAGTAGACCTGGATATAATCAACCAGTTGAAGATCTGGATAATATGATCCTGACTTGGGTTTCTCCATCAGGATATCACTGTTAAATCGCATTTGTTTTATTTACTAAGCTCATCTGCATCAATGCATCTTTATGGTCGGTAAGTCAATAGTGTATAGCAATATTCTGTTACTAGTCGCAAGATCATATGAGAGCAGAAACCCTGTTTATCTTCAAGATTTGTAGATCATCTTCGATGACTTACATTGTCAGTTTGCAGAATTAACTGTTGGGAGAGGGAGATTCTCTGTTTCTCTTTGCAATATCTGATGGAAGAGTTGTTGCAAGAGAACGAGTACAAGGTGGCATAGGCATCCGTCGAGTTCCCTGGCAACTGAAGCATATCTCAGCACTTTCATGTTGTGGCATTATGTGGTCCCTGCAATGCATTTTGCCCACGCTCTACCCATGCACTCTTAATCACAGATGCTGTCTGTATTTGGTTAGCATTACGCAAATGTAACTATTGTGTGGGATGCAGCCGATGTTCGGCCAGCTTCCATTTTCCAGATGTTGTATCGCAGCCGATGTTCGGCCAACTTCCATTTTCCAGATGTTGTATCAGTTATCTGTTTTGTTTTACGGAAATGTGTATTTCTTTCTCTCTATCGTTTATCTGTTGCCAGTGCTGCAACCTGAGAAACGGTGGCACTTGCCGGCGCCCTGCCTCTGTTGTTAAGTGGTCATAAGTCATGACTGAGCAAACTCAATTTGGCAAGTTGGTGGCAATCTTGTCGGCATCATCTGCTATAATATTGAGTTTTTCCCCTTTATTTTTGCTGTCGTCTGTTAAGATCTTTGAGTTGACGGCGTGGTTGAGTGTGATGCCGTGGACGGTGGGCATGCACGCCAGCCGGGACATTGCCGGGTGCGAGCCTGACTCCGAGGAGTATCACCACTTTACCAGCGGAGCATCAGTTCAGACTTCAGCAGGTGGCATCTCGCTCCAGCTATGTTTCTTTGATCGGTTGGTCGAGAGCAGTTTCAGTTCATACAGCTAAACCATCTTCCTAATCATAACCCAATGGTTTTTTGTGAACCATAGTCACGTCAGATCTTATCCGCTTGCTGAATCTTATGGATGGAAAGCAGAGTTATTCATGCCTAATATTGTACTTGCGCACACAATTTCTTTGCACTTGATCGCATCGCCCACCATCTTGTCAGCTTTGATGAGGCTTTGACATCAACACAGGCTCCAACGGAGGAATTTCCCGTCCCTTTCACAAGAAATTTGGCAGCAAACGCCAACGCGGAAACCAGCGGCTCCGGGAAGTTGATGTGCTTTTCTGCTTTTCTTCAGCTGCCATGCCCTTTCATACAGAACACAGTTTTCAGAGTGGATATTTCTTGTCAAGGATTTGCTCTCTCGGTTCCTTTTTAGGTGAGGAAAAGCATGAAGTTTTACCAGTCAGCGGGAACTGGAGTTTGGAGGCATGCTTCAGATAAACACCACCACAAGCTGTCACCTGGCATGTAGAGCAAGCTTGAGTGCTAGTACAACATATTGATGTCCACTGATTTCTGAATGCAAGTGTCCTGCCTTGTATCCATCAAGTACCTCACTCTTGTGTGCAATCTGATTGGAGGACGGTTGTGCTTGTCGAGCATAGATCCACCAGCAGCAAGATTCCTTTGCAAGCAGATGATTCTGGCTCCCCCTGGGTCTGCATAATTTCGAAACTGAATAAGACATGGTGACAATGAAATCGCCTTGCCAAGCCAGTCACGCACAAGAGTTGTTTAACCACTTGTTAAGAACTGCATTCTCCATAGAAAATGAATGTGAAAAGAATACGTGAGTAATGAAATGGATATTTGATCAGCGAGCTGACTGTACCAGCCGCTGTATTGGATCACGGTTTCTTGAAGATATCCAGCCTTCAAAACCACCCATGACAGAAGGGTCAGAACAAGGGAATGATACAGAAATGCAGACGTTGACCTGGATATAAAACCTCTTCCTTTCAAATGGGGAGAATTCGAGTATAAAAGGGCAACCATCTACATAGCTCAAGCGCAGAATTCAATTAATCCATACTCCCTCCGTCTCAAATTATTAGTCGTTTTGGTTTTTTAGTTACATAGTTTTCGTTATGCATCTAAATATATATTATATCTAGGTGAATAGAAAAATCTATGTATCTACAAAAGTTAAAACGACTAATAATTTGGGATGGAGGGAGCAGTTGTCAACCATCTGTTGTGGACGCTTTTACCGGCAAGGCGTATGCACGCAGGAACAAGAAGGAACAAGCGGCAGGCTGATTGTTTTATTTGTATTCAGGTAGGACTTGGTTATCGTATTCAGTTAGGATTTGGTTCGTTAGTTAAACATGTTTAGAGATTTGGTCAGGGCCGGCTCTATTTAAAGAGATCGGCAGAACTTTGTTGGCAAGCAGGAAAAGTAGTCGTGTTGCTCAGATCCTCCAGCGTGAGGGCGAGCTCGCCAATACTAACCTGCCATCGTTAGCTAACCTAGCCATATCACATCTGAGCCGTCTTCAAAAGCTATCATCTCAAAGTCTTCAGCAACGATCATTGCTCTGGTACTCAAGGATACAAAGAGAGAGTAATGTAAGTTAACTGTTCTCCTTCCCCTCAATTACATCTGATGTTGGAGTAGTAGTTCGGTGCCAATTACTCCGAATCGTCTCTCGCTTCCTCTCGAGTCTTCTCCTGCTACAGTTGAGAGAGGGCGAAAGGAAGGCGATTCGTTTCCGACGCCGATCTCCTCCGTTCCCCCTCCCTTCCGGTGGCCTTTGTGCCGTCGGAGAGGATGGGGAGCGGGGAGAGAGGCGGCCGGTGTACATAGCTTTTGTCTGCCCGCCAGTGGAGTCGTCGCCGGCGTGGGCTGTGATGGTGTCTGGCTCCTTCGTGGAGGAGCCGAGGCTGGTCTGTCCGGGCGGCGTTGGCGAGGCGGCGGCGTCATCGGCGCTGTGGAATAAGTTCCTTCGGCCTCGTCCCTGCTGCAGCGGCGTTTACTCCGGCGCCGGTGCGAGGTCTGTGAGGGTGGTGTGTAGGAGTTCACCGGCGGGTCGTCGGTTCATGTGGGAGGTACGTCCGCCGGCCTTTTGTTCTGTAGATGCAGAGACGGCTTGGGATCCAGTGCAAGCTTGGAGAGTGGAGCAGACTCGGCCTTCCCGTGGCGGCTTTTGTCATCGTCGGCGAGTCTGGTTCCATGGTCGTCGGAGCTTGGGGCGTGTCCCCGACCGATGGATCTTCGGCGTTGCCTTCATCTCGTTCATGGCGAGTGTCTTTTGCGGTTCCTCTCAAAGCCAGGCGGCGATGGAGCTCCTTCCGACCTGGGGATGGTCGCGATGGCTTCTGGTGGCCTCCGGCGGCGGCTGGCGGCTGATTCCGGAAGCTTTAGTGTGGGGAGGTCCTAGGGACCTGTTTGTATTTTCTTTGTTTGTCAGGGTTCTCCGTGCAAATGTGGTGGTACAGCTGTCCTCTGTGTCCTACCTCACTGTATCTGTATTTGTACGAACCTTTGTACTGTTTTCTTAACTTGCAGGTACGGTTTGATCAAAAAAAAATTACATCTGATGTTTGATGAAGCAAAACCCTGTCCTTGGGAAACTTTTCTCTTCCTAGAGTGCAGAGTATTTTCTGGGATAAACATTTTTTTTCTTCAAGTGTACAGAGTTGGAAATTTCCACAGGTACGGTGAAAAGAGAAACAAACAGTAGCACTCTCTTTTAGGCCAACCACACCGCAAGGGGGGGAATTGTTACATCAGCAGTAAGGAGATCTAAATTTATATGCAACGGACGATTCATAACGTGAAAATTTATGCGTAACTACACAGATTTCGACAGTTAAAAAAAATCATATTCCAAAAAGTTTAGTTGACAGCATGTTCAGTCCTCAGGTTACCTATGTGTACTCAGTTTTCTTGTACAATCGAAAACTTTCACGCACAACTGAACTGGAAAAAAGATAATGACCGGCAATACTATGTTCTATAATAAAGTTTTTGACAAGATTGATTCGTTTCCTCACTGTTTCAAGACAGACATTAGAATGGGGAAACTACTGGCAGCAATCGGCAAGTTCTTCTGCTTTGTACAGGTGAACCAGTCAACAGTAGGCATCAAAGAGAGATTTGGGAAATTTGAGGAAGTTCTCAATCCTGGATGCCATTTTATGCCATGGATCATTGGAAACCGTGTCACCGGTCAGCTCACGCTAAGGCTTAGGCAGCTTGATGTCCGCTGTGAGACAAAAACAAAGGTATCTAACTTCTGACATCTCATATGTCAGATTCAGCTTCCATTGTCATCATAGAAATTTGTTAAGACACCTATAAGATTTACCATCTACTTTCAGGCAGGATTATTATCTTTTTCTCCACTTATTTAGTTCTGAAGATAATTTCTTAACTTATTTTTGTTTATATGTCCTCTCACAGGATAATGTTTTTGTTACTGTTGTTGCATCCATCCAATATCGAGCAATGGAAGACAAAGCAAGTGATGCATACTACAAGCTGAGCAATCCAAAAGCTCAAATTCAAGCATATGTCTTTGATGGTAAGGCTAACTTCTAGTAGTTGTCAAAATATGTGTCGAAACTCTCTCCATTTCGAATGTGTCAAAACTGCCCCATGCATGGAGGTACAATCGAAGTAGTTGTCAAATTTGGTCATTTTACCCATATGAAATATAACTCATTTGAACCACTTAAACATCTTTCAAAGCATTTATAAGATGGAAAAGCTGTAATAATATAAGTACACTCCTTTACTCCCTCAATGAAAAAAAAAACCTACTTCGAACAAGAATCCGTAAACTGGTGGTCAAGGATCCAGATAATAATTGGGATTTGATAATGCGAAAGATTTGATAAGGATATAAACAAAACATTTAATTAATTGTGCAGATTGTTTATAATATAATAACAAGTCATATCCTATTGAATCTCACATGATCTCTTTTTTCACAGTTATAAGGGCAAGTATTCCTAAGCTAGAACTGGATGATGCTTTGAGCAAAAAGAATGAAATAGCAAAAGCTGTGGAGGAGGAGCTTGAAAAGGCAATGTTTGCTTATGGTTATGAGATTGTGCAAACACTCATTGTTGATATAGAACCAGATGAGAAAGTTAAAAGGGCTATGAATGAAATTAATGCTGGTACGTGCCCATCTACATTGGTGAATCTTGCTTTTGGGCTATGATGTATGTACTCATAAAATTGGCAAATGAAATTAAAAGAATTTTTCTATTCATTCTTATTACGATTTAATCTGAAGAGTTAGAAGAGATTATGGTAAATTTATTACATGAATCAGTAATCCATCTAAAAGTTCCAAGGTTGGTTCTGTAGAGAGTAACAGATCAATCACTCACCACTTGATATCACAGTAATATACTACGGTTCGATGTTAGTACTAACCTCCTTTTTTCATCATTTTGTTCAGCTGCAAGACTCCGTGTCGCAGCAAATGAGAAGGCAGAGGCAGAGAAGATAATTCAGATCAAGAGGGCTGAGGGTGAAGCTGAAGCCAAGTATCTCTCTGGCCTTGGCATAGCAAGGCAGCGTCAAGCCATAGTTCATGGCCTAAGAGATAGTGTGCTTGGCTTTAGCGGCAATGTGCCTGGGACTTCAGCTAAGGATGTGATGGATTTGGTTCTGCTCACTCAATACTTTGACACCATGAAAAAGATCGGAGCAGCATCAAAATCTTCTGCTGTTTTCCTCCCACATGGTCCTGGTGCTGTTGCAGATATTGCCGGTCAGATTCGTGATGGATTTCTTCAGGCATCTACTCAGCAGGCAAAGTGACAATTGCATTGAAAGTTAGAATTCCATAAACATGAATCTGGATTAGCAAGGGTATTCCTACTAGTGTGTCATAACTGTGATTGGTCCTTTACATGCCTTGAGAATATTGTGTGAGATTGTTAAAGTATCAAGCTTGTATATGCTTATAGATTAGGTGGTCTGTGTAAAGATGCCTCATATACAAAATGGAGTGTGAGCACCTTACAATAATCTAGTTAATTATGGTGGTGTGAATGCGTGACCAAGCATGTGAGAGCTCTAAAAGATAATGTTGTCATATCTTTTGTAACTTCGATATACAGCTTTGTTTTCACAGACTCCAGCAGTCCATTGTAAGGTTACACATATAGTCTTATCATATTTTGCCAGAGAGCTGCACTCGAAAGCAAAATTTGCAGTATTAAGCCAAATACGAAATTAAAATCAAGGGTAACATCTAAGAACTTAAATGGCCATTCAAAATATGAATTCATTAAACTAAGAAAATTAGACCAAGACCAACCACACCAATCAAATGTCACTGAATTGTACATGAGAACATTTCCATTTAGCCAGTCTGGTACTCTCAAGTCATCAAAACCTGGAGATTGCAGGATTGGGACCTCAAGTTCTGCCCATTTCATTTCGAAATCTCAAAAGGATAGATTTTACATGAAACAAGTCAGTTCTCTGTGCAGAGCTTGAGGCTGGCAACATTTTTCTCCCAATTACAAAGGTGCAAACACTACCAGTCAGAGCTACAATTAACTACTACTCAATTAGCAACAACCAACAAGGAGTAAAATCTACCTTGCCTTCGCAATCCCACACGAACCCATCAACAAGTCCTTCGTACCTAAGCAGAGGTGACGCACTGTGCGTCAGTAGGGGTGGTCTTCCTTGGAGAACCCTTCCTCCGGCCAGTAGCTCAGCCACGCAAACATGGGTCCCTTCGCCATGGCCAGCTCCAGGATGTCGGCGCCCGCCACCCCGGTCTCCACGTCCCTCCCGACCACCCTCACCGCCTCGGCGAGCCGGTCTATCCTCCTCCCTCGCGCCCCACCCGAATCCGGAGGCTGCGCGTCGGCTTTCCTCTTCCCGCCGCCCCCCACTGCGCTGCCGCCGCGCGCGCCCCGGGACCTCCCGCTGGAGGAAGGAGGCGGGGGGACGAGGAGCAGCGTGGGGGGAAGCGCGCGAGGGACGGATGCGGGGGGTGAGGAGGTGGATGGACCGACGTCGCCGGCGGGCGCCGGCGGGGGTGAGGGCAGCGGCGGCGCGTCCGCCATGGCTTCGCCTTCGCGCGAAAGGCCGCCGCCGCTCGCATTTGCGCGGTTTTTCCTTTTTAACTAAAACCGGGCGCGTGGATTAATAATTTGCCAACTTCCTTGCGTAATTAATTAAATAGTAACTGCCCTTATTTATTTATTTATTACCGCTGGCTGGATCTCCAAGTTTCGACCTTCCAATTCCACGGCCCAAGGCCTCGCTTGACGACGCCTGTGAAAGCCCATTTCCAACCCAACCATCTTTTCCCGTAACAAACAACCTCGGAGGAGTCGAGCAGGCCCACTTCTAGACGGATCGATCGATCTCCGTCGGAGTAGACAAGTCCGCTCGCAACTCCAACTCCTATCCACGTCAGCCCGCCGTCGTCCGCATCCTCCCATTCCATCTCCGTGCTTCCGCTGGCTTCCTTCCCAGGCACGACTCGTCCACCCCGCCCCGCTCTCTTCGTCACCCGCACCGCACACATGCACTCTGCTCTGCTCGCTTACTTGTCGTGCTGATCCGCTCCACCCCGCATTCCCCCCCCCCCCCCCCCCCCCCCCGCTGCTTGCCGTATCTCGTCGGCTCCCCGAACCCCATGTCCGCTGGAAGCGCGATCCTCGCCGCCGCTCGCTCCCCGGTGGCCGCGCTTCTCCGCCTGCACCGCGGCGCCCCCGCGGCCGCTCCCCTCCGCGTCCCCGGTCTCCGCGCCGGCACCGGATTCCGTTGCATGGCCATGGCCGCCGCGGCGGATAGCCGGGCTCCCGCCCCCGCCGACCCGCTTCCCAAGGTACGAACTCGCCGCCGCGAACGGGCGTGCTTTCCACCTGCTTGCGTCGCAAAAGGGATGGGATGGGGATGTCAGGCTCGAGTCCTTTTTTTTTCGTTACATGTTTAAAAGGTCTTATGCATGTCTCTGTAGTATGGGTAATTTAGTTCGTCACGTACTTTCGGGGATGGAATTTTTGGTAGCATAGCAGGGCTGAGGGCTCTGCCCGCTCTCTGTTGCTGATGCACCTATGCAATGTTGTTAGCTTGTTATTGTCAGAGGGACAGTGATAAGTCTACATGTTTAAAAAATTGATCGATTGATTTCACATCTTTACGGGAAAAAAAAATCCATGATCCACCGAGTTATCAAAGAAAAGAAACACCTTTTGGACTTAATAATCGCTGTTAGCAAAGTACGGTTCAGCCGAGACTTTTACTTTCTTTTACTTTTGGTACCTTTGCATCGGGCAGTGTCCTGGTTCCTGAGTCCTGACTCTGATGGGGGTATGAAAATTAAGTAGACTTTACCCATGGTGAGGCATGAGGCTATGCAGTTTCTTTTGGTTGCACATGAATACTACAAGTGGAAGATCTAAATACTGTAATGATGGAACACACAACTTATAAGTTCTCCTGTAGAAAAAGCAGGGCATAGAGTGTGCTTGTTACATCTGAATCTAATTAGTCACCGCCAGATAAACTATTTATGTGACTAATATGCTTATTGGCACTGCGAGATAAAATATTTATATAACCAATATGCTTATTGGCATGGTTTGTTCCTTCCGATGTGTCAATGCTGTTCAAGACAGATATTAGACATGGCATATAAGATACTTGTGTGGCTATAGTTATCTGAATGATAAATATTCTCAGTCACATTTTGTTCACCTCGATGTACACCTTTTGTTTTTGTTCTGTGTTATTTCTATATTTTTCCAAATTTCTGAGTGAAAATGGAGTGATGCTCTTAATTTTCTTGTATTTCAGGGTGCTGATTCCTTTTTCCGAACAGTTGTATCAAATATGGAAAAGGTTTATTTGAACAGGAATCCTACAGCCAAAACCATTCTGGAGCTTGTCCGTTCTTATGATGGTGACCACATTTGTTATGATCACCTTGCTTTCCGGACATTTGGGGTGAGTACAAGCATAAATGAAGTTGCATAGTTTCCCTGTATGATTTGTGCTGCATAGTGTGGAATGATGCAGTATTAATTATGGTAAATATAAGTAATGTGTTTATCTGTTACAATTGCAGGTTAATGGTTATGGTATAAATTCACTTGCTGAATTTTTCATTGATTTTGGTTATCTGCCTCGTGAAGAACTAAGATTTCCAGCCAAAAAGCTTAGAGCAATATGGTTTTCGCCTCCGACCAATGATGGCTACACTGGAACTGGTGTATATGGACCTTTGCCGAGGATATTCATTTCGGAACTTCTTGTGGATGAGTTGACTGCCCAAAGCCAGGTAAATTCCTGACCTTCTGCTTCACTTATTTCACCTATTTATTTTGTAAAAGGTATCACAATGAAGAACTGCACATTTCATTGATCACACTTAGCTGAAGGAAGGATTTTGAAATGCATCGCAAAGACATTGCACGTCTAAGGAGAAAAATAGGGGTTGTCAAAGTCAAATAAGAGTGATCTACATGACCATAACTCCAATATCGGTTACAATTTCCTTTGATTAAAACAACTCTAAGAATTAACTATGTTTCTAAAGGATCCAAAGTGCCTGTGTTGCATGCCTTTTTGTTTTTTCTGTGTTTCAGGCAGATGGCAGTGCCGCAATCAGTGCCTAACCTCTTATTAGGCAGGCTAGGAGGCTGCTCTGCCCAGGCAGCTATTGCACTAGACAGAAGGAAGGGTGGTGCATAGTGCCTAATTGTATTAGGTGATAGATTTTCGAAACAGAGATATTACATAGTTTTTATACTCTATTACGAGATCAGATGTAACCATGTCACTGGTTTGAAAATCAGTTATGCTCTCAGACAGGGGATAGGATGTTATTTTCTGATAATAAGTTTCACTTTATTTTTACCCTTTAGTCCATTACTCATGTCGATATCTTTTGTTTACCAAATAAAATTCATCAGGTTACTTTTCTGTACAGGAAATTATACATAAGTACATTAGAACTTGTGGCAAAGGAAACAAACATGCTGCTCTTGCAAGTATATCTGGGGAGCTGACATGGGGGAAGCCCATTTATTCAGATTTCCAGGTTTTGTCTAGGTACAAGTTTAGCTACTGTTTGAAGAGTTAAAACACATGACGCTAACTCATAATTGTTTGAACATATTAGTTATTCAATGCAAATGCTGGAAGAAGTTACCCTTTTGTTCATTTCTTTACTGGTGTTTTTGGTTCCACCTTTTTTCAGTTTTGTTTTTATTCTGTTGACACCTGTGCTTTCTTCATTCTTGTTTTTGGATATCAGGGAAAGTGAATATGCAGCATGGACTCTTGTTAATGGCTATGCACTAAATCATGCCACAATTGCCACACATCGCCTAGAGTCAGATATCAGAAGTATTAATAAGTTCAACAAATTTGTGGAGGACAATGGTTTCAAGTTAAATTCAGAAGGAGGGATTCTGAAAGGTCTGTTGTTGATATCTGCTTGACTGCTCTATCCAGATCATATTTATTAGTTAGTGGCTTCTTATATATTATGTTGATTGTTTTATGCCCTAAATTACATTGAACACTGAATATATATTTTGCTCGGGAGCACTACAGATAACTGCATTTTCTGGTACTTGAAGTTAAATAAGTGCTGCATTTTGATCATGTTGAAGACACATGTTTTTTAGGGAAATAAGTAGACATGTATTGGGAGAAAGTTATTAGCTCTCTTGTCATCTTGAAATAAAATCCTTTTTGTTAAGTGTATATCTGGCCCATCCCATATTGGTCCATACATTGTATCTATGCACACATCAAGACTATGGATTTTCTGGTATTTCCATCAAGGTATTTTAAGTATATGCAGATAACTTATTTGTTACCAACTTACCATGTTACCATGACCTGAATCATGGGAAGACCAATGTCTCCATTAGTCTTGATGTACAATGTATTAGCCAACAGAATAGATTAGCCTGATATATATACTCAACAATGCCACCTTCTTTCCAATCATTTGACATTTATATAGAGCTATTTACTATGTTGATTATGCATAGCAGTTCAAAAAAAAAAGTTAAGACACTAACATGCTGATTGGTGTCTCTCCCACCAACTTGTTCAATGTAAATGCATCTATTTGCTTCTAATATAACCCTAAGTTTTTTCGATTATGCAAAAGAAAAACAAAGTTTGAAAAATCTCAGTGGGCAATTTTGGTATTTTCTTTCCATGAAGCTTTAACCTGCTCCCCTCCTGTTTTGATTGGATCTGGTTGCTTGAACCTTAGTTTATAGGATATCATGGAAGTTTGTTGCATGAAGTATACATGTTTCTTGTTATTGTTCCACATTTTGTAGAGAAGCTAATTTGCATGCTTACTCCTTTTTTTTTGTATATGATCATAGTGAGTCCTGATGGTCTCCTTCAGCAAAGCTCAACAGTAGCTGATTCATCATTGTTTACATTTGCTGATGGAATCATTGAATCTATTCCTCGATCCTATATTGAATTTGCTGAACGCCTACCGCTACCGCAGTTCAAAGATCTGCGAGATGAAGAGGTTTGCACAATTTTATCACTGATTCATACCTTTTGTACATGACTCAAACATTCAAGAGCATGATTTAGAATTATTCTTGTCAAATATTTCTGTTTCCTGCTGATAAATTAACATGGGGGGATGTTTCACTTCAATCTCCAGGGTTACTATATAAATGTTATTCTCTTCTGAAATATTAAATTATAGGTGACAACTATTATATGAATATTTAATTCTCTGGCTTAAATAATAATAACTCTCCTAAATACTGGCAATAATCACTTCTATCCACTGTTCTCTTTATAGAACTTTTGGGTGTCCTGTATTACGGTATCGATTCGCAGAAGAATTCTTACGCTTTACTATTTACCTGTATCAAATGCCTTAATCTGCTAAACAGAATGCTCCTTTTGTAATTTCTGTAGGTGAAAGAACAGCACAGGCGCGATGGTTTTGAGGTGGGCAACGCAGACAAGATATTTGAGAGCACATCGAAGGATCAGCTGACCCGGAGATCCGCGTAAATAGTGAACTCTTGATGAACTGTTCTGCTAATGATCCAATGTGCCTCTTGGAAGTGTGTTGGAGGCGTGCATTGTATAAATGATTGTATCCACCAGGTTTAAAAAAAACATGAGAATCAATAAAAAGTAAATGTTTTCTAATCTACATCCCTGTCAAATCTGAAGCTACTGTTGTCGCCTAGCCTGCTTTGGCCCTACAATGGCTCATCCACTCTAAACCCTTTTCTGGGTGCTGGGACTGCATGCCGCTTTTGATGTACTAGAATAAATATGGAACCCACAGTAGGGGCTTTCCCTACTCTCCCCTCAAAAAAAAAAAACATTGCAGGATGACCAGTTCCACTTTCCAAGGAGACTCTAAGGACATCCTCCACTTATGGCTATTTTGTTTTGGGCATCCTTAGGACTATGGCAACAGGCAGGTCAAAGGAGGTGCTGCCTGCTGGGGTGATGGAACTGAACACAAATCTTTCAATAAGGTCTTTTGTAGGTAGTAGTATACTACCACAGTATAATTTGGCGCTGGTCCTATTCAGGGTGCAACTGGGGTTGACGATTGGTGCAAATTGTCAGAAAGAATACCTGGTGAAGTTCAGGAAAACAGTATTTGGCACTTGGTAGATATTTGTTTGTATATGTTTTGTCTTTCTACTGAATTGACAGATCTTTCTTCGCAGATGTTTGTCTTCGACCGAAGCATGGTTTCCTGTCATTCATTCATTTTGTGACTCTTGGTACCAGTTCTTCAATTGTACATCAGGTATGAATGTTCAATATCTGGTACCTACTTTCTGAGTTCTGAAATACACAGAGCACTTTTTTTTTCTCGAACACGCAGGAGAGCTGCGTATCATTGTATAATAGAAGAGGAGTCTTACATAGACCCAAACACACACACATGCACCCAAATACACAGAGCACTTGCTGTATCTATATACTTCATGATAAGTTGCAGTGCCCAGTTGTAATAATTTACTTGTAGTTTATGATCAATAAACACTGAGAATTTCCTATCTGTGAATGTGATAACCCTTCCGATGCAATGAAAATGCCGCCAAACAAAAAGCAGAGAAGTAAATTAATACAGCACAACAAAGCTTTTTTGTCCCAGTCAAGTTGGGTAGGCTAAGAAAATAAATAAATAGAATCACCAAAAAGGACAACCATAAAGGTAGCAGAGTTCTTGACTCTTCGTACAACCAAAGAGTCAAAGGAAACCAAAGCAGCAGCCTCAAAACTTTGCATCGATCCATTGATATGGAAGGACAATTTTCTCTGTGCTCGCGTGCAGACATGAACCATGATTCCAGCATGTGGCAAAAAGAAACTGAAAGAAATGGTACAACCTGGGCTAGGAAATGTTGGCTACCATGAGCTCTTCACTTGCCCTTCCACATATATAGTAATCGATTAGCGTTGTTTCCCCTTCAGAATGGTGACCCATCATCTTGAGGGGCCTCCTTTTAGCAGCATATTATCGTATTTTTATATTGCAGAATCTTTGTCGAGTTGTTAGAATAGTTTTTGCATCACAGACTTCAGCAATTGCAAGTGGTTGGAAATGTTGTTTGGAAACATTTCAGACTAATAACTTGCCCAATTCACACAAAGGAGAAATGTTAACGCTTCATGTTCTGGTGAAAAATTGGTCCTAGTTTGCAAGTTCAACACACTAAAGAAATCCTCTCACATATGCAGTTTTTTCAGCCAAACCACAAAAGCTGTATTACAATCATCCTCATCTTTCTTATTTGTAATTGGACCATTCTTTTACTCTTTTAATACAAAGATACACAGCTCTCCTGCGTGTTTGAGAAAAAAACAGTCATCCCCATCTGCCAGGTGGTAATCTCAGTTTCCCTCGTGCACTCGAAAGGAATTCTTGCGTTATCCTTAGTAGCAACTAGCAACCTGTCACAGTCCATCTTCAGTTTGCCTATGTACTTATCTACTCAGACACCTGGACTCCCAGTGGCTGAAACCTAAGTGTAGCATCCGGTCCATGGTCCAAATCCAATGCTGAGCTCATATAAGATCATGGATTTATCTGAGCCAAACGTGACCTCTGACTTGCAAGCTTTCTGGTCATGCATGTAGACGTGTGAAGCAAACCAATCTGCTGACATTTGTGCGCACAACCTGGTTGCAAGCTGAGGTTTGTCGCATCCACTTATAACAATGCTGTGTTTTTCCTTTCAGAGAAGCTTCGTGGTGCTTGCTGGTGCAGTAGTGAATGCGAACTTCCAAAAAGGTGTCAGCTTAGCCCATGTAAGTGAATCAATTCCATTTGGGTCACTATTCTATTCCTAGTAACCGTGAAAAAGGCCACATGATTCAGCACATTTAAAGTTTTGCTGGTGCAGAACTTTAAAAACCTGCTTTCAGAGCTCTAAAGAAACAGTGGGAGTTACAGGCTTAATGCTGAATTAGATTTAAGGCAGATGATACGATCCTCCAAATGTTAGAAGATAGGTGTGTATATATAGTCCAAAATGACAATTGATAACAAAAAGTCGTATAGTCGATCAACTGGGGCAGCGGGGCTGTTTAGATCCGATGGTCCGGACACAAGAATTAGATGTCATTTTCCACTTTGAAGTTGGTATGCAACTTTAGTTTAAAGACAAAACTGTTAGCCGAATAGGCATACACTAATCCATCTCACTGCTACCGGAGTCTTAATCCTTAAGATTCTAAAGACATGGTGGCGAAATGGAAAGGTTAAAGCGGAGATTCTGCGTCCCTTGCATAACAATGCAGAATCAGCTTTGGCCGCACTGCTTCAGCAATGCATTCTCCATCCGCCTGCATTGAGGCAGACACTTGAATGCATTAGCCCTTGCTTTTGAGTAGAATCGCTTCACTGTTCCAGAGGTGTCATGTTCCATGACACCGCAGTTCTAGTATATACTACTGCTGCTTTTTCCCCCGTAAATTTGAAGCTACCTAGCGAGTCACAGCCACTGGGCTACAATGTCTCTCCCTTTGTTTTGCTTGCTAAGAGCCTGATGAATCCCGCCATTTACCTTCAGTAATTTTCGCTGTATGAAGGCGCGCAGAGTCTATTAAGACACACACGTCCACGGTGTACCCGGTCTCTGCAGGATACTGTTATTGGATCTGTGATCTCTCCGACAGAGACTAGGTGACCTGCTGTTACTTCACAAGATTTTAATGATGCAACAGCACCTTGGCAATAATATTTCCCGTACACCACCTACCATTTCTGGTGACGGGCACGCCCTTTAATTATCTAGCACCTAACAAGGGCGTGATGAGACTTGCCATTTCCTAATCCCATTTGTGAGTGCAGCATTTCAGGTCAACACGCGCTTGGAGTCGCCAGTTCCTACCAGTTCTCCAGCAAAAGGAAGCTACAGATGACAGTTCAGAATTGACAATTTCAGGAGGAAATCGTGCTGTTTTTATATGAAATCCATGCGTTTCAAACAGTCCTCCAGCCGAGGATAGATGCTGCCGCCTGTCATCTAGAGGTACGCCACGGCGATCTGATCCACCAGCTTCTGTTGACGAGGCGGCCATTGGGGAATACTTGATTCTGCGAGAGACAGTGGGAGGTGATATAAAAAGTGGAGATTTTCTCAAGATCCCCCCATCTCTCACCTAGTTTAGTCCGTGTAAGATTCCAAGAGCCCCTCCCTCCATGGCCTAATCATTGCCGTTAGTTTAATCCCATCGCTGAGGTGCACCCCTCGTTGGCCGCCCTCATTCTCCTCCTTTCCTGCCAATGGGAAGTGAAGTGGATGCGCCCGTCACTCGTGTGCCTTTGTGAGGTAGAAAGGCACTTGGTACTATCCACAACGTCCCCTCCTTTTTCGCCCTCCGCACCTCTCTAAATCCTCTGATCTGTGACCGTCCGTCCACAGCTGGGATCCCGGTCAATGGCGCGGCGAGGCGGCGGCAATCGGTGCCGGCAGCGGCGGTGCTGGGGGGCACTGCAGGAGGAGGCCGGTGACGGGGATGGGGGGAGGGGTGGCGACGGCGGGATCAGGAGGAGCGGCGAGGTGATCACCTGAAGGATTTCCTACAGTGGTAGGCAAGTCTCATTCTTGGCTGATGTCTTCACATGATGGAAGGGAGTGTCTTCTTTTTTTCTTCTTCTTTTGGTGGGGTGGTTTTCTTTGAACTGTCTGACCAGGTGTCTTGTGGTGGCTCACGTCGATTTGTTCAAATAGTAGATGCTTGAGCGTGTCTTGTGATCTGTTGTGTGTCTGGAGTTGTGCTGTGCCCTGGCTGTGTTGTTTGCGTGTGGAAATTACGCGTGTGTTAGTCTGAAGGATGTAAACAGAGAGGCAGAGAGGATTGAAGAGTTGTGAGAGGGGAAACAGAACGGAGAGATTGGTCAATAATTCTCGCATTTTGTAATTCGGTTGTTAACGTGCCTGCCATCCTGTTTGCTTCGAGGATTAGTGTGTTCATATCTGATCCTGCAATCACCGTCTCTGCGGCTCTGCCTCAAAAGAATTTAAGGGGCTCGTTTTGTGTCACTACTGCGGTCTTCACTGCAAGTATCTGCATGTGTTCGTGTTATCTGTCCAATTACAAGGCAAATAATAATAGCCACATGAAACTGTGCCGCGTTTTCTTCACTGCCGTGTCCTTCGTTTTTCCATCGTCGACGCTATGGCTGCTGGTGTTTTTTTTCCTTGACAGTTAGTATTCCCCAAGTTTAATCGGTTCGAACTCGCTCATTTTTGCACTCAGCATCTATGTACACTTTTTGTGGAAGGGATTAGGACATGAATTATGCGTAGGGTTGCAATGATGCGGCAATGCCCTACCATCCAAGATCCAAATCACGTACAAGAAAAGTCAAAGGCTCCATTGGCAATGATGCGAAACTGAAATGTCGTGGAATCGTGAGTTAAATAAATATGACCGGAGAACCACGAGAATTTCTCGCTCATTTCTTTATAATTTGAGATGGTTCATTTCGTATTTGCTCGTACGACTTGGTGGGGAGCCTAATCAAGCTTTTCCATGCCTATAGTGTATATGGTTGGTTGTGCCGAACATTTACACCGTTCGGGCTGAAAGCTCTACTGGGCTGGCCGTTTCATTCTTGTAGATAGTAGCCTCGATTAGCCAGTTTTTTGTCGTGGGCTTAAATAATTGGGCCATCATGTTGTGACTTCGGATGGCCGAAGTACAAAAGTCACACAGGTGGGTTTGCTCCGAAAATTTCTTCGTTCGTGTGAAACTTTCTTTCTTTACCTTTGGAACAAAAAGTTCAATTTTCACCCTTGACCATTATTATAGTATAATTTTCAGCTCTCAACTACAAAATCGCATGATGGGCAAATTTAGCCCCTGGTGGTCAGAAATGTGGTTTTTTATTTATTTTTAAAAAAATTGCTAATTTATTCTAAAAATTTTAAAACTGATTTATTTTAAATTAGAAAAATATGAAATTGGTATAAAAAATTTTCTAAAAATTAACCTATTTGTTGGTGCTCTATTTTGATGTTATTTATTCAAAATAATAGGTATAAAAATAAATAAAAATAGTGAAATATAAATAAACTCGATACAAAAAATAACAAGTAGAGTACCAATATATAGGCTTCATTTTTAGAAATATGTTTGTACTAGTTTTATATTTTTTTAATAAAAATGAATTATTTTAAATTTTTTGGATTAAACTTGATTTTTTAAATTTTCACATAATGAAACCATCTTTGAAACCACCCAAGGGTGAAAATTGCTTGGTTTCAACCGTTTGACGGCAACAATCATCCAGTTTTGTAGTTAAAAGCTGAAAGTCAAACTTTTGGGATAGTTCAAGGTCTATGTGCTGGAGCAATGGCAATCCAGGCTATCCACTTTTAGTCCAACAATTGGCGGCTAAAAAGTGTAATGGTTTTTTTTCCTTCAAATCTCTAAGGCTTTCTAAAAATATGGACTAAACTGTGAGCAAATGGCGTGGATCACAGCTAATTACACAGAAGGAATAATATTAATTCTCACATTTATATACCATGAGAACTCTGTAGAATGCATCAGATGCAGATCATTGCTCTTTTGTGACGGACTGCGCAGAGGAAGAATTTTTCCGTACAACTCGATCGACGCGAAGTATATGGGGTAAGCTTTCGGCAAAGCTTGAAAGCGAATCTAAAAGGGTGAAAATGCCTGTCCTGATTGATATTTCTACGGCGTGTAGTAAAAAAGGTATTACTGGATCTGGTGTGCAAACACTAATACGGCCAATGCAGGAGCTAATAATTGGGTTGTACGGAGTAGATCGCAAAACTAAGTGGCCCCCAAGCTATCAAACATTAGGAAATAGTGAAAGACGTGATAAGTAGTGCTATGACATTAAGGTATTACTATATTTTCTTTTTATTCTAATATACATGTTCTAATAGACACATGGGATAGAATATAAATACATATTTATTATGGAAATAAAATCATATTGTTCAATAGCTAACATGCACACTCCATCGCAAATTAAGTGCATATATATAACTTGAGATTGACAAAGTTGCTACATGTGTCTAATAGCGGTAGTTAATTTCTGGAATAAATAAAAAAACGCAAGCACCCGTGGCAAATCGAGGACTCGAACCCAGGTAGCAGTCTAGCAGAGTTTGCACCACAAAAAATCTTATTGGCTAAATTTTTATGTGGCAATTATGTTTCTACAAAACTTTTATTCGCAATTTGATGGTTCGCACATGACCTAGCACTTAATAATTTGTAGTTTACATAATTACATATATTGCCATGCATTACTAAATTAATTGTGACAATACCGTACCGTCTATCATGGTTCCATTTGGACATCTGACTTTGGATGTGAGAATGTGGAATAGCACAGAGAGTTAATTATTTGTTTAACCTGACCTCTAATATATATTAGCAAGTCAGAAGTGAAAGAAAGGTATTGCTCAAAGAAAGATGCATGGTTGCCTCACGTATATAAAATTTGGAAAGCTAATATGCCATATACAAATATGCAGCCGTAGATCGATACTGATGCACTTTGGTGAGCAAGCAGTGTGCATCATGGTAGCTTCTCCCGTCCTGATCATCACATACCCTCCTGATCGAGACGTCGCCGTCGCCGGTGTCGCGATCACAACGCTCTTTTGTTCACATCATCACATGGCCACACAGAAGAAAGCACGGCGGCCCGGCCGGGCATAGTATATGCTCTGCATACGTCGTCCTCACCAATCCTAGGCTAGCTCGCAGTGTGTGGATCGGAACGGATATATCGTAGAAAGCATTCATCACTACCCCAGCCAGGTTTTTCTGTTGACGGATCGGACAAAACCATCATCAGGAAGACTTTTTCGTGACATGGTGTCCATCGTGTCCTAGCTGGATAGTATTACGTCGTACCACCACCGGCGGGGCCGGGTGTAGAATCGAAGGATTCTCATCACCGACGTGACCACGGTGCATATGTTCCGGCCTCCCACCGCCGCACGTTAGGGTTGTTAAGGTTGTGGAGGAGAGGAGCTTCACGTGGCCGGAGTGCCCAGAGTGAGTCTGCCTCCAGCTCCCAAAGCTTCGATTCCCCTCTCCCTCTCTCCCTCCTTGCTGCCCTCATCCCTCAGGCTCCCCCACCCTTCGAGAGCCGATATATACCCCTCTCCTTCCTTCTACCTCATGCATGCTCTGTGTATAGTATACGGGATCTCTCTCATATCTCCATGCGCGCGCATATGGCTTTTCAATTATATATATTCCTTTAATTAATCATCTTGGAGCAGATCGGCATATACATATATATATACATATATAGCCATATATACTACCACCAAATCATACTATATATTTATACATATACCCATCGTGTAATTACTTGTCTTGGAGCACCAGCCTCGATCAGTCGTCATTTGCTAGATCATCGTGTGATCACTGGATACATAGCTTTGTCGGTTGTCCGCCCCCGCGGTAAGTGATTCTCCTTCGATATCGCATGTGAAAAAGGATGTGTATGTTTACAGCCAATAGATATCATCCCTCTTCATATTAAATACATGCATGACACGTCTCTCATACATACGGAGGTGGTTTTTTGCATGCACATGTTTTTGGTCAAGTTATGAGCAGGCCTAGCTTAGCTTGCAAGCAGAAGCATGCTGGTGATTTTATGTTTAGTTTCGTAAATACATTTTTTTTTTGCAAATTTGCGGTGCTTTGGATAAAGATATATTAAGTGTCATCAGTGGTAGATTGATTCGTATGTGTATAGTACATCGATCATATCGCTAGGCATATGCAGGCGGTTATATATACATATTTATCTACTGTTTCTTCCGTCTTTTTTAATTGCAATAATGAGCACAATTTTACTCCACACTTTTTCGTTAATGATTGAAAATCGCATGCATCATGTTTAAATTTAGACCCGCATATTTGATTCCTAGACTCAGTGAACTATACGTATATTCAAAAAGAATGTGAATGATATATAGGTGTGCTGCACCTAGAAGAAAGGGCAGGTTAGACTAAAGGGTAGCTAAGCTGCTGCCAAGTTAATCAGCACACCATGACTCCTAACATGCAGAAAAATATTGCTTTCTGTTAATGAGGTTGAATGGACCAAGATCAGTGGCCTTCTGGGCTAAGAGTCCTGGTCATCGATAACAACTCTTCATACCTGAAGGTTATGGAAGAACTACTTATCAAGTGCAGCTACAAGGGTAATACATCCATCATATGTCTATTAACAGATAGTTATATCGTGATTATCGAAAATTATTTAAGTTGTATATTTACATTGTTATGCTGGCTAAATCTAGAGATCTTAATGCATAAGACTATATTTTTATCAAAACCCAACTTCATGGAAGGCCTCCAGATAAAACTAACCCTAGGTTCACTTTTAGAATATATAAGCAATATGAGTCGAAGTTTACTCTGATCAACAGTATCTACTATATGGATCCTCTTAAATCATTCATATAGAAACATTACTTTTACATCTGTATTGGTTTCAACAAAACTGCATGAAATATAGTAAAGGAGAGGACCCTTTTTCCAATACTTCAACAGAATTTCAGCTATAATGTCTAATTCAAAAGTAGAAATTAAATAAAATATTAGAACCTCTAATAGTAAGCATATTCTCCATCTACAAAGGCCGAGACCCCTGTGAGTTCTTTTCTGAATTAGACTTGTAAGGTTCAGTACTAAAAAAGATTGGAGTCAGAACGAAATTGCTAATATGTTCTTTTTCGTACCACATGATAAAATATGGCATTTAGTATTGGCTGGTAACACCGCCCGGTACTAAACTGCTCGCCACGCAGGGCAGTTTTGGCGGTATTTTAGTACCGCCTGGTGTTACCAGGCGAAACTATTTTTTTTTTGATTTTATTGTTTGCTTATTTTCTTTCCTTTTGCTTTTTTAGTTTTAATTCGTATTCGTATTCTATCCGTTTGTGTTTGCTCGCCACACAAGTATGGATGTCAATAGATTTAATGTTCAGAATGACTGTTAGTTCAACATTCATACATATTTATATGATGCTCTCTGACATAGTTTAGTCATCAATCTCATCCAGTTACAGCATATAATAATGTTAGAGAAGCAATGTCCTTCATCTATGGCAACCAGCAAACTGTTGACCTCATCATTTGCGATTTATTCTTTCCAACTGAAGACAGTTTACTCATTCTGCAAGAAGTTACCTCAAAGTTTGGCATCCCTACAGTGAGTAAGTTTCTCTATCTCTATTCTCTCTAGCTAGCTTTATATAGTTTCCTAAAATAATTAGATGCAATATTAGTTTAATTTATCTTCTCCTTGTATGTTGCCTCTTTCTGATTTCTCTTGAACCAGATAAACTCTCTCCATTACCCTCACTTCGTCTATGATTAGACGATGAGTACAAATGTACAATAATACACTCTACATTTGTGTTTGTTTGTGTTTGTTTAGTGAACATTCTGGTTCGAGAGAAGGATTAGCTGAATTTTATCAGTGTGTATTTATTTACAAAATTTTCCCTATGTTCATCTTATTCAGTAATGTCTTCAAACGGAGACACGAGCACAGTGATGAAGTACATCACCAATGGGGCTTCCGATTTCCTGATAAAGCCTCTGAGGATTGAAGAACTGAAGAACATCTGGCAGCATGTGTTCCGGAAGCAAATTGGGGCAGAGCACATCAGGAAGTGCAACAATGCTCAACAAGTCGATCAGCTGTCATCATATCGAGCCATGGGAATCACTGAAGCCACGGCGACGTTGGATAATGAGATAAGAGAGAGTAACGGGACGGTCACAGATATACGGGACCTCAGGAAGTCAAGGCTCAGCTGGACTATGCAGCTGCACCGCCAATTCATTGCAGCTGTGAATTCTCTGGGAGCAGACAGTGAGTGCTCGGTCTCATTTCCTTTAATTTTAAGCGATGTTCGTATTAACCTCCGATCCGTATTAACTGCTAGAAAAATAAGCTTTCGTCCCTTCGATTAGTACTGGATCCAAATTTGAAAGCCCCTAAAACTATTTTAGTACCGGACCAAGACACCGGTCGGTACTAAATGTCGCATTTTAGTACCGGCTAGTATTTTGGTCCGGTACTAAAATGGCGCGGTCATTTAGTACCCGTCAATAACACAATCCGGTACTAAATGGTCATCCACGGGTTACTTCAAAAGAAATGCATCTTCTATCTAGTCACATGTGATGCATAGGTAGAATGGTAAGGAATCTACACGCGATGCTGGAGGTTGTGGATTTGAATCCTCACGACCGCGTACGCGCATTACGCGTGAAAAATTCGCTTGACTTGTGACCGTAATGTTCTTTTTTAATATTTTTTTTTTGTTTTTCTGGTTGGCGCGTTTAGTACCGGTCGTTGCAACCGGTACTAAACGGACCAACTATTTAGTACAAGCCAGATGGTACCAGTCAGCCCGACCGATACTAACTGTGCCATTTGCCCGGTACTAGAGGTAGTTTCTCATGCAGTGATTTGTTTGTGGTGAATGGTATCACTGGGTTTTTAGAGGCAGTTCCAAAGAAGATACTGGAGATAATGAAGGTTAAACATTTGACAAGAGAGCAAGTCGCAAGCCACCTGCAGGTACTTAATTCATTCTTGTACAAGGCATGCATACATGCATGCTGATCTAGATAAATATATCGCTTAGGGTTGTCTAAGATAAATTCTACCTCTTTAACAATCCATAATACTGATCTCAACACATGATAAAATGCAATTATCAGATTCATCTACATATATACCTTGATCAATTTTATTAGTTTTTGTTTTTGTGATAAAATTAAGAAAAAAGCAATGCTGAGGCACTTAAATAACTAGATAGGCATTTAACATCACTCATTCTGTTGGTGATTGACAATATCACATGATAATAAAATTTTGTATTGTCAAATTAGTTTGCGTTAGGTATTAACTTGTGGGCTCTAGATTTTTTTTTACATATGCATAGACCGGGTACACATGCTATTGATCTTGAAAGGGATTACCAATAAAGCATCATAGGAACTCATAAATTTTGCAGTTTTTTAGGTTGTCACCTACTTCATCTGTTCAATTAGCTTTATCCTAAGTCAAACATCTTTAATTTTGACCAAGTTTATAGAAAATAAAATATATTAACATCTATAGTACCAACTAAATGCATTATCAAGATATTTTTCATGGTCAATTTAATAATAAAAGTCACTGAATCTTGTGAATAGTGTCCCTATATAATATAAACTTGCTGATCAAAGTTACAGATGTTTGACTTAGGATAAATCTAAAATGAACTATAAATTTGGAGGGAAGGAATATCGGCTTATTATGTAAATTCATGTTTTCAAACAACCGGAGTTTCATGTGTGGTTTAGGAAGTGCAAGCGGATCAGGTTCTAAAATGCATTCATTTGCTAAGCTAGTTCAAATGTCATCCATTAGGTTTTCTGCATCGTGATGAAGAAGCTGGCCTGTTGTTTACAGATATATTAAGATAGGAAACTCTTCTTTTAAACTGATGCAGAAATACAGGCTTCACGTAAGAAATTCAACTCAAACATTGCACAAAGATGACACGCCTTCATCGTCGAGCTATCCCAATAATGAATCAAGCATTCTCAGAACCCAACTCAATAGTTCTTCGAATTCAATGTATTTTGATCAAGATGGATGCATGGAGATAACAGACTACTCTTTGCCCAAGGACGACCTCTCAAGTGGCTCAGAATGTATTCTGGGAGAACGAAACAACTACTCTCCCGAGTGTTTTCAGGATTTCAGATGGGATTCAGATAAACAGGGATCTGAAACAACATATCTATGGAACTTCGAGGCAGAGTGATTCTATCACTAACAGCATGCCTGCCAGGAACAGTAGTAACACCATAAGTAATAAGCATACAGTGTGCACTTATATGGCGTGTGCTGAATAATAGCCTGTGTACAGCAGCAGTACATCGTCGTCCTGAATAATAGCCGAGAGTCACTTTTATCTTCCCAGAAGTATATGTATTACATTATTGCATATATGTCTCTATAGTTCGGCACACTGGAATGATCAACTCATTTGTGTTCACTGCGCTACAACACAGAGCCCAGCACCGGAAAATGTTTGTTGTTATTTGTCCAATAGTTTTGTTGTTGAGATTTCTGTTTCTCAACAAATCCTGCCAAATACATGTCTCATTGCACAATTTATAACGCCGCTTGCTTAACAAACAACGTTCATTCTGGATATCTAGATTCTGAGACCCCAACTCACCTTATTATTAGGTTGGTATAAACATCCCACTTCACTAATCTATACTTCTTTTTATGCTGATCGTTTGCAAGAAATACATTGGTTATCTAAAAACATTATATTTTCTTATGGGCTCCCCTTGGGACCAAACAACAAGAGAATAAAAAAATTTGAACTAAACAAAACTAAGTTGATCGGCACTGATCTCCGATCCAGCCTCAAGACAAATATTTCCTAAAATGCATTGGAATGCCCATATACCTAAATAGATTATGAGTACCAGCACCGCAGCCTAGGTGATGTGAATACTGGGACTAAGAATCCCATCCTTTATTTGTCTTGAGTAATGTTGTCCAAGTGGAAGCTTCAAATAAGGTCTACCAAATTGAAACCTTTGTAAACTAAGATCCCTCTTTTCCAATCTTGGTGCGTTTATACTATTATTGAAAATCCAGTTTCCATTGAAAGTTTCAGACCTTGAATTCAAAGTTAATTAAATGGTCAAATCGGAAGATCGAGACATTTTGTTGGAAGTTTCAACTTCAACATGATTTTTTTTTCATTTTTGCAAAGGAAATTGGAATCTTTCACATTTTATTAGTTTCTTTGAGCTGAAAGTTCAAATTCAAGAACATGCTTTTTAGAGATTGTAAATGCAGTGTTTCTCTCCTATGTCTGCACCTCTTATGTTATCCATGCTTTTTAGACACTGTAAACATTTCTTCGGAATCTCCGAAACCCGCGGAGATTCCGAACGAACTCGGAAAGTTACTGACAGAATTGTTTTAAGTGTTGTAATTTTTCAGTTTCGACTATTCACCACTACCCCCCCCCCCCCCCCCCACCTCTAATCGATCTCTAGATCTTTTCAACCCGCCCCTAAAACCATTTCTATAGTAGTATAAGTTGATCGGCACTGATCTCCAGCCCGAAGGCAAATATTTCCATTTCCAACCTTCTCAATTATTTCGTCAATCATTTTGCTGTCTTTGTTCTTCAATTTCCTAAAATGCATTGGAATGCCCATATACCTAAATAGATGAGTACCAGCACCGCAGCCAAGATGATGTGAATACTGGGACTAAGAATCCTTCGTTCGTCTTGAGTAATGCTGTCCAGTGAAATCTTCTAATATGGTCTAGCAAATTGAAACCTTTGAAAACTAAGATACCTCTTTTCCATTCTTAGAGTCTTTTATGCTACCATTGAAAATCCAGTTTCTATTGAATGCTGAATGGTCAAATCAGAAGATCGAGACATTTTTTATTTGAAGTTTCAACTTCAACATGTTTTTTTTCATTTTTGCAATGAAAAATTGGAATCTTTCACATTTTATTAGTTTCTTTGAGCTGAAAGTTCACATTCAAGAACATGCTTTTTAGAGGCCGGTTTCTCTCCTTATGTCTGCACATCTTATGTTATCCATGTGCGTATATTGTTGTTGCTGTGTAATATTTCGTCTTAATATGTCACAATTTTGACGGAAGGAGTTATATTCAAGATGCCCCATCATATGTGCATATGCACAATTCATAGTCTTCAGGAAAAGAGGTGAATGCTCTCTCTACGTATGTGAACGCCGCATCATTAGCCGAGCTGATCGAGTGATTAAATATAATACAGAAAAGGGCGAACAAACAAACAAAGCCAGACATGTTGCTTCCTCCCCTTTTTGTACCCACCAGTTCAAGAAGCCAGCACTGATCTAATTGTTTATAAATTAATCAAGCAAGCATGGTATGCCATGGTGCGATCATGCATGTGCGCGGTATCTAATTTGAAGACAAGTCCAATCCGCCATCAATGGAAGATAGATGAATGAACCGAGCTAGTACATGTTGTATGTTTATGCTAGGAGCCAGAAGTTCTTGTGTGTCTTGGTGTTGAGCAGGTAGCCGGCGTTCTGGCCCTTCTTCTGCACGCTCACGCACAGGCATTTGCTATGCTCGATCAAGAACTCCGCCGTGCTGTCGTGCGCGCGGCTCGACCCGTTCGAGCTTCTCAACCTGATCGATGAGCGTGCATATATCGTCGTTAGATCGGGAACGGTGGTGGTTACATTACAAGAAGGCCGCAGGCGTGTGCTTAATTACCCGAGGAACGAGGAGAGGCGGCGGTGGCCGATGACGAGGAGCTCGACGCCGCGGCGCTGGGACTCGGCGAGGATGGTCTGCGCCTTGGCCTCGCGGCCCTCCGTGGCGGGCTCGACGCGCTTCCCGTGCACCCGCGCGCGGGGGTACCGCGCCTTGCACGCGGCGCGCATGGCCTCCATGAAATCCCCGCCGTCCGCGCCGGCGCCGGAGCCGCCCCCGCCGAGGAGCGCCGCGATCGGGGAGCCGGCGGTCCCGCCGGACGACGAGCGCGAGGGCCCGGCGGCGCCGTTGTGGGGGTGGGGCATGTTGACGTGGAGCAGCAGGATGTCGTCGCCCTCGACGATGGAGTGGGAGAGCGCCCACTCCATCGCCGCCGTCGACTCGCGGCCGGGGTCGGCGACGATCATGACGAGCCGCGGCTTGGCCGGCGCGCCCCCCGCGCCCGCGCCGCGCCCGCCGCGCCCGCCCCGCCCGAGGTCGATCAGGGCCATGCTGCTGCCGCCGGCCGACGATGCCGCATGCACGCACGGCACGCAGCCTCGCCGGCCTGGCTCGCTTAATTGGGGATCGGAGAAGTGTGAAGGGCTGGAGGCTGCGTTTGCCAAGAATGGGGGGAGGTCTAGAAGAGGGGGAGAGGCGCGCGAACGCCAGCTACGATCTCGTGAAGCGGCTTTGGCGGGGGACGCGGCCGCGCGGGTTCACGGGACCTGGTGGCTGGCTGAGCAGTATTTAATTTTGCTTTGTGGTTAAATTTTAAAAGGTAAAGTTTAATTTTTTTGTTACAGTCCAAACCAAAACTACTGGAGGGGCCTGAACTCGATGCCTTCAACGATGAGCCCACGCTTGGGGTAGGACCCGAGCACCTCGAAGCTCGCCACCACCTCCTCGCCCGGGGCGCCATGGTCGCCGGCCTCGCTCGCGCGCAGCCGCCCCATCTCCACCTCCCACCACCCGTCGCCCCGCAGCCTCGGCTCCTCGCCTCCGCCATCATCAGGGGCGACGACGCCGGCGCCCCAGAACTTGCGCGCCTCGGCTTCGTCGGGACGCAGGAACACGGCGCGGCGGCACGGCCGGGCGGCCCCCGACGTCGCGCGGCCGCCTAAGCTCACCGCCGTCTCCTGGTCCGGGAATCTCAGGCCGCGGTGGCCCTGCGCCGTGCCGTAGACCAGGTACGCCGCGTAGGAGGTCGCCGGCGTGAGCGCGGCGGCCGGGAGCCGGCCGTAGATGTCGAGGAACGTGCAGTCCATGAGCTCGGCAACCTCACCAAGCCTGACGAGACCAACCATACAATAGATGAAGAGGAAAAGGTTGGTACACGGCTTTGGGGGTCGACGGGTGCGAGTAACTGGGCCGCCGCGACGTCAGGTGGCCCAATCGAAACTGTAGCAAAGCCCAAACCGCGCGGCTCAACCATGGCCGCGGGCCGCTCGGTGGCCCGGGTCGGGTCTCAAGCTACGAATTGTGTTTATTTTTTTCATTGCAAGAACGAACTCTTGAAAATTTTATTCACGGCGATTTCTCATTCCAATTCTAGCTTCTCCTCTAGGGCTGCGTGTACATACGCTACACGCCTACACAGTACACAGCCATTCTCGGGCTGACACGTCATCCGTTCCTGCTTCTGGATCTTCCACGAGGACCTCACCTCCAATCGTGGCGCCGATCAGGCGCCCAGCCTGGCGTCCATCTCGAGGACGGTGCTGAGGTTCATGGGGCTGACGTAGTCGAGCGAGCCACCCATGAACTGGCTGACGATGATCCGGCTGGCGCGCTCCGTGGGGTGGTACGGGTCCCAGAACACGTAGCGCCCCCGGTCGGCGCACAGGCTCGACGCCGCCGTGCACAGCCCCAGCCCGTTGTGGGGGCCCTGGCCGCAGCACGCGTCCTTGGCCGTCGCGAACCCGTACGCGCCCGGGTCGCTCACGAAGTCGAAGTGGACGCGGAACGCGTTCGCCGCGATGAACGTGCCGGCCCCGTACCGGCGGTTCAGCCCCTCCAGCGCCCGCGCCAGCAGCGGGTTGAACAGCGACGCCGCGCGCATCAGCTCCGCCGCGCACTCGCCGTTGCGGCTCCGCTGCGCCAGGATCGCCGGCGCGCAACCCAGGGGGCCCGTGCCCGTCACCAGCACGCGCCGGCAACCCATCGCGTACAGCCTCTGCGTGCGTCGTCCATGTACATACGTGTCAGTAGCAGTCGATTATATATATATATATAAAACACAACATGTAGTCTGTATATATCCGAATGCAATGCATGCACTTGTACGCACGATGAGGATCTTCTTGTACTCGGAGACGAGGTAGCGCACGTAGTCCGGGAGCGCGAACTGGCGGGAGCGCAGGGAGAAGGGGACGAGGTAGTAGTTGTTGACGAAGTCATTGCCGCCGAGGGTGATGAGCGTGAGCGAGCCGCGCACCAGCTGCCGCGCCCGGGCCGCGCCCACCAGCGCGCGGAGCCTGCGCTGGTACTCGCCGAAGAACCGCAGCTGCCGGCTCATCCGCAGGATGTCCACGAACTGGATGCCGGTGTCGTTCAGGATCCCCACGCCGGCAGACGCGAAGTTGGCGCCGACGAGCAGCTTCTTCCCGCGGAGCTCGGGGCTCAGGTACGGCAGCGTGGGCTCGGCGCCGAGGTGCTCGCCTGCAATGCATCATGTCATCATGTGACGGCATGGTGGCATATATAGAAAGGTTAGCGTGGCGGCACTGCTAGCTGCGACGGAAACGGCGACGGCGACGGCGACGTACTGATGATGTCGGGGATGTTCTTGCCGTTGGAGAAGCGGCCGGTGGCGCGGTGCGTCGGGAAGTCGATCCCGTACGGCGGCGAGTCGGCGCGGGCCGTGGTCATGAGGTAGTTGTTGTTGCCGTTGTCCACCAGCGAGTCGCCGAACACGAAGAAGGCGCGGGCGCACTCGGACGGCCGCGCGAGCAAGCCCAGCAGCAGGGCGACCACGGTCGCCAGCGAGGAGGCGCTCATCGTCAGAGGCGGTCGGTCCTTGGAGCGGGTGAAGTGTTCGCTCACGGCTGGCTTCATGCGCATCGGCACCTGCGGCTCGATGGTTATATATATAGCATCGCTAGCTCGCGGGAGGCGGCAGGCCGAATGGTGGCATCAGACGGGACGGAACTATTAATCGGGCCACAATCTTAGATCCGCACCGCATACAGTTCATTCATAAACCTCCAAAGCTGCTGCCGGCACGTTCCTGCACGCCCATTCCCCTCTCAGTTCATCAGCATCAAGTTCTACTAGCACAGTACTAGTGTACTACTCGTATAACCTCGAATAACTGTAAATCTGCTCACTTGTGCTGATGATGTTACACGAGTTAAAAGGACGGCGGTAAGAAGTAGACGACGAGGCCCTTTAATTCTTGTGACACTCCCCGTTTTTTTCCCCCCTTTGAGAAGCGCAAGATGAGTTGATTAAAAGCTGAAGGCTGCACCAGCTGAACTGACGGTCTTCAAAAGGAAAAGACGTTCACGGATTTTGTTTTTGGAAGGAACCAGCACCAGATCGTACTAATTTCATTATACGTAGATAGACGAGGGTGCCGTGCTCTACTGCTCCTGAATCTTGCCTAGAATTGAAGCTCACAGTAACCACCCTTTTCAGCAGGCGCAGATCGATCGATTGTTTCCGACTGCAAGGATATGGCCAGCCCACATCGTCCTAGCAGAATCCACCTGAAGCTGGCAAAAGAAATCCACCTGAGCTTTAAACCGGCTTCTCTGGCGCCGGCCGGCTGGGACAGATCACGACGTGTAGGCATCATCAGATTGTGCCCAGCCGCCGGCAACGTACCTGCATCCGCCGGTCTCGGAGTCCGAGAGGCCCCTGGCATGTGGCCGCAAAGACAAAGGAACCACAGGAGCAGTGGCCGGTGAGTGGCCACACAAAACCCTGCCCCGGAGCTCTCGTATTTCCTGCACCTCCAAAATCGCGTTCCCAATTGCCATGCCATTGAATGGTCCCGCTATAGCCGCCCTGTTTGCTCGCTCGAGACGTCGCGTCGCCCGCGGGCCGCGGACAGGGACGCGCCAGCGCCAGGCCGGGTAGCACCGATGTGCGCCTGGTGGAGTGGTGTTGGTGGCTTGATGCCTTCATGTCACTTCGTAACGGATCGGCCCCCTTCGTTGCGCATGGTCCCAACCAAGAAATCGCATTTCTACAGATTTTGATGTAATTCTTCAAATTTACTGAGTTCATACTCCCGTTCGACGGAAACGGCGGCAAGCTATGGCTATAGTACTTGCGAAAAGCGCTAGACTAGCGGTGCCAAAGAGGAATTCAACTGACTCGCACTCTGAAGATTACACGAAGCATTTCGACCTTTGCCAAGCATTCACTCGTGTAGGTGGAATGGTCGACGATGCAAGAGCATGCACAAAGGAAACCCAGGATATACCCACCGCCAAAAAAAATTGTAGTGCTTCCGTACAGAAAGTCCGGCACAAGGTGTCAGAATCCAATTTTGATCTACCTCTCCAGCTCTCAACAGCTACCGTTTATTATTTCCCACACAGGTTCCGGTTGGAACTCCCGAGAGGTCCTCCGTCCGCAGACTCAAAATTGTATCGCCTGACAATCACCTCATCAACAACCAAAATACACTAAAGATGAACTTGCACCGCTGAACAAAAAGAATCCTAGTTCATGTTTGATCTGATGTGTATCGCCGTGGGTGTAATGCCTTAGTAGTCCATTCCACCCATGCCGCCCATTGCCGGTGCCGGTGGCTCCTCCTTGGGGATCTCTACAATGATGGATTCCGTGGTGGTCATCAGGGACGACACGCTGCAACAGAGCAAAAGATGTTAACACCAAAACATGGAAAGCAATCATCACCACGACACCACCTAAAGCTGGTGTCATGGTAACAGCCAAGAATTCTGGTCATGAACCACCAGCTGGACAAATAGTACTGAATTCAAAAGCAATAGGATAGCTTAGTTTCGACTGTTGTGACACTAGTGGAAAATAGTTAAATAATGATTGGTTTACCTAGCAGCATCCACCAGGGCAGTTCTGATCACTTTTAGTGGATCGATGATACCAGCCTTAACCATGTCGACGTATTCACCTAGACAATTTATTCATGACGTATCAGCAGACAAACGTAGAATCAGCTTGAGATAAATGGTGCACAAATGTTGAGACATCCTACCTTTAGCAGCATCATAACCAAGGTCAGTGTTTCCTTGCTCCAAAAGCTTGCCCACGACCACTGCTCCCTCCACACCAGCATTGCAAGCAATAGTGTGCACAGGGGTCTGCATAAAACTCCAGTTGTCAGCTTAGAACAAGGGTAAAAGAAGTCAGGAAAAGAATAACTTTGATTTGTTCTTTCTCCCTAACCTTCAGGGCATTCTGAATGATCTGCACACCAATCTTCTGATCAAAGTTTGCAGTCTGCAATTTATCGAGCTCCTTTGATGCATAGAGAAGAGCAACACCACCACCTGGACACAATTGAGGATTAACTATATCAGGCACGATAACACAACAGGAAATCACAAAGATCGAAGGAATTTAACATAAACAATCTGTGCAGTTTATGTGATACATTACCTGGCACGATGCCCTCTTCCACAGCTGCTTTAGTAGCATTCAACGCATCTGTCACTCTATCCTTCTTCTCACCAACTTCTGCTTCGCTGGCTCCTCCAATCTGTAGGAAAGGCAATACACAATGAGCACAAATCAGCAAACTTCAGACAGCCACATGTATCAGTTATCACAACAGAAAGAATGTTTTAAAACATGCAGTTTACCATTAGTAAGCCCTTACAAAAAAAATAGGTCAATAACCCTATTAACCTCACCTTTAGAACAGCAACACCTCCAGAGAGCTTTGCCAACCGCTCTTGTAGCTTTTCCTTGTCATAATCAGACGTGCTATTCTCAATTGCAGATCTAATCTGTAACACAATATCAATAGTTTTTCATAGCCAGAAAGTTCACAATAATTTACAAGTCAGCACGATAAGGTAATACTGCGCGAACCTGCTCTGCCCTCTCCTCAATGGACTTCTTGTCTCCAGCTCCGTCAAGAATAACAGTGTCATCCTTAGAGACCGTCACCTTCATTTAAAACAGAATGTCATAAAATTCTTACAAGTCTCATCAAAGCTTACTAAATGTGAGAAACAATTGAAACTAGCACGATACTGTAAGATCTTACTAGAATTTTCTTACTTCAGTCCAAATATTCCAATCTAAATTTAATCTCATGCTAGAAAATAGAAAATACTAGAAGTTTTCTACAGACTATACCTTTTTGCATGCACCCAACATGTGAGACTCAACATTCTCAAGGTTCATTCCAAGTTCTTCGGTTATGACCTGAATCATGAGACATACAGATCAACACATGCTACTTTGAATTCTATAGAAAACAATGAGCAACAGAAATAACTCCTAAACTTACTTCTCCTCCGGTAAGGATAGCAAGGTCTTGTAAGTTTGCCTTCCTGTTTTCCCCAAAACCAGGAGCTTTGACAGCGCAGACCTAAATGGCATTCCAATTTAATACAGAACAAGTAACTACCAATCAAAGAAATTGACAACCAACTGACCTTGATACCAGCACGAAGCTTGTTAATAATCAGAGTGCCCAATGCTTCGCTTTCCACATCTTCTGCAACAATCAGTAGAGGCCTTTGCTTCTGTTAAAAAAAAGCATGAAAAATGGATCAACAAAGGCCACAATGAGACAAATATTTGTTACAGCTCACTGAAAATAAACAGGTTACCTTAAGGGCCATCTCTAAAACTTTAACCACTGCATGCATGTTCGAAACCTTCTTGTCATGAATCAAAATCAATGGGTCTTCCAGTTCCTGTGATATAAAAACAAATAGAGGTAAGATGTTCCTGTGGTCCGTACAATCAAAATTATAGGCCAGGCAAAAATAAGGACACTTACACATTTTTGGGTTTTTGAGTTGGTAATGAAGTACGGAGAGATGTAACCTCTGTCAAGTTTCATGCCCTCAACAACTTCAAGCTCATTGTAAAGAGTGTTACCATCCTGCCAAATGTTTCAATAAACAAGTTAAAAAAGCATATCGGAAAAAAGAGCAATTTCAGGAAGCTAGTGAAGACAGTGAAGACAACAATGAACCATACACCACCATAGTATGAGGCTCTACATGTTATTGGGAAATATCCCTAGAGTACACAATAAGAGTGGTGATGCGGTCAAACTGGGAATCAATTAAAATTTATGCATTTATTATTAGTGATTGTAATATAATCACAAGACCATTAGAACCACTGAAGTTGTACGCGAGTTAATTTGTGCTCACAGGTTAAAGCCATAAAGTTGTGATTTTAGTGCAATTGGACAAGGAAATAAAAGTTCAGAGGGTGGAATAGCATAAACAAAGCATCCAAGGTTAACTTACCGCAATGGTGATTACACCCTCTTTGCCAACCTTCTCCATAGCCTTGGCAATAAGCTCACCAATTTCCCTTTCCCCGTTTGCTGATATCGTACCCACCTTTTACAGCATCCAAAAAAAAAGCTTAAAAACTGAGTGGATGGACATGAAGAACAAAACAGAAACTAATGGAGCTTTTCAGATATACCTGTGCAATCTCTTCTGACGTGCTGATCATCCTGGCCATGCCCTTCAGATTGGTCACAACAGCATCAACAGCCATTGTGATTCCGCGCCTCAAATCCATAGCATTCATTCCAGCCGCAACAGACTTGCACCCCTCAGCAAATATTGCTTTTGTCAAAACAGTTGCACATGTGGTACCTGAAAATTGGGATAAAACCAGTGATGTCATGGTTAGAATCGCATTGGCAAGTTTCCTTCAATCCAAGAACACAAGACATTTTTACTGTAGACTGGCCATCAAAAATCAAATTTTACCATTCTTCTTCAAGTACATTATTTATAGCTACAAAACCAAAATAGTGTCAAATTATATCAAAACAGTCTTATTTTGTCTTATTTTTATATTTATACACTACAACATACCTAATTGACTAATTGAGTCAAAATATAATAAGTTTGAATTTTACAAAACAAAATATGCCTTGTATCTTTTATACAAGGAGGAAATACTATTTAGTAGCATAGAAGAAAGATAATCCTTTGGGAACAAGCAACTATATGGCATTAGCATTTGCAAGTAAAGATTGCGTCTTTGCTAAAGCTAGCTAAGAAGTAAAAAGACAGCTATAAACAACGAGACAAAAATGCATACAGACAACCTGACCAAACAAATGTCACAAAATAGCAAAAGCAAAAAGAGCAGTCCGGAACATATTGGTACTATAATTGCTCTAACAATGAGACCATCATAATACTCAGGAAAGGCAGGAATACTTCTGCATATTGCTAGGAAGTAGGTAAGCAGCCAAGTAACTTTACCACAATAATCCAAATTGAAAACATAAGAATGGCATACCATCTCCAGCAGTGTCATTAGTTGCATTGGCAACCTGCTTCACAAGGCTCGCACCAACATTCTTTACTCTATCCTTGAATTCAATGCTCTTAGCAACAGTCACACCATCCTTTGTGACTTTAGGTGCACCAAAGCTTTGTTCAATAACCACATTGCGACCCTGCAGAATGCACAAGTTTGAGTACAAAACAAACAACTACTGCAACAGATTTACAACAGATTGGCATCAGAAACTGCAAGAATATTGCAGTCAGTAGACAAATGCAAATATTTATAACAGAACTAAAAGGCAATTAGCTAGTGTTCTGTTAAGGAAATATGGTGATCACTCTGTTTTGGACTTTTGTGTTTATAGAACGTGGTTATACCTTAGGACCCATCGTCACTTTGACTGCATCAGCCAATTCCTCAACACCCCTCAGCATCAGAGCACGGGCCTCAACGCCAAACTTGATATCCTTGGCAGCATAGTTTCTGCTCCAGGCAAGCCTGCTCCCAACCTACAAAGCATCACAACACAACTGAGTACGAGGAGCACATTCAATCAGTAGGCACTCAATCAAATAGAGCCGGTATCACGCAACAAAATTCAGAAGGTCTCGACTCCAGATAGATCAGATCAAATTGTGCCCGCCAGGGCAATCCAACATGCGAACTCGAAGTTTAATAGCTAAGTAGAGCACGGAAGTGACGAGATCACGACCGTCAATGAACGCAAACCCCCACGATACTAGCGAAAATGCTGGATCTTCCTCTATTAAGCAACGGATTTCAGGGTGCCGCAAATACGGACTACATCCAGCAGCAAAGCCCCCATAAACCCACTGAATCCTAAGCAATCCAAAGTAGCAGAGAGTCACCAACAGATTCAACCAAGCCCTGCGCGCAGAACCACCAGGCAGTCACACCGGCATTACCAAATCCGGGAGCGGGCTCTTGACCAAACCCCATCTAAGCCTGGACAACCAGCAACACGAGAGTCCGCCCTCACCTGGCGAGCGGCGGCGCTGCTCCCGGCTTGCCGCGCCTTGGAGGCGAGGCTGGCTGCCGCGCGGTACATGGCGCAGGGGTGGAGGCGGTCGTCGGCGAGCGAGCCTGAGTTTGGGGTGGGGGGTGGAGGCGGAGGCGAGCTGCTTCGCTTCTTTCTTGCGGAGGGGGAAAAAGGACGCGAGGCGCCGAGGACGTGGGGGGTGGATGGATTTTAGAGGGAGAGCGGGGGAGGCGAATGGAGGGTGCGCGGTGGCTCTAGAAGGATCCACTAGGGTTTAGGGTTTTACTGGCTGTTGGTGGGCGTGCGGCGGTGGTGCGGGCACGGCGGCAGCCAGCACATCCGCGACGGCGCGGCGGCTGCCGCGGCCGTCCAAAGTGGGCTTTCGCCTTCTGGGCTGCAGCCCGGGAGCTGGTGAAGTGTGTTACGGCCCACCAACCTGATTGTGTGTTACCGTCGCGGATGTGCTGGCTGCCGCCGCGCCCGCACCACCGCCGCACGCCAAACAAATAAAACCATCTTGATGCTCAAAAAACAAATAAAAACAAATGAAACCACCTGAAAAACGACAGGGCCTACCTGTGATTTCCGCTCTCCAGTGCCCACCACCGCACCACGGTTGCTTTAATGCTTGGCATCCACTATCCAGCCAGCTGGTGTGCCCGGTCATACGATGGACGCGCCAGTGGATGTGGTGGATGGCTCGATGGCTGTTTGAATTGGCAAGATTAAGAGAAGAGGGAGATAAATGAGATAAAAGATGTACGGTCAACATGCCATGTCAGTATTACGTGCACACGTGAATATATATGGACATGTAGTGAACAACTTAACAAGTTTATAGTTCTAGAAGTGCGCTTTTGGAGTTGACGGATCTAAATGACACATCCTCTCAAATTTAGGAAGCGCGGGTGCATTTTACTCTTCATATAAACATTGTTAGGTGGACTGACTAATAGAAGATACCATACCACTGCGTCAGGTATCAAACTATCGACTTCATGTTCCTTCTACTTGCCGCTACAGACATACAACATTGATAGATTGCCATACAATCTATTCTTTGTCCAGGGAAGCTCAGGGCTATGCGAGGTATGGCGCCGAGTGATTGTGTGTCAGATCAGGGGCGAGGGCTGAGAAAGGTTCCCAGGTCCAAACAGATTACTCCTCGGTTGGTTGTGGGAGCGCAGAGTTTCCAGACTTTTTGGATGCAAGCACCTTGTCCAAGGTTTCGTCAGGCACCTTGATTCCGTTTGTCTCCATTTCCGCAACTACTGCGATGGCTGCATCGATTTCCTCCAGGTCAAGGCACAACAGGACTACTTCATCGTAGAGTGGGCTGAATCCAGCACAAGGAAAAAAGGAAAGATGCATTAACCATACTACACCAGATCGGCATTTTCTTAGCAAAAACACAAACTCATAGAGAGCATACTATGAAGAAAATATAATTTTACCTTCCGAACTTATAACCTAGACTGTGTGTTGTTTGCAATATTGGTATAAAAGCGGATGGGAGTGGCGCTCTCATAGCAGCACGCAATATAATGGCACAATCACCAATTGTCGGAGTACCACCCAGCTCTATTACCTGAAAGTCCACAAAGCAGTGATCAAAAATTTAGACAACAACCCTCTTCTCTATTTATTAATACAAGTCCGGCAATCTCTGCCGGGTTTACATTTCAAAAAAAAAGTATAGACAACCAATAATTTAGGTGCGGGCCACCCTCAGAATGCTGTAATTTTAGAAAAAGCATAAATTCATTTTGAAAGAAAAGGCAAATCCCCAGAAATAAAGGATTTTTACTACGTTACCCTAAAAAAGTACTCCGGCAGCGTGAGTGAGTACAGGCTCATATTCCTATTTATTTTCTGACAAGGGAGGGATGCGTAGGATTTCTTACAAGAGAGATCGAAGATAGGGAGGTACTCAATATAATGTGTACTCTTTCAACTGAATATGACGATTGAAGGTACCGCTGCAACTGATCAAATGGACCGTGGGTACTATACTAAGTACTAAGAGTAGTAACAACTATTCCTTCGCAACTTCGCCCTTCGCACTTACCTTTCGTCCGGTACATTGTTCAAATGTTTTTCTGGGATTATGTTGGTGATCTTGAAGGGTTGTGGGAGTATGCATGGGGGCAGTCTGTTGTAATAGCTAACAACAAGCAATGTATTTATTTAACTTGAAGGCAATTGAAGTAACTGAAAGAATTTAAGTTCATCATCCAATAGAACCTGCAGTGGTTGCAGGGGTAAGAATACCTTATGCAGTATCTTGATAGCTAACTCAACCTCCCATTCTTGTGACCACTTACGTGGCATCTTATTCTTAATTTCTCTTTCCCATGTCCATCCCCATGCATCTGCGGTGGTATACATGTCTGATACATCAAACATTCTCTCCTCTCGCATAACCTTAAATGCTTCGATAGGATCTTCAGGAAACCATTCTTCATCATCATCAATCTACAGAGTCAGAGCCAGTAAAAATGCCTCAAAATCTACTGAAAATTCAGCCCTACCAACACATCGAACTGACATAATGATAACAGAAGTCATTTCGAAGAAAACATTCAAATGCTCCTCGATCTATAGTGATTACAGCCAACAAAATTCTTAGAGTATATCTTCCCAAACACCTTTGTAAGTTAAACTATGGGATACATACTTGCATCTCGTTCAGATCACCATTTACGTTCTAATTTGTTAACATGGCATGCACCATTGAGAATTTGATGGCTGATCAATATAAAGACATATTGCACACGCCAAAGCAATAATTCCATACCTCGGGCATCCGCTTTGATTTCTTTGAAGAAACAGATGTCTTTTCTAGATCTTTCAGTAACTGGACCCCTATCATTTGAAGATGTTGATTGGGTCCTTTTGCTGGTTTATCTTTAGTCTCATCACCGGCTTGGTTTTCAGTTTGTTCAACAGACTCTTCATCGTCTATCTCATCTTCTTCTGCTTCTTTCGTGGATTCATCGTCGTCATCATCTTCATCATCGTCATCGTCATCGTCATCGTCATCCAATTCATCATCTAAATCTTGATCTTCTTCATTGCTATCTTCTTCACAAAGATAGTTTCGAGTTTCTCCCAGGAAACGACGTTTCCAGAACTCCGTGTTCCCATCTTCTGGCTTGATTCTTGAGATCAATTCATATAACCCTTCATCAACCTATCGGAAAAGTCATGCTTAAAATCTCTCCATCAAATTAGAAAAATAAAAATGGAGGTGACATTTAGTTGGTGGCACTATCACGGAGTAGCTGTATAAGCAATTACAATAAACATTGTCATGCATACCTCTTCCTCATCTTCTACAGGAGGAACCCAAAGTGGTATACCACGTGAACGATTGATTCTCCTAGCTTTTTGAACTCGTTGGTAGAGTACTTGTCTTGTTCCATCAGTAGGCAATCCTTGAGCTTCAAGCTCAGTTTTCAACTCAGATACTACCATTTTGCTTGCAGCCTTGGGCTTAGCAACATTCTTCTTTGGCCCTACAACTAACTTTTTTAATCTTTCGATAACTCGGCGTACATCGTCTTCAGATACCTCACCCAAAATACCAGGACCTTCATTCCTCAATGTAATTAAGAGTTTGCGATGATATAACTTCAATTCCTCAAAGCATCTCTGCTTAAAAGATGTTTCTATTGGATTTGAATAGGCAAATCCAAATTCATCTGGATCTAGAGGAGTTTTTCCTCGGCGAGGCACCCAACGTTTGCGCTCTCCTGTAAGACCTCCTTCTTCAATATATCTTCAAGTGCAAAGGCAACATGAGTTAAAGAGATTCTAAGTTTGCAATAGGAAAGGAGTTAAACAACAAAACATGCAGGTATTAGATATTCACATCTCTCTAAGCAGTTGCTGCGTCATGACTACATGACATATTCAATGTTGAAATCAATAATTAATCTTCAAAATCTTCAATCAGATTGTGTTCTTATTCATTAGCACTGTGAATCTGTATTTACACTCAATAGAGCTCTCTTGCCAAGTATCAAACACGTGTATTCTTTCTAATTATTCTGTACGGGGTAGCTTCACAAGAAGTAAGGACATTAATAAGCATCATAGAGAAGGAAATGGTAGATTGGAGTGCTGACTACAAGGCAAACAAGAAAGTGGCAACAAGAGAAAATTAACAGACTCTACAGATAATTTTTTTATGAAACTGAAGAAAATTTTAGCATGGAAGCATCAAGTATAGGTCTAAGACAAAGGACTAGCAGAGATATGGTCATCAAGGTAGCAAATGGGTGGCACAACTGTAGCTCTGATCGTTGACATTTAATGTACTTTATGCCTAGTCTAACTGAGCAGCTGACTGAACAAAACAAAGGAACCAAGGGAGTAGACTGGGGTTGAATGAAGGTGAAAAAAAAAAGCAGCTGACTTTGGCGGTTGTGTGCACACAGCTGGCCAGTGGAACGAGGCAGCACAATAATAGCAATGGTAAGTAATCCTACAGCTGTACAGCGCCATGTTTGTGACACAAGGAAGCTAGCTCAGTTAAGCATGTACAGTGGTGTTGCCTCTTCAGTTGTCTCTTAAATCTCCACATAAATTTAGAGAGTACTAATGAAAATATCTCCAAATGGTTCTCTGGAGGCATCTCTATGTAAATCCAAAAATCATTGAACTCGTTAATTGCTTATATATCTGTTAGCTGCATTGGATTGCATTATTTATTTGATTACTTTTTTAATCTTGTTAGGGCAGTAACCTCATCTATACAAAGAGAGGAGTTGTACCACTCAGATTTCAGAAGGCAAGCTAAATATGAATCGTGTTTCAAATATGTTAGCTCCCTTTTCTTTTAGCCGAGTCCCTCCTAGCTACTGTGTGCTCTTTTTCTCATGTGCATTCTCCATTCTACTACCACATAAGGAAAATCATGCTTCGCACATGAGTATAATATACTACAGGGTGAGGGAAGCAAATTTTGCACTATGTTCACCATATGTAGCCCATCATTCAGGAAATTAAAAAAAAAAGAAGATAAGATGCCATGCAAGCAACTAAAACAGACTTGTGTTGAACAGCAACCTAAAATTTCACAAAGTCATACCTGGCCACATAATCAATTTCGAAACCAACATCAGCTTCTTCTTGTAATGGTTCTATCCAGGAGCTTACCAATGTGCGGTATTTCCTGTTTAAGATCATTGCTCTGGGTGCGATACTTTGGTTATCGTCAGCCATTGCTTCCAATGCGTCAAGCAACTCAACAGGTCTTCCTGGTTATAAAAATAAGTTACCTGCTCAGGAAAGTACTAAAAGTTCACGATAATGAAAAGCTACTAAAAGTATAAAAGACGGATATTTGATATGGTGAGCAAAGAATGCGGAAGGATGAACTGTCATCATGTTAGAGTATAACTACATAATCTTTATTACTCAACAATCTATTTTATTTTTCTGATGTTATTGTTTCCCTAGCATGAGCATAACCAAAATGAAGTCTGGTGCTAAGCAATCATGAAGAGCATAGAGAAGAGTTTGGTCTAACAAGTGACAATATTAGAATTTTAATAGTAGTATGATAAGTTGAATGCAATTGCTCTACAATAATTACATAAGATACAACTGTTCGCAAAAGCAAAGCAATAGAAGAATCTAAAATAACCATTTCATCTATTCAAGACATCTAGAACTATTAGTTGAATACATGCACCTCCAGATATAATCATATAACTAGTAAAGCAATGAAGAATTGTCACAAACATAAACATGTGAATGCCTGTCAGGCACCAAATTTCTTGGTGCAGATTTTATTTTGCATTTCATGATTTCTCGTACCAAATGGTGATAATTATTCCAGAAGGGAGATTATATTAAAAAAGAAAGATATTTCATATGGGGTCCGCTTTGTACTGTTCTAAAAGGAGGCTATTCTACTAAAAATACTAGTCAACAGAAACCTGATTTATAATTATTTTTCTCTATAAAATGGATCCTTTGACTCATCCAGATAAGTAACAATTCCAGACGTTGAAGAAAGTAAGGAAGATCACGAAATCTTTCTTTGTGGCAAATCAATAGAGCAAAGGTAGGTCTCTGTGTCAGGTGCAACATTCCACAAGGAAAGATCATAACTCATGAACAAATAACTTGACAGAAACATGAACCTTGCCACTCCTCTTAACTGATGTGTAGAAGGTTTAAAGCTCACCATCGAGACACAACGATCGAAGATAGAGAGAAAGTGGATCACCACAATTTCCTTCATTGTAAAGAACTTTTGTTCCTCCAGGAATTCTCCGTAAGGCACGAAAATGCCTGATTGATTCATTAACCATACAGTACTTTGTAAAGCATTCCACTAATAATCTGAAAACAATAACTGATCATCAATTCATTGCTTTCCTCAAATAGAAAACATGGATAGAATGTGACTGTTGGTATTCAGGAAACATGTATACACAGTATACTTGCTTCCACCAAAGAGGCTCAAATAGTGATCGCTGGTAAATGCTAGAAGGTAATGCCCTTACGCGTAAGTTCTTGCATTAGGCTGAATACGTTTGTGGTCCTCCACCATCATCCCTAGTAATTCTGCCACATCTGCTGCCCTGAAGACCAAACACATCATAAAACAAATATAACAGAGGAAAGACAACAAGAAGTACCATTACAGATGTGAGTTTTGCCTGTACGCATCATGGGACTACAGTTTACATTAACTCATTGGACCCAACAGATCAGATTTGATTCTAACAAGAAACGAATACATGATTGTGTTGATTGGATGGCTAGGTTAAACAGTAATAACAAGTGAAGAAAACAAATAGTGAATAACTATAGATAATTATATATGGAAGTAAATATATACCTGTCATAAGATGATGCTCTAGTGAATGCTTGTATAACCCAGTTATATGACTCGGTATCAGGTTTCATATAATCTGGAATTAGAAGGCAAAATTAGCATCCACATTGTAGAGTTCCAAGAAGCAACAACACACAGGTCAGCAGATACTTCTCTTTCTAGTAAGAAAAGCATGAAGAGGTTCATGATCCTGTTTTAGAAACATGTTTGTGGTCTTATTTTAGTTTTAGAGCTCCTCATACATCAAATATAATGATAGCACATGGTCAGTGCCATTAGAAACAACATAGGACTAAAATGTCAAACAAAAAAAAACGTTTCAAAATCTAAAAAGTGGCAAGCAGTTTTTCCCATGGAAGCTAATTTTACAAAAAGGTCAGACACTCTAAAGGAACATCAGGCGGATTTGTTTCTGTCCAGCATGATATGAGGTGCTTCCATCTAATAGCCTCATGACAATACAGTTTCCAAAACAACAGCTAGTTATACATGTACAAGTAATGAACATGGAAAAACAACAAGCCTATACACAGTAAGAAAACATAGCTATTATTGAACATGTCTTCTGAAGGCAAAACAAACTATCTATTGCTATCCAATGAAACTATGAGTACCACACTAGCTTGCACTCAATTAAGTGTCTGCACATGCAAAACCCTGTGACAAAACCAAATTGGCACAGAAAAGGCAATATGTAGCATACTTCAAGCCTTCGACATGTGTAACACACTAACACGAAATCATCATCTCGTTAAAAAAACTAAGACATGTTGATAAAATGGATGACAAAACAAATAAACCGTAGCACAAAACTGGTTTAAACGATCATCATACCTTCACCTCCATATTCCATGTTTTCAAATGTTGCAAAAGCAACTTCAGGAATTCCACAAGTAGCCTGAACAGAGTGAACTTTCATTGTATTACGGCATTATATTTATAAAATATAACCTTAATGCTCATGCAGCAAAACATGTTCCTAAAGATCTGCGGCTCACCCTATCTTGCCTAAAGTGTTTCTTTTTCTGAAGCTTGCCTAACATATACATTCAATCTTCAATGGTTTCTTAACTAGCTGATCAGCAGGACTAAATCACTAGAGATAGCACTACTATTTGCAGTGTTAGTGTTGCCTTTAGACTTGATCAAATACAATGTCTCACTTTGTCAAAGATCTCATTAATAGATGATATACTGTGTATAAGAAAAGTCATTAAATATAAGTGAAGTAAAAGTGCTTATAATGGCACCATCACACACTGTATAGCAGTTCAATACAAAGCCTCGAGGTCTAGAGAACTAGCTAGGTAAGACTAACCACTAACCACCACCTTCGCTGATACAATTTAATTAGAGGAACGAAAGCATCTTGTATAAGCTTCAATGTTGTGCTTTGCACAAAGAAGTCGTAGTCTTTTCACAATATAATTAAAATAGGATATATATCTTGTTTCTGAGTGAATTATTGACATAAAACAAAATTATGCCAGAGGATTCCTATAGGTTAAGTGATCAACCAAACAAACAAAAGTAGAAAAGAATATCAAACTGCAGTTGCCTGTGGATGTGCAAATCAAATTTAAGTCTTACCTGCACACTGAGAAGGCAATTAAAATGGAATGTGGTTGCCATTCTTCCAGAAGCCTCCATTTGGTACGCGACTGTCAGAGCATTGGAGTGATCTCCGGCTTTGCAATCTTCTTCAATCAGAAGATCGTAAATTTCATCAGTTCCTCGTAAACCACCTTTTGCCCCTTTAAGAAACACTGTATTGGCATCCTCCAGATAATGATTCTTGACTAGTTCCTCTGTTTCAGATAATGAAAGCTACTATAATCTTCCCAATAACCAAATATGCAACATAAGTCAATTTCCATACCTACAAGAATTAGCCAAGCCTTGCGAATATCATACTTATATCTCTCCATAGCAGCAAGAATCTCCATGCCCCTGGTAGAAAGACCCTTCTTGGCAAAAATACGGACCAGGGCCACAAAAGTTTCATGCAGAGGTCGTACTCCAGAACTTAGTTCCCTTCTAAGAGATTGCATCTGCATTAAGAAATGTAACATTTCTGTAAATCCAATGCATTATTTCTTTTTCTCGAGCACGCAGGAGGACTGCGCATCTATATATTAAGAAGAAAAGGGGCGGGGAAAAGAGCCCCAAGTGTTACAGTTAAGGGCCTGTAACCTGCCCAGTACAAACATATAAGACTATTCTCCTAAAAAGAGGGAAAGGAAGGACCAGACCACACACACACTAACTTAACCTGCTGGTGGCACTAGAGCGAGGAGGTAGGACACCCCTCGAGCCCCAGCAAAAGACCACCGCAAAAGGTCATCCTCTAAGGCAGAAAGGACCTTACACACACTAGGAGAGATCCCGTCAAACACGCAGCGATTACGATGGTTCCAAATAGACCAATGCATTATTTCTTATGATAAATATGTCCATTGTTACTTCATAAAAGTACAAATTATAATCAAATGCAACAATGTTCAGCAGAGATCCTGCCCTATATTTTAAAAGAAAAAACAGCTACATAACTAAGACATGTTAAGTGTAACTCCATCTTAGACCTATCATTGAAATAAACTTAGAGCTAACGATCAACTTATTTATAGGGCTTTTTTTTAATCTGAAGCCGCCAAAGAGAAGCTAAACACAAAATCTTGCTACAAGGACGACAATCAGATCTGTTGCAAAAAGTAATGACAAAAAAGCAGAATTAGGTCCTCATGCCCATTACTTTGCCTCACTAATTGCTAGAATTACATAACCACCGGCATTCAGCCCCATTGGCAGATGAGTGTGTTGAACAAGTAACTACATGTTATTTCGAACAAGTTGTTATTATATCATATAAGCTGAAAGGCATAATGAACCCTTGCATGTATATACGTCCAATCCATTATGCATCAAGGCCAAGATCACACAACAAATTACGGGACTGCTGGATAAGAATTAAATCTACAGCTCTGTAAGGCTGCAGAAAACAGGGCTAAGGCCCGAGAACATTGCAGCCCTGCAACGCAGAAGCCCAATGCAAAATTGCTACACCAAGCACCTCCGTTCCGCTTCACAGTTCTACATTTGCACTAACAAAATCAAGAGCTCGTAGGGTGATAATTCTGGTAAAATAACACCGACCAACAATCCACAGGCTGCTCGGCACCCGAAAGGGGCACGCGCATTTCATCAAACACCACACGAGGGCTTCCCTGCCGGAGCGGTAGACCAGTACGTAAGCAAGTTAAGAGGGGAGACCACTTACGGCTCCTTCGGCGTCGCCGGCGAGGACGTGCGCGGCGACGAGGCCGTGGAAGGAGCGTGGGCCAGGGGAGAGCCCCGCGGCGACCATGTCATAGATGGTATCGGCCACGCCAGCAGCGTCGGCGGCCCGCGCGCGCTCCGCGAGCTGCTCCAGGAAGGCCAGGCGCAGGCCCTTCTCCACCGCCCCAGCGGCCGCAGAGCGGTCCCCGCCGGCGCCCCCGCCCTCGGGCGCACGGCGCCGCCGCGTGCGGCGCCGCTCGGCGAGCGCAGATGCCCGCACGGGGCAAGCGGAGGAGCGCGGGAAACGCGCGGCGGTGGTGAGGGGAAAGGCGGAGGACGCGGGCGCCGGGGCGGAGGTGGTGGGGGTGGTGGCCATCGTGGCCGGGGTTTAGCGGAGCGAGGGGTTTTGGATAAGGATAGATGGTTTTTCAAGTTTTGGAGGTAGAGGGCAGAAACGGAATCAAGGAATGGACTAACGAGTAGTTAAGCTAGCTACATACTCCATATCTATACAGCAGACATGGAGTACAAAGCATTTGTTACATGCTTCCTCCAATCGTAAATCCATCTAGTTATTTGACTTATTATAATACATGTGAGTGAGTGAAAAGTGGGATGATGTCGTCTGCTATTTTCGGTAGGATGGTTTGATCCTATCAAATATGTTTAGTGGTGGCTTCGAAAAGACATCTGGGTGACGAGTATATCGATTTCATGTTGCGAACTAGTAAATGATAAGGTTATGATTCCGCCCTTGATGACGCTATCCAGACACGCTAATAGAGAGATGGAAGTACCATGTGGTGAAATATGAAAGTTGTGGAGGGACCTGTGACTGAGCACAAAGAAGAAAAGAGCAAGAAGAGAAGAAATGGTGAGAATTTATATTTCTTTTTCAGTTTATAATATTTGCTTACAAGCTCTATGTTGAATCCAAAATATTTGGTGCAAAGCTCCACATATGAACCATTTTAATTAAGATAGAAGGTTTTTATGTTATGGTATAAACACAATTCCACAAACATGTGAATATGATTATGAGTGTTTCAATCGATTCTTGTCTTAGAGCAACTCCAAGTCTCCGGCAATATACCCTAAATCAAAAACTTCAAATGTTAAATGGAGGTTGCCTCCATTTTCCACGGTTCACAAAATTACCTACAACTCCAGCAACAACTCCCAAACTTTAGCCTCAATTCATGAGCTCGGACGATGGATGATGGATGTAGCTGGTGAGTAACCATAAGGTCGTACTTATAAAACGCATGAACAAAGCAAATTAAGGAACTAAAATGTTGCCTAACAAAGCTGCACCTTACAATTTTATCTATCTACAAACAAATCAATCAATACTAGTTCATCTATAAAAAGCGAATCAATAACTTGCAATAAGAAATGAACTCAGATTAGATATTTTCACGCAGTGGTAGTGATTAAGAGAATATGGAAGTTTGAAGATGTGACCAAAGTAGCAATCAAAGATGCACTTGCTCGTGTGTAGAGCCATAGAGGTGACTCGCCGCTCGCGGGAGCAGAGGTGGACAGCAATATATGCACACTGCATAAGCACTTGCACATTGATTTATGCCCCAAATAAGTGGTCACAAATTTGCAAAACAAAAATCCACGCAAAAGCCAATACTTGGCACAATTTCATGCTGTTTGAAAAAAAAACCAAAGCAAACAATTTGGCATGTAATTTCCTCTCTTTTCGATTTATAAAATGCCAAAAACTTAGGCTTTTGATACCTCTCTCTTTTTTTGAATTGCTACGGTAGGCTTGCCTAATTTTTGTGCCAAACCAAAAATAAGTCAAATTTCATCATGTTTTATTAATATCTAGCTTGGTTCGCATTGGTAGCAAACAATACTCTGATTTGTCGTTAGATACTAATGAATGATGATTTAGTGCTATATTACGCACTTCTATGTTCGAATCCAGCAATCTATGTATAGGTAGCACTAATAATTCATCCAAACCCTTTCAAAAAGGAAAATCATCCAAAGAGGTGCAAGCACTAAGGATAAGCAGCAGGTAGCAGTGTTGCATTATTGCGTATGCTACATACCTTAAGGTACGTAAAGGTTCATTCACGCTATTTTACAGACGCACAAGTTTCAACAAAATACTTTCAAACTACTACGAAGGGCTTACCACCACGACATATAGAGACTCGCTGACCCATCACACAAGCACAGTCATATAGCTCAGGCGCTTCTATAATACAGACCCACACACCTAAGCTTAACCTTAGCGAGCATTCGAATACCAAACATGACACCGTGACCTCCTGCTTCACACACCAAGTTTCTACCGGCACAAGATCATGACACCATGACCTGCGAGCGATGACTTAGCCGCAGAGAAGTGTGTTCACCAGACTGGGAACAGAGGACCGGTGGATCCTTTCTTGTCAGCATCAGGGATGCTGTTGTAGCGGTAGAGGTGGTTCGACAGCTCCCAGCTCCAGTCATCCTTCCTCGAAACCTTCAACGGTGGCCACCGGTTGATCCTCACATAGTGTTCCCTGATTCGCCCATCACCGACAAAGCTTGTGATTACTGTGTAGGCGCACTCGTGGCCACCCCACACAGCGTCATGAGGGTCTGCACTGTGGTAGCCATCAGGGTGGAAGTAGCGCCGCATAGGCGGACCAGTGTGCTTCCATGATGGATCAAGATTCCTCCAGTATTCTGGTGCTGCCTGCAAGAGCAGAAGAATAAGTTCTTACCGAGTGTAGCATTGTTGGAAAATTCCCCATAAACATAGGTTGCCATAAATTTCATGTCTAGAACATATTAAAAATTCTTACTAAAACTGTAGCATCAAATTCCTAAAGTTTTAAATATTTTTCCAGGAAATCCGTTATTCCAATTGCAGTATCAGCAATCTTGTAGTAACATAACCAAATCAAAATTTTCTAGCAACAAATGTGCACACACATTCCCATAATGGCAGAGCAAAATAACACATCTAAATTTAGTCATCATCATCAACATAGTCTTTTGTCCCAAGCAAGTTGGGGTAGGCTAGAGATGAAATCCATAAAAAAAACAAAGATCACGGATCTCCAGGTACGTGGATAGCGAGTCTCCAAGCGCTCCTATCCAAAGCTACCTCTTTGGAGATATTCCACTCCCTTAAGGTCTCTCTTCACCGACTCGTCTCAAGTCAGTTTAGGTCTACCTCTACCTCTCTTTACATTTTCGGCCTGCTTTAGAACCCCACTACGCACCGGCGCCTCAGGGGATCTCCGTTGGACATGTCCAAACCATCTCAATCGATGTTGGGTAAGTTTCTCCTCAATTGGTGCCACCCCGACTCTATCCCGAATAACTTCGTTCCGGACTCTATCCCTTCGTGTGTGTCCGCAAAACCACCGCAACATCCGCATCTCTACTACACTCAGTTGTTGGACATGTCGTCTTTTTGTAGGCCAACATTCAGCACCGTATAACATCGCCGGACGAATCGCTGTCCTATAGAACTTACCTTTTAACTTTTGTGGCACCCTTCTGTCACATAGGACGCCACAAGCTTGACGCCACTTCAACCAGGTAGCTGAGATTCTATATCTAACATCTTCATCAATGTCGCCATCCTTTCGAAGCATCGATCCTAAATACCGAAAAGTATCCTTCTGGACCACCACTTGCCCATCGAGGCTAACATCTCCATCCTCATGCCTAGTCGCGCTGAAATCGCACATCATGTACTCGGTCTTGGTCCTACTGAGTCTGAACCCTTTCGACTCTAACTCTAACGTGCGTCTCCACAGCTCTAACTTCCTATTAACCCCTTCTCTACTCTCGTCCACCAGCACCACATCATCAGCAAAGAGCATACACCAAGGGATATCATCTTGTATGTCCCTTGTGACCTCATCCATCACCAAGGCAAATAAATAAGGACTCAATGCGGACCCCTGATGTAGGCCTATGTTAATAGGAAAGTCAGTGATGTCACCATCACATGTCCGGACAAACGTCATCGCATCCTTATACATATCCTTGATGAGGGTAATGTACTTAGTTGGGACTTTGTGCTTCTCCAAGGCCCACCACATGACATTTCTCGGTATTTTATCATACGCCTTCTCAAGGTCAATAAAGACCATATGCAAGTCCTTCTTCTGCTCTCTATATCTCTCCATCAATTGTCGGATTAAGAAAATCGCCTCCATGGTCGACCTTCCAGGCATGAACACATCTAAATTTAGTATCTACATATATTTATTTATTGCATGCAGTTTCTCAAGAAAATGTTGATATTCAAATACCCCCCTTGAGGCTTTGGCCAAATCAATATATCAAAGTTTATAACCTTTAATGGCCACCATGAAGATATATGCATCAACTCTCCCTCAGTGCGTTTGGAAGCTACAACATCTGAAGAAGCTAGAGAGATGCTGACAGTTGACATGATCCCATGCATATATCAGACTCTGATTGACTAAAACCACTTGAACTCAAAACTTGCAGAGTCAGTTGTACAGCAGCAACTACTTAATAAAAAGGAAAGGGTCCATTTTACTCCCTCGAACCATTCAATTTGTCCATCTGACCCCCCCTGAACAAAATTATGACTCGATTTAGTCCCCAAAACAATTGGTACCAGCTTAAATTACCCTCTAACCAGTTTTGCACAGTAGTTTTGATGATATGGATGCCAATGTAGAGCTGTTTTGCCATGTAAGCAGCCTATGTCACCTCTTTCTTCTACCACGTCATCTCTATCTTCCTTTCTACTCCATCCATGAAGAGGAAGTAGCACAACGATGAAGCTGACCGCGCACAGCGAGCAGCAGCAGCACGCTGGTCATACGCCAGCCTCAGTGCACCGCGTTCCTAACCTCTGCCCCCAGCTGCTTTGGCTGATGTGAATACCACATCTGCCGCCTTCTCTGTTCGATTCACGTTGTTCCCTTTTAGAATCATCCGCATCGACCAGGCAGCCCGTGATCTCCTGAATTTGTGGAGTCCAACACAAATACAATCTGATTGCACTTTGCCTGCATCAATTTAGTTTAATGCTAGTCCACCTCCTGTCAGACAACTTTCACAGAAATCAATTTTGTTTTTACGGTGCAAACTCAATTTGAACTTCACATTTGCTGGCAACAACCATTCTTACTACTGAAATCAATTTTGTATGAGATGACGATCTGAAGCTCTTCAATTACGAGATGAGGAAGCGAAGCTCTTCAATTATGAGATGACTAGATGAGGAACCGAAGCTCTGTCTGTTGCTTTGTTTTTGCAGTGGAAAGAGGGATCGAGGGACTGAACGCCTACTAACCTTGCCCATAACAATGAAGTCACCTTCAATGCCACATGTGCACCCACACAGCTGCTCTTTCACTGCCAGTTCAAATTTCAATGACCTCATGCAGCAACAATGCCTTGGGCATAGCCATTTAGCGCCTGCACACTCGCCATGACAAGCAGCTATGCGAAGACAACTTGAACATGGGCAGGAGGTGCTCGACTAGGAGACTGAAGCTACACTGGTAGGTTTGTGGTGCATCTGCTCAGGCATGTAACCTGTGTCACAGGCTCAGGCAACAAACATGAGCTCTTCCTGGCCGAGGCATAGGCGGCAAAGAACAAGATGGCCCTGTGCTTGCCAAGCTCTACCAGTTGTGTTCTGCACCTCCACTCAGGACAGGCTGCTCTCTGCCAGCGACAGCGATTGCAGACGTGTTGTTATCCGTGTCAGGGGAGGAAGAGATGAGGCAGAGAGGGGCATGCGCCCTCGCTGTTCCCCTCAGCTTAATTGCCACATCAACTAGTTCACAGTGGCACGATCACTGTTGACCCGGCAAAACCACTTCGACATCAGCAAAACAGGGTCTCAAACCAGGTTAGGGGGTAATTTAAGCCGAAATGGATTGTTTGGGGAAGTAAATTAAGTCACAAATTTATTCAGTGGGTTAGACTTGTTTGGGGGAGTAAAATAGACTTCCCTAATAAAAATATGCAATGACATAACTCATACTTCAAAGTTCAAACAATCAAAAGGGCACCAAATTAGAGAAACTTACTATGGTGAAACGATATTCCCATGCATGATCGCAGAGATCCTCTTTTGTGATCCGACTCTGAACAAGAGAAGAATATAATTCATGTCTAGAGCAATGAAGAAGGGAAATATGCAATATGCTTATTGTTTACTTTCAGATTAAGGATAAATTAAACAGATGACCAGAGAGAACTTCCCCACAATCAACAATGTATATATGAATGAAATAAATAAAAGAAAAGAAAAGATGTGTAATGTAAATAATATAATTAGCCTCATTCCCAGAATCTGCAACACCGACAGTCCAAAAGATCATCTTTGCCAGCGCCAAGGTACAAATACTGATAGTACATGAGCACAATACATTCTGCATCCGACTGTAGTTCATCCACTGCATTATTGATCCTACAGATGGAAAAAAAAATGCTGGTACTCACCCGTTTGCCATCCATGATGGCCATTGAATAAGTAGACAACTTAGATCCAGTGCGGATCGATGATAAACGAGGAATATGTGCCTTTCCCGCCATCAGTTCAGCACACTGCGAACAAAACAATGATCAGGAACTGCTGTGTATCATGAGCAAATATGCTATATATACAACAGTAATGTTTGGCATAGTTTTCTCTTGTTCCCTTGTTTTCTGGAATCAGGTCTGCCTAGTTTCAATTTTGGTACTTGGCCTTTTTGCTCCCTTGCAGCAGAAGGAGATGTAATCAAGTCCCTATATTTTTCAATTTTAGTATGTTATATTGTATTGGAGACTCTAATGCAGTGTTTTACAGGCGTCGCCTAGGCAACGGCGGACCCAGCTCGCCTTGGGCAACAGTCACGCCTTGTCGCCTTGGGCAACAGTCACGCCTTGTCGCCTTGGGCAACAGTCACGCCTTGTCGCCTAGGCGTCCAGGCATACCCAGCTCGCCTTGGGTCGCCTTGTCGCCTTTAAAACACTGATCTAATGTTGAAACTGGGGCGTTCAATTCTTTTTTGTTTTAAAAAAAAAGAATATTAAGCATTCTCACAGTAATCTGTGACAGAAACACGTAGCAGCTCAATATATTTTTGTTGACATTAGTGACCATTTCGTCAATAGTGAGAGTGAAACATTGAAGAAAATTGGAAAGCAGATTTCAAATATTGATAAGATTAAGAGCAGAGATTTCAAAATTTTAATATCGCAAAAGTTCAGATATCATCAAGATAACCAAGAATACAAATTATTAGGTATTGTAAAGTAAACAAGTCATTTAACTACTACTAATGGCCATATAGGTGCATTACCAAACCATGCCCCATCATGAGTTTAATAAAGCTGTAGACATGGGTCCCTTTGAGAATATCCTCCTCCGTGACCAATGGCATAATAAACATGATTAATGTTTTGGGCAGCATATTCTTTGCAGAAAACCCATATGAATATGATTCAGAAAATATTACAACAAATAGTAAACTAAAATTTATCTAAAACAGAAAACACATAAACAAAATTAGACAATGCTTTGGAACTGCAAAATTCCATAAATATTAAAATAAATTGAAAACAAAAAAATAAATGCACATATAAAATTTAATTAAAAATAGATTCAATGGGAATATTTCCACCAACTTATATCGTTTCCTATGTCTAATTTGTGCAACTATTTTGGGATAAAAGAAAACCAGTTAACCTTGGTCCAGAAAACATTTCTTTCTCTACCATGTCAATGTCACCTAAGGCTTCTTTCTTTGGAAACATCAGATAAATTTGCTAGATTTGCCAGTTATCGCCCCGTCATGGACAGAATCAACAAAATATTTGAGAAGACCATATAAAGTATACACTATACAATAGTGGGTGCACAGGACATAGATCCCATGGAAAATAGGGGTCTACGCAAAAACTACAAAAGCTTAGCGCCCAGTACCTATTGCTTGTGCAGTGTCAGTAAACTATGATGCAGGTCAAATGCATGCCCTTTGCGTGTCTAGCTAGGAAAATTTGGGATTCCTTGGCTCCAAACTAGGAATATCCTCAGTCTCATTCCTGATCCCAGCGGCCTTGAGCACCAGGTGCTCGATCGATTGCTCAAGGGAACCGGAGGCTTTCAATTCCCTTCGCCGCCGACAGATCAATTCGTCGAACAGGAGCGGCAAGACACCCCAAGCCGCGCGCAAGCGCGCAGGCCAACAAACGCGAAGTACAAGGAGCGGGAGAGGAGCAGCGGGGGGAGCGTCCGAACCTTGGGTGCCCAGAGGCGGTCGTCGGCCGCGGCCCCGCGCCATGCGCGGGAGACCGCGGTGCATCGTGCCACGCTGCGCGCGTCCAGCAGCTCCATCACCCGCCCCATCACCTCCTCCCCGAGCGCCTCCAGGGGGTCGCCCGCCCACCCCACTTGCCGCTTCCCCAGCCCCTCTCCCTCCCCTTGCCCCTCCCTCCTCCTCATCCTCCTCCTCCTGCCCCTCTTCCGCCTCTCCCACTCCTCCGCCGCCCGCTTCCGCTTCCGCTCCGCCATGCGCTCTCGCCTCGGGGGAGTCGGTCGCGAGCGAGTGGTGTGGTGTGGTGTGGCGTGGCGAGAGTGAGACTGACCGCGAGTGAGCTGGTGCCTGCGTGGGAGAAGTGATCTACTCGGAAAAGGGAGGGACCCCCCGTGCGGAATCGGCTCGGTGGGGCCCGTGTGCCGTCCCCGCGTCGCGCTTTATCGCCTGCCGTTTGTGGCCTTGTGGGAGGCCGATACTCCGTTAGACACTTACCGTTAATGGGTTGTGTTAAAATGAGCATTTTCTTTTAAGCTGGATCCATAAGGTGGATTTCTTTTGGATGGATAGAGACCAACGCATCTTCATATTCTGGACTCCACCTGCCCATCTAGGTATGCCAACTTAAGGACGGTTGGACCGCGGGTTAGTTTGGGACGTTGCCGGCGGATGCCAGTACAGCGCAACGCCGCCACACCGGCGTTACATGTCGGCGGGGTCGGCCGTATCCGCGTTTGCGCCGTCACACGTCAGCTCGCGCGCGCACAGGTGGGAGGGAGCAGGGACCTCGGATCGGAGCCGGGCCTGTTCCCGGAGGCGCGCGCCTCCGTGGCGGCTCGCGCGCCGGCCGCGGCCGCCCACACGTGTGGGCACCCGCTTGCGTCGCGCGTGGTAACGGCCGCGCCGCGTGCGTGCGTGCGAATGTTTCTCACGCGAATGCTTAGCTCGCAAGTCAGGGACGGACGTACACGTGTGGGCATCCTCTGTCTCTCGACGGCCGATGCAGAGTGCCAGAGTGGGTGTGAACGCGTCCGAGCCATAGCCTTTTCGTGCGTGCAGCCGCCGGCCGGGCCCGTTCGTTTGTTCTCTTGCGCGCGGGGATCAGTCGGCTGTCTGTTCCACTCTCCGGGGCTCCCTCCAGGCGACAAGAAGCAAGACCTGCGTGTAGTGTGGCTGAGCGTAGCAGATAAGGCTCCTGCTGGCGTCTAGCGCTCGCTGCTCAGCTAGCCCTGGCCGGCCGTTGCTTAGAGCCAGGTTGGCCTGAATATAATCCATCCTTTGCCCTGCACTGCAGGAGCACCGGATTACTCCTTGCCCCCACCGTGCATACTGTAGCGTAGTGCTCGTGCTTCGCACAACAGAATTGGCATGGAACGGATCAAGAAGTTGACGCATGCATGTTATCCGGCCGGAGTTCCGGACACCGGGACACGTCACACGACCATCCCGATCTTGGCCAGATTCCCAATCCACGCACACTGGTTACCGCGTGATCACGCCGGCCCGCTGCTAGTGCTACGGTTGTGATTGGTTGCCTGTTGTCCAGACTTATAGAATAGAATGCAACTCATTTTTGATTGGATGCCTGTAAATAAATAAATTTCATTCCCCGCACTATATATCTATGTAGGCTGCACAAGGTAAAAAGATATACTCCCTCCGTTCCAAAAAACTGTTCGTTTAGTCTTAAAATTTTATCCCACAAAGACTATTGGTGCGAGACTGCCTGCCTCATCCGCCGGCGAGACTGCGGCCGGTGCGGCCGTATGGGGACGTGGTGTCAGAAGCTGCGCCAGCAACGATGCCTGAAGGCTGGAACCGCCGCCGCGTGCTGTGTGCCTGTACATGCGGCTGTGTCTATCGTGGCTACGACGGCTCGGGAGGGCTGCAGCATATGCAAGACGTACGCTTGCGTGCTGTGAAGCAGGTTACACCTCATATCTAGATTGATTGACGTAATATGTTTTTGACTCGTGTGCTTGGGTATGCTGGTGACAACCAGCAATTCTGCCGAATCCTTAACTTTTATATGAGCGTGATTACTGATGAAGCAATATGCATGTCATCCAAAGCCAAATCAATCTACGTCCAGAGAGGCTTGTCCTGCCATGGGGGTTGTCCTTCCTCGCCACGATCTAAGATTGGAGGCAGCGGGTTTGAAGGGCTGATGGTGACGAAATTCTGCCTGTGAGCCGATGGTCTGAGGCTCTGAGCCAAGTGCGCAAGCGTGCGATGGGGAGAGCCAAAGCGAGCCAGCACGAGCGTCATGGTCGCGAGCGTCAGGTCCACTTCTAGCGCGTTTGGTTTCCTTCCACCCACGGTCTGCGTCGCATCAGAGAGCCAGGCTACCGCTGGCCAGGCGCCGGCCATGCAACACGCCGTTGTTTGCTTGTCTGCATCAGTAGCGCATGGATACACAGAGAAGCTGTTTGGTTGCAGTGTTTAGGAGCTCGCGCACACCGGAGCGAGCGGCGGCGGCCGCAGAACATGCACCGCGTGAGCCTGGCCCTAGAGAAAGGAATCTCATTTTTGTTTCCCGGGAGCCTGGCCGGCTGCGTGCGCTTGCACCTAGGGAGCCTGGCCTCGACGATGATGCAGGCAACCAAACAATCCGGAGCTGCATCACGGGAGCCTAGCCCGCCCAAAAGCGGGCAACCAAACGCGCCCTTCGGGGCCACGTGGCAGGAATCCAAGATGGGTCCTCACGGTCTGACCGATTTGGGCACCGTCCTCACCTAATTTGTTTCCCTGCCCATGACGTACGTGGGTATACGCCTCAACTTCGTGTGCAAGCAACAGCCGCAAACACGGCAGCTACGTGCGCTGCTCCGATCATCAACAGAGTCGGGCAACGCGACAACGATGCCTTTCTCACGGGCGAAATGGCGACAAGGCAAGCGTTCCCGGCCCATCTCATGTTTCGATCATCTCCTTCCCGGCCGGGGGCCCACTGCGTCGTCGGCCTTGTCCCAAGCACGTGCGCAAGGGCTGCTTGTCCTCTTCGTTTCGAGGGATCCGGGGACATGATTGATAAGGAGCAGTGTCCAGTACCAGGCCTGCATACGAGAGGGCCCGGGTCCCACCCTGGCTGCTCTGTCCATCCAACAGGCAACCCCGCGTCACCGCTCAAAACTTCAATGGTAAAGTACAACGGCCAGGCCTGCATACGAGAGGGCCCGGGTCCCACCCTGGCTGCTCTGTCCATCCAACAGGCAACCCGGCGTCACCGCTCAAAAAGTACAACGGCCGTACGTCCTCCGTACCAAAAAAAATAAGTCATTTTAAGATTCAAAATTTATTTTAAAAAATAAATCATTTTACCTTATTTAGAAAAGTGCCTATGCATGCAGAAATCAATTAATGTCAATATAGATAATAAATAGAGGCAAATATGGTCATTTTAACTTCTTATTAATTTATCCTAAAAATTTTAGAATGACTTATTTTTTGGAACGGAGGGAGTAGCTAGCATTTTACCTCCAAAACAAACTAAAAATAGATTTTACTTTGAAAATAAAAAATAGATGTCTTGCTGAGTGAAGGATGTGAGTAACTTAGAGGAGTGGGCAATTGCGGGTAATGTTGACGATCCAAGTACGTTTGTTCCACCTTATTAATTAGGTTTATGTGTCTCGGATCTACGGTCATCGTTTTGCGGCTTTACTTCATGTAGATAGATTTGTGTATGTGCGTCAAGTGTGTGTAGATTCTACCTTGCATTCTTATTTATATTATTTTTTGTTATCCCATTCGAATATACACCCCCGTCCCAAATATTAGTCGTTTTAACTTTTTTAGATGTATAGTGTTTATTATGCATCTAGATATATGCATAGCAAAATCTATGTATCTAAAAAAGTCAAAACGACTAATAATTTGGGACGGAGGGAGTATTTTTTATTTGACTTTCATTAATTACCACGGTGAACAGATTGCACCTTTTAGTGACACTATTTTTCCTTGAAAGGAGATCAACTCTTCTTTTACATGCGAAAGCAAATATGTTTGGTACAGTACATAATTGGGGATACAGTTGCATAAAGGAAACCCCAAACAAGTCAAAGCTAAGGAAACGACCGATGACGTGGCTATCCTATCACATCAATCACAATTGGGGGTGGTAACGGATCATACCTCTAATGCTCCCTTCATAATCCAACTTGATCCTTATATTTTTTTAGCTTAAAATTTAATAAGATTATAACCTGACTCTTTTAGAACTCGGTCCTTAGATTATCTAGGCTAAAATTGAAGGTCCTTTACCACCTCCGTTAGAGAATTGAAATTAATACCCGTTGGAGAAAAAGACTTCCAATTCTCTACAAAAAAAGACAAGCCAGAGCAGCAGAGATTACGACCTCGGTTTGTTAGGGACACACTTCTCGATCTTCGTTTTGTTTCACATTTTTCATATAGCCAAGCTACACCTGCAAAAAAAACACCAAGATGTTGGAGAGTCCCTAGGGTCAAGTAACCATCTACCAGATAAATATGTAGTTCTGCATCGAAAATTGATGGTAGAAGGCACAACATATAAAGTAGGGTAGCGCTAACTCATCAATTTAGTCTTTTACATTAAGTTAGACTCAAGATCTTGGTTGTTGTGGGCACGGGTAAACCTAGACTATTGGAAAGCCGGCTTGTGGTATAACGGGCTTGCTTGAATTCATTGTGTATACTCTAACAATTAGTATCAGAGTTGAAGTTGAAAAATCTGGAACACCTTCAATGTCACATGGCGTCTCCGAGGGGTCGCATTGGGCTGTACTCGGACAAGAGAGTTGGGCTCGAGCTAGGTATAAAATTTTCCAAGAGATCACATCGGTTGTTTGTGGCTACATCGAAAATTGATAGTTGAGGAGTATAATATATAAGGTGCAGGCAGCCCTCATCCATTAGTTTTTAGATTGCGTTAGATCCGATGCTTTAGTTGTTGTGAACTCTGGTGGACCTGGGTTTGGTAGGACATTGAGTTGTGTGTACAACAGATCAAATCAGATCAGAATTCGATGCACACTCATAACCTTCCCACCCAATTGCCTTCCCTAGGCAACTTCTAAAACTCGTCCGGGGGTATAACAACACCTACTGTTTTTCATTAAGAGAAAGTATCTGGCTTTCCGGTCGAGAAAACACCCGAAACCCTGGCCGCGTCAGTGAGGGGGATTTTTTTAACCCCAGCCTAAAATTCGCTTCCACATGAAGTCAAACACAGGATCTGAGGAGTGCTGCTAGAATCTTCTAACCAAGTCAGCTAGATGCCTGTTCGTCATAGGCAACTTCTAACAAAAGGCGAAAGGAAACTTCAAAAGAAATGCAATTAACATTTTCAAAACTTTCCCCATAACTAGCATTTGGAAGTTGGAACTTCTTTCCCACGCCCTCTTCGCTTATAGTACGACTTTCCTAATGGCACGACCTTGAGCTACTGTTTTCAAGCTGTGTACAACAACACATATCCAACTTGTACTATTTCATTCTCATATCCTGCTGCTTTTGTGTGGCTTTGTCAACGTTCCTTGTCTATGCTAGTGGTTAAAATAGGCATTTTGATCCCTGAACTTTGCCCCGTGGGTCAAGTTCATCCCTCAACTATTAGATTGGCCAATTTAGTCCCTCAACTTTTATTTCTGAGTCAAACTTGTTCTTGTGCTGATATAGCTCTCCATATTGGCATGAAACTAATACAAAAAGTCCTTTTGCCCTTGGCTCCTTCCCCTCAATTTCAAGAAATGCACTCAAAGTATTAGAATTTAAAATCAAATTGTCTAATTTAAATACTAGAATTCAAGTTCTAAAAACTGGTGGTCTAAGTTATTCCATTGATCGAAGAATTACATCTCCAAGTAAATTATGCAATGTCACGTCGGTGGAAATAGAGGAGGGTAGTAAGAAGCCAAGGGCAAAAAGGACATTTCTCATTATTCACATGCTAATATGGAGAGCCACATCAGAAAAAGAATGAGTTTGACCCAAAAATGAAAGTTAAGGGACTAGATTAACCTATTTGAAAGTTAAGGGACGAACTTGATCCCTGGAGTAAAGTTGAGGGACGCAAACGTCTATTTTGCCTTTCACCATCAACAATTTGCAAGCTAAACATTGTTTTAATTAAAGTCCAACGGTCTAGCTGACTTCGATCATCACCGCAAGTTACAGGCGTCAAGACTGACGCACGAGCGCGTACCAATTCTTTTCTTTGGTCTTCCAACTTCTGCTTTTATGTTGTGCCAGGCTTGATCATTACAGCTTGATGGCTTTACTTATCTTCTGTTGCATCCTCCTCAATAATCTGCCATCGGTTACGCGGTCGAAGTTCTCTCCCGATTTAAACACAGATACACCTCGTGACATTCTTACATCCATGTCCGCCTACCCAACAATCACATTAATACCCCTTGCACTGCAGCAAAGCATACACATATACAGCGTCGTCCAATCGAGTCATCTAAGTGAGATATAATAGATTGTATATTGTTTTAATTTCCTCTCTGAGAAAATACTTATCTTTTTTTTCATGAATCATAATTCTTTTGCACCCAGCTGTAATGTTTCTGTTTTCCATTTTATTTTACATCAAAGATTATTTGATGGCCGGCGCATGGAGACTCCGCGGATCCAACGCTCTCCTGTTCGTGTGTTCCATTCAATTGAACTCGGCTCAGGCATTTCTGTTACTCACTGCGATGAAAGCATGATAAATAACCACTCGGTAACAGGTAACTTCTTTGACTCGATCCTTAGTTTAATCTTGCTCCAGGTTCCACACACAGATCTGATGAATATCTGATGAGAAGGAACTGCGGCCCAATTGCCCCCGCGATGCCATGGCCAACAGCAACCACGCGTGCCATTTAATTCCTTGTCTCCATTGACCGCTGCGTGTACGCTTCCCGTTGACGTGCATGGCGGTCGAGCTGGCTTCGGAACACTCGCACGCACGTGGGTAGCTGCTCGGAACGAACACTCCGGTTTGCTTCTCCAGACAGCCACCCAGTCTCGGTACAACGATCTTAGTAAAATACTACTCCATCTGGTAATCCAGTGGGAGATAGATTCGCTCGAGATCCCCGTCGTCGTTTCCCTGCCAGTGACCAGCGAGCAGCTAGCCGACCACCGCCACCAGCAATCGCTCGGCTTATCACGCGCGCCTTCGAGCTCGAGGTCGATCGCCAGGCACGCACAGCCACTCCGAGCCGGGCACTGCCGGCACCGCAGCCAATGCAACCCGCATCAGCAGCGATGAGCAAATCCGGCGCCGTCTCCCGGCCTTGCTTCTTCCTCGTCGCCGCCGCGGCGTTGTGGGTCCTGACGCTCTACCTGCGCCTCCTAGCCATGATGAGCGTGCCCGGCGCGTTCACGGGGCGCGCGGCGTCGCTCGTCCCGGCCGGCGGGAACGGCAGCGGCGACCCCTGCCGCGGCCGGTACGTCTACATCCACGACCTGCCCCCGCGGTTCAACGCTGACATCCTCCGCGGCTGCGCCGCGGCCAGCGACCGGTGGGCCGGCATGTGCGAGCACGTGGGCAACGCCGGCCTCGGGAGGCCGCTCTCCGGCGGCGCGCTCACGGGCGAGACCGGGTGGTACGCCACGCACCAGTTCGCGCTGGACGCCATCTTCCACGCGCGGGTGCGGCAGTACGGGTGCCTCACCAACGACTCCTCCGCGGCTGCCGCCGTGTTCGTCCCGTTCTACGCCGGCTTCGAGTTCGCCCGCCACGTCTGGGGGTACGACAACGCGGCGCGGGACGCCGCCGCGCGGGACCTGGCGCTCTGGCTCGTGCGCCGGCCCGAGTGGCGCAGGGCCGGCGGCCGCGACCACTTCCTCGTGGCGGGGCGGACCGGCTGGGACTTCCGCCGCGACGCCTACCCCAACGCCACCTGGGGCACCAACCTTTTCCTTCTCCCGGCTGTCAAGAACATGACCTTCCTCGTCGTCGAGACGGCCACCATGGGCTGGGGCAACGACCTGGCCGTGCCTTACCCGACCTACTTCCACCCGCGCACGGACTCGGACGTCGTGAACTGGCAGCACAGGATCCGGAACGCCGACCGCTGGTGGTTCATGTCCTTCGTGGGCGCGGCGCGGCCAGGCGACCCGCGCTCGATCCGGTCGCAGGTCATGGACCAGTGCCGCGCGTCGCCGGCGTGCCGGCAGCTCGGGTGCGCCTCCGGGACCGCCCAGTGCCACTACCCCAGCGACATCATGGTGCTGTTCCAGAGCTCCACCTTCTGCCTCCAGCCGCCGGGGGACTCGGCGTCGCGGCGGTCGACGTTCGACGCGATGGTCGCCGGCTGCATCCCGGTGTTCTTCCAGCCGCGGTCTGCGTACCTCCAGTACAGGTGGCATCTGCCCAAGGACCACGCCACGTACTCGGTGTTCATACCGGCGGAGAGCGTGCGCTCCGGGAACGTGAGCGTTGAGGCGGAGCTGAGGAAGATACCGGCGGCGGTAATAGAGAAGATGAGGGAGGAGGTCATCAAGCTCGTGCCGAGGATGGTGTACGCCGACCCGAGGTACAAGCTCGAGACGGTGAAGGACGCGTTCGACGTCGCCATGGATGGCGTCTTGGAGAGAGTGGCGGAGCCGGCGGAGAGGCAAATAGGGTCCTACTGGCGGTGAACACCGGTGGCGTGGAGCGAAGTTTTTAATCTTGTTCTAAAGTAAAACGTATTTTAAAAGAAAATACTAGGTATAGTTTTGTTAGGAAAAGTTGCTTAGCGTTGGATCTACCGAGCCATGTTACATGACTTTACTACCTTAAATGATTCCTAGAGGAAAAATCATTCGAATTTCATATTCAGTTGAAGAATCATGTTCTAGCAATGGTGTGCTCTTGACCCCTTTTGTTTTAGCTTATGGTCCATTTTAAAGGTTCGATTTTGACAAACATAAAAGTCAGCTGACTTTTATAGTCCAGAATCGGGAATCATTTTAGGATTCATCTAACTTTCGGGTTTTTTAAAATTAAGCCTTCAAAATTTGTTAGAAGCTGAAACAAACAGGGATCTTGTGTGTTCAGCCATCACTTCTCGCTACAGGATTGGTGGGAATACATAACATTTCTGCAGCCGAAAGAAAGAAGGAAGGGGTTCGATACTTTGTTTACGCTGGTAGCTTGATTGATCTGGAAGGAGCGTAACGGAGACGGTTCAACCGGTAGTCACATTTTGTCTTGGATGGAGGTGCTGGACTCTATCAAATCGGAGATCACCCTCTGGGTTCAGGCCGGCGCAGCTAGATTAGGTTGTCTTAGGTGTAAGTAATCCTTAGCTGTGTAACCTGAGATCATTGACTCATTGTTGTTTCGGAACTCTATGTTCCAATGTTTAGGCATTCGCCGGGGTGGCACGTGGATGTGTGTTCCAACTTATAAAAACCTCCGTATCTACGAGACTACCGCAGCTCAGGGCATCCCCAATCCTTCATGTAGGATGGTTTTCATATCATTAATTATACTGCTACATAGGATTTTTAGCTTATGTGACACCATAATAAATGAGAGAGAGAAAGTGGAGAGAGGAAGAAACTGGATCTCATGCAAGATCCAGTGTCAAACACGTAAACCACTATAAGTTTTGCATTGGGAGTGGGTGATGTCTTCATGATTAATGGAGATCAAATATGATTGGTATAGAGGAGAGAGTGAGTTTAATAGGAATCTGCACCAAGACTCATGGATTGTAGAGTATGATTTTTAAGGTAGTGTCTTGATGAGATGGCACTATAGACTTATAGACATCATATGTTGGGATTGCCCTGGGAGCCCCTGCTATTTGGGTAACAAAACGCGGCAACAGAAGCTGGCAAGTGGACCCCACTCGTAAGACTCCGTGGGTGACCGAGGTACGGCGCCGAGTGGGACCCAGCGTGGGCCTGGCCGACCGGGGATGGGCGAGCCGAGGCTGGATCTCGTTCTCGTGCGCGTAGCCGCAGCGCGCAGCATGAACGTACGGCACGATCAAAATACTAGGAAACGACTTCCTCACCACGCGCCGCAACTCCCAAGCGCACCGACAGAGGACGACGGCGTGTAGATGTATCCCGTTCCGGGGGTATCCATGGATCGGTGCAAGGAGAGGGTTTTAAGAAGTTGGGTCAGGACTAATACAGTCTCTCAGAAGAGAAGCTTGCAATACGGCTGGCTATTTGATTCTTTGGAGGACGCTGGAATTTTGGGCCGTTGGATATGCATGCGTTCCAAGGCCTTGCTCAGTAGGCTTTAGGGCTGTTTGGTTCCCAGCAGAGCAGAACTTGGCGAAAATCAAAGCACAAAAGCTGCGTGGCTGCCTCAACTTAAGTACAAACCAAACGGCGGCCAAAGCAGCGTGGCAGGAGCGAGTGTGACGTGGTCATATGTGGCGGCCAACCAAACATCCCCCTAGTCTCTCTAATTTTGGACCCTTACGCTAAAATAAAATGGAAATCTTTTCATCAAAAAAATAAATAAAATGGAATCCTTTACCTATCTATCTTTAATCTAAGATGCAAATTATAACCTTAGTGCAACGCTACACACACACACACACACACACACACACACACACACACACACACACCTCCAGCTTTACAAATTCCTGAGTTAGGGGTAGTAAGTCCCTTTAATTTCCCCCACCCTTGAGCCATCGACTAGATGACATCGCCTACGAGGCATGGTCTGGAAATTGAGTATATACCATGGCAGTATTACCATCCAGCAGACCTAGACTCTAGCACTTCGCCGCCGGTGAGTGTCGCTAGCTCCTAACCGTTTCGTCTAAAAGGTGTTTTTTTCCACGTACAGTGGCTTAGGACGTGATCTATGAACAAAAACGAAACATATATACGGAGACGGAGGAAGATGAACCGTGTTCATGAACCTCGTAAACGCGTCATAGTTCCAACTCTTTTGGTATCACATCTCCTTTAATTTACCAAGCGAGACATTACCCAAACCGACCAAAAAGAGTCAGGCAATGTCTATGACAGTCTAGTGCCTATTTGAATGTCACTAAGACATGTAGTACTCCATTCAAGCAGAGCTTCGAAAGGTGCCAATTCAGGCCGGTGTTTTAAAGAGGAGCACAGGACAAAGGAAGCTTATTAGATTCAGCCGCAGTACGTACTGAATCTCGCCCTTCCCCGGCTGCGTCGGCCATGTGCATCACCGCGATGAATCATACCACCTTCAGTTCATTAGCCGCCGTTCAGTAACTGGCCAGCTGATCATCAGTTTAATCATGCATGGTCTACCCATCCTGTTAGACATCGATCGCGCGTCAGTCAGGCTCCACGATCAGAGGGCGAAACAAAACTACCCAGGCCAATCGCCCTCGAAGCATCTCCTACGATCATTTTTTTAGGGAAAATTTCCTACGAGCATTAGGGGGGCAAAAAAAAAAAAGAAAAAGAAACAGGAATTGTGGAAGAAAGAGCGAGTACTCTTTTCCCGCTGGTCGCGTCCTTGCAGAGTGCGGACGGGCCGGGGCTTGAATGTCAGTCCCCATGCCACGTTTCTCACGTGGCTGGAGGTTAATCTACCCTCTGATCTCTAATGAGCGAGTACTCCCGGACAGAGACATAAAGACATGGATAATCTAGCGAGTCAGAGCGTTCATGTGAGCTTAATCAGAGCCTGGTCAACAGTAACCACGCCGGCCATTAACTCCCTGTCTCCACATACTGCCCGGATGCAATGCAGTTCCGTTGACATGGCTGATCGACGAGCTGACTTTCGATTACTCTACCCCCGCTCGCACGTGGATGGCGCCTTGCCTGTAGCACACACCGGCATGTATCCCCAGGCAGGCAGCCAGGCCGGCTTCGATCACGCTAGGTAATTAGTACCCCTGGTTTGGTTAATCCCAGTCGGAGACTAGTGAGTGAGCCGATTCACTTGAGATCCCCGCAGTTTCCTTGTCAGTGACAGCGACCAGCTGCGACTGCGAGCTGATTGATCGTCACTGCCACTGGCAGCGGTTTGATTCGCCCGACGCGCCGGGCGCTCGGCCTTTCATGCCCCCCCCCCCCCCCCCCCCCCCCCCCCCCCCCGCGCGCGCTCCAAGCACCGCCACCTCGGATCCCCCGCGAGCCGGCCAGCTCCCGCGGCTACACTGACCTGCCAGCGCCGGTGCCCCGGCTCCCCCCGTCGTGCCACCTAGGTCGCCTCGTCGCCTCTGCCGTGCGGCGCCATGAAGCGGCACAACGCGGGCGAGCTGCCGCTGTCGTCGGCGCCGGCGGGCGACGGCATCAAGCAGGTGGCGGAGAAGGAGGAGACGGAGGACAAGATGGACAAGTACGACAAGGGACGCATCCGCTGCTCCAGGCTCTGCTTCCTGTTCGCGCTCGCCGCCACCGTCTCTATCCTCGCGCGCCACTGCTACGACGCCGGGCTCGGCCGTGGCGGCAATGCCGGCGTGGTGCGCATCGAGGCCGCGCACGCTCCGCCGCCGCCGCCGTCGGTGCGTCAAGAGCGGAAGATAGTTCCGATCGCTCGGCGCGAGTCGCAGGTCTCCGATCGTTCCCCCTCGGCTCCTGCCGACGCCGGCGACGACGCGTCGTGGAAGCCTTCGGCGTCGGAATCGGCCCGGTCTGACGATAAAGACAAGGCGCCGCCAAAGGAGAAGGGCTCGCCCTCGGCGTCTCACGGCAACAAGTACGGTGGCCACCCCTTCGCCCGCGCGCTGGCGGCCGCGGACAACAGGGACGACCTGTGCGGCGGGCAGTACATCTACGTGCTGGACCTGACGGCTCGCTTCAACAAGGACATGGTCCAGATCTGCGACAGGCTCTCGCTGTGGACGGACATGTGCAGGTACACGACCAACGGCGGCTTTGGCCCGCTGCTCCGCGGCGGCAAGGGCGCGTTCCAGGGCACCGGCACCGGCTGGTACGATACCGACGAGCACGCGCTGGACATCATCTTCCACGAGCGGATCAAACGGTACGAGTGCCTCACCGACGACACCTCCCTCGCGGCCGCCGTCTTCGTGCCGTTCTACGCCGGGCTCGACGTCGCGCGGCACCTCTGGGGCAACAACGTCTCCGCGCGGGACGAGCTGGCGCTGGACCTGGCGGGCCTGCTCACCAAGCGCCCCGAGTGGCGCGCCATGGGCGGGCGCGACCACTTCTTCGTCGCCGGGCGCACCACGTGGGACTTCCGGCGGAAGGCCGACGGCCAGTCCGAGTGGGGGAGCAAGCTGCTCAACCTCCCCGCCGCCAAGAACATGACCGCGCTCGTCGTGGAGGCCAGCCCGTGGCACCTCAACGACGTCGCCATTCCGTACCCGACCGCGTTCCACCCGGCGAGCGACGAGGACCTCTTCTTCTGGCAGGACCGGGTGCGCGCGCTCAACCGCACCTACCTCTTCTCCTTCGCCGGCATGGCGCGGCCCGGCGACGCCAAGTCCATCGAGGGCCACCTCGTCGACCAGTGCAAGGCGTCGCCCGTCTGCTCGCTCATGGAGTGCAGCACCACGGGTCCGGACAACAAGTGCGAGTCCCCGGCCACCGTCATGAAGCTGTTCCAGAGCTCGACCTTCTGCCTCCTGCCGCGGGGCGGCACCGACACGCGCCGCCCCGCCTTCGACGCCGTGCTCGCCGGCTGCATCCCGGTGTTCTTCCACCCCTCCTCGGCGTACGTCCAGTACAGCTGGTTCCTGCCCAAGAGCCACACCGACTACTCGGTGTACATCCCCGAGGAGGACGTGCGCAAGAACGCGAGCGTGGAGGAGAGGCTCCGGAAAGTATCGCCGGAAATGGTACGGACGATGAGGGACACCGTCGTCCGCCTCATCCCGTCGGTGACCTACAGCGACGCGACGTCGAGGCTCGAGACGACGGTGAAGGACGCGTTCGACATCGCCGTGACGGCCGTGATCAACAAGGTGACGAAGCTGAGGAGAGGCATCGCGGAGGGTCGACCGGAGGAGGAGAAGCAGGAGAGGTACAGCTGGAAGTACCCGCTGTTGGCAGAAGGGCAGAAGGCTGAGGATCCTCATGAATGGGATCCCCTGTTCAATTAGCTCGTCATGATTGCAAACATTTTGTGTGACATTGTTGGGTAAAGAATTTAGGGTCGTTTGGAACGCGAGAATTTTTTTTCCTGATTTCTAGTAGTGGAATTGAGCTATTTTTTCATGTAAAATTCCTGCACTCCAAGCATGCTCTTACTTTTTTTTTCCTTCTCGAACGTCTAAGAGAGTTTGTATTCAGTCTATTAATGTGGGGAAAAAAAGGTTCTAATAGTGTTACACCGCACGATAAAAGTTCAACTTTATTCTGGTTCTTTCCATTTACACCTCTAGCTCTGACTGCATAACTAGATGGTTTTCCTTCTAAGAGCATGCCCAAGACTGGGCCAAGAATGATGCTGGGCCTTTTGAGATTGGGCTAACATTGTGATTTTGAGCTTAACAATATATGCGTAGAGAGATTTTGGCTTTTTTTGGTCAGAGGTTTATGTGTTGAGTCAGTCAATAATGGCAATGAAAAAGATCAGAAAGAATGAAACAGCAGATATACTGAAAACAAGAACAAGATAAAAAAATAATCAGATTGAAATTATCTGCAACATCCCAAATCAGGCTGCACCAAATACACCAACAACCAAAAAAAAAAGTAGTAGCGTCCTATGCGAGCACTAGCCAGGAATACCACCAGTGGGCTATAAGCAACATCAAGTTCTTATTACTCACTAACTAAACAATTACCAGCTGGACGTGTTCGGCATGAAAAATTGGAAGCGGAGTGGAGCAGTCCCAAATAGGCCTAGTGGCCCCTGCAGTCACCCATAGCTCTGCTTCGTGCTTGAATTGGTCAGCTCATGGACAAGCGTCGACGGTTCGGTGTGGAACACTCTGGCATTACGCTCTCTCCATGTATGCCATGAGACAAGGGGCAAATAGCGTGTTGAAGCCTTTCTTCTTATTGGTACCCTGTCACCGTGTCATGGTACTGCGCTACCGTACCCGACCTACCTCCACCCACGCACGGACGCCGACGTCCCAGTGTTCTTCCACGACGCGTCGGCGCACCTGCAGTACCGGTGGCACCTCCCCGGAGACGGCGGCGCTTACTCTCGGTGCTCCTACTGGAGGGCGACGTGCGGGCCGGTGGGGATGCGAGCGTGGAGGCGTCGTCGAGGAGGATACGGCACGCGGCGGAGAGGATGCGGGAGAGGTGGTCAGGCCTCGTGCTGAGGCTAATGCACGCCGACCCGAGGGGCAGGCTGGACACGGTGAAGGACGCGCGTTCGACGTCGCCTTCTTGGAAGGTGTCGTGGCGAAGGTGGCAGAGGAGAGCCCGATGCTAAATATACACTCAACGTAAGGTGGCGCGGCGGCGAGCTCCCCAAATACGGTACCAGCGTTTTTTCCTTTTTTTCCTTTTCTTTCGATTTTTAGATGCAAAAGTTTTTCAAACCTTTTTTTTAGATGCAAAAGTTTTCACAAAATTTTTCTACCAAACGTTTTTTTTTGTTTGGATACAACCGTTTTTCTTCAAAAACTTTTTAATGTTTTCTCAAAATTTTCTCTTTCAATTTTTTTCTCATCAAAAATTTTCCGCGCTCTCCAAATTTTTGAAGTTTCTTCAGAAAATTTTTGTCGGAAAAAGATAAAAAAGTTACCTAAAAAGGAAAAAAATATCGAAAACTAGTTGGGTGTAGAGGAGACAGAGGAGGCGCTAGGTGCGAGATGGTTGATGAAGAGTTGTAGACCGTCTGGCTGGCTCTTAGCTCGTCGTCGTAGCAGTAATGGGATGGTGGAGTGAGTGGGTGCAGATTTCTTTCAAAAAAAATGAAGAGCCCCTTTATATTTCTTTCAAAAGATATGAAGAGCCCTTTTGGCAGGGCTCCAAAACAGCTCCGGCAGCGGCTTCACTCAGAGCCCTGCCAAAGGGGAAGAAAAGAACCGGCTCCATGCGTGGAGCCCTTCATGGAGCCACAAATGGCTTACACAGTGGTGGAGGAGCTAGAAATGTGTGGCTCCGACCGGCTTCTCCCTATCCCCACTCCATCTCGTATCAATTTGCCAAATATTTTTCTAACCAGAGGAGCCAGAGCCAGAAAGCCGCTCCATCAAAAGAGCCGGAGCCGGAGCTATTTCTGGAGGAGCCAGAGCTCTGCCAAACACCCTCGAAATATGGGTACTGGGAAGATACGCATAGTACGTACAAAAAAGTTAACACACATGCACACGTCCTGTTTCTTCTCCTAAATAGACCACAGACTCGTGTACTGTGTACACGGTAGTCTCTCTATCTTCAACTTTGGCCATCCGTTAAAACTACTCCCAGATTTTTGCTTTGCGCTGCATAGAAGGTCTGCTCACTTCAAATGTTCGCATGTTATGGCAGCAATTTAGAGAGCAAACAAACACGCCCTTAAACTTTGGTCAGTCAAACTCCACGCAGCTATTTCATCTCCTTAATTTTTCTCTTGGTTTTGTATGTAAATTTTGATGAAGACATCGACTATTAATCCTGAACGACCAAGCAGAAGCACTATATACACCAGTAAGCTCAACACGCCTTTAGGTACTGTTTGGTTGGATTATTTCTTCCTGTGATCCGATCATGCTGCTAATGTAACATGTTACTTTCAGTTTGTTTCGATACCTATATAAATAGATTTTTTTTCCAAACCGGAACTTTGCCCTGATTTCATTATTGGTTGTAACGAAATTACATCAAGTTCACCTGGTCTGTGAAGAGAACCACCACCCTGGGGAAAAGTACCGAAGATCCTCCTTACAACAGCACAGAGGGCTGCAAAAGATTTATGAAAGAAAGAACCCACAGTACCAAAGGAGATACCAGAAGAGATGGTTTCAACCGCACAAGCAACAGAAACACCTCCCGGGCGCGCCCAAAGCTGAGATGACCTCCGGGTTACTGAAGTAGCATTGGCCCACGTCCCATCGCTGCGGCTCTGTGATGCAGGTTCAACACCGTAGACTTGAGGGCTTCGGCTCTTGTTTTCATGGATGCCCGATCAGCTTCCTGCTGCTGCAACTCTGCCCAAAATAAAGATAAAAGAAGAGGCCAAGCAAATGACCTCTGCAGGAGATATTGTTATTTTTCTTTCAAAGCAAGCATTGTTTCTTGAGCGCCAGATTGCCCATCTTTCTACCATCCTATCAGAAATTCGATACCGCCAAACTCTAGGCATTGACGGATACGCGATGATGCAGGGGCGGTGGTGAAGGCTCCAGCGCCGGCCAGACAGCGCGTTCTGATTCCATTACGCAAGTTTACCAAACAAAACTCGTATTAGCTTACACTGTATCCATTACCGGAGCTATTTACCAAACAGCACCTCGATCTCAGTCCGATCGAAGATAGCGTTCTCCCCTGTTCATCCCTTGGCTTGCCGTCTCCTCTCGTGTAACTCGCGCGTGCGCCAGTGCCCGGTGCCGCCCGCGCCTGCCGTCCAGAACTCCAGATCGGTCACCGCGAAACAGGCAGTGATGCGCGCACACGCATCTGCCAATCCGGTGCCGGCTTTTATGCGGGCGGCCGGCCCTCCGCACAGCTCGGTCACGACGACTGCCCTCCTGAGTACTCCTGACCCGTGAGCACTGGTCCCGGTCCGCTGGATCGGCTCCTCCTTTTCTGGACCAGCAACAGCAGAGTGAGCAGTCCTTGAAAACGATGGGAGCTCGCGTTTCTTTTCTTTTTCTTTTTTGTTAGGAGATCTTTGACTATTGACTCCCTTTTTTGTCGGTTAATCATCATTTTTCTAACTTCTTTCCCGGTACGAAACGGGATACCGACAGATCTCCATACGGTCTTGCAGCGATCCTTTGGTACTTGCTCGTTTATTATTCAGAATCAGTGAATCGCCACGAGCAACGCAGCTCGGTACAGGAGATTCCGTAATAACCACGCCCCTAGTACTACATCAGATTCTTGAGATCCGCGTGCAGATCGATTAGAGCGAGGAGCTCGAGAGCTGGGCAGATCGGCTGCAAACAAGACAACGGCCACGGCACTACTGTACTAGCTCCACTCAACTGATCCACTGACTCCACTTGCAGAAGACAAATGAAGCCCACCACCGTCGGGCCAAGCTTCCAGAAAGACGCCGCCGACAAGCCTGATGCCGCCGCCGGTGGCGTGCTCTGGCCGTCGCGGGCATGCTACCTCGTCGCTCTCGCCACCGCTTTCTGGGCCGTGGCGTCCATTCTGTTCCAGCCGTCGCCCTTCTCCCTTCCCCTGCTGCCCAGCGTCACCGTCAGCCAGCACCCTCCGCGCGAGCAGCAGCCGCCAGTGTTCGCCGGGCAAGCGCTGGCTCAGTCGAACTCGAACCAGACCGCGGCGGCGAACCGCTGCGCGGGGCGGTACATCTACGTGTACGACCTGCCGCCGCGCTTCAACGACGACATCGTCCGCGGCTGCCGCGCGCTCCGCCCGTGGATGGACATGTGCCCGTACATGCCCAACTGCGGCATGGGCCGGCCGCTGGGCGCCGAGGGCGGCGTCTTCCCGGGCCGCGGCTGGTTCGCCACCGACCAGTTCATGCTCGACGTCATCGTCCGCTGCCGGATGCGGCGCTACGCGTGCCTCACGGCCGACCCCGCCCGCGCCGCCGCCGTCTTCGTGCCGGCCTACGCCAGCCTGGACGGCGGCCGGCACCTCTGGAACGGCACCGCCACGCGGGACGCCCTCGCGGCGGACCTCGTCGCGTGGCTGGCGCGCCGCCCGGAGTGGCGCGCCGCGGGCGGCCGCAACCACTTCCTGGCCGCCGGCCGGACCGCGTGGGACTTCCTGCGGAAGACCGACGACGACGGGGACTGGGGCACCAAGCTGCTCAACCTCCCGGCCGTCCGGAACATGACGGCGCTCGTCCTGGAGGTGGACCCGTGGCACCGCTCCGCTACCATCGCGGTGCCTTACCCGACCTACTTCCACCCGGCGACGGCCGCCGACGTGCGCGCCTGGCAGGGGAAGGCGCGCGCGGCGGAGCGCCGGTGGCTCTTCTCGTTCGCCGGCGCGGCGCGGCCCGGGAGCAACAGGACCGTCCGCGCCGAGATCTTCCAGCAGTGCGGCGCGTCGAGCCGCTGCGGGATGTTCCGGTGCGCCAAGGGGTCCGAGTGCGAGGCGTCGCCGGGCGCCGTGATGCGCCTGTTCGAGAGCTCCAGCTTCTGCCTCCAGCCGCGCGGGGACACTGCGACACGGCGGTCCACGTTCGACGCCGTCCTGGCCGGGTGCATCCCGGTGTTCTTCCACCCGGACTCGGCGTACACGCAGTACACGGCGTACCTCCCGCCAGACCCCGCGAGCTGGTCGGTGCTCATCATGCACACCGACGTGACGGGCCGGAACGTGAGCATCGAGGAGACGCTCGCCAAGATCCTGCCGGCGACGGTGAGGGCGATGCGCGAGGAGGTGATCCGGCTCATCCCGAGGTTGGTGTACGCGGACCCGCGGTCGGCGCGCGTGGACTTCAAGGACGCGTTCGACATCGCGGTGGAGGCGGTCCTCGACCGAGTGGCCAAGCGGCGGCGGGGCGATGTCGTCGACGTCGAGGGACGCTGACGGACCGGTCTCCGGCTGGCTAGGGGATCTCATCAGCTGTCTCGAGTCTCGACTCTGCCACCGTCACGTGGAACCTTCCTCGATCGATGGGCGATGGCACGCATCTAGGAGCATTTGGATGGCTAGGAGCATTTGGATGGCTGGCACTTGGACGCGTGTCTCTTCCTGCCATGCGGCATGGGCGCACGGCAACCCGGCGTAGTGGCGCGCTCTGCGGAGCAGCCCTGGGCATTCGTTTTTTTAGCGTGGTTGGGTTCTGTTCTGTCTTTTAAGGCCTTCTGCGGAAACAGGGTAATTTTGTAAGTTTTTGTTTCAATCCAATTGATAAATATTGTCGTGGAATGGTTTTATCCAAACTAAAGAAGACTTTGGCTCTCCAATGATTGTCTCTGTTAGTGCCTAACAAATTTGATCACTACGACACAAACAGGCAGCGGCGGCGGCTCCCCTGCTCCCTCTGCGTGGTGGTGGCGGTCGGGTTGAAGGGCGTGGAGGTGGGGCAGCCCGCGCAGCCGGCGCAGGGGATCCACGCGGCGTCGTTGCTGGTGTCCACGGCGAGCAGGAGCTGCTGCGCCGGCGTGCCGAGCAGCCAAGACGGCCGCGTTCGCCCATGGCCTTGTGGTCCGGGGCTCCTTCGAGCGGGGCGAGCAGGAGCGGATCTTGCTGCTGCTTTGCTCCGCGGCGGCGAGCGGCGGGACGGCGCGGCGCCCAGGCCGGCGGCCATGGCGGATCTGGCGCCCCCTCCCTCCCCCTCCATGGCGGCGCGTCCATGGCGGCGGCGGCCATGGCGGGTGCCCGCGCGGGTCCACAATGGCGCGCCCCCTCCTCCGGCCGAGCCTCTTCTCCCGCCTGCTGGAGCTCCGCCGCCCCCTCCTCCTCCGTCCTCCTTCCCCCTCCCATGGCGCCGGCGGCGCGCGGCGGGGGCACCTCCGAGGGCGGGCGCGAGGGCGAGCGGTCGGAGGTGCGGTGGGGCCGGCGCGGGTAGCGGACGTCCGCTGCCCCCGCTTGATTTGGCGGAAGCGAGGGCCTCCGCTACCGTCTCAGATGGGATAGCGGACGCCGCTACAGCGGTTTTTCCGCTATCCGCGTCCTGCAGGACGCGGTAGCGGACGGCTTCCTGTACCCACTACGACCAGCCTTACAACACCGCTGCCGGCATCGGGCTTGGCGGCGGTGGCGGCGTCCATGGCATTGCTCTGGAGGTTCGCGGCGACGGCAGTGGGCTTCATTTGCAGGTGTTGTTTTGTTTGAAGTTACACACACTCTGGAGTCTGAACGTCGTCTTCCCCTGCTATTACCAGATTTAAGAACGCAGGAAATGTCGAGCTGGATCATATTAACATACAGTACACTAACATGTCATGTCATTAAAGCAAACAAGGTGTAAATATTACGGCATTGACTTGGATCGCGCGCTCTTCGTTCTTCTACCCCCTAAAGCACGCATTAAACTTTGCTAAGGCCACCCAAAAAAACGCCACCCCGCTGGGATAGGCAGCATGTTGCGTACCCAAAAATTTGTACCCAGAAAGACAGCACCATTGAAATCGACGTCTACGATTCAACCTCTGAGGCTTCAACGCAAATCAACGGTCAGAAACGCTCGGATCTGCCAGACTCAACGCGTCCCCCCGCCCCCACCCCGCTCCCCCGCCTCCCTCCCATGCGCCATCGGCCGCGGTTCGAGTCCAAAATCATCTCTCTTTTTCCTTTTTTCTCCCCATCTGCACGCCGCCACAGCCGCACGTGCCGCCGCGGCCCTGCCCGCTGGCAGCCGCGCGCCGCCCGTCGGTAGCCCGACCCCGCTGCCTCGCGCCGAACGCCGCTGCCCCACGCCGCTCCCCTGCCGGCTGCTGCTGCCCCGCGCGCCTTCGACACTGGCCGCCGGTGCCCGCGGCCCGCGGCTGCCACGCGCACCGGACGCGGCTCCCCAAGCCGGCCGCGCTGCAGCTGCCTCGCCGGCCGTGGATGCCCGCTGCAGATTCCCTCGCAGCTCCCTTCGCCGGCTGCCGCTGCCCCGTGCGCCGTCCGCGACTCCCCGAGCCGGCCGCCAGCCCCGCACGCCATGGCCCCTCGCGAGAGGGGGAGAGCACGAATGGAGCACCGGATAGGATAAAGGAGAGAGAGGGAGAGGGAGAGAGTACGGGCGGGCCCAGGGTGTCAGGGAGAGAGAGGGAGAGGGGGGGGGGGGGGGGGGGGAGAGGAGGCAGATCATGCCGGGGTGGCACTGCCCCGAGAAGCTGCAGCGATGGAGGCGGGGTGCCGTCGGAGCAGCGGCAGATGCAGATGTCGCAAGAATCAGCAGCAGGGGCGCTGCCCCATATAGCTCGGCGGCAACATGGAGATCAGTAGCAGTGCGCTGGCTGGGATCATTCCGTTGGAGTGGTTTTCTATCAGTAATTTGTTCTGCGATTGTTGTTGCACAGGTAACGAGTTATACATCATTGGTGGATCTAACAAATCAATGCTTCTTATTACAGCTGTGAGCAATTTTTATCCCCTTTGGTTGTGCACAAACCTGCATCAATGGCTGATGCACAGGACTTCTTCAAGCCCCTCACTAATGTGATCGCAAAAGCAACTGCAATGACCGAAGGAAGGAAGCCTGACTATTTCAATCATTTAAAGAGTGTTGCTGACAGTCTCCCAGCTTTGGCTTGGGTTGCATTCTTAGGGAAGGATTGTGGTTAGTAAAGTTGTTCCCTGGGTTTAATCATGTCAAACTTAAACAGTGTATGCCAATTGGTTTTAGTTCCTTTCGCATCTTTAACAGATGATATTGTTTCTCCGTCGAGCATAAAGCATGGATATTTTTGTGTAGGGAATATGAGGTGTAATCCCCTATTAAGATTTTTAGCTGCTGAAATCACAAATTCTTGTATCAATCATTTCATATATATTTCTCATTTTGGAGTATGGATCATGTGTTATTTTTTGTATGTCCAAAATTTATCCGTAGCGTTAGCACGGGCATGCTTACTAGTAACAACAAAGTCGGCAACGGATTGTACGACCCTAATCCATAACGTATTGTGCGACCCTAATCCATCCTAGAAATCGTAGGCTCACTGAAAATAGTAGCACTATAAGAATTTGCATATTTCCCCTATCCTCATCAACTATTTTATCACCCTTAGAGACATGTATGAATATGGATGATGAAGTGTGGTCGTTGTTTTAAGAGAAATTATCTTTTTGGGTACGCAAACTTTGCTGAAAAATTAGGGACATATTTTGAGTTTTGACAGTGAAAGTTACATGCCCGACAATTTCTTGTCAGTTGCTTTTAAATAAAAAGGGGTCTAAAATTTGGTTCTATATAGATCTCGTTAAACATTAGGAGATCATCTCCAGTAGTCTACTTTTTCCCAATAATGTGTTAATATTGGAAAAAATATGCTCCAACAGTCTTTTTTCCCCAATAAACTGCTAAAAAAAATATGCTCTACCAGTTCCCCAATACCTCTCCCTTTTCTCAATAATTATTGGTTTGTCCTCATATTTTACACCAACTCCCCTCAAATAAAGGGAGAGTGACGCTGGGTGAGAACCGCGAGCAGGAATTCATGGGAACCCCTGTTTAGAGGTTCGGCCAGGAGTGTAACTGTCAGACCTAGGGTTACGGGACTGCACACGTGGCGTAGAACATTCTAGAGTAAGGGTGGGGCATGTTCCATACCTTATTCATATTGTAAAGTACTCGGATACGAGTACAACTAGTCGGTACAGAAGGAAACTACCCGAAAAGTACTCGGGTAGAACTCCTAAGCTCGTACAGGTCTAGGACATCCATGTAACCCTGTTCCCCTAGGATATATAAGGGCGGACAAGGACTCCCTCCAAATCATCTCATAACCTCTAAGGCAATATAAACCATACAAGACGTAGGGTATTACGCATACTGCGATCCGAACCTGTCTAAACCCTTGTGTTCCTTGCACCATCGAGTTCCTGATCTCGGGGACACCCTGACCACAAGTCTACTACCTTAGGGTATCCCTAGGTAGGCTTGCCAGTAAAACACCGACAGCTGGCGCGCCAGGTAGGGGAGTTCATCGAAGATCCACCAGCGAATTCGATGGCAACTTTCAGCTTCACCAGCGTCGTTCCCCCTGTGGGCACAACCTTCGTCTTCGGCTCCTAGGTTTGCGTCTCTGATGGCGTAGGCGACTTCCGTCGGCACTTAGCGGACAACAAGCCGGAGGCACTTGCAGCAACACCAAGCGGCAATCTTGACGAGTTCGTCGACAATCTCGGCGAGATACTGCTCCCTGACCTCGCCAGGGAGATCGAGAAGGACTCCGTTTTCAACGCGACTTTGACTCATGCTGCATCAGGCTTCCCCGGATCGGACTCGATTCCATCTAGGGGACTGCATGATAGATTCCCGTTCGGTTTGCGCAACACGACCACTGTTTATCAGGAGGCCACGAAGTTCGAATTTTACTCTGCATTGGAGAAGGACTTGAACGAACTACTCGGGCTTGGGGAAAAGGACGCCACCGCATGTCGGGAGGCCCCTATCTTCGATGACTATGACTCGGACTCCGATCCCGAGGCCGAACCATACTTGGGTGGCCAGGGCTTGGTTATAACCTCCACACCGGAGGGTCGCTTCGTGTACTGGAAGAGCATGAAATCCTCCGAACTACTCGAAGACGACGCAAGACTAGTCACCCACCTTGATTCTTTGCCTTTTCAAGAGGGCAGACCACTCGGTGAAACCACCCCCGGCGGAACTGTACTCGTTGACTACAGCTCTGACGACCTCTCCTCACACCGCCACGTCTTTATGGCGGAATTCGACAAGATCAGCAGCAGGCACCGCAACGAGAGGCCCGAGCAGATCTCCAATGATGAGAACACTGCAGATGCTGCCAACGAGATCCCTGAGGCTCGTGAGGCTCGCAGGCTACGCAGCAGGAAGCGTGCCAAGCGCAGAAGGGATGCCAATGAGCAGCATGCACGCATACAACGCGACCTTGATGCTGAGTTCGTAGCAGCGTAGGACGCTGGGTTCAATAGTCCTGTCGCCAACATCGCCGGTATAACGGCGGTACTCGCCGGCAACCCCGACCCAGCAGTCTAGACTACCTTTCACATGGTGCAGCGGGCGTTACTCCGGATCAACCAGCAGAACCCGCTGCCCTCAGTTTCTCGTGGAAGACGCAAGGGTGAAGGCGAAAGCTAAGTCAGCAGAACACCCGGGGGTCATCCCAGGCGAAAAGCTGCTTCCTCCAACAACCAACATGGAAGCCGCAGAGCTGGTCCGCAAGGAAGCCGCCCGGCAACCCAGGCACCCCACGCTCATCCAGAAGGGTCCGTTGGCAACTACCGCCGCTCAGAACTCGAGAAGCTGCCACGGGCGACCTCCGCGACAACGTCGAGTGTGACGCTCGCTCCATCATCAAGAACCGGAGGAGGGAACACACCAGAGCCGAGGGAACACTGCACGGGATGACAACGATCGCTTTCCTGCGTTTTTCCCTCGCTTCGACAACTACAAGTACACGGAGGGATTCAAACTAGACGGGATCACCAAGTATGACGGTAAGCAATCTCCCCAGCCGTGGGTCTGATGCTACTCCACCGCCATTAAAGTCGCAGGCGGCTCCAACATCGCCAAGGTTGTCTACTTCCCGATGGCCCTGGAGACCGCCCCACTCACGTGGCTGGAGACCCTCACAAAGAACTCCTTCGACTCAAGGGAGCAACTGCGGTACGTCTTCATCGACAACTTCCAGGGGGCGATCGCAAGGGCAAGTACTCGCCACGACCTATCCCAGTGCAAACAAGAAAGGAACGAGCTCCTGCGCTCGTACACTCGCCGCTTCTTCGACACCCGAGCTACAATCGCCAACATCTCGGAGAGCGACATCATCGACGGCTTCCACAATGGCCTCACCGACCAGGCTCTGTTCCACGACTTTGGCCGCAATCGCCCCAAGACCGTTGCCGCCCTCCGCGACATGATGCAGACCTGGGCGGACCAAGAAGAGCAAGAACGTGATTGATTCTCGAAGCGCGGCAACGACTACAACAAGCAGAGCAATGACTACCGTAACGACAGAAGCCAGCGGGACTACTCGGGATCCTCCCCGAAAGCGCAAGCCAAACGATCTCGTCGCGGCTATCAATTGTGCCCCGCGTGGCAAGAAGGCAACCAATCTGCAGGAGGAATTCGACAAACTCATGCAGAAGCAATGCCCATGGCACCCACACTCAAAGCATGCGGCTTTCGAGTGCTATCAACTCCGGAAGTCCCTCAATGCTCCGCCCCTAGAGAAGGGTGACAAGAAGAAGAAGAAGGACAAGGATGATGAAGACCCGGAGAACAAGACAGACGCTACTGAATTCCCGGATGTGTCCAAGGTCGTCAACGTCATCTTCAGCGGTGAATTGAGATTTGCCTCCAAGAGGACTCAGAAGCTTCCTCGCCGTGAGATCATGTCCATCGAGCCGGCGGTACCACGACCCCTTCGGTGGTCGGAGGTCCCCATCTCGTTCTCCAAGGCTGATCAGTGGACAAGCTTTTCTGAGGCGGGTAAACTCCCACTTGTCTTGGACCTAGTGATCTCGAACGTCAAGCTCACCAAAGTACTCATGATGGGGGCAACGGCCTCAACCTCATCTTTGCGAGTACTTTGAGGAGGATGGGGGCGAATTTCATCGACATGCTCACCCCCAGCAAGGTTCCCTTCTACAGCATCGTACCTAGGAACGCAGCTACGCCGCTTGGCGTGGTGGTGCTCCTCGTTACTTTTGGGACGAGGGAAATCTACCGCACCGAGTACATTATTTTCGAAGTAGCTGACTTCGAATCATCATACCACTCCATTCTGGGAAGACCCGCAATGGCCAAATTCATGGCCGTGCCACACTACGTGTACTTACTCCTGAAGAAGCCAGGAAAGAGTGGGGTTCCCACCTTCCGCGGCAACCTGGAGAAGTCCTACGACTGCGACCAGAAGGCTTTCGAGTACGCCTCGACTACGCGTGTACCAGATACTTCATGAGAAGTACTCACGGTTGCGCAACAACTCTCTGAGGTAGGGCTGGAAATTCTTACGAAGAAAGCGAACCACTCCAAGCTGCAGCCCACTGGAGAACTTGCCCTGAAGACCATCCAGCTGCAGGAAGGAGATTCGTCCAAGACAGCCCTGATCGGGTCATAGCTCGACCCTAAATAGGAAAGCGCGCTCATCAATTTCCTTAGGGCCAACCGAGACATATTCGCATGGAAACCAGTGGATATGCCATGGGTGCCCAAGGAACTGATCGAGCATAGTTTGAAAGTAGACCCTGGTGCTACCCCTAAGAAGCAGCGTCTCCGTAGATTCGCTCAATATAAGAGGGAAGCAATCAAAAAGGAGTTGGCAAAACTACTCGCGACTGGTTTCATCAATGAGGTGTACCACCTAGAGTGGGTTGCCAATTCTGTACTTGTAAAGAAGAAGAATAATAATGAATGGAGAATGTGTGTTGATTATATCAATCTCAACAAGCACTGCCCGAAGGACCACTTTGGGCTACCGCGCATTGATCAAAAATCGACTCTATCGCCGGCTGTGTACTTCTCTGCTTCTTTGACTACTACTCGGGCTACCATCAGATTGCCCTCAAGGAAGAAGACTAAATCAAGACCTCTTTCATCACGCCCTTTGGAACTTATGCCTACAAGACTATGTCCTTTGGGCTGAAGAACACGGGGGCTACGTACCAGCGGGCGATCCAAGTGTGTTTTGCAGACCAGCTACATTGCAATGTGGAAGACTACGCGGATGACATGGTCATTAAGACCATAATTCTCGAGGACCTAATTGTAGACCTGGAGGAAACATTCAACAGCCTCCAGAAGTACCAATGGAAACTTAACCCGACTAAGTGTGTCTTTGGCATACCGTCAGGGAAACTACTCGGGTTCATCATCAGTCATAGGGGGATTGAAGCTAACCCCAAGAAGATCACTGCCATCATCGACATGAAGGCTCTGGCAACGATCAAGGACGTGCAGAAGCTAACAGGGTGCATGGCGGCTTTGAACAAATTCATATCACGACTTAGAGAACGGGGCCTTCCCTTCTTCAAGCTCCTGAAGCAAAAGGACAAGTTTCAATGGATGGAGGAAGCTGAGCATGCACTGCAGGACATCAAGTTACACCTATAGTCACCTCCCATACTCACAGCACCACGTCCAGGCGAGAACTTACTTATGTACATTGCAGCAACTACTCACGTGATCAGCACAACAATCGTGATGGAGCGCAACGAGGAAGGCCATGCATTTGGTGTGCAGAGGCCAGTCTATTTCATCAGTGAAGTACTCTCTGAGTCAGAGATCCGCTATCCTTCAATTCAAAAACTACTCTACGCAATACTCATCACCTCCTGGAAGCTTCGCCACTACTTTAACGAGTGCAAGATCTCAGTTGTTACTGATTTCCCGTTGGCGGATATTCTCCACAACTGGGATGCCACTGATCGTATATCCAAGTGGGCAGTAGAACTGGGGGCTCTCTCCATCGACTTCAAGACAAGGACAACCATCAAATCCCAAGCATTGGTTGATTTCATGGCTGGTGGCGGGAAAACCAAATACCAATTCCAGCCAGCCGCCCAGGGCATTGGATGATGTACTTCGACGGTTCGCTCAAGCTCGAGGGCGGCGGGGCAGGAGTACTTTTCATCTCTCCAAAGGGTGAACAACTCAAGTATGTCTTGCAAATCCTTTGGAAGGTATCCAACAACGAGGCTGAGTACGAAACGCTACTACACGGGCTCCGCCTAGCAGTCTCCCTGGGCATCAAACGACTACTCGTGTATGGCGACTCTCTGCTAGTCGTGCAACAAGTCAACAAGGAGTGGGACAACACAAAGGAGGAGATGGATGCATACGTCATGGAGGTACGCAAGCTAGAGAACAAATTTGTTGGCCTGGAGATTCATCATGTCGTCCGGGACAATAATGTTGGAGCAGACGTACTCTCCAAGCTTGGATCTACTTGAGCCCAAGTCCCGGCGGGAGTCTTTGTCCAAGAACTCAAGGAACCGTCGATCAAGACCACGCCTTAGGTAACCACCGGCTCGGGACCCTCTAATTCTAGTTGGGAGGTCATGATAGCGGAGGTCGATTGGCGGGGGACCTACATCAATTTCATCAAGGAAAAGAAACTACCCCCGGGGTGACAAAGAAGTGTCCAGAAGCAATACGTATCATGAGGCGCAGTAAAGGAATTGGGATAGTGGGAGATTTACTCTACAAGCGTGGAGCAAGCTCTGGAGTACTTGTGAAGTGTGTCCCGAGTGCTTGAGGCCGCGACATTCTACCCGAGATTCATGAAGGAACGTGTGGGAATCACGCAACATCCAAGACACTAGTTGGGAAGGCTTATAGGGCAGGTTTTTGGTGGCCAACAACAATTTCTGACGCCAAAGATCTCGTACGTAAATGCCAGAAGTGTCAATTTTTCGGCAAGCAGTCTCATGTCCCAGTGCACAACCTCATCACCATACCGCCCTCCTGGCCCTTCGCATGTTGGAGTCTCGACATGATTGGGCCTCTAACTACAACTCCAGGAAGCTTTGCACATGTGTTGGTAGCCATCGACAAGTTTACAAAGTGGATCGAGGACAAGCCGATTACCAAGCTCACTCCAGACAGGGCAGTTGACTTCATCTCAGATTTTATGTATTACTTTCGCTTCCCCAACACCATCATCACAAATCTAGGCTCAAACTTCACTGCAAATCAGTTTTGGGAATTCTGTGAAAATAATGCAATAGAGGTGAAGTACGTGTATTTGCAACTAGTATAGTCCACGAGGCTAAGTACTCGAGTACTTCTCGAACTTCTATAATTCCGGCCACTGCTATGACTACTCGACAGAGAGCGTTAAGGCATGAGCTGAAGGGGTCACCAAGCCCGTCACACAGTTAAACTATTCCCTGCTACACGCAGGACGTCGACAACTAAATCGTTCAGGCTTCTAAGCCTTAAGGCTAGCCTAGCGTATCGCTTGATCGGGTAAATCCAGGCTAAGTCCTTTCGCTCTACGAGCACTTTTATGGAACGTCAAGTTATTGACTACATCCAAGCCGATGCTATTGGAGTAGCTTAACCCAAACATCTCCAATTAATCTAAGTCCTACGATCATACCAGCAAACATCATACAAAGATATACTCTGAAGACGATCTACAGGCAGATTTATATACATATTAACAAGCAGCATAAGTGTTTCTCACAACACATTGTTTTTCTAAACCTAACCCTCTTCCGCTAGGCTCTCAGCTATCTTGTCAGCAATGGGTTGACTTCTTCACGGTACTTCATGAATTGCTCAACAGAGCAGTCGGCCGCCATGCCTTCACCGAGTGGTTCAAGTTGCGCCTTGGGCTAAAAAGACCTCACCAAAGCGAGCGCCTGAGCAATATATGTCCTGGTGGCCTCCGAGATGTAGCTGGCTACTTTTTGGGGAGTTGTTTGAAGCTTCTCCAGCAATGACTGTTCTTCAGCTTCGCCCTCAGTCGGAAATTCCACCATCTCCACGACAACCTGAGCAGCAGCCTTGAATTCTTTGAGTTTGTGGCAGAACCACCTGAATTAATCCGGCTCAAGTGTATTAACCATTACCATTAAGGCATTCTTGGTTGACCTTACACTTCAAACGGAGTAATCCACTAGTCTGTCGGGTATAACCTCCCGATACAACCACGGTAAACGGATCGAGCGCCATACATACACATGCTCACGCGACGGTGAGCCCAGAGAATACCACATTCCATCAAATATTATAACATTAACATCAGTAAATATTACAGACCAAGTTTTGAGTTTAGAAACCAAATACTTCAATGATCATACTAAGACGTTCTTCAGAGTTTAAGTTGCAGCGGAAAATAAAACAACGAAAGCTACTCGATGATAAGGATGTCTCGATGAAGCCCGTACGAGACATCACTCGGCATTATCTCCGTTGGACGGGGGCGTATCCCATTCCACCGACCAACCAGGGGGAAGAGTGCAGGGCCAAGTCAAGCTAGCAATCATGTCTTCAAAGGTCTCACATGAAAACGAGCCACAAGCAAGGCTGAGTATACTAATACTCAGCAAGACTTACCCGAGTAGTGGAATCTACTCCACCGACTCTAGATATGCAAGGCTTTTGGCTCAGGGGTTTGTTTTGCCGAAAAGCTTCTACAAGTGGGTCCTTACTTTCAGATTTTAGCTCAGGATTCTAGTTTCGTTAACCATTCTAGATAAGCAGCTATCCAAAAGCATACATGGTGAAGCATTAAATTTTCATCCAACCAGTTCATTCATCCTCATTGTTCCTCTTCTTACTCTGTGGGTAAAAATGGTTAAGCAGTCTCAATAGCCGTGAGAAACGGACGATTCGAATCGAATTTCTTAACGTTGCAAGGGAAACCCAAACACACGTCACGTGGTTACTCCCTAGAGTCACACGTGCAACTTTTCCCCTTTCTTTCCGGGTCGTGGATCGGGGCTACCCTCCGAGAGTACAAGAGCCCCACGCCACGGTTCGGCGCCGGGTCGTGACCACTCTCTGCACTCGCCATATGCACATGGGACCGAAGTTCAAAGGGTAGGATGCCGTCCCCTTGCCGGGCCAATCAGGTACTTAAGCTTACCGATTCCCATAATCTCGGCATGTGTTTAGTACGTTCAAAGACTTAACCATCACTACCACACCCTGCGGCCTTAGCATTTTTCACTAGACAGACGGGCCTCAATCGTAACCATCGTTCCATAGCCCATCCGTATCCTTATGATTGCAGCGTGTAGTAGACATTCAACTCCTATTTTCTCGCGAGTGACAGGAAATCACTTGACTTTTACCGGAGTCCTATTAGCACAACATTCTATCGAACCTTACATCTGGTTTTCAAGCATGGGTTCCTAACATTATGCAACTAAGTTTTCATTCAACTCCTATAAACTTAATGCACAAGCAAAGAGTAATGAGTTGCATAATTTAGGAAAGAAACGGGTTATGCTCCGGGGCTTGCCTTCGCAGTTAGCTTGGGGCTCTTCTGAACTTGGGCTCGGGTCTTCAAGAGATTCAGTTAGATTTACTTGAGCTTCACACTGCTCACTCTCGGACGCGGGCACCAGCTCGTAAGTTCCGTCGGCGAGAGTCGTCGATTCTACATGAATGCACAAGTTTAAGTCGCGGTAATGGTAATCGACATGATTTAAGTGTAATTACTATAGGGGATAGTTTCTGGTCATGAAACTTTGGATTTAGGCACATCAGGGAAATATGTGCTTACTGTAATATTTTCAGACAATTTCATGTAGCAGATTAATTATGAAAAATATATTACATAGTTGCTGTTAGACTTTTGTTCTTTTTGTACAGGACAAATGGTGCAACAATTGAGTCTAATATTTTTACAGAGCTTTCATTTAAGCATGCAGGAGCTACTGTAAGTTTTGTAGGATTTATTATGCAGTATTCAGAGCATAGAAAATATGACATTACACACCTAGGTTATTCAAGGATTCTTTTTTTTACAGGACACTACAGAGGGTTTTTGTCCATGCAACTTTTTACACAGCAACCTCTACCACAGTGTATCTCTTAGTAAAAATTTGAGAATTTTCCAAGCTAAGATACTATTTCCTTGATTTAATGTATGTTATTAGCACATAATTCAAATAATTAGGTTACCGTGAGATATAAATTCTCCCAATTTTTCTCTGGCATCTAGGTACCATTACACCAGCCTAGAAAAAGTTTAATTAGGTGATTCATAACCTAACAGCAGGGATAAAATATTCTACCTAATCATGGTAGGAAACTAAGTTTAACAAACAGTGCAGCTAGAGATGGAATTTGGGCCTGGTCTTTTTACACAGTCCTAAACATCAAACAACTAACTCACTGTCCAATTTTTAGGGCCAGCATTGATCTACAACAGTGGGTACAAAATAAGTCCATTAAAGCTTCCATTTAATGTAGAGCAAAATATGTTGAGATTCTGAGAAACTTTTTGTAACAAAAGTGGTAGAGTTTGTTCTAGGGATTCCAGAACAGTTGAGTTTGCATTTTTATGAATTTTCTACGATTTTATACGAATTTTACAAGTTCACTAAATTTGAATCTAGATTTGAAACTTTCTTTTACAACTGGGTCCTTGAATCTTACGCGCAGACCCTTCTATAGATTTAAATTCTTGCAATTGGGTCCTCAGGCGGCTCGGGTACGGCGGGCGGCCGAAATTCCGGCGATGGGCTCGCCGGCGGCGAGGGGTGAGGGTCGGGGAAGGTTCAGGGGTGCGAGGGCTACCTCGTGGGGGCGTTGTTCAGGTGGGGGACGGCCGGGAATGGCTCGCCGGCGTTGGAGCAGAGGCGGCGGTGGCGCGGCACGCGTCGATGGCGGTGCTCCGGCGGGCTTGGGGCGGCCTGGTCCGGTCAGCGAGCTTCAGTGGCGCGTGGGGAAGGTGCTCAGGGGCTTGGTTTGGACGGAGGAGGTCGGGGTCGAGCTGCCCACGGTGAGCAGGGGCGGCGGCGGCGGCGGCAGCGCGGGCGGCGGCGCTCCGGTGGTCCTGGGCGGCGTTGGGTGGGTCGGCGAGCTTCAGTGGGGTGATGTAGTGGTGGCTGGAGGCTCAATTTGGGCAGGGGGCAGCGGTGGAGGGCTGTCCACCGGCGGGCGGCGCTCGGCGGCGGCAATGGCGACGGCGAGGCGTTCTGGGTGCTGGGGCTCGCGCGCGAGCGGCCGGCCGGGGCTTTTATAGGGGCAGGAGGGGGTGTGGAGGGCCTGGGCGATGCGCGGGGCGGAGGCACGGCACGGCGCGGCACTGGCCACGGCGGGCGGCAGCAGAGCGCCGGCGCGGCGTGCGGCGAGCGGATGCGGGCGACTGGGCGGCCGGGATTTGGCGTGGCAGAGAGGAGATAGCGCAGCGCGCGGAGTGGGTAAGCAGCTGCTGCAGCAGCTCGGGCGGAGGGCAGGCGCAGCGACGGGCGGGGCGCAGGAGCCGGGGCGGCACGGCGCGTCGCGGCGGTTGGGCGCGACGGGCGGCGGGGCGGGGCGCGGCAGCGGCGTGCGCACGCGCGGGCGGGTACTGGGCAGCGCGGCGTGGGGAGGGGGCAAAGCCGCGCGTGGGGGAGAGGCAAGGCGGCCACTGGCCTGGCGCCTCGCGCCGGTCAGGCGTCGCCGGCCACCTGGCGCGCGGCGGTCGGGTGGGGAGGGGAGAGAAAGGGAGGGCGAGGGCCTGAATGCGAGAATTTGAAAAATTTCAGGGGGCTGGGTGCAAACAGGGCGTTTTCTCCTCTTTCTAAATTGAATTTCAAAAACTTTTGAACATTAAAGTTGTTCAGAATAAAAAGTTCTACAAGTTTGGTTTCAGGCAACATCTCATTTGGCTTATGGTTTGAAAGTTAATTTTAAAAATTCAAAAGTATCCAAATGTGCCCAAATTCGATTTGAATTTCAACTTAACTCGTTCTAATTCTTTTCACCCCTTTATTAGTTGGTTAAGCATAGGGTTAGGGTAATGACACTGATTTTAGAAATGAAATTTTACTAGGGTTGTCACAGAGTTCTTTCTGCATGCGATCCTTGTCCGCAAGCGTGGACTTGATCTGCTGCATGGCGTCGCGGAATTGGATATTAGTGTCCTAGAGGATCTTCTCGAGGAGCTCGACATCATCTGTGCCAGGGTAAACAAGGTTATTTAGATCTATAATCATATTCTCTTTCTTTTGCAAGGTGGATTTGAGTTCTGCGCGTACGAGAGAAGAGGAAGTACTCGGGAAGTTTCAGAAACTACTCGAACAATCGCCAATCAAAGACAACAGGACAGAGTGACAAGTTACCTTTGTGGGCCTTGGAGACCTTCTTGTTCTTCTCAAGTAACTCGGCTTTCTCATTCTCCATATTTTTAATGTCATTCTTGAGGAGCCAGATCTCTCGAGTGCTTTCGTCCTTCAGCTTCTCGAGTTTGTTCTGTACCTCCACATTGGGAGATTCTACGGTCCTTCCCTTGAAGCTGGAGATGGCCGTCCCGAATAAATTTTAGTTTCTCGGATTTCTCCTGGGACCGGTCCATCAGATTCTGAAAGACAAACACACAACAGTCAGCTCTGATCATGTCAAAACAGAGGATTCAGAAAACTATTCGAGGAAGATGAATACTTACAGTGGTAAATTCATACAAGTCTTTAATGACGCCCTAGAGATGTTTCCTCTTCTCCTTGGTCAAATAGGGATCATGGATCACATCCGCCGTGATGGTATGCTGCCAACCATTCGGCATCACGACCAAGTCCTCCTTGTCTGCCACATCTGCGTCGGGTTCTGACGTACCTGCGGCGTCGGCATCTCCTGTGCCTTTGCTGGACGCGCCCGTGGCCTCAACTGTGTTGGCGTCAGGGCCTGAAGTACCCGTGGCACCTGCTTCTTTTGCGCCGGGCTCCTTGGGCGGCTCGCCTGCCACTTCACGCGCAGTCACTAGCCTGGTGCTGGGTGATGGAGGAGGCATGATGGGCTCACCTTCGGGTAGTTCGGGTGCAGAAGGCTCCAATTCTACTCGCTGTAGCTCAATTTGATCCGGAACGACCTCTTTTTCCGCGTCAATGTTGGTGGCCGGAGGAGGAGGAGGAGGAGGAGGAGGAGGAGGAGGAGGATGGGCACCCGTTTCCAACGCTGCAACATCCGAGCTTCTTTCATGCTCGGAGACTTGGACAGCCGAGGCGTCACCAGGCTCATCTAAGCCCAGAGCAGAGGAAGGCCTGGATAACAAGCGATTACATCAGCTACTGGACAACATAAATTACAAAAAGTATAAGTTCAAGTACTTGAAACTTACTTGGAAGACCTCTTGGTCACCACCTTCTTTAGTTGTATAAGCCGAGGCCCTCGAGTACTCGACTTCCCTGTGTCGCCAGCAGGTTCCTTCGGTGGAGCCTCCGAGGCGCTCGGTGGGATGAGGTCGCTCGGGCTTGGCATCACGCCTATAGCTGAAGGGTCCGTTGCACCAGGCTGGACGTCGAATACTAGTGCGACATCATCCCCGGCAGGGCCAGTCTTTCCCCCGTCCTTGGACCGCTTGGATAGGGGGGAGGATTGAAGGCTGAGGACAAAACAAGAATAATTCAGCAAAGAACTCCAAAATCAACAAGGAAAGTACTCGAGGATAATGCTTACCTTGGGTTGTCATCTGACAAGCCAGTGAGGGAGAGCCTACGCTTCCTTACGGCTCCCCGCGGCTTGGTCAGATGGCTTGGCATCTCCATGCTGCTAGCCGGCTCCTTACCAGATTTCTTCAAGAAAGGTGCAAGAGGAAGATCGTCGTCAGAATCTGTCATTTCTTCATCAGTTAAAGGGTCACGGTCTAATCGACTGATCTTTGATCCTCTGGAACGCACTTGGCTTGAGATGATCCGGCCGAGGCACGTCAGGATTTGGGGCAGGACACCAGTACAAATTAGTGTGCCCCTGCAGAATAACAAAGATAAGACAACAGTCAGAAACAATTTGCATCTACAAAGTACTCTAAGTAGTCGACAAGTATGTTACTCAGACTGGTTTCGGTGGATTCCCCACGCTGAAGAGGTTCGAGACACAAGGAACCGTGTACACATCGAGTAGTACTCGGCGAACACGGTCAATGGCCGTCTGCGGAGGAAGGATTTCTGTGGAAATGCGAGATGGATCGTTACTTCCTAAGTACTTCAATCCAAAGCGACACCTCTTCTACAGCGGCATGATGCACCGTTTGTACATGGAGGCCAGGACGGACGCGCCGGTTAGGCCCATCTCCTTCTGTGCTCTAATCAGATCGAGCAGGTCATTGACTTGCGTCATCTGGTTTTCATTCAACTTCTTCTTCCACTCGGACCTCCACACTGCCTTCCCTGGAGTTCTCTCTGGCAGAGCGGGCTGATGATTTCCAATGTAGAACCATAAGGACCTCCAGCCCGTGTGGTTTGTGGGAAGCGAGTATTGGATGTATTCCTTCCCCTTACCTTGTTTCAACTGGATCCCGGCTCCACCAACAAGATACTGCTTCTCCTCCAATGGTTGTTGGCGCAGATGAAAGAAATATCAGAAGAGATCAAAATGTGGCTCAATGCCAAGAAAAGCTTCACAAAGATGGATGAAAATGTAAATATGAACGATGGAATTAGGGTTCAGATGGTGGATCTGAATACCCCAGTGAAAGAGAAGGCCACGGAAAAGTCAAAGGCGGGGAGGGCCAATCTCCTTTCGATAAAGTGTTCGAAAATCTCTATTTAATCTACATCCTCTTGAGGAACAAAATGGCGGAAGGAAGGTTTCCACTGAACCATTTCCTCCCCCTGAAGAAGGCCCTGAGGAACCAAATTAAGGATGTTCTCGCGGGTGCACTTACTTCTCTTTCAAACGCCGATGCTCGACTCCTCCTTCTTCCCCTTGGCCGCCTGCTTCTTGTTGCCCATCCTCTTGAATGTCATGAGCCGCTTCACTCGCATATGCTTGGGGGCTTCAGGTGAGGGGCATGAGCGCTCACTGATGATTAGGGTGAATTCTCCGACTAGTTTGGCCAAGGATGGAGGGCAGGCTCGACGAGGCTCTCGAACCCTAGATCTAAAGTGACTGGCGGCGCAAGAGTGTGAGGAGGAAAAATGGCTAAGGCAGAAAGTGAAAGGGTAAAAACCATAGAGTCACCACGCGGTTAAATAACCAACGAGTATGGCCAGATCTACTGTTTGGAAGCCGAAGAGTTTTTTTTTAAAAATGTGATTTGTTTTGAGAGGTTATTTTGGAAGAATTTTGGGGAGTTTATTTGATTAACCATTTTCTCAGGGACCTTATCCCGAAAAAGGGTTTTTTCAAATTTTGAACCAATTAATTTCCAAAATACACCATCAAAGCAGATTGCATAATCCACACATATTTTGTACATAACACTGTTCAGTATGCCATGTTGTTTTGGATCTTTTTTTCCAAACCTTCGGATTTGGATTCAATGCTCGAGAGCTGCAGGACATGTGTCATCGATGGCTTGTTTTTCAAAAATATTTGGAAGATAAGGAAAGAAGATTCAAGACTAGTGGGACCCTCAGCCTGATTATTCGATTCAACCTAAGGCTCAGGGGCTACTCCATATGGAGTGCGATTTCCATTGCACCCCATAGAAAGAAAAGACTTTAAACTACTTGGGGCTAGAGCACCTCACAGCCTCGAGCAGCCAAAGAAAGTACTCGAAAGACACCTTCAAGACGGAGTTTCAACAGAAACCGAAGGATGACTTCAAGAAGTACTCAAAGCCTGTAGTACTCGGCTATGAAGAGCTCGGGGGCTTGTCAGACCTGGGGCTACGAGACTGCACACGTGGCGTAGAACATTCTAGAGTAAGGGTGGGCATGTCCCATACCTTATCCATATTGTAAAGTACTCGGATACGAGTACAACTAGTCGGTACAGAAGGAAACTACCCGAAAAGTACTCGGGTAGGAATCCTAAGCTCGTACTGGATTAGGACTTCCATGTAATCCTATCCCCCCGGGGATATATAAGGGTGGACAGGAACCCTCTCCAAATCATCTCATAACCTCTAAGGCAATACAAACCATACAGGACGTAGGGTATTACGCATACTGCAGCCCGAACCTGTCTAAACCCTTATGTTCCTGATCTCGGCGGCACCGTGACCAGAAGTCTACTACCTTAGGGTATCCCTAGGTAGGCTTGCCGGTAAAACACCGACAGTAACACGCAGTGAAATTCCAACCGTGTGATAAAGGATTTAGACAGGTTCGGGCTGCTCGGGAGCGTAATACCCTACGTCCTGTGTGTGTGGTGTTCTTTGTTCTCTCCTCAAGTGAGTTCAAGGTGATTGTGTTGTGGGACTTGAGTCTCTCCTTTACATGCTGCCCTGTTGTTCTATTTATAACCTCTCCCCTGGGCCCAGGGAGAGATTTTTACCGTGTTTGGGTTTACCGCCTTTGAGTGTGAATGCGGCGCCACGCGGGTGGGCGCCTCCCTGCAAGTGGCGCCGCTCTTCTGACGTAATCCTATCCCATGGGCCCCGCCTGGTCGTTTCCCTGGTTCTGCCCAGGGCACCCCGGGACGGCCTGGCCAACGCCCGGGATGCTCGAGGGGCCCACAGGGACCTCAAAGCGCGTCCCCGAGCCATCCCGCGGTCTTCTCCGGACCCAGGGTCTTCTCCGCGATTTACTTGATGCGATAGGGGACTCAGTCGATGGGCCCTTCCGGTGCCATCCTTCGCTGGTTGACAGGACGTGACCGCGGGAGGGGGCCTTCCTGCTCTGGCCAGCGCGTCGTCTGATCGCACGTGGCACGAAAACCCGACTCCTTGTATCATCATGATAGTCCCTGGATCAGTAGCTATCACATACAAAACTTATTTCAGGCAGTAAATCGTAGTCATTCTTTGCATAAAGGCATTCAAGGATTTAATTATTACATAAATCCATAGGATTTGTAGTACGAGTCTCTTACAAACCCCTTGGGCTAATTCGAACAATAAGAAAGCGGAAAGCGGTAGCTAGGCTTGAGGCCATCCTTCATCTTGATCGAATCTTCCTCCACAGACGACTTGAGCGTGGCACCAGCCTCAGTCGTACCATCCGTCATCGTTGGGGTCATACTCCTGGTCGGACCCTGCATCGTATCAAGCTATCCCCAAAGAATGAGATAGGTTCACGTCGCCATCCGTATGCAAGCTTGAAGGTGGACTAGTCTAAAGGTATTCGATCAATTCAAGGATAGAGGCAAGGGTTTCCTATGCAACAATTATATCATAAGTTCATCCACATCTCTTCGACACGGGCCATCCTGGCACTCCAGGTTCCTGGGTCATTCACACCTCCAACATCCACCAAGTCAATGCGAGAACTCCCACTCCTCGCTCCTCAACTGCCCCAGGCAAGAAAACAAGTCTAGAGGGAGGTAGAAGATAAGTATCACTAACTATGAAAGTGAAGCCGGATCAAGAGTTGTACATGATCGAGTACGCAGCTATACGTGTAGTTTTCACCCTGCAGGGGTTGTACACCTAGACCCACTCGAATCGAAGCCAGCTGGGAGCAAGTCATCTGACTCTAAGGCACCGGTCAATGAAACTAGCTGCAACAGCCTCCACCCTGCCTTTCCGGGTTTGGGATGCTTCCTCCCGCAAGAGGTTGCCCCGGAACTGTGCTGCCTTCTACACCTGGACCATGCAAGGTCATGCCTTCGGGGGACATGAGGTCAGCACCTGCTCCCCTTACACTGATACCCTATCCTCCTACAGGTGTGGTGCCACGCGTCACTAGCTCGGATCAGATCTGCCCTCATAACAGAGAAGTGGTGTGCACGTTTGACATAGTTCCGTCTCCAGGTCCACTAACTCAGGCCTTAATTGCCGAGGAAAGTATCTTCCACAACGACGTATCCGGCGCAACGGTCTGTCAACGGCACCCATTACAAGTATAGCCCTCCAACTACTCCAAAACATCTCGAGGGATCGTCCCGAAGGACATGTACCCGCCACAGGTACTCCGTAGGATGAGCCCAACGCACATCCCAAGCCCTTGATCCAAGGATCAAGTTATGTTCACTCGCCCCCGCTAGAATCCTATTCACCAGCTCCTCAAAAGAGTATCTCTACTCACACCAAGACTATATCACCATATCCCACACATACACATGCAAAGCATAGCATCTCATATATATAACACTATGTAGATAGGACTGCAAGGAGTTCAAGTAAACAAAATAGGCTATGCAGGTTCATCTCATCATAACGTGAATTAAAGCGATAGAATATGTAGCAAGCAATGCCTAATAGGTATTCAAATCGTAGATGGGCGTGAACCTGGCGTCTCCTTGTAGTACTCCTGCTCCTCCTGGTAGTCCCGAGCGTCGATCAGCTCCTTAGAGTCGGGTCCTATTCGTAAATACGTATAAGTACAGGGGCCAAAGTTCAAAAGTGCACAAAAGGTCCGCAAAAGAACATCCAAATCACCCAATTCCTATTCTAGCGGGTAGATCATGATTTTAGAAGAATTATGAAGCTGGTTGATTTATTATGAATTTTCAAAGGTTAAAACCACTTCTAAAATTAATAAATGGATTTCGAAAAAGAAAATCAGCATAGCAGTGACACATGGCACCACTAGAGTGTGCCTCGTGGCATGCTGACGCCAACATGACATTAGCATTGACGTCACTAGGGTCTCGGCCGGCTGACGTCAGCACGTTGACCGGTCAATGGTCAATGGTCAAGGGTTGACTGGGTCCACGGTCAGTGGTCCCACCTGTCAGCCTCAGCCAGAGGCTGACGTGTGGGGCCTTCGGGTCAGGTCAAGGGAAAAAGGAGAAACAACACACCGGTTCATGGGTTGGTTTTTGGTTGGGCCGGCTCGATGGCCCAAACATCTTGGCTCAGCTAGGTTCGCAACTCACAGGACGGCTCTGGCTCAGCTCGGTCTAACGGGCTGGCTCGGTTCGTTGGTCGGCTCGAGCTTGGCTCCTTTTAGCTGGCCGACTCGTTCTTCGGTTTGGCGACGGCCCACGGACGACGATGTCTTCTCTCCTTCCTTCTTAGGCTGGTTCTTCCCTGGGCGAGGCCCAAGATGGCCTGGTCCTTCTGCTCCTCCTTCCCGCTGATGCGCGTGGTCCACCTGTCGGCCTCTCTTCTCTCCGCCCCTCTTACACGTGGGTCCCGGCTGTTGGCGACCCCCGCATCCGGTGTGGTAGTGCCTGAATCCAGTGCAGACTCTATGTGTGCGTGCGTGTGTTCCAGGGGTGGCGCTTATGTGCGGACGCATGCAGAGCGCACGGCGAAATACCATAGAGGAGTCTGCGTACGCCGTGCTGCGACGTCGTGGCGTGCATGCGTTCCAGAGTGCGGTCCTCGCGCTTGCGGCCTGGGCATGGCGAGGTTGACGACGAGGCGAGACAAGGTCCAAGGTTGGCCCTAGGCCCGTTTGGTTCGGGTGCGCGCACATGCATGACATCCTGGTGTTCTAGGGCCACGGCATGGCCACCCCGTGAGCGCGGGGTCCCAGTGTCCCGGGCCCACGGCAACGGAGCGGCGGCGAGGCAAGGTCTCGGCGGCGGCGGGCTGCGGTGGTGCAAGGCAGCGCAACGGGGCTCCTGCAAGCGAACACACAAGGACGCAAGGGATCCTAGGGTTCCTTCTACGGATGGGTCATCAGCCGGTGCCGGCAGCAAGGGGGGAGTGTCGGGAGTGTCGGGAAGGGCTGCGGCGGCGGGCTGCGGTGGTGCAAGGCGGCGCAATGGGGCTCCTGCAAGCGAACACACAAGGGGGCAAGGGATCCTAGGGTTCGTTCTATGGATGGGTCATCGGCCGGTGCCGGCAGCAATGGGGGAGCGTTGGGAAGGACTGCGACAGCTCTCACCCGTGGGCTTGGAGGTGGAGAGGCGATGCAGGACGACAGCGAGGCAGTGGCGGGTCGAGGCAGCGTGGGCTCGGGCAGCTCCTCCTCCTCCTGGTCCGGCGGCTCGGCGTCCTCCTCGCGGGCGGCGGCTCTGGCTCCCTCCTCTTCCTACCCATTCCTTCAGCTCCTCGGGTCCTGGTGGCCGCGTTGGGGGAAACCCCAATTGAGCTCTAGGGTTTGGGGAATCGGCGTCCAGGGGCTTTATACGGGCACGGCTAGGGTTTAGCGGTGAGGCGAGGCACTGACGGCCGGGGATTTGGGCGTCCGTGCCCCCAGACGCGTGGCGCGCATCGGTCTGGTTGCGGCTAGGATTAGGGCATCGCGCGCGGGCGCGGGAGTGCGTCCTGACGTCGGCGAGAGCGGGCATCACGGCGGGCATCGCGGCGATGCCGTTGGGGCTTTGTCGCGCGCGGGGTGGGGCTGCAATGCGGGGTGAGGCGAGCCGGGGAGAAGAGGGGGGAGTGGTTGTGAGGTTAGTGGTAAAGCTGACATGCGGGCCCCGCATGTCAGTGACCCCGGGCAGAAGATGGGTAGGGGGCGCGTGTGTGTACAGTGCTGGCGAGGGGAAAGGTTCTGGGCTGGGCTGTTAGCGGGCCTCGCGGACGAGTTAGGGCAGGCCGGCGTGGGTGCCTTAGGCGGGTTAGGTTAGTAGGCCGAGCTGGGCCCTTAGGCGGGTCGGGTTAGGTGGCTTAGGTGGGTTTAGGCCCGGTTAGCTAGGTTAGGTAGTTAGTTTAGTTAGGTTTTGAATTCAAATTAATTGACCCAATGAATTTGAATTCCAAACAATTCAAACAAACAAAGTCCAAACTAAATCCCAATAATTCATAAACAATGGGATTCAACAACTCCAAATATAAAATCCAAACAACTTCACACTAACTTTATTGAAACTTATGTTTCAATTCCTTTTAATTCTAGGACTAAAGAAAGAGAGTGAGAGTTAGTCCTAGGGTTTTCTAGCTAAGTGCACTTCCACATAAAGTTATTGAAAATTTCACATTTTTGCACTAATTAAGATTCCTGTAAAAGTTGGGATGTTACAGCACGCCTCTCTATAATCGTGCTGTTTTACGGGGAGGCTGCACCGTGGTGGACCCTGCGCGTGCCGAAGGCCGACGCGGTAAAACTCCCCGCCAGGGGTAATTCCTTCTTGACTAAGGCACCACCCTGGCGGGTGGGGTCGCCCGGACCTTCCTCTAGCTCGGCGCCCTTTGGAGGCCCCGCCACGCTGGGCCGGGCCTTGACGCCCGTAGCGGGCCTGCTAGCCCATGAACCCTTAATTTGTCGAGTGGGGTGGGGACCCCCATCCTCACGACGCCGACAGAGATCTTCTTCTGTCCCAATATATTAGTTGTATTGGGATATGATTATTGGAAAACTATAAAGCACCATCCCCGATAACTTATGAAAGTGGTATTGGAATATTTTAATAACTGTTTATTGGGAGATGTTTATTGGAGTACTGCTGAGATGCTCTAAGACCTATGCCAAATTCTTCTCTGTGTAAACACCAAATTTTAACCAAAACCATGGCATGTGCAAAGTTGATTATGATACCATTGAGTGCCTAAATAATCAAGGCAAGTTGATAACCATACTCTGTCATGTATAGAGGGCCTCGGGCCTCCGCCAATCATGTGGCATGTAGAAAAAGTTCAAAACCAAGAAAATGCGCTCTCTAGACTGGAGAATGAAGACCTGATGTAAACATCTATCTAGCATGCCGAAATTGAGAAGACTATAAAAATAAGGATACTCTATGCAGGGGCGGATCTGTATGGGGGCTTAAGCCCCCTACCTCCCAAGTTCAACGGATACCCCTCTAAGCCCCCCATCCACTTTTGGGAAGAAAGAATGAAGAAGAAGAAGAGAAGGGGAGGAAGAAGAAGAGAAGAGGAGAAATAAGAAGAGAAGGGAGATAAGCTCCCTCTCACTTAATGGCTGGATTCGCCACTGACTCTATGGACTAGAGAGACAAAGTCTGGTCAAAACTGTTGTCATATAGACGAAGATCCAGTTTTAAGGAAAAGACGAGCTAGTGTTTAGCTCATTACATGCGCATGATAACATATCTCATGACAACTTTCATTGAGAATTTTTCTCTAGTGAACTTATCAGGATTACTTTTTACACAAATTCTTGAGAAAACTATTCTAAAATAGCTTCACATATATCCCTCCAAACAAAGTTCGCTGGAAAAAATCTTACAAAAAAATTTTCAAAAAATTCTACAATCTTATCTTATACTATCACGTTTCCTTGATATTTGTTTCAATGAACTTATTCTAAAAATATTATTATATTTTTTAGAAAACATACAGTAAATATATAGGATGTACATGAGAGAAAGAAGAAGAGAAAGGTGAAAAAAGTAATGAAAATGTTACATGGTTGACAGGAAAACAAAGGAGCTAACAAGAGTCATACCCACCGTAGTGGCGGATGCCGCCCCATCATCCCCCATTAAGCTTTGTGGAAGGTGTCCGCCAAGAGAACATCAAATGGTCCTTCTATGGATTATGGTAGCCCCACACTTTCTTTTCTTGAAAAGTCTGATTTTTCAAACTTTCTACTTTTAGAAAGAAAACGTATACATATAAATTTTATACAACCTTTTCAGACAAACTGCTCAGGATATCTTTTCAGCACAATTTTTTATGAGAATCGTATCAAATAAACTTTACACACTTCTGAAGGAAACTTCTGATTGATAAATTTTTAGCACAACTTCCATGAGAATAATGTCATGAGAGTTTCCTTACACAACTTTTTTGCTTTACTCCTCTAAAAGTTCAGCACAACTTCTGAATAATTTTTCAACACAAGTTTAATGTTGTTAGGATAACTTCTTACAGAAAATATTCTATTTTTATAAAATTTTCTAGACAACCGATACACATAGGTTTTTTGTTGTTGTTCATCTTATCCGATAGAGCTTGCCAAAAATAAGTTCTCAAAACAACTAGGTCAGCAAAGTTTTGTAGAAGACTTATTTAAAAAAAAATGTTCAAATAAGATTAAAACATATGATCTAAAATATATTAACAAATTAATAGAAAATTGATTAGAAATAAGATGGAGAGGGGAAAACGGAAAGGGATAAAAATTATGTGGCTGGTTTGGAGGTCTCGTAGCTTTAAATCAAAGTTAGGGCCACGTATATATGTGGCCCAAAAATCAAAACTTTGTTGAAGGAGCACCCTATGGTCAGATCGAGCTGATGCGAGCAGTGGACACAAAACCAAAATCCGATTTTTGACATGCCCTTGTGAACGTAAAATTTATCATGACCATCTATATTCAAATTGTTGGTTGGATGGATCATCTAAGCCAGATGAACAATCTAGATAGACTATGTGGCCAAAAGGGCACATGAAGAGGCCTATCCAAATCAGAATCCTTGAGTTGCAGTTTAAGTCGTGCATATCTTCCTTAGAGCATCTCCATTAGATCTTACTTCATCTCCACTATAATAATTATTTTTACGTTTTTGGTAATGGTTATTGTAGCGGACTATCAAAATTCAATCACCGGATGATATGGTATAAGGACGAACCCCCTTCATTTAATGAGAGGAAAAAGTATTTTGGTGATTACCAAAATTTTTTTGGTGTTGAGGATTGAATTGATAATTTATTGGAGCACCTGCAATCATGATAAGAATATGTTTCTTTATTGGGAAGATGGATGAATAATTTACTAAAGATGATCTTATAGCAACATCCGGAAACACATTCAACTTGAGCATGGGAACCAAATGGGAGTGCATAGACTCCAATGCGAAGCTACCACGCTCGTTCCAATGCACACTCAGTTTCCCAGTGCACAATTGCTCCTTAATACATGCATGCGTGACAAACAAATGAAACGTGTGCAAGACAGCGCAGATTATATTTGGATAAGGCAGCTGCAGAAGTGCAGAGTGCACTCATGCGGCCCGCTAGCCTTGTGGCCGCGCGGAGCAGATACAACTCTGCAGGGCAGACGGTGATGAGACACCAAGCCAGCCGGCCGGCCATCGGTGCCTCAGCGTCGTCGTCCCTAACCGTCTCCCCGCCGCCGCTTGGCCACCCGGTCAATGACCGCCTCCACCGAGACATCGAACGCGTCCTTGAAGTCAACGCGCCTCGACCTCGGGTCCGCGTACACCACCCTCGGGATGAGCCGGATCACCTCCTCCCGCATCGCCCTCACCGCCTCCGGCGGGATCTTGGCAAGCGTCTCCTCGATGCTCACATTCCGCTCGCTCACATCCGTGTGCATGATGAGCACCGACCATCTCTCTGGTTCCTTGGGGAGGTGCAGCGTGTACTGCGTGTACGCCGACCCGGGGTGGAAGAACACCGGGATGCACCCGGCCAGGATGGCGTCGAACGTGGACCGCCGCGTCAGCGAGTCCCCCCGCGGCTGCAGGCAGAAGTCGGAGCTCTCGAACACGCGCATCACGGCGCCCGGCGACTTGCAGCTGTGGGGCCCGCTCTTGGCGCCGCAGCAGAAGAGCCTGCAGCGGCTTGACGCGCCGCACTGCTGGAAGATCTGCGGGCGGACGGTCTCGCGCTGCCAGGGGTGCGGCGCGCCGGCGAACGCGAAGAGCCACGACCGCTCCGCCCCCCGCACCTTGTCCTGCCAGGCGGCAACGTCGGCGGCCGTCTCCGGTTGGAAGTAGGTCGGGTAGGGCACCGCGAAGTTGGCCCGGCGCCACGGGCTGGTCTCCAGGATGAGCACCGTCATGTTCTGGACGGCCGGGTTGTTGAGCAGCTTGGTGCCCCACTGCTCGTCGACGTCCTCGTAGCGCCGGAAGTCCCACGCCGTCCGCCCGGCCACCATGAAGTGGTCGCGGTCGCCCATGGCGCGCCACTGCGGCCGCCGCGCTAGCCACTCGACGAGGTCCAGGCCGAGCATGTCCCGCAGCGAGGTGCTGTTCCACATGTGCCTCCCGCCATCCAGGCTGGCGTAGAACGGCACCTACAGCGCGGCGGCGAGGGACGGGTCGCCGGTGAGGCACTCGTAGCCCTTCATCCGGGCGTGGAAGATGAGGTCGAGCGTGAACTGGTTGGTGGCGAACCAGCCGCGGGGGGAGAAGACGCCGCCTTCGTCGCCCAGCCCGCGGCCCATGTCGCAGTTGGCCAGGAGCGGGCACATGTCGTAGAACCGCCACAGCTTCTTGCAGTCGCGGACGAGGTCCTCGTTGAAGCGCGGCGGGAGGTCGTACATGTAGATGTACCGCCCCGCGCAACGGTCGGCCGGCGCCGCCTCCACCGGCGGCGGCGGCTGCACCTGCACGGCGAGCGCCGACGACGGCTGTGGCTGCGCGGGTGGAGCGCGCCCGCGGCCGGCCGCGTTGCCGGACAGCAGGGGAGGAAGGGAGAACGCCGCCTGCTTGAAGAGGACAGACGCCACGCCGACGCCGTCGCCTTGGGTGCCGGAGTGGAGGAAGAACACGAAGGCCCTGAACGCCGTGGAGAGAAGGGCGAGGTGGCATATACGGGACGGCCGGAGCACGCCGCTGCCGTGCTTGCCGGCGGCGTTCTCCGCATCTTTCTGGAAGTTTACTTCGAAGCCGGTGAGCTTCATGGCTTCTTCATCGGCTTGTAAGCGTATCTGGCTAGCCATTGTTGTGCAGTCCGCGTAACGATAAGATTGGATAATTTATATGCAAATTAAGAGGGTTATTTGTATTATTTTTATAGTGGTATATGTGCGTAATTTACACGAAGATTAGGGGATTGCTTTATATTTTTTTATGATGGTAGAGGTGAGTAATTTAGATACATGTTTAGGGGTTACTTTAGTCTATTTTTATAATGATAGAGGTGGGTAATTTATTGGGAAAGATAACAGATCAAATGACCAAGTTGTGGGATTGATGACCGGATGTTTCTAATTTTTTTAAGAATTTTTAGAATTTCTCTATTTTATTAGATTTCCACCTAGGATCCTATGTGGCTTCACGTGAAGATTTTAAAAGGAAACTCCAATTAGTAATAGTAAGACCCTCCATATTGTGTGATAGTGATGCTGAAAAAAAAGGGTTTCACAATAAGCTAACAGGCATCGGGGCTACTATGGCTGCCGTGTGCAAAAGGGTAGGAATCCAAGCTACATAAAACTGTAGGCCCACATCAAATAAATTATTGCTACTCTTTGCTCCCGTCCGTGGTGAGCAGCCTCTAGCGAGGGACAAGCATATGAGTAAATAAATATTTTTTATTGGACGGGCACCGAAGCTTGTTATTGCTCCGCTCCAAGTTTTGCAGGCATCGCTCGCAATTGGCATCATAAACCACAACGTGAGGAGTGATGTTAAAATCCTCTCTTTCTCTCCTCTTCAAGCATCATTCTGGACACACATTTGTGAAGGACCTAAGATACCTATTCTGATGGTGGATGCCGCCCCGTCGTCCCCATTAAACTTCATGGAAGGGGTAGTTGCACAGAGCTCACTAATTAGAAGGCGTCCGCCAAGAGAACCTCAAATTGTACCCTCACACTTTCTTTTTCTTGAAAAGTATGATTTTTCAAGCTTTTTATTTTTAGAAAGACAACGTATACATATAAATTTTACACAACCTTTCCAGACAAACTGCTCGGTATATATTTTTAGCATTATTTTTATGAGAATCCTATCAAATAAACTTTACACACAACTTCTCAAGGAAACTTCTTAAGGATAATTTTTTGCACAACTTCCACGAGAATAATGTCATGAGAGTTTCCTTACACAACTTTTTTGCTTAACTTCTCTAAAATTTTTTCAGCACAACTTCTGAATAAATTTTCATCACAAGTTTAATGTTGTTAGGATAAGTTCTTATAGAAAACATTCTATTTCTATACACTTTTCTAGACAACTGATACAAGTAGGTTTTCTGCCATTCAACTTCTCCTATAGTCAAAAATAAGTTCTCCAGACTACTAGGTAAACAAAGCTTCTCCTATAGTCAAAAATATGTTCTCTAGACTACTAGGTAAACAAAGTTTTGTAGAAGACTTTTTATTAAAAAAATTGTTCAAATAAGATTAACAGATATGATCTAAAATATACTAAAAAAGTTATAGAAAAATGAGTATAAATAAGATGCATAGAGGAAAACAGAAAGGGAATAAAAATTATGTGGCTTGTTTTGGAGGAGCCTGTCACACCCCGTCCTCTAAACCCGCACAGTCCAGCCCTTCCGAGGGGCGAGCCCGCGTACACATAACACACTGCTTACACTTTTATCCTCGCTTCATGTAAAAGGATCAACCTGAAGGTGCTATGGCTGGAGGACAAAGGTTTATAAAGTTGGCTCCAGCCTTGCTCAACTAGCAAGGTGGTACAAAATATGTGCATACATCACTTATGGGCCACATCCAAATTGGGCCGAGTGTCACATACATCCCCCCTCAAAGGATCCGACATCCTCGTCGGTCCAACTCTATGGCCATATGTCCAGTGCCAGGGTCATATGCCATGCCGTGTGCCCCATCCGAACCCACAAGTGCCATGCGTCATATGCCCACACACTAGCCCATATACAGGAACGTCCCCTCTTAGCGCATGATCGCACGTACAGCGCCGGCGCAATTTGCCATGCCGTGTGTCCCATCGGGACCACACAAGCCATGCGCCATATGCCCACACACTGACCCGTACGCACAACCGCAAGGGTTGGCTCTAATGGGGGCTTCTATTTATTGCTCTTTGCGATTTGTCGTGGAGCCATCGCAGAAGAGCTCTCTATTGACGCTCGCAGGACCAATTTTGAGCGTCAAGTTCACCCAAAAATAAGGATGACTGGCATACTTTACCTGCATATTTAACCCAAATAATATCATTTCCACATTTTCCTTGGAGATTTTGCAATGTAGGGATTTGGGACGGAAATGCAGGTAAAACAAGCTCCAGAATCCATGCCATAAAATGCTGACAGATCGGGGCGCGCCGACCAACAAGGAGTAGGTGTTTAATTACCAGATTCCATATGTGTGGGTGAATATGTGTATGCAGCTCAAGCAAAGTGTAACACCCAAAATATAGGAGTTGAAACTTTTAAAAGTATTTTCATAAAAATCATAAATTAAAATTGTGCATGCATCTTTATTTCTTTTCTTCTCCTATTCTTTCTTTCAGCCAACCCAATTCCTTTTCTTCTTCTTCTTTTCTTTTTCCGCGGCCCACTCAGTGGCCGATTCCCTCACCCGACTCTTTCTTCCACCGACAGCTAGGACCCACCTGTCGGCGCCTTCTTCTTCTTTCTTCTTTCCTTACCCAGAGTCCGGATCGATCCCGCTCCGTCGTTCGCGCCCCTTCTTTCTTTTACCCCGAGTCCTGATCGACTCCGCAGCACCGCCTTCCTACTCCCGGCCGATCCGCCCCTATAAAATCCCGCTGAAACCCCGCTTTGCAACCAGAGCCAACTTCAATCTCGTTTGCGACTCAACATCGTCGCACGCCGCTGGAAGTTGCACACCGGAGGAACGCCGCCATCCCGATACGCCGCCTCTCCGTCGACTCGCCGTTCCGCAGCTTCTCCGCCGTCATCAACTCCCGCCAGAGCTTCACGAGTTGGTAAGCATCAAGCCGCACCGGATTCCCCTCTCTCTCTCTTGCTCCGCCGCAAACCCGATTTCTCGCCGGACCCCTGTTTCCGCCCGCCGCCGTGACCGCCAGTTTGCAACCGCCGCACAGCCATCCCGTGATCACCCTCACCTTCGCCGTACCGCCCACTCACTCCCCGGCATAAATCCAGCTTGAATCGAGCCTCGGAACACCGGATTCGGTGAAGCTCCGGCCGTCCGCCGCCGCACTCGCTTGCCGCCGACGCCCAGTAAAACTCCGCTTCGCCCAACCCTTTTCGTCCCGTCGAGCCGACCCTTCCTCTGCCGCTCGATCAAGATCTAACGGCCAGAATCGATCTTCACTTTACACTGCCGATTTACCCGACCTTTTCCTTACTCAGCCGATTCGCCCGACCCTTGTCCCGCCGATTCGTCCAAACTGCCGCACGATTCTGATCTAACGGATTAGATTCACCCGACCCTAGCCGTTCCCGTAACATTCGCAGAAAGACCCCTAGGTTTTCCAGGAATCAACCCGCAGTCCAGATCAGTAGAAAATAATTAGAGTTGAGCCCTTTCCCCTTCTGACCCGACCCTTGACTTTTCTAGATTTAGTAACCGCCATCCAGAACTTCTAGTTTTGGACCCCCAACACTCTGTTCAAGGTTTAATTATGTTTTAGCCCTGAATCCTTCAAATTTAGCCTCGGGAAATTCGAAACTCTCGCAGTTAGGCCCCTAGACCACTGTTTTAGCCGTATCTTCATCGTTTCAACTCCGAATTCAGCGACTCTTGCGCTCACGCGATCCTTGCATCATGAACTACAACTTTAGCATCTTTTCACCTTCTATTTGTACTATTTGTTGTATTGTTTCTTATTTGTTTGTGTATGCTTGTTGTGTGATCGCGTAGACAACGTGACGTTCGAGCCAAATCAAGAGCAAGCTTACGAGGAAGAGAATCAGCAGCTGTTTGAAGAAGGCAAGTGGATTTCCCCCTCTGCATATTCTATTTGATCCCAACAACAGCATGATAATACACTTTACTTTATTGTTGCTTGCATAAACTTGATGGGTTACCTATACTAAGGACATACCTAGTCGTTTACCCCAAACCTTGAAACACCTGGGTTTACTATTCATGTTGGGTAGTCACGCTTAGTTGCAAACTTTGGGATTGGTATCGGTTTATTCTTTTAACAATGTTGGTCACGTTATATACTGTTGTTATCGCATAAGTTCAAGATCTACTTTGTTTAATGGGAACATGGAGAACCACCCAAGAAAACAGTGCAACCACAAAGTCATATGGCTCTGACCTTAGCCAAATAATTAGATGTGTAGTTTGCGGGTGGCCTTACCGAAAGGGCAAAGAGGGGGTCGGTGATAGGGGTCATAGCCTGGTCCTCTTGGGGTAGCTGCCTTGGCTAAGGAGCTGACCATTAGGGAGGTTTATGGACTACGCCGCTACTGAAACTCTAGCGGGCTGCTTTGCTCTCGACATGTCTTTGTAAAGGCTTCGTAGTGTACCCTCGCCACTCACCTCGGAAGTGTTTAAGGGCCTTGCAAACCCGGGCGACTCAGGGAAAAACTACCTAGACAATTCTACCTCTTGTTATTCAGGGCAAACTAGCTAGAAGACCGTTACACCTCTGTTTCGTAAGTAAATACGATACCTTGAATACTCTCCGGGTGAAATGCTATAATGGTATGTCCGTGCGCTTGCGGATTTATTCATGATGTTAAGAAATTCCAACAAGCATTTCTAGCGACATTGCCGTAGGACTAACAATCCTGGTGGTGACATTTATAAATGTCAATAGTGGCACCTTCAGTGGAGCTCTTTTGCCACTTCTTCTCCCTCTGTCGGTCGTCGTCGGCATCGCCTGGCCTAAGCGTGGCCGCCCAACATCAGACGGTGGCCACGTGCTAACTCTGGATCCACCCGGAGTGGCATGACAAGTTCATCCACTTCGCCATGAAGGGTAAATGGGAGAACTTGGAGCAGCAGTGGCTGTACGCTAAGGCCGGCAATGACTCGTCCTGCCTTCATCTTCCCTAAGTACCGCCGCCGGGTAACCCTTCGTGGTAGGAGAAACTAGTGCTGGGAGCCGAATGGGCCTCGGTTCGTTCACCTGCGCTAGACTGGCCTGTCATCGATGATGGTGGGGGGCGACTTCTTCCACCGGCGCATCGCCTCGCTCCAAGCTCGTCGTCACCCGGCGTGGTTCTACACCGGCGACAACAATGATAGCCATCTCGCGTGCGGCATCGAGTACAACCACAACGAGGCGGTTCTGGTGCACTTACTGGAGCAGGCGATGGAGGTGAAGGACCCTGCATCGACCATCCTTCCCATGGAGTCAAGCCTCTATGTGAAGATGAGGCGCGCCATGTCATCTTGGACTCCATGCCCAGGATCGACTCTCGGGGGCTGGCCCCTGACGTCGTGCAGCCAGAGGAAGTAGGAGCCCTCGGCCATGACGGTGTGCCCCAGGCGGTGCCGGCGGGCGGATTCATCATCCGTGACGGTGATGCCGACGTCACTGCGCGTGTTGTGCCTTCTATCGCAGGTGAACACCCCCCCGGGGTGTGTCCGACCCGCTAGGGAAGCGTGCATGCTCGTCTTCTCCGGTGGTGGAGATCCCGTTGTTGCCGTTGTCGTCACCTCCGACATCTCCACTGTCGGGCCAGGGGGACGCTGGCCAAGGGTGCTCGACCGCGGCGGGCGTCGGGTCGTCATCAGGCCGTCCTTCATCACCGAAGCGACTCCGGATCTAGTGGCGGTTCTCCGGCCCGAGTTTGAGGTTAGGGTTTACGAAGTTGTACCTTTTCCTCCTTCCCTATTTTTTTCTTTTTGATTCTGATATCTGGCCACGTCTAAACAACAGGAGCACGTCGAGCTGTGGCGCGTCGTCTTAGGGAAAAAGCTTCCCCGGCGGTGGCGCCGATGCCTCCTGTGGCAACCGAGGTGCGCTGCTCCGTGGGTGACATCACAGGACCTGATGGCCCCGTTGTGCTCGTGGTGATGGCAGCCATCTTGGATATGGCCGCAGCACCGATTTCTATGCCTCACTCGCCTCCCATGCCTGAAGCGGTCACTGCATCGTGGGCGGCATCACAGAGCAGAGGCGGTGCTATGAGGTCCCCGGCTACGCCGCTTCCTTCCACAGAGGAGTCTTGGGCGGCGTCGACCTTATCGGCTATCGATGCGGCTGTGGTGGTCCTCGACGACACGACCTACGACCGTGAGCCATCACGAGAGCGGGTGCTGCGCGTTCTGGAGGAGGACGCACGCCAGCAGGACGAGCAGCTCCAATTGCTAGCGCTAGACCTCGCGAGGCGCGAGGAGTCCGTGGTGGCCTAGGAGCGGCGTGCTGAATCGAAGCTGGGCTCCTTCCCGGAGCGCGAGCTGAACCTTGATGCCTTTGAAAACCAGCTGCAGGAGGCCGAGGCGCTGACCTGTGAGCGGGAGCTCAAGTTGGACGAGGAGGAGCTCACCCTCCATCAGCAGACGACGACGATGGCTGATCGGGAGGCGGCTCTCGCTCATCGCAAGGAAGAGCTCTAGCGCCGGGAGGAGCGCGTGGACAAGGAGGCTGCCAATGCGGTGGCGGCCAACGAGCGTGTGGTCATGACATAGAAGGACGTAGCTGACAAGGTCTCCGTCGCGCCCCTGGAGGCGGTGGCCAAGCTTCGTGAGGCCCGTGCCGTCCATGAGGTCGAGCTCCAAGGGGTGCGGGACGCCCTCGTCACCCAACTCCATGATGCCAACGTCCGCATCTACATGATGGAGGCAAGAGCTACTGCGGCGGAGGCGCACGCCATGGAGGCGTAGGCTCACGGTGATGTCTTGCAAGCCTCCCTACAAAAGGCGTTGGCGGAGGCGGAGGGCTCGGAGGCCGATGCCCATCGGGGCTATCTTCTCATGATGTCCGGTACACTCCGGACCCCGCTGGTGTGGTGCCGGCAGGCGTGGGAGACCGCCGGGCTCGGGCCTATCGAGCTCCCCCTCGCGGAGATGACAAGGTCGAGGGCCTGCTCTGGTTCATGCCCCAGCTGGCCTCCCTGGCGGAGCATCTGGAGACGTTGGGCGACCGCATCCCGGAGGCCATCGTGGCGAGCTCACGGGAGCTGGCGTCCAAGGCATTGGAGCACGTCCTGGCGAGCCTGAAGAGTTGGCTCCCGAACATGCCCTTGGAGCAGGCGCTGGACGTCATCATCCTCGGCGACGAGGAGACAGCTCGCGAGCAGGTCTGGTACTTGGCCGCGGAGGTGGTGGCATTGTTCGTCCCCGCTAGTGCCGGGGACCAGCCTGCAGGAGAGGACGGTGGACCAGCCGGTTTCGATCCGCCCGCAGACGGGGAGTTAGGCGCTTCTTTAGGTGCTGGCCAGTAGGGCCCTCGTTTTCTTTTAGTTGTTTTTACTTTTATCGTGCAGCACTATCATTTGCTTTGTAACAAAACTTTGGGGATGGCTTGTTGCTTCCTCTCTTTTGCTTGTAGATATTTTCCTTGCATGCCCCATTTTTGGTGTCGTCCTTCATCCGTGACCGGTGCCGCCCTTGCTCCACTTGCGTGTCCTGCTCGGGTTGTCTTGCCAGGACGCGGAGCAAGTGTCAACGGGGAGTTGGGTGACAAGCCAACCTGGTAGCAGTGCTTTCCCAGGCGCGTCGGATGGCGTGGTGACCATGCCCCGTCCTTGGCCCTGTTGGTACGACCACGTGGAGTTGAGAGCCGCTTCTGTGCTCGCCATGATCTCCTGCTGCATCGAACATAGTTGAACAAGGATAGAGACAAGGACTCCAGCACCTGGTTTGGACCGGCGGATGCTTCCGTGGTCCCTGAGGGAATCTCAGTCCGTCCCCTTATGCGCCGGCCCACCTATAAAAAGTGAGGCAGCTAGGGCTTCTTCTTCCACATTGAGCCATGGACCCGTTAGAGCTTCTCCAGTTTCCAGCAGACCCGGGGGGTTCTGCCCCAGAGCCCCCACCCACCAAGAGTACTCTGCCTCCTGCAGAGTGCGCAAGAGGCACTGTCATGGCCAGCCTCCCCCCTTTCTAGCATAGTGGAGTTGGACTAAAGATGCATCGCGGCCATGGGGAGCCTCGACGCGCTGGGAGCGTGGAAGACCTAGCTCTCTGACGTCTTCAGCACCGGCCCGAGAAACCTACCCTGCCCTTTGTCCCTTCCATTTCTCTCTCGAGCGTCGTTGAGAGGGACTGAAGGAGGGTTGGTTTCCCAGGAGCTTCTAGCGGCGGCCCGACGGTGGTTCTTCCTCGTTAGAACCCCCGTCAGATCTGCTGCTACTACTGTGTTCGGTGCTCGCCTTCAACGGTGCTATCAGACCTAGGGCAGCGGGACTGTTCACTTGGCGTACATATTCTTGTAGCAGGGGATGATGCATGGACATACCTTATCCTCATTGTAACTAGTCGTGTAGAGCTAGGACTAGTCGGATGTAAGGAAACTACCCGACAACGTACTCGGGTAGGACTCCTCAAACCGTCCTCGGTTAGGACTTCCATGTAACCCTGTCCCCGCAGACTATATAAGGGCGGGCTGGGACCCCTCCAAAACATCTCATAACCTCTAAGACAATACAAACCACACATGACGTAGGGTATTTGAAAGGATCTTGGTGATGCCTACAGGGGGGGGGGGTGAATAGGCGAACCTGTAAAACCTAAAACTTCTTCGCAGCAATTAAACCTGTTGGAACTTCCGATCCGGTGTAAGAAGTTCCGATCCAACAATACAAAGGATTTACAATGAAATTCAAGAACTAAATCGAAACTGCGACCTGGCTGAATCAAAAGTTGCGTAGTGATGCTAGGAACCTTCTGCAACCAACCCTAGCAAGCTCTGTTGATGCCAGATTTTGACACGTGTTGAATTGGCGTCAGGAGAGAAAGATTGGCCGATGCGGCAGATCTGAAGGCTACAGTAAGGAATCGGCCGATTGAGGTAACAGTTAGAAATCGGCCGATTGGTGACACAGCTTGCGCCAACAGGTTGGGGCTACTTCAGAGGGTCCCGGTCAAAAGTTGGTCAACAGAGCAACGCTAAGTCGGTCGAGAAGCAATTGGAAAAATTCTGATTGGATTAGGAGACGGCGGCGGAAGATTCTGCGGGAGTCCGTTTCCTTTTTAAAGATATTATAGATATAGTAGTTTTCCTATTTTAAATAAGGTTGTAACAAGTCATAATCGACCAGGAGTCCTAGTTTTAGGGTATAAATAGGAGTCGTCAGGGCTTTGCAAAAAAATCAACACATCAATCAACAACAATACTTCTACTTTTTCCAGCAATTTATTTCCAAGTTCGTACGGATTGGCAGGACTGCATCAACTTGATCTCCGGCCAATTGGTAGGTTCCGCTTATCGAGTAATATCCGAGCTTTAACCACGGGCGCATCGCTGTGGTTTGGTTTGGATTTATTCACCAGTTATCGATATTTGCTAGAATTGCAAGTTTTACCTGTTGTTCTAGTATTATGACCAGTTATCCAGCTTGGAACTATCGGCTTCGTCATCGTACTTCTTCGATTTATCATCTTACAGCCGATTAGATCTATTTCAAGTGTTGCATCTGTAATAATTGCTTAGACCGCTTCAGCAGTTTCTTTGCAATTATTACACGATTATCGGCTGATCCATAGCCGATCATCTTCACAGCAAATCGGCCGATTCGCCGACGCGCTCTTCAGGACAGATCGAAACTCCAGCCGATCGGAGCGCCTGGAATTTAATACTTTTATTTCCTTGTCAATCAACAGGTCAGATTGACTGGCACGCCGCGTGAACCGCACCACGGCGATAACCCGAACAGGAGCTAAGCAGATTCTCCCGGGTCGTGTGTCCGACGCTGAAGACCATCGACCGATTCCTGTCTGGCCGATTTTAGCGCCAACACACTCTTGGCACGCCCGGTGGGACCAGGTCAAGATCCGACATGTCGAAGAACGTAGAAATTTCCGACAGCAACATCATTGAGGTCACAGAAGCGGATCTCAAAGACGACCAGAGGGAAGAATTGGCTAAACATCTAGAAGATTACAAGAAGATGTATCTGCAGTCGTTCAGTCGTACGAGAAGTGGGGAGGCTGTCAAGAAAGCTCCTATTCCAGTTCCCCGCCATATCACCATTGCTGAGGATTCGGGCAAGATGTCCGATATGATCTAACAGTCTGTCTACCAGGCGTTCATTGACCAATCCTCGGTGATGACCAACACGGTGTACAATGCCGTCATCGGCTCTCTGGTCAGCGGAGCGGTTCAAGGCTATCAGGGACCGGCGTATGCCCCGCCGATTGCACTTCCAGCCAGAAGCTTACCAGGCACGTCCCAATCGGCTCCTCAGCCGATATTGATGCAACGCGAGGGATACAACACTCCGTTGCCTCCAGCGTCTCCAAGATATAGTGGTGCACCTTGTTTCCAATCACAAGCACCGCTTCAACCCGTCCAGATTGCTTCTGTGCAATCGCTGCCCACAAGCTCAGTACCCTGGGGGGCATCGGTAACGACAGCTTTCCCCAATCCATCAGCCGGGCACGGGAGCTATCCGATCTAGGTGCCGTTCCATTCGGCCGTCCGGCCGACGGTCTCTTAGTATCAACCAGTCTCATCAGAGATCGGCAGAGGGGCAGGCGCTGCAGAGGAACTCAGAAGCACGATGCCGATGATGATGTACGATGGGGCGGCGGATTCACTGCGCCATCAACTGCCAGCTGCTCAGCAAAATTCGCCGCATGCTTCGGTTCATCACTCAGCTGTACCACCACCAGCCCTTCAACTTATACCGGCACCGCGAACGGTCGTTCATCAGCAGCAGGTAGACTGGACGGCAAGAATAGCAGAGGTGATTCAGGACCAGTTTGGGTTGAAGCCAAAAGGGCAGACTTACACGTACAAGACGCCATACCCATCGGCCTATGACTTGCTGCCGTTCCCACACCGCTACAAGGTACCCGACTTCACCAAGTTTTCGGGGTTGGACGACACATCCACCGTTGAGCACGTCAACAGATTCATCATCCAGTGCGGAGAAGCCGCCACGCAAGATGCTCTGAGAGTGCGTCTATTTTCATCGTCTCTGTCCGGATCGGCCTTCCAGTGGTTTAGCACTTTGCCGCCAAATTCTATTGTTACCGGGGCCGATCTGGAGAAGCAATTCCACAAATACTTCTACGCAGGAGTACATGAGATGAAGCTCTCAGATTTGACCAGCCTCAGACAAAGGAGCGATGAACCAGTAACTGGATATATACAGAGGTTCAGAGAAGTCAGGAACAAATGCTACAGTCTGGCTCTGACCGATGCACAGCTGGCCGATATCGCTTCTCAAGGCCTCCTGCCACAAATCAAGGAAAGGTATGCTTCGCAAGAATTTGAAAGCCTAAGCCAGATCGTTCACCGATTGGCAGGACAGGAAGTCTGCCCGTTTGAGCAGCGGAGGAATTTCCAGAAGATGGTGGCATACCTAGAAAGGTCTGCATCTGAGGGGGAGGAGGAAATCGGCCTGACAGAGTGGGTGAAAGGTAAAAAGCCAATATCGTGCCCTTTTGGAAAGAAAGAACCAGAGACATTCGGCTTTGACACATCAAAGGCCGATAAGATTTTCAATTTATTACTCCAGGAAGGGCAGATTAAGCTATCTCAGTATCATACCATCCCTTCGGCCGATCAGCTCAAGAAGATGAAGTACTGCAAATGGCACAACGCCACGTCTCATGACACAAATGAATGCAAGATCTTTCGTCAGCAGATACAATCGGCCATCGAGCAGGGGAGGCTCAAATTTGAAACCCCGGCTAAATCGGCAAAGCCGATGAAGATAGACCAGCACCCTTTCCCGGCTAACATGGTTGACACGGGGAGAAATTCACTTCAAACCAAGGTGCTGGTGTCAGAATCGGCAAGAAGGAGCGGCGCCGTTGATCCCAGGAGGCAAGTCACGGCGGCTAAAATCGGAAAGAACGGGCTGGGGCTAGAACGACCGCGCAGACCCGTCACCTCCCAGTTCTTGCTCAGCAAATATGGGCGGCAGCAGGAACAATCAAGCTACCACGACGAGATGATGCGCTGGCACGAGGATCACTGGCAATGTCCGTTCTTCATCCATTGCTGGGAGAACGACATCCGATTGCCGTCAGCCGATAACTGTCCTGAGTGCAACGGATTAAGTTGCAACGATCACCCGTTTGAAAGATCACGCTCTGGGGACAGAGGATTAGAGCTGATCAGCAGAAATCGGCGTGAACAAGAGGGACAGCGCATTTCAGTGCATGATCGGCCGGGGGGTAGAGTTGACCAGTATCACCAGTCAAAGGGCAGGATCAACCGACAGGATGGACTGGGGGGCAGAATCAGCGTGCACGATCGTTTGGAAGAAATGACTGATGACAGGGTATCAGATGAAAACCCCCTAGGAAGAGAACCAGATTGGGAACACGCCAGATCATCGGCCAAACTAGTAAACCCCAGGTGGTGTCCCGATGGCCTGTCCAGATCCCAGAAACGGAGGGTCCAACACCTGCGCCAGTGGGAGCAATAAGAAGAAGAACAGAAGCAGGTGCCGGAGAAAAGAAACGTTAAGTCTCGGGTTTGGCGCCCCAAGAAAAATAACAGCCTGGAAGCAGATAATCAAGAATCGGCAGCTGACATCAACATGGTGTTCATATTGCCGATAGAATTCATGGTGCCTAACGATCGAGACAAAGTGACAAGAATGGAAGAGCAAATGGCGCAACTGGTGTTAGAGCCGATGCCGGCTACTTTTGAGAAACCAGAAGAAGAAAAACGACAACATCTTAAGGCGCTGTTTCTCAAAGGCTACGTTGACGTGCGACCCGTCACCAGACTACTAGTAGATGGAGGCACCGCAGTCAACATCATGCCGTATGCCATGTTCCGCATGCTAGGCAAGAGCGACGAAGATCTCACCAAGACGGACATGATGCTAAAGGATTTCGAAGGCAACGTGTCTCCCGCCCGTGGAGCACTCTGCGTCGACCTCACCATCGGCAGTAAGACCCTTCCTACTACCTTTTTCGTTATTAATGGTAAGGGATCCTACAACATGCTGCTTGGTCGCGATTGGATACATGCAAACTGCTGTGTCCCATCTACAATGCATCAATGCCTCGTGCAATGGGTCGGCGACAGTACAGAAATAGTCACCGCCGATTCCGCCTACAGGGTCGCAGCGGCCGACACACAACAATGGAGCTGCGAGCACGTCAAGTGTATATCTGGCAGGATTTGGGACACTGACTTCCTGAAGGTGTCCGATTTTCGTCTACAGCCGATCCAAGCAGTCGGCTCTGAAGATTCAGAATAGATGGATCGGCTCGTTCGAGAAGACGGGAAGCTTGGGCATGGGTTTACGTCGGCCGATTCATTGGAGATGGTGGATTTGGGAGACAATAGCAAATCAAGGCCGATGTATATTACTGCTAATTTGGATCCTGAGTATAAGTGTAAATTGATAAGTTTGTTAAAAGAATTCAAGGATTGCTTTGCTTGGGAATATCATGAGATGCCAGGTCTAGACCGGTCCATTGTTGAACACCGGTTACCTATAAAATCAGGATATCGGCCATATCAGCAACCTTCACGACGATGCAACCCTAAAGATTCTACCTGATATAAAGGGCGAGATCACAAAGTTAATTGAAGCAGGATTTATTTGGCAGTGCCGCTACGCCGAATGGATTTCTAATATTGTGCCCGTGTATAAAAAGAATGGAAAGTTGCGTGTGTGCATCGATTTCAGGAACTTAAATCAGGCCACACCAATGGATGGATATCCGATGGCAACGGCCGATATCTTGATAGATGCTGCCGTAGGACACAAAGTCATCAATTTCATGGATGGTAATGCCGGGTACAATCAGATATTAATGGACGAAGAGGATATCTCAAAAACGGCTTTCAGGTGTCCAGGTCATCTTGGTTTATTCGAGTGGGTTGTAATGACCTTTGGGTTAAAGAACGCCGGTGCTACATATCTGCGGGCCATGAACTACATCTTCCACAAGCTTATTGGTACATCGGTGGAAATTTATATAGATGATGTCGTGGTCAAGTCAAAAGGTCACCAAGAACATCTGGCCGATTTACAAGAAGTGCTGGAGTGCACAAGGAAGCATGGGTTGAAGATGAACCCGAGCAAGTGTGTATTTGGTGTATCGGCCGGGCAATTCTTAGGATTCATGGTTCATGAGCGCGGGATAGAAGTCAACCGGAAGACCATAGACGCCATCAACAAAGTTGTGGCCCCACAAAATAAAACTGAGCTACAGTCCCTCATCGGCAAGGTCAATTTTATCAGAAGATTCATATCCAACCTGTCAGGGCGTATTCGAGCTTTTACTCCTTCGTTGAAATTAAAGCCCGATCAGGAATTTGTATAGGGAGAGGAACAACGCAGAGCGTTGGATGACATCAAGCAATATCTGACTTCACCTCCGGTGTTAGTCCCGCCACAGCCTGGTAAGCCGTTCAAATTATATTTATCGGCTGATGAATAGGCCATTGGATCGGCGTTGGTACAGGAGTTCGAAGGGAAAGAACGGGTGGTATATTATGTCAGCAGAAGACTTCTGGACGCCGAAACAAGATATTTCCCGGTGGAGCGGCTGTGCTTGTGTTTATACTTCTCGTGTACCAAGCTCAGGCACTATTTGTTATCGGCAGAATGCATAGTTATATGCAAAGATGATGTGGTAAAATATATGCTATGATTGCCGATTTTGAAAGGGCGGATTGGAAAATGGATCTTGGGTCTGTCAGAATTCGACTTAAGGTACGAATCGGCCAAAGCCGTCAAAGGTCAAGTAATGGCTGATTTCGTAGCTCAGCATTGTGGACCAGAGATTGCTATCGTTGAACCGGTTCCATAGACTCTATATTTTGATGGTTCTTCGTGTGGGGCCGGATCAGGAATCGGCATTGTTCTTGTATCGCCTCGGGGGGCAAGTTATGATTTCTCTCTGCCGATAGAAGCATCCGCAACCAATAATCAGGCGGAATATCGAGCTGTTCTGAAAGGTATCCAATTATTAAGAGAAGTCAAAGCTGATGCAGTCGAAATTTTTGGAGATTCCATGCTCATTGTGAATCAGTTAACAGGGCAATCTGAGTGCAAAGATGATATCTTGAGGATTTATTATGAAGATTGCCTTCAGCTTTTAAAGGAATTCAAATCTGCAATAATTGAGCATATCGCCACAAATTATAATGAAGAGGCCAACAGGCTGGCCCAACATGCGTCCGGATATCGGCCGATTCAGGGAGCTATGACGTTAGAGCTCGCGGCCGATGACTGGCGAAAGGAAATCGCCGATTATTTGAAGGATCCCTCCCGGAAAGTGGATCGGCGAATACGTTTTCAAGCTACAAAATATGTGTTGCTTGAAGATGATTTATTTTACCGGACGATTGATGGAGTTCTTCTCAAGTGCCTGGGAACAGAAGAAGCAAAGGTTCTGATGGGAGAAATACATGAAGGCGTATGTGGAGCCCATCAATCGGCTCACAAAATGAAATGGATGATCAGAAACAATGGGTATTACTGGCCAACTATTCTTGAGGACTATTTCAAATATTATAAAGGATGCCAAGACTGTCAGAGGTTTGGCAATATACAGCGCGCGCCAGCATCGGCTATGAATCCAGTGATCAAGCCGTGGCCGTTCAGAGGTTGGGGAATAGATCTCATCGGACAGATTCACCCTCCATCGAGCAAAGGGTATAAGTTCATATTAGTGGCCACAGATTATTTTACTAAGTGGGTGGAGGCAGTTCCTTTAAGGAACGTAACATCGGCCGATATGATCGAGTTCGTTAAGAACCATATTATCTATCGATTTGGTATTCCTCAAACCATCACAACTGACCAGGGAACAATGTTTACTTCTGGAGAATTCGGAGAATTTTCCGCCGATATGGGGATTAAATTATTAAATTTTCTCCATATTATGCTCAAGCCAATGGCCAAGCAGAATCGTCCAATAAAGGGATAATCAAGCTAATCAAGAGGAAGATAGAGGAACAACCCAAAAAGTGGCACACGTCTTTGGCTAAATCTTTATGGGCTTACAGGATGGCTTGTCACGGAGCCACTAAAATATCTCCTTATCAGCTGGTTTATGGTCATGAGGCAGTCTTGCTTTGGGAGTTAAGGACGGGGTCAAGACGTATATCGCTTCAAGATCAGTTGATGGCCGATGATTATTCCTTCCTCATGAAGGACGAGCTTGATGACTCGGCAGGTCTGCGGTTAAGGGCCCTGATTAGTATAGAAGAAAACAAGAAAAGGGTGGCCAGATGGTATGATAAAAAGGTCAAAGTTGAACAATTGTCTCAGGGAGATTTGGTGTGGAAGTTGGTGCTGCCGATAGGGTCTAAAGATCCCAAATTCGATAAATGGTCACCCACTTGGGAAGGGCCGTACAGAATCGGCCGATGTGCCCCTGGAAATGCATATATTCTAGAAACTATTGAAGGGGAAGAATTCCCAAGAGCTTTAAACGGACGATATCTGAAGAGGTACTATCCAAGCATTTGGGTGGATGCATAACTTGCAGTAAGATATATCAAGACAACTTGGCCGATTTCCATCGGTTTTTCGTCTGCATAGCCGATGCAAAAATGACATCGCCTGAAGAAAGAAACATTATGATTCGTTTTGACCAGTTCATTGTTGGATAAAAACGGCAGAGTACATGGCTGACATGTTACAAGTCGCCCTTAGAATAAAAATACCGATATATCTATTGATTACGTCTGCTCTGGATTTCTCTCTCAACACGACCCAGTTCTATCAGAAGGCGGGTCCTATTCTCCTTCGGATTCTCTGTGGTGGCTCCAGTCTCAGCTTGATCGCAAAGTTCTATCAGGAGGCGGGTCTTCTTCTCCTCCAGACTCTCCATAGCAGCTTCAGTCTTGACTTGACGAGGGAGTGGAGGGTTTTTCTCAAAGGGTGGTCGTTTGCGGACCAAGCAATGAGCATCTATAAGGTCCCAATACTCCTGGACAACAGCGAGAACATGATCTCTGAGTTCCTCAGCATGAGCTCTTATCAGATCTTTGTCTGCCTGCGACAGTGGTTCGTCTGAATGCATGATTTCGATCGCTCGTTCCAGACCGGGGCTGAGACATTTTGGCTAAACAGAGATGAAGAGACTACCCAACATCAGAGCGATTGAGACGCTTAGGGGAAAGGCAGAGGAGAGTTCATACCTGGTTGACGGAGGAAGAAGATGAGGAGGACGAAGAAGACATATTGCTGTTCGGTTTGGGAGGATAAAGATCTAGTGTTGGAGAGAGAGAAGATGGGTAATGCGTATGCCTCTAGGGACGGTGAAGGATCCACTTATAAAGAAAAAGGAAGGTAGATAGATGGTGAGACACGTCCTATCGGAGTAAAAGCATTCATAAATGCAAATCTTCCCAAGGAAGTGGTGCAGAGTTAAATCGGCGCAGTAACATTAAAGAAGCATTAAAAGTTTATAGTATTCTTTACAGCCCGAGGAAAGCATCTATGGCCGCGATAGCTCGTTGCCTAATCTGATCGGCCGAATCTAGTACTCTCTGGTCATCATCGGCCGATCCGGGAACTTCTGACATATGGCGACGAAGTCTTATCACTTCACGGGCCAAGTTCTATCTTTCTCGCTTCAGCCCAGTGATGACAGACAGGAGCTCTTGAAGCTTCTTTTCTTCTGCGGCTATGTCTTTGGTTATCTGCTCCATCTCCTTGGCTAGCTCCGCTCTCCTCCATTTGAACCGATCTATCGTGCCGACGACATCCGGATGACAGCTCTCGAGGAAATTGATCCGTTGATGTACCTCTTGAGCCCGGTGCTTGTACGAATCGGCCTCTTCCCGGGTTTTTGCCAGCTGGGCGCGATCGGCCATATGGCGCAAGGCCCTGGAAACCGGGGTTTGCATATGTTCTATGTATGCAGCACGCTCCAAGCTTTCTGTTATTTCTTCCGGGATTCGGCCCTTGATATCATTGAAAAGTCGTCGAATCGGCAAAGCATCTTCTACCAATCGGCCGATATCGTCTTGGAGGAGAATCCGCATGCTCTCGAGCTTGGCGCGGACATCATCGGAAGCAGAGCACGACGGAATCGGGCGTGAAGCGATTTCCTCATCATCAGGCAAAGAGACGGCAAAGGAGAAAATGCTATTGTTCGGGGTGTCTTGCTCCTGTTGGGGAATAAAGAAAAGGGTTAGCAAGCAGTAAAGGGGAATCGGCCAATTCCAATGGTAAGTTTGTTACCTCCTTAAAACAAATTTCTCTTGCTTGCACCGGTGGGAACGCCTCCCTCGTCTTAGGGGCTGGTAAAATCGGCTCATCAGAGGAAGAAGATTCAACAACTATTAATGCTCCGCTCGGACCAGCTTCCTGTAAAGGCATGGAAAACAGATCCTGTAAGTATACTATGGGTAATTGAAATAAGATGGTATGAAATATTTGCCATGCCTCTGTTGATCTTCCGGCCGATGTTTGTCATGGGGTTACATTCAGCATACCCAAATCGGCCTGCATCAGGATCAGTTAAGTCCTCTGAATATAAAGAAATTGAGGTAAGAGAGTATCTACCTCGACGGGAGGAACTGCTGGAGCTTCGGCTTCCGCTGGGGATGTGACCGATTGCTGTGGGGACTGCGTTGGAGCAGCTTGTGCAGCCTGACAGAAAGAGAAAGTTAGCGTTAGTGGAGCACTTAAAAGATATATGAAATAAGCAAGATTACCTGAACAGCTTCTACTAGCAGTGATGCCGCAGCTGCTCGGATCGGCTATCTCGGTAGCTGGCAAAGATAAAGGAATCGGAGTCTCGGCCGATGCTACCACCGTTTGGTCAGCCGATCCGATGCTTGCTCGCACTCAACGGCTTGTTGTCTTCGAGGTTGGCCTCTTCGGTGCTCGTTTCGATCGGCCAGTGGCAATGTCCTTGATGGTTCGAGCGTGAAAGCCGATGAGTGGATATGGTGTATATGGATGGTTGTTCTCTATCGGCCTGCTGCTTCGGGTCCACATCGGAGGGACCTGGCTTTCAGACTAAGAAGATAAATGTAAGTTAATGATAAGATGAAAGTATGGAAAGAGATAGCATTGAAATCGGCTGGGAGAAAGGACATACCGCTGCACTTGGGTCGATGTTTTCTGGGTCCAGAATGTTGCAATATGTTGATGGAGATTTGCAGAAAAGGTATTGCTTCCATTCTGCCCACCATAATTTAAATTTCTGAGTGGCAAAAGGGGCCACTGACCAATTGTTCAGGTCGATGGTGCTAGAATCTGGCACTAGATCGCACAGCCGATTGTAGTCAAGACTTGTAGTCAGTCCATCTCTGAATTTTGCTTGACCGGCAAAGTAAACCCGAATCGGCAGTTGGACAAAGCCCAGTTGCCTCGCTGCAGCCGACGGATTATAGAACTCATATGTAGGAGAGTCCTTTCCAGAGAAGAAGTTGGCTGGCAAAATCCCTGGCTTAATCAGGATATCTATAAGCTCCCTTTCAAAGGTATGATTGGAGAAGTCGTAGCTGATGGGAAGTTCGAAAATCGGCTCTACTGCCCGATATGGATGCCAGCTGACAGTTTCTTCACTGAAACCATTATAGAAGCATCTGAAGTATTCAGCTGTGCGGGCAGCAGTGAACTGACAGCCAGGGAAGGCCGATGCCGCCTCTCCAAAAGATCTGCAGCGTCGTCGGACGATTAGATTCTCCTCTGACTCAATGTTGGGGAAAGTTTTGGTCTCTATTCGTTACTGAGAGACCTTGCTCATATATAAATTGAGCCAGAGAGTGATGAACCACCAGGGACCGCCAGGGTTCCCAATCGGCTCCCCCTTTGATAGCTTAGTGCCGATTTGGTGCATCAGGTGGTAGGCCGATCCCAGCAGATGTTTTCCAAGGGGGATGGCCGATCCTAGTGACAGAGCTTCCGCTAAAGCTTGCGTGTTAGAAGAAGGTCCAACTGCTCTGCCATAGAAAAAGTGCTTCTCCAGCCACATCATCAGGAATGCAGTATGCTCTCTCTCTGAAACTGTCCCAGTCTTCATATTTTTGCCGATGTACCCTTTCCATCCGCCGATTCCTTTGGTTTCTAGCCGATGTGATTGCTTAATCAGATAGTTAAAGGGGATATAGGCGGAGGAGATGTCAAGGCCGGACAACAACAGAACATCGGCCAAAGTTGGAGTCATAGGTCCATGTCCGAAAAGAAACGCATTGAGTGCGTCGGACAAGAAGTAAGAGGCTGCTATGACCAAAGGTTCATTTTTCTCCATCTGAGACAGTGAGAGGTCTATGCATTGGCTGATTTTCAGTTCATCCCACTGAACTCTCCTAGACCTGGCTATTCTTTGGTACCATTCTCTCCAGCCAGGGGTCTCATTCGGCCAGGACCTAAAGGCGCCTACCCACTGATCTAGGTCCATGGGTGATTGCTTGTACGGGACTCTGTGTGTCTCTAGATTGATCAGGTCAGTTGGATCGGGGTTTCCCATGGGGCCTAAGCAGATAAGATCAGGGGATTCTGAAAGAGGGATGGTGATCTGGTGTCTAAATGCCTAAAAGAGGAAGAAAATGGGGAAAAACTGAGAAAGGATCCGGAAAATACTGGGGCAGTAGAGAAGCAAAAGGGGAAAATTTCAAGTGATTACCTCCGGGATGAAGATCATCGTTGCCGATGGGGCTGCCAGTGGAGCCGCCGATTGGGCCGCCGCCGCTGAGGGGATCGCCCATAGAGCCTCCATGGTTGGAGAGGTCGCCGATGGTGACGCCATTGGGAAGTTGAAGCAGATCGCAAGTGAGATTGCCGGAGGAAGCGGTTGGAGATCGAGAGGGCTCGGAGGAAGATGAACAGTGGTTCGTTGGAAGAAGATGCTAGGTTTGTGGGGAAAAGTAGGCGGAGAATGCCAATACTTAAGGATAATCCGGGAGAGCAAGGGTAAAGGCGGTATTTTTGCTGTGCCGTCTACACGAATTCCAGGGGAGCAGTCGTTTCGCGCGTTCGGTCCGAGGAAATTGCAATCATTATGCGGAAGACCGCGTTCGGAGAAAAAGGATTAAAGAAAGAGTTTCGAAGAAAAAGTTATGTTTTACTCCGAAACTGGGGGGCATGTGTTGACGCCAGATTTTGACACGTGTTGAATCGGCGTCAGGAGAGAAAGATTGGCCGATGCGGCAGATCTGAAGGCTACAGTAAGGAATCGGCCGATTGAGGTAACAGTTAGAAATCGGCCGATTGGTGATACAGCTTGCGCCAACAGGTTGGGGCTACTTCAGAGGGTCCCGGTCAAAAGTTGGTCAACAGAGCAACGCTAAGTCGGTCGAGAATCAATTGGAAAAATCCTGATTGGATTAGGAGACGGCGGCGGAAGATTCTGCGGGAGTCCGTTTCCTTTTTAAATATATTATAGATATAGTAGTTTTCCTGTTTTAAATAAGGTTGTAACAAGTCGTAATTGACCAGGAGTCCTAGTTTTAGGGTATAAATAGGAGTCGTCAGGGCTTTGCAAAAAAATCAACACATCAATCAACAACAATACTTCTACTTTTTCCAGCAATTTATTTCCAAGTCGGCGACTTCGCCAATACTTTTTCTTCTTTCACGAGTTCGTACGGATTGGCAGGGCTGCATCAACTTGATCTCTAGCCAATTGGTAGGTTCCGCTTATCGAGTAATATCCGAGCTTTAACCACGGGCGCATCGCTGTGGTTTCGTTTGGATTTATTCACCAGTTATTGATATTTGCTAGAATTGCAAGTTTTACCTGTTGTTCTAGTATTATGACTAGTTATCCAGCTTGAGATTGGAACTATCGGCTCCATCATCGCAGTTCTCCGATTAGATCTATTCCAAGTGTTGCATCTGTAATAATTGCTTAGATCGCTTCAGCAGTTTCTTTGTAATTATTACACGATTATCGGCTAATCCATAGCCGATCATCTTCACAGCAAATCGGCCGATTCGCCGACGCGCTCTTCAGGACAGATCGAAACACCAGCCGATCGGAGCGCCTGGAATTTAATACTTTTATTTCCTTGTCAATCAACAGGTCAGATTGACTGGCACGCTGCGCGAACCGCACCAGGGCGATAACCCGAACAGGAGCTAAGCAGATTCTCCCGGGTCATGTGTCTGACGCTGAAGACCATCGGCCGATTCCTGTCTGGCCGATTTTAGCGCCAACAAGCTCAACAACAAGAATACGTAGATCGGGATAAAATAAGATCTAGGTCAACAAGAACTAGATATGAACAATATGAACAAGACACAAGCGATTTTATCTCGAAGTTCACTTCCACTAAGGAAGCTACGTCTCCGTTGAGGAGCTCACAAAGAGCCGAGTCTTCTCTAACCCTTTCCTCACTCAATCAACCATAAAAGAGGATTGAGTCACTTACTATCAAAATCCACAAAGGATTGGGTAATACAAACTTTCCGGGGCGCATACACACGAGAGGACGCTCCACGGGCGACGCCGAACCGTCTAGAAGCAAGCTTCAAGAGTAATAAACGTGAATCGATGCTTGGAGATGCTTCAAGTGCTCATGGGAGGAAGAGGGCTGCACTCTTTCTCAAGGGAAAAAGTCACACACCTCAATCTCTCTCACACCCAAGCCCTAGCTCAAATCAATGCAAGGATTACTCAAGAATGGAGTGGGGAAGTGGATTGAATGCTCAAGGAGTGTTTGTCTCGAGTTAGGTCAGCAGCATATGAATGAAGGGGTGAAGGGGTATTTATACCTGAGCCCCCAAAACTAGCCGTTACTGTGCTGGTGGTGTACTGGTCGGAGGTCGGAACTTCCGACCCAACATTAAATTCTGGCCGAGGATCCCTGGTCTGAAGTCCCCAGAGACTTCCAACCCTGGTTGGAACTTCCGACCAGGCTGATTTTTGCTTGTTGATGGTTTCTAAGAAAGGATTGGGTCTCTCATTTGTTTTTGGCTTTTCTACTAAACACTCTAGCATCTCCAGAACACTTTTTCGCATCCCTCTTAATAGTATGGTGTTTCCTATACTCAAATTCAAAATAGAAAATTAATAAAACTCTGCTTTAAGCTCCAACACCATCCATTAAGCAATTTGGCGTCTTTTTACGCGTATTTTTCATTTCATTGCATCATAACCTGTTCAAAACTCGATAATCTCATTAGCTCCTTAATTATGCATGCCATCAACACCAAAACCCACTTAGGGGGCCAAATGCACTTTCGATCTCCCCCTTTTTGGTGATTGATGACAACATAATTAAGACTCACAAATAAAATCATAAATAAGTTTTGAACCAATCATATAGTTGAGCTCCCCCTTAATATGTGCATTTTTCATATGAAATCAAAAACGGTCTGAAATGGAGCTCCCCCTTAATATGTGCATTTTTCATATGAAATCAAAAACGATCTGAAATGCCATTTGCACAAATTAAGAGAGCTCCCCTATATCATTGAATCCGTGGGGTGCAAAGTGTGACAATAATCAAACGTGATGCATATGACAAGATATATCACAACAACAAAGTGGAAATAATCATTAAACCAAGTCATGATCATCACAAGCATTAAGATTCTAAGATCACACTAACATAACATGCCATGAATAAGTCTTACAAATTGAAAGTCTCACTTGGCACACCACACATAACATAAGTACATAATGATTGTCTTACATGTCCACAAGCCACAAATAGTTCAAAGTCCACAAGCTACGATACGATACGATAGATAGACGATATGATACGTTAGATATATAAAGCAACAAGCATAAGCGCCCCAAAGGCCTATGGTGAGCTCACTCCCCCTTTGGCATCAAGCACCAAAAAGGAGAGGCCCTTCCATAGCCTTCACTCGTCATCCTCATCGTCGTCGTTGTCGTCCTCCGGCTCAGTCACGATGTTGGCAGCGGGAACTTCTTCTTCTTCTTCTTCGGTCGACTCCTCACGACCACCAAAGTCTTCTTTAATTTCACCAAATTGAGACGCACCATATGTCATGGATGGTTCCATCCCCTCCCAAGGGTTGTAGTAGACGGGAGGAGGAGGAAAATCCATAGGAGCACGGACCGGAGAATGTGGAATGTCGCTCTTGGCCATTATCTCCTTTTGCCTTGCCTCAATCTTGAGAAGTTGCTCATCTACATATTCTTGTGGGCATGAATTTCCTCGGCGCTGTGACGACCCACATTGAAGCAAGCAAAGAGTCCTTTAGAAAGAAATCCAAGAATCCCCTTCTTCTTTGGTGCATGAGGTGGAGGACCACGGGATGTAGAAGGACCACGTGAAGTAGAAGGACCACGTGAACTCGATGAAGCTTGAGAACTAGGTTCTTGAGATGACCTTGCTGATCTTCTTGGAGGGCATGCTTGCCAATCTTCACAAGTCGCTCAATGGTGCCCTTGCTTGGCCTATAAACTTGATGACCCTTGTCGGTGAGAATGTCAACCCCGGTCACTTCCACAATCATAGCAAAGATATATGGTGAATAGTTGCAGCTCTTCTTTGGTTACACGGAGCACACGATGATCTCCTCCCAAATGAAATCAAAGACGCTAAACTCTGCTTTTCCCGGAGCCATCCTAGCAAGCAAGTTCCTTGACATGTTTGAAATTTTTTCCTCATCTCCTCCCTTAGGACTGACTGTGAGACGGAAGAGATTGTTAAGCATCTTGTAATAGGGGGTCAAGCCACTAACAGGCCCAAGCTTGCCATCACCATAAGTGCTATCATACATGAAAGCCATCTCTCCATCATCTAGCACATTTTCTTCTTCATGCAGCTTCTCCCTGTCAAGATCTGCACTAGGAAACCCGAGAATGCTAGCAAATTGTGAATATCCAACCTCTAAAGGCTTGCCTTGGGTCATCCAATGAAAGGTCCTGTTTGCACGATCGACATAGAGAGTTGCATAGAATTGGGGAATTATCTCCTCATTCCAATCACGGGTGAAGGACATGATAGATGTGAGGTTCATCCTTGCACAAGCATCCACAACGTGCTGAATGAATGGCAAGTCAATGTCCAAAAGATGGTTCCAATCAATAGCTTTCATTTCACCAGTAGGATGAGCCTTTGTCATGATAACAGTGTCATACCAATCGGCTTGAAACCAAGTCCAAAACCTAAAGTCACCCTGCTGCTCCTTGGGATAACGAGAGGGATCATCATATCTCAAGTTGTAGAAGTTGTGCTTTCCCCTCATGTAGTTGACTATGCGGTGACCATTGTAGGCTCCATCGGTACGAGTAGTTGGCTTCAACATCCGAATAGTCATATTTGCAAGATGCTCAAGGGACTCCTCTTGATCACCCATGTGAGAACCCGGAGCGGGGCCACGCCTAGCGTGAGAAGCACGACTAGAACCTTGGCCATGAATGGGGTTCCACGACCACGAGCATGCTGTGGCACCTTGGCAACGACCTTCCTCTTGCACTGAACAACGGGTGAGGCATCGACGGTAGCTTCAGAGTCGGAGGCACGCTCCGGTGAGGAATCATTCTCGGATTCTTGTTGCGTGCCCTTCTTTCCACGAGCCATCTAAGGAATATGCAAGGAATATAAGGATGGATCGAGGAGATTGAGAAAAGATTGGTGACAGGAGAAGCAAGTTTGTGCAAAACAGACGCCTGTTGGAACTTCCGACCAGGGGTTTCCGACAGGCGTCGGAACTTCCGACAGAGCCCGTGTTTGCACAAACAACCATGGAACAAGAGATTCGACCCACCAAACTTTATGAAACTTTAGGCATGAATTCTGCTAAGTATAGAGAAGCTATCCCCTAAAGTAATCCATCTAACTCCTACGACATTGATATATCGGGCGACGGGGATTTTGAATGCAATACCTTGAGCTTTTCCCGCGCAAATCAAAGGAGAGAAGGATGGAATCGGAACTTCTGATGCTTGGGGAATCCAAAGATCTTCATGACAACGAAATTGCATAATTGATTTTGAAGTTCCCCTCAAGGATTTGAGAGGAGAGAGGTGTAGCCGTCGGTGGGAGAGAAAGAAAAGAACTAGGGTTTGAAGGGGTATCCAACGGGTATTTATAGTTCCAGGCAGCTTGTCGGAAGTTCCAATGTGGGGTCGGAACTTCCGATGAGAAATTAAATTCAAACTGAGAACCCTTTGAAGGAAGAAGCAAGCAATTTCCGATGGTGGTCGGAAGTTCCGACGGCACGTCGGAAGTTCCGACAAAATAAAGATAGCCTCCCGAGGACCCTTTGTCGGAAGAAGCGCGAGGTCGGAAGTTCCGAAAATAGCTCATTTTATCCAAAAAGATAGATTTTGATATAGAGTGAATATGGAGAATTTGAGAGAATTGGATTGTAGACATGCGACAACTTGACACTTGATGATCAGGCACAATCAACAATACATAACAATGATCACAAGTATCAAGTTTCGATCCGAGGATCAATATCCAGAAATTTTGGAGAACTCAACACAATAAAATTCATTTTTCCTATCTAGGCAACAATGAAGTATGTGTAACAAGTCAAGCCAAGTTACGAGAATCCAAAATATTTAGTTCACTCCTCAAAGCACAAAACATTTGCTCATCTAGAGGCTTAGTGAAGATATCGGCAAGTTGTCGGTCAGTGCTCACATGATGTAAAGCAATATCTCCCTTAGCCTCATGATCCCTTAAGAAGTGGTGTCGTATGTCTATGTGCTTTGTTCGGGAGTGTTGCACCAGATTGTTTGCTAGCTTGATGGTGCTCTCATTGTCACACAAGAGCGGAATCTTACTAAACTCACAACCGAAGTCACTCAAGGCTTGCTTCATCCATAAAAGTTGGGCACAACATGCACCCTACTCCGCTTCCACGGTGGATAAAGCAACTGAATTCTGTTTCTTAGAACTCCAAGATAATAGGGACCGATCAAGGAATTGGCAAGTACCCGTTGTACTCTTTCTATCTACTTTGCAACCGGCATAATCTGAATCAGAATAGCCAAGTAGATCAAAAGTGGAGCCTTTGGGATACCACAAGCCAAGGTTAGGAGTGTGTACTAAATATCTCAAAATTCTCTTAACAGTGTTTAAGTGACATTCTTGGGATTGGCTTGAAATCTTGCACACATGCACACGCTAAGCATAATATCAGGCCTAGATGCACAAAGATAAAAAAGAGAGCCAATCATGGAGCGATATACCTTTTGATCGACCGACTTTCCTTCTTCATTGAGATCGAGATGACCATTTAATGCCATGGGTGTCTTCATGGGCTTGGCATGGGCCAAGTCAAACTTCTTGAGCATGTCTTTCATGTACTTAGTTTGACATATGAAAGTCCCTTCCTTCATTTGATTGACTTGAAACCCAAGGAAGAACTTCAATTCACCCATCATAGACATCTCAAATCTCTTGGTCATGATCCTACAAAATTCCTCACAAAACTTTTGGTCAGTAGAACCAAATATAATGTCATCGACATATATTTGGCAAACAAAGATATCTTTATCGACTTTGTGAGTAAAGAGAGTAGAATTGGCTTTGCCGATTACAAAGTCATTTTTGAGAAGGAAATCCTTAAGGCATTCATACCATGCTCTAGGAGCTTGCTTAAGCCCATAGAGCGCCTTATGGAGCTTATACACATGGTTTGGAAACTTTGGATCTTCAAAGCCTGGCGGTTGTTCAACATACACCAACTCGGATAGGGGGCTGTTCAAGAATGCAGTTTTCACGTCCATTTGATAAAGCTTGAAATCATGGTGAGTAGCATAGGCTAATAAAATACGAATTGACTCAAGTCTAGCTACGGGTGCATAGGTTTCACCAAAATCCAGATCTTCAATTTGTGTGAAACCTTGTGCAACTAATCTTGCCTTGTTTCTTGTGACGACACCATTTTCATCTTGTTTGTTTCAGAAGACCCACTTGGTGCCAATCACATTTTGCTTCGGTCTTTCAACCAATTCCCAAATCTCATTTCTAGTGAAGTTGTCTAACTCTTCTTGCATGACAATCACCCAATCCGGATCACCAAGTGCTTCATCTACCTCAAAATGTTCCAAAGAATAAATAAACGAGTAATGTTCACAAAATGTTGCTAAACATGAACGAGTGGTTACCCCTCTTTGAATACTCCCAAGAATGTTGTCAACGGGATGATCACGTTGAACACTTTGATGCACTCTTGGATGAGGCACTTGTGATTGAGGTTGAATTGGTCCATCATCATCATCTTCAATTCGTTGTGTATCAACTTGAGCTTCTCCACCTTGTCCTCCCCCTTGATCAATGCCATGATCTTGATCATCACCATGATCTTGACTTTGATCTTGAGGTTGTTGAGAGCTTGGTGGTTCAACTCTTGTAGGTGATGACAGATCATTGCTTCTTTGATCAACCGGTGTTTGAGCTTGAGCTTGGGCTTCATGAGGCCTCACTTCACCTAAGCCCATCCTCATGATTTATAGATTTGGTGGCTCCTCATCATCTACAAGGTTCTTATCAACTTGCTCCTTTTGTGAGCTGTTAGATTCATCGAAAGTCACATCTACCGTGACATCAACACAACTGGTGGTTTTGTTAAAGACACGATAGGCGTGTTCGTTAGTACCATAATCAAGTAGAAACCCTTCGTCTACCTTTGGTGCAAACTTTGAGCTTTTGGCTTTCTTGTTAGGTATGAAACACTTACAACCAAAAACTCTAAAGTAGTGCACCTTAGGTTTATTACCGGTGATTATCTCATAGGGTGTCTTGCCCAAATATTTGTGAATGTAGAGACAGTTGATGGCATGGCAAGCGGTGTTGATTGCTTCGGCCCAAAAGATATCCGGAGTCTTGTACTCATCAAGCATGGTTCTTGCGGCATCAATCAACGTCCTATTCTTCCTCTCAACAATATCATTTTGTTGAGGAGTGTATGGAGCGGAGAATTCATACTTGATCCCTTCCTCATCAAGAAATTCTTCAATGTTGGTATTCCGAAATTTGGAACCATTGTCACTTCTTATATTCTTGATCTTCAATTCATACTCATTTTGGGCTCTTCTAATGAATTGCTTGACAATTCCCTGCACTTCACTTTTATCGTACACAAAGAACATTCAAGTGAAACGGGAAAAATCATCAACAATAACAAGACCATATTTGTTACCGCCAATGCTAATGTAGGCAATTGGTCCAAATAAATCCATGTGTAAAAGCTTCAAAGGTCTTGATGAAGTCATGATGTTCTTGGCGGGATGTGGAGCACCAACTTGCTTTCCATCTTGACATGCGCTACACAACCTATCTTTCTCAAAAACAATATTTGTTAGTCCTAGGATGTGCCTTCCCTTTTGTAGTTTGGCCAAGTTACGAGAATCCAACAAGATAAACTTGCCCTTCAATTGACCCGTAAAAGCAATAGAGGAATCCTCCCTTCTAGTGACGGTCACAACCTCGTTTGTAAAGAGACAATTGTAGCCCATCATACAAAGTTGTGAGACAGACAACAAATTGTATCCCAAAGTTTCAACCCAATAAACATCATTAATTGAATTATTTTGAGTAAGAGCAATTTTACCCAAACCAATCACTTCTCCTTTGCTATTGTCTCCAAGGACAATAGTTTCTTTAGGTATGTCATTTGTCTCCAACGAAGTGAACAAGTTTTTCTCCCCGGTCATATGATTTGAACATCCACTATCAAGCAACCATGCGGTGCCACCGGTGGAGTAAGCCTACAAAACAAGTTAAGGTTTGAAGTTAGGTACCCAAAAAGATTTGGGTCCTTGTGGGTTAGATGGGTAAACTTTTCGAACTCACACACTACTTAGAATAGCTTTCTTTGTGTAGGCTCTAACATACTTGACCACAATTTCACCTTTGTGGTCCATGCTAACCATGTAATCCGTAGTGTAGCTTGGTGATGGCTCATGCTTCACTACATTTGTCTTGATTGGAGCTTCAATTTTCTTCTTAGCTTGAGGAGTTGTGGTGGTCACACCATGTGCTATGTTCATCAAATCCTTAAGCTTTGTTCCCTTAGTGAACATAACACATTCCTTACCTTCTACCATCCTCCTATCATTTGCTTTGACACCATGATAGTGACCAAGCCCATCCTTCTTGTGGGAGCGTCTCCCTTCCTTGTACACAACCCATTTTTACCAACTTGTTCAATCTCTCAAGTTGAGCATCTTTTGCCTTGATGAGCTTCTCTAGCTTTGCCAAGTTAGTAACACAAGCTTGCACATTAAATTTATAGCATTTAGAGCAACCTTCACTTGTGGAGGCATTGGAGTCAAAGGTTGCCTTAGAATCGGTTTTGGTGCTTTTCCAAAGAGCACCATAGTTAACTTCAAGGTCTTTGTATTTGACCGTCAAGCATGAGAAGCTTTCTTAAAGTTCATTATGAGTGTTCTTTAGAGAAGCTAGAGATTCATCTACCAAGGATTTCTCTTTTGATATCCTCTTGTTTGAATCATTGGCCAAAGACAAGTCAATAGCCAATTTATCAACCTTAACCTTTTCCTCGGCTAGAGATTTCTCTAAGGCAAGGTTTTTCTCCTTCTCAAGGATGAGCAAGTCCTCTTGCCTATTAAGAGTCTCCTTCTTCTTCTCCAATTTATCCATAAGCTTTTTAATTTTTTTAAAACCTTTCTTACCAAAATCTTTTATCATAAAGACTCTATGTTTTTCTTCCTCATCTTCCAAATCATTTTGTGCATTATCAAATGTGGAAGTAGGTTGGAAAGAAGGTATGAGTGTTTCTTGTACCTTGGTTCCTCTTTCTATAAGGTAAAAGTGAGCTTCATCCTCATCATCGGAGAGGTTATTGAAGAGCTTCCTTCTGGACTTGGGCATCACTAGAGTGGCCATCCCTTCATGATCGGAGTCTTCACGGCTTGACTCTCATTCTTGGCCAACATGTGTCGGTGTTTTACCGGCAAGCCTACCTTGGGATATCCTAAGGTAGTAGACTTGTGGTCAGGGTGTCGCCGAGATCAAAAACTCGATGGTGCAAGGAACACAAGGGTTTAGACAGGTTTTGGCCGCAGTATGCGTAATACCCTATGTCCTGTATGGTTTGTATTGCCTTGGAGGTTATGCGTATGCACGTTGTGTTTTGGAGGGGTCCCTGCCCGCCCTTATATATCCTGGGGGGACAGGGTTACATGGAAATCCTAGTCTGGTACGAGCTTAGGAGTCCTAACCGAGTGCTTTCGAGTAGTTTTCTTCTGTACCGACTAGTTGTACTTGCTTACTAGTACTTTACAGTATGGATAAGGTATGGGACATGCCCCACCCCTTACTCTAGAATGTTCTACGCTACGCGTGCAGTCTCGTTGCCCCGTGTCTGACAAGGCCCCGAGCTCTTCATAGCCTAGTACTGCAGGCTTCGAGTACTTCTTGAAGTCATCCTTCGATTTCTGCTGAAACTCCATCTTGAAGATGTCTTCCGAGCACTTTCCTTGGCTGCTCGAGGCTGTGAGGTGCTCTAGCCCAAAGTATATTCAAGTCTTTTCTTTCTATGGGTGCGATGCAAATCGCACTCCATATGGAGTAGCCCCCGAGCCTTAGGTTGAATCGAAGAATCAGGCTGAGGGTCCCACTAGTCTTGAATCTTCTTTCCTTATCTTCCAAACATTTTTAAAAAATAAGCCATCGATGACACGTGTCCCGCAGCCCCCGAGCCTTGAATCCAAATCGCAAGGTTTGGAAAAAAGGATCCAAAAGAACGTGGCATACTGAACATTGTTATGTACAAAATGTGTGTAGAGAATGCATAATCTGCCTTGATGGTTTATTTTGGAAATCAATTGGTTCATAATTCAAAAAACTCCTTTTTTTTGGGATAAGGTCCCTGAAGAAATGGTTAATCAAATAAAATCCCCAAAACTCTTCCCAAATAACCGCTCAAAACAAATCACGCACTTCCGTGGGCTTCTTTATCATTGGGGTATTTAGATCCATCATCTGAATCCTAGCTCTATCGTCCACCTCTCTATTTTTGTTCATTTTTGCGAAGCTTTCCTTGGCATCGAGCCACGTTTTGATCTCTTCTGCTACTTCTTCCATCTCCGCCAACAACCATCTGAGGAGAAGCAGTACCTTGTTGGCGGAGCCGGACTTCAATTCAAGTAGGGAAAGGGAAAGGAGTATATCGAGTACTCACTCCCCACAAATCACTCGGGTTGAAGGTCCTTGTGGTTCTACATTGGAAACCATCCGTCCCCACTGCTCGAGAGAACTCTAGGGAAGGCAGTGTGGAGGCCCGAGTGGAATGAAAAGTTGAATTCCAACCAGATGCTGCAAGTTAGTGAACTGCTCGAACTGATTAGAAAACAAAAGGAGTCAGGTGTAACCGGCGTATCCGTCATGGCCTCCATATACAAGAGGCGTATCATGCCATTGTAGAAGAGGTGTAGACTTGGATTCGAGTACTTAGGGAGGAACGATCCATCTCACCTTTCCGTAGAGGTTCTTCCTTCGCAGACGGCTCTGGATCGTGTTCGCCGAGTACTACTCGATGCGAACACGGTTCCTTATGTCCCGAAGCTGTTCAGTGCGGTGAATCCGCCGGCGCCGGTGAGTAATTTGTCTGTCAATTACTTGCAGAATTTGTGAAGTATCACTGAATATTGACTTGTTGTTGTTATTTTCTGCAGGGGCACACTGAGTTGTACCATTGTCCTGCTCCAAATCCTGACTTGCCTCGGGCGGATCACCACAAACCAAGTGCGTTCCAGGAGCTCAAGACTAGTCGTTTAGATCGTGACCCCTTAACTGATGAAGAGATGACGGATTCTGACGACGATCTTCCTCTGGCAGCTATTTCAAAGAAGTCTGGCAAGGAAGCAAGTAGCAGCATAGAGATTCCGACCCACCCAACCAAGCCGCGGGTGGGTGTGAGGAAGCGGAAGCTCAGCGTTGTGGATCTATCAGATGACAACCCAAGGTAAGCAATGTCCTCGAGTACCCTCCTTGTTGCAGTTTTGATGTTCTTTGCTGAGTTTTCCTCTGTTCTGTTCGCAGTCCGCCCGCTTCCCCCCCATCCAAGCTCTCCAAGGATGGGGGAAAGTCAGGCCCTTCTAGGGATGATGCTACACCAGTAGTCAACATCCAGCCTGGTGCAGTGGAACCTTCGGCTGTTGACGCTACGCTGAGCCCCAGCGACCCAATCCCGACGAGTGCCTCGGAGGCTCAATCAAAGGAGCTTGCTGGCAGCTTGGGGAAGTTGAGTGCTCGGCGGCCCCGGCTTTTAAAATTGAAGAAAGTGGTGACCAAGAGATCCTCCACGTAAGTCTTGAATACTTAAACTTGTACCATTTTGTAATTCATCTAGTCGAGTAGTTGATATGACTATCCTTTGTCCAGCCCTTCCTCTGCTCTAGGCTTGGGGGAGCCTGACGATGCCTCGGTTGCCCAAGACCCCGAGTCTGGAAAGGACACGGATGCTACAGCGTTGGAGACCGGTGCTGCTCCTCCTCCTCCCCCCTCCTCCGGCCACCAATATCGAGGCGGAGAAAGAAACTAAACCAGAGCGGGTGGAGGTGGAGGTCCCTGCACCGAAACTACCCGAAGGTGAGCCCATCCTGCCTCCTCCGTCTCCCAGCACCAAATTGTCGGTAGCTCGACTAGTGAATGCGGGTAAAGTGGCAGGCAAAACGCCCAAGGAGTCCGACGCGGGAGATGTCGGTGCTACGCGTAATGCTGACCCTGGTGCCAGCACCGTCGAGGCCGCGGGCACAAGTAGCCCTGGCGCAGGAGATGCTGGCGCCGCGGGTACTTCTGAACCCAGCGCTGATGCATCGGAGAAGGGAGACATGCTGGTGACGCTGTATGGTTGGCAGCATACCATCGCAATAGACTTGATTGATGACCCTTATCTGATCGCTTAGAAGAAAAAACAAATCAAAGGGGTCTTCAAGGACTTGTACGAGTTCACCACCGTAAGTTTTCGGCTTCCTCGAGTAGTTTGCTTCATCCCCTGTTTCTCTTTGAGTGGTAATAATTGATATTCTCTACTTTGTAGAACCTGATGGACCGATCCCAGGAGATGTCTGAGAAACTTAAATTCATTGAGGACGGCCAACGCAAGTTAGCGGAGAAGGATGAGCGTATTCGCGAAGAAATCCGGAAGAGGATCGACCTCCGCAACGAGCTCGACCAGTTGAAGATAGAGCACACTCAAGAGACTTGGCTCCTTAAGAGTGTAATCTAGAATCTTGAGAAGCAGAAAGCCGAGCTTGTTGAAAAGAACAAGAAAATCTCAAAAGCACACAAAGGTAACTCTTCGCCTTGTCTTGTTGTCTTTGATTTGTTGTTTGTTCGAGTAGTTTCTGAGACTTCTCGAATACTTCTTTTCTCTTGCGCGCAGAACTGAAATCCACTTTGCAAAAGAAAGAAAATATGATTATAGATCTGAAGAACCTTGTTTACCATGGCGCAGATGATGTCGAGCATCTTGAGAAGGTCCTTGAAGATACAAGCGTCCAATTCTGCAATACCATGCAGTAGATCAAGAATATGCTTGAAGAAAAGGATGTCATCTAAAAAGAACTCGAAGAATTCAAGACTGCTGCACAGGCTGTCGTGGAGATGGTGGAGTTTCCCGCTGAAGGTGATGCTGGCGAGCTATCTCTGTTAGAGAAGCTTCGTGCGACTCCTCAAAAGGTTGCCAGCTACATCTCGGAGGCCACCAGGACGTACATAGCTCAGGCGCTCACGTTGGTGAAGTCATACTGGCCCAAGGCGAAGCTTGAACCACTCGTTGAAGGCATGGCGGCCGACTGCTCTGTTGAGAAATTCACGAAGTTCCGTGAAGAAGCCGAGCCCTTTGCTAACAAAATAGCTGAGAGCCTGGAGCAGGACGGTTAAAAACAAAAACAATGTGTACTTATGCCACTTGTTGATATGTGTATAAGTTTGCCTAATTGATCTTTCTTCAGCGTATATCCTTGTGTGATGTTTGCTGGTACGATCGTAGGACTTAGAGTAGTTGGATACGTTTGGGTTAAGCTACTCCAAGAGCATCGGCTTGGATGTAGTCAGCAACTTGACGTTCCGTAAAAGTGCTCGTAGAGCAAAAGGACTTAGCCGGGATTTACCCGATCATGTGGTACGCTAGGCTAGCCTGAACGATTAAGTTGTTAACGTCCTGCTTGTAGCAAGGAAATAACTTGGCCATGTGATGGGCTTGGTGACCCCTTCGGCGGGTGCCTTGACGCTCTCTTTCGAGTAGTCATAGTAGCGGCCGCAATTGTGAGAGTACCGCGAGTGCTCTGCCTTATAGGCTGTACTAGTTGTAAGTACTCGTGGTAGAGCCCCCGAGTATAAACGGGCAAAGTACAAGTACTCGTGGCGGAGCACCCGAGTATAAGTAGTCGAAAACACATATAAACTCATGGCGGAGCCCCCGAGTATAAGTAGTCGAAAACACATATAAACTCGTGGCAGATCCCCCGAGTTTAATGTAGGCGAAAAGATGTAAGAACTCGTGGTGGAGCCCTCGAGTTAAAACATGCAGAAAAGTAGTCGAATTACGGCGAAATCAACTCTTTATTTATAAAAGATGCTGACATCCAGCTGGCTAATTGCTTTTACAGCTTCTACTAGGCATAGAATTTTCGGAGATGCTCTATGTTCCAGGAGTTGGGAACTTCCTGGCCATCAGGATACTGCAGGCGATATGACCCTGGTCTTGTGACTTCCGACATGATGAAATTACCTTCCCACCATGAATTAAGCTTGTGTAGCCCAGTTTCATCCTGAATGCGGCGAGGACCAAAACACCAATATTGAACGACCGCTCTCGCACATTGCGATCGTGATAGCACCGGATGCCTTGCAAATAACGGGCTGACTGAATGAGGACACTGCTTTTGGCTTCATCAACAGTACCTAGTTCCAATTGCCGGGCTTCGTCCGCCTCTCCTTTGTCATACATCTCGACTCTGGGAGAGAGCCACATAAGATCTGCTGGGAGTATAGCTTCGGACCCGTAGACAAGGAAAAAAGGGGTATGTCCTATGGGTTTTGATCGTTGAGTTCGAAGCACCCAGACAACATGAGGCAACTCGTATATCCACTTGCCATCCTTTTTGTTGTTCTCATTGTAGAGTCTCTTCTTTAGGCCATCCAGAATCAAGCCGTTGGCCCGCTCAACTTGTCCATTGGCCCTTGGGTGTGCGACTGGCACATACTTCACTTCAATCGAGTTGTTTTCGCAGAATTCCCAGAACTGGTTTTGCCGTGAAGTTTGAGCCCAGATCTGTGATGATGGTGTTGGGGTAGCCAAAACAGTACATAATATCCGAGATGAAATCGATTGCCCTGTTTGGAGTGAGCTTGATAATCGTCTTGTACTCGATCAACTTGGTAAACATGTCGATGGCCACCAATACATGTGTAGAGCTTCCTAGAGCCATAGTTAGAGGTCCAATCATGTCGAGGCTCCAGCATGCGAAGGGCCATGAGGGCGGTATGGTGATGAGGTTTTGCGCCGGGACGTGGGACTGTATGCCAAAAAATTGGCACTTCTGGAACTTTCGTACAAGATCCTCACCGTCGGAAACTGCTGTTGGCCACCAGTAGCCTGCCCTGTAAGCCTTCCCGACCAATGTCATGGATGTTGCATGATTTCCTCATGTACCTTCATGTCTCTCGAGTAGTATATTGCGGCTTCATGCCCTTGGACCACACTTCATGAGTACTCCTGTGCTTCCTCCACGCTTGTAGAGCTTATCTCCGACGATGACAAGCCCCTTGCTGCACCTCATGATGCGTATTGCTTCTGGGCTTTTCTTTGGCACCCCCTGGGGTAGCTTCTTTTCCTTAATAAATTCGATGAAAGTCCCCCGCCAATCGACCTCCGACATCATGACCTTCCGGCTGGGATCCGAGGATTCTAGACTAGTGGCTGCCTGATTCGTGGTCTTGATCGACGGTTCTTTGAGTTCCTGGATGAATACTCCTGTTGGAACTTAGGCTCGAGTAGATCCGAGCTTGGAGAGTATATCTGCTCCAACATTGTTGTCCCGAACGACGTGATGAATCTACAGGCCAGCAAATTTGTTCTCCAGCTTGCGCACTTTCATAACATATGCGTCCTTTGTGCAGTCCCACTCTTTGTTGACTTGTTGCACGACTAGTAGCGAGTCGCCGTACACGAGTAGTCGTTTGATGCCCAGTGAGACTACCAGGCGGAGACCATGTAGTAGCTCTTCGTACTCGGCCTCGTTGTTGGACACCTTCCAAAGGATTTGTAAGACGTACTTGAGTTGTTCACCATTTGGAGAGATGAAAAGTACTCCTGCCCCGCCACCCTCGAGCTTGAGCGAACCATCAAAGTACATCGTCCAATGCTCTGGGAGGCTGGCTGGAGTTGGTATTTGATTTTCCCGCCAATCGGCCATGAAATCGACCAATGCTTGGGATTTGATGGCTCTCCTTGGCTTGAAGTTGATTGAAAGAGCCCCCAGTTCTACTGCCCACTTGGATATACGACCAGTGGCATCCCAGTTGTGGAGTATATCCGCCAACGGGAAATCAGTAACAACTGGGATCTTGTACTCGTCAAAATAGTGGCAGAGCTTTCTTGATGTTATCAGTATTGCGTAGAGTAGTTTCTGAATTGAAGGGTAGCGTACCTTTGATTCAGAGAGTACTTCGCTGATGAAATAGACTGGCCTCTGCACGCCAAATGCATGGCCTTCCTCGTTTCGCCCCACCACAATTGTTGTGCTGATCACATGAGTAGTTGCTGCAATGTACATCAGCAGGTTCTCCCCTGGACATGGTGCTATGAGAATAGGAGGTGATTGCAGGTGTTCCTTGAGGTCCTGCAAAACCTGCTCAGCTTCCTTCGTCTAGTGGAACTTGTCTTTCTGCTTCAGGAGCTTGAAGAAGGGAAGGCCCCGTTCTCTAAGTCGTGAGATGAATCTGTTTAAGGCCGCCATGCACCCTGTTAGCTTCTGCATGTCCCTAATCATTGCTGGAGGCTTCATGTCGGTGATGGCGGTAATCTTCTCCGGGTTAGCTTTGATCCCTCTATGACTGATGATGAACCCGAGTAGCTTCCCGGATGGTATGCCGAAAACGCACTTGGTCACGTTGAGTTTCCATTGGAACTTCCGGAGGCTACTGAATGTTTCCTCCAGGTCCGCAATTAGGTCCTCGAGAATTCCGGTCTTGACGACCACGTCATCCACATAGGCCTCGATGTTGCGGTGTAGTTGGTCTGCAAAACACATCTGAATTGCCCGTTGGTACGTAGCCCCCATGTTCTTCAGCCCGAAGGACATAGTCTTGTAGGCATAAGTCCCGAAGGGCGTGATGAAGGCGGTCTTGATTTGATCTTCTTCCTTGAGGGCAATCTGATGGTAGCCTGAGTAGCAGTCAAAGAAGCAGAGGAGTACGCAGCCGGAAGTGGAGTCAATTACTTGATCAATGCGCGGTAGCCTGAAGTGGTGCTTCGGGCAGTGCTTGTTGAGATCAGTATAATCAACACACATTCTCCATTCATTATTCTTCTTCTTCTTTACAAGGATACGGTTGGCAACCCACTCTGGGTGGTACACCTCCTTGAAGAAACAAGCCGCGAGTAGTTTGGCCAACTCCTTTTTGATTGCTTCCCTCTTATCCTGAGCGAATCTACGAAGACGCTTCTTTTTGGGGGTAGCCTCAGGATCTACTTTCAAACTATGCTCGATCAGTTCCTTGGCCACCCCTGGCATGTCCGCTGGTTTCCATGCGAATATGTCTCGGTTGGCCCTAAGGAAACTGATGAGCGCGCCTTCCTATTTTGGGTCAAGCTGTGACCCGATCAGGGCTGTCTTGGATGAGTCTCCTTCCTGCAGTTGGATGGACTTCAAAGCGAGTTCTCTGGTGGGCTGCAGCTTCGAGTGGTTCGCCTTCTTTGTGGGAATTTCTAGCCCTGTTTCGGAGAGCTATTGCGCAGCCGCGAGTACTTCACCTAAAGTATCTGGTACACGCGTGGTCGAGGCGTACTCGATGGCCTTCTGGTCGCAGTTGTAGGACTTCTGCAGGTCACCGCAGAAGGTGAGAACCCCACTCTTTCCTGGCATCTTCAGGAGTAAGTAAACGTAGTGCGGTACGGCCATGAATTTGGCCATTGTCGGTCTACCCAGAATGGCGTTGTAGGAGGTTTCGAAGTTGGCCACTTCGATCTTGATGTACTGGGTATGGTAGTTTTCCCTCGTCCCAAAGGTGTCTGGAAGCACCACCGTGCGAAACGGCGTAGCTGCGTTCCCAAGCATGATGCCAGAAGGGAACCTTACTAGGGGTGAGCATGTCGATGAAATTTGCCCCGATCTTCCTTAGAGTACTCGAAAAGATGATGTTGAGGCCGCTGCCTCCGTCGATGAGTAGTTTTGCGAGCCTGACATCCCGACCACCGGATCTAGGACGAGTGGGAGTTTGCCCGGCTCAGAAAAGCTCGTCCACTGATCAGCCCTGGAGAACGAGATGGGGACCTCCGACCACCGGAGGGGTTGTGGTACCGCCAGCTCGATGGACATGATCTCGCGGCGGTGCAACTTCTATGTCCTTTTGGAGACAAATCCTGACTCGCCACCAAAGATGACGTTGACCACCTTAGATACGTTCGGGAATTCGCCGACGTCTGTCTTGTTCTCCGGATCTTCGTCGTCCTTGTCCTTCTTCTTCTTCTTGTCGCCCTTCCCCAAGGGCGGGGCATTGAGGGACTTCCGGAGCTGGTAGCACTTGAAAGCAGAGTGCTTCGAGTGTGGTCACCATGGGCATTTCTTCTGCATGAGTTTGTCGAATTTCTCTTGCAGATTGGATGGCTTCTTGCCTCACGGGGCGCGATTGATAGCCGCGATGAGATCGTCTGGCTTGCGCTTTCGGGAGGATCCCGAGTAGTCCCGCTAGCTTCTGTCATTGCGGTGGTCGTTGTTGCGCTTGCTGTAGTTGTTGCCGCGTTTTGAGAACCGATCACACTCGTACTCCTCTTGGTCTGCCCAGGTCTGCATCATGTCACAGAGGGCAGCAACAGTCTTGGGGCGGTTGCGGCTGAAGGCGCGGAATAGAGCCTGGTCGGTGAGGCCGTTGTTGAAGCAGTCGATGACGTTGCTCTCCGAGATGTTGGCGATCGTGGCTCAAGTATCAAAGAAGCGGCAGGTGTACGAGCGCAGGAGCTCGTTCCTTTCTTGCTTGCATTGGGACAGGTCATGTCGAGTACCAGCCCGAGCAATCGCCCCCTGGAAGTTGTCGATGAAGACGTTCCACAGTTGCTCCCAGGAGTCGATGGAGTTCTTGGTTAGGCTCTCCAGCCAAGTGAGTGGGGCGGTCTCCAGGGCCATCGGGAAGTAGACGACCTTGGTCGTGTTGGTGTTGCCTGCGACTTCAATGGCGGTGGAGTAGCATTGTACCCATTGTTGAGGAGATTGCTTACCATCGTACTTGGTGATGCCGATGGGTTTGAATCCCTCTGGGTACTTGTAATTGTCGAAGTGGGAGGAGAAAGCAGGGAAGCGATTGTTGTCATCCCGTGTAGTGTTTTCCTCAGCTCCGGTGTGCTCCTTCCTCCGATTGTTGATGATGGAGCGAGCATCGCGCCCCATGTTGATCTTGTCGTGGAGGTCGCCCGTTGGAAGCTTTTCGAGCTCCGAGCTGCGGTAGTTGCGGACGGAGCCTTCCGGATGTGGTGCATGGGTCACTGGTCGGGTTCCTGCGGGACGGCTTCCTTGTGGACCACGGCTTCCCTGTTGGTTGTTGGAGGGAGCAACTTGTCGCCTGGGGTGCCCCCCTGGTGTTCTGCTGACTTGGCTTTCTCCCTCGCCCTCGCCCCTTCCACGGGAAACCGAGGGGATCGAGTTCTTCTGGTTGATCTGCAGCAGTGGACGCTACGCCCCTTCTACTCTTGGCATGTTTCTTGTTGCACAGCCTGCAGGCCTCACGGTCCCGAGCGGACTCGTTGGCGGCATCTGCGGTGTGCTCATCCTCAGAGTTCTGCTCAGTCCTTTCGTTGCGGTGCCTGTCGCTGTACTCATCGGATTCCGCCATGAAGACATGGCGGTGTGTGGATGGATTGTTAGAGCTGTAGTCTACGAGTACAGTTCCACCGGGGGTGGTCTCACAGAGTGGTCTGCCCTCTTGGAAAGGCAGGGAGTCAAGGTGAGCGACCAATCTTTCATCGTCTCCGAGTAGTTCGGACGGTTTCATGCCCTTCCAGTACACGAAGCGATCCTCCGGTGTTTAGGTTATAACCAAGCCCTGGCCACCCAAGTAGGGTTCAGCCTCGGGATCGGAGTTTGAGTCATAGTCATCGAAGATACGGGCCTCCCGGCATGCAGTGGCGTCCCTGTCCCCGAGCTCGAGTAGTTCGTTCAGATCCTTCTTCAATGCAAAGTAGAAATCAGTCTTCGTGGCCTCCTGGTAAACAATGACTGTATTGCGTAAACTGAAGGGGAATCGGTCACGCTGCTCCTCTGATGGAGTCGAGTCTGATCCGAGGAAGCTTGATGCAGCACGAGTCAGAGTCGCATAAAAAACGGACAGCTTCTCGATCTCCCTGGCGAGGTCAAGGAGCAGCATCTCGTCGAGGTTGTCAACGAACTCGTCGAGAACGCTGCTTGGTGTTGCTGCAGATGCCTCTAGCTTGTTGTCAACGAGGTGCCGACGGAAGTCACCTGTGCCATCAGAGACACAGACCCACGAGCTGAAGATGAAAGTTGTGCCCGCTGGGGGCACGGCGCTGGTGATGCTGAAAGTTGCCATCGAATTCGCCGGTGGATCTTCGATGCGCACCCCTACCTGGCGCGCCAGCTGTCAGTGTTTTACCGGCAAGGCTACCTACGGATATCCTAAGGTAGTAGACTTTTGGTCAGGGTGTCGCCGAGATCAGGAACTCGATGGTGCAAGGAACACAAGGGTTTAGACAGGTTTGGGCCGCAGTATGCGTAATACCCTACGTCCTGTATGATTTGTATTGCCTTGGAGGTTATGCGTATGCACGTTGTGTTTTGGAGGGGTCCCTTCCCGCCCTTATATAATCTGGGGGGACCGGGTTACATGGAAATCCTAGTCTAGTACGAGCTTAGAAGTCCTAACCGAGTGCTTTCGGGTAGTTTCCTTCTGTACCGACTAGTTGTACTTGCTTACGAGTACTTTACAGTATGGATAAGGTATGGGACATGCCCCACCCCTTACTCTAGAATGTTCTATGCCACGCGTGCAGTCCCGTTGCCCCGGGTCTAACAAGGCCCCGAGCTCTTCATAGCCGAGTACTGCAGGCTTCGAGTACTTCTTGAAGTCATCCTTCGGTTTCTGCTGAAACTCCATCTTGAAGATGTCTTCCGAGTACTTTCCTTGGCTGCTCCAGGCTGTGAGGTGCTCTAGCCCCGAGTACATTCAAGTCTTTTCTTTCTATGGGGTGCGATGCAAATCACACTCCATATGGAGTAGCCCCCGAGCCTTAGGTTGAATCGAAGAATCAGGCTGAGGGTCCCACAAGTCTTGAATCTTCTTTCTTTATCTTCCAAATATTTTTGAAAAATAAGCCATCGATGACACGTGTCCCGCAGCCCCCGAGCCTTGAATCCAAATCCCAAGGTTTGGAAAAAAGGATCCAAAAGAACGTGGTATACTGAACAGTAATATGTACAAAATGTACGTCTAAACTTTGTGTATATGGTGTGTGATCTGCCTTGATGGTAAAGCTTGGAAATTAATTGGTTTGAAATTTGAAAAACCCTTTCTTTCGGGATAAGATGCCTGTTGACGTCAGATTTTGATACGTGTTGAATCGGCGTCAGGAGGAGAAGATTGGCCGATGCGGCAGATCTGAAAGCTACAGAAAGGAATCGGCCGATTGAAGTAACAATTGGAAATCGGCCGATTGGTGGCGCAGCCTATGCCAACAGGATGGGATTATTCCAGAAGATCCTGGTCAAAAGCTGGTCAACAGGGCACGCCAAGTCGGTCAAGGAGCAATTGAAGGGAATCCTGATTGGATTAGGGAACGGCGACAGAAGATTCTGCGGGAGTCCGTTTCCTTTAAAAGTTCTTATAGATATAGTAGTTTTCCTTTTTTTTAATAAGGTTGTAACAAGTCGTGATCGACCAGGAGTCCTAGCTTTAGGGTATAAATAGGAGTCGTCAGGGTCTTGCAAAGACATCAATGAAGACATCAATCAACAATAGTACTTCTACTTTTCCAGCAATTTACTTTCAAGTCGGCGACTTTGCCAATATTTTCTTCTTCCACGAGTTCGTACGGATTGGCAGGGCTGCATCAACTTGATCTCCGGCCAATTGGTAAGTTCCGCTTACCGAGTAATATCCGAGCTTTAGCTACGGGCGCATCGCTGTGGCTTCGTTTGGATTTATTCACCAGTTATCGATATTTACTAGAATTCCAAGTTTTACCTGTTATTCTAGTATTATCACTAGTTATCCAGCTTGAGATCAGGATAATCGGCTTCGTCATTGTTCTCCTTCGATTTATTATCTCACAGCCGATTAGATCTATTTCAAGTGTTGTCCTTGCAGTAGTCGTCTAGATCGCTCCAGCAGTTTTCTTTACGATTACTATACGATCATCGGCTGATCCATAGCCGATCATCTCTACAGCAAATCGGCCGATTCGCTGCCGACGCGCTCCTCAGGACAGATCGGAACCCCAGCCGATCGACGCGCCTGGTATTTAATACTCTATTTCCTTGTCAATCAACAGGTCAGATTGACTGGCACGCCGCGCGAACTGCACCAGGGCGATAACCCGAACAGGAGCTAAGCAGATTCTCCCGGGTCATGTGTCCGACGCTGAAGACCCATCGGCCGATTCCTATCCAGCCGATTTTAGCGCCAACAATCCCTAAAAAAATGGTTAATCAAATAACTTCCCCAAAAAAGTCCTAAATCACTGCTCAAAACAAGTCGTATCCCAAAGAACCCTTATGCCGCCGCTGGTTATCTAACCGTGCAACAACCTAGGGTTACCTTTAGGCCTTCAGTCTTCATATATGTCATCTTCCGAATAGTTTTGCGGCGTCCAGCCTCCGAGCTTATGAGCCAGGTGAGCTGTAGGAGCAACGTCGAGTATTTGTTAGCACCCAGCCCCTGAGCTTGGGAGCCAAAGGAGCCACATCGAGTAGTAATCCGCCTAGCCCCCGAGCCGGGAGACGGGCTAAGCGGTCTGGCGAGTTGTTGCCGAAGCTTAATTTGAAAAAAGACAATGCATACATTATGTAGCATAATGCGAAGATACCAAGTTTTACTTAGTAATAATATGAAAATACCGAAATTTATTCGATATAAAATGAAGCTGCCGTGTCGAGCTCTTGTTTAGGCCATTTAAATCTCTCGAGTAGTCCACCCTTTACGTTCACCCGGTCTCAGTTTAGCCTTCGCTCATAGCATCCATTAGATTTTTGTCTCGTGCATAGAGTCGCTTAGGTCATGACTGAAGACTCGAGGTTTCACGGGTTATGGCATTTGCTACTCGAGTAGATTAGCGACCATTAAGAGAAGACAAGGAGCAGAAAGAAGTAGTCGTCATGCGACATAGAGAATGCGCGTTGCGCAAAAAGTAGTCCGCGATGTGTAGCTCTAGAGGATTTCATGCCCATCGAGAGACGTACACAGATAAGTAGTCGCAAGAGCGCGTGTTGTAGCGCGCAAGTCCAAAGGTTGTAGCCGTTGTGAGCCCGACACAACTCGGTGTACCAAGCGCGTGGGCGGTGCCCTACGAATTCGATGTACCAAGCATGTGGGCTATTAACCAGCAGATCCTAGGAACAGTCGATCATGGTGTAGCCCCCGAGGGTGATTCCCGTCGAGAGGCGTAAAAAAAAAAGTAGTTGATCTTATGAAGAACAAGTCGAAAAAAGGTATAAGTCACTTAGCTTGATTCGTGGGTGATTGCCGATGAAGCCGTAGCGCTCGTCGATGGAGCCGCAGTGGTTTGTTGATGAAGCCGACTAGTCGGAGTCGATTCCGACTAGTTATTGATGTCGCGAGGTCCGCTCTTGACTAGTTTTGTAGTCAAGACGAGTAGTCGAAATAGTCGTCGGCGGGTCACCGAGCGCCCTCGTGAAGTCGAAGTAGTCGAGGTAGTCGTCGGCAGATCGCCGAGCGTCCTCACGAAATCGAAGTAGTTGTCACTTGACACGTGCTGGCAGCTAAATAGTCTTGCGTGTGTACTTGGCATAATGTCCCAAGACTTTATTTTGGGGCAGCAGATCAAAAACTGATAGCCTGCTCCCCGCCTCGATGCACGTGTGGTGCTTTAGCTCTCCGCATACCAGATAAGTACTCCGTAGAATAGGCAGCCAACATGGGTTGGACGATAATGCGAGTCCTTGATCGACTCGAATCTGCTGCCATATACTACACCGGCTGAAATTTAGTCCTATCCGGATTCGACACGGAAATTAACTCCGCATCGACTCCGAACTGCTGCTCTGATTGGATTGGACTTCCACCTTGAACTTGACGTGGTCTTCAGATCAGGTCGGGGACACGTGTAGCAGATCGGATCGCCGAGTCGTCAGTTCAATCTTGGGGGAGTGTGCATCCCTCCTGAGCGCCGCGTGCGCTCCCGACGCTGCCGCTTGTCCATAGGTTGCGCTAGTTACTACTAGCGTCGTCGCGGGCTCCACCGACGCCGCAGCTCCAACTGCGCTCCATTTGTGATTTCCAATTAGATCAGAAATTTGGATTTTGCTGAGATAATCGGCGAGTTCGTCGATGTCGTGGCTGGATATAGGTGTTGATGCCTCTGATTTCCTTCTTCCAGCTCGATGATGAGATTGAATGATGCCATCGAGCTCGCCAGGGGATCTTCAATGAACACCCCTACCTGGCGCGCCAGCTGTCGGTGTTTTACCGACAAGCCTACCTAGGTATACCCTAAGGTAGTAGACTTGTGGTTAGGGTGTCGCCGAGATCAGGAACTCGATGGTGCAAGGAACACAAGGGTTTAGACAGGTTCGGGCCACAGTATGCATAATACCCTACGTCCTGTATGGCTTGTATTGCCTTGAGGTTATGAGATGATTTGGAGGGGGTCCCTGTCCACCCTTATATATCCCGGGGGTACAGGGTTACATGGAAATCCTGGTCTGGTACAAGCCTAGGAGTCCTAACCGAGTACTCTCGGATAGTTTCCTTCTGTACCGACTAGTTGTACTTGCTTACGAGTACTTTACAGTATGAATAAGGTATGCGACATGCCCCACCCTTTACTATAGAATGTTCTACGCCACGCGTGCAGTCCCGTTGCCTCGGGTCTGACAAAGGGGTATTTATACCTGAGCCCCCAAAACTAGCCGTTACTGTGCTGGTGGTGTACTGACCAACATTAAATTCTGGCCGCGGACCCCTGGTCGGAAGTCCCCAGACACTTCCGACCAGGCTGATTTTTGCTGGATTAAGGTTTCTAAGAAAGGATTGGGTCTCTCATTTTTTTGGCTTTTCTACTAAACACTCTACCATCTCCAGAACACGTTTTCGCATCCCTCTTAATAGTATGGTATTTCCTATACTCAAATTCATAATAGAAAATTAATAAAACTCTTCTTTGAGCTCCAATACCGTCCATTAAGCAATTTTGCGTCTTTTTCATTTCATTGCATCATAACCTATACAAAACTCGATAATCTCATTAGCTCCTTAATTATGCATATCATGAACACCAAAACCCACTTAAGGGGCCAAATGAACTTTCAGTATTACGCTCTCGGCGGCCCGAACCTGTCTAAACCTTATGTTCCTTGCACCTTCGAGATCCTAATCTCGGCGACACCCTACCTACAACCCACCATCTCAGGGGTATCCCTCGGTGGGCTTGGCGGTAAAACACCGACAGCTGGCGCGCCAGGTAGGGGTGTTCATCGAGCATCCATCGGAGAATTTGATGGCATCGTTCAACTTCAATAGCGTCGTGCTCGACAAGGGCACAACTTTCATCTTCGGCTCCTGGATCTGCATCGCCAACGGGTCGGGCGGTTTCGACAGCCACCTGGCCAACACCATGGAGCCCAAGGCATCGAGTTGTTTGAGCGGACTCGACGAGTTCATCGACAGCCTCGATGAGATGTATCCACTTCTCACCTCGCGGACCGAGGAGGATTCCCAACGTGACTTCCCTGCTCGGTTCAACCCGACATGTGAAAGGTCGTACCTGATTCTTCTTCAGACTACGCAACGCGGCTTCCACCTACGCAGAGGCCCTACAATCCAAGTCTCTCTACGATCTTGAAGAGGACTTAGATCTCCTACTCAAGCTCCGAGACGAGAATGCTACCGCTAGCCGGGAGACTCCCGTTTTTGATGCCTACTCGGATTCAGATGACGACCCCGACTCCTCCGCGGTTTGTCATCTGGGTCTAAGCATTACGACTACTGCACAGGGCAGATTCGTGTGCTGGAAGGGCTTGGAGCTCTCCGAACTACTCGATGATGACGTCCACCTAGTAGCCACGATTTAGGAACTGCCTTTTCAAAAGGGCAAGCCTCTTACTCCCATCCAGGAGGAAGTGTCCAGGACTACCACATCGACTGTGCCCGTCACCATCGACTACTCTAGCGACTACTCGCCAGAACACGAAGTCTACATGGCTTCACTTCCGAACATTGATGATGATGAGCCAGGCATCGAGTTCGACAACGAACTCGAGAACGACATCTCAGGGGATGAGAACACTGTCGAAGCCCCTCAAGACAAGGATGAAGAGCAGAAGCGCCGCCGCCGCCTGAGGAACTCCAAGCAGAACAAGCGTAGGCGCAATGCCCAGGAGCGCGCTCGCAATCCGCAGTGGCAAAGAAACCTGCACGGAGAGTTTGACACAGTGGCTGAGCCAGAGTTTGTCACCCCCATGGGTAACATATACCAAGCCGCCATGCTCCTGCAACAACTCCCGCAGAACCAGGCGACTCAAAGGATGATCCAGCTTGCTCAGCAAGTGATGGTTCAGCTGGATCACATGAACCCAGCACACACCGCCACATGTTCCAGGTCGGAATGACATGGCAGCTCTGTACCGCAGGCTAGTCGTACTGCTGGTGGTTGCATGAACCCCCGCAACAACCGACAAGCCGAGCAAGAGGTGCAGCAGCGTCAAAACCAGTAGGCCCCAAGACCCAAAGGTGGAGGACAACCCGCGGGAGGCCAAGGCCACCAAGGGAACCCACCACTCCCACCTCCTGGTGACTTGAGGTAGCACATCAACAGTAACCGCGATGCGCGCACCATCATCAGCAACCGATTACGTGAACGGTGTGAAGATGCTGCCCGCAAAGGCAGTGATCGCTTCCCAGCTTTCACTTAAAACATCACTAACCGCGAGATCCCGAAGGACTTCAAGCCCATGAACATCCCAAAATACGATGGGAAACAGGATCCGCGATAGTGGCTACGATGCTACTCCGTGGCCCTCTACTTCCCGATGGCCCTAGAGACCGCACCACTTACATGGCACGAGGGTCTCAGGCCGAACTCCATCGACTCCAGGGAAGCTCTGAAGAAAGTCTTTGTCGACAACTTCCAGGGCTCCATGATCCCAACAGGTACTCATCATGACTTGTCGCTGAAAGGATCTGGATGTCGACTAGAGGGGGGGGGGGGGGCCGAATAGTCGAAAGTGAAATTTATAACACTTAAAACAATTCAGTCAGTAAACTTTGGAGTCTCCGGATATTTGTCCGGAATCTCCGGAATTCCGGAGATTCCGAAGAAATGTCCGGATACTCCAAACAAACTTGCTGAAATTAAATCTCAACTAATCAAACCACAACCAAAAGTAGATCGAGTAAATTTCTAATACACATACACTTCCTTCCACCCCTTTTCACTTGTTACCTGTAGTAGAAACCTTAACAACAAGTAGATCGAGAGCAAACCCTAGAATTCAAGTGAAGAACTAAGACTTCAACAAATCAAAGAGCTAAGCATAGAGACACAAGGATTTGTTTACCGAAGTTCAGTTCCCCACAAGGAACCTACATCTCCATTGAGGCACCCAAGAAGAACACTTACTTCTTGAGCTATGTAGCCTCCCCTTAGTAGCCTCCGAGCTACTAAGGTCACTTACTAGAATGTCGGGGTTGTACAAACTTCCCGGGGCACACCACAAGCTTGGGTGCTCGACGGCAACGCCTAGCCGGCTAGGAGCTTGAAGCTCCAAGAGTAAAAAACATGAAATCCACCGGCTCGACGAAGAACGAAGCACTCAAGAGATGGGAAATCAGTTCACTAGCACTCTCACTTGCTCTCCCTTCAATTTCCCTTCAATCCCCTCACTAAATCTCACTTAGAAGTCAAGGGGGAGTGAAGCTAGGGTTCTTGAATGCTCAGACAGGGGATAGGTGAGTTCTGATCGGGGGGGGGGGAGGGTAATGTGAAGGGGGTGAAGGGGTATTTATACCCCAGCCCCCAAAAAGAGCCTTTGGGATGTTAAGTTCCGGAGACTCCAAAGTACTCTTCGGAGACTCCGAACACCTGCTCCGGAGACTCCGGAGATGTGCGGAGACTCCGCACACATCAGGACTCCGGACACACGCAGACGCTCCATGTTCGGAGACTCCGGAAAGTTTTCCGGAAACTCCAAACAATTTGCAGTAAACATTCTGAAAAAGTATCCCACATGCACAGTAAGTGAACGTGTCTCTCATAGGTTTTGTTAGTTTCACTTGAGCACCTAGTTCTCACGCAAAGTGAGCAGATTTCATGTCCCCCTTGATAGTACGACATTCCTATACTCAATTTCAAAGGATAAATAAATTTAAAGCGCCATGGGACTTTGCTTTGTGACTTTCATTTCCTTTTTGACAAACATATCCACTTGTCAAGATACCTATCACCTATGATACCTACTCATCATGCTCAAAGAGTTCATTTGTTCCACAAGCGTTTGTCATTAATCATCCAAAACCCACTAAGTGGGCCTAGATGTCCTTTCAATTCCCCCTTTTTGGTGATTGATGACAACACACTTGTGGCTCACAAGAGATAGATCATTTGAAATAACTGAGCAAAATGAAGATCTCCCCCTTAATGTGTGCACCTTTCTTGGAATGCAACAAACTAACTTTGACAAAAGTTAAAAGTGACACACATTAAGTGAAATCCATAAAAAATCTATAGTGGAGTCCTATATGTGTGTAAGCAAAATAAGTGTGATGCAAGATGACAGTTCATGCACTCAAATATAACTTAAAGGTGTGAATGGGCAATTTCTCCGGAGATTCCGAAAAAACTTTCGGAAACTCCGAAGAGTCCGGAGATTCCAGCCATTTCTCCAGATTCTCCGAAGATTTTGCCCATAACACAAAAATAACACAACACCAATCATTTGAGCATCACACTAACACAAGTACTTAATAACATAAAGTTCAACAGAGTTAAGGTTCCTAGCACACCCAAAGCACACATTACAAGTCTCATGCCACATAGTGTCTAGGAAACGAAACATAAGGTACGATACGTAACGATGGGTACATAAATGATCTCTTTCACTCCCCCTTTGGCAGCAAACACCAAAAAGGAAATGAAAGGCAGCAGCAAGGTCTCTACTCATCCTCGTCCTCGTCCTCATCCTCATCATCTTCATCATCGTCGGGGTACTCGTGGTAGTTGAGGCTGATCCTCCTCGGTGTCCTCATCATCATCACGATCACGGCGAGAGCGGCGTGTGGAAGTGTATCCCACTCCGCAAAAGGATAATTAAACTCTGGAAGATCGTGGTGAGGGTCGCAAGGGAGTCCAATCTCACTCTTCATCTCAATGATGTCACGACGATTTTCATTCACTTCTTTAACCATGGTCTTGCACATACAAAAGATACTGCAAAGAACCCTCTTTATCATGGAGCCATTGTCGCCGCGGCGAGAAGCACTATGAGAATATGTCGGAGCTTGAAGAGGTGAATCATCAACACGAGGAGCGGAGTTAGATGAACCACGGTGCCTAGAAGCTGCAGCGGGAACCTCACTACGAGGACGAAGGTGGAGTGGCTCATGCTTGACGTCCTTAGGAAAAATAGATCTTGGTGACCCTCTCAATCATGTACATGATGTATGGAGCATAAGGGAGATGCTTCCTTGAGTCATTCATGACTCGCCTTAGCTCATTCCAAATGTAGTCAAATGCATTCAAGGGTCTTCCTTCGGGTGCCATGCGGTTCAAGAGATTCACCGCATAGAAGTTGAGTGATGTGTAATCACCTTTCTTTGGATCAATGGTCCACCTCATCATGAAGTTTGCATAGTTGTAGTACGGCTGCAGGTGGATGGACTTGCCCTCATGAGCTAAGATAGGATTGAAGAACATGAATGCGCAATCCGTCGACTCCAACCTCCTTTCAACATGAATTTGGGTCACGATCCTCAAACTTAGACCCTAGACCGAGAATGCGAGAGAAGGTCATATAATCCACACAATAATGCTCCCCTTCAGTGGTCCAATGAAAAGTGCAATCATTGGCTCGGTAGTACAAAGAACTATAGAACTGACAGATGATCTCGGTGTTCCAATTGTACTTGAAGGCCATAAGCTCCCTAAGGTTGAATTCCTCAAACTTAGCAATGACTACATTCATATTAGGATCATTCATGCCCTCAAAATATTCCCAATCAATGTACTTCATAGGCACAATTGGAGCCTTATCTTTTCTAAAAGCAACAGAGGCATAGAAATCCTTATGAAAATCACACCTAGACCTCCGCTCAAGTCCCTCATTCTTGCGATAATGGTAGACATCAATGGCTCGCTTATTTTTGACCGTTATGGACTCATTAAAGTAGTCTTTAGAAGCAGCAGCAGCAAAACCGGCAACAGTCCCCGGTGGCCTCCTTTTTGGGCAAAGAGGGTATTTTGTTTGATCGGGGCCAAACTCAACAACTAGATGATCTCGTGTCCTAGGGCAAATCTCATAAGCTGCACCCCTTGCACGAGGATTGGGTCTAGCTTCAGCTCTAGGAACAGGCATGGATCTCATCATGTATGGTGCTAGTCTAGGTGGTGGCTCGGGGTGAGGAGCAAACTGAGATTGAGCTGGTTCTTTCCCTGGCCTCCTGCCATCTCTCCTAGTGCCTCTGGGCTGAGCAACACGTGTATCCTCTATTTCTTCTTCCTCCTCCTCTTCCTCACTTTCCTCAACATAGCGAGGAGGGGGGTCGATCATGTCTAGCCTTTGTTCTCCTAGAGGACTCTCCCTCAGCACCACGACACCTGTCTCTTCCCATCCTGAACAGAAAGATATGGATATGGATTTGAGAAGGATAAACGAATCACTGGCATGACATGTTCTTTAGAATTTCTACACGAGGTTCAGAGTCTCCGGACATTTCTTTGGATTCTTCGGACAAATGTTCGGAGTTTCCTGAGACATGTTCGGTGATTCCGGAACTCGCAGCACAAACCCTAAAAATTGTCATACACACTAATCCACCATGGGAAATCGATGAAACTTGAGATCTTAGACCTAGAAGCCCTATAGAGTAGTTCTATCAAAAGGAAACTACTTAGAACATCCTACATTGAGAGATCGGGCAAAGATAAGATTAGGGTACCTTGGAGTTCAAAAACTATGAAGTTGAATCCAAATCCAAGGTCCTCACTGCGTTCCCTTGCAAGGGAGGAGCCTCCCTTGAAGATCTTGATCGATTTTGACGGTGGGAGGCGAAAATTGCCCTCAGGGGTGCTTTAGGGTGAGAGGAAAGAAAGAGAGGTGGCGGGGTAGAAGTGAAAAGAACTAACCGTTCACTTTACCCTAGGGTAAGAGTAAATACTCTAAAATCTTCGGAGTCTCCGAAGAAGTTCCGAAGTTTCCGCAGATTCCGGAGTCTTCGAAAAAAGTTCTGGAGTCTCCGCTCCCCCTGAAACTAGGCAGATTTTGAAAGATTTGACTCTTGAAGCTTGATCTAAGGGGAAGATAGACTTTCTTTGAGATTTCTATATGGCATGAGAGATTTACCAGCTCGAGACTAGCCAGTAGACAATCAAAAAGAACAATAGTCCCAAGCTAGCAAAGCAAAGAAAATCCAACATTTTGAAATCACATGATTACTAAATAAAAGATAATCTTTTTTTTTCAAAATAGTCCTATTCCAGAGTCAATCATTTGTGTGCAAGATGTCAAGCTAAGTTACGCGAATCCAAGATATTTAATTCACTCCTCAAGGTACAAAACCTTTGCTCATCAAATGGTTTTGTGAAGATATTGGCTAGTTGCTTATCGGTGCTCACATGACATAAAGCGATATCCCCTTTTGCTTCATGGTCTCTCAAGAAATGATGTTTAATGTCTATATGTTTTGTTCTTGAGTGGTTCATGGGATTGTTGGTTAGCTTTATGGCACTCTCGTTGTCACACAAAAGGGGAATCTTGTTGAACTTACAACCAAAGTCGCTCAAGGTGAACCTCATCCAAAGTATTTGTGCACAGCAAGCACCGGCAGCAACATACTCGGCCTCGGCGGTGGATAGGGCAACAGAATTTTGTTTCTTAGAGCTCCAAGACACAAGAGACCGACCAAGAAATTGGCAAGTCCCTGATGTACTCTTCCGATCTACCTTGCAACCGGCATAATCCGAATTGGAATAGCCAAGTAAATCAAAAGTGGAGCCCTTGGGATACCACAAGCCAAGGTACAGAGTGTGTACTAAATATCTAAGAATTCTCTTAACTGCCATAAGATGACATTCCTTTGGATTGGCTTGAAAATGAGCACACATGCACACACTAAGCATGGTATCGGTCCTAGATGCACAAAGATAAAGCAAGGAACCGATCATGGAATGATATACCTTTTGATCCACGGTCTTACTGTGGCAGAACCACTTGAATTAATCCGGCTCAAGCGCGCTAACCATCACCACAAGGGCAATCAGGCCTAACTCGCACTTCAAACGGAATAATCCACTGGTCTGTCGGGTAACCTCCCGATACAACCACGGTTTTTGCCGATCGAAACCACACATACATGTACTCACACGAAGGTGAGCCCAGAGGATACAACATTCTAAAAATTTTACACCACAGGGTTCATCATAAATGATTATTACAACGGAGTTCAAATTCGTAAAACAAGGTACTTCGGAGTTCAAAATAATTGAGTTCTTCAGAGTTCAATGCAGAGGAAAAATAACGATAACTACTCGATGATACAGGATGTCTCGATGAAGCCCGTACGAGACATCACTCAGCATTATCACCGTTGGCCGGGGGCGTATCCCATTCCACTGACCAACCACGAGGAAGGGTACAAGGCCAAGTCAAACTAGCAATCATATCCTCGAAAGTATCACCTAAAAACAAGCCACAAGCAAGGCTGAGTATACTAATACTCACCAAGGCTTACCCGACTAGTGGAATATACTTAGCCGACTCCTAGGCATGCAAGGCTTTTTGGCTTGAGGGGTTTGTTTTGCCGAAAAGCATATACAAGTAGGTCCTTACTTTCAAATTTTAGCTCCAAGTTCTAGTTTTCTTTACCCATTCTAGGTAAGCAACTATCCAATATCATACATGGTGGAAGAATTAATTTGCATCCAACAAGATTAAGCATCATCATTGTTCCTCTTCTTACTCTATGTGGTAAAAGGGTCAAGCAGTCTCAATAACTGCGAGAAACGGACGATTCGAATCGAATTTCTTAACCTTGCAAGGGAAACCTAAACACACGTCACGTGGTTACTCCTAGAGTCACACGTGCAACTTTTCCCTTCAATTCCCGCTTCACGGAACAGGCCCACCGCCCTCGACTACACGTCCCCATGGACCCGGCCATGGCGGCACATGCACCCGCCATTAGCTAGATGTGAACGAATTCAAGATGGTGGGGAGTATATTCCGGCCTCGGTTCAATCCGGTACTTAAGCTTACCGATTACCATATTCTCGGCATGTGGTTAGTACGTTCAAAGACTTAACCACCACTACCACACACTGCGGCCTTAGCATTTTTCACTAAACAGACGGGGCCTCAATCATCAACATAAACATCGTACTATAGCCCCGTCCGTCGACCTTATGATTGCAGCATGTAGTAAACATTCAACTCCTAAATTCTCGCGAGTGACAGGAAATCACTCGACTTTTACCGGAGTCCTATCAGCATAGCATTCTATCGAACCTTACATCTAGTGGTCATAGCATGGGTACCTAGGATCATGCAACTAAGTTTCCATTCAACTCCTACAAACTTAATGCACAAGTAAAGTAGAGTAATAAGTTGTATAAGTTTAGCAAAATAGGGTTCATGCTCCGGGGCTTGCCTTCTTGGGTAAAGTTAGCTTGGAGCTCGTCCGAACTCGGGTTCGGGTCTTCGAAGGCTTCAGTTAGATTCACTTGAGCTTCACACCGCTCACTCTCGGACGCGGGCACCAATTCGTACGTTCAGTCGGCGAGAGTAAGCGATTCTATATGAATGCACAAGTGTAAGTTGTAGTGATGGTATATGACGATTATTTTCCTTCATGATAAAGTTGCAGTCCAAACAAACATAGATTTGGTTGTGAAGTTACTTAGTTAAGATTTCTAGGGCAATCTTTAACAGAAGGGGGTGGTGTTGTATTGGAAACTTAATTTTCGCAGTATAAGCATGGATTAAACACAAACACTGATTTAGGTAACTTCTGGTGATGAAATGTTTATTCAGAGTACATTATGCAGAGATAAGACTACTGTAAAAATTTCAGACATTTTTATGCAGCAAAAAAATTATGAAAAATGCATTACACAGCCACTGCTAGAACCTAGTAATTTTTATACAGAACAAACCATTCATGTGTTGATGCCAAACATTTTACAGGGGGTTAATCTAACTATACGTGTGTTACTGTAAATTTTCAGATTTTACTGTGCAAGATACAAAGCATAATAAATAGGAAAAGATAAACCTACTCTAATAAAGATTAATTTCTACAGGATGTTCTACAGAGTTTCTGAGGATGAAACTTTTTATACAGCAATAGCTACTCTAAGGTGTCCCACAGTAAAAAGTTGAACATTTTCCAAGCACAGAAACTAATTATTTGAATTAGTGCATTTTTCCTACCACAAAATTATATAAATAGTTTGTAGAGAGGAAAAAGGTTCTAAACTTTTTCTGTGGTATTTAGGCATCAATATAACAGCTCTGGAAAAGTTTCACAACATGAATCACAATATAACAGTAGTTACAAATTAGTTTTATTATTTCATGACATAAACAAGGTTTAACAAAAAGTTTAGCTAGAGATGGGGTTTGGTCCTAATATTTTTGCACTGGCCTACACATCAAGCAACCAATCTACTGTCCAAAAATCAGGTTCAGAACTGGTCTACAACAGTGGGTTTATTTAAAGTCTATTAAAACTTTCATTTAATTTAGAGCAAGATATAGAAAACATCTGAAGAAATGCATGTAACCAAAGTTGTATATTTTCTTCTAACTATTTCAGAACAGTTGAGTTTGCATTTTTCCGATATTTCTACGATTTTATGCCCCTGGAAACTTGCGTGCAGACTCTTTTAAAGATTTCAATCATTGCAATTGGGTCCCTGGGCGGCGCTGGCACGACGGCCAGCCAGATTCCGGCGAGGGGGCTCGTCGGCGGCGAGGGGAAAAGGGTTGTGGAGATCCAGGGAGGTGAGAGCTACCTTGGGATGGCCTTGGTCGGGGTTGGGGGTGGGCGGAGGTGGCTCGTCGGCGTGGAGCAGAGGGGCGGCGGCGGTGCGGAGCGTCGGCGACGGTGCTCCGTCGAGGAGGGGAGGTCGTGGGCTGGTCGATGAGCTTCGCGGCATCGAGGGGAAACCGTTTCGAGGCTTGGCTTGGACGGAGGAGCTTCGGAGTGGGCTGTCCACGGAGCAGCAGGGGAGCGGCGACAGCGCGGCAGCGCTGGCGGTGCTCCAGCGGTCGAGATGGCCGGGGAAGAGGCCGGTGAGCTTCAGTGGAGGGAGGGCAAGCTTGCTGGGTGATGGGTTTGGGCAGTGGGAGGCTGGAGGATGGGACTCCACGGGCGGGTGGTGCACGGCGGCGGCAATGGCAGCGGTGGCAGCGTTCTGGTGGCTGGGCGCGCGCGAGTGGCCTTGTGTCGCCTTTTATAGGCTGCAGGAGGGAGGGAGAGAACCGGGCAACGCTGGGGAGGGGCGGCACGACGGGGGCGCGTTACCGGTCGCGGTGGGCGGCGAGCAGAGCCGGCGCGGCGTGCGGCGATCGCGGGCAGGGGATTGGGCACTGAGGATTTGGCGTGGGGAGCGGGAGATCACGCAGCGCGCGGGTTGGGCGAGGAGCTGCAGCAGCTGGCTTGCCGGGCGGCGAGCGCGGCGACTGGCGGGACGCGGCGGGGACACGGGCATGGCGCGACTTGTCCATTGGGTGCGGAGGCGCGCGTCGCCGGCGTGCGCGTGGCGTGCGCGGACTGGGGAGGAGCGCGGCGTGGGGAGGAGCGCGTGCGAGCGGTCGCGGCCAGGCATTGGCTTGGCGCCCAGCGCCAGTCAGGCATCACCAGCCAAGTGGCCTGCGGCGACTGCACGGCGGTGAAGGGTAGGGCGAAGCGAGGGTCGGGCGAAGCCGAGGGTCGGGCGAAGCGAGGGTCGGGCGGAACGGAGAAGGAATTAAAAATAGGAGAAAAGGCAGGGGCTGGTTTGCAAATTCAAGTGTTACTCAAATTTTTGTGTTGCAACTTGTTGACACCAGATTTTGACACGTGTTGAATCGGCGTCAGGAGGAGAGATTGGCCGATGCGGCAGATCTAAAGGCTACAGTAAAGAATCGGCCGATTGAGGTTACAGTTGGGGATCGGCCGATTGGCGATGCAGCTTGCGCCAACAGATTGGGACCACAACAGAAGATCCCGGTTAAAAGTGGCCTGATGTTGGTCAACGGAATAATGCTGATTCGGTCAAGAGGCAAAAGAAAAGAGTCCTGATTGGATTAGGAGACGGCGGCAGAAGATTCTGCGGGAGTCCGTTTCCTTTATAAGAATATTATAGATATAGCAGTTTTTCTGTTTAAAATAAGCTTGTAACAAGTCGTAATCGACCAGGAGTCCTGGTTTAGGGTATAAATAGGAGTCGTCAGGGCTTTGTGAAAAGACATCAAATCAAATCAATCAACAAAACACATCTACTTTTTTCATAGTACATTACTTTCAAGTCGGCGACTTCGCTAATACTTTTTCCTTCTTTCACGAGTTCGTACGGATTGGCAGGGCTGCATCGACTCGATCTCCAGCCAATTGGTAGGTTTCGCTTATCGAATAACATCTGAGCTTTAACCTCGGGCGCATCGCTGTGGTTTCGTTTAAATTTATTCATAAGTTATCGATATTTACTAGAATTATAGGTTTTACCTGTTGTTCTAGTATTATCACTAGTTATCCAGCTTGAGATTAGAACTATCGGCTTTATCATCGCTCTTCGTTCATTGTCATATAGCCAATTAGATCTATTTCAAGTGTTGCATCTGTAATAATTGTTTAAGTTGCTCCAACAGTTTTCTTTGCAATTATTACGTGATTATCGGCTGATCCATAGCCGGTCATCTTCATAGCAAATCAGCCGATTCGCCGATACGCTCTTCGGGACAGATCGGAACCCCAGCCGATCGGGACACCCGGAATTTAATACTTTTATTTCCTTGTCAATCAACAGGTCAGATTGACTGGCACACCGCGCGAATCGCACCAGGGCAATAACCCGAACAGGAGCTAAGCAGATTCTCCCGAGTCGTGTGTCCGACGCTGAAGGTCATCGGCCGATTCCTGGCTAATTTTTTGTGCCAACACACTTTTGGCACGCCCGGTGGGACCTAACTTCAAGATCCAATATGTCAAAGAACGCGGAAGTTTCCGAGAACAATATCATTGAGGTCACAGAAGCGGATCTCAAGGACGACCAGAAGGAAGAACTGGCAAAACATCTAGAGGATTACAAAAGGATGTATCTACAGTCCTTCAGTCGTACCAGAAGCGGGGAGGCAGTCAAGAAAGCTCCTCTTCCAGTTCCCCGCCACATCACCATGGCTGAGGATTCGGGCAAGATGTCCGATATGATCCAACAGTCCGTCTATCAGGCTTTCATCGACCAATCCTGGGTAATGACCAACACGGTGTATAACACCGTCATCAGCTCTCTGGTCAGCGGAGCAGCTCAAGGATATCAGGGGCCAGCGTATGCCCCGCCTATTGCACCTCCAGCCAGAAGCTCACCAGGCACGTCCCACTCGGCTCCTCAGCCGATGTCGACGCAACGCGAGGGATACAACACTCCGTTGCCTCCAGTGTCTCCAAGGTATAACGGTGCACCATGTTTCCCATCGCAGGCACCGCTTCAGTCTGTCTAGATTGCTTCTGTGCAATCGTTGCCCACAAACTCAGTGCCCTGGAGGGCATCGGCGACGATGGCTTTTCCCGATCAATCAACCGGACATGGGAGCTATCCAATCCAGGCGCCATTCCATTCGGTCGTCCGGCCGACGGTCCCTCAGAATCAACCAGCCCCGTCAGAAATCGGCAGGGGGGTAGGCGCTGTAGAGGCACTCCAAAGCACGGTGCCGATGACGATGTACGACGGGGCGGCAGATTCGCATCGCCATCAACTGTCAACTGCTCAGACGGCCATGACGCAACAGAATTCGCCGCATGCTTCGATCCATCATCCGGCCGTACCACCGCCAATCCTCCAACGTATGCCGGTACCTCGAACGGCTGTTCATCAGCAGCAGGTGGATTGGACGGCAAGAATAGCGGAGGTAATTCAGGACCAATTCGGCTTGAAGCCGAAAGTGCAGACTTATACGTACAAGACGCCATACCCATCGGCCTACGACCTGCTGCCGTTTCCCCACCGATACAAGGTTCCTGATTTTACCAAGTTTTCGGGGCTGGACGACACATCTACCGTGGAGCATATTAACAGATTCATCATCCAGTGCGGGGAAGCCGCCATGCAAGATGCTTTGAGGGTTCGTCTGTTTTCATCGTCTCTGTCTGGATCGGCCTTTCAGTGGTTCACTACTTTACCACCTAATTCCATTGTTACTTGGGCCGATCTAGAAAAGCAGTTCCATAATTACTTCTATGCAGGAGTACATGAGATGAAGCTCTCAGATTTGACCAGCCTCAGGCAGAGAAGCGACGAACCAGTAACTAGATACATACAAAGGTTCAGAGAAATCAGGAACAAATGCTATAGTCTGGCTCTAACTGATGCCCAGTTGGCCGATATCGCTTTCCAAGGCCTCTTACCACATATCAAGGAAAGGTATGCCTCACAAGAGTTCGAAAGCTTAAGCCAGATCGTTCACCGATTGGCAGGTCAGGAAGTCCGTCCGTTTGAGCAGCGGAGGAATTTCCAGAAAAAGGTGGCATATCTGGAAGGATCTGAATCTGAGGGGGAGGAAGAAATCGGCCTAGCAGAGTGGGTGAAAGGCAAAAAGCCAATATCGTGACCTTTCGGAAAGAAAGAACCAGAGGTATTCGGCTTTGACACATCAAAAGCCGATAAGATTTTCGACTTATTACTCCCGGAAGGGCAGATCAAGCTATCTCAATACCATACCATCCCTTCGGCCGATCAGCTTAAAAAGATGAAGTACTGCAAATGGCACAATGCTATATCTCATGACACCAATGAGTGCAAGATCTTCCATCAGCAAATACAGTCGGCCATTGAGCAAGGAAGACTCAAGTTCGAAACCCCGGCAAGACCGGCAAAGCCGATGAAGATTGACCAGCATCCTTTCCCAGCCAACATGGTTGATACGGGAAGAAACTCACTGCAAACCAAGGTGCTGACGTCGGAATCGGGTAGAAGGAGCGGCGCCGTAGATCCCAGGAAGCAGATCACGGTGAATGAAGTAAAGGGGAAAAGGCGGGCTGAAGACAAGGGCGAAGGATCAGAAGGATTGCGCAGACCCGTCACTTCCCAATTCTTGCTCAGCCAGTATCAGCGGCAGCAGGAACGGTCAAGATGCCACGAAGAGATGATACGCCGACATGAGGATCATTGGCAATGTTCGTTCTTCATCCATTCCTGGGAAAATGACCTCCGATTGCCATCAGCCGATAACTGTCCTGAGTGCAACGGATCAAGCCGCAATGATCGCCCGTTCAAAAGATCATGCTCCAGAGATAGAGAATCAGAGCAGATCAGCAGAAATCGGCGAGAACAAGAAGGACGGCGCCTTTCAGTGCATGATCGGCTGGGGGGCAGAGTTGACCGATATCACCGGTCGAAAGGCAGGATCAACCAACAGGATCGACTAGGGGGCAGAACCAGCGTACACGATCGGCTGGAAGAGATGGTTGATGACAGGGTGTCGGAAGAAAACCCCCTAGGAAGGGAACCGGATTGGGAGCACGCCAAATCATCGGCCAAACCAGTAAACCACAGGTGGTGCCCTGATGGATTATCCAAATCCCAGAAATGGAGGATCCAATGCCTGCGACAATGGGAGCAACAAGAAGAAGAGCAGAGGCAGGTGTTGGAAAAGAGAAACGTCAAGTCTCAGGTTTGGCGCCCCAAGAAAAACAACAGCAAGGAAACGGACAGTCAAGAATCGGCAGCTGACGCCAACATGGTGTTCATATTGCCGATGGAGTTCATGGCGCCTGCCGATCGAGACAAGGCGACAAGGATGGGAGAGCAGATGGCGCAGTTGGTATTAGAGCCGATGACAGCCACCTTTGAGAAACCAGAAGACGAAAAACGGCAACATCTCAAGGCATTATTTCTCAAAGGGCACGTTAACGGACGACCCGTTACCAGGCTACTAGTGGATGGAGACGCTGCAGTCAACATCATGCCATATGCCATGTTCCGGAAGTTAGGCAAAAGTGATGAAGACCTGACCATGACGGACATGATGCTCAAGGATTTCGAAGGAAACGTGTCTCCCGCCCGTGGAGCGCTTTGCGTCGACCTCACCATCGGTAGTAAGACCCTTCCTACCACCTTTTTTATTATTAGTGGTAAAGGGTCCTACAACATGTTGCTCGGTCGCGACTGGATACATGCAAACTGCTGTGTCCCATCTACAATGCACTAATGCCTCGTGCAATGGGTCGGCGACAGTACAGAGATAGTCACCGCCGATTCCACCTACAGCGTCGCAGCGGCCGACACGCAACAATGGAGCTGTGAACACGTCAGGTGTATATCCGGTAGGACTTGGGACACTAATTTCCTGAAAGTGTCCGATTTTGGTCTACAGCCGATCCAAGCAGTCGGCTCTGAAGATTCAGAATAGATGGATCAATTCGTCCGAGAAGACGGAAAGCTTGGGCATGGATTTACGTCGGCCGATTCATTAGAGATGGTGGATTTGGGAGACGGTAGCAAGCCAAGGCCGACGTATTTTAGTGCTAGCTTGGATCCTGGATATAAGTGTATTTTGATAAGTCTATTAAAAGAATTCAAGAATTGCTTTGCTTGGGAATACCATGAGATGCCTGGACTAGACCGGTCCATTGTTGAACACCGGTTACCTATAAAATCAGGATATCGGCCATATCAGCAACCTGCGCGGCGGTGCAATCCTAAAATTCTACCTGATATAAAGGCCGAGATCACAAGATTGATTGAAGCAGGATTTATTCGGCAGTGCCGCTACGCTGAATGGATTTCTAATATTGTACCCGTGTATAAAAAGAACGGAAAGTTGCGCATATGCATTGATTTCAGGAACCTAAATCAGGCCACACCAATGGATGGATATCCGATGCCAACGGCCGATGTCTTGATAGATGCTGCCGCAGGACACAAAGTCATCAGTTTCATGGATGGTAATGCTGGGTACAATCAAATATTAATGGCTGAAGAAGATATCTCGAAAACAGCTTTCAGGTGTCCGGGTCACCTTGGTCTATTCGAGTGGGTTGTATTGACCTTTGGGTTAAAGAATTCCGGTGCTACATATCAGCGGGCCATGAACTATATCTTTCACAAGCTCATTGGTGCATCGGTGGAAATTTACATTGACGATGTTGTGGTTAAGTCAAAAGGTCATCAGGAACATCTGGCCGATTTACAAGAAGTTTTGGAGTGCACAAGGAAGCATGGATTAAAAATGAACCCGAACAAGTGTGCATTCGGTGTATCAGCCGGGCAATTCTTAGGATTCATGGTCCATGAGCGTGGGATAGAGGTCAACCGGAAGACCATAGACGCCATCAACAAAGTTGTGGCCCCACAGAATAAAACTGAGCTGCAGTCCCTCATCGGCAAGGTCAATTTTATCAGAAGATTCATATCCATCCTGTCCGGGCGTATTCGAGCTTTCACCCCTTTGTTGAAATTGAAGCCCGACCAGGAATTCGTGTGGGGAGAAGAACAACGCAGAGCGTTAGAAGATATCAAGCAATATCTAATTTCACCTCCGGTGTTAGTCCCGCCACAGCCTGGTAAGCCGTTCAAATTATACTTATCGGCTGATGAACAGGCTATTGGATCGGCATTGGTACAGGAGTTCGAAGGGAAAGAACGGGTGGTATATTATGTCAGCAGAAGACTCCTAGATGCCGAAACAAGATATTCCCCGGTGGAGTGACTGTGCTTGTGTTTATACTTCTCGTGTACCAAGCTCAGGCACTATTTGTTATTGGCGGAGTGCATAGTTGTATGCAAAGATGATGTGGTGAAATATATGCTATCACTGCCGATTTTGAAAGGACGGATTGGAAAATGGACCCTGGCTCTGTCAGAGTTCGACTTAAGGTACGAATCGGCCAAAGCTGTCAAAGGTCAAGTCATGGCTGATTTCGTAGCCCAACATTGTGGACCGGAAATTGCTATCGCTGAACCGGTTCCATGGACTCTGTATTTCGATGGTTCTTCGTGTGGAGCCGGATCGGGAATCGGCATCGTTCTTGTATCGCCTCGGGGGGCAAGTTATGATTTCTCTCTGCCGATAGAAGCATCCGCATCCAATAACCAGGCGGAATATCGAGCCGTCCTAAAAGGTATCCAATTATCAAGGGAAGTCAAAGCTGATGCAGTCGAGATTTTTGGGGATTCCATGCTCATCGTAGATCAGTTAACGGGGAAATCTGAATGCAAAGATGATATCTTGAGGATTTATTATGAAGATTGCCTCCAGCTGTTGAAGGAATTCAAGTCCGCAATAATTGAGCAGATCCCCAGAAATTACAATGAGGAGGCCAACAGGCTGGCCCAACATGCGTCCGGATATCGGCCGATTCAAGGAGCTATGATTTTGGAGCTCGCGGCCGATGGTTGGCGAAAGGAGATTGCCGATTACTTGAAGGACCCATCCCAGAAGGTGGATCGGCGAGTGCGTTTCCAGGCCACAAAATATGTGTTACTTGAAGATAATTTGTTTTACCGGACGATTGATGGGGTTCTTCTCAAATGCCTGGGAACAGAAGAAGCAAAGGTCCTGATGGGGGAAATCCATGAAGGCGTATGTGGAGCCCATCAATCGGCTCACAAGATGAAATGGATGATCAAAAATAATGGGTATTACTGGCCAACGATTCTTGAAGATTGTTTCAAATATTATAAAGGATGCCAAGACTGTCAGAAGTTTGGCAATGTGCAGCGCGCGCCAGCTTCGGCTATGAATCCAGTAATCAAGCCGTGGCCATTCAAAGGTTGGGGAATAGATCTCATTGGACAGATTCACCCTCCATCGAGTAAAGGGCATAAGTTTATATTGGTAGCCACCGATTATTTTACTAAGTGGGTGGAGGCAGTTCCTTTAAGGAACATGACATCGGCCGATATGATCGAGTTCGTTAAGAACCATATTGTTTATCGATTCGGTATTCCTCAGACTATCACAACTGATCAAGGAACAATGTTCACCTCTGGAGAATTTGGAGAATTCATCGCCGATATGGGGATTAAATTATTAAATTCTTCTCCGTACTATGCTCAAGCCAATGGCCAGGCCGAATCGTCCAATAAGGGGATAATCAAGTTGATCAAGAGGAAGATGAAGAAGACATCTTGATGTCCAGCTTGGGAGGATAAAGATCCAGTTATTGGAGGGGGAGAAGATGGGTAATGCATATGCCTCTGGAGACGGTGTGGGATCTCATACTTATAGAGAGAAGGAAGTAAAGAGATAGTGGGACACGTCCTATCAGAGTAAAAGCGTTCATAAATGCAAAGCTGTCAAAAGAAGCGGTCCAAGACTGAATCGGCGCATTAACATTAAGGGAGCATTAAATGTTTACAAGATTCTTTACAACCCAAGGAGGGCATCTATAGTCGTAATAGCTCGTTGCCTAATCTGATCGGCCGAGTCTAATACTCTTTGATCGTCGTCGGCCGATCTAGGAACTTCCGGCATACGGCGATGAAGTCTTATCGCTTCACAGGCCAGGTTCTGTCTTTCTTGTTTCAGCCCGGCGATGACGGATGGGAGCTCTTGAAGTTTCTTTTCTTCAGCAGCTATGTCTTTGGTTACCTGCTCCATCTCTTTGGCTAGTTTTGCTCTCCTCCGTTTGAGGCGATCTATTGTGCCGACGATATCCGGGCGGGAGCTCTCGAGGAAATTGATCCGTTGGTGTACTTCTTGGGCTCGGTGCTTATAGGAATTGGCTTCCTCCCGGGTCTTTGCTAGTTGGGCACGATCGGCTATATGACGCAGGGCCCCGGACACCGGAATCTGTATCCACTCTATGAATGCAGCAGGGTGTAGAGTATCTGTCGCTTCCTCCAGAATTCGGCCCCTGATATCATTGAGAAGCCGCCGAATCGGCGAAGCATCTTCCACTAATCGGCCGATATCATCCTGGAGGAGGACCCGCATGCTCTCGAGCTTGGTGCGGACATCATCAGAAATTGAGCTCGACGGAACTTGGCGTGAAGCGACTTCTTCATCGTCAGGCAAGGAAACCGCAAAGGAGAAAAGGCTATTATTGGGAGTGTCTTGTTCCTGCGGAAGAATAAAGACAAGGATTAGCAAGCAGTAAAAGGGGATCGGCCGATTCCGGAGATAAGTTTGTTACCTCCTTGAAGCGGATCTCTCTTGTTTGCGCCGATGGGAGTGTCTCCCTCGTCTCAGGAACTAGTACGATCGGCTCATCAGAAGAAGAAGACTCAACCACTATCAACGTTCTGCTTGGGCCAGCTTCCTGAAAAGGTATAGGGAATAGATTCTATAAGTATACTATGGATAATTGAATAGGATGATATGAGATATTTGCCATACCTCTGTTGGTTTTCCGGCCGATGTTTGTTGTGGGGGTACAGTCGACGCCGATGTTTGTTGTGGGGGTACAGTCGACGCACCCAGATCGGTCTGCATCAGAGTCAGTTAGTTTTCTGAATGTCGAGAAATTGAGCTAAGAGATTATCTACCTCGATGAGAAGGGTCGCTGGTGTTTCGGCTTCCGCTTGGGATGTGGCCGATTGTTGTGGAGATTGCACTGGAGCGGGCTGTGCAGCCTGGTAGAAGGAAAAAGTTAATATTGGTAGAGCACTTAAAGATATGTGAAGTGTGCGAGGTTACCTGAACAGCTTCCACTAGCAGTGATGCCGCAGCCGCTCCGACTTCTGCGGTGATTTGGGGATCGACCATCTCGGTAGTCGGCAAGGTTGGGGGAGTTGGAGTTTCAGCCGATACTACCACCGATTGGTCAGATGGTCCTATGTGGGCTCGCACACGACGGCTTGTTTTCTTCAAAGTTGGCTTTCTCGACGTTTGTTTCCATCGGCCGCTAGTGATGTCCTAGATGCTCGGAGCATGATAGCCGATAAGTGGGTATGCTGTATATGGACAATCGCTCTCTATCGGCTTGCCGCTTCGGCTCCGCATCGTAGGAACTTGGCTTTCAGACTGAAGAGATAAACACAAGTTAACGGCAAGATTGTAGCATGGAAAGAGACAATATTGAAATCGGTTAGAAGAAAGGTCATACCACTGCACTTGAATCAATATTTTCTGGATCCAAACTGTTGCAATATGTCGATGGAGATAGATAGAAGAGGTGTTGCTTCCATTCTGCCCACCACAGTTTGAATTGTTGAACGGCAAAAGGGACCACCGTCCAGTTGTTCAGATTGATAGTACTGGAGTCTGGCACTAAGTTGCATAGCCGATTGTAGTCGAGGCTCTTGGTCATTTCATCTCAAAATTTTGCTTTACCGGTAAGTAAACCTGAATCGGCAGTTGACCAAAACCCAGTTGCCTTGCTGCGGCCGATGGATTATAAAACTCATATGTGGGAGAATCCTTTCCAGAGAAGAAATTGGCTGGTAAAATCCCTGGCTTGATCAGGGTATCCATAAGTTCACTATCAAAAGTATGGGTGGATGAATCATAGCAGACAGGAAGCTCGAAAATCGGCCCTACTGTCTGATATGGATACCAACTGATAGTCTCTTCACTGAAGCCGTTGTAGAAGCATCTGAAGTATTCGGCCGTTCGAGTGGCGGTGAATTGACAGCCACGGAAGGCCGATGCCGCTTCTCCGAAAGATGTACAGCGTCGTCGAATGGTGGGGTTTTCCTCTGACTCAATGTTGGGAAAAGTCTTGGTCTCTATTTGTTGCTGGGAGACCTTGCTCATATATAAGTTGAGCCAGAGTGTGATAAACCACCAGGGACCACCAGGATTGCCGATCGGCTCCCCTTTCGACAGTCTGGTGCCGATTTGGTGCATCATGTGATAGGCCGATCCCAACAGATGCTTCCCAAGGGGGACGGCTGATCCTAGTGACAGAGCTTCTGCCAGGGCTTGGGTATTAGATGAAAGACCGACTGCTCTGCCATAGAAAAAATGTTTCTCTAGCCACATCATCAGAAACGCCGTATGTTCTCTCTCTGAAATCGTCCCAGTCCTCATATTCTTGCTGATATACCCCTTCCATCCGCCGATTCCTTTGGTTTCTAGCCGATGAGATGGTTTGATCAGATAATCGAAGGGGATGTCAGAAGAGGAGATATCAAGGCCGGTCAACAATAGGACATCGGCCAAGGTTGGAGTCATGGGTCCATGTCCAAAAAGGAACGCGTTGAGTGCGTCAGACCAGAAGTAAGAAGCCGCTATTACTAAGGGCTCGTTTTTCTCCATCTGGGACACAGAGAGATCAATGCACTGGCCGATTTTCAGTTCATCCCATTGAACTCTCCTAGACTTGGCTACTCTATGGTACCATTCTCTCCAGCCAGGGGTTTCGTTTGGCCAAGATCTAAAGGCACCTGCCCACTGACCTAAATCCATGGGCGATTGCTTGAACGGAATTCTGTGAGTTTCTAGGTTAATCAGGTCGGTTGGATCTGGATTCCCCATGAGGCCTAAGCAGATGAGTTCGGAGGATTCGGAAAGAGGAATAGTAATCTGGTGCCTAAATGCCTAAAAAGAAGGAAAAAGGGAAAAAACTGAGAATGGGTCCAGAAAATACTTGAGCAGTAAAAGAGTAAAAGGGAAAAGTTTCGGATGATTACCTCCGGGATGAAGCTCATCGTCGCCAATGGAGCCGCCAATGAAGCTGCCGATGGAGCGGCCGATGCTGAAGGGATTGCCGGCGGAGCCTCCGTAGTTGGAGAAGTTGCCGATGGCGTCGCCATTAGAAGGGTGGAGCAGGTCGCAGGCGAGATCGCCGGAAGGAGCGGTTGGAGATCGAGAGGGCTCAAGAAGAAGATGAACAGTGGTTCGCTGGAGGAAAATACTAGGCTCGTGGAGAGAAGTAGGCGGAGAATGCCAGTACTTAAGGATAATCCGAGAGAGAAAGGGTAAAGGCGGGATTTTTGCCGCGCCGTCTACACGAATTCCAGGGGAACATTTGTCTCGAGCGCCCGGTCCGAGGAAATTGCAATCATTATGCAGAAGATCGCGAAATGGAAGGAGATTTTTACTGCGCCCGTTTCGGAGAAAAAGATTAAAGAAAAGAGTTTCAAAGTAAAAAAAATTATTACTCCGAAACTGGGGGCATGTGTTGACGCCAGATTTTGACACGTGTTGAATCGGCGTCGGGAGGAGAGATTGGCCGATGCGGCAGATCTAAAGGCTACAGTAAAGAATCGGCCGATTGAGGTTACAGTTGGGGATCGGCCGATTGGCGATGCAGCTTGCGCCAACAGATTGGGACCACAACAAAAGATCCCGGTTAAAAGTGGCCTGATGTTGGTCAACGGAATAATGCTGATTCGATCAAGAGGCAAAAGAAAAGAGTCATGATTGGATTAGGAGACGGCGACAGAAGATTCTGCAGGAGTCCGTTTCCTTTATAAGAATATTATAGATATAGCAGTTTTTCTATTTAAAATAAGCTTGTAACAAGTCGTAATCGACCAGGAGTCCTGGTTTTAGGGTATAAATAGGAGTCGTCAGGGCTTTGTGAAAAGACATCAAATCAAATCAATCAACAAAACACATCTACTTTTTTCATAGTACTTTACTTTCAAGTCGGCGACTTCGCCAATACTTTTTCCTTCTTTCACGAGTTCGTACTGATTGGCAGGGCTGCATCGACTCAATCTCCAGCCAATTGGTAGGTTTCGCTTATCGAATAACATCTGAGCTTTAACCTCGGGCGCATCGCTGTGGTTTCATTTAGATTTATTCACAAGCTATCGATATTTACTAGAATTATAGGTTTTACCTGTTGTTCTAGTATTATCACCAGTTATCCAGCTTGAGATTAGAACTATCGGCTTTATCATCGCTCTTCGTTCATTGTCATATAGCCGATTAGATCTATTTCAAGTGTTGCATCTGTAATAGTTATTTAAGTTGCTCCAGTAGTTTTCTTTGCAATTATTACGTGATTATCGGCTGATCCATAGCCGGTCATTTTCATAGCAAATCGGCCGATTCGCCGATACGCTCTTCGGGACAGATCGGAACCCCAGCCGATCGGGACACTCGGAATTTAATACTTTTATTTCCTTGTCAATCAACAGGTCAGATTGACTGGCACGCCGCGGGAACCGCACCAGGGCAATAACCCGAACAGGAGCTAAGCAGCTTCTCCCGGGTCGTGTGTCCGACGCTGAAGGTCATCGGCCGATTCCTGGCCGATTTTTAGCGCCAACACAACTCAAAAATCTCTGAACATGAAAGTTGTTCAAAATGAAAAGTTACACAAGTTTTGTTTCAGGCCAAAGTTCATTTGAGTTCTAGTTTAGAAGTTATTTTAAAAACTCAAAAAGTATGGTTCGGAGGGCACGTCATTTCCTAGGCAAAAATTTGCATTCTCTCCTAGGCTTCAACTTAGACTTTTGTTTATCAAGTCAATAACGATATGCCTATTCAAATTTCATAGCCATGTTTGCATCTATGTGAAAGTTATTTAATTTGTTTGATTAACGTACATGTACTTATGCACATATACCCAACTATTTTCAATTCAAAGCAAAACCAATTTATAATTCGTTTCTTTTAAACTTTTCTTAGTTATTTATGCATCGTGTTAAGCTAATGAGGCTTATTTCGGAATATAAACATCTAATGTGTTATAGCCTTCCCCCCTTAAAAAGAATCTCGCCCCGAGATTCGGACAATAAGCTTAGTGTGGACAGTGTGTGTACCTTCGGTAGAGTTGAAAAAACCCGGGAAATTTTGGTTTAGATAGCTTTCAGTTTCCCATGTGGCTTCTTCCTCAGTGTGATGATTCCATTGAATTTTATACATTTTAATCACTTTCCTCCTAGTGTTTCTTTCTTTTTGATCCATGATTTTGATAGGGTACTCAACATATGAGAGGTCGGGCTATACCACTACTCCTTGTTGTTTAATAACCTCGGTAGGAACTCGAACACACTTCTTGAGCTGAGACACGAGAAAGACATCATGGATGGCTGCAAGCTGAGGGGGCAGTCCTATTCTATAGGCTACGGGTCCACAGCTTTCGATGATTTCATAGGGACCAACATAACGGGGAGATAGTTTTCCTTTGACTCCGAATCGTTGTACACCCTTGGTTGGTGAAACTCGAAGGTAGACGTCGTCACCAACTTCAAATTTTAGTGGCTTTCTTCTTCTGTCGAAATAGCTCTTTTGCCTGGATTGTGCGGCTCTAAGGTTTTCCTGTATTACTCTCACTTTTTCTTCTGCTTCGATTGCCAAGTCTGGTCCAAATATTTTGCGTTCTTCGGTCTGGGACCAACTCAAAGGGGTTTGACACCTTCGTCCGTTTAAGGCCTCAAATGGTGCCATTTTCAAACTCGCTTGATAGCTATTGTTATATGAGAACTCTGCTAGGGATAGGCATTTGTCCCAATTCTTGCCATAGTGAATGACGCAAGCTCTAAGCATGTCTTCAAGAATTTGGTTCACTCTTTCAGTTTGTCCGTCAGTCTGAGGATGATAGGCTGAGCTTCGAATCAATTTAGTACCAAGAGAAGCTTGCAATTGTTTCCAAAAGCATGCTACAAACTGAGTACCACGATCGGAAATAATAGTCTTCGATACTCCATGTAGGCAAACAATGCGGTCAAGATAAATCTCGGCATATTTCTTGGCAGTATCGGTGGTGTGCACCGGAAGAAAATGTGTCGTCTTTGTGAGTCTATCAACGATAACCCATATGGAATCATGTTTCTGTGCGGTACTTGGCAATCCAACAATGAAATCCATACTTATGTCCTCCCATTTCCATGAGGGTATAGGCAGAGGTTGAAGTGTACCGGCTACTTTCAAGTGGTTGGCTTTTGCTCTCTGGCATGTGTCGCATTCTGAGACCTATTTAGCAATTTCTCTTTTCATTCTAGTCCACCAAAAATTTTGTCTAAGGTCTTGATACATTTTGTTACTGCCGGGGTGAATAGAAAATTTGGAAAGGTGTGCCTCATCCAGAATTTGCTTACGGAGCTCATGATTCTTCGGAACGACTATGCGACTTTCGAACCATAGAACTCCCTTATGGTCCTGGCGGAAACATTTGTATTTCTCTTCTCCTAGAGAGAGTTTTTGTTTGATGATCTTAACTCCTTCATCATGTAGTTGTGCCATGATGATTTGATCTTGGAGAGTGGGCTCAACTGAGATGTGATGCAAGGTTCCTTGAGGAATCATTTCCAAACTAAGCTTTCTCATTTCCAAACATAATGTCTCATTATAGATTTCCACTGATAGGCAATGGCAATGGGCCTTACGGCTGAGCGCATCCGCGACTACATTGGCCTTGCCGGGGTGATAATGCACCTCAAGATCATAATCCTTGATTAATTCTAGCCATCTTCTTTGTCTTATATTCAGATCGGCTTGGGTGGAGATATATTTGAGACTCTTGTGATCGGTGTAGATATTACAATGAGTGCCCATGAGATAATGTCTCCATATTTTTAGAGCATGAATGTCTGCTGCTAACTCGAGATCATGGGTTGGATAATTCTGCTCATGGGGCCGAATGGCTCGTGAAGCATAGGCGATAACTCGATTTTCTTGCATAAGCACACAACCAAGACCAGTGCCAGATGCGTCACAGTAAACATCGAACGGCTTGGTGTTATCAGGTTGAGCTAACACAGGGGCTGTAGTCAAACGTTCTCTGAGAGTGTGAAAAGCTTCTCCACATTTCTCACCCCACACAAACTTTACTCCCTTTTTCAATAGTTCGGTCATAGGCTTAGCAATCCTGGAGAAATCCGGGATGAAACGGCGATAGTAACCAGCTAAACCAAGAAAATTGCAAATCTGATGAACAGAGGTAGGAGGTCTCCAATCCATCACTTCTTGTACCTTGCTGGGGTCAACGGCTATGCCTTCGCTGGAAATAGTGTGACCCAAGAATTTCACACTATCCAACCAGAATTCGCACTTAGAAAATTTAGCATAGAGCTGATAGTCTCTGAGACGCTGAAGAACAATGTGCAGGTGCTTTGCGTGCTCTTCCTCATTCTTGGAATAGATCAGGATGTCGTCAATGAAAACTACGACGAATTTGTCGAGCTCGGGCATGAATACTGAATTCATGAGATACATGAAGTAGGCAGGGGCATTTGTGAGACCAAAGGACATGACCAAGAATTCATATAGTCCATATCGTGTGGAAAAGGCGGTCTTAGGAATATCGCATGGACGAATCTTTATCTGATGATATCCAGATCGAAGATCAATCTTTGAGAAAATTCTAGCTCCAGATAATTGATCAAAGAGAACGTCGATGCGGGGAAGTGGGTATTTATTCTTAACGGTTACCGCATTGAGAGGTCGGTAGTCCACACATAATCTTAAACTGTCATCCTTTTTCTTTACAAAAGGGCTGGACATCCCCAAGGTGATGCGCTAGGACGAATGAAGCCTTTGTCCAGTAATTCTTGGAGTTGTGTTTTCAGTTCGGCCAATTCATTAGGTGGCATCCTATAGGGTCTTTTGGAGATAGGTGCAGTGCCTGGTTGCAGTTCAATAACGAACTCAATGTCCCTATCTGGTGGCATTCCTGGCAAATCATCCGGAAAAACATCGGCATACTCGCATACCACTGGAATATCCTCTAGTTCGACTCCTTCCATCATGAAAGCACAAGAATTCGTGCACTCTCGGAACGGTGGGTAAAGGGTAGTGGCTCCGTGACTAGGTGAATTTATTTCAACAGCTCGGGAAAAAAGGTCCAGTATGACTCCATGCATAGTCATCCAATTCATTCCCAAAATAATATCCATGCCTTCAAGGTGTAAGAGAACAAGGTCCATGTTGATGATTTTACTACCCAATTTTATCGGTACCAGCCTTATTATTTGGTTGGAAGCAATTTTTCCACCCGGTGTTGATATCATATATGACCCTTTTGTGTGACAAACATCCAAGCCTACTTTTGCACCAAACTTTGCACTAATGAAACTATGCGATGCACCAGAATCAAACAATATAACTGTAGGCTTGTTATGGATAGAGAATGTACCCGTCATTACTGGTGCTCCTTCAGGAAGTTCTGCAAGAGTGGTGAAATTGATTCGTCCTTGTTTGACCTGAATGGTCTGCCTCTTGCCTTTGTTCTTATTGTTCTGGTTAGAGCCTTGGCCCTTAATTGGCTGCCTAGACCGAGGGCATTCTCGGGCAAAATGACTGGAACTTCCACAATTGAAACAACGATTGGCTATGTTTGGACGAAGGAATTGCTGAGTAGTGGGCCTTGGTCCAGTTTGCTGAGGCACAGGGGGTCGTACAACACCGTGTTGCTGCGGGGGCCTGACAATCCAACGTCCTGGCTGAGGGGCCTTCTGTGGAGCTGTAGGCGCAGCATTTTGCACTAAGCGATACCTCGGTGGCTGAGCTCCCAAGGGTCCAATTGGCGCCTTTCTCTTCTTCTCAGCACGGTGAGCTGCAATACAATCCTCTTGGGTAATTGCCATGTTTACCAGCTCATTATATGTATCGGCCTTGACAAGGTTCAGTTGCTCCTTGAGTTTGGTACTCAATCCTCTACGGAAACGATCCCGCTTCTTAGCATCCGTGTCGGCGTGATAGCCCACGTACTGGCACAGATTGTTTAAGGCATGAGCATACTGGAGTACAGTGCGGGTACCCTGAGTGAGAGCCAAAAACTCATTTAGCTTTCTTTCCATAAGACCTTCTGGGATATGGTGTGCTCGGAACGCAGTTTTGAATTCATCCCAGGTGACGACGTGATCAGCCGGGAGCATAGAAAAGTAATTGTCCCACCAAAGACGAGCTGTACCGCAAAGCTGCTGAGCGGCAAAGCGAGCCTTGTTTGCATCCGAGCATGGGGCCACGAGTAGAGAAAACTTGGACTCGATTCTGCGAATCCAAGCGTCCGCATCCAAGGGTTCCTCCGTTTTGTGTAACAAGGGAGGCTGGGTCCCAAGGAAATCCGTATAACCGGCAGCTTGGGGTTGGTGAACATTGTGTCCACCCCGCTGTTGGTGCTGTCCTTGCACGAGCTGGCGAAGCAACTCCGTTTTAGCGGCCATTACTTCCACCAAACTGGGTGGTGGTGGTGGCTGTGGTTGGGATCCACTAGCACTAGCACCAAAACCTTCCGGGTTACCACGGGTTGCTCTAACCATCTGAAATGTGAATGTTTATCATTAGCAACGTGATCCATATTGCTTCCATGATTCAAAAGGATTTGCGCGGAAAAGTAGACTTCCAAAAGATCATGGATAGAATCGTGGACAGAATACTGTCTGCCATAAGAAACTTATAACTCCGGGTAGGTTCACCCAAAATTGCTCATATTTTGGCAGTGGGTAGGGAATTTAGAGACGTACAACTTTGGTATTCAGCTTAGACGCTAAATCAACGGCCAAGATGGTCGAAAGATTCACTCTTTGCTTCGCTGGTTTGGCTGTTTTTCAGCAGGACGAGTTATAGTATCTTGCCTATAACTCAAACTAGAAAGATCCAATAGTGCTGAATTTTGTGGGAACCTAGATCACTAAATTTAGGACAAGTTTGGCATTCAACACTCAGTCCAGAAATGTAAAGAGACACGGGTAAAAATTCCGACAAGTTTCTGCAATTGCAGATTCAACTGCTTTCCAATATCACAATCAAACCACCAAGTTTTTAGCCATGGCCTACATGATTAGAGTATCCAATGGTCAAGTTGTACCCATCACAAAAGAGGTACTCAACTCTTAGTTAGCCTATTACAACACTTGCCAAAAGTTAGGCTACACTATCGAGGAGTATATGCAAAAGTTCTCCTAGGTCATCGTCTAGAAGTCGTCGAGGTTGTTGACGGACGACTCGCTGCGAGTAGAAGAGTGAGCTCTCACCGGAGGTGGCTGCGGTGCCTCACCCTCAAAGTCCATGCCTGACACACCGTCAATCTCTTGTGGCTCCTCATCATCTTCCTCCATAGCCACCACGTCGGGAGGGGCATTCTGATCATGGTGCCACTGAATATGCTCATTAGCATCCTCCAACTCAAGGTTCAGATCATGGAGCTGCTCCTCCAAGTGCGCTATCATGTCATCTCTCTCACCCATGAAAGTGTCGTGCTCCTGAACTTGGCCCTCAAGTTGGCCAATCCGGGTGTCTCTGTCCTCAAGTTCCTCACTGAGCTCCTTAATCTGCTCATCTCTGGTATCTGCCATCATGTGGTAAGCCTGTGCAAGATCGGCAAGCTGCACAAGCACCTGACTCTGGAGAGCCTGAAGTCAGTACTGTGCATTCATGCACCGCACGGAGGTCTCGATGGTCTCCTAGGCGTGAAAGTCCACTAAATACTGTGAGTGTTGTATCCTGTTCAGCCAGAAGGGGTCGTTGTCCTGGGCAGCAGGAAACAAACCAATAGGAGTGAGCGTGATGGCCTCGGGGCACTGCGCACAGAAAGTGGGGAGCGCCCTCATGGCAGCAAGCTTCCAAGTATCGACCAAACGCCGACCAACAGCCTCAATCACCAAGGCGGGCCACTCCGGGTGTAGCGGGTGCGGAAAGATGGTCACGTTAACACGGCACTGGGTAACTCCATTCTCTGCAAACTCCAGTCCGGTGTGACGTGGGGGAATTGGATAGCCCGCGGTGCGCAGAACATCCCACAAGATAGAGGGAAAGCCCTCCCAGTGGAGACACTGTGAGTGAACGCGTCCATCCTCATCCACCATCATGGCAATAGGCTCGGCCATCTGAACAAAAGATCAAATGGGTGAGATAGCTAAAAACTGTGAATAGCATAGCGAACAGGTTCTAGTCAGTGCGCTAAAATAGCCATAACTTCAACAGTTCTTGTCGAAAAATTCTCAACTTTTACCAGAACATTCCTAAGGTATTTTTGAACAACTTTGCTAGTCAACTCCAGAGCTAGATCAGGCTCTAAGATGGTCTTTCTCTTAAGGTTTTACCTTACTGTCTACCCAGAAATTTTAGTGAACAGTGGGCCAAGATTTCGTGCACCAGGGAAAATATACCCAGCCAAAAATTACCAAATTTTAACAGTATCTGTCTGAGTAAATTTACAACAAGTTTTGTGTTTAACATTTTTGCAGAAAACTGTAGTAAGGGGGCATAAAAATTTATGTGGTAGAAGCGCTCATTTTGGGCAGAAAACTGACGTCTCCAAGTTACGGGTGTTTCTCATTATCCATATGTTCAGAATTTTTTATATTTAGACAGGAGGTAGAATACAAATTTTGGAACAAAACTTTCAACATGAGTTTCCCCAGAAAGGATCATTTTCTAAGCTCAATAATTTCATCTTTTCAGATATGGCAGAAATGTGACAGATTTGCTAGATAATCCTTATGCAAAGACAATAGTGTGGGCGCATGAACCTTACCACTCTCACGCATCACATTTTCAATTTCAGATTTATATAGTCATGATGCATGCACGTCCTATTCGTCCTCACAAAATAAAATAATTGCCAAATAGCTTTGGTCTTACGAAGTTAGTTTCAGTGGCATACACAATATGTCTCTCACTATAATAGCTAGTCGAGAATTCTCTAACCGTTCTTAAACTTATCGTAATCGCGGTTAGTGTACCTACAGAAGATTGATATAGAATATATATATATATCCATCAAACCTTTCATGCCAGCACTCATGAAAGCGTCCGTATTCATTACCGTTCACTATAGAAACGGCATCCGTACAATTCCCGTCGTACAGACGACGTTAACATACGCTATCGAGATAGTGTATTCACGGGGGTACCGTCTTGAGACGGAGGTATGAACAGCGATTGCCATACCCTGCGCCAAACCTTCTACTCCCAATATAATCAACTAATAGTTGGTATATTGGCAGGACCTCAAGTAAGCCACTGCTTGAGGGCAGCGTTCGGCTCGCATCACCGACAGGAAGGCCAAGCTCTCTCAGTTGGCTGAGGATTCTTACCTTCTTATCTTAGCGATGAGTGCGTCGTTAAAGAAATTAAGGGTCGATTGTGCATAAAAGTAAGTTTTGACAGAAAGTAATATACTGGAAGTCAGTTGATAATATTCACAAGTTAGATAGCCACCTAGTAACTTTTCCATAATCCCCTAGGGCTTTACGAACTAGGTACCATCCTTAACGAATCAACGCATTTTCCAAACACAATTTTTGTGGTCAAGTTTTATTAAAACAAGTTTTTAAGGCTTGTTGCATTCTCTAGCGTATGCATTTCGGCTCTGATACCAGCTGTGGCAGAACCACTTGAATTAATCCGGCTCAAGCGCGCTAACCATCACCACAAGAGCAATCAGGACTAACTCGCACTTCAAATGGAATAATCCACTGGTCTGTCGGGTAACCTCCCGATACAACCACGGTTTTTGCCGATCGAAACCACACATACATGTACTCACACGAAGGTGGGCCCAGAGGATACAACATTCCACAAATTTTACACCACAGGGTTCATCATAAATCATTATTACAACGGAGTTCAAATTCGTAAAACAAGGTACTTCGAAGTTCAAAATAATTGAGTTCTTCAGAGTTCAATGCAGCGGAAAAATAACGATAACTACTCGACGACATAGGATGTCTCGATGAAGCCCGTACGAGACATCACTCAGCATTATCACCGTTGGCCGGGGGCGTATACCATTCCACCGACCAACCAGGAGGAAGGGTACAAGGCCAAGTCAAACTAGCAATCATATCCTTGAAAGTATCACCTAAAAATAAGCCACAAGCAAGGCTGAGTATACTAATATTCAGCAAGGCTTACCCGACTAGTGGAATATACTTAGCCGACTCCTAGGCATGCAAGGCTTTTTGGCTTGAGGGGTTTGTTTTGCCGAAAAACATATACAAGTAGGTCCTTACTTTCAAATTTTAGCTCCAAGTTCTAGTTTTCTTTACCCATTCTAGATAAGCAACTATCCAATATCATACATGGTGGAAGAATTAATTTGCATCCAACAAGATTAAGCATCATCATTGTTCCTCTTCTTACTCTATGTGGTAAAAGGGTCAAGCAGTCTCAATAACCGCGAGAAACGGACGATTCGAATCGAATTTCTTAACCTTCCAAGGGAAACCTAAACACACGACACGTGGTTACTCCTAGAGTCACACGTGCAACTTTTCCCTTCAATTCCCGCTGCACGGAACAGGCCCACTGCCCTCGACTACACGTTCCCATGGACCCGGCCATGGCGGCACACGCACCCGCCATTAGCTAGATGTGAACGAATTCAAGACGGTGGGGAGTATATTCCGGCCTCGGTTCAATCCGGTACTTAAGCTTACCGATTACCATATTCTCGGCATGTGGTTAGTACGTTCAAAGACTTAACCACCACTGCCACACACTACGGCCTTAGAATTTTTCACTAAACAGACGGGGCCTCAATCATCAACATAAATATCGTACCATAGCCCCGTCCATCGATCTTATGATTGCAGCATGTAGTAAACATTCAACTCCTAAATTCTCGCGAGTGACAGGAAATCACTCGACTTTTACCGGAGTCCTATTAGCATAGCATTCTATCGAACCTTACATCTGGTGTTCAGAGCATGGGTACCTAGGATCATGCAACTAAGTTTCCATTCAACTCCTACAAAATTAATGCACAAGTAAAGTAGAGTAATAAGTTGCATAAGTTTAGAAAAATAGGATTAATGCTCCGGGGCTTGCCTTCTTGGGTAAAGTTAGCTTGGGGCTCGTCCGAACTCAGGTTCGGGTCTTCGAAGGCTTCAGTTAGATTCACTTGAGCTTCACGCTCCTCACTCTCGGACGCGGGCACCAATTCGTACCTTCCGTCGGGGAGAGTAGTCGATTCTATATGAATGCACAAGTGTAAGTTGTAGTGATGGTATATGACGATTATTTTCCTTCATGATAAAGTAGCAGTCCACACAAATATAGATTTGGTTGTGAAGTTACTTAGTTAAGATTTCTTAGGCAATCTTTAACAGAAGGGGGTGGTGTTGTATTGGAAACTTAATTTTTGCAGTATAAGCATGGATTAAACACAAACACTAATTTAGGTAACTTATGGTGATGAAATGTTTATTCAAAGTACATTATGCAGAGATAAGACTACTGTAAAAATTTTAGACATCTTTATGCAGCAGAAAAATTATGAAAAATGCATTACACAGCCACTGCTAGAACCTAGTTATTTTTATACAGAACAAACCATTCATGTGTTGATGCCAAACATTTTACAGGGGGTTAACCTAACTATATGTGTGTTACTGTAAATGTTTCAGATTTTACTGTGCAAGATACAAAGCATAATAAATAGGACAATATACACCTACTCTAATAAAGATTAATTTCTAAAGGATGTTCTACAGGGTTTCTAAGCATGAAACATTTTATTCAGAAAGATCTACTCTAATAGTCCCACAGTAAAAAGTTGAACATTTTTCAAGCACAGAAACTAATTATTTGAATTAGTGCATTTTTCCTACCATAAAATTATATAAATAGGTTCTAGAGAGGAAAAAGGTTCTAAATTTTTTCTGTGGTATTTTGGCATCAATATAACAGCTCTGGAAAAGTTTCACAACATGCATCACAATATAACAGTAGTTACAAATTAGTTTTATTATTTCATGACATAAACAAGGTTTAACAAAAAGTTTAGCTAGAGATGGGTTTTGGTCCTAATATTTTTGCACTAGCCTACACATCAAGCAACCAATCTACTGTCCAAAAATCTGATTAAGAACTGGTCTATAACAGTGGGTTTATTTAAAGTCTATTAAACCTTCCATTTAACTTAGAGCAAGATATAACAAACATCTGAAGAAATACATGTAACGAAAGTTGTAGATTTTCTTCTAACAATTCCAGAACAGTTGAGTTTGCATTTTTCCAATTTTTCTACGATTTTATATGAATTTTACAAATTTGCTATTTTTGAAATCAAAGTTTAAACTCAGGTTTACAGATATGCCCCTGGAAACTTGCGTGCAGACTCTTTTAAAGATTTCAATCGTTACAATTGGGTCCCTGGGCGGCGCTGGCATGGCGGCCGGCCAGATTCCGGCGAGGGGGCTCGTCAGCGGCGAGGGGAAAAGGGATGTGGAGATGCAGGGAGGTGAGAGCTACCTTGGGATGGCCTTGGTCGAGGTTGGGGGTGGCCGGAGGTGGCTCGTCGGCGCGGAGCAGAGGGGCGGCGGCAGTGCGGAGCGTGGGCGACGGTGCTCCGGCGAGGAGGGGAGGTCGTGGGCTGGTCGAGGGGAAACCGTTTCGAGGCTTGGCTTGGACGGAGGAGCTTCGGAGTGGGCTGTCCACGGAGCAGCAGGGGAGTGGCGACAACGCGGCGGTGCTGGCGGTGCTCCGGCGGTCGAGATGGCCGGCGAAGAGGCCGGTGAGCTTCAGTGGAGGGAGGGCAAGCTCGCTGGGTGATGGGTTTGGGCAGTGGGAGGCTGGAGGATGGGACTCCACGGGCGGGTGGTGCACGGCGGCGGCAACGGCAGCGGTGGCGGCGTTCTAGTGGCTGGGCGCGCACGAGTGGCCTTGTGTCGCCTTTTATAGGCTGCAGGAGGGAGGGAGAGAACCGGGCAACGCTGGGGAGGGGCAGCACGACGGGGGCGCGTAACTGGTCGCAGTGAGCGGCGAGCAGAGCCGGCGCGGCGTGCGGCGGGCGCGGGCAGGGGATTGGGCACTGAGGATTTGGCGTGGGGAGCGGGATATCACGCGGCGCGGGGGTTGGGCGAGGAGCTGCAGCAGCTGGCTTGCCGGGCAGCGAGCGCGGCGACTGGCGGGACGCGGCGGGGACACGGGCACGGCGCGGCTTGTCCATTGGGCGTGGAGGGCGGCGAGCAGAGGCGCGCGTCGCCGGCGTGCGCGTGGCGTGCGCGGACTGGGGAGGAGCGCGTGCGAGCGGGCGCGGCCAGGCATTGGCTTGGCGCCCAGCGCCGGCCAAGTGGCCTGCGGCGACTGCACGGCGGCGGAGGGTCGGGCGAAGCGAGGGTCGGGCGGAACAGAGAAGGAAGGGTCTGCAGTAAAAATAGGAGAAAAGGCAGGGGCTGCTTTGCAAATTCAAGTGTTACTCAAATTTTTGTGTTGCAACTCAAAAATCTCTGAACATGAAAGTTGTTCAAAATGAAAAGTTACACAAGTTTTGTTTCAGGCCAAAGTTCATTTGAGCTATAGTTTAGAAGTTATTTTAAAAACTCAAAAAGTATGGTTCGGAGGGCACGTCATTTCCTGGGCAAAAATTTGTATTCTCTCCTAGGCTTCAACTTAGACTTTTGTTTATCAAGTCAATAATGATATGCCTATTCAAATTTTGTAGCCATGTTTGCATCGATGTGAAAGTTATTTAATTTGTTTGATTAACGTACATGTACTTATGCACATATACCCAACTATTTTCAATTCCAAGCAAAACCAATTTATAATTCGTTTCTTTTAAACTTTTCTTAGTTATTTATGCATCGTGTTAAGCTAATGAGGCTTATTTCGTAATTTAAACACCTGAGGTGTTACACTTACCATCTTCATTTAGATCAAGGTGTCCATTTGTTGGCATTGGTGTCTTGATGGGTTTAGCATTCTCCATGTCAAACTTCTTGAGCATATCTTTTGTATACTTAGTTTGACAAATGAAGGTGCCTTCTTTGAGTTGCTTGATTTGAAATCCTAGGAAGAACTTCAACTCACCCATCATAGGTATCTCAAATCTTTTGGTCATGATCCTACTAAAATCTTCACACCACACTTGGTTAGTAGAACCAAATATAATGTTGTTGGCGCTAAAAATCGGCCGGGAATCGGCCGATGACCTTCAACGTCGGACACACGATCCGGGAGAATCTGCATAACTCCTGTTCGGGTGATTGCCCTGGTGCGGTTCGCGCAGCGTGCCAGTCAATCTGACCTGTTGATTGACAAGGAAAGAAACATATTAAATTCCGGGGTTTTGATCGGCTAAAGTTCCGATCTATCCCGAAAAGCGTATCAGTGAATCGGCTATAAAGATGACCGGCTATAGATTAGCCGATAATCACGTAGTGATTGCAGAGAAACTACTGAAGTAACTTAAACAATCGCTATAGATGCAACACTTGAAATAGATCTAATCGGCTATATGATGATAAATAAGGAAAAATAATAATAAAGCCGACAGTTCGATCTCAAGCTGGATAACTGGTGATAAAACTAGAACAATAGGTAAAACCTATAATTCTAGTAAATATCGATAACTGGTGAATAAATCTAAACAAAACAACGGCGATGCACCCGAAGTTAAAGCTTAGATGTTATTCAATAAACGGAACCTACCAATTGGCCGGAGATCGTGTCGATGTAGCCCTGCCAATACGTACGAACTCGTGAAAGAAAAAGAAGTATTGGCGAAGTCGCCGACTTGAAAGTAAAGTACGATGAAAAAGTAGATTGTTTGTATTGATTGATGTCCCTCCTACAGAATCCTAACTGCTTCTATTTATACCCTAGGACTAAGACTCCTGATCTATTACGATCCGTCACAAACTTGATTTAAATAAAAACTACTATATCTATAAGACTTTCCTAAAGGAAACGGGCTCCCGCAGAATCTTCTGCTGCCATCTTCTAGTCCAATCCGGACTCCTTCCATTGCTCCTCGACCGAGTCGGCGTTATTCTTTGACCAACGTCAGGTCATCTTTGACTGGGATCCTTTGCTGGGATTCCATTGGCTTCATCCACTATCTGTTGGCGCAAGCCCATATTGGCCCAAACGCTCTAGCCTTTCAATTGGCCGACCCCCACCTACTCCATTCGCCAATCGCACAAAACACTGCAGCACCAATCGGCCGATTCCTAACTGTAGCGTCAATCGGCCGATTCCCAACTGTAGCCTTTAAATCTGTCGCACCGGCCAATCTCTTTCTTTCCTGACGCTGATTCAACGTGTGTCAAAATCTGGCGTCAACACATGCCCCCCAGTTTCGGAGTAAAACATGACTTTTACTTCGAAATTCTTTTTTAATCTCTCCACCAAAACAAATGCGGCAAAAATCTCCTTCCATTTTGTGGTCTTCTACATGATGATTGCAATCCTTTCGAACTGGGCACCTGAGACAACTGTTCCCCTTGAATTCGTGTAGACGGCGCGGCAAAAATCCCGTCTTTACCCCTTCTCTCTCGGACCGTCCTTAAATACTGGCGTTCTCCGCCGCTTCTTCTCCACGAGCTCAGTAATTTCCTCCCCGGCGAATCACTTTCTATCTCCTCCCAGCGCCCTTTTGGCTTCCAACCGCAATCTCCGGTGATCCTTCTTTCGTCTACATTCCGCTTCATTCCTTCAATGGCGGCACCATCAGCAATCCCACCAACCACGGAGGCTCCATCGGCGACGGCGGTTCCATCAGCGACTCCATCGGCGACGATGAGCTTCATCCCGGAGGTAAACATCTGAAACTTTCCCCTTTTACTTTTTACCGCCTAGGCATCTTTTAGATCTATTCTTAGTTCCTCCCTTTTTTTACCTTTTTATGCAGTTAGACACCAAATCACTATTCCCCTTTCCGAAGCTCCTGGTCTCATCTACTTAGGCCCTATGGGGAATCCAGACCCGACTGATCTGATTAACTTAGAAACCCATAGAATCCCTTTCAAGCAATCACCTATGGATTTGGGTCAGTGGTCAGGCACTTTTAGATCTTGGCCGAATGAAACCCCCGGCTGGAAAGAGTGGTACCAAAGAATGGCTAACTCTAAGAGAGTTCAATGGGATGAATTAAAAATTGGCCAGTGCATCAATCTCTCTTTGTCCCAGATGGAGAAGAATGAACCCCTGGTAATAGCAGCCTCTTATTTCTGGTCTGAGGCGCTCAACGCGTTTCTCTTTGGGCACGGACCCATGACCCCAACTCTGGCCAATGTCCTGATGCTGACCGGCCTTGACATTTCCTCCCCCGATACACCCTTTGATTATCTGATCAAACCAACCCATCGGCTAGAGACGAAAGGAATCGGCGGGTGGAAAGGGTATATCAACAGAAACATGAGAACCGGGATGATTTTGGAGAGAGAACATACAGCGTTCTTGATGATGTGGCTAGAGAAACACCTCTTCTGCGACAGAGCGGTTGGTCCTTCTTTCAATACACAAGCTCTGGCCGAAGCCTTGTCAAGAGGATCCACCATCCCCCTCGGGAAGCATCTGCTAGGATCGGCCTACCACATGATGCACCAGATCAGCGTCAAACTATCAAAGGGAGAGCTGATTGGTAACCCTGGTGGCCCCTGGTGGTTCATCACTCTCTGGCTCAACTTGTACATGAGCAAAATCTCCTAGCAGCAGATAGAGACCAAGACATTCCCCAACATCGAGTCAGAGGAGAACCCCACCATACGACGACGGTGCACCTCTTTCGGTGAAGCGACATCAGTTTTTCCTGGTTGCCAGTTCACTGCCACCCAAACAGCCGAGTATTTCAGATGTTTTACAATGGCTTTAGTGAAGAAACCACCAGTTGGTACCCGTACCAGAGGACAGAACCACTTTTTGAGCTTCCCTTCTGCTATGACTCGTCGTCCAACTCCTTTGCTAATGATCTCATGGACGCCTTGATCAAACCAGGGATCTTACCGGCGAACTTCTTCTCTAGGAAAGACTCCCCAACTTATGAATTTTACAATCCATCAGTTTCTGCACGGCAGTTCGGTCTTGGTCAGCTGCCGATTCAAGTTGATTTTGCCGGCCGCGCAAAATTCCGAGATGAGCAACCGTCATAATGACCCGACGGCCCCCCAGACGAACCACCGGATAAAAGGGCAACACCTCTGCACAACCACCACGTAGCGCAGCACCGCCCGCGCGTAGTAACTCCCCACTGACAAAGACAATGCGTCCACGCGATTAAAATAAAACCGCGAGGACGCTCGGGGGGCCTCTGTTGGGTTCCTAGAACCAGGGTTACAAGCGGGCCCGTCTTGTCAGACCAAGGTCCGAACAACTCCCGCACCCGTGGGCTTTTTGGCTACACAGTGCTTGTGGGCCGTCCCGGCCCGTGAGCCTCATCAAGGGGGTTTTCCTCGACGCAAACTCCATAACCCACAGCGCCGAGTCCGAGTGCCATCGCTCGGAGCCAACTGAAGGACCGCAGACATCGTCTCTCTCTCTCTCCTCTCAGACTCCCGACTGACTCAAGTCACTACCGGGAGGAAAAATCGCACTTGGTCATGGACGCCCCGGCTTGGTCCGCAAGGGTCAGACCCAGCCGTACCAAGTGGGCGCGGCCCTCCCGGGGTGGTAAGCTCGAACAGTGGGCCACTGTACCTCTTCCACAGCAGAGGACCGGCACTCTGGCGTCCACTTGGTCCTTGCGATGATTAAGCCTGCCGTCACCACGGCTTGACCGCCAAGAAACCATCAACCAAGATGGGACTTGGCACGTAAACAGTCCTCCCCCGATGGGACAGCTGCCTCGTCCCATCAGGACTCCCGTACTTGACGATTGACCAAACCCGGCGAACAGGCTAAAGACCAGAAGACCCCCAGGATTCCAGGATCACGCAATCCACCAAGGACATCGCCGACGGACCACCTGTACGGGCCCATTGACGATTTGGGTCGCCCGACTCCCGGAGTCAAAGATATTTCTCCCCGAAGCATTCTCTTCCAAGGAATTCACTATAACATGGGCCCCCTTGAGCTATTAAAGAGGGGTCCCTTTAGATTTAGAAAGGACATCAGAAGTCAAGTCAGACAGAACACCTAGCTCTCTAGCACTCGAAAAGCTTGTACTCCCCAACTCTCACGAGCACCTGGGCTCGAGCAATACATCCGACTGACCCCTGACTAGACGTAGGGCGTTCTCACCTGAACCAGTATAATCCCTCGAGTCATTGTGTTCTAGGCCACCTCTAATCACGACGCACGACACACACATTGTCGAGTAGTTTACCGGTCACCCACTTCCGGGAGCGACACTAAGAGTGCCGAGGCTATCCGACTAGTTAGGTGAAGCAAGGGTTACATTCTAGTGGGAGATAAGCTCTACAAGTGTGGATCAGCAACAGGGGTACTCATGAAGTGCGTGACTACCGTAGAAGGGCAGGAAATCCTGGAGGAAAATCATGAGGGCGCGTGCGGCAATCATGCAGCCTCCCGTACACTAGTCGGGAAGGCTTTTAGGTCCGGGTTTTATTGGCCTACGGCGTTGGCAGATGCCGAAGATATCGTTCGCCGATGCACCAACTGCCAATTCTTCGGTAAAAGAGCTCATGTCCCAGCCCACAAGCGGATCACCATACCTCCTTCTTGGTCGTTCGCTTGTTGGGGCCTCGACATGATCGATCCATTGACAAAAGCGCCAGGAAGTTTCACCCATGTGTTGGTGGCTATCGACAAGTTCACCAAGTGGATCGAGTACAAGCCAATCACAACACTAACTGCCGACAGAGTAGTAACATTCATTTGTGACAAACTCCACCGCTTTGGTTTCCCTCATACGATCGTCACTGATCTAGGATCCAATTTCACATCACACGAGTTCTGGGAGTTCTGCGAACGAAGCGGCATTGAGGTCAAGTACGTTTCAGTGGCTCATACGCGGGCCAACGGCCAGGTGGAGTGCGCCAATGGCTTGATACTCGATGGACTAAAGAAAAGGCTCTATGATGAGAATAGCAAAAAGGGAGGCAAGTGGATTCACGAGTTACGCACAGTCGTCCGGGGGCTTCGAACTCAACCAAGTAAAGCCATAGGACAGTCACATTTCTTTCTTGTCTATGGGTCAGAAGCGATCCTCCCTACAGATATCATTTGGGAATCACACTAACTGGAAATGTATGAGGAAGGAGAAGCTGACGAGGCAAGGCAGTTGGAACTCGACTGCGCTGAAGAAGTCAGATGCAATGCCTTACTTCAATCAGCCCGATATCTACAAGGCGTTCGACGGTATCATGACCGCAACGTCCAAGAAAGATCCTTCAACGTCAGTGATCTAGTCCTACACCGCATCCAAGATGAGACGGGCCTCCATAAGCTCAACTCTAGATGGGAAGGACCCTTCATCGTCACGAAGGTCACAAGACCGAGGTCCTATCGACTACAGTACCCTAACAGCCTAGAAGTTCAAAATTCTTGGAACATCTTCTATGCTTAAGAAACTTGTACAAAACCTGCTAGCTGCAACGCAGCTTAGTTTAATAATACATGGTTGTTTCGGTTCTCCAAGCAACTACTATCTATTTGTTCTTTAGCAACATTGAGCAAACTCGGGAGCTGATGCCACAAGTTACATCAATATGCTAACTTACTCTAATCCTCGGAAAACACTCGGGGCTACGCCATGAATAGATTCCATCACGATTACCCATCCAAAGCCTCCCAGGCAATCCACATAGCTTAGCTAAGCTACAGGTCCAAGGTCTCTTAAGATAAAGTCGAAGGGGTTCTCACACCTACAAACAGAGGTTCTAAGAACACAACTCTTTACAAAGTACCGTCTAGTACTCAGTTTACCAACTGAAACCTTGCTTTCAAGGTAACTCTACACTAGAACTAACGTACTAGAAAGCTTAAACGATTACGTTTCAACATGCTACTCCCCGAGTTGGCATAGCAAAAAATAATCAAACAAGCATTAATATATTACATAACAACTGTTGTTTTTCCCACAAAACATACACAGTTTCAAAGCTCAGAAAAGCAGAAGGTCATCGACTATTTGATGAACAACATCTTGTACCTCACTACGGTACTCGGCGAACTGCTCCTCGGTGCAATCTTCTGCGATGCCTTCTGCAAACGGACGCACATCCATACTCGGGAAATATGACTTCACGACGGCCGGTGCATGCATGAGTACAACCTTAGCGGTACTGGACGCATACCCTGTGATGTTCATTGGAGCATCCACCAGGCGTTGAACCAGCAAGCGTTCGCCTACCGTAGAGTCGACGAACTCACACAACTGATAGGTCGCCGTCTTGAGTAGGTTCAGCTCCTTCTACTGGTGCTCCTTGACGCGGTTGAGTGACTGGATTGTTTGCATATCCTTCACAAGTTGCTTGTCAGCATCCTTCAGCTGGCGGGTCACAGTCTTGTGCTCCTCGTCCAGATCTGAGTACTTGAGTTGGAGCTCTTCTAAAGCCTTCTGCAGTTGTTCCTTCTCTTTTGTAAGTTCATATATGTCACACTTCTAGTCAGTTAAAGCTCTCTCAATTCGAGCATACTCGGGGCAAAAGTACACATATGCAACTCAGAAGAAAGGCAACCAGACAACACTACTCGGGCATAAGGGCAGACTACTTACTTTCTTTCTGGGCGGTCAAGTCCTTGACCTTTCGGATCGCCAGATCATGCTTGCGCTGCATGTCGATCACCGCATCCCGGTGCGAAGTCCTCAAGGCTGCGAGTTCTTCCTGGAGCTTGGCGTTCTTAGCTTTCTTAGCCTCCAGGTCGTCCTCCGTCTTGTGGGTACGCGGCAGGACATCGCCGATCTGGTTCAGCAGGGCTGATTTCTCCCTAGAGCATTCGATGAGGCTCTACACAAAGGCAGTCAACAAGTCATTATGCTTCTCCAACAGGATATCAAGCCTAGAGAACTACTCGACTACATACCTTGGTGTACTCCAAGAAGCGGCGGCTGAGCTCAAGCATGATCGATACCCTCTCTGGCTCCAGTAGTGGATCCTCGAATAGCTCAGCGTTCGGCCTGGGGATTTCTCCTCCCTCGACCACCTACTACTGCGGTACTCGGGAGCCCTCCGAGACCTCCTCCTGTTGCTGCGCCCGAGAACCTTCCGGGACCTCCTGCTGGCCCAGGGTACTCGTGATTGTTTGCTGGATAGCCCGAGTATCTCCCTCGGGGGCCCGCCCGGGAGGATTCTCGGGGGCTTGAGTACCCAGGTCCACCTCCGGATTCGCCGGGGGCTCGAGATCTTTTCCTCCGTCCGGTGTTGGTGCATCTTCGACAATAGGAGGCGTAGCAGTACTCGTGGCCATAGGCTCTTTTGGTAATGAGCTTTTACTCGTCAGAGCCTTGGCGGAGCCAAAGCTTGCCAGCCATGGAGTCTCCGATTTCCTGTACAGTTGTGTTAGCACTCGATACTAATACAAAGTCGACAGCATGATAGTTCTAGCTACTAACCTTCCGGGCTTCCTGAGGAGGAGTACCTTGGGTACCACCAACCCTCTTGGTGCGGTCTTGGTCCTGGAGCTGGGGGAGGCCGGCTTGATAGTCGTGGGTGGCGATTGCCCCGACGCCGGACTCCTGTCCCTAGTTTCTACAACTACCCCTTGCCTCGAGGGCTCAGGGTTTTCCTCAATGCCACTGCAGGGTTAAAGTGACAAAGTACTCGCAAACATACAGCAAGCTAAAGCAGCTAAGGCATCAAAACTACTTACAGTATTTGGCGACTGGTCGACGTAGCTACGGCTACAGCGGCCCTCCGCTCGCGCGTCGCCACTCGTTGCGGGCACGGCGAGTCTGCTGCAGCATCTTCTGCGGCCTTCTCGGTAGGCAGATTCTGGGATGGCTCTTCGAAGATCGGCTCAGGCGGGTTGGACCTGAACCGTTCCAAGTCCACCTACATTCAAGCAAAGCTATCAAAACATGGCAAAGCGAAGCGACTACACCAATAAAGTGCTCGAGTAATTACTTACCGGGTCTGGTGAGATGCCTGAGCTGAAGAGCTTTGGGATGTATGGCTCCGAGTGCACCCCCGTGAACAGGCGGGTCACCCGGCGTATGATCTCCTCAACGGATGGCACATCCCTGGCCATCCGTGATGGGTCCTGGATCCCTTGGTACTCGAACCCAAGGTGGGCGCGTTGCTGGAGGGGCTGGATGCGCCACTCGATGAACGAGTACGCCACAGACTCACATAACGCCCTTGTCCTTCAGGGCTTGTATCCGCTTCATCAGCTCAGGGGTGTCGCAGCTCTCCTCCTCCGACAACTTCTCGAGCCAACACTCCTGGCGCTAGGGCGATGCGTTGTCCCGTCCAGGCAGGCTCGGCGTGTGATTCCCGATGTAGAACCACTGCCCGTGCCACCCAGACAGGCTACTCAGGGTCGTGTACTCGAGGTAAAACCCCTTGTCGTGCAGCTGCACCCCAGCACCCCCGACTAGCACTGGGTTGCGCTCGTCCGGTTGAGGCTTCAGGCGGAAGAGATGGCGAAAAAGATTGAAATGCGGGCAAATTTAGATTTGGGGGGAAGGTGGTAGTGCTTGATTTTGTAAAAACCAAGAATGCCACGGAAAAAATCGGAAGATGGCAAGGCCAAGCCGCAGTTGGCGAAAGGGGCGAACAGAACCGTCTCACCGGTCATCTCCTAGGGAGATGAGTCAGTCCCCGCGGGCCACCACTGCACTACTCCTTTCAACTGGAGCACTCGCTCGACGACGAGCCGGAGAAGATCCTTCTCCTAGACACTTGAGGACCTCCACTCGTTGTCCGCCACCGTCTTGGTGACTTTAGCCGGCGGCGGCAACTCCTCCCCGCCTTCATTCTCCCTCTTCCTTCCACGCCTGGCGGCGGATTTCCTCGGCTTCTTTGGGCGAAATGTCTCAAATCTTTGTGCGCATGCCCTGGGGAGCTCACGCGGGTGTGGATGAAGATGGGAACTGGAGATTCGGCTACGCTTCGCTTTGGATTTTGGCTGCGGGGTGGTTGATTTGGGCGTGGCGGTGGTGGCTAGGGCTCCTGGGAAGCAGATCTGTTGTTACTACGGTGAAAACGGCAGCGGGTGAAAACCCTAAGGGGTACCGTGGGGTTATTTGTAACCAGCGGCTCCCATTTTTCTCTTGGAAGTCAAAGAGACTTTTTCGGGACAACGTTTCAATTTTGAGTGGTTTTTAAGGGTTTCATGTGAAGGAAATTGAACTAGCTGTTTTCTTAGGGATAGACTCCTGAGATTTTGGGCTTTTCGACTTCCAGAACTAATTAATCCTAAAAATTATCAAATTGAGTTCAAAAAACACACATTCCATGCCACGACCCTTTAGATCCTTTTTTCCAAACCTTTGAATTTGGATTAAAGGCTCGAGGGCTGCGGGGTACATGTCATCAACGGCTAATTTTTCAAAAATTCTAGGAAGATACAGATGGAAGATTCAAGACTTATTTGACCCTCAGCCTGTTTCTTCGATTCAACATAAGGCTCGGGGGCTACTCTATATGGAGTGTGAGTTTATCGCACCCCATATAAAGAAAGACTTGAAGACTACTCGGTGCTTGAGCACCTCACAGCCTCGATGCAGCCAAGGAAGTACTCGAAAGACACCTTCTCAAGGGGACTCAGTAAGGACCTGAAGACACCTTCCAAAAGACTTGGAAGCCTGCAGTACTCGGCTACGAAGAGCTCAGGGGCTTGTCAGACCCGGGGCAGTGGGAATGTTCACTTGTCATACATATTCTTGTAGCAGGGGATGGCGCATGGTCCAAACCTTATCCTCATTGTAACTAGTCGTGTAGAGCTAGGACTAGTCGGGGATATAAGGAAACTACCTGACAACGTACTCGGGTAGGACTCCTTAGACCATCCCCGGCAAGGACTTTCATGTAACCCTGTCCCCCAGATTATATAAGGGCGGGTAGGGACCCCTCCAAAACATCTCATAACCTCTAAGGCAATACAAACCACCACACATGACGTAGGGTATTATGCTCTCAGCGGCCCGAACCTATCTAACCCTTGTGCTCCTTGCACCTTCGAGTTCCTAATCTTGGTGACACTCTACCTACAACCTACCACCTCGGGGGTATCCCTCAGTGGGCTTGGCGGTAAAACACCGACATGTGCTGCTGCCTAGCTGCTTCGCCGACTTCATGTCCTCATCTGCTTCCGCGGATGTGGTCAGCCAAGCTGGATGCGCGGCCAGAAACGCTGGGTAGCACCAAAGCTCTTGCTTTTGTTCTGAGAGTACCTTCTCTAGGTGAGAGAGAGAGAGGGATCCCCTTCTGTGGAGCAGGAACTACCTCAAGCCGGGTGGTGTTGCTATCGCCGATGAGCTGTGGCATCCCCGGATGGCCTGGGCCATGTTATCCCTTGATGTTGTTGCTGCTGTTGCTGGGTGGAAGGCTTGCAACCTTTCTCATCCTCCCCAGTGCTAGCAGTTGCTTCTTCCAGCGTTGCCCGCGATGCGCGGGCAGCGCCTTGCTCCTCTGGCCGGTGTTAAAGTTGCCAGATCTGGTTCTGGCAACCTCAACGCAGCCCTGATGAGAGCGCACTGTGTCAGACCCGGGGCTACAGGACTGCGTACATAGTATGGAACGTTCAAGTATAAGGGGTGGGGCATGTCCCATACCTTATCCACATTGTAAAGTACTCGGACGCGAGTAGAACTAGTCGTACAGAAGGAAACTACCCTAGAAGTACTCGGGAAGGGCTCCTAAGCTAGTATCGGTCTAGGATTTTCATGTAACCCAGTCCCCCCAGAGTATATAAAGGCGGGCAAGGACCCCCTCCAAAGCATAACCACGGATAACCAGTCCAAGGCAAAACAAACCACCAAACAGGACGTAGGGTGTTACGCACATTGCGGCCCAAACCTGTCTAAACCTTATGTTGCTTGCACCTTCGAGTTCCTGATCTCGGTGACACCCTGCCTACAAGTTTACTACCTTAGGGTATCCCTAGGTAGGCTTGCCGGTAAAACACCGACAGAAAGGCGCGCCAGGTAGGGGTGTTTAACGAAGATCCACCGACGAACTCGATGGCAACATTCAGCTTCACCAGCGTCGTGCTCCCTGAAGGCACAACCTTCGTCTTTGGCTCTTGGGTCTGTATCGCTGATGGCGCAGGCGACTTCCAACGACACCTCGTCGACGACAAGAACCCGGGGGCTCCTGCAGCCAACCCACACAGCGATCTCAACAATTTCATCGACAACCTCGACGAGATGCTGCTCCCTGACCTCGTTGGGGAGATCGAGAAACAGTCCGTTTTCAACGCGACTCCGACTCGTGCTGCACCAGACTCTCTCAGATCGAACTCGATTCCATTTGAGGGAACGCGTACCCGATTCCCGTTCGGACTATGCAACACGGCCACTGTATACCAGGAGGCCACACAGTCCGAGTTCTACTCCGTATTGGAGAAGGATTTCGACAATCTACTCAAGATCGGAGAAAAGGACGCCATTGCATGCTAGGCGGCTCCTATTTTCAACGACTATGGCTCGAACTCCAACAATGTGGTCGAGCCCTTTATGGTCGGCCACCAAGGCCAGCTTATAACCTCCACCCCGGAGGGTCGCTTCGTGTACTGGAAGGGCATGAAACCCTCTGAACTACTCGAAGAAGACGAGCAACTTGTCGCCCACCTGGACTCGCTACCTTTCCAGGAAGGCAGGCCGCTCGGCACCACCACCTCGGGAGAAACCGTGTTGGTCGACTATAGCTCCGACGAGCTCACTTCGCACCGCCATGTTTTCATGGCAGAAGAAGATGAAGTTAGCAGTAGACACCGCAACGAAAGACTCGAACAAATCTCTGAGGATGAGAACACCACCGATGCCGGCAACGAGAACGACGCTGAGCGCGACGCCCGCAGGTTGTGGAACCAAAAGTGCGCTATGCGCAGAAGAAGAGCCACCGAACGCCAGCAACCCATACAACGCGACCTTGACACCGAGTTCGCAGCAGCAGGGGATGAGGGTTTCAACATCCCCATCACCAACATTGCCGGGGTAATAGTGATGCTCGCCGGCAACCCAGACCCAGCAGTCCAGACTATCGTTCGCATGGCACAGCGAGCATGGCTCTAGCTCAACAAGCAGTGCCCGGCACCCTCGATCTCGCGCGGAGGATGAGAGGGAGCGGGTGAAAGTCAAGTCAGCAAGACGCCCGGAGGCCACCCCCGACAACGACCCAATCCACCCCACCCTCCGCAAGGCAGCCGCTCTGTGGGCTTGGGATCTCGGGCGCAACAAAGTCAACCAGATGGCAATAGAATCCGCCGCCAAGAATTCAAGAAGATGCCAACTCGTGACCCTCTGTATTCAAATTTTATCTCATAATATAGCTACTTTTAAGTTCTCAAGTGGGTTATTTGGTATGAGAGGTCTAAAATGCCCCTCCTTGCATGCAAATTAATTATGGCATGCGTATTGCATGCAAGCGAAATAAAAAATTTGTGATTATTCTCTTGATTAGTGCATACTAACTAAAGAAGGGTAATATAGACTTTTACTCTCCATTCTTAATCTGTCTAAAAAACTCTATATTATGGGATAAAGGGAGTACTATAACAAAAAAATCAATTGAATGGAAAAAGAAAACAAAAGAAAGAAAAAAACAAGTATGAATATGTGCTACCGCGGTGCGGGATGGCTGTGACGTGCGCGGCACGTGGGTCGTCGTCCACTTGTCCATCGCGCGGCTCGGGACGTGTCGAAGCGCTTGCTGAGATGGAAACCAGCGAGCGACTGCAGATTTGGATTTTCGATGGTAGGGCCACATATATTTCTGTCCCAAAAAGGAAAACATTGTAGAGGGAGCACCCTATGGTCAGATGGAGCCGATGGGAGCGGTGAGTACTAAACCAAATTCTGATTTTTGGTGATTGGCAAAAGCTTTTTGGTAATGACGATTGAATTGATAATCTATTGAAGCATCTCCAACTATGACAAGGTTAGTATTTTTTTATTGGAGAGAGGGATAAATAATGTCATTGAATGTTTGGAAACATGCATTGAGTATTAGATGTGGGTAAAAAGAAAAACTAATTGCATAGATGGGTTGTAAATCGCGAGACGAATCTAATGAGCCTACTTAATCCATGATTTGCAACACTGATGCTACAGTAACCATCCACTAATCATAGATTAATTAGGCTCATCAGTTTCATCTCGCGATTTACAATCCATCCGTGCAAAAAGTTTTGTAAATAGATTTTACTTAATACTCCTAAATAGCAAGATTCCGTTTAAAAAAATTGGGCAAAGTGATCTAAACACACCTCTAAATAGACTATGTGGGCACAAGGGCACGTGAAGAGGCCTTTCCAAATCGGAATTCTTGAGTTGCATGTTAATTGCTAAGTCATGAATAGCTTCCTTCCAGCATCTCCAGCAGATCTCTTTCCATCTTCAATATAATAACTAATTTTGTATTTTTTGTGTTGGTTGTTGCAGCAGACTACAAAAATCCAATCATGAATGACATGGCCTGGTATAAGGATGAATCACCTTCATTTAGGTGAGAGGAAAATGTATTTTGGTGATTAGCAAAAGCTTTTTGGTAATGAGAATTGAATTGATAATCTGTTGAAGCATCTCCAACTATGACAAGGATAGTATTTTCATTGTTGGAGAGAGGGATAAATAATGTCACATCGAATGTTTGGACATATGCATGGAGTATTAAATATGGGTACAAAGAAAAACCAATTGCACAGATGGGTTGTAAATCGCGAGACGAATCTAATGAGCCTACTTAATCCATGATTTGCAACGGTGATGCTACAGTAACCATCCGCTAAACATCCGCTAATCATGAATTAATTAGGCTCATTAGATTCATCTTGCGATTTACAATCCATCCATGCAAAAAGTTTTGTAAATAGATTTTATTTAATACTCCTAAATAGCAATATTCCGTTTCAAAAAAATTGAGCAAAGTGATCTAAATACACCCCTAAATAGACTATGTGGGCACAAGGGCACGTGAAGAGGCCTTTCCAAATCGAAATCCTTGAGTTGCATGTTAATTGTTAAGTCATGAATAGCTTCCTTCCAGCATCTCCAGCAGATCTCTCTCCATCTTCAATATAATAACTAATTTTGTATTTTTTGTGATGGTTGTTGCAGGATACAAAAATCCAATCGCGAATGACATGGCCTGGTATAAGGATGAATCACCTTCATTTAGGTGAGAGGAAAATGTATTTTGGTGATTAGCAAAAGCTTTTTGGTAATGAGGATTGAATTGATAATCTGCTGAAGCATCTCCAACTATGACAAGGATAGTATTTTCTTTATTGGAGAGAGGGATAAATAATGTCACATCGAATGTTTGAACACATGCATAGAGTATTAAATATGGGTAAAAAGAAAAATCAATTGCACAGATAGGTTGTAAATCGCGAGACGAGTCTAATGAGCCTACTTAATCCATAATTTGCAACAGTGATGCTACAGTAATCAACCGCTAATCATGAACTAATTAGGCTCATTAGATTTATCTCGCAATTTACAGTACATCCGTGCAAAAAGTTTTGTAAATAGATTTTATTTAATACTCCTAAATAGCAAGATTCCATTTCAAAAAAATTGAGCAAAGTGATCTAAACACACCCCTAAATAGACTATGTGGGCACAAGGGCACGTGAAGAGGCCTTTCCAAATCGGAATCCTTGAGTTGCATGTTAATTGTTAAGTCATGAATAGCTTCCTTCCAGCATCTCTAGCAGATCTCGCTCCATCTTCAATATAATAACTAATTTTTTATTTTTTGTGATGGTTGTTGCAGAAGATTACAAAAATCCAATCGTGATTGACATGGCCTGGTATAAGGATGAATCACCTTCATTTAGGTGAGAGGAAAATGTATTTTGGTGATTAGCAAAAGCTTTTTGGTAATGAGGATTGAATTGAGAATCTGTTGAAGCATCTCCATCTATGACAAGGATAGTATTTTCTTTATTGGAGAGAGGGATAAATAATGTCACATCGAATATTTGGACACATGCATGGAGTATTAAATATGGGTAAAAAGAAAACCAATTGCACAGATGGGTTGTAAATTGCGAGACGAAACTAATGTGTCTACTTAATCCATGATTTGCCACAGTGATGCAACACTAACCATCCGCTAATCATGGATTAATTAGGCTCATTAGATTTATCTCGCAATTTACAATCCATCCGTGGAAAAAGTTTTATAAATAGATTTTATTTAATACTCCTAAATAGTAAGATTCCGGTCCGGTTCAAAATAATTGGGCAAAGTGATCTAAACACCCCCGCTAAATAGACTATGTGGGCACATGGGCACGTGAAGAGTCCTTTCCAAATCAGAATCCTTGAGTTGCCTGTTAATTGTTAAGTTATGAATAGCTTTCTTCTAGCATCTCCAGCAGGTCTCTCTCCATCTTCAATATAATAACTAATTTTGTATTTTTTTAATGGTTGTTGTAGCAGACTACAAAAATCCAATCGCGAATGACATGGCTTGGTATAAGAATGAATCACCTTCATTTAGGTGAGAGGAAAATATATTTTGGTGATTAGCAAAAATTTTTTGGTAATGAGGATTAAATTGATAATTTATTGAAGCATCTCCAACTCAACTACGACAAGGATAGTATTTTCTTTATTGGAGAGAAGGATGAATAATGTGCTAAAGATTGTCTGCAACTCTGCAGGGCAGACGATGAGACACGAAGCCGGCCATCAGCGTCGTCGTCCCTCGACATCACCCCGCCGCCGCTTGGCCACCCGGTCAATGACCGCCTCCACCGACACATCGAATGCGTCCTTGAAGTCAACGCGCCTCGACCTCGGGTCCGCGTACACCACCGTCGGGATGAGCCTGATCACCTCCTCCCGCATCGCCCTCACCGTCTCCGGCGGGATCTTGGCGAGCGTCTCCTCGATGCTCACGTTCCGCTGGCTCACGTCGGTGTGCATGATGAGCACTGACCATCTCTCTCGTTCCTTGGGGAGGTGCAGCGTGTACTGCGTGTACGCCGACCCGGGGTGGAAGAACACCGGGATGCAGCCGGCGAGGATGGCGTCGAACGTGGACCGCCGCGTCAGCGAGTCCCCCCGCGGCTCCAGGCAGAAGTCGGAGCTCATGAACACGCGCATCACGGCGCCCGGCGACTTGCAGCTGTGGGGCCCGCTGCTCTTGGCGCCGCATCGGAAGAGCCTGCAGCGGCTCGACGCGCCGCACTGCTGCAGGATCTCCGGGCGGACGGTCTCGGGCTGCGAGGGGTGGGGCGCGCCGGCGAACGAGAAGAGCCACGACCGCTCCGCCCCGCACACCTTCTCCTGCCAGGCGGCGACGTCGGCGGCCGTCTCCGGGTGGAAGTAGGTCGGGAAGGGCACCGCGATGTTGGCCCGGCTCCACGGGCTGGCCTCCATGACGAGCACCGTCATGTTCTGGACGGCCGGGTTGTTGAGCAGCTTGGTGCCCCACTCCTCGTCGACGTCCTCGTTCCGCAGGAAGTCCCACGCCGTCCGCCCGGCCACCATGAAGTGGTCGCGGCCGCCCATGGCGCGCCACTGCGGGTGCCGCACCAGCCACTCGACGAGGTCCAGGCCGAGCATGTCCCGCAGCGAGGTGCTGTTCCACATGTGCCTCCCGCCGTCAAGGGTGGCGTAGAACGGCACGTACAGCGCGGCGGCCAGGGACGGGTCACTGGTGAGGCACTCGTAGCCCTTCATCCGGGCGTGGAAGATGAGGTCGAGCGTGAACTGGTTGGTGGCGAACCAGCCGCGGGGGAAGAAGACGCCGCCTTCGTCGCCCAGCGCGCGGCCCATGCCGCAGTTGGCCAGGAGCGGGCACATGTCGTAGAACCGCCATAGCTTCTTGCAGTTGAGGACGAGGTCCTCGTTGAAGCGCGGCGGGAGGTCGTACATGTAGATGTACCGCCCCGCGCAACGGTCGGCCGGCGGCGGCGACTGCACCTGCACGGCGAGCGCCGACGACGGCTGCGGCTGCGCGGGTGGAGCGCGCCCGTGGCCGGCTGCGTTGCCGGACAGCAGGGGAGGAAGGGAGAACGCCGCCTGCTTGAAGTGGACAGACGCCACGCCGACGCCGTCGCCTTGGGTGCCGGAGTGGAGGTAGAACACGAAGGCACAGAACGCCGTGCAGAGAAGGGCGAGGTGGCATATCCGGGACGGCCGGAGCACGCCACCGCCGTGCTTGCCGGCGGCGTCCTCGGCATCTTTCTGCAATTTAACTTCGAAGCCGGTGAGCTTCATGGCTTCTTCATCGGCTTGTAGGCGTATGTGGCTAGCCATTGTTGTGCAGTCGGCCGGTGAACAGATCGCTAAACGTCTTCTACCACTTCTATGCACATGGTGCTTGCTACCACAGTATGGAGCTGTACGAGAGGGTCTCTGATCTTAATAAGGTAGTGAAACCGCTATTGTAATCTGTGTCCCCTGAAATTATTAACACATAAGCTACGCATACCGAGGCAGATCAAGTCAACAAAAGATGGGTATAGAAAAGACCAACTGGCTACTGTGGTCAATACTTCTAGTACATACAAATTGTGAGTCTTTTTAACATACGCAAGGCGCTAAAAACTGTAAAGATTTGTGTGCTCTTGATTTTTCTTTCTTCTCATTCATAGAAAATAGAAATTACTCCATTGATTGTTGAAAGGTATCAAAGAAATTATGACGTATATGTGACCCATTCTTACAGAGTTAGTACCATACATTATTATTCAGTCTATGAATCAGAGATAGATTCAGCCAGCAGATGCTCGTAGGGTTTAGGATTTTGGTGAAGAGGGTAGTGGTGTGAGTCATGGTATCTGAGTTGGTGATGATGGAAAGCGAGCGTAAGGATGGATAATGGCCATATGTATTGGATGATGCAATAGAGGTCGGAACTTTATCCCTTTTCTAAAAAATTGTAAGAAAGTAAAATGAAAAGATATTTTATTAAAGATGTAGAATTAAAATGGATCTTAAATATTAGGCAATTGATGTAGGCGAAACCGTCCGTTAGGTAGTTGATGTAGTGAGGAAGAACGTAATTAAGATCGTGGGGGTGAGGAAACCTCTGTGCGCCATCGCTATAGTTAATCTCGTGTTCCCTGAAATTATTAACACATAAGCTACGCATATCGAGAGAGATCAGGTCAATAAAAGATGGGTATAGACCCATACCGAGGCAAATCAAGTCAACAAAAGATGGGTATAGAAGAGATCCACTGGCTACTGTGGTCAATACTTCTACTACATACAAGTTGTGAGTTTTTTTAACACACGCATGGCGTTAAAAACTGTAGAGATTTGTGTGCTCTTGATTTTTTTTCTTCTTATTCATAGAAAATAGAAATTACTCCATTGATTCTTGAAAGGTATCAAAGAAATTATGATGTATATGTGACCCATTCTTACAAAGTTAGTACCATACATTATTATTCAATCTATGAATCAGAGATAGATTCACCCAGCGGATGCTCGTAGGGTTTAGGATTTTGGTGAAAAGGGTAGTGCTCTGAGCCATGGTGTCTGAGTTGGTGATGATGGAGAGCTAGCGTAAGGATCGACAATGGCCGTATGTATTGGATGATGCAGTAGAGGTCGGAACTTTATCCCTTTTCTAAAAAATTATAAGAAAGTAAAAAAAAAAGATATTTTTTTAAAGATGCAGAATTAAAGTGGGTCTCAAATATTAGGCAGTTGATGTCGGCGAAACCGTCTGTTAGGTAGTTGATGTAGTGAGGAAGAACGTAATTAAGATCATGGGGTGAGAAAACCTTTGTGCGCCATCGCTATGGTTAATCTCGTGTTCCCTGAAATTATTAACACTAAGCACGTACATCGAGAGAGATCAGGTAAATAAAAGATGGGTATAGATGTGCATACCGAGGCAGATCAAGTCAACAGAAGATGGGTATATCAAGAGACCCACCGGCTACTATGGTCAATACTTCTAGTACATACAAGTTGTGAGTTTTTTTAACACATGCATGGCGTTAAAAACTGTAGAGATTCGTGTGCTCTTAATTTTTTTCTTCTCGTTCATAGAAAATAGAAATTACTCCATTGATTCTTGAAAGGTATCAAAGAAATTATGTCGTGTATGTGACTCATTCTTACAAAGTTAGTACGTACCATACATTATTATTCAGTCTATGAATCAGAGATCGATTCAGCCAGCGGATGCTCGTAGGGTTTAGAATTTTGGTGAAGAAGATAGTGGTGTGAGTCATGGTGTCTGAGTTGGTGATGATGGAGAGCTAGCGTAAGGATCGCCAATGGCCGTATGTATTGGATGATGCAGTAGAGATCCGAACTTTATCCCTTTTCTAAAAGATTGTAAGAAGCTAAAATGAAAAAAAATTATTAAAGATGCAGAATTAAAATGGATCTCAAATGTTAGGTAGTTGATGTCGGCGAAACCCCCGGTTTTGATGTAGTGAGGAAGAACGTAATTAAGATCATGGGGTGAGGAAACCTCTGTGCGCCATCGGATGAGAATCCAACTTACTATGTGGAAACTATGACCGAGTCAACTGGCTACAAATCATTCCCAAACGTCTTAAGCTGAGCTATAGCCCTTGGCCCACTTGCACTGGCGCGCATGGTTTCGCCATGAGATCTCTTTCGCCATAGGGTTTAACGTGGGGTTAGCAAACTCTTTCAGGACCTGGGAGTGCGTGCGACTAGGATAGTGCTATACTAAACAGTGTCAACGTGCTTGTGAAGGTGTCACTGCCACTCCATAATTACTGCCGGCTGGTGAGCTTGCAGCTTGGTTGACAGCCCCGCAAGCTACGCCGACGTTATTTCCATTCCACCTTATTTTTTTAAAACACAGTACAGACGCCGCACACTCAATCCTATGAATACACGCATACAATCCTACCCGAGCACCTTCGAGAGACCGAGCCAACAATTCCTTGATACTAACGAAGACACCACATGCGCCTCACTGTCGACGAAAAACTCACCTACTACTGAAAACATAACGCCGTTAAATTCAAGAAAATTCACTCCCACGAGGAGTCGAATCCAGAATCTCAGGTGCTATTGAGACTCTTGTAACCACTAGGCTATGGACCCTTTCGTGCCTCCATAATACTAATGAATGAACAGTGTTCACTTGGGCCTCTTTGAGATAAATTTTCAAGACCCATATAACTTGTGGAAGCTGGTTAAGCTAAGCAATGTAGCTTTAAAGCCGATTAGATCTAAATTAGAGATTAGGCCCAAATTTAAGATCTAAATTCAATATTTTAAAAGATTAGATTCAACATTTTCAAAAATATAGACCTACATTTAAAAATAATAGATTTAATATTTTTTAGAAATATAAATTAACATTTTAAAACAAATACTAACGTCAACATTTTTCACAGCCTATTTCAACATTTAAAAAAAATGAATTCAACATTTTTCAAAATCTAAATCAATATTTTTTGAAATAGATTTTTCCTATCTTCTTCTCCGGCGACGGCGGCGGCGTGCGGGGAGCAGCCCTGCGGCGGCGCGCACGGGCTAGGCGGAGCGGCGGCGGCGGCTTGCGCAGGGGCCATGGGGAGCAGCAGCAGGTGGCGGCCGGCCGGCAGAAGTAATTGGTGGAGGCGGCGGCGGGAGGTAGGAGGAAGAGGTAACTGGATATTAAATCGAATGGACCACAAAAATATGCATACGAATCTCAAATACTGGTAGCTGTATAAGAAAAAAAAACTACGGAAGCTGGGTAGGTTTCACTCTGTTTGGTGGTTCCATTAACTGGGCTTAGATTTCGCGAACAAGAATCGGGAGATAACGGACCAATCATTCAATCAATATAGCTGTTTGAGTAGGCCACTGAACCAGACTCCGGGCGGTCGCCACGGAAGAAAAATAAAACAACACACTACCAATCAAACACGGCCACGGAAGGAAACAATATTCAAACCATACGAAAAATTGACTAGCATCATGGCGGTATATACCATCTTGATGAATTGCCGCAAGCTAAACATGCTTTTCCAGCATAGATCATTGCACGTAGACTGACAAAGGGGTAACCATTTAGTTGAAATCCTAGCTTGTTTTGCTAGAAAGGAAACGTGTTAAATCCAAAAGCTGGGTGGCAATTACATGCACGGGGCATACTTGCTGCGGACAAAGAGAAGAATGGCACGGATGGCAAGTTGTACTCGAGTTCTACAGAGATCGTTTTGCGGCCCATGTTGAAAACATATTTGATGTATTTATGAGCCTTCTTCTAAATAAGAAATTTATGTACTCAGAACTAAGGCACTTGTCATCCACCACGTGCTTTGCGGCCCATGTTGAAAACATATGCACCACTACCTCTCCATATTTCTAGGAGTATAAACAAGTGTGGAAAAACATATTACTTCGCCGTATCAGTTCATCTCAATTGTGATTTATGTTTTTTAGATGCAGGAATAAAATTTCGGGCCACAACATTCACAATACCTACAGCCGATGGATACAAAAACTGAACTACAACAACAAATCGTTGCACGGGTCCAGCTAAAAGACGAAAAACATAACGACTTTGATCGTATTTCTGAGCTTCCAACTAAACTTGTTGAAGAGCTCCATGGCTCACCTCCTCCAGCCTGCGGCAGCCTCTTCCTCTTAATACAACAGCAATCGACACCTGATTCAGTATGATTGTCACTTTAAAAACCACATCATTCCTACTTAACCAAATAACCACATCACACCTGAGGTAAGCAAGAAAAAACTTCACAAAGATTGAGCTAGCTCTAGAGAGAGAAAAGCTCTAGAGAGAGGAAGTCCGGCGATCACCGGCCTTTAGCCGCCGATCCTCCGCGTCCCCCCGGGGGACTGATAGAGGGGTGCAGCCGCTACAATCTCTCCTACTTTTGGGAAGCTTTCGTCCACATCGAAGCGAGCTCTCCCAACTTTGCGCCAATGTTTCGCATGGAGGAGGCCGTTCGTTGGCGACCACCAGTGGATCAGTGGTCTGGTGCATGTCGAGAGGAGGGTCCCCATGGATACGCTCATCTGCGGGGGGCTCGCATGCGAGACCAGACCCAGCGCAGCTTCGCTGAGGCCGTGTGAGGGAGCAATTACCGGAGTGGCGAGGATCTCAGGCCTCACCATGAGGTAACTTTCGCTGCGCGTGAGGAAGGTGTGACTCGCCGACGATCATCAGATGCCTGCAGGTTGGAGGAGATTCATCAGGGTGCTGCTCCTCGATCTGATCATCCCCTTCTACATGATGAGGCGATTAGGTTCCGTGATGCGTGGCGTGCTGCCAACATCAATCAACAAAAGCCGTCAACTCCAATCGCATCACCATGTAGAGAGAATAAACATCGGAAGGAAGAATTGACAAGCCCACACTCAGCTCCGGCTCAAAACAGAGAGCACCACGAGATTCTTCAATTTGGATCATTTTCATTGGGAGACGTTCTGAACAAATAGATCCGAAAACATTGCCGGTTCGCATTCCATGGCAAGCACACAAGCGCGAAGACATCTAGGAAGTTTGTGGAGGGATTTGTTAAGTCACAATCTGAAGATTTAATGATGAACAGGGGCACGAATGGTCTGGTTGAGGAGGAGGGGAATTTTGAATCTCTAGTTCGAAGGTTGACGACGACTACACCGAGCTGGGCCAGCAGCCCACCACAGTCCAACTACCCCTTCGGCACGTGTATAGAAGATAGATATGGCCATTCGCGGTCTGATAAAGGGGGGAAGTGAATTTGGGTGCCAAAAGGCTCTGCCCTAGTGGCGGCGGAGAAGGGACCAGGGTTTCTAGCCACCAAGAGGGAGATCCAGAGGTTTGTATCGGCTAGCAAAAGGGTAATGGCGGTCTCGCATCAAGTTGACGGAAGGTCATTCGCGTCAGCTGCAATGGAGAGGAGGGGATCGGGATCTCAAAGCCCTGGTAGTGCTCTATCGCGCCTGGGTGAAAGAGTTGGCCCGAGGCAATATGGTGATGAGCAAGGACACTGGGAGGATGATTTCAACAATAACAATAGAGAGAGGTTCCAGGCAAGATCTGATTGGTGGGAGTTTGGCTATGATCCGAGATCTGAGCGCTTTCAACCTACAGACAGGAAGAAGAAGATAGATTCAGAAATGACTCGTTCGATAGAAGGGGGCCCAAAAGAGGAATAGAAAAGCGAGATCACAGAGATTGGGTGAACAAGAGCTGAGGGCCAAATTACGCTGGGAACAGGAGGCAAGACGCCCAGTGGAGAAGACAACCAGCTTCAATAGAGAGGAGACAATAGAAAACAGATGGAGGGGAAAAACATACCCATGAGAACCACTGCTTTAATTGCAACCAAATAGGCCATTTTAGAAAAGATTGTTCTAATCCTCATTTTTGCTATTGTTGTAAGAAATCAGGGCACAGGGCCCCTGCTTGCCCTGAGAAGAGGTGACGGGTTCCAAGAACCGGGGCCACCAGCGGGCTCGCCTCGCTGGGTAAAGGCCGGAAGGGTCCTCGCACCCACGACCTCGAAGCAAGTAGTGTCTGTGGGCCGTTCAGGCCCATGAGCCCCGACCAGGTGGTTTCTCCAAATCAGCTTCTGTAGCCCTGCGATGCCGAGTCCGAGTGCTCCCAGTCGAGCTCAGCCAAGGACCACGGGCGTCGCCTCTCCCCTGCCTCTGGGCTCCCGACTGATCAAAAGTACCTTGGTTTAACCCATTGGGGAAGTCTCACTTGACGAGGAAAGGATAAGAGCGACCCTGACAGGGTCAAACTCAACCGTACCAAGTGGTCGTTGCTTCCCTGGGGTCCTACGCTCAACAGTGGGCCACTGTGCCTCTATCACAGCTGCAGAGCCCCACAGTGTCACCAACTTGCCCTCCAGATGACCAAGCCGGCCGTCAAAACGGCTTGACCTCCAATAAACCATCATCCGGGATGGAACTTGGCATATAAACAGCACCCCTGATGGGACAGAGGCACCATCCCATCAGGGTCTCCCATACCATGCGATTGACCAAGCCCGACGTATAGAATCGGGGCCAAAAGACCCCCCCCCCCCCCCCCAAGGATTTCAGGATCACACAATCTGCCAAGGACATCTCCGACTGACGATGGGGATGGACCCGTCAACGACATAAGCTTCCCGACTGCCGAAGTCAAAGATATTTCCCCCAAGACCTTCTTCCCCAAGACATCTACTGTAAAGAGGGCCCCCCTTGAACTATAAAAGAGGTGTCCCCTTAGATTCAGGAGAGATCTATCTAGCTTACTAGCACAAGAAAGCTTGTACTCACCAACTCTCACGCGAGCACCTGGGCTCGAGCAATACATCCGACTGACCACCGACTGGACGTAGGGCGTTCTCGCCTGAACCAGTATAATCCCTCGAGTCATAGTGTGCTAGGCCACCTCCAATCACGACACGTGACACACGCTTCGAGTAGTTTAACTGTCGCCCATTTCCGGAACCGACAAGAGGGATCTAAGAGTTTGTAGGTTTGGAATCCCTGGACAGGGTTTCTACAGTATTGAAAAGATTGAGACTAAGAGGGAGGTATTGGGAATTATGATCATAGAGGAGGGTCTAGCATGTATTGAAACTACTGAGAGAGAACTGACAAACTTGTTTAAGGGGGTGCCCAAATGGAACATTAAAAAGATGGCTGCTGACAATGAGTATATGATCACCTTTCCAAGTGTGGATCTTAGAGAGCAACTAGCAAGGTTCAAGGGCTTTGACTTTGTCACCTCAGCTGTGAAAGCCAAGGTCCTTGCAACTGATATGTCTGCCGAGGCAGATGACAACTTAGAATTAGTATGGGTCAGATCTTTCAACTTTCCTTCAAGGGCAAAAGTGATCAAAGTAGTAATGAAAATTGCTCACATTGTTGGGGATCCTCAAGAAGTAGGCTTAAATAACCTGAAGATGCCCGGTCCTGTAAGAATCAAGATTGCATGTGGAGATGCTAGAGCAATTAGAGGAGAAACCCTGATTTTCTTTAGTGGAGAGAGTTATAGAATTAGATGGGAGGTAGAACAAGATGAAAAGACCAGATCAAAGCCTAACACAACATCAAAATTTGACAAGCAGAAAGATAAGGAGGATGAAGATGAGGAAAGGGATGAAAACAGGGATTTTGTTGATAATCAGGCACCTGATTTTGCAAGATACAATGTTGACAACTCCTCAGGGCAGGCTAGGAAGTTCACTTCAAAAGATGCAGGGGGTTCAGTCAAGAAACATGCCGCGGGTGCTGAAAATATCAACCAAACAATAATGACCAATAGCTTACCCAGAATGGGGATGAAAGAAAGTGATCTAGAGATACCCCAGGATACTGAGAAGGATACAAACAAAATTGGTGAACAACTTGAAGAGGGAGAGGTGATTGTTACCTAGCAGAGTGCAAACCGGTCTGAGAGAGTCTCAGAGGACAAATATGAGGAGGAGCTTGTAGATTATGGAGATGACCCCATGATTGTGGAAAAAACTGAGATGGATAGAATTGATAAAACTTTTGAGGAAAGGGTTGATAGACTGATAAAGAGCATGTTTGTGAATTTCCAAACTGAATTTGAAACGGTGTCAGATACTAACATGGGATCAAATGTGGAGAGTGTAGAACTAGAGGGGAGTGATAACATTCTGGATTCACAAGAGGTGGTTAGCAATATAAATGGTACAAATGATATGAGTGAGTTTGTAACTGTCACTGCAAAGGGGAGGAAGTCACCAGTGGTAGCACAAAGGAAGAGCTCAAGACGTAGCAGCTGCAACAAGGAAGTTGTGCAGAGTAAAGCTGAAGCGGTAAAACAAAAGCAAAATGAGATCACAGGTACTATTTCATTCTTTGCTGTTTTCAATACTATTAGTTCCTCACAGCTAGAGAGAATTGCTTCTATTAGTAATATTGATTTAGGAGACTCTGATCAATTAGTGGAGGATAACATATCTATGATGCAAGCACAAGAAATAGCTAGTGCACTTCTCATGGCTGCTAAAGCTAAAATAGAGGAAGAGAAGAATAAAAATAGAGAGAATGTTAATAGTGCAGCAGCATCTGAGATACGCAATGGAGGACCTCAAATGGGTGGAGAGGGGAAAAAGATGACTGGCCCTTCTATCACACCATCTTTGGAAGAGCCAAAAAAAAAGGCAAAGGAAAAAAGAGAGTGGCGGCAAGCCGCACCAAACAACAGAAAAAATGAAGATTTTATTCTGGAATATAAGAGGCTTAGGTGGGGCAGGTAGGAAGAAACAGCTGAGTGATTTGATGAAGGATTGTCAGGCAGATATCTTGTGTCTTCACGAGACAATAAAGCAATATTTCACCACAGCTGAGCTCAGAAATTTGGGTGAAGGGGGTAACTTTGCTTGGAATTGGACTACAGCAAGAAGGCACTCGGGTGGGACCCTGGTGGGGGTCAAACAAGGTGATCTGGATGCCATTGAGATGGACTATGGATCTTTCTTTTCCAGTATCAAAATAGAAAACAGACATAACAAGTTAACATCGGAGATTGTCAATGTTTATGGACCCGTTCAGATAGAGTGGAAAGTTGAATTCCTTCAAGAACTTATCCTTAAAATAGAAAGTATGGAGTGGCCTTTTTTTATCGGAGGTGATTTTAACATGATTAGGTTCCCTTTGGAAAAGTCATCTGACAACATTTATGTGGGCTGGATGGATAATTTTAATTCTTTTATTTTTGATTGCAACATTAAGGAACTGATAAGGAAAGGGAGCAGGTTCACCTGGACAAATAAGCAAGATGCACCTATCATGAGTGTGTTGGATAGAGTCCTCTCCAGTGCTGATTGGGAAAGGTTCTACCCTCTGACAACTTGTGACACTTTAACTAGAGTGGGTTCTGACCACTGTCCAATTCTAGTGCACACTGAAGATAATAGAGTGGCACAGCAATACCTCTTCAGGTTTGAAATGGCCTGGCTAACTCAAGATGGTTTCAGAGCCAAACTTTTAGAGAAGTGGCCCAACCAAGGCAGTCTTCATGTTCAAGATTACTGGAGTGTGATCGAAACTTCGATAAGGAAATTTTGTAGAGGTTGGGGTCTAATCTACATAGCCAAATGAAGAAATACAAGAAAACCCTCTTAGCTGAGCTCAAGAATCTTGATGAGATGGCAGAGAATGTAGGCTTATCAGCAAACCAATGGCAACTCAGATATAACAAAGAGGCAAGGCTGGAACAAATCTACACCTTTGAAGAAATACAGTGGCAGAAAAGAGGGGGAGTAAAATGGTTACTTGAAGACAATGCAAATACCAGTTTCTTCCATGGAGCTGCGAATGGCAGAAAGAAAAAATGCACAATCTTCTCCTTAGAAGATGGAGAAAGAGAAATTAGAGACGAGAAAGAACTCAGGGACCATGTGGAGAACTACTACAAAATGTTGTTCGGGAGTGAGGTTTCAAGAAGCATTCACTTGAGGGAGAATGTTTGGACCAACAATTGGAGTTTGAACGAGGAAGAAGCCAATGAATTAGTGAAACCTTTCACTCTAGATGAAATTGAGAGAGCTCTCCTGGATATGGATGTAAACTCAGCACCTGGTCCTGATGGACTACATGTAGATTTTTATAGAGAGTTTTGGCATGAACTAAAATTCATCGTCTTAGAGATGTTCAACATGATGCATAGAGAGGAGCTAAACATCAGAAGAATGAACTATGGATTGATCACCTTGATTCCCAAATTAAAGAAGCAAATAATATAAGATAGTATAGGCCCATCTACTTGTTGAATGTGGACTACAAATGGTTCACTAAAGTCTTAACTATGAGGATGACTCCTTTGGCCGGGAAACTGATAAATGAGAGCCAATCAGCTTTCGTGTCTGGCAGATATATCCTAGAGGGGGTGGTTATTCTACATGAAACTCTACATGAGCTGAGAGTATCCAAGAAGGAGGGTGTTATTTTGAAGGTAGATTTTGAAAAAGCCTATGACAAAGTAAACTAGGGTTTTATGATGGAGGTTTTGATGAGGAAAACCTTCCCCCCAAAATGGATCAATTGGATGAGACAAATAATATAGGGAGGGAGAGTGGCAATTAACTTCAATGGCTCTCCTGGAAAATTCTTCAGAACCTACAAGGGGCTAAGACAGGGGGACCTACTCTCACCTATACTCTTTAATTTTGTGGGAGATACCCTAGCAACAATGCTAGATAATGCCAAGGTGGCTGGAGAAATTAAAGGGCTTGTCCCCAATCTCATAGAGGGTGGCCTAACACATCTGCAGTACGCTGATGATACGATCATTTTCTTAGAGTTAGATGACACAACACTGACAAATGCCAAATTCCTACTCTATTTCTTTGAAAACATGTCAAGCCTCTGTATCAACTATCAGAAGAGTGAAGTTTTTGTCATTGGTGCCTCGGAGGAGGATAGTAGTAGAGTGGCTGCAATCTTCAACTACAACATTGGCAAAATGCCCATTAAATACTTAGAGTGCTGGTGTCAGCCAATCATCTGACCACTGCAGACCTCATGTGCGTCAGTCAGAAAGTGGAGAGAAGATTACCAACCTGGCAAAGTGCTAATCTTTCATCCGAGGGGAAGGCAATTCTAATCGAATCATGTCTAAGCTCAATTCCAAACTACACCATGGGGATGTATCTTCTCCAGAAAGAGATACATCACAAAATGGACACAGCAAGATCTAACTTTTTCTGGCATGACCCCAACCTCAAGAAGAAATACCACATGGCTAAATGGCAGCTCCTAGCATCTCCAAAAGAGAGTGGAGGGCTGGGTTTCACAGATACTAGAGTGATGAACATCTGCCTACTAGCCAAATGGATATTCAGACTAGAGAGGGGGGACAACAACATGTGTTACAATATGTTGAGGAAGAAATATTTGCATGGAAAAAACTTCTACAACTGTAATTGTAGAGGGGGGGTCTCAGTTCTGGAATGGATTAAAAACAATTGGCCATGAGTGCAAAAGAGGGCTGAAGTATATTTTGGGCACTGGGAAGAAGATTTTCTTTTGGTTAGATGTTTGGAACGGGGAATGTGCACTGAAAAATGCTTTTCCTCGAGTCTACAAAATTTGCAACCAACAGAAACACACAGTGAGGCAGGTGCTGGGTGGAGAGGATCTGAACCTCACCTTTAGAAGGAATTTTGGGCCAGATGAAATAGAGGAGTGGAGGGCCCTACTGAATAAAATAGAAGGAACTACACTATCAAATGATGAGGATTCAGTGACTTGGGCCTTAGAAAAAGTGGTCAGTTCACCACAACCTCTCTATATAGAGAGATGGCATTCCCAGGAATAGTAAATAGATGGATGATGCTCATTTGGGATGCCAGACTACCATTTTTTTCACGACCGTGCCTTAGCACGTTTTTCATTAAGAAGAAAGCAGTTTACAACACAATCTTGATGTGGCCAAACAGACCTTGACCAACACAAGAGCACAAAGGACTAAAAATAGAGAAATACTGAAAAAATGCACCAACAAACACAACATGAGCCAAAGCAGCAAGCAGCACAAGGAGGGGTAGGAACCCACCCTACCTAACCTACCCTAAAACGACCTAAACAACTAGACCTGCAAAAGATAGAAACATCGCCGAAGACAAGGTTCCCTAAAGGGAGCCGCATACAACAGAGGTGGCAAAACATCCACCCAAGTAGCACAAACCACGACGGCAAAGCATCCGTCAAATCATACAGCGGCAGATCCGCCAGGACAACACAGTGGTGGCAAAGCATCCACCCAACGACCAGAACCCGAGCGGCGAAGCATCCACCCGGAGCAACAACCCGAGTGACAAAGTATCCACTCGGAGCAACGATGGCGGCAAAGCATCCGCCAGACTGCAGCAATTTGAGCAACCAAGGAAGCGAAGGCAGGCACAGAAGAAATATCTCCCGTGGGGAAGACAATGATCACCAAGACCGCCAAGACAACACCTGGTGTCCCAAGATAGATCCCTTGCCATGGCTTCCAAATACAACGCCTCCAGGGAGGGGAACGACACCAATGGCGCCACCGTTGCACGACCTGCACGATCTAGGTTTTCACCTTGGATGCAAACAGGCAAAAAGGTTGGGAGGGGGAGGGAGGGGGGCAAAACTTTGACACCTCCAAGGAGGTAGGCGACGCCCTCGAACACCGTCGTCAACAGCCCGCAAGCGGACAGGCTTTCGCCTATGCCCCCACTGATGCATCCGGCCCAGGTGGGGTTGGCCGAGGCCCAATAAATTAAGGTTGCCCGGACCCCAACAGTTCTTAGGCACACCCACTCGGGGAAAGGCCCAATCTCCCTAAAAGACTAGTCCAATAGGGGAAGGGTGGCTCTCCCTTTTAAGGTGGCTTCCTCCTCCCAAGCTAAGCAAGGTGGGATTATTCAGAGGCTCACACGGTCGCCGCCCGACTACAACTGGGTCACTCGGCCCCCTTTGTTGCGTCTTTGCCAGCGGGTAATAGTGGAGAATGTCCTCATCATTCCCACCCTCTTAAATAAGGGCCCAGCTCTGATACCAAATGATGCATCCGGCCCAGGTGGGATTGGCCGAGGCCCAATAAATTAAGGTTGCGCGGACCCCAACAGTTCTTAGGCACACCCACTCGGGGAAAGGCCCAATCTCCCTAAAAGACTAGTCCAATAGGGGAAGGGTGGCTCTCCCTTTTAAGGTGGCTTGCTCCTCCCAAGCTAAGCAAGGTGGGATTATTCAGAGGCTCACACGGTCGCCGCTCGACTACAACTGGGCCACTCGGCCCCCTTTGTTGCGTCTTTGCCAGCGGGTAATAGTGGAGAATGTCCTCATCACCCACTCCCAAGAACGCCACTGAAGGAGCTCGAGCGCGCACCACCACAGTGCAAAGCCGCCGACGCCCACCCACCGCTGCCACGCAGCAAGCGAGGCCCGAAGAGGCTGATGAGACAGCGGGGGCAACCACCACCGATCGGGAAGGCTGCGGGGCCGAGGCAGAGTGGAACCACCCACGGCCGTGGCCCTATGCACCGACGGCCACAGGCCAAGCCGGCGGCAGTGACCGACCCCACCGGTCGTAGGGGTGAAGCCACACAGATCCAAGCCAAAGGAAAGCAGATCTGGATGACCCCACGGCACCTAGCGGCGGCAGGCAGACCTCCAGGGCCAGTGGCGCCCGGCGGCGGCCACCATGGAGGGCGGCGAGAAGACGGTGGGAGCTGACCCAACCAGCTCGGGGGCGTGCAGATCCGGCCCGAGGGGCAATGGATCCGGTTCCCAAACGGCAAGGGAAGGCCACACTGGCCGGCGACGGAAGAGCAGACTGGTTGGTGATGTCCATGGCAACCTAGGGTTGGCGAGGTAGAGTGGGAAGAAGAGATGGGGAACTGGAGAGAGATGGGGGAGGGGAGGTGGCCACCGCCGCCGCGGACCGGTGGCTGGTGGCGGGGGCGGCCGGCAGTCGGGGACTAAAGGGGCTGGTGGCGCGGCGCAGTCGCCCCCGCGTCGCCCTTTCGAGCGACCCGGGGTCCCGTGCAGCCTCCAACCCTCCACATTTGATAGAGAACTAAAGCCAGACTACCATTGAAAGTCAAGATCTTTCTATGGCAAGTTTGTAACAACAAAATACAATCCGCTGAACAACTGGTGAAACGGAAATGGCCGGGGAATATACATTGCAAACTATGTGGGCTTGTGGAAACGACAGACCACATAATTTTTGGCTGCGCGATTGCATACTATACATGGTGCCTGTGCCGCGAGGCCTTTGGTTGGCTGCGCACACCCACAACTGTGAAAATATTTCAGGAAACAATCTTAGAGCGAGCTGACATAAAATCAAAATTTGTTTTCATCTTTCGTTTTGGTTGTGTTGCTTGGAGCCTTTGGCTTACCCGGAATGATTTTGTCTTTAGGAATATTGTGGTCACTTCCCCTGATGTCTGTGCATATCGTACATTATCATACATGCAGAAATGGGAAGTGATGACCAAGGAGGAGGGGCGAACTTCGTTAACTCAAGCAAGGCTGAAGCTGGTGTCCAAGCTTGTGTCATGGCAAGCTGAAGACTAACAACGAACCTACAACAAAGGAGGGAGAAACAACGAGGGGAGGAAAAAAGCGCATCTTTCTATTTTTTTCTGGTTGGAGTGTTTGTGAGAAGGAGAACCTGTCTCTGTTTCTTTTTCAGCTGTAGACTGTCCTGTTTCTTGTTCTTGTTTTTAGAGGGTGTTCTTTAGAGTGAGGGCGGGTCTAGCTTGGTTGCTAAGATGGGAACAGCCTTTCATGACCTACTGTCTGTAATCGCTGGTATTCCCAGCTAAACTATGCTTGCTTTCAATACAAACAAGGTTAAACCACATCACACCTGATTCGGGTCAGGTTAAACCTGATCTTTTATGTACAATTTTCGAGTCGAGTCAGTTTTTTCAAGTTTCGGATCAAAGAAATGAGCCCGTGTCCAGCCCGAGTTTTGTTGCGGGTCGGAAATTTTGATCGAGTCTACACCACATATTGGTTGAGCCGGTCAGGTTTTTTTGAACGGGTCGGGCGGCCCATGATTAGGTATGGTTATCCATCACCTAGCTAGACCTTACAAGCGAGAGGAACAAAATCTAGAGAGCTGACTGATCGACTGAAAGGAGAGTCCACGGCGATTTCCAATCCCATGCCCACTTCTTGTTGATTTCTTGCCTCTGACGGCGTCACCGGTGCCAAGGGAGGTGGGAATCGGGCGTGGAAGCGGGTACCATCCTGTATATCTACTAGATATCTAGTAGGATTAGGTTTTCTAGTGGTTAGCATGCAAGCCACTTGTACTATTTCCTTCCATGGTGGATCCGCCGTCAGCGTCAGTTTCGTCAGTATGAAGGATTCAGTGGTGATGCGCTATGGAGGATTGTATCCCTCCATGGTGGTGTTGATGAAGACGGTGACGGTGGTGACGTTCGTCTACCAGCTGGTTTCGAAACCGGATAGAGTCTTAGCTACCACCTGTTCTGGTGGTTTGTCTCCCCTTCGGCGTGAATTGTCGCTTGGAGAGGGGGGTATGCCGATGGTTGTGGCGTCAGCTGCCTTGCTGCCCGGCGATGCGATGGCCTCTGGCCATCTTGTCCGGCCTGAGCGTTCAACGGCTACAAAGTATATTGAAGTTTCTCACGTGCTACTCTTGGTGCTAATGAAAATTTCTGATATTCCTTCATCGGGAGGGTGGTCGGCGATGAGGACAACCGAATTTGTCTTGCAAGAACTTGAGTGTAATTTTTATTTCTTTCAAGAGCGTCTTTGCAAGACGTGGGATGTAAATTATCAGAACTCTATATGAAATATAAACCCGGTTTTCTAAAAAAAAACCATCACCTCCTTGCCTACGTCATAAATTGAAGATGCTCTAGGATGACTTTCAAATTCTCAACATCAAATTAAAGAGAAATACCATTCATGTGAGCTAATGGAAAAAGATTCAAAGAAAATAAGAATTCAGAAACAACCCCTAAGGATGGCAGTGGGGCGGGTCTGGACCCGAAACCCACGGGTTTCAGACCCGGTGAGGGCGAGCGCGGGTCCAGATTTCACCCCGCAGGTTTGCGGGGTCAGGGACCTGAAACGGGGCGGTTCGGGGTCGGGTTTGAGATCTCGCCCGTGGGTGCCCATCGGGGACCCGAACTAACACTCGGAGACAGCCCACTCCTCTCTCCTTCCCCTTCCCGGCGGCCGGAGCAGGGGCCTCGCGGCCGGTGCCCGGCGGCGGAGCAGGGGGCCCTGCCTCGAGCTCTCCCATCGCGGCGGTGCGGCGAAGCAGGGGAGCAAGGGCCAGCGTCGAAGCGGCGGAGCAGGGGGAGCGGCGGTGGGGCCCGCGCGGGCGTGAGGTGGCCATGGGCGGCGCACAGCAGCTGCGGCGGCCTCGGCGCGGCGGTGGTGCGGGGCGGAGCTCTCTCCCTCTCCACTGGCGGCGGGCCTCGCGGCGAACCGGCGGCCTGCTCCCTCCCCGGCGCGGCTCCCTCCCTCTCCTGCACGCGGGCTGGAGCGCCGCCGGGGGCGTCGGGGCAGCTGGGGGCCCGCGAGATCCGGCGCGCCGGCGTCTCCATCGCGCCGCCACTCGACCGCGAGCTCGGGTCGCGGCGTTCTTCGGCGAGGAGCCCACCCGCTCGGAGGTGGAGTCCGCTACGGGAGAGGGAGGCCGGAGGTGGTGGCCAACCGGCGAGCTTGGCCGGCGACGGTGAGCAGGGCGCGGCGACCAATCAGCGTCGCCCTCCCTCGAGCTCGTCGGCGGTGGTGGCATCTCCCTCGAGCTCGTCGCCAGCCGGGTGGTTGGGGTGGCGCGAAGAAGGCCTCTGGGCGCGCGGGACCCGCACCGCCGAGCCGATAGCGGGCGTCCTCTACGTCCGCTTGGAATAGCGGATGCGAGGACTTCCGCTTGGATAGCGGAGCCGGTAGCGTACGCCGCTGCGGCGTCCTTTTCCGCTATACCGTCACGCAGGGAGGGATAGCTTCCGCTATCCCGTACCCACTGCGGACAGCCTAACAAACTTAGCAGAAGCTAATTGCTTTTGAGCAAGGACGGGACGAAGAGAAGCTCATGCCTAAGTGCAGTTACATCTTATGCTTAAGTCGTAATTCGACATAGAAATTTGAACTAAAAACAAGCTAATCCTTCCAATAACATATAGTACACCCGGCCGGAAATAGATGACATTTCCGACCAGATATTTGAACTAAAAACAAGCTAATCAATCTAGTCGGAACGTCATCTATTATAGTCGGAACTTGGTATTTTGAATAACATTTTATCAAACTTGTGAAATTCTGGATACCAATAAGTTTTATTTTTTTTTAGTATGGAAACAGAAAAACGCTCGTGAATACTTGTTTGCAAATTACTTTCATATACTATCATAAATCTATTGAAATTTATAAATATATTATGATACATGAAAATTTGTCAAATGTACTCATTGTCATGTCGAAACAAACGAAAAGAGTGTAATCGTGTGAAATAAGTCACAGTAATTATATTTCTCTGGGTAATGCCAAAATAGTTAAGGCATTGCTAAATTTAATAAGGTCTTGTTTAAATGCACTCATGAAATCTTTTCACATTTGAAATATTAAACATAGACTAATTAAAAAACTAATTGCAGATTCCGTCCATAAATCGCGAGCGAACCTAATGAGTCTAATTGATCCGTCATTAGCATATTTTACTGTAGCATTATTGTAGCAATTTATTGTCTAATAATGACCTAATTAGACTCATTAGATTCATCCTCGTGATTTACGGACCATCTATATAATGCGAAATTTTTTTCAACTACATTTAATATATCATGCATGTGTGCAAATATTTATTTGAAATTTTAAATCTAAATAAGGCCTGCCTAGAAGAAAAGCCCCAACATGATTTACCTGCAGGTCACGGCACCCTAAACAAAAAAAGCCGAAAAGTCTCTGTTTTCCTCGTTTTATCCCCTGCGGTTGCGGCGTGTCATAGAAGGTGGAGGGGCAACCGGCGGCCATGGTGGTGGTGGACGCGCTCCACGACGACGACTCGGCGGCCGCGGTCGCGGACTACCTCTTCGGCGGCGGCGCCGACCTCCAGGCCTTCTTCGACCACGCGGTATGGGGACCCTGTTTCTTGGAGGGGGTTGTGCGGTTCTTGGTTGGAAAATGATGGAGGAAAGGTCGGTTCTTGCAGGCACTGGAGGTGAAGGCTAGCGGCGGCGGCGGAGATGAAGGTGAGGAGGAGCTCGAGTGGCTGTCGAACAAGGACGCGTTCCCGACGGTGGACACGATGGGTCCGTCCGCGCCGCGGCCGCGGACGAAGGGCGTACGGCGGCCACGGTGGGAGGTGGCGTGGAGCCCGCCGCAGGCTCCGGTTGTGGCGCGCGCTACGCCGGCGGGGTGGTGGTGCCGACACTGCGGGACGGATAGGACGCCGCAGCGGCGCGAGGGCCCCGAGGGGCGCAGCACGCTGTGCAACGCGTGCGGCGTGCGGTACCGGAGCGGCCGGCTCGTACCGGAGTACCGGCCGGCGAGCAGCCCCACCTTCTCCCCGGAGCTGCACTCCAACCGGCACCGCCTCGTCGTCGAGATGCGCCGCCGCAGGGAGGAGGCGGCTCAAGGCCCCCACGCCGCCGCTGGTAACGGCGAGGGGAAGGGGGGTGAAAAGCTGGAGTGCCTGTCGAAAAAGGGCGAATTCCTCGCGGTGCAGGTGATGGCGGCGGCGGCGGTGGCGGGGCCACGGACGGAGGGCATGCGGCGGCCCCGGAAGGCGGTGGAGTGGCCGGCGATCGCGTGGAGCCCGCCGCTGCCTCCTCCTCGGGCTCCGGCGGTGGCGGGACGGCGACCGAGCCAGGAAGGAGGAGCTGGAGGGGCAGTTGAACAAGGACGCGCCCCCGACGGTGGTGACGAAGGCGTGGGCGGTTTTGCGGCCGCGGACCAAGGACGTGCTGCAGTCCCGGCGGATGGTAGCTTGAATCCCGCGGTGCCGCTGGCTGCGGCTGCGGCGGCAGGGCGGCCATGCCTGCAATGCGGGACGGAGAAGACGCCGCAGTGGCTCGTGGGCTACAGAAGCAGCTGTATGGTTCCGGTGCTGCCCGTCCCCCCGGAGCTGCGCTTCGATTGGCACAACCGCGTCAAGCTGCACCGCCGGCCCCAGCGGATGGCAAAGTTTTGCCCCGCCACGGCCGGCGACGGCGAGGAGGGGAATGAAGGGATGGGGCGGCCGTCAAACAACGACACGTACCCCGCGGTGAAGGCTATGCCACCGGCGGGGGCGCGGCCGCAGACGAAGGGCGTGCGGCGGCAGCGGCGGCGGGTGGTGGAACTGAGCCCGCCGCGCACGCCACCGCCGCCGCGGCGACGGAGTCGACGTGGAGGAGAAGAAGCTGCTGTCGAACAAGGACGCGTAGGTGACGGTGGCGCGGCCGCGGTCGAAGGGCGTGCGGCGGCTCCAGCGGGCGGTGGCGAGGTGGCAGCCGCGCGTGCTGCCGCGCCCCGGGCTCCGGCGGCGACGAGGCGGCAGTGCCGGCACTGCGGGACGGAGAATACGCCGCAGTGGCGCGAGGGCCCCGAGGGGCGGCGGACGCTGTGCAACGCGTGCGGCGTGCGGTAGAAGGCCCGCGGCCTGGTGCCGGAGTACCGGCCGGCGAGCAGCCCCACCTTCTCCCCGGGTCTGCACTCTAACTGCCACCACCAGGTCGTCCAGCTGCGCCGCCGCCGGGAGGAGTCGACCGAGGCCGCCGGACCTGCCGCCGCCGCTCCGGGCGACAAGTGGAGGAGGGTTTTGCCTGACGATTAGTCTAATCTGGAGGTTTAAGCAAGGCTTCGGGGTTTAGTCAGTGACCAGAGTTTAGGATTACATAGGGAGAATGCGGCGACCGGATTGGTTTTTACAATTAAAAATGGATTAGAGGGTTCTTAGCTCTTGGGTTTGTGGCAAGTTTTTTTCTAAAACGAATTGGGTTTATGCTAAGTGACCTGTCACGTTCCAAGGTGATGGCCTGATGGGAGAACAGTATCATCATTTTTCACAACATGTTATGCTTTTATGGTTGGTGCTTCATAAGATTGGCTTGAGTTTAAGACTGAGTTACTTAAACTGTAACTCTGGCAGACTGGCACCACTTGGCATGCCGCGTTGTCTTCCAGCCGGGGAAGCAACCATATCCTCGGGCTCAGCATTAGTTCAACTAGCAAATCTGCAGCTAGTCTTCGTAATTTACATCAACAGGTCACCAACAATTTAGGGTTCCTACTAAATTACGTTCCGCTCACTGACGTCTTCGTAATTGCAGCTATGCTCTGGGTCAGAGTTCATCCCTGACCCTCGTACAGCTCCCAGGCCTAACTTAATTCCTAAAGAAAGTTTTCTGCCACCATCACCCGCTGGGCATAGTTGTTGCTGGCGTGCCAGAGTTATGTTAGAAAAAACAAACAGGTAACTGTACTATGAATGGGCAGAAATATGGAAAAAATTCGGTTAGTGTCAGTCATGAACGGGGTAGGAGCAAATCCAATCTGAAATTTGCACCAAACTGAAATTTGCCCATTCCTTTGCTTCAAAAAAAAATCTGTCCATTCTCAAATCAGCTCTACCATGGAGGCATGGACATTGCCTCTTGGCACAAATAGAGTGGCAAATTCCAGAGCACACACGGGTTGCATCAGATTCAGAGCCCATTAAGTCGAAGCTTCTTACATGATCCTACGGAATGCGGCCGAGCAAAGAGGGTCCATGAAGGGAAGCTTACACCAGGGGTCGAGTTACCAGGTTCATCAAAATGGGGCCCGCTAGCCCAGGACTCGACATTAAGGCGTAGACCCTAAACACACATAATCTTCCGCTGGACACAGAAATCAGAATTCGAGCCTAGCTTGACGATGGCATATGCCCAGACTACTGCTGATGTAGCTGGATAGGACTACTTAAAAGTCGTCGCCACGCACCTACTGTAGAGCAGGCTAGCAGCTTGATGAAGGCGAAGGTCCAAGCTTGTCGTTAGCTAACTACATACGGTTGGATGAGGCTTGTATCAGAAGTCACCACGCTCCTCCGACACGGCGCCACCTGCAACATAGTGTGCTTGGTGATTTTATGGAAACAACAGTGGGAAAACTGAGTCGGCAGATGGGAAAATGTGGCGTACTGGCAAGCGTGATGCCTATGTTCGCCTGGCGATCCGCCTCAGCATTCCATTCCTACATTGTGCAGCAGAAAAGCAACTCAATCAGCAAAAGTATTTCGCTGTGTGAAGGTTATTAATGCTGTGGTAGCTTTGCTCAGTCCAAGCATACAACACATAGGAATAATGGGGGAAACAAGGAGAATGCAAGCTTTGCATGAAACTATAATTCTAATAAAAATTCACAGGCGGGGAGGATATGTACAATACCCGTCGAACATGGTTGATCTCAAAAGAGAGGAAGTTCTCTTTCAGCCTTCTCACTTCATTGCAGAGCTCCATCATGTTCTGGTGCTTTGTTTGCCAAACACCGTTCACCTATTTAGGACATAGAAGGCTGTCAGAAGCAACAAAAATATCCTCTTGATACCATAATTCTCTGCTCCAATATTTGATTCAGATATGAATAAGTTCTCTTAAGCTTATGCTTTCAGCAATTGCGCAATGAATGTAGTTCTCAAGAAAATGCAAAACTATTGTCAATCTGAATCAAGGGTACTGGCTAAGGATGCAGATTTGAGTGGTTTAACCCAATGACCCACTACCCAAAACACAATATTTGGTGTAAACACCCAACGGACCAACCCACTTAAATTTGGTGCCGAATAGAGCTGATTTCTTTGGGTCGTTTGGGTAACCCAATTGTCGTCGCCTAGGTTCATCCTGCTACTCACTCGGTGCTTCGGCGGCAACTCGTTCGTCGCTAGCTGGCGTCACACCGCCGTCCGCACCAGACCACGCGCCGCTCGTCCGCACAGATTTTGCTCCGCCCCCGCCCCTCCGACGACCTGACGTTACCTTGACGCTCACGTCCAACGCATGGTCTTCGTCGTCGTCGTCTGCAGACCACCGACACTGTGTTCCACAAGCGCCCCACCACCGGCGACGCTCCTGCATATGAAGCGACGACGTAGTACTCATCATTCCTGTGCCACGCCTCCAGTGCTGGAGGAGCTGTTGCTGCAGCCACGCCCAAAAAATGATGCCCTTCTTGTCCGTCTTCACCTCATGCTGCTCCGCCCGGCGGACCCCAGCCAGCAGCCCAGCACAGCCATTTCCCTCCTCTCCGGTCGCAGCAGCAGTGAGCAGTCCCAGGCTCCCGCAGCGGGGCCGTGGCGCCTGGGCTGAGGACAGCGCGATGGTCTCCTTCCACAACGAGCACGAGGAGGAAAGATGCCGCCGTTGACGTCAACGACATTGGCACCGGCACTGGCGAAGCCGGAGCCGGAGACGGAGGCCGCGGCTGAGAGGCACAACAAGCTGCCCCGCAGGCAAAATGGGCACACGCCCGCTGGCATGCGTCCGCCGCCATGGCTGCTGAGTGAACACCAACACGCGTCTTCTTGTTTTGTTAGCCCTATGCCTCATCTAGTCATCGTGTTTATCTTGTAAGCTCCAGAGTATTGAACACCAACGTCTCCCCTGTCGCAGGCAGCAGCGAGCGCGCAGTTCTTTTGGTGTAATCTGGGTTGAACCAAATACCCAAAAACCAATGATGCAGTGGATTGGGTTGACCCAAAACCCAAAAAATATTTACCGGGTAGGATGGGTCAAGTTTTGGGTCAACCAATCCCGACCCACCTGCATCGCGAGTACTGGCACACAGGTTCCTTAGTTTCGGAATAGATTGCACAGAGAACAAAACTACCAACAACATTGACAAACTTAGCTTCACCAATTACTGTATTTCTGTATAGTGAAATGAGGCACACTGCAATTAAATTTTCTAGTATACAAATATGCAAAGCAAAAGACATCTGTACAACTTCCTCTTCTGCTATTTTTCCCCTAATTTCCCTTGCTTGTTTCCTTAAGCAGGTTGATATGTGATTTAGCATGACAATGCAGGGATGCTAGACAACAACAAAACGGAGGAAGCTTTGATTACGGATATGAAAGGCATACCTGATTGCAGACAAGTTGAGAATCCCCATGTACTTTGATTCTCTTGAATCCATGCCTAATTGCATATTTCAGTCCTAGGATCAGGCCTCGGTACTCAGCAACATTATTAGTAACGATACCAAGACCCTCACGAAGTCGAGATATCTTCAAGGTTACGCAGGACATAAAATCAGTGAGAGAGAGAGCAAAGGTAAACAACAAATTTTGTAAGTGCATTAAGTATTGATTATACCACTCTACCGTCTTCAGTCATAAGAACTGCTCCAGCACCTGCTTTTCCTGGGTTTCCTTTTGAAGCACCATCAAAATGAAGAATAGCCACCATCTGAATGACAAGAAAGGTGCAAGACTCAGAATCAACTCATGCATGAAAATACTGTATGACAGGAAACACTTCCATGCTCGAACGCAGAAGCGCATCTGGATTGTGCAGGGGCATACACAAACATGCAGCCATGAATAAATTAGTATCTGAATCTTAATTACCACTTATTGATTTCTATCACTACCATACAGTGCCACAAAATCTGTGGTCACCAGTAATTTGTCCACAGCCAAACATTGCACTAAGTAATATCATGAAAAATATATATATTAATAGTTGATTGTTTTGTTATTCTACACTTAAGTGTTGCTCTGTTTCATCATGCGGTACTTATTTTTTACCACATATAGATTACTAATACACCAGCCATTTTCAAAGGGCAGTGGAATCTCCAACCAACCCAAACATATGAAAGAAATAAGAAGTCTTGGAAAGAACATTTAGGAGTTAACTCCTCAATCGCACACATATTTTGAACTAGCTTTTTTCTTAAAAGGACTGAAAAGCACAGAATGTTGAAATTTTCTTATTTCTTAACCATGAAACATGCCTTGATTTTGGAATATAAAAGGCTGCCATTCCAAGTCCTAATAAACATTTTTTTAAAGTTTACGAATAGAAGTTTAGTGCTAAACAGGTTTTGGTTCAGGACCCATATGGTTCACATTGTTACAAAACAAAGTTAAGAGCATTCACTTATTAAGCATGTTGAGCCAATACATGTTTAGTTACTTGACACAGAACATAATCAAGATAGCAACTTCAATAACATAATTCCAGAGGTTACTCTGTATATCATATCAAACAAGAAACTGATAGGTGCAAGTATTAAGGATGATAATTAGCCCAAACATGAATAAACTTACGTATTGTTTTGATACAGGTTGTGCTTCAACAGCTCCACAATGGTTGCAATTTGCTGGTGATATGTGACTGGAGGAACTAGATCTGGCTTCCTGCAACATAAGCTCAGCATACAACAACTGCCAATACTTACAAGCAGTGACTTAAGCGGTACATAATAAATATTTATGACTAGAGTGAGCGGATTATGATAATAATGCATGAGACACCGTGCCAATAAGAAAAGAAAAAAAAATCATGTGTGCATCTCCCACGGATTTCCAAGTTTCTTATGTACATCTATGTATGTATAGTTGTGTGCAGGCATGGATTCACATGTATACTCCTGATTACAACCTTATTTGAAATTTCATGCATTATTTCATATGTAAATATGCATGTCACATCAAGCATATGCAGACTTGCTAGGAAAGTAGGAAACACATGCCCTGAAAATTGAAATATACGCTTAGTTACAATACCAGCCATGTGAAATATCATTACGAGAGGAAATATATGCTATAGAACTTAATTTTCCTTTTCTCCTGTCCACTGTCTTTAGGTGGCATCTGATGAATGCGTATCATATTACACACAGACCTGTTAAAAGGATTCCTCTAGTGTTCAACTGAAGCTTGGTCAAACTAAGTAGCATGCTTAATAACAGAGAATGATGTTGATTTCGTTGCTGATACTTTCGAGTGCTTGCAATACTTACATGGTTCAGATCAACAGGTACAGACCCAATATGATATGATCTAACATTATGGATGCCAATATGATTTGGAGCTGGTTGATTCGAACTAGAACCAACTATCTCCTACAAAGAAAAGAAAAGGTGGAAAAAATGAGAGCAAGAATGCGCAAAAGATAATCATTTTTTCTACATTGCTACCAAGAAAATATCCGAGTAGACAGGCTGTGAGCTTGGTAACTTTTGGAAGATTACAATGCGCCACAAGTGTGGAAAACCACAATGGAAGCAAGTTTCAGCCATTTACCTGGAAACTACAGGGCACAGGGGGGCCAAACATATCTTCCCGAAGTTCAGTTGCATTAATTACATAACTAGCGTTACTTAACCCCTGTGAAGAGAGGTATTCCTCCTTTTTTCTGTTCCAAGAGTGACCCTTGTAGGCACTTGCAGCAGGACCGTATACCTTGAGAAGAGAAACAATAATCTATTAATCTAACATAATTGCCATCACAGAATGCATGCAATTTATAGTATTTGCATTTCTAGAATTCCCTCAGGACGTCGATGCAGTTTTGAGTCAAATTATGCAATACTTGTTTAAATTTTGAAGAATGAAAGAAGGATTTGCCAAAATACAATTGAACAGTTTAGGAGAGCAAAAGAGATATAGAAGAGTCTGCTGCTAAAACTTTTTGCCAGCTCAAAGCAATACTTCTATACAACAACAACAACATAGCCTTTTGTCCCAAGCAAGTTGGGGTAGGCTAGAGATGAAACCCATAAAAAAAACAAAGATCACGGATCTTCAGGTACGTGGATGGCGAGTCTCCAAGCGTTCCTATCCAAAGCTACCTCTTTGGAGATATTCCACTCCTTAAGGTCTCTCTTCACCGACTTGTCTCAAGTCAGTTTAGGTCTACCTCTACCTCTCTTTACATTTTCGGCCTGCTTTAGAACCCCACTACGCACCGGCGCCTCAGGGGATCTCCGTTGGACATGTCCAAACCATCTCAATCGATATTGGATAAGTTTCTCCTCAATTGGTGCCACCCCGACTCTATTCCGAATAACTTCGTTCCGGACTCTATCCCTTCGTGTGTGCCCGCAAAACCACCGCAACATCCGCATCTCTACTACACTCAGTTGTTGGACATGTCGTCTTTTTGTAGGCCAACATTCAGCACCGTATAACATCGTCGGACGAATCGCTGTCCTATAGAACTTACCTTTTAACTTTTGTGGCACCCTTCTGTCACATATGACGCCAGAAGCTTGACGCCACTTCAACCAGGCAGCTGAGATTCTATATCTAACATCTTCATTAATGTCGCCATCCTTTTGAAGCATCGATCCTAAATACCGAAAAGTATCCTTCTGGACCACCACTTGCCCATCGAGGCTAACATCTCCATCCTCATGCCTAGTCACGCTGAAATCGCACATCATGTACTCGGTCTTGGTCCTACTGAGTCTGAACCCTTTCGACTCTAACGTGCGTCTCCACAGCTCTAACTTCCTTTTAACCCCTTCTCTACTCTCGTTCACCAGCACCACATCATCAGCAAAGAGCATACACCAAGGGATATCATCTTGTATGGCCCTTGTGACCTCATCCATCACCAAGGCAAATAAATAAGGACTCAATGCTGACCCCTGATGTAGGCCTATGTTAATAGGAAAGTCAGTGGTGTCACCATCACATGTCCGGACAAACGTCATCGCATCCTTATACATATCCTTGATGCGGGTAATGTACTTAGTTGGGACTTTGTGCTTCTCCAAGGCCCACGACATGACATTTCTCGGTATTTTATCATTCGCCTTCTCAAGGTCAATAAAGACCATATGCAAGTCCTTCTTCTGCTCTCTATATCTCTCCATCAATTATCGGATTAAGAAAATCGCCTCCATGGTCGACCTTCCAGGCATGAACCCAAAACCATGGGTCACACTTGTCACTCTTCTTAGACGGTGCTCGATAACCCTCTCCCAAAGTTTCATCGTATAGCTAATCAGCTTAATCCCACGGTAGTTAGTACAACTTTGAACATCTCTTTTGTTCTTGAAGATTGGTACTAATATACTTCTCCTCCATTCTTTAGGCATCCTGCTGTACTGAAAAATAAGGTTAAAAAGCTTAACCATACTATCGCTTTGGCACTTAGGTATCTCCACACCTCAATGGGAATACCATCAGGGCCCATCGTTTTACCCCCTTTCATCCTCTTCAACGCCTCCCCGATCTCAGCCTCCTGAATTCTCCTCATAAAGCGTCTGTTGGTGTCATCAAAAGAGTCATCTAACTCAAGGGTAGGGCCCTCATTCTCCCCATTAAACAACTTATCAAAATACTCTCGCCATCTGTCCTTGATCTCCTCATCCTTCACTAGAAGTCGATCTGTCTCATCCTTGATACATTTGATTTGGTTGATATCTCTTGTCTTCTGCTCGCGGGTCCTAGCCATCCTATAGATGTCCTTCTCCCCTTCCTTCGTGGCTAGCCGCTGATACAGGTCATCATACGCTTTACCCTTTGCTACGCTCACAGCTCGCTTTGCAACCCTCTTCGCTAAATTATAACTCTCGATGTTGGCTGCACTCTTATCAAGGTGGAGGCGCTTGAAGCAATACTTCTATAGCTTAACAAAAAAATATAATACTATGCATACTTGATGGGACATTTCATCAGGATTACAAGTTATTGCATGACAAAAGAATTTCTGTGCTAGCCACATAGATGCTACAACATAAATACAAATGACGTTTCTTTTCCTCAAACATGCATGAGAGCTGTGTGTCTTTGTATTAAAAATAATACAAATAACATTTAGAAAAAACACAAGTGCCAATTATATGGTTAAATACTGATATGCTGTTATGGATTCAAAACGTTTTACAAATATATAACTACCACGGCATTTCACAAATAATGGAAATCGTTCTGTATTTTAACTAAAATAAAGGAACTCATCTATTTCCATTCATAGATCTAGCAGTGTATCAGCAGAAATGTAATTCCTAAAATCCTAGTAAATATGAAGAAACAACTGAAACGTTGAAAATGTTCAGAGAACCTTAGACATGCTTCAAGAATTATTGCATTTGTTCACTTAGACATGAGAAAGTAAACAATGCAAACGGCTACAGAGGACTAAGGTTTATGATAGATCTCCCTTCAACTACCATGGGAATGTACTTTTTCCTATTCTTAGAAGCCAAAACTCTTCCTTGATGAATCAACAAAATGTGATGTGCAAGCAACATGAATCATCATAGCATTTGTAGTTTCATTACTGATACACATACCGAAGAGCAGATCTGAGCTTGGCAATCACTTAGATTTTTGTAAACAGCCATCACATCCCCTTTCCTGACAACATAGTAGTCACTGCCCTCTTCCATCACTGCGAAAAGATGGAGGTTGAGTCAAATAACTAGCAACAAATGTTGCAAAACGACGTCTAGTATAGCAGATGTATACGAGGTAAATGGATCGCAGTTGCAGTTGTTGATTACCACAATCAATCCTGACTTCGGAAGAGAGGTACCAGGCTTCAGTACCAAAAACACTAGGTAGTCGGGTACTGAAATATTATGAATTTAAACCCAGTGATAAGCGAAGCACTCTAACCTATACAGGGCGCCAAGGTTACAAGTTTATCTGCAAAATCCGTTTCGTCTCCTATGGGCAATGCAGGAAGAGGTGAAACCCCCAAAATAAAACTGGAAAATACCCACTCCCTTCAAATCTCCAACTACCAACCAGTGCGGCGTCAACTGAGATGGACCGACCGATCCCCCGTGCCGGGGAAGAAAGAGAACTAATCGAGGATGGGTGAACGGGCTGGGTTCTAAGGGCAGCACGCACGCAGCACGCGGATCCGCGGTCGAGAGGGGAAGGTTTGGGTTCGATTGAGACCAGGGGAATCCATCCGAGCAAATAAAAGGAAAAGGATCGCTTACCAGGCTATCCGCTCCGCTGCGCCGACGATGGAGAGGCGGGAGCGGCGACGGCGGTGGGAGGCTCCGGCGTGTTGGAGGGGCCGAGTGAAATCGACGGGCCGAGGGAAGGGGCGGGGTTTAAGAGCGGTTCCGCTCCAGGTGGGTGGAGTGGTCAAAAGTCACATTTATGTCAACCATTGATTGGGGAACGTGACGTGTCCTGTCAAAAAATTTTCAGTAAATATGGAATTTGAAAAGAAAAGATTTTAGTATGATGGTAATATTTCCACTTCTAAATAACCCCATTTCAACAGTTTGTATAGTAACGATTTCAAACGTGTGTAACAATGAGACCAAACTAAGGTCCTCTAATCATTTTCTGGAAGACCTAGTATGAATATAGCATGGATGATCCAGCGTGCTCTTGGACCCAAAATGCACCTGAATGAAAGGAACGAGTCATTGAACTTCCAATTCCACCGGATCACAAAACATGATAAAATTTCGGTTCAAAAGAAAACTTTTATGCTACGAAATTACGAATCCAATGCCGCAATAAAGTTCCTGCCGTTTATCAGCCACCTATGCAGGTTCCCAATGCGCAGCAGCGGTTCCTAAAGTCAGAGATAGCAACACCACCACGAAAGGTTTTGGACTCATCGATGATGGATGGGATGGAGGCCCAGCAGACGAAGCAAACGCAGGTCACAGGCTCGGAGGAGCGGCGAAGTGCTGGGAAGTGGGAGCCATTCGAAGAAGCGCTCGGAGGAGAATGCAAGGCCGCTAGAGCTAGAGGTCCTGTGCGGTTTTCTGCTCCTTGATCCCAGTGACCGTCCCACCCGACCAGTGGCGGAGCTACGTTGAAGCTTCGGGTGCGGCCACACTCAGAAAAAAATCTACAATTCCTTGTTAACTTTAGATTTTTACCATATTTGCTTATGAAAGATATGTTTGGACGCTAGCCGCACAAAACCACACTTAATACGGGGCGATCTGCGGCGGTGGCGAGAATTTTGATCGCCACGCTCTGCGGCAGGCTTTGTGCTGTAAAAAAGTTATGGCTGTCTCAATTAAAGGACCAACCAAACAAGCGCCTAAGATGGTGTGGCGAGCCATGGCTGCGGCGTGGCGAATACTAGCTGGCAACCAAACACCCTAAGTGTCGCACCCCCTGTATTTCTCTACACCCGACTACAGTTTCAAAGAAACAAACAGGTCAGGTGATGAAAAGAAAGGGCAAGCTTTGGCGTCAACACTTTGTTTCGCAACAGCCACACATTATCGTTGCCTGGTTTGAATTTGTACGCTGCACCAGATCTGATTTACAAACACTCGCAAATCGGCAAATGTCCACAAAGTCGGTGTCAGGCCCCTGGCAAACACTCCTCCAATATCAGACTAGTAAGGGGGTGTTTGGATCTATTGGAACTTATTTTAGAGCAACTCCAAAAGACTATGTAAATTCTTCTTAATTGCTAGTTTTAAAGATTTTAATTAAAAAGGTATCTTCCAACAATATAGCCACTCTCTAATTTCTCGCTAGCCAAATATAGGAAAGAGAATAACTTTCCAGAGTGCACACAAGATATAGAAAAACTGTTGAAAAATGGAAAGATAGAAAATAATTTTTACGTAGATGACTCGAGTGAGGTTTAGAGAGACTCTTGGAGATGCTCTTAGTCCTCTCTTTTGACACCGATTAGGTAGATTAAATAAGGTTTAATTGCAAAACTAATTGCAGAAGTCACGGCAAATTGTCGAGACGAACCCATAAAACCTAATTAGTCTATAATTAGCATATGTTTACTGTAGCACAACAAATTATGGTCTAATTAGACTTAATGGATCGGTCTTCTCTATTTATGCAATTGATTTTATAATTAGCCTATATTAATACTCTTAATTAGTGTCCACTCATCCGATGGGCTCGCGCTCGCGCTGCACCACTGATGCTTTGATGCAGGCAAAAGGTCGGACAAGACTCGACCTGAAGAAATTTCTCGCCTCTGTGTTTCTTTATAAACTAGTTGCAGTCTCGAAGACTGACAGTAACCTCTGTGTTTCTTTATAAATGAAACGCCTCTTCTTATGCGTTGGGCAAGCCCAATATATCTGGACGAAGGAGTCCATATAGATGGGATTCTTTAGTCACTACCATATGCACAATGTTAAATGTGAAATAAGGTTGTAAGTTGGAGAGAGATAATAAGTTGGAAGAGAGATCAATACTTGTTTATTCTTATAGACTGCCTATATGCACATTGGTATCCTTTACTATGGGCTGCTATATGGACCACTTGCACAATATTATAAGAAGGCTGAATAGAATATTAAATTGCTCATGGGTTGTTTTTCCACCTTATTGTGGTCGCCTAGGCTGCCGGTACTGGCTACTGGAGGGAGCCTCTACCGCTCCATCCAGTACGCCTTTAGCGGAAAAAAATCCAGGGGTATTGGGCCGAATTGGCATGGGCGGCTCGATCGGCCCAATTAGGCTCTGGTTTGGCTCGGTCTCTGTCAGACCTGGGCAACGGGACTGCACGTATGGCGTAGAATATTCTAGAGCAAGGGGTGGGGCATGTCCCATAGCTTATCCATACTGTAAAGTACTCGTATGTAAGTACAACTAGTCGGTACGGAAGGAAACTATCTGAGAGTACTCGGTTAGGACTCCTAAACTCGAACCAGACTAGGATTTCCATATAACCCTGCCCCCCCCAGGATATATACGGGCGGGCAGTGACCCTCCAAAGCACATCATGCATAACGCATAACCCCAAGGCAATACAAGCCATACAGGAGGTAGGGTATTACGCATACTGCAGCCCGAACCTGTCTAAACCCATGTGTTCCTTGCACCATCGAGTTCCTGATCTCGGCGACACCCTGACCACAAGTCTACTACCTTAGGGTATCCCTAGGTAGGCTTGCCGGTAAAACACCGACAGCTGGCATGCCAAATAGGGGTGCTCATCGAAGATCCACCGAGGAATTCGATGGAAACTTTCAGCTTCACCAGCGTCGTGCCCCCCGCGGGTACTACTTTCGTCTTCGGCTCCTGGGTCTGTGTCTCTGATGGCACAGGCGAGTTCCGTCGGCACCTTGTCGAAAACAAGCCGGAGGCATCCGCAACAACACCAAGCAGCGTTCTCAACGAGTTCGTTGACAACCTCGACGAGATGCTGCTCCCTGACCTCACCAGGGAGATCGAGAAACTGTCCGTTTTTGACGCGACTCCGACTCGTGCTGCATCGAGCTTCCTCGGATCGGACTCGACTCCATCTGAGGAGCAGCGTGACCGATTTCCCTTCGGTTTACGCAGTACAACCACTGTTCACCAGGAGGCCATGAAGTCCGAATTCTACTCCGCTTTGGAGAAGGATCTGGACGAACTACTCGAGTTCGGGGACAAGGACGCCACCGCATGCCGGGAGGCCCCTATCTTCGACGACTACGACTCGGACTCTGATCCCGAGGCCGAACCTACTTGGGTGGCCAGGGCTTGGTTATAACATCCACACTGGAGGGTCGCTTCGTGTATTGCAAGGGCATGAAACCCTCCGAACTACTCGGAGACGATGAAAGATTGGTCGCTCACCTTGACTCCCTGCCTTTCAAAGAGAGCAGACCACTCGGTGAGACCACCCCCGATGGAACTGTACGCGTAGACTACAGCTCCGACGATCCATCCACACACCGCCACGTCTTCATGGCGGAATTCGATGAATACAGCGACAGGCACCGCAACGAAAGGCCTGAGCAGATCTCTAAGGATGAGCACACTACAGATGCCGCCAACGATTCCGCTTAGGACCGTGAGGCCCGCAGGCTGCGCAATAGGAAGTGTGCTAAGCGCAGAAGGGACGCCAACGATCGGCGCGCACGGATTCAACGCGACCTCGATGCTGAGTTTGCAGCAACACAGGACGCCGGGTTCCACACTCCTGCCGCCAACATTGCCGGAATAACCGCAGTGTTAGTTGGCAACCCCGACCTGCAAGTCCAGACCGACGTTCGCATGGCGCAGCGGGTATTGCTGCAGATCAACCAACAGAACCCGATGCCCTTGGTTTCCCGTGGAAGGGGCGAGGGCGAGGGGGAAAGCCAAGTCAGCAGAACACCAGGGGGCCACCCTAGGCGATAAGCTGCTCCCTCCAAAAACCAACAGGGAAGCCATGGTCTGCAAGGAAGCCGTCCCGCAGGAAGCCAACCAGCGACCCATGCACCACATCTGGAAGGCTCCGTTCACAACTACCGCCGCTCGGAGCTCGAAAAGCTTCCAACGGGTGACCTCTGCGACAAGATCAACATGGGGCGTGATGCTCGCTCCATCATCAATAATCGGAGGAAGGAACACGCCGGAGCCGAGGGAAACACTACACGAGACGACAACGATCGCTTCCCCACTTTCTCCTCCCGCTTCGACAACTACAAGTACGTAGAGGGATTCAAAGCCATCGGCATCACCAAGTACGATGGTAAGCAATCTCCTCAACAGTGGGTACGATGCTACTCCATCGCCATTGAGGTCGCAGGCGGCACCAACACCACCAAGGTCGTCTATTTCCCGAAGGCCCTGGAGATCGCCCCACTCACTTGGCTGGAGAGCCTAACCAAGAGCTCTATCGACTCCTGGGAGTAACTGCGGAACGTCTTCATCGACAAGTTCCAGGGGGCGATTGCTCAGGCAGGTACTCGACACGACCTGTCCCAATGCAAGCAAGAAAGGAACGAGCTCCTGCGCTCGTACACTCGTCACTTCTTCAACACCCGAGCTACGATCGCCAACATCTCGTAGAGTGACGTCATCGACTACTTACACAACGGCCTTACCGACCAGGCTCTGTTCCGCGACTTTGGCCGACACCGCCCAAAGATTGTTGCTGCCCTCCGTGACATGATGCAGACTTGGGCAGACTAAGAGGAGCAGGAGCGTGATCGGTTCTCGAAATGCGGCAACGGCTATAGTAAATGCAACAACGACCACCGCAACGAAAGAAGCCAGCGGGACTACTCGGGATCCTCCCGAAAGCGCAAGCCAGACGATCTTTCGCGGCTATCAATCACGCCCCGCGAGGCAAGAAGCCATCCAATCTGCAAGAGGAGTTCGACAAACTCATGCAGAAACAATGCCCGTGGCACCCACACTCAAAGCACTCTGCTTTCGAGTGCTACCAGCTCCAGAAGTCCCTCAACGCCCCGCCTTGGAGAAGGGCAACTAGAAGAAGAAGAAGGACAAGGACGACGAAGATCCGGAGAACAAGACAGATGCCGGAGAATTTGCGGACGTATCCAAGGTGGTCAACGTCATCTTCGGTGGCGAGTCAAGATTTGTCTCCAAAAGGACTCAGAAGCTGCACCGCCGCGAGATCATGTCCATTGAGTTGGCGGTTCCATGACCCCTCCGGTGGTCGGAGGTCGCCATCTCGTTCTCCAGGGATAATCAGTGGACGAGCTTTTCTGAGCCCGGCAAACTCCCACTCGTCCTAGATCCGGTGGTCGCGGATGTCAGGCTCGTAAAAGTACTCATCGACGGAGGCAACGGCCTCAACATCATCTTTGCGAGTACTCTAAGGAAGATGGGGGCAAACTTTATCGACATGCTCACCCCCAGCAAGGTTCCCTTCTACCGCATCGTACCTAGGAACGCAGCTACGCCGCTTGGCATGGTGGTGCTTCCCATCACCTTTGGCACGAGGGAAAACTACCATACCGAGTACATCAAGTTCGAAGTGGCCAACTTCGAAACCTCTTACAGCGCCATTCTGGGCAGACCTGCAATGGCCAAATTCATGGTCGTACCACACTACGTTTACTTACTCCTGAAGATGCCAGGAAAGAGTTGGGTTCTCACCTTCCGTAGCGACCTAGAGAAGTCCTACGACTGAGACCAGAAGGCCATCGAGTACGCCTCCACCACGCATGTACCAGATACTTTGGGTGAAGTACTCGCGGTTGCGCAACAAATCTCCGAAACAGGGCTAGAAATTCACACAAAGAAGGCGAACTACTCGAAGCTACAGCCCAACGGAGAATTCGCTTTGAAGTCCATCCAGCTGCAGGAAGGAGATTCGTCTAAGACAGCCCTGATCGGGTCACAGCTCGACCCTAAATAGGAAAGCGCGCTCATCAGTTTCCTTAGGGCCAACCGAGACATATTCGCATGGAAACCAGCGGATATGCCAAGGGTGTCCAAGGAACTTATCGAGCATAGTTTGAAAGTAGATCCTGATGCTACCCTCAAAAAGCAACGTCTCCGTATCTTCGCTCAGGATAAGAGGGAAGCAATACAAAAGGAGTTGGCTAAACTACTCGCGGCTGGTTTCATCAAAGAGCTGTACCACCCAGAGTGAGTTGCCAACGCTGTCCTTGTAAAGAAGAAGAATAATAATGAATGGAGAATGTGTGTCGATTATACCGATCTCAACAAGCACTGCCCGAAGGACCACTTTGGGCTGCCGCACATTGATCAAGTAATCGACTCCACTGCCGGCTGTGTACTCCTCTGTTTCCTTAACTGCTACTCGGGCTACCAACAGATTGCCCTCAAGGAAGAAGATTAAATCAAGACCGCCTTCATCACGCCCTTCGAGACTTATGCCTACAAGACTATGTCCTTCGGGATGAAGAACGCGGGGGCTACGTACCAGCGGGCAATCCAAATGTGCTTTGCAGACCAACTACACCGCAATGTCAAGGCCTACGTGGATGACGTGGTCGTCAAGACCAGAATTTTCGAGGACCTAATTGCGGACCTGGAGAAACATTCAGTAGCCTCTAGAAGTTCCAATGGAAACTCGACCTGACCAAGTGTGTTTTTGGCGTACCATCCGGGAAACTACTCGGGTTCATTATCAGTCATAGAGGGATTGAAGCTACCCAGAGAAGATTACCGCCATCACTGACATGAAGGCTCCAACAACGATCAAGGACGTACAAAAGCTAACAGGGTGCATGGCGGCCTTAAACAGATTCATCTCACGACTTGGAGAATGGGGCCTTCCCTTCTTCAAGCTCCTGAAGCAGAAAGACAAGTTCCACTGGATGGAGGAAGCTGAGTAGGCGTTGCAGGACCTCAAGGAACACCTGTAGTCACCTCCTATTCTCATAGCGTGTAACACCCAAAAATATAGGAAATAAAATTTTAAAAACATTTTTATAAAAGTCACAAAATGAAATTTTGCATGCATCTTTCTTTTCTTTTTCTTCTCCCACTCTTTTCTTTCAGCCCGGCCCAAACCTCTCTCTCTTCTCCTTCTATTTTTCTTCTCCTCCTCTTCTTTTCTTTTCCTTCTCTTCTCCTTTTCTTTTCCCCGCGGCCCAACTCGGCCGGCCCAATCCGCCTTACTCTCCCTCACCCCTCTCTCACCGCCAGCTGGGTCCCACCTGTTGGCGCCCCCTCTCTCCCTTTCCTTTCTTCTTCCTCTCGCACCGCTCCCCCTCTTTCCTTTCTCCGCCGCGACGCCAGACGCGTCGCGCCGTCGTCCGCGCTCCCTCCCCTTTCTTTTTTTTTCCTCACCCCGAATCCAGATCGACTCCGCGCCGTCGCCCGCGTCTCCTCTTTCCTTTCCCATGACGCTGGCCTGCCATACCGGCCGCGGTACACGCTCCGCCCTTTCCTTTGCAGGCCGCCGCGTGAGCCGCCGCCTTCCCTTTTTTCGACCGTTCCGCCTTCTCCCCTCCCCTATAAAACCCACGCCGGAGCCCCGCTTTGCACCTAGAGCCATCTTCAATCTCTTCTTCTACTCCGCACCATCGCACGCCGCTGGAAGTTGCACACCGGAGGAACGCCGCCGCCCCGTGTCGCTGCCCCTCCGTCGACTCGCCGTCTCTCCGTTTCTCCAACGATCGGAACTCTCGCCGGAGTTCCGCGAGGAGGTGAGCATCAAGCCGCCCCGTTTCCCCCTCTCTCTCTCGCTCTGTCGCAGCCCCAATTTCTCGTCGGAGCTCTGTTTCGGCCCGCCGCTGTGGCCGCCGGTCCACGCTCGCCGCACGGCCATCCCGTGACCACCAACACTTTCGCCGTGTCGCCCTCTCTCTCCCCGGCATAACCCCAGCCTGAACCGAGCCCGGAATGCTGGATTCGGTGAACTTCGGCCGTCCGCCGCCGTACTCGCTCACCGCCGGCGCCCAGCGCAGCCGTCCGCTTCGCCCGACCCTAACTCCGCCGGGTCGACCCGAGCCGACCCTTTTCTTGCCGCTCGATCTAGATCTAATGGCCAGAACAGATCCGAGCCGCGTTCGATTCGCCCGACCCTTACCCCACCGCCCGATTCTGATCCAATGGACCAGATTCGCCCGACCCTAGCCATCCCCGGAACCTTTGCAGAAAAACCCCTAGGTTTTCCAGGAATCAACCCGCAGTCCAGATCAGTAGAAAAATAATTAGAGTTGAGCCGTTTCTTTTTCTGACCCGACCCCTGATCATTCCAGAATTAGTACCCGCCGTCCAGGACCTCTAGTTTTGCACCCTGACCCTCTGTTTAAGGATTAATTATGTTTTAACCCTTGATTTCTTCAAATCTAGCCCCTGGAAGTTCAAAACTCTCGCAGTTAGGTCCCTAGATCACTGTTTTAGCCATATCTTCATCGTTTCAACTCCGATTTCAGCGATTCTTGCGCTCACGCGATCCTTGCATCATGAACTATAACTTTAGCATATTTTTACTTTCTGTTTGTATTGTTTATTGTACTGTTCCTTATTTGTTTGTGTATGCTTGCTTGTGTGATCGCGTAGACAACGTGACGTTCGAGCAAAACCAAGAGCAAGTTTATGAGGAAGAGAACCAGCAGCTGTTCGAGGAAGGCAAGTGAATTTCCCTCCCCCTGCATATTCTATTTTAGCCCAACAACAGCATGATAATTCACTTTACTTTAATGTTGCTTGCGTAAACTTGATGGGTTAACTATGCTAAGGACATACCTAGTCTTTTACCCCAAACCTTGAATCACAAGGGTTATTATTCATGTTGGGTAATCACGCTTAGTTGCAAACTTGGGGATTGATGTTGGTTTGCTCTTATGATAAAGTTGATCACGTTTCATATTGTTGTTATACCGCGTTAATTCAAGATCAACTTTGTTTAATGGGAACATGGAGAACCACCCATAAGAGCAAACCTCTTGGGGTAGCTGCCTTTGCTAAGGAGCTGACCTTTAGGGAGGTTTATGGACCACACTGCTACTGAAACTCTAGCGGGCTGCCTAGCTCTCGACATGTCTTTGTAAAGGCTTCGTAGTGTACCCTCGCCACTACCTCGGAAGTGTTTAAGGGCCTTGCAAACCCGAGCGACTCAGGGGAACACGATTTGTGGGTAAAGTGTACAACCTCTGCAGAGTGTAAAACTGTTATAACAGCTGTACTCACGGTTAAGAGTGGCTTGGACCCTCACATGATAATGAAACTTGAAGATTAATTAAATTATGGTTCATGGTTTATGTTTATGTTGATAGTACCTTTATGTTTTTGCTAAAGTGGGATGGTATAAACTTAAACCTAGTTAATAGGTGCTCGCTAATAAATACTTGACCAACTAATAGTGCTCGCTGCTGCAAACCTTAGCCTATCCTTGGTGGCCTTGCATTTTCACCCCACTTGCTGAGTCCCAACCATAGGAGTACTCACCCTTGCCCACTGCTGTTCAGAAGAGAACTTCGAAGAGGAGAACTTCGACGACTTCGAGGAGTTCTAGGCATTGCGTTCACCAGTCATCGCCTGTGGAAGACGGAGTTGTTGCAGACTTCGTATAGGGTATATCGGTGTATCGTTTAAAGACCTTTGTGTCTCTTTTATTCGGAGTGTAATATTGTTAAATACTTTATTTAGTTACTTATTGAGCATTGTCTTTGATATATTACACTTTCCGTCTATCATGTGTGTGTGAACATGATCCTGGCGCACACATGAGATGCATCTGGTTCTTTCAAGAATCGGGTGTGACACATGTGGTATCAGAGCTATGTTGACTGTAGGACGCTAGCCTAGTTAGAAATGGTCGAAATTAAGGATTTATCTTCTACCAAGCCATGTCAGCATCAAAAATTTTTTTGTGTTCATTTGATATTTCCGCATAAAAACCTATGTTTACATGAACTTTCTATTATTTTATTTCTTTAAAAAAATTATTTTGAGTTTTATTCTCGCTCTGTCAGATGGCCAGGACTTACCAGACTGCTCGCAAGCGCACCGGAGGTCGCCAGGTTCGCATTGCTCCAGCTGAGCCAGCTCCTCCCGCCCCAGTTCCAGCCCCTATTGTCATACCCTAAAATTAATGGATTATAGGATGTGTTTAAATAATAATAATAATAATAATAATAATAATAATGATAATAATAATAATAATAAAGCAATGATTTTCTCATAATTATATAAAGATTTTAACATTTATTTTCTTTATAGAAAATCTAGTATAGGAAAAATAAATAATTATCTTTCAGAATTAAATAAAATGATTTTATGTATGTTGCATTCATGTTGTTGCATTGATTTTTGTTTGTTTGCGTGTTTAAGTTTGTAAAATAAAAATACCTAAAAACTACCCTAAAATCTTTTTTCTCTCTTCCCTATCTTTTTTTGGCTCATCCCCTCTCTCTCTCTCTCTCTCTCTCTCTTTCCCTTCTTCCAGCCCGGCCCAAAACCTCTCCTCTCTTTCTTTTCCCTTCCCACGGCCCAAACAGCCCAGTCGACCCAAATCCTTCTCTCCTCTCTTTCTTTTTCTCCCCTGTGGCCCAAAAACCGGCCCAACCCGTCCCTCTGTCCCTCTCTCCCTCTCTCACTGCCACCGTGGACCCACCTGTCGGCGCCATCCCCTACCTCCCGCTCCCGCCTCCTTTCTTGCGTCGCCGGCGCCTTCCTTTCTCCCCACTCCTCGCCGCGAGTCCTGCCCGCGCTCGCCCCACCTTCCTTTCTTCTTCCTCCCGCTCCTCTCTCTTTCCTTTCCGCCGCGACACCAGACGCGTCCGTCGCCCGTTGTCCGCGCCTCCCTCCCCTTTCCTTTTCTTCTACACCTCGAATCCTGTTCGCCCCCGCGCCGTCGCCCGCGTCTTCTCCTTCCTTTCCTGCGACGCTTGCCTGCCATAGTGCCGTGGCACGCGCTTCCCCGCGGTACCCGCCCCTTTCCTTCGCGGGCGACCGCAGCAATTCCGCCGCGTCAATCCCGGCCGCCGCGTGAGCCGCCGCCTTCCTTTTCCCGGCCGCTTCGCCTCCTTCCCTCGCTCTATAAAACCAGAGCCCGAGCGCCAGTGCTCCCCTTGCACTCCGATTTCACCGCACGCCCGACTACCCCGCCGCTCTGCGCCGCTATTTTTCCCGAGCTCGAGCTCGCCGACGCCGCCATGCCATCGACCCACCTTGGACCCAGCGCCGTCGTCCACTCCCTCCCCTTCGTGCCGTCGCTCCACGCCGGCATTTCCTCGCCGGAGCGAACATCTTCGCCCGTGCCGCACCTCGTCGTCGACCCGCCGTTTCGCCTCGACTCCGCCGTCTTCAACCCCCGCAAGACTCTCGCGAGGAAGTAAGCACCACGCCGCTCCCGTTTTCCCCCTCTCTCTCGCTCTCTTGCCCCGGCAATTGCTCGCTGAAGCTCTGTCTCCGCCCAACGCCGTGGTGAGCATGCTTCCGGCCGCCACACACCCATCCCAAGCCCCTAGGAGAGTTCCCCGTCGCCCACTCTCGCTCCACGGCTCATTCCCGTGCCAATCCGTGCCCCGGAGCACCGATTCCGGTGAACACCGGCGAGGCACCGCCGCGCCTGCTCACCGCGGGCGTCTGCTGCCGCCCAGCGTAGCGGAGCGATTCGCCTGACCCTTACTCCGCCGATTCGCCCGACCCTTACTCCGCCAGTTCGCCCGACCCTTACTCTGCCGAGTCGATCCGATTCGCCCGATCCACACCCTGTCGCTCGATCTAGATCTAACGGCCAGAACAGATCCGAGCCGCGTCCGATTCGCCCGACCCTTACCCTGCCGTCGGATCGTGATCCAACGGACCAGATCCGCCCGACAGAGCCAAACCTAGCCGACCCCGGAACTTTTGCAGAAAAGCCCCTAGGTTTTCTAGAAATCAACCTGCAGTCCAGATCAGTAGAAAAATAATTAGAGTTTAGCCCTTTCTTTTCTGTCCCGACCCCTGACCTTTCTAGAATTAATACCCGCCGTCCTGGATCTCCAGTTTTGCACCCCGACCCTTTGTTTAAGGTTTAATTATGTTTTAGCCCCTGATTTCTCCAGATTTAGCCCTGGAAGTTCAGTTTCTTCGCAGATAAGTCCTTGGAGCCTTGTTTTAGCCCTACCTTCGTCGTTTTAGATCCGTTTCAACTCGTTCTCGTTGCGTTAAGTCTTCTAAAACCCTAAGCTACCGTTTAGTCGTGTCGTTGTGCCTTAGTTCCTATCTTTTAATTAAAAATAGATTTAATTTGATTAAAGTTCTCTCACCTAGTTTTTCTAATTAAAATCCACCTAGGTCTTTACCTCCGGTTTTCATAACTAATGTCAATTCAATTAATACCAACTCAAATGTGTTCTAAATATAATTTGTTTAGTTGAACACCAAATATAAAGTTATGCGTTTAGATGCTCTCACAACTTTCTTTCTAATTGTTAATTAGTGTAATTTGTACATAGACAATCATAAATAAAATATGACTAAGTTCTACTCCGCTTTTATAAATAAAAATATAATATAAGTGAATTATAATCAAGGATATTTTGTTTTGAATATCTTTTGCATTTTTTTCCAAATAAAATAAATAAAGATCATAGTTCTTTTGTTTCTTTTATAATACCAATTTTCCGATAGTTGTGTCTTTTCAACCCTAGCTCCGTTTTCCGTGTTTCTTGTGCTCTTGTAATCATAGCAGCGAGCCTTATCCTTTAGCACGCTGTTTTAAAAGCTTTTGTTTTGTGATTGGTGTATTGTTCTTAGCTGTACTTGTTTGTTGTTTTGTATGTTTGTGCTCGATGTTGGTTTCGAATAGAATGATCGCTGTTGAAGCTTGAAGATCAAGTTTTCCAAGTGAGCAAGAACTGGAGAGCGGTAAGAGTAGCTTTTCGTTGGAAAAAAGCAAGTGACCCTAACCATCCTTCTATCTATGCTTATTTACAAGAATACCATGTATTAAATGGAACGTGGAGAACCACCCAGGAAAACAGTACAACCACGAGGACTATATGGCTCTGGTCTTGGCTAAATAATTAGAGACTCTAGTTTGAAGCAGTCTTACCGAAAGGGCAAGGAGGGGGTCGGTGATAGGGGTCATAGCCCGGTCCTCTTGGGGTAGCAGCCTTCGCTAAGATGCAGACCATTAGGGGGGTTTATGGACCACACTGCTACCAAAACTCTAGCGGACTACTTCTTATTAGGGAATCTTTGTAAAGGCCTCGTAGCGTCCCTATGCAATCACACCTCGAAAGTGTGGTATTGTGCCTAGCTAGCACAGCATGCTTGGGTCCAAAGTTCTTTTGCACTTTTACGCGACTTGTGGTGAAAGTGTACAACCTCTACAGAGTGTCTAAAACTGAGATATCAGCCGTGCTCACGGTCAAGAGCGGCCTGGACCCTCACATGATTAATAAACCTAAAGATGGATTTAAATGGTTACTCTGGTTATTTCTTGTGGCCTTGCTGAGTACCAACCATAAGTGTACTCACCCTTGCTAACTGCTGCTCAGAAGAAAAATGTGTGAAGTCTACTGAAGATGATGAAGAGTTCTAGGCGTACGCAACCCCCAGTCGTTTGCCTGTGAAGTTTGAAGCCTTCGTTTACAGGATAAGCGCATATCTCTGATAGTCTTGTAAGTTCTAATTTATGTTTCTTTACGTGATACTGTTGCTGTTAATCACTGATGACGTCACTATATGTATGGAACTTGATGTTGGCATACATATTGTTATGCATTCGGTTTTATCCTTAAACTGGGTGTGATAGAAATGGTATCAGAGCTGTATCGACTGTAGGACGTAAGCCTAGATAGCAATGGTCGCTCCTTAAGATCTATTTTACTATACAACTTATTCCTGTCTTACCCTTGACCTTTCTAATAAATATTCTCGCTCCTTGACCATCTTCTTTTCTCAAATCCGCCTTGATAACTCACCTTTCTCACCTGACCTTATTTTTCATTTGCACTTCCTTGTTTTGCAAATGTAAAACCCCCATCCTTATCTATTGACTTACTCTTTTCTTGATAACTTATTTTGATACTCGACCCCCTTGACAATTACACTTTCTAGTTTTTGCTAAACCCTCAACCATCGTCTATTTTCTCTTTCCTAGATGACTTCTTGGTCTTAATCATACATCTCATTTGATGAATGATTTTCCTATCTCATGCATCTGACCTCCTTTTGATTTATTGGTGATATTGTTTATCCTCACTCTTTAATATTTTCTTATTACTTCCTACTTATCCTTTTAAACCTATTCTCTTTCTTAATTTTTTTCCCGATTATACCCCTCCTTTCATCTTAAGCACTGCCATTTTGATTTCTTTCCCTTATCTTATTATTCCAAGGTGATCTTTTGCCCTCCTTTTATTCAAAATGTTTAGATCATTCGTGCCACCTAACCCAAAGTTTGCTCAAGACAACTGAAGGATGGAGTCATCACTTTACCCCCGGAAAAGTTAATAAAAATCAACAGCGGGATACTATGTCACCCTCACCTGAAGAGCAAGATTCTACACTGCACAAGCTGAAGGATGCCTCTATCAAGAATGTTGAACCTGAAGAGACAACCCATGCCTAAGTGTACCCCTTTGCAGCCCTATTAACAATGTTTAGCATCGTTCCTTGACTGTGTGTTGACTAGTGTAGTTCTGTGTTTGCGTGATGTTGCTTTTCTTTATGACCTTGCCTGATTCGCTTCTTTGTAATGATTGTTGGTGTATTGTGGGTCTTCTACCTACAATGACATCAGTTGCTTAGTTGGGTCTTCTCTTGTATCTCCCACATCCTTGTTCTTTTCCTTTCTTTCTCCCTATTCCAAAAGAGGATGTCGAGAAGGAAGCTAAAGGCAACACCAATGCCAACAAGCAGAAGTTATTGTCACCACCATCGTCTGGATAGAAGCAAGTCAAAGAAAGGAAGACCCTACTCTAGTTCCTTTACCACCTTGCAGCTTGCTATTCTTCAGTCTACCTTACTTCGATGATGACCTCAATCACCCAGTAGGAAGTTGAAGGCAACACCGGCATCATCAGTAGAAACCTACAAACATCTGCAGTGGTCGACAAATTAAAGAAGCTAAAGCCAAGAATGCTCTATCTCCTTTTGTCATCTCTGTGCTATTCTCCTCTCTATCTTGATTTATTTGCTTACTATCTCAAAAATCAAGCAAATGAAGATGATATCATGAACTCTACCTTATTCCTCAATCATTCTTTATTCATATTTATTCTCATTCTCCCTAATTTCAGCTATACCACCCAACCAGATGGCGAGTCCCAACGGAAATCATGAAGAAAGAGCTAATGAAGGTGACCTCGACATTCCATTTGTAACCTCATCATTTGAGCATAGGATGCTAGAGTATATGGCAGCACAAACTCAAAGTCTACAAGCAATATCTCAAACCATGATCAATATCCATCAGCATATTACAGAGCAAGCCTCAGCTCCTATGAACCACAACTCCCTTACTAGTGATAACCATCAGATTTCACCAATTCTGTCACCGTTTGATAAAAGGAAGCTATTAGCCATGCAGGCTCAAGTCTTACGAGGAAGGATGCAGCCCAATACATCATCCCCTCATAACATGAAGTTGACCAAACCAGACATTCCTACCGGACCAGTGAAGAGGCAAGTCGCTGAAGCATGTAACCGTCAAAGGAATAAGAAAAGTCGTGGAATGCTAGAGCTAGAATTGGAGAGACAATATAAAGATATCAAGACCCCAGGAATATGTCAATGTTGTGAGCATTATGGTCAACCATGTCTTCAAGAAGATGCTAGCCTAATGACAGCTGAAGCCAAACAATGTTACTATTTAGATATTAATAAGGATTTATCTACCCAAGAGACTTTCCAAGAGGGAGTTACCCAATATCAAGATAGTACTCAGATTATGAACCTTGAGGATTGGAATATTTCTTTCAAGGAATTTCGGCCTAGTAGAATCAAGCAACGCAAGAAACAAGCAAGTGAAGAAAGCCAAGAGAAGATGGAGTTACCAGAACCATTGGTACATAGCAGTACTCAACCTTGTTCCAACCAACTACAACCTAAAGTTGTTCAACCTCCGCAAGACAACTCTATCAAGAAGAATCCTGATGCTCAGATTGCTTCACGAAGAGCTATGGTGGAGCAGAAAGGAAGCCTGAGTGGATATGTTAAAGGAGTGTGCTTCAAATGTGGTAAAAAGGTCACTATGTTAATAAATGTCCAACAAAGTGTAAGGTGACTAGATCATGTGATGCTGGATAATATTGCCTCAAGTATCGAGAAGACGGACATCTTGCCAGTTGGTGTGCAAAAGAGGATGATAATCAACCCCTGCACCAAAGTCCTAATGGCCCCACACTCAGTTGGATGTCATCAATTTGCCTCCTTAGCAGGATAGATGATCAGAAAACCTCAGCTAGACAAGAATGTCATCAATCCCCAATGCCCATTTCTCATACCACCTTAAGTCGCCAAGATACCAAAGCAAGTAAAAGTTAGGCTGAGAAGAATTGAGGATATCTTGGAAGGAGACAGTCAAGCCAAGGAAAAGCGATCATGGAATCAATCCAGCTCGATTCAAATCACTTTACCAATATATGAAGAAGGTTCTTCAAAAGATGGGCCAACGAAGCTGAGGAAGGAAGGGATAGTTAAAAGTGGAATTAGACTAAGTATCCAAGAAGTGTTTCATGTGGTAGTGGAGCACTAACAAGTGTGATCGAGGAGCTATTGTAAGAATGAACGATGTGGAAGAAAATTGGATGCCACTCACCTAAACCTTTGTCTCTTGCCAGCCTTTGCGAATCTCGGGACGAGATTCCTTTTAAGGGGGGTAGATTTGTCACACCCTAAAATTAATGGATTTTAGGATGTGTTAAAAAAAATAATAATAATAAAGCAATGATTTTCTCATAATTATATAAAGATTTCAACATTTATTTTCTTTACAGAAAATCTAGTATAGGAAAAATAAATAATTGTCTTTCAGAATTAAATAAAATGGTTTTATGTATGTTGCATTCATGTCATTGCATTGGTTTTTGTTTGTTTGCGTGTTTAAGTTTGTAAAATTAAAATACCCAAAAACTACGCTAAAATTTTTTTTTCTCTCTTCCCTATCTTTTTTTTTGGCTCATCCCCTCTTTCTCTCTCTCTTTCCCTTCTTCCAGCCCGGCCCGAAACCTCTCCTCTCTTTCTTTTCTCTTCCCACGGCCCAAACAGCCCAGTCGGCCCAAATCCTTCTCTCCTCTCTTTCTTTTTCTCCCCCGCGGCCCAAAAACCGGCCCAACCCGTCCCTCTCTCCCTCTCTCACTGCCACCGTGGACCCACCTGTCGGCGCCATCCCCTACCTCCCGCTCCCACCTCCTTTCTTGTGTCGTCGGCGCCTTCCTTTCTCCCCCCCTCCTCGCCGCGAGTCCTGCCCGCGCCCGCGCCCGCGCTCGCCCCACCTTCCTTTCTTCTTCCTCCCGCTCCTCTCTCTTTCCTTTTCGCCGTGACACCAGACGCGCCCGTCGCCGTCGCCCATCGTCCGCGCCTCCCTCCCCTTTCCTTTTCTTCTTCACCCCGAATCCTGTTCGTCCCCGCGCCGTCGCCCGCGTCTTCTGCTTCCTTTCCTACGACGCTTGCCTACCATATTGCCGTGGCACGCGCTTCCCCGCAGTACCCGCCCCTTTCCTTCGCGGGCGACCGCAGCAATTCCGCCGCGTCAATCCTGGCCGCCGCGTGAGCCGCCGCCTTCCTTTCCCCGGCCGCTTCGCCTCCTTCCCTCGCTCTATAAAACCCGTTTCGCCTCGACTCCGCCGTCTTCAACCCCCGCAAGACTCTCGCGAGGAAGTAAGCACCACGCCGCTCCCATTTTCCCCCTCCCTCTCGCTCTCTTGCCCCGGCAATTGCTCGCCGGAGCTCTGTCTCCGCCCACCGCCGTGGTGAGCATACTTCCGGCTGCCACACAGCCGTCCCGAGCCCCAAGGAGAGTTCCCCGTCGCCCACTCTCGCTCCACGGCTCATTCCCGTGCCAATCCGTGCCCCGGAGCACCGATTCCGGTGTACACCAGCGAGGCGCCGCCGCGCCTGCTCGCCGCGGGCGTCTGCTGCCGCCCAGCGTAGCGGAGCGATTCGCCTGACCCTTACTCCGCCGATTCGCCCGACCCTTACTCCGTCGGTTCGCCCGACCCTTACTCTGCCGAGTCGACCCGATTCGCCCGACCCACACCCTGTCGCTCGATCTAGATCTAACGTCCAGAACAGATCCGAGCCGCGTCCGATTCGCCCGACCCTTACCCTGCCGTCGGATCATGATCCAACGGACCAGATCCGCCCGATAGAGCCAAACCTAGCCGACCCCGGAACTTTTGCAGAAAAGCCCCTAGGTTTTCTAGAAATCAACCCGCAGTCCAGATCAGTAGAAAAATAATTAGAGTTTAGCCCTTTCTTTTCTGTCCCGACCCCTGACCTTTCTAGAATTAATACCCGCCATCCTGGATCTCCAGTTTTGCACCCTGACCCTTTGTTTAAGGTTTAATTATGTTTTAGCCCCTGATTTCTCCAGATTTAGCCCTGGAAGTTCAGTTTCTTCGCAGATAAGTCCTTGGAGCCTTGTTTTAGCCCTACCTTCGTTTTTTTAGATCCGTTTCAACTCGTTCTCGTTGCGTTAAGTCTTCTAAAACCCTAAGCTACCGTTTAGTCGTGTCGTTGTGCCTTAGTTCCTATCTTTTAATTAAAAATAGATTTAATTTGATTAAAGTTCTCTCACCTAGTTTTTCTAAATAAAATCCACCTAGGTCTTTACCTCCGGTTTTCATAACTAATGTCAATTCAATTAATACCAACTCAAATGTGTTCTAAATATAATTTGTTTAGTTGAACACCAAATATAAAGTTATGCGTTTAGATGCTCTCACAAGTTTCTTTCTAATTGTTAATTAGTGTAATTTGTACATAGACAATCATAAATAAAATATGACTAAGTTCTACTCCGCTTTTATAAATAAAAATATAATATAAGTTAATTATAATCAAGGATATTTTGTTTTGAATATCTTTTGCATTTTTTTCCAAATAAAATAAATAAAGATCATAGTTCTTTTGTTTCTTTTATAATACCAATTTTCCGATAGGTGTGTCTTTTCAACCCTAGCTCCGTTTTCCGTGTTTCTTGTGCTCTTGTAATCGTAGCAGTGAGCCTTATCCTTTAGCACGCTCTTTTAAAAGCTTTTGTTTTATGATTGGTGTATTGTTCTTAGCTGTACTTGTTTTTTGTTTTGTATGTTTGTGCTCGATGTTTGTTTCGAATAGAATGATCGCTGTTGAAGCTTGAAGATCAAGTTTTCCAAGTGAGCAAGAACTTAAGAGCAGTAAGAGTAGCTTTTCATTAGAAAAAGGAAGGTGACCCTAACCATCCTTCTATCTATGCTTATTTACAAGAATACCATGTATTAAATGGAACGTGGAGAACCACCCAGGAAAACAGTACAACCACGAGGACTATATGGCTCTGGTCTTGGCTAAATAATTAGAGACTCTAGTTTGATGCGGTCTTACCGAAAGGGCAAAGAGGGGGTCAGTGATATGGGTCATAGCCCGGTCCTCTTGGGGTAGCAGCCTAACTCTAGCGAAACCATTAGGGAGGTTTATGGACCACACTGCTACCGAAACTCTAGCGGACTACTTCTTATTAGGGAATCTTTGTAAAGGCCTCTGTCACACCCGATTCTAGAAAGAACCAGATGCATCTCATATGTGCGCTAGAATCATGTTCACACACATATGGTAGACGGAAAGTGTAATATATCAAAGACAATGCTCAAAAAGTAACTAAATAAAGTATTTAACAATATTACACTCCGTATAAAAGAGACAACTCCGTCTTCCACAGGCAATGCTCAAATGTCTTTAAACGAATAACCGTTATACCCTATACGAAGTCTCCAACAACTCCGTCTTCCACAGGCGATGACTGGTGAACGCAGGACCTAGAACTCCTCGAAGTCGTCGAAGTGCTCCTCTTCAAAGTTCTCTTCTGAACAGCGGGGGGGCAAGGGTGAGTACTCTTATGGTTGGTACTCAGCAAGTGGGATGAAAATGCAAGGCCATCAAGGATAGGCTAAGGTTTGCAGCAGCGGTCACTTTTAGTTGGTCAAGTATTTATTAACAAGCACCTATTGACTAGGTTTATGTTTATACCATCCCACTTTAGCAAAATCATAAAGATTCCAACAACATAACCATAAATCACGAACCATAATTTATTTAATCTTCAAGTTTCATTATCATGTGAGGGTCCAAGCCACTCTTAACCGTGAGGACGGCTGTTGTAACAGTTTTACACTCTGCAGAGGTTGTACACTTTACCCACAAATCGTGTTTCCCTGAGTCGCCCGGGTTTGCAAGGCCCTTAAACACTTCCGAGGTGAGTGGCGAGGGTACACTACGAAGCCTTTACAAAGACATGTCGAGAGCAAGGCAGCCCGCTAGAGTTTCAGTAGCAGTGTGGTCCATAAACCTCCCTAATGGTCAGCTCCTTAGCAAAGGCAGCTACCCCAAGAGGACCGGGCTATGACCCCTATCACCGACCCCCTCCTTGCCCTTTCGGTAAGGCCACCAGCAAACTACACATCTAATTATTTGGCTAAGGTCAGAGCCATATGACTTTGTGGTTGCACTGTTCACTTGGGTGGTTCTCCATGTTCCCGTTAAACAAAGTTGATCTTGAAATTACGCGATAACAACAATATATAACGTGACCAACGTTGTCAAAAGAGTAAACCAATACTAATCCCAAAGTTTGCAACTAAGCGTGACTACCCAACATGAATAGTAAACCCAGGTGTTTCAAGGTTTGGGGTAAAAGACTAGGTATGTCCTTAGCATTGGTAACCCATCAAGTTTATGCAAGCAACAATAAAGTAAAGTGTATTATCATGCTGTTGTTGGGATCAAATAGAATATGCAGGGGAGGAAATCCACTTGCCTTATTCAAACAGCTGCTGTTTCTCTTCCTCGTAAGCTTGCTCTTGATTTTGCTCGAACGTCACGTTGTCTACGCGATCACACAAACAAGCATGCACAAACAAATAAGAAACAATACAACAAACAATACAAACAGAAAGTAAAAAGATACTAAAGTTGTAGTTCATGATGCAAGGATCAGGTAGGCGCAAGAATCGCTGAAATCGGAGTTGAAACGATGAAGATATGGCTAAAACAGTGGTCTAGGGGCCTAACTGCGAGAGTTTTGAACTTCCAGGGGCTAAATCTAAAGAAATTAGGGGCCTAAACATAATTAAACTTTATACAAAGGGTCGGGGTGCAAAACTATAGGTTCTGGACGGCGGGTACTAATTCTAGAAAAGTCAGGGGTCGGAACAGAAAAAGAAAGGGATCAACTCTAATTATTGTCTACTGATCTGGACTGCGGGTTGATTCCTGGAAAACCTAGGGGTCTTTCTGCAAAATTTTCAGGGACGGCTAGGGTCGGGTGGATCTGGTCCGTTGGATCAGAATCGAGCGGCGGGTCGGGCAAATCGGCGGAGTAAGGGTCGGGCGAATCGGCGGTGTGAAGGGAGGGTCGGGTAAATTGGCAGTGTAAAGTTAAGGTCGGGCAAATCGGCGGGTAAGGCTCGGGCGAATCGGCGGTGTCAAGAGAGGGTCAGGCGAATCGGAGCTTTGCTGGGTGTCGGCGACGAGCGAGTGCGGCGGCGGACGGAAACAGATCTCCGGCGAGGAATCGGGTTTGCGGCGGAGCAAGAGAGAGAGAGAGGAATCTGGTGCAGTTTGATGATCACCAATTCGCGGAGCTCTGGCGAGAGTTCAAGACGGCGGAGAAGCTGCGGAACGGCGAGTCGACGGAGAGGCGGCGACACGGGATGGCAGCGTTCCTCCGATGTGCGACTTCCAGCGGCGTGCGGCGGTATTGAGTAGAGGAAAGGGTTTGAGGATGGCTCTGGTTGCAAAGCAGGGCTCCGGCGAGATTTTATAGGGGCAGATTGGCCGGGAGTAAGGAAGGCGGCGGCTCTTGCAAAGGAAAGGGCGGAACTGCGGCTAGTAAGGTAAGCCTGCATCGCGGGGAAAGAGAGACGCGGCGACGGCGCGGAGTCGATCCGGACTCGGGGTAAAGAAGAAAGAAGGAAAGAGATGTAGCGCGAACGATGACGCGGCGCGCCTGCTGTCGCGGCGGAGAAAGGAAACAAAGGAGCGGGAGCGATGCGGAGCAGAGGAACAAGAAAGGAAAGAAGGAAGAAGGCGCCGACAGGTGGGGCCTAGATGTCGGTGAAAGAAAGGGTCGGGTGAGCAGATCGGCCGCTGAGTTGGGCCGCGGGAGAAGAAAGGAAGGAGAAAAGAAGAATTGGGCTGGCTGAAAGAAAGGATAGAAGAAGAAAAGAAATAGAGATGCATGCAAATTTTATTTGGTGACTTTTATAAAATACTTTTAAAATTTTAGCTCCTATATTTTTGGGTGTTACAGCCTCGTAGCGTCCCTATGCAATCACACCTCGGAAGTGTGGTATTGTGCCTAGCTATCACAACATGGTTGGGTCCAAAGTTCTTTTGAACTTTTACGCGACTTGTGGTGAAAGTGTACAACCTATGCAGAGTGTCTAAAACTGATATATTAGCCGTGCTCACGGTCAAGAGCGGCCTGGACCCTCACATGATTAATAAACCTAAAGATGGATTTAAATCGTTACTCTGGTTATTTCTTGTGGCCTTGCTGAGTACCAACCATAAGTGTACTCACCCTTGCTAACTGCTGCTCAAAAGAAAAAGGTGTGAAGTCTACTGAAGATGATGAAGAGTTCTAGGCGTATGTAACCCCCAGTCGTTTGCCTGTGAAGTTTGGAGCCTTCGTTTCCAGGATAAGCGCATATCTCTGATAGTCTTGTAAGTCCGTATTTATGTTTCTTTACGTGATACTGTTGTTGTTAATCACTGATGACGTCACTATATGTATGGAACTTGATCCTGGCATACATATAGTTATGCATTCGGTTTTATCGTTAAACCGGGTGTGACACCTGTTGAGGAGGAGGAAGCTAGTGAGGAAGAACCCGCGGAGGCCTACTACTTTGTGGATGGTGATCATGGCCGCATCATGGCGATTGATGAAGAAGGGAATCAGTTCACTCCGCCGGCATCACCAGTTGTCGAGGCACCACCACCACCCCAGTTGTCCCTGCTCCAGCTCCCGCTCCCGCTCCAGCACCGATCGCCGTTGGAGGAAGCCCGGGTAACTCCGGGGGTATTGATGATGGAAGAGATGATGACGAGGACAACGACAACAATGAAAACAACGACGATCAGGGTGATGATCCTCCAGGGATGAGGCAACTCTGCTGTGTTCGCACTTCGGACAGAGAGCCCGGTCACTTGTCTCTGGTGCTACAAGGTGTTCTGCAGGAGTTGGGCAACCACGTGAGACTCCACTACCACACGCACCACTACATCGACCCTGCGCTCGGCGACTACTACCTCACTCGTGTCCATGTCAGGATGGATACGGAGAGTGCCAGAGGCCGGAGGACTCTCACTACGCATGACTCCGCTACGCCCCACGCTACTTACGACGCCACTGTCAGCAGCGCCGCCAGGAGAGCTCTGTGGTCCATCTGCCACACCCACCGCCAGAAACTTCAGAACACGGAGTACCGCCAGCTTCCTCGCCGCATCAGTGGGACTGAGGAGACTGTGGTTACTCTGGGTGGAGATGATGAAGACCGCCTTAACACTCTTGGTCGAGTCACCGCCGCTCTCAACACTGAGCTGGAAAGCGTCGTCACTGAGCTGGACGATACTCAGGACAAGCTACTAGAGGCCCATGACAGGATCCGCATACTGGAGGCCCGACTCGAGGGAAGGGCGCTGCCACCTCCACAGCTAAATGAACCCCGCTTCCCTGCCCTGTCACCGCCCTGCAAGAAGCTTCGCCGCGGCGAACCCGGCTCCATAACTCGCCCCGAGGACTAGGCATCTAGGCTCTTAGGCTAGTATCTCTTAAAGTTCTCTCGTTAGAACCTTTTTGCTTGAGAGCATGATGATGTAACAATGTTTGTGTTGACGCCAGATTTCAACACGTGTTGAATCGGCATCAGAAATGGAAGAGACTGGCCGATGCGGCAGATTCAAAGGTTACAGTTGGGAATCGGCCGATTGAGACTACAGTTAGGAATCGGCCGATTGGAGATGCAGCTTGCGCCAACAGATAGGGGATGAAGCCAATGGACTCCCAACAAAGGGTCCCAATAAAAGGTGACTTGACGTTGGTCAAAGAACGACGCCGACTCGATCGTAGAGCAATGAAAAAAGTCCGGATTGGACTAGGAGATGGCGGCAGAAGATTCTGCGGGAGCCCATTTCCTTTAGGAAAGTATTATAGATATAGTAGTTTTTATTTAAATCAAGTTTGTAACGGATCGTAATAGATCAGGAGTCTTAGTCCTAGGGTATAAATAGGAGCAGTTAGGATTTTGTAAGGGACATCATACATCAATCAATACAAATAATCTACTTTTTCATCGTACATTACTTTCAAGTCGGCGACTTCGCCAATAATTCTTTTTCTTTCACGAGTTCATATGGATTGGTAGGGCTGCATCGACACGATCTCCGGCCAATTGGTAGGTTCCGTTTATCGAATAACATCTAAGCTTTAACTTCGGGCGCATCGCCGTCGTTTCGTTTAGATTTATTCACTAGTTATCAATATTTACTAGAATTATAGGTTTTACCTATTGTTCTAGTTTTATCACCAGTTATCCAGCTTTAGATCGAACTATCGGCTTCATCATTATTTCTCCTTATTTACCATCGTATAGCCGATTAGATCTATTTCAAGTGTTGCCTCTGTAATAATTGTTTAAGTCACTCTAGTAGTTTCTTGGCAATCGTTACATGATTATCGGCTGGTCCATAGCCGGTCATCGTCACAGCAAATCGGCTGATTCGCTGATACGCTTTTCGGGACAGATCGGAAATTTAGCCGATCGGAGCCCCGGAATTTAATACGTTTATTTCCTTGTCAATCAACTGGCCAGATTGACTGGCACGCCGCGCAAATCACTCCAGGGCAATCACCCGAACAGGAGTTAAGCAGATTCTTCCGGGTCGTGTGTCCGACGCTGAAGGTCATCGGCCGATTCCCGGCCGATTTTTAGCGCCAACACACTTTTGGCACGCCCGGCCGATTTCGATGTTATCCCTTTTTATGCTACAAATTTGCCGCTAACTCTTATTTCCCTTTTTAGTCCGAAAATCAACTTCCTCCGATGCGGAGCCGAAGTGGTAGGCCGATAGAGAGTAGCCGCCCATACACACCATTCCCACTCATCGGCCACCACGCCCCAACTATCAAAGACATCACCAGCGGCCGATGGAAGCAAACACCGAAGAGAACCACTTTAAAGAAGATGAGCCACCGAGTGCGTGCCTGTATAGAACCGGCTGATCAATCGGCGACAGCATCGGCTGAACCTTCAACTGCACCAACTTTGCCGATTACTGAGGAAGTCGATCTCCAGACTGCTACAGAAGTTGGAGCGGCTGCTGCATCATTGCTGGTAGAAGCTGTTTAGGTAATTTCGCACACTTCACATACTTCTAAGTATTCTATCGATATTAACTTCTTCTTTCTGCCAGGCTGCGCAAATCGCCCCAGTGCAGTCATCCATGAAACTGATGACTTTATGTCCTGCGGCAGCATCTATCAAGACATCGGCTGTCGGCATCGGATATCCGTCCATTGGTGTAGCCTGATTTAGGTTCCTGAAGTCGATGCATACGCGCAACTTTCCGTTTTTCTTGTATACGGGTACAATATTAGAAATCCATTCGGCGTAACGACACTGCCGAATAAATCTTGCTTCAATCAATGTTGTGATCTCGGCCTTTATATCAGGTAGAATTTTAGGGTGGCCTCGTCGTGCAGGCTGCTGATATGGCCGATATCCTGGTTTTATAAGCAACCGGTGTTCGACAATGGACCGGTCTAGACCAGGCATCTCATGGTATTCCAAAGCAAAGCAATCTTTGAATTCCTTTAATAAACTTATCAATCTACATTTGTAGTCGGGATCCAAGCTAGCACTAATATACGTCGGCCTTGGCTTGCTATTATCTCCTAAATCCACCATCTCCAATGAATCAGCCGACGTAAATCCATGCCCAAGCTTCCCGTCTTCTTGGATAAACTCATCCATCTAATCTGAATCTTCAAAGCCGACTGCTTGAATCGGCTATAGGCCAAAATCGGAAACTTTCAGAAAATCAGTGTCCCAAGTCCTACCGGATATACACTTGACGTGTTCGCAGCTCCACTATTGCGTATCGGCCGCCGCAACACTGTAGGCAGAATCGGCGGTGACTATCTCGGTACTGTCGCCGACCCATTGTACGAGGCATTGGTGCATTGTAGACGGGACGCAGCAATTCGCGTGTATCCAATCACGACCGAGCAACATGTTGTAGGACCCCTTGCCATTAATAACAAAGAAGGTAGTGGGAAGAGTCTTACTGCCGATGGTGAGGTCGACGCAGAGCGCTCCGCGGGCGGGAGACACGTTGCCTTCGAAGTCTTTGAGCATCATGTCCGTCCTGATCAGATCTTCATCACTTTTTCCCAACTTACGGAACATGGCATATGGCATGATATTGACTGCAGCGCCTCCGTCCACTAATAGCCTAGTAACAGGTCGTCCATTAACATGTCCTTTGAGAAATAGATTCTTGAGATGTTGCCATTTTTTGTCTTCCGGTTTCTCAAAAGTGGTTGTCATTGGCTCCAAAACCAATTGCGCCATCTGCTCTTCCATCCTTGTCGCGTTGTCTCGATCGGCGGGTGCCATGAACTCCATCGGCAAGATGAACACCATGTTTACATCAGCTGCCAATTCTTGATTGTCACCCTCCTCGTTGTTGTTTCTTTTGGGGCGCCAGACCCGAGACCTGTCGTTTTTCTTATCCACCACCTACCTCTGTTCTTCCTCTTGCTGTTCCCATTGGCGCAGACGTTGGATCCTTCATTTTTGAGATTTGGATAGTCCATCAGGGAACCACCTGGGGTTCACTGGTTTGGCCGGTGGTTTGGCGTGCTCCCAGTCTGGTTCCCTTCCTAGGGGGTTCTCATCTGACACCCTAGCATCGGCCATTTCTTCTAACCGATTGTGTATGCTGGTTCTGCCCCCCAGTCACTTCTGCTGGTTGATCCTGCCCCTCGACCGGTCATACCGGTCAACTCTGCCCCCCAGCCGATCATGCACTGAAAGGCGCCGACCCTCTTGTTCACGCCAGTTTCTGCTGATCGGCTCTGATCCTCTGTCTCTGGAGCGCGATCTTTTGAGCGGGCGATCATTGCGATTTGATCCGCTGCACTCAGGGCAATTATCAGCTGACGGCAATCTGAGGTCATTTTCCCAGCAATGGATGAAGAACGGACATCGCCAATAATCTTCGTGTCGGCGTATCATCTCTTCGCGGTGTCTCGTTCTTTCCTGCTGCCGCTGATATTTGCTGAGTAAGAATTGGGAAGTGACGGGTCTACACGTTCGTTCTGATCCTTCACCCTCGTCTTCAACCCGTCTTTTCCCTTTGACATCGTCCATCGTAACCTGCTTTCTTGGGTCCACGGCGCCGCTTCTTTTAGCCGATTCCGACGTCAGCACCTTGGTTTGAAGCGAGTTTTTTCCCGTGTCAACCATATTAGCAGGGAAAGGATGCTGATCAATCTTCATCGGCTTTGCTGGCTTCGCCGGGACTTTGAATTTGAGTCTGCCTTGCTCAATGGCCGACTGTATCTGCTGACGGAAGATTTTGCACTCATTTGTGTCGTGAGATGTTGCATTGTGCCACTTGCAATATTTCATCTTTTTGAGCTGATCGGCCGACGGAATGGTGTGGTGAGGTGAGAGCTTGATCTGCCCCTCTTGGAGAAGTAAATTGAAGATTTATCGGCCTTCGACATATCAAAGCCGAACGCCTATGGTTCTTTCTTCCCGAAAGGGCACGATATCGGCTTCTTCCCTTTGACCCATTCTGCTAGGCCGATTTCTTCTTCTTCCTCAGATTCACACCCTTCCAAATACGCCACCTTTTTCTGGAAATTCCTCCGCTGATCAAACGGACGTACTTCTTGACCGGCCAATCGGTGAACGATCTGACTTAAACTTTCAAACTCTTGTGAGGCGTACCTCTCCTTGATATGTGGCAGGAGGCCTTGGAAGGCGATGTCGGCCAATTGAGCGTCGGTCAGGGCTAGGGTATAGCATTTGTTTCTGACCTCTCTGAACCTCTGTATGTAGCTAGTTACTGGTTCGTCACTCCTTTGCCTGAGGCTGGTCAAATCTGAAAGCTTTATCTCGTGGACTCCCGCGCAGAAGTACTTATGGAATTGCTTTTCCAGATCGGCCCAAGTAACGATGGAGTTGGGTGGTAGGGTAGTGAACCACTGCAAGGCCGACCCAGATAGAGATGACGAGAACAGACGCACCCGTAGAGCATCTTGTGTGGCGGCCTCCCCGCACTGGATGATGAATCTATTTATGTGCTCCACAGTTGAGGTGTCATCCATTCCCGAAAATTTGGTGAAGTCAGGAACTTTGTTCCGATGGGGAAACGGTAGTAGATCGTAGGCAGGTGGGTATGGCGTTTTGTACGTATAGGTTTGTACTTTCGGCTTTAACACAAATTCCTCTTGAATTACCTCCGCTATTCTTGCTGTCCAATCCACTTGCTGCTGATGAACAACTGGTCGGGGCATCGACACATGTTGGTGGATCGGTGGCGGGACGGCCGGGTGATGGATCAAAGCATGTGGCGGATTCTGCTGCATCGTGGCCGGCTGAGCAGTTGACAGCTGGTGGCGCAGCGAATCTGCCGCCCCATCGTACAGCATCATCGGCGCCGCGCTTCTAAGTGTTTCTATGGCGTCTGCCCCCCTGCCGATTTCTGACGTGGCCGGTTGATACTGAGGGACCGTCGGTCGGACGTCCGAATGGAACGGTGCCTGGATCGGAGGGCTCCCATGTCCGGTTGATTGATCTGGAAAAGCCGCCATTGCTGGTGCCCCCTAAGGTACTGAGTTTGAGGGCAGCGATTGCATGGAAGCAATCTGCACAGGCTGAAGCGGCGCTTGCGATCGAAAACATGGTGCACCGTTATATCCTGGAGGCATTGAAGGCAACGAAGTGTTGTATCCTTCGTGTTGCGTTGATATCGGCTGAGGAGCCGAGTGAGACGTGCCTGGTAAGCTTCTGGCTGGGGCTACAATAGGTGGGGCGTATTGCTGGCCCCTGATATCCCTGAGCTACTCCGCTGACCAGAGAACTGATGATGGCATTGTATACCGTGTTGGTCATTACTGAGGATTGGTCGATGAAAGCATGATAAACGGACTGTTGAATCATATCGGACATCTTGCCCGAATCTTCAGCGATGGTGATGTGTTGGGGAACTGGAAGAGGAGCTTTCTTGACGGTCTCTCCGCTTCTGGTACGACTGAAAGATTGCAGATATACCCTCTTGTAGTCTTCTAGGTGCCTTGCCAGTTCTTCTTTCTGGTCGTCCTTGAGATCTGCCTCTGTAACCTCAATGATGTTGTTTTCAGAGATTTCCGTGGTCTTTGACATGTTGGATATTGACGGTGTCCCACCAGGCGTGCCAAAAGTGTGTTGGCGCTAAACATCGGCCGGGAATCGGCTGATGACCTTCAGCGTCGGACACACGACTCGGGAGAATCTGCTTAACTCCTGTTCGGGTGATTGCCCTGGTGCAATTCGCGCGGCGTGCCAGTCAATCTGACCTGTTGATTGACAAGGAAATAAACGTATTAAATTTTGGGGCTCCGATCGGCTAAATTTCTGATCTATCCCGAAAAGCGTATCAGCGAATCGGCCGATTTGCTGTGATGATGACCGGCTATGGACCAGCCGATAATCACGTAACGATTGCCAAAAAACTACTGGAGTGACTTAAACAATTGTTACACAGGCAACACTTGAAATAGATCTAATCGGCTATACGATGGTAAATAAGGAGAAATAATGATGAAGCCGATAGTTCGATCTCAAGCTGGATACCTGGTGATAAAACTAGAACAATAGGTAAAACCTATAATTCTAGTAAATATCGATAACTAGTGAATAAATCTAAACGAAACGACGGCGATGCGCCCGAAGTTAAAGCTTAGATGTTATTCGATAAACGGAACCTACCAATTGGCCGGAGATCGTGTCGATGCAGCCCTACCAATCCGTACGAACTCGTGAAAGAAAAATAAGTATTGGCGAAGTCGCCGACTTGAAAGTAAAGTACGATGAAAAAGTAGATTATTTGTATTGATTGATGTATGATGTCCCTTACAAAACCCTAACTGCTCCTATTTATACCCTAGGAGTAAGACTCCTGATCTATTACGATCCGTTACAAACTTGATTTAAATAAACACTACTATATCTATAATACTTTCCTAAAGGAAACGGGCTCCCGCAGAATCTTCTGCCGCCATCTCCTAGTCCAATCCGGACTCTTTTCATTGCTCTACGACCGAGTCGGCGTCGTTCTTTGACCAACGTCAGGTCACCTTTGATTGGGACCCTTTGTTGGGAGTCCATTGGCTTCATCCCCTATCTGTTGGCGCAAGCTGCATCTCCAATCGGCCGATTCCTAACTGTAGTCTCAATCGGCCGATTCCCAACTGTAGCCTTTGAATCTGCCGCGTCGGCCAGTCTCTTCCTTTTCTGACGCCGATTCAACACGTGTAGAAATCTAGCATCAACAGTTTGCTTGAGAACAAATGTTTGTTTTTGTGTGCTTGGTTGGAAACCTTGAGAATTGCTTGATATAATCTATCCAATAATATAAGTTGGAGTCTGTTGACGCCAGATTTTGACACGTGTTGAATCGGCGTCAGGAGGAGAAGATTGGCCGATGCGGCAGATCTGAAGGCTACAGAAAGGAATCGGCCGATTGAAGTAACAGTTGGAAATCGGCCGATTGGTGGCCCAGCCTATGCCAACAGGATGGGATTATTTCAGAAGATCCTGGTCAAAAGCTGGTCAAAGGGGGCACGCTAAGTCGGTCGAAGAGCAATTGAAGGAAATCTTAATTGATTAGGGAGCGGTGGCGGAAGATTCTGCGGGAGTCCGTTTCCTTTTTAAAGTCTGTATACATATAGTAATTTAAATAAGGTTGTAACAAGTCGTGATCGACCAGGAGTCCTAGCTTTAGGGTATAAATAGGAGTCGTCAGGGTCTTGAAAATATATCAACACATCAATCAACAACAGTACTTCTACTTTTCCAGCAATTTACTTTCAAGTCGGCGACTTCGCCAATATTTTCTTCTTCCACGAGTTCGTACGGATTGGCAGGGCTGCATCAACTTGATCTCCATCATTGTTTTTCTTCGATTTATCATCTTACAGCCGATTAGATCTATTTCAAGTGTTGTCCTTGCAGTAGTCGTCTAGATCGCTCCAGCAGTTTTCTTTACGATTACTATACGATCATCGGCTGATCCATAGTCGATCATCTATACAGCAAATCGGCCGATTCGCCGCCGACGCGCTCCACAGGACAGATCGGAACTCCAGCCGATCGACGCGCCTGGAATTTAATACTCTATTTCCTTGTCAATCAACAGGTCAGATTGACTGGCACGCCGCGCGAACTGCACCAGGGCGATAACCCGAACAGGAGCTAAGCAGATTCTCCCGGGTCGTGTGTCCGACGCTGAAGACCATCGGTCGATTCCTATCCGGACGATTTTAGCGCCAACACACTTTTGGCACGCCCGGTGGGACCGTCCAAGATCTGATATGTCGAAGAACGCAGAAATCTCCGACAGCAATATCATTGAGGTCACAGAAGCGGACCTCAAGGACGACCAGAGGGAAGAATTGGCCAAACATTTGGAAGATTACAAGAAGATGTACCTCCAGTCGTTCAGTCATACCAGAAGCGGGGAGGCAGTCAAGAAGGCTCCTATTCTAGCACCTCGCCACATCACCATTGCTGAGGACTCGGGCAAGATGTCAGAGATGATTCAACAGTCCGTGTATCAGGCATTCATCGACCAATCCTCGGTGATGACCAACACGGTGTATAACGCCGTCGTCAACTCTCTGGCCAGCGGAGCCGTTCAAGGCTATCAGGGACCGGCATATGCCCCCCCAACTACTCTACCAGCCAGAAGCCTACCATACACATCCCAATCGGCTCCTCAGCCGATATTGACGCAACCCGAAGGGTACAACTCTCCACCACCCTCGGCGTCTCCAAGATACAGCGGTGCACCATGTCTCCCATCACAAACGCCGCTTCAACCCGTTCAGATGGCTTCTGTGCAATCACTACCTACAAGCTCAGCGCCTTGGGGGACATCAGCCACAGCGTATTTTCCAGAGCCAGCGAACGGGCATGGCAGTTATTCAGTTCAGGTGCCATACCAACCGGCCGCCCGGCCGACGGTCTCCCAGTATCAGCCGATCTTATCAGAAATCGGCAGGGGGGCAAACACTGTGGAAGCATTCAGAGGCACGGCGCCAGCAGTGACGTACGAAGGGGGTGCGGACTCGTTTCGCCATCAACTATCGGCCGCTCAGCAAAATTCGCCGATTCATCACCCGGCCATACGAGCACTTCAGCACATGCCCGCGCCGCGAACAACTGTTCATCAGCAGCAGGTAGACTGGACAGCAAGAATAGCAGAAGTGATCCAGGATCAGTTTGGATTAAAGCCGAAAGTTCAAACTTATGCTTACAAGACGCCGTATCCATCGGCCTATGACTCGCTGTCGTTCCCACACCACTACAAAGTTCCTGATTTCACCAAGTTCTCAGGGAAGGACGATACATCCACTGTGGAGCATATCAACCGGTTCATCATCCAGTGTGGAGAAGCTGCCACGCAAGATGCTCTGAGGGTGCGTTTATTTTCATCGTCTCTGTCCGGATCGGCCTTCCAGTGGTTCACCACTTTACCGCCAAATTCTATCGTCACTTGGGCCGATCTGGAGAAACAATTCCACAAGTACTTCTATGCAGGAGTACACGAGATGAAGATCTCGGATTTGACCAGCCTCAGGCAGAGGAGCGATGAACCAGTAACGGGGTATATACAGAGGTTCAGAGAAGTCAGGAACAAATGCTACAGTCTAGCTCTGACCGATTCACAGTTGGCCGATATCGCTTTCCAAGGTCTCTTGCCACAAATCAAAGAGAGATATGCTGCCCAAGAGTTTGAAAGCCTGAGCCAAATCGTCCACCGATTATAAGGGCAAGAGGTCCGACCGTTTGAACAGCGAAGGAACTTCCAAAAGAAGGTGGCAAACTTGGAGGGATCTGAATCCGATGCGGAAGAAGAAATCGGCCTGGCAGAGTGGGTAAAAGGGAAAAAACCAATATCTTGCCCCTTTGGCAAGAAGGAGCCAGAGACATTCGGCTTTGACACGTCAAAGGCCGATAAAATTTTTGATCTACTGCTTCAGGAAGGGCAGATTAAGCTGTCTCAACATCACACTATCCCCACGGCCGATCAACTTAAGAAGATGAAATACTGCAAGTGGCACAACGCTACTTCTCATGACACAAATGAATGTAAAGTCTTCCGCCAGCAGATACAATCGGCCATCGAGCAGGGGCGGCTTAAATTTGAAATTCCAACCAAATCGGCAAAGCCGATGAAGATAGATCAGCACCCTTTCCCGACCAACATGGTTAACGCTGGAGGAGACTCAACTCAAACCAAGGTGCTGACGTCAGAATCGGCGAGAAGAGGCGGCGCCGTCGACCCCAGGAGGCACATCACGACGGAAGAAATCAGAAGGAACAGGCGAGGGCCAGAACGACCACACAAGCCCGTCACCTCCCAACTCTTACTCAGTAAATATCAGCAGCAACAAGAACAAGCAAGATACCGGGAAGAGGCGATACGCCGGCATGAAGATCACTGGCAATGCCCGTTCTTCATCCACTGCTGGGAGAACGATATCAGATTGCCGTCTGCCGATAACTGTCCGGAGTGTAACGGATTGAGCTGCAATGATCGCCCGAGGCCACACTCTAGGGACAGAGGATCTGAGCCGATCAGTAGAAATCGACGCGAGGAGCAGCGCGTTTCGGTGCATGATCGGCTGGGGGGCAGAGTTGACCAGTACAACAGGTCAAATAGCAGGATCGGCCAGCGAGATGGACTGGGGGGCAGGATCAGCGCGCACGATCGGCTGGAAGAGATGACCGATGATAGGGTATCAGACGAAGATCCCCTAGGAAGGGAACCAGATTGAAAACACGCCAGATCATCGGCCAAATCAGCAAACCCCAGGTGGTGTCCCGATGGCCTATCCAGATCCCAGAAGCGAAGGATCCAACGCCTACGCCAGTGGGAACACCAAGAAGAAGAACAGAGACATGTGCCAGAGAGAAGGAATGTTAAATCTCGAGTTTGGCGCCCAAAGAAAAACGATCAGGAAACGAACAACCATGAATCGGCAGCCGAAATTGATATGGTATTCATACTGCCGATGGAGTTCATGGCGCCCAACGATCGAGATAAAGTAACAAGAACAGAAGAAGAACAAATGGTACAACTGGTATTAGAGCCGATGACGGCTACGTTTGAGAAACCAGAAGAAGAAAAACGGCAGCATCTCAAAGCGCTGTTTCTCAAGGGCTATGTCAACGGGAGACCCGTCACCAGATTACTGGTAGATGGAGGCGCGACAGTTAACATCATGCCGTACGCCATGTTTCGCAAGCTGGGCAAGGGCGATAATGACCTCACCAAGACGGACATGATGCTAAAGGATTTCGAAGGCAACGTGTCACCCGCCCGCGGAGCGCTCTGCGTCGACCTCACCATCGGCAGTAAGACCCTCCCTACTACTTTCTTCGTTATTAATGGCAAGGGGTCCTATAATATGCTGCTTGGTCGCGACTGGATACACGCAAACTGCCGTGTCCCATCTACTTTGCATCAATGCCTTGTGCAATGGGTCGGCGACAGTACAGAGATAGTCGCTGCTGATTCCGTCTACAGCGTTGCAGCGGCCGACACGCAACAGTGGAGCTGCGAGCACGTCAAGTGTATATCTGGCAGGACTTGGGACACTGACTTCCTGAAGGTGTCCGATTTTGGTCTACAGCCGATCCAAGCAGTCGGCTCTGAAGATTCAGAATAAATGGATCAGCTCATCCGAGAAGATGGGAAGCTTGGGCATGGGTTTACGTCGGCCGATTTATTAGAGATGGTAGATTTGGGAGATAGCAGCAAATCAAGGCCGACGTACATTAGTGCCAATTTGGATTCTGAGTACAAATGTAAATTGATAAGTTTATTAAAAGAGTTCAGGGATTGCTTTGCTTGGGAATACCATGAGATTCCAGGACTAGACCGGTCTATTGTTGAACACCGGTTACCTATAAAATCAGGATATCGGCCATATCAGCAACCTGCACGACGGTGTAACCCCAAGATTCTACCTGACATAAAGACCGAGATTACAAAGTTGATTGAGGCAGGATTTATTCGGCAGTGCCGCTACGCCGAATGGATTTCTAACATTGTGCCTGTATACAAAAAGAATGGAAAATTGCGTGTGTGCATCGATTTCAGGAACTTAAATCAGGCTACACCGATGGATGGATATCCGATGCCGACGGCCGACATCTTGGTGGATGCTGCCGCAGGCCACAAAGTCATAAGTTTCATGGATGGGAATGCCGGGTACAATAAGATATTAATGGCCGAGGAAGATATTTCGAAAACGGCTTTTAGGTGCCCAGGCCATCTTGGTTTATTTGAATGGGTGGTTATGACTTTCGGCTTGAAGAACGCCGGTGCTACATATCAACGGGCCATGAACTACATCTTCCACAAGCTCATTGGTTCATCGGTGGAAATTTATATAGATGACGTCGTGGTCAAGTCAAAAGGTCACCAAGATCATCTGGCCGATTTACAGGAAGTGCTGGAGTGCACAAGGAAACATGGGCTGAAGATGAACCCAAACAAGTGTGCATTTGGTGTATCGGCCGGACAATTCTTAGGATTTATGGTCCATGAGCGCGGGATAGAAGTCAACCGCAAGACCATAGACGCCATCAACAAAGTGGTGGCCCCACAAAGTAAAACTGAACTGCAGTCCCTCATCGGCAAGGTCAATTTCATCAGAAGATTCATATCCAATCTATCAGGACGTATTCAGGCTTTTACCCCTCTGTTGAAATTAAAGCCCGACCAGGAATTCATATGGGGAGAAGGACAGCGCAAGGCACTGGAGAATATCAAGCAGTATCTGGTTTCACCTCCGGTATTAGCTCCACCACAGCCTGGTAAGTCGTTCAAGTTATATTTATCGGCTGATGAACAGGCTATTGGATCGGCGTTGGTACAAGAGTTTGAGGGGAAAGAACGAGTGGTATACTACGTCAGCAGAAGACTTTTAGACGCCGAAACAAGATATTCCTCGGTGGAGCGATTATGCTTGTGCTTGTACTTTTCATGTACTAAGCTCAGGCACTATTTGCTGTCGGCAGAATGCACAGTCGTGTGCAAGGATGATGTGGTGAAGTATATGCTATCATTGCCGATTTTGAAAGGGCGGATTGGAAAATGGATCCTGGCTTTGTCAGAATTCGATTTAAGGTACGGATCGGCCAAGGCCGTCGAAGGTCAAGTGATGGCCGATTTCGTAGTTCAGCATTGTGGACCAGAAATCGCCACCGTTGAACCAGTTCCATGGACTCTATATTTTGATGGTTCCTCGTGTGGGGTCGGATCAGGAATCGGTATTGTTCTTGTGTCGCCTCGGGGGGCAAGTTATGATTTCTCTCTGCCGATAGAAGCCTCTGCAACTAATAACCAGGCGGAATATCGAGCTGTTCTAAAAGGCATCCAATTATTAAGGGAAGTCAGAGTTGATGCAGTCGAAATTTTTGGGGATTCCAAGCTCATTGTGGATCAGTTGACAGGGCGATCTGAGTGCAAGGATGATATCTTGAGGATTTATTATGAGGATTGTCTTCAACTTTTAAAAGAGTTCAAGTCTGCAATAATTGAGCATATCCCCAGGGATTATAATGAAGAAGCCAACTGACTAGCCCAACATGCTTCTGGATATCGGCCAATTCAGGGAGCAATGACGCTAGAGCTCGCGGCCGATGACTGGCGAAAGGATGTCGCCGATTACTTGAGAAATCCATCCCAAAAGGTGGATCGGCGAACACGTTTTCAGGCTACAAAATATGTGTTGCTTGAGGATGATTTATTTTATCGGACGATCGATGGAGTCCTTCTCAAATGCCTGGGAACAGAAGAGGCAAAGGTTCTGATGGGAGAAATCCATGAAGGCGTGTGTGGAGCTCATCAATCGGCTCACAACATGAAATGGATGATCAGGAACAATGGATATTACTGGCAGACCATCCTTGAAGATTGTTTCAAGTACTACAAAGGATGCCAAGACTGTCAGAGGTTTGGCAATGTGCAGCGCGCACCAGCATCGGCTATGAATCCAATAATTAAGCCGTAGCCGTTCAGAGGTTGGGGAATAGATCTCATCGGACAGATTCATCCTCCATCTAGCAAAGGGCATAAGTTCATATTGGTAGCTACAGATTATTTTACTAAGTGGGTGGAGGCAGTTCCTTTAAGGAACGTGACATCGGCCGATATGATTGAATTTGTTAAAAGCCATATTATATATCGATTTGGTATTCCTCAAACCATCACAACTGATCAAGGGACAATGTTGACTTCTGGAGAATTCGAAGAGTTCGCCGCCGATATGGGGATTAAATTATTGAACTCTTCTCCATACTATGCTCAAGCCAATGGCCAAGCAGAGTCGTCTAACAAAGGGATAATCAAGCTAATCAAGAGAAAGATAGAAGAGCAACCCAAGAAGTGGCATATGTCTTTGGTTGAATCTTTATGGGCATACAGGATGGCTTGTCATGGGGCCACTAAAATATCCCCTTATCATTTGGTTTATGGTCATGAGGCGGTCTTGCCATGGGAGGTAAGGACAGGGTCAAGACGTATATCGTTACAAGATCAATTAATGGCCGATGACTATTCCTTTCTCATGAAAGACGAACTTGACGATTCGGCGGGTTTACGGTTGAGAGCCCTGATTAGCATAGAAGAAAACAAGAAAAGGGTGGCCAGATGGTATGACAAAAAGGTCAAAGTTAAACAGTTCTCTTAGGGAGATCTGGTATGGAAGTTGGTGCTGCCGATAGGATCAAAGGATCCCAAATTCGGTAAATGGTCACCCACTTGGGAAGGGCCGTATAGAATCGGCCGATGTGCCCTTGGGAATGCATACATTCTAGAGACAATAGAAGGGGAGGAATTCCCAAGAGATTTAAACGGGCGATATCTGAAGAGGTACTATCCAAGCATTTGGGTAGATACATAACTTGCAGCAAAATATGTCAAGATAACATGGCCGATTTCTCATCGGTTTCTGGCTACGCATCTGGTGAAAAAAAAACAACATTGGGATTCATTATTGAATGGAAATTACAGATTACATGGCCGACATGGTATAAGTCGCCCTTAGAATAAAAATACTGGTGTGTCTACTGATTACGCCTACGCTAGATTTCTCTCTCGATGCGACCCAGTTTTATCATAAGGGTGAGCCTTTTCTCTTTCAAGTCCTCTGTAGTGGCTCCAGTTTCAGCTTGGTTGCAGAGTTCTTTCAGCAGGCGGGTCTTCTCCTCTTCCAGATCTTCCATGGCGACTTCAGTTTTAGCTTTACAAGGAAGTGAAGAACTTTTTTCGGAAGATGGTCGCTTGCGGACCAAAAGATGAGCATTTATGAGGTCCGAATATTCCTGGACAGCGGCAGGGACATGATCTCTGAGTTCCTCAGCATGAGTTCTTATCAGATTTCTGTCTGCCTGTGATAATGGCTCTTCTGAATGCATGATTTCTATCGCTCGTTCTAGATCAGAGCTGAGACGGTTTGCCTAAAACAGAGATAAAAGAAGTTACCCAGTATCGGAGCGATTGAGATGCTTAAGAAAAAGGTAGAGGGGGAGTTCATACCTGGTTGACAGAGGAAGAGGATGAGGAGGACGAACAAGACATCTTGCCGTTCAGTTGGGACAGTAAAGGAAGGAGAGGAGATAAGTAATGCGTACGCTTCTAGAGATGGTGAACGGTCTGCGTATAAATGAAAAGGAGGTAGATGGATACCCAAGGAAAGCATCTATGGCTACAATCGCTCGTCGTCTAATTTGATCGGCCGAGTCTACTATTCTCTGATCATTGTCGGCCGATCCTGGTACTTCTGACACGCGGCGACGGAGCCTTATTGTTTCACGGGCCAGATGTTGTCTTTCTTGCTTCAGCTCGCCGATGATGGTTGGGAATTCTTGGAGCTTCTTCTCTTCAGCGGCTATCTCTTTGGTTATTTGTTCCATCTCCTTGGCTAGTTCTGCTCTCCTCCGTTTCAGCCGATCTATTGCGCCGACGATGTCCGGACGGCAGTTCGCGAGGAAATTGAATCTGTGGTGTACTTCCTGAGTCCGATGCTTGTACGAGTCGACCTCCTCCTGAGTTTTGGCCATCTGAGCACGATCGGCCATACGTTGCAGCGCCCTGGAAACCGGAATCTGCATACCCTCTATATAGGCAGCATATCCCAAGTTTTCTGACACTTCATCCGAGATGTGATCTTTGACCTCGTTGAAAAGTCGTCGGATCGTCGATGCATCTTCCACCAATCGGCCGATGTCACCTTGGAGGAGAGTACGAATCCTTTCGAGCTTGGAGCGGACATCGTCAGAGGTAGAGCTCGATGGAACTGCGTGTGAGGAGATTTCTTCTTCATCGGCCAAGGAGACAGCAAAGGAAAAGATGCTATTGTTGGGGGTATCTTGCTCCTGTAAGAGAACAAAGTAAAGGGTAAGCAAGTGGTGAAAGGAAATCGGCCGATTCTAATGGTAAGATTGTTACCTCTTTGAAACGAATCTCTCTTGCCTGCGCCGGTGGAAGTATTTCCCTTATTTCGGGGACTGGTGCACTTGGTTCGCCAGAAGAAGAAGATTCGATCGTTATTAGTGCTCCGCTTGGGCCAGCTTCCTGAGAAAGACATAAATTCCCGTGAAAATACTATGGGAAATTGAAACAAGATGGTAATAGAAATTTGCCATGCCTCTGTGGGTCTCCCGGCCGATGCCTGTTGTGGAGTTATAATCGGCGTACCCAAATCGACCTGCATCAAAATTGGTTAAGTTTTCTGAATATTAAGGATTCAGGGTAAGAGATCGTGTACCTCGGCAACAGGAGCTGCTGGAATCTCAGTCCCCACTTGGGACGTGGCCGATAGTTGCGGGGACTGCGGTGGGACAACTTGTGCAGCCTGGCAAAGGAATAGAATTGATGTCAGTAGAAGATTTGGAGAATATATGAGATAAATAAGATTACCTGAACAGCTTCTACTAATAGTGATGTTGCAGCGGCCCCGACTTCGGCGGTGACTTGGGGATCGTCCATCTCGACAGCCGGAAGGGGTAAAGGACCTGAGGTCTCGGCGGGTGTCACCTCTACTTGATCGGCCGATCCAACACGGGGAGTCTCGGCCGATACCACTGCCGTCTGGCTGGCCGATCCGATGCGGGAGACGTCAGCCGATGCTATTGCCGTTTGATCGGCCGATCCAATGCGAGCTCGCACCCGACGGCTGGTTATCTTTGATGTTGGCCTTTTTGGTGCTCGCCTTGATCGGCCGGTACAGATATCTCTGACAGTTGGAGCATGGAAGCTGATAAGTGGATACGGCGTGTATTGGTGATGGCTATCAATCGGCCGGCCGCTTCGGCTCTGCATCGGGGGAACATGGCTTTCAGACTGAAGGGATAAACATGAGTTAACGACAAGATGATAATATAATATTGGGATCGGCTAAGGAAAAAAGGACATACCGCTGCATTTGGGTCGATGTTCTCTGGGTCCAGAATGTTGCAGTAAGATGATGGAGATTTACAGAAAAGGTGTTGCTTCCATTCTGCCCACCATAATTTGAACTGCTGGGTGGCGAAAGAGGCAACTGACCAACCAGTCAAGTCAATGGTGCTGGAGTCGGGTACTAGATCGCACAGCCGACTGTACTCAAGACTTGAAGTTAGTCCATCTCTGAATTTTGCCTGACCGGCGAAATAGACTCGAATCGGCAGTTGGCCAAAACCCAGTTGCCTTGCCGCAGCCGATGGACAGTAAAATTCATAGGTGGGTGAGTCCTTTCCTGAGAAGAAGTTGGCCGGCAGGATCCCCGGCTTGATCAAGACGTCCATCAAAGGTATGGGTGGAGAAGTCAAAACATACAGGCAACTCGAAAATCGGCTCTACTGCCTGATATGGGTGCCAGCTGATCATCTCTTCACTAAGGCCATTGTAGAAGCATCTGAAGTATTCAGCTGTGCGGGTGGCAGTGAATTGGCAGCCGGGAAAAGCCGATACCGCTTCTCCAAAAGACCTGCAGCGGCGACGGACCGATGGATTCTCCTCCGACTCGATGTTGGGAAAGGTCTTTGTCTCTATCCGCTGCTGAGAAACCTTGCTCATGTGTAAGTTGAGCCAGAGGGTGATGAACCACCAAGGACCGCCTGGGTTCCCTATCGGCTCCCCCTTCGACAGCTTGACGCCGATTTGATGCAACAGATGGTATGCCGATCCCAGCAAGTGTTTTCCAAGAGGGATGGCCGATCCTTGTGAAAGAGCTTCTGCCAAAGCTTTAGTGTTTGAAGAGGGGCCGACTGCTCTGCCACAGAAGAAATGTTTCTCCAGCCACATCATCAAGAAGGCAGTATGCTCCCTCTGTGAAACTGTCCCGGTCTTCATGTTTTTACTGATGTATCCTTTCCACCCGCCGATTCCTTTGGTCTCCAGCCGATGAGATGGCTTGAACAGATAATTGAAAGGGGTATCGGCGGAGGAAACATCTAGGCCGGTCAGCAGCAGGACATCGGCCAAGGTCGGGGTCATGGGTCCGTGTCCAAAAAGGAATGCGTTAAGTGCATCGGACCAGAAGTAAGAGGCTGCCATAACCAAAGGTTCGTTCCTTTCCATCTGAGACAGGGATAAGTCTATGCACTGGCCGATTTTGTGTTCTTCCCATTGAACCTTCCAAGACCCGGCTACCCTCTGGTACCATTCTCTCCACCCGGGTGTTTCATTCGGCCAGGATCTGAAAGTGCCTACCCAATGATCTAAATCCATGGATGACTGCTTAAAGGGGATCCTATGGGTTTCTAAACTGATCAGATCCGTTGGATCAGGGCTTCCCATAGGGCCCAGACAGATGAGGTCAGGGGATTCTGAAAGAGGAATGGTGATTCGATGCCTAAGTGCCTAAAAGAGGGAAAAAAGGAAGAAACTGAGAAAGGGTCCGGAAAATACTGAGGCAGTAAAAAGTCAAAAAGGGAAAAATTTCGAGCATTTACCTCTGGGATGAAAGCCATCGTCGCCGATGACGCCGCTGGGGAAGCCGCCGATTGGGCCGCCGCCGCCAAAGGAGTAGCCGATGGAGCCTCTGTAGATGGGGTGGTCGCTGATGGAGACGCCATTGGGGATCGGAGCAGGCCGCGGATGAGATCGCCGGAAAAGGGGAAGCACTTGGAAATCGAAAGAGCTTGGAGGAAGACAAACAGTGATGCGACGGAGAGAATGCTAGATTCGTGGGGAAGGATGGGCGGAGAAAGCCAGTACTTAAGAGAGATCAGGGAAGCGAGGGCAAAGATGGTATTTTTACCGCGCCGTCTACACGAGTTGCAGAGGAGCGGTCGTTTCGCGCGCCCGGTTCGAGGAAATTGCAATCATTGTGCCGCGGAACGGAAGGAGATTTTTACTGCGCCCGTTTCGGACGAAAGGATTAAAGAAAAGAGTCTTGAAGGAAAAGTTATATTTTACTCCGAAACCGGGGGGCATGTGTTGACGCCAGATTTTGACACGTGTTGAATCGGTGTCAGGAGGAGAAGATTGGCCGATGCAGCAGATCTGAAGGCTACAGAAAGGAATCGGCCGATTGAAGTGACAGTTGGAAATCGGCAGATGAGGTCAGGGGATTCTAAGAGAGGAATGGTGATTCGGTGCCTAAGTGCCTAAAAAAGGGAAAAAGGGAAGAAACTAAGAAAGGGTCCGGAAAATACTGAAGCAGTAGAAAGGCAAAAAGGGAAAAATTTCGAGCATTTACCTCTGGGATGGAAGCCATCGTCACCGATGACGCCGCTGGGGAAACCGCCGATTGGGCCGCCTGTGGCAGAACCACCTGAATTAATCCGGCTCAAGTGTATTAACCATCACCATTAGGGCCATCTCGGTTAACCTTACACTTCAAACGGAGTAATCCATGGGTCTGTCGGGTAACCTCCCGATACAACCACGGTAAAGCGGATCAAATGCCATACATACGAATGCTCATGCGACGATGATCCCAGAGAATACCACATTCCAGCAATATTACAAAAATTATCATAGGTGAATATTACAGACCAAGTTTGAGTTTAGAAACCAAGTACTTTAGTGATCATAACTAAGAAGTTCTTCAGAGTTTAAGTTGTAGCGGAAAATAAAACAACGAAAGCTACTCGACGATACAGGATGTCTCGGTGAAGCCCGTACGAGACATCACTCGGCGTTATCTCCATTGGACGGGGGCGGATCCCATTCCACCGACCAACCAGGGGGAAGAGTGCAGGGCCAAGTCAAGCTAGCAATCATATCTTCGAAGGTCTCACCTGAAAACGAGCCACAAGCAAGGCTGAGTATACTAATACTCAGCAAGACTTACCCGTGTAGTGGAATCTACTCCACCGACTCTAGACATGCAAGGCTTTTTGGCTCAGGGGTTTGTTTTGCCGAAAAGCATCTACAAGTGGGTCCTTACTTTCAACTTTTAGCTCAAGATTCTAGTTTCATTAACCATTCTAGATAAGCGGCTATCCAATAGCATTCATGGTGAAGCATTAATTTTCATCCAACAAGTTCATTCATCATCATTGTTCCTCTTCTTACTCTGTGGGTAAAGGGGGTTAAGCAGTCTCAATAGCCGTGAGAAACGGACGATTCGAATCGAATTTCTTAACCTTGCAAGGGAAACCTAAACACACGTCACGTGGTTACTCCCAGAGTCACACGTGCAACTTTTCCCCTTTCTTTCCGGGTCGTGGATCGGGGCTACCCTCCGAGAGTACAAGAGGCCCACGCCACGGTTCGCCGCCGGGTCGTGACCACTCTCTACACTCGCCATATGCACATGGGACCGAAGTTCAAAGGGTAGGATGCCGTCCCCTTGCCGGGCCAATCAGGTACTTAAACTTACCATACCATATTCTCGGCATGTGGTTAGTACGTTCAAAGACTTAACCACCACTACCACACACTGCGGCCTTAGCATTTTCACTAGACAGACGGGCCTCAATCGTAAACATCGTACCATAGCCCGTCCTTTGTCCTTATGATTGCAGCGTGTAGTAAACATTCAACTCCTATATTCTCGCGAGTGACAGGAAATCACTCAGCTTTTACCGAAGTCCTATTAGCACAGCATTCTATCGAACCTTACATCTAGTTTTCAAGCATGGGTTCCTAACATCATGCAACTAAGTTTTCATTCAACTCCTATAAACTTAATGCACAAGCAAAAGAGTAGTGAGTTGCATAATTTAGGAAAGGAAATGGGTTATGCTCCGGGGCTTGCCTTCTTGTGCAAAGTTAGTCCGGGGATTGTCTGAACGTTGACCCGGATCTTCAACTGCTTCAGTTAAATTCGCTTGGGCTTCTCGCTGCTCACTCTCGGACTCGGGCACCAGCTCGTAAGTTCCATCGGCGAGAGTAGTCGTTTCTACATGAATGCACAAGTTTAAGTAGTGGTGATGGTAAACGACATGATTTTCTTCACGATAAAGTTGCAGTTTGTAAAACATGAGTTTGTCGTGAAGTGAATTACTTTATCATTCGTGGGCAATCGTTAATAGAGTAGAAAAGTACAATAAGTAACTTCGTTAATCAAGGTGGGGTGGGTGTTCATGGGAACTTATGTTCCTCATGGAAACATGATTTAAGTGTAACTACAACAGCGAGTAGTTTCTGGTCATGAAATCTTGGATCTAGGCACATCAGAGAAAGATATGCTTACTGTAAAATTTTCAGACAATTTCCTGCAGCAGATTAATTATGAAAAATATAACACATGGTGGCTGCTAGACCCTTGTTCTTTTTGTACAGAACAAATGGTGCAAAAACTGGGTCTAAGAATTTTTACAGGGCTTTCATTTAGTCATGCAGGAGCTACTGTAATTTTTATAGGATTTATTATGCAGTTTTCAGAGCATAGTAAATATGACATTACACACCTAGGTTAATCAAGGATTTAATTTTACAGGATCCTACGCAGGGTTTTTGTCCATGAAACTTTTTACACAGCATCCTCTACCACTGAGTATCTTCTAGTAAAAAATAAGAGAATTTTCCAAGCTAAGATACTATTTTCTTAATTTAATGTATGTTATTAGCACATAAATCAAATAAATAGGTTCCTGTGAGATAAAAAGTTTCCCAATTTTTGTCTGGCATCTAGGTACCATTACATCAGTATAGAAAAAGTTTCATTAGGTGATTCATAACCTAACTGTAGGGATAAAAATATTTAGCCACTTATGGTATGAAACTAAGTTTAACAAACAGTGTAGATAGAGATGGAATTTGGGCCTGATCTTTGTACACAGTCCTAAACATCAAACAACTAACTCACTGCCCAAAATTTAGGGTCAGCATTGATCTACAACAGTGGGTACAAAAGAAGTCCATTAAAACTTCCATTTAATGTAGAGCAAAATATAATGATAATCTAAGAAACTTTACGTAAGAAAAGTTGTAGAGTTTCTTCTAAGGATTCCAGAACAGTTGAGTTTGCATTTTTCTGAATTTTCTATGATTTTATACAAATTTTACAAGTTCACTGATTTGGTTAAAACTTTCTTTACAGAGGGGTCCCTGAAAACTAGCAGAAAACCCCCTGGGAAGATCTGGGCGATTGCAATGTGGTCCTGGCGCCATGGCTGGCCCTTGGGAGCTCGATTTGGCTCAAAATTCGGCGAGGGGAAGGGCCGGTCGGCGAGGGGGGAGTGGGCAGCACGGAGAGGGAACCAGGGCGCACCTATTGGTGGTCTTGGAGTGGCTCGGGGTGGCTGGTGACGGGCTGGCCGCGGAGAGCAAGGGGGCGGCGGCGGTGGGGCGGCGCGGACGGCGGCGCTCCGGCGATGAGGGCGGCGGGGCTCGGGCTGGGGAGCTTCAGTGCGTCGAGGGGAATCCGTTAAAGCGCTTGTCTCGGGCGGAGGTGGGCCGGAGCAAAGGGCCCCGCGGCGAGGTGGGGGCGCTGGCGGCAATGGAGGCGCAGTGGCTTTCTAGGCGCGCGAGGGGCTCTGTTCAGCCTTTATAGGTGCAAGGGAGGGAGGAGAGGTCCAGGCAGGGCTGGGCCGGGCGGCACGACGGGGGCACGCCGTTGGGTGCCTGGGCGGCGGCTAGCGACTGGGCGACGGGGGCGGTGCTGCAGGGCGCCGGGGGTTTGGCGCGCGAAGCAACAGACTCGGATTGGGCAGAGACATGGCGTGGGAGAGGCAAAGCCGCTGCGGCGGGGAGCGACGGCCATTGGCTTGGCGCGGCATGGGTGGCAGGCATCGTCGGCCAAGTGGCGGCCATGCCTTGCCGGCGGGCGTGGAGCAGGGGAGGGAAAGAGAGAGAGAGAGAGAGACGAAGGGCCTTTTTGCGAGAATTTGAAAAGTTCCAGGGGGCTGGGTGCAAATAGGATGTTTTCTCCTCTTTCTAATTTGAATTTCAAAAACTTTTGAACATGAAAGTTGTTCAGAATAAAAAGTTCTACAAGTTTGGTTTCAGGCAACATCTCATTTGGCTTATGGTTTGAAAGTTAATTTAAAAATTCAAAAGTATTCATATGTGCCCAATTTCAATTTGAATTTCAACTTAACTTGTTCTAATTCTTTTCACCCTTTTATTAGTTGGTTAAGCATAGGGTTAGGCTAATGACATTGATTTAGAAATGTAATTTATCAGGGTTGTTACACCGCCGCCGCCAAAGGAGTAGCCGATGGAGCCTTTGTAGATAGGGTGGTCGCCGATGGAGACGCCATTGGGGGTCGGAGCAGGCCGCGGATGAGATCGCCGGAAAAGGGGAAGCACTTGGAAATCGAAAGAGCTTGGAGGAAGACGAACAGTGATGCGACGGAGAGAATGCTAGATTCGTGGAGAAGGAGAGGCAGAGAAAGCCAGTACTTAAGAGAGATCAGGGGTGCAAGGGCAAAGATGGTATTTTTACCGCGTCGTCTACACGAGTTCTAGGGGAGCGGTCGTTTCGCGCGCCCGGTTCGAGGGAATTGCAATCATTGTGCCGCGGAACGGAAGAAGAGTTTTACTGCGCCCGTTTCGAAGGAGAGGATTAAAGAAAAGAGTTTCGAAGGAAAAGTTATATTTTACTCCGAAACTGGGGGGCATGTGTTGACGCCAGATTTCGACACGTGTTGAATCGGCGTCAGGAGGAGAAGATTGGCCGATGCGGCAGATCTGAAGGCTACAGAAAGGAATCGGCCGATTGAAGTAACAGTTGGAAATCGACCGATTGGTGGCCCAGCCTATGCCAACAGGATGGGATTATTTCAGAAGATCCTGGTCAAAAGCTGGTCAAAGGGGGCACGCTAAGTCGGTCGAAGAGCAATTGAAGGAAATCTTAATTGATTAGGGAGCGGCGGCGGAAGATTCTGCGGGAGTCCATTTCCTTTTTAAAGTCTGTATAGATATAGTAATTTAAATAAGGTTGTAACAAGTCGTGATCGACCAGGAGTCCTAGCTTTAGGGTATAAATAGGAGTCGTCAGGGTTTTGAAAATATATCAACACATCAATCAACAACAGTACTTCTACTTTTCCAGCAATTTACTTTCAAGTCGGCGACTTCGCCAATATTTTCTTCTTCCACGAGTTCGTACGGATTGGCAGGGCTGCATCAACTTGATCTCCGGCCAATTAGTAGGTTCCGCTTACCGAGTAATATCCGAGCTTTAACTACGGGCGCATCACTGTGGTTTCGTTTGGATTTATTCACCAGTTATCGATATTTACTAGAATTGCAAGTTTCACCTGTTATGCTAGTATTATCACCAGTTATCCAGCTTGAGATCAGAGTAATCGGCTCCGTCATTGTTTTTCTTCGATTTATCATCTTACAGCCGATTAGATCTATTTCAAGTGTTGTCCTTGCAGTAGTCGTCTAGATCGCTCCAGCAGTTTTCTTCACGATTACTACACGATCATCGGCTGATTCATAGTCGATCATCTATACAGCAAATCAGACGATTCGCCGCCGACGCGCTTCTCAGGACAGATCGGAACTCCAGCCGATCGACACGCCTGGAATTTAATACTTTATTTCCTTGTCAATCAACAGGTCAGATTGACTGGCACGCCACGCGAACTGCACCAGGGCGATAACCCGAACAGGAGCTAAGCAGATTCTCCCGGGTCGTGTGTCCGACGCTGAAGACCATCGGCCGATTCCTATCCAGCCGATTTTAGCGCCAACAGAGTCTTTATAAATCCATATTTTGATAAGATCATATCTTCTACCTACCTATATCTAATTGTTGGCGCTAAAATCGGCCAGACGGGAATCGGCCGATGGTCTTCAGCGTCGGACACACGACCCGGGAGAATCTGCTTAGCTCATGTTCGGGTTATCGCCCTGGTACGGTTCGCGCGGCGTGCCAGTCAATCTGACCTGTTGATTGACAAGGAAATAAAGTATTAAATTCCAGGCGCTCCGATCGGCTGGAGTTCCGATCTGTCCTGAGGAGCGCGTCGGCGGCGAATCGGCCAATTTGCTGTAGAGATGAACGGCTATGGATCAGCCGATAATCGTGTAGTAATTGTAAAGAAAACTGCTGGAGCGATCTAAACAATTACTACAGAGGCAACACTTAAAATAGATCTAATAGGCTGTAAGATGATAAATCGAAGAAGAACGATGACGAAGCCGATTATTCTGATCTCAAGCTGGATAACTGGTGATAATACTAGAACAACAGGTCAAACTTGCAATTCTAGTAAATATCGATAACTGGTGAATAAATCCAAACGAAACCACAGCGATGCGCCTGTAGTTAAAGCCTGTATATTACTCGATAAGCGGAACCTACCAATCGGCCGGAGATCAAGTTGATGCAGCCCTGCCAATCCGTACGAACTCGTCAAAGAAGAAAAGTATTGGCGAAGTCGCCGACTTGAAAGTAAATTGCTGGAAAATTAGAAGTATTGTTGTTGATTGATGTGTTGATTTTTTCTGCGAGACCCTGACGACTCCTATTTATACCCTAAAACTAGGACTCCTAGTCGATCACGACTTGTTACAACCTTATTTAAAAACAGGAAAACTACTATATCTATAATAACTTTTAAAGGAAACGGACTCCCGCAGAATCTCTCGCCGCCGTCCCCTAATCCAATCAGGATCCTTTTCAATTGCTCCTTGACCGACTTAGCGTTGCCCTGTTGACCAACTTTTGATCAAGACCCTTCGAAATAGTCCCATCCTGTTGGCGCAAGCTGTAACACCAATCGGCCGATTTCCAACTGTTACCTTAATCGGCCGATTCCTTACCGTAGCCTTCAGATCTGCCGTATCGGCCGACCTTCTTTTCCCGACGCCGATTTAACATGTGTCAAAATCTGGCGTCAACACATGCCCCCCAGTTTTGGAGTAAAACATAACTTTTTCATCGAAACTCTTTCTTTAACCTTTTCCTCCGAAACGGGCGCAGCAAAAACCTCCATCCGTTCCGCGGCACAATGATTGCAATTTCCTCCGACCTAGCGCGCGAAACGACTGCTCCCATGGAATTCGTGTAGACGGCGCAGTAGGAATACCATCTTTGCCCTTGCTCTCCTGATTTTCCTTAAGTACTAGCCTTCTCCGCCTACTCTTCCCCACAATTCTAGCATTCACCTCCAGCGAACCACTGTTCGTCTTCTTCCAAGCTCTCTTTGATCTCCAAGTGCTTCCCCTCTTCCGGCGATCTCATCCGCGACCTGCTCCAACCCACCAATGGCGTCACCATCGGCGACCACTCCATCCACGGAAGCTCTATCGGCGACCCCTTCAGCGGCGGCGGCCCAATCGGCAGCTCCTCTGGCAGCCCCATCGGCGACGATGATTTCCATCCCGGAGGTAACTGCTCGAAATTTTTCTCCTTTCGTTTTTCTACTGCTTCAGTACTTTCTGGATTTTCTTCAGTTTCTCCCCCTTTTCTCCCTTTTTAGGCACTTAAGCACCGAATCACCATTCCACTCTCAAAATCTCCTGACCTCATCTGCTTGGGCCCTATGGGGAACTCCGATCCAACAGACCTGATCAGTTTAGAAACTCATAGAATCCCATTCAAGCAGTCGCCCATGGACCTAGATCAGTGGGTAGGTACTTTTAGATCCTGGCCAAATGAAACTCCTGGCTGGAGAGAATGGTACCAGAGAGTGGCCAGATCTTGGAGGGTTCAGTGGGATGAACAGAAAATCAGCCAGTGTATAGACCTATCCTTGTCTCAGATGGAAAGAAATGAACCTCTGGTCATGGCAGCTTCTTATTTTTGGTCTGATGCACTAAATGCGTTCCTTTTCGGACATGGACCCATGACCCCAACTCTGGCCGATGTCCTGTTGTTGACCGGTCTTGATGTCTCCTCCGCCGATACCCCTTTCAACTATCTGTTCAAGCCATCACATCGGCTAGAGACCGAAGGAATCGGCGGGTGGAAAGGATATATTAGCAAAAATATGAAGACCGGGACAGTTTCAGAGAGGGAGCATACTGCTTTTCTGATGATGTGGCTAGAAAAGCACTTTTTCTATGGCAGAGCCGTTGGACCCTCTTCAAACACCCAAGCTTTAGCGGAGGCTTTGTCACAAGGATCGGCCATCCCTCTTGGAAAACATCTGCTGGGATCGGCCTACTACCTGATGCACCAAATCAGCACCAAGCTGTCGAAGGGGGAGCCGATCGGGAACCCTGGCGGTCCCTGGTGGTTCATCACCCTCTGGCTCAATTTACATATGAGCAAGGTCTCTCAGCAACAGATAGAGACCAAAACCTTCCCTAACATTGAGTCAGAGGAGAACCCATCCATCCGACGACGCTGCAGATCATTTGGAGAAGCGGCATTGGCCTTCCCCGGCTGCCAGTTTACTGCTACCCGCACAGCTGAGTACTTCAGATGCTTTTATAATGGCCTTAGTGAAGAGACCGTCAGGTGGCATCCATATCAAGCAGTGGAGCCGATTTTTGAATTACCCATGAGCTACGACTTCTCCACCCATACTTTTGATAGGGAGCTTATGGATGTCTTGATCAAGCCAGGGATTCTGCCAGCCAATTTCTTCTCAGGAAAGGACTCTTCCACTTATGAGTTCTACAATCCATCGGCTGCAGCAAGGCAACTGGGTTTTGGCCAACTGCCGATTCGGGTCTATTTCGCCGGTCAAGCGAAATTCAGAGATGGACTGACTTCAAGTCTTGATTATAGTCGGCTGTGCGATCTAGTACCGGATTCCTGTACCATCAATCTGAATAATTGGTCAGTTGCCTCTTTTGACACCCAGCAATTCAAATTATGGTGGGCAGAATGGAAGCAACACCTCTTCTGCAAATCTCCATCATCTTATTGCAACATTCTGGACCCAGAAAACATTGATCCAAATGCAGCGGTATGTCCTTTTTCTCAGCCGATTCCAATGCTATCTCTTTCCATATTGTCATTTTGTTATTAACTCACGTTCATCTTCTCAGTCTGAAAGCCATGTTCCTCCGATGCGGAGCCGAAGCGGCAGGCCGATAGATAGTCACCATCAATACACGCCGTATCCACTTATCGGCTTCCATGCTCCAACTGTCAAGGATATCTCTACTGGCCAATCGAAACGAGCACCGAAAAGGCCAACATCAAAGATAACCAGCCGTCGAGTGCGAGCTCGCATCGGATCGGCCGATCAGACGGCAATAGCATCAGTTAAGGTTCCTTGTATCGGATCGGCCGATCAGATGGCAGTGGCATCGGCCGAGACTCCCCGTATCGGGTCGGCCGACCAGATGGCGGTGACACCGGCCGAGACTCCACGTATCGGATCGGCCAACCAGATGGCGGTGACACCGGCCGAGACTCCAATCCCTTTACCTTTGCCGGTTGTCGAGATGGTTGATCCCCAAGTCACCGCCGAAGTCGGGGCAGCTGCAGCATCGCTATTAGTAGAAGTTGTTCAGGTAATCTTACTTATCTCATATATTCTTCAAATCTTCTGCTGACATTAACTCTCTTTCTCTGCAAGGCTGCACAAGCTGTTCCACCGCAATCCCTGAAGCAATCGGCCACATCACAAGTGGAAGCTGAAACTCCAGCAGCTCCTATCATCGAGGTAAATGATCTCTTACCTTGATCTCTTAATTTTTAGAAAACCTAACCGATATTGATGCAGGCCGATTTGGGTATGCCAACTACAACCCCACAACAGACATCGGCCGGGAGATCCACAGAGGCATGGCAAATTTCTCACACCATCTTATTTCAATTTCCCATAGCATACTCACAGGATCTATTTTCCATATCTTTTCAGGAAAGCTGGCCCAAGCGGAGCACTAATAATCATTGAATCTTCCTCTTCCGACGAGCCAACTGCACCAGCCCCTGATACAAGGGAAACGCTTCCACAGGCGCAGGCAAGAGAAATTCGCTTTAAGGAGGTAACAAACTTACCATTAGAATTGGCCGATTTCTTTTTACTGCTTGCCTACCCTTTACTTTATTTCTTCACAGGAGCAAGACACCCCTAACAACAGCATCTTCTCCTTTGCCGTCTCCTTGCCCGATGACGAGGAAATTGCTTCACACCCAACTCCATCGAGCTCTGCCTCCGATGATGTCCGCGCCAAGCTTGAAAGCATGCGCACTCTCCTTCAAGACGACATCGGCCGATTGGTAGAAGATGCTTCGCCGATTCGACAACTTTTCAACGAGATCAAAGGTCGAATCCCGGAAGAAGTATCAGAAAACTTAGCGCACGCTGCCTATATAGAGCATATGCATATTCCGGTTTCCAGGGCGCTGCGTCATATGGCCGATCGTGCCCAGATGGCAAAAACTCAGGAGGAGGCCGATTCATACAAGCACCGGACTCAGGAGGTACACCACAAAATCAACTTCCTCGAAAGCTGTCATCCAGACATTGTCGGCGCGATAGATCGGCTGAAACGGAGAAGAGCAGAGCTGGCCAAGGAGATGGAGCAGATAACCAAAGAGATAGCCGCTGAAGAAAAGAAACTCCAAGAACTCCCATCCATCATCAGTGAGCTGAAGCAAGAAAGACAGCACCTGGCCCGTGAAACGATAAGGCTTCGTCGCCATGTGTCAGAAGTTCCAGGATCGGCCGATGATGATCAGAGAGTACTAGACTCGGCCGATCAAATTAGACGACAAGCTATTGTAGCCATAGATGCTTACCTTGGGTTGTAAAGAACATGTTAAACATTTATTGCTCCTTCAATGTTACTGCGCCAATTTGGTTTCGAACTGTTTCTTCAGTCAGCTTTGCATTTATGTATGTATTTACTCCGATATGACGTGTCTCATCAAACATCTACCTCTCCTTCTTTTATAAGTAGACCCTTCACCATCTCCAGAGGTATACGCATCACTTATCTTCTCTTTCCCTCTTTGCTGTCCCAAACCGAACGGCAAGATGTCTTCTTCGTCCTCTTCATCTTCTTCCTCTGTCAACCAGGTATGAACTTCTCTTCTGCCTTCCCCTAAGCATCTCAATCGCTCTGATGTTGGGTAACCCCTTTTATCTCCGTTTAGCCAAAATGTCTCAGCCCTTGTCTAGAACGAGCGATTGAAATCATGCATTCAGAAGAACCACTGTCACAGGCAGACACAGATCTGATAAGAGCTCATGCTGAGGAACTCAGGGATAATGTCCCTACTGTCGTCCAAGAATGCTGGGACCTTATAGATGCTCACTTTTTGGTCCGTAAGCGACCATCTCCTGAAAAAAATCCTCCACTTCCTTGTAAAGCTAAGACCGAAGTTGCCATGGAGGATCTGGAGGAGAAGAAGACCCGCCTACTGATAGAACTTTGCAACCAAGCTGAAACTGGAGCCACTACAGAGGACCCGAAGGAGAAAAGGCTCAGCCTTATGATAGAACTGGGTCGCATCGAGAGAGAAATCCAGCGTAGGCGTAATCAGTAGACATATCGGTATTTTTATTCTAAGGGCGACTTGTACCATGTCAGCCATGTACTCTGTTATTTTCAACAAATAATGAACCCTAATGTTTTCTTCATCAGATGTGTAGAAAAAAACCGATGAGAAATCAGCCATATTATCTTGATACATTTTATTGCAAGTTATGCATCTACCCAAATGCTTGGATAGTACCTCTTGAGATATCGTCCGTTCAAACCTCTTGGGAATTCCTCCCCTTCGACTGTCTCCAGAATATATGCATTCCCAGGGGCACATTGGCCGATTCTGTACGGTCCTTCCCAAGTGGGTGACCATTTACCGAATTTGGGATCTTTGGATCCTATCGGCAGCATCTATCAAGATATCGGCCGTTGGCATCGGATATCCATCCATTGGCGTAGCCTGATTTTAATTCCTGAAATCGATGCATACGCGTAACTTCCCATTCTTCTTGTATACGGGCACAATATTAGAAATCCATTCGGCGTAGCTGCACTGCCGAATAAATCCTGCTTCAATTAACTTTGTAATTTCGGCCTTTATATCAGGTAGAATCTTGGGGTTACACCATCGTGCAGGTTGCTGATATGGCTGATATCCTGATTTTATAGGTAACCGGTGTTCAACAATGGACCGGTCTAGACCTGGCATCTCATGATATTCCCAAGCAAAGCAATCCTTGAACTCTTTTAATAGATTTATCAGTTTACACTTATACTCAGGATCCAAATTAGCACTAATATACGTCGGCCTTGATTTGCTGCTATCTCCCAAATCTACCATCTCCAATAAATCGGCCGACATAAACCCATGCCCAAGCTTCCCGTCTTCTCGGACGAGCTTGCATCGGCTGTAGACCGAAATCGGACACTTTCAGGAAGTCAGTGTCCCAAGTCCTGCCAGATATACATTTGACGTGCTCGTAGCTCCACTGTTGCGTGTCGGCCGCTGCAACGCTGTAAGCGGAATCGGCGGTGACTATCTCTGTGCTGTCGCCGACCCATTGCGCGAGGCATTGATGCATTGTAGATGGGACACAGCAGTTTGCATGTATCCAGTCGCGACCAAGCAGCATGTTGTAGGATCCCTTGCCATTAATAACGAAAAAAGTGGTAGGAAGGGTCTTACTGCCGATGGTGAGGTCGACGCAGAGCGCTCCACGGGCGGGAGACACGTTGCCTTCGAAATCCTTCAGCATCATGTCCGTCTTGGTGAGGTCTTCATCGCCCTTGCCTAGCTTGCGGAACATGGCATACGGCATGATGTTAACTGCGGCACCTCCATCTACTAGTAATCTGGTGACGGATCGTCCGTCAACGTAGGCTTTGAGAAACAGCGCTTTAAGATGTTGCCGTTTTTCTTCTTCTGGTTTCTCAAAAGTAGCCGTCATCGGCTCTAAAACCAGTTGTGTCATTTGTTCTTCCATTTTTGTTGCTTTGTCTCGATCGTCAGGCGCCATGAATTCCAACGGCAATATGAACACCATGTTGATTTCGGCTGCCGATTCTTGATTGTTTGCTTCTTGATCATTTTCCTTTGGGCGCCACACCCGAGACTTAACATTTCTTTTCTCTGGTATCTGCCTCTATTCTTACTCTTGATGCTCCCACTGGCGTAGGCGTTGGATCCTTCGTTTCTGGGATCTGGATAGGCCATCGGGACACCACCTAGGATTAACTGGTTTGGCCGATGATCTGGCGTATTCCCTATCTGGTTCCCTTCCTAGGGGATCCTCGTCTGACACCCTATCATCGGCCATCTCTTCCAGCCGATCGTGCACGCTGATCCTGCCCCCCAGTCCATCCTGTTGGTCGATCTTGCTTTTTGACCGGTGGTACTGGTCAACTCTGCCCCCCAGCCGATCATGCACCGAAACGCGCCGTTCCTCTCGTCCGCGCCGATTTCTGCTGATCGGCTCTGATCCTCTGTCCCTAGAGTGTGTCTTCGGGCGATCGTTGCAGCTCAATCCGTTACACTCCGGACAGTTATCGGCAGACGGCAATCTGATGTCGTTCTCCCAGCAATGGATGAAGAACGGACATTGCCAGTGATCTTCATGCCGGCGTATCATCTCTTCGTGGTATCTTGATTGTTCTTGCTGCTGCCGATATTTACTGAGTAAGAACTGGGAGGTGACGGGCTTGCGTGGTCGTTCTGGCCCCCGCCTGTTCCTTTTGATTTCTTCCGTTGTGATCTGCCTCCTGGGATCGACGGCGCCGCCCCTTCTCGCCGATTCTGACGTCAGCACCTTGGTTTGACGTGAATTTCCTCCAGTGTCAACCATGTTGGCCGGGAAGGGATGCTTATCTATCTTCATCGGTTTTGCCGATTTAGCTGGGGTTTCAAATTTAAGCCTCCCCTGCTCGATGGCCGATTGTATCTGCTGACGGAAGACTTTGCATTCATTTGTATCATGAGAAGTGGCGTTGTGCCACTTGCAGTATTTCATCTTCTTAAGTTGATCGACCGAAGGGATGGTGTGATGCTGAGATAGCTTAATCTGTCCTTCCTGGAGCAATAAATCGACCAGAAGATATACCCAAGACAGCCTTCACTACCAGATATGGTCTGTACGAGTTCACAGTGATGTCGTTTGGATTGACCAACGCACCAACATACTTCATGTACCTGATGAACAAGGTTTTCATGGAATATCTTGACAAGTTTGTGGTTGTGTTCATTGATGACATCTTGGTGTATTCACAGAATGAGGAAGAACATGAAAAACACTCGAGGATAGTGTTACAGAAACTCCGAGAGAAACAGTTATATGCCAAGCTGGGCAAATGTGACTTTTGGTTGAGAAAAGTTTCTTTCCTTGGACATGTTATCACAGATGGAGGAATTGCAGTAGACCCAAGTAATGTTCAGGATGTTCTGAATTGGAATCCACCGAAGTCTGTGCCTGAAATCAGAAGTTTCCTCGGACTCGCAGGTTACTACCGCAGATTTATTGAGGGATTCTCAAAGATTGTGAAACCCATGACTTCTCTGTTGGAAAAAGGGAAAGAATTTAAGTGGGATGCTGCATGCCAGGAGTGTTTTGAAGAGCTGAAAATAAGATTGACCACTACTCCTGTGTTGATAATGCCGGATATCCACAAAGGGTTTGATGTGTATTGCGATGCTTCTCGGATGGGTCTTGGATGTGTGTTAATGCAAGGAGGCAAAGTTGTGGCCTATGCTTCAAGACAGTTGAGAAAGCATGAGCAGAACTATCCTACCCATGACTTGGAATTGGCTACCGTTGTGCACACATTGAAGATTTGGAGGCACTACATGATCGGAAACAAGTGTCAGATCTTCACTGACCATAAGAGTCTGAAGTACATCTTCACGCAACAGGATCTTAACTTAAGACAACGCAGATGGTTAGAATTAATCAAAGACTATGATTTGGATATTCAGTATCATCCTGGCAAGGCAAATGTTGTGGCTGACGCCCTAAGCCGGAAAGGACACGCTAATATGAGGATTGCTCGATTGATGCCTCAGGAATTATGTTGGGAGATGGCACTTTTGAACTTGGGAATTGTCACACAGGCGGAAGCCATGACTATGGAGGTGGAACCTACATTAGAACAAGAGATCAGAAAAGGGCAGTTGACAGATGCTAAGATCAAAGAGATCAAGATTCAAATTGGTTTAGGCAAGACTACGGATTTCACCGAAGATGAACAAGGAAATGTTTGGTTCAGAAAGAGGATCTGTGTACCTGAAATTGATCACCTTCGTGAACTCATTTTGAAGGAGGCACATAATTCCGCTTATTCCATTCATCCTGGAAGTACCAAGATGTATCAAGACTTGAAATAAAGGTACTGGCGGTATGGTTTGAAAAGAGACGTAGCAACTCACGTGGCTTTGTGTGATGTGTGTCAGAGAGTGAAAGCAGAACACCAGAGACCAGCAGGTTTACTTCAGCCATTGAAAGTATCTGAATGGAAATGGGAAGAGATTGGTATATATTTCATTGTAGGGTTACCCCGTACTCGTGATGGTTACGACTCGATATGGGTTATTGTGGACAGATTGACAAAAGTCGCACATTTCATCCCGGTCAAAACAACATACACTGGAACCAAGTTAGCAGAACTATACATGTCACGAATTGTGTGTCTACACGGTGTTCCAAAGAAGATAGTGTCTGATCGAGGTACTCAGTTCACGTCGCGTTTCTAGCAGAAATTACATGAATCCATGGATACAAAGCTCAATTTCAGTTCCGCATATCATCCACAAACAGACGGTCAGACTGAGCGAACGAATCAAGTATTAGAGGATATGTTGAGAGCATGTGCCCTCAAGCATGGAGGTAGTTGGGATAAAAGCTTGCCATATGCAGAGTTCTCCTACAATAACAGTTATCAAGCAAGTCTCAAGATGGCCCCATTTGAAGCATTATATGGGAGAAAATGCAGGACACCATTGTATTGGAATCAGACAAGAGAAAGTCAGGTTTTTGGACCAGAGATTCTTCAAGAAGCGGATAGCAGTTACCGCTGGAGGAACTTAATGTACAAGAAGATTTGACTTATGCAGAGCATCCGGTTAGAATCTTGGAAACATCTCACAGGGTTACTCGAAACAAGGTGATCAAAATATGCAAAGTACAGTGGAGTCACCACTCAGAGGATGAGGCTACTTGGGAAACAGAAGATGAACTGATTGCAGAATTCCCTCAGTTGTTCCCTAATCCTTCCAAATCTCGAGGACGAGATTCTCTTTAAGGGGGGTAGGTTTTGTAACACCCAAAAATATAATAAATAAAATTTTAAAAATATTTTTATAAAAGTCACAAAATGAAATTTTGCATGCATCTTTTTTTTCTTTTTCTTCTCCCACTCTTTTCTTTCAGCCCGGCCCAAACCTCTCTCTCTTCTCCTTCTATTTTTCTTCTCCTCCTCTTCTTTTCTTTTCCTTCTCTTCTCCTTTTCTTTTCCCCGCGGCCCAACTCGGCTGGCCCAATCCGCCTTACTCTCCCTCACCCCTCTCTCACCGCCACCTGGGTCCCACCTGTCGGCGCCCCCTCTCTCCCTTTCCTTTCTTCTTCCTCTCGCACCGCTCCCCCCCCTTTCCTTTCTCCGCCGCGATGCCAGATGCGCCGCGCCGTCGTCCGCACTCCCTCCCCTTTCTTTTTTTTCCTCACCCCAAATCCAGATCGACTCCGCGCCGTCGCCCGCGTCTCCTCTTTCCTTCCCCCGCGACGCTAGCCTGCCATACCGGCCGCGGTACGCGCTCCGCCCTTTCCTTCGCAGGCCGCCGCGTGAGCCGCCGCCTTCCCTTTTCCCGGCCGTTCCGCCTTCTCCCCTCCCCTATAAAACCCACGCTGGAGCCCCGCTTTGCACCCAGAGCTATCTTCAATCTCTTCTTCTACTCTGCACTGTCGCACGCCGCTGGAACTCGCACACCTGAGGAATGCCGCCGCCCCGTGTCGCTGCACCTCCGTCGACTCGCCATCTCTCCGTTTCTCCAACGACTGCAACTCTTGCCGGAGTTCCGCGAGGTGGTGAGCATCAAGCCGCCCCGTTTACCCCCCTCTCTCTCGCTCTGTCGCAGCCCCGATTTCTCGCCGGAGCTCTGTTTCTGCCCGCCGCCGTGGCCGCCGGTCCACGCTCGCCGCACGGCCGTCCCGTGACCACCAACACTTTCGTCGTGTCGCCCTCTCTCTCCCCGGCATAACCCCAGCCTGAACCGAGCCCCGGAACACCGGATTCGGTGAACTCCGGCCGTCCGCCACCGCACTCGCTCGACGCTGGCGCCCAGCGCAGCCGTCCGCTTCGCCCGACCCTAACTCCGCCGGGTCGACCCGAGCCGACCCTTTTCCTGCCGCTCGATCTAGATCTAATGGCCAGAACAGATCCGAGCCGCGTCCGATTCGCCCGACCCTTACCCCGTCGCCCGATTCTGATCCAACGGACCAGATTCGCCCGACCCTAGCCGACCCCGGAACCTTTACTGAAAAACCCCTAGGTTTTCCAGCAATCAACCCGCAGTCCAGATCAGTAGAAAAATAATTAGAGTTGAGCCCTTTCTTTTTCTGACCCGACCCCTGATCATTCCAGAATTAGTACCCGTTGTCCAGGACCTCTAGTTTTGCACCCCGACCCTCTGTTTAAGGATTAATTATGTTTTAACCCCTGATTTCTTCAAATCTTGCCCCTGGAAGTTCAAAACTTTCGCAGTTAGGTCCCTAGATCACTATTTTAGCCATATCTTCATCGTTTCAACTCCGATTTCAGCGATTCTTGCGCTCACGCGATCCTTGCATCATGAACTACAACTTTAGCATCTTTTTACTTTCTGTTTCTATTGTTTATTTTACTGTTACTTATTTGTTTGTGTATGCTTGTTTGTGTGATCGCGTAGACAACGTGACGTTCGAGCAAAACAAAGAGCAAGTTTACAAGGAAGAGAACTAGCAACTGTTTGAGGACGGCAAGTGGATTTCCCTCCGCCTGCATATTCTATTTTAGCCCAACAACAGCATGATAATTCACTTTACTTTAATGTTGCTTGCATAAACTTGATGGGTTACCTATGCTAAGGACATACCTAGTCTTTTACCCCAAACCTTGAATCACCGGGGTTTATTATTCATGTTGGGTAGTCACGCTTAGTTGCAAACTTGGGGATTGGTGTTGGTTTACTCTTATAACAATGTTGATCGCGTTTCATATTGTTGTTATACCGTGTTAATTCAAGATCAACTTTGTTTAATGGGAACATGGAGAACCACCCAAGAAAACAGTACAACCACAAAGTCATATGGCTCTGACCTTAGCCAATTAATTATATGTGTAGTTAGCTGGTGGCCTTACCGAAAGGGCAAGGAGGGGGTCGGTGATAGGGGTCATAGCCCAGTCCTCTTGGGGTAGCTGCCTTTGCTAAGGAGCTGACCATTAGGGAGGTTTATGGACCACACTGCTACTGAAACTCTAGCGGGCTGCCTAGCTCTCGACATGTCTTTGTAAAGGCTTCGTAGTGTACCCTCGCCACTCACCTCGGAAGTGTTTAAGGGCCTTGCAAACCCAGGCGACTCAGGGGAACACGATTTGTGGGTAAAGTGTACAACCTCTGCAGAGTGTAAAACTGTTATAACAGCCGTACTCACGGTTAAGAGTGGCTTGGACCCTCACATGATAATAAAACTTGAAGATTAATTAAATTGTGGTTCATGGTTTATGTTTATGTTGATAGTACCTTTATGTTTTTGCTAAAGTGGGATGGTATAAACTTAAACCTAGTTAATAGGTGCTCGCTAATAAATACTTGACCAACTAATAGTGCTCGCTGCTGCAAACCTTAGCCTATCCTTGATGGCCTTGCATTTTCACCCCACTTGCTGAGTACCAACCATAAGAGTACTCACCCTTGCCCACTGCTGTTCAGAAGAGAACTTCGAAGAGGAGAACTTCGACGACTTCGAGGAGTTCTAGGCATTGCGTTCACCAGTCATCGCCTGTGGAAGACGGAGTTGTTGCAGACTTCGTTTAGGGTATATCGGTGTATCGTTTAGAGACCTTTATGTCTCTTTTATTCGGAGTGTAATATTGTTAAATACTTTATTTAGTTACTTATTGATCATTGTCTTTGATATATTACACTTTCCATCTACAATGTGTGTGTGAACATGATCCTGGCGCACACATGAGATGCATCTGGTTCTTTCAAGAATCGGGTGTGACACAGCGCCACGTCCCGGGGAGAACCTGCTGATGTACATCGCAGCAACTACTCATGTGATTAGCACAACGGTTGTGGTGGAGCGAAATGAGGAAGGCCATGCATTTGGTATGCTATCCTTCAATTCAGAAACTACTCTACGCAATACTCATAACATCAAGGAAGCTCCGCCACTGCTTCGATGAGTACAATATCTCAGTTGTTAGTGATTTTCCATTGGCAGATATACTCCACAACCGGGATGCCACTGGTCGTATATCCAAGTGGGTAGTAGGACTGGGGGCGCTTTCAATCAACTTCAAGCCAAGGACAAACATCAAATCCCAAGCATTGGTCGATTGCATGGCTGAGTGGCGGGAAAATCAAGTACCAACCCCAGCCAGCCGCCCAGAGCATTAGAAGATGTACTTTGATGGCTCGCTCAAGCTCGAGGGTGGCGGGGCAGGAGTAATTTTCATCTCTCGAAACGGTGAACAACTCAAGTATGTCTTACAAATCCTTTGGAAGGTGTCCAACAACGAGGCCGAGTATGAAACGCTACTACACGGTCTCCGCCTGGCAGTCTCACTGGGTATCAAACGACTACTCGTGTAAGGCGACTCGCTGCTAGTCGTGCAACAAGTCAACAAAGAGTGCGACTGCACAAAGGAGGAGATGGACGCATATGTTATGGAAGTACGCAAGCTGGAGAATAAATTTGCTGGCCTGGAGATTCATCACGTCGTCTGGGACAACAATGTTGAAGCAGATGTACTCTCCAAGCTTGGATCCACTCGAGCACAAGTCCCAGCAGGAGTATTTGTCAAGGAACTCAAAGAACCATCAATCAAGACCACGAATCAAGCAACCACCGGTTTGGGATCCTCAGACCCTAGCCGGGAGGTCATGATGTCGGAGGTCGATTGGCGGGGGACTTTCATCGAATTCATCAAGGAAAGGAAGCTACCCCCCAGGGTGACAAAGAAAAGCCCAGAAGCAATACGCATCATGAGGCACAGCAAGGGGCTTCTCATCGTTGGAGATAAGCTCTACAAGCATGGAGCAAGCACAGGAGTGCTCATGAAGTGTGTTCCCAGGGCATGGGGCCGCAATATACTACTCAAGATACACGAGGGTACATGCGGAAACCATGAAGCATCCAAGACATTGGTCGGGAAGGCCTACAGGGCAGGCTATTGGTGGCCAACAGCAGTTTTCGACGCCGAGGATCTCGTTCAAAAGTACCATAAGTGCCAATTTTTTGGCAAACAGTCTCACATCCCGGCGCACAACATCATCACCAAACCGCCCTCATGGCCCTTTGCATGTTGGAGCCTCGACATGATTGGACCTCTGACTACAGCTCCAGGAAGCTTTACACATGTATTGGTGGCCATCGACAAATTTACCAACTGGATCGAGTACAAACCGATTACCAAGCTCCCTCCAGACAGGGCAGTCGACATCATCTCGGACATTATGTACCGTTTTGGCTACCCCAATACCATCATCACAGATCTGGGCTCAAACTTCACGGCAAACCAGTTCTGAAAGTTCTGCGAAAACAACTCGATTGAAGTGAAGTGCGTGTCAGTCGCACACCCAAGGGCCAATGGACAAGTCGAGAGGGCCAATGGCTTGATTCTAGATGGCCTAAAGAAGAGACTCTACGATGAGAACAACAAAAAGGGTGGCAAGTGGATATACGAGTTGCCTCATGTTGTCGGAGGGCTTCAAACTCAACCATCGAAAGCCACAGGACATACCCCTTTTTTCCTTGTCTACGGGTCCGAAGCTATACTCCCAGCAAATCTTATGTGACTCTCTCCTAGAGTCGAGATGTATAATGAAGGGGAAGTGGACGAAGCCCGGCAACTGGAACTGGATACTGTTGATGAAGCCAGATGCAGTGCCCTCGTTCAGTCAGCCCATTATCTGCAAGGCATTCGGTGCTATCACGATCGCAATGTGCGAGAGCGGTCGTTCAATATCGGTGACTTGGTCCTTCGTCGTATTCAGGATGAAACTAGGCTACACAAGCTTAATTCACGGTGGGAAGGTCCTTTCATCGTGTCGGAAGTCACAAGACCAGGGTCATATCGCCTGCAGTACCCTGATGGCCAGGAAGTTCCCAACTCCTGGAACATAGAGAATCTCTGGAAATTCTATGCCTAGTAGAAGCTGTAAAAGCAATTCGCCAGCTACATGTCAGCATCTTTTATAAATAAAGAGTTGATTTTGCCATAATTCAACTACTTTACGCATGTTTTAACTCGGGGGCTCCGCCACGAGTTCTTACATTTTTTCGCCAACATTAAACTCGGGGGCTCCGCCACGAGTTTATATGTTTTCTCGACTACTTATACTCGGGGGCTCCGCCACGAGTACTTGTATTTTGCTCGCTTATGCTCGGGGGCTCCACCACGATTACTTACGTCTAGTACAACCTATAAGGCAGAGCACTTGACGTACTCTCATAATTCCGGCCGCTACTACGACTCGAAAGAGAGCGTTAAGGCACCCGCCGAAGGGGTCTCCAAACCCATCACACGGCCACGTTATCTCCCTGCTACAAGCGGGACGTTAACAACTTAACCGTTCAGGTTCTCAAACTGATAGCTAGTCTAGCATACCGCATGATCGGGTAAATCCAGGCTAAGTCCTTTTGCTCCGTGAGCACTTTTACGGAACGTCAAGTTACTGACTACATCCAAGCCGATGCTCTTGCAGTAGCTTAACCCAAACGTCTCCAACTACTCTAAGTCCTACGATCGTACCAGCAAACATCATACAAAGATATACGCTGAAGAAAGATTAATTAGGCAATTTTATATACATATCAATAAGTGGCATAAGTACACATTGTATTTGCTACTAACCATCTTGCACCAGGGTCTCAGCTATCTTGTCAGCAAGGGGCTCGACTTCTTCACGGAACTTCGTGAATTGCTCCACGGAGCAATCGGCGGCCATGCCTTCACCGAGTGGTTCAAGCTTCGCCTTGGGCCAGTACAACTTCACCAACGCGAGCGCATGAGCTATGTAGGTCCTGGTGGCCTCCGAGATGTAGCTGGCAACCTTTTGAGGAGTCGCACGAAGCTTCTCTAACAAAGACAGCTCGCCAGCATCACCTTCAGCTGGAAACTCCACCATCTCCACGACAGCCTATGCAGCAGTCTTGAATTCTTCGAGTTCTTTTTGGATAACATCCTTTTCCTCAAGCATATTCTTGATCTGCTGCATGGCATCGCGGAATTGGACGCTTGTATCCTGGAGGATCTTCTCAAGGCGCTCAACGTCATCTGCACCACGATAAACAAGGTTCTTCAGATCTATAATCATATTTTCTTTCTTTTGCAAAGTGAATTTCAGTTCTGCGCGCAAGAGAAAAGAAGCAGTATTCGAGAAGTTTCAGAAACTACTCGAACAAAGAACGAATCAAAGACAACAAGACAAGGCGACAAGTTACCTTTGTGCGCTTTGGAGATCTTCTTGTTCTTCTCAACAAGCTCGATTTTTTCCTTCTCAAGATTCTGGATATCATTCTTAAGGAGCCAAGTTTCTTGAGTGCACTCTTTCTTCAGCTGGTCGAGCTCGTTGCGGAGGCGATCCTCTTCCGGATTTCTTCGCGAATGCGCTCATCCTTCTCGGCCAACTTACGATGGCCATCCTCAATGAATTTAGGTTTCTCGGACTTCTCCTGGGACGGTCCATCAGGTTCTACAAAGCAGAGTATATCAATTATCACCACTCAAAGAGAAATAGGGGATCAAGAAAACTACTCGCAAACCTAAGGTGGTGAACTCGTACAAGTCCTTGAAGACCCCTTTGATTTGTTTTCTCTTCTTAGTGGTCAGATAAGGGTCATCAATCAAGTCTGCTGCAATGCTGTGTTGCCAGCCGTACGACGTCACCAACATATCACCTTTCTCCACCGCATCTGCACTGGTTTCTGAGGCGCCCGTGGCGCCAGCATCCTCCATGCCAGGGCCTTCTGTCCTCGTGGCCTCAACGGTACTGGTGCCAGGGCCTGAAGTACCCGCGGCTTGGGCGTCATTTGCGCTGGATTCCCTGGGCAGCTCGCCTGCCACTCCACTTGCAGTCACTAATCTAGCAACGGGTAGATTGGTGCTGGGAGACGGAGGAGGCAGGATGGGCTCACCTTCGGGTAGTTCCGGCGCAGTGGTCTCCATCTCCACTCGCTCCGGCTCAACTTCTTTCTCCGCCTCGTCATTGGTGGCCGGAGGAGGGGGAGGAGGAGGAGGAACAACGCCGATCTCCAAGGCTGCAGCATCCGTGTCCTTTCCAGACTCGGGGGCTTGGGCAGCCCGGGCATCGTCAGGCTCCCCCAAGCTTAGAGCAGAGGAAGGGCTAGACAAAGGACAGTCATATCAACTACTCGATAAGATAAATTACAAAATGGTACAAGACCAAGTATTCGAGACTTACATGGAGGATCTCTTGGTCACCACTTTCTTCAGTTTTAGAAGCCGGGGCCCCCGAGTACCCGACTTCCCCGAGCTGCCAGCAGGCTCCTTTGATTGAGCCTCCGGGGCACTCGCCGGGATCAGGTTGCTAGGGCTCGGCGCAGGGTCAGCAGCGGAAGGGTCCACTGCACCAGGATGGACGTCGACCATTGGTGCAGCATCATCCCCAGTAGGGCCTGACTTTCCCCCGTCCTTGGGACGTTTGGACAGGGGGGAGGCAGGCGGACTGCAAATAGAACAGAGGAAAACTCAGCAAAGAACATCAAAACTGCAACAAGGAAGGTACTCGAGGACATTGCTTACCTCGGGTTGTCGTCTGACTGATCCGCAAGGGTGAGCTTCCGTTTCCTCACACCCACACGCGGCTTAGACGGGTGGCTCGGGATCTCCATGCTGCTACTCGATTCCTTGCCAAACTTCTTCAAGTAAGCTGCCAGAGGAAGATCGTCGTCAGAATCCGTCATTTCTTCATCAGTTAAGAGATCACGATCTAAACAACTGGTCTTGAGCATCTGGAACGCACTTGGCTTGAGGTGATCCGCCCGAGGCAAGTCAGGATTTGGAGCAGGACAATGGTACAGTTCAGTGTGCCCCTGCAGAAAATAACGACACAGACTCAATACTTAGTGATACTTCACAAGTTTTGCAAGTAATCAACAGACAAATTACTCACCGGTTTCGGTGGATTCACTGCACTGAAAAGCTTCGGGATGTAAGGGACCCTGTTCGCATCGAGTAGTACTCGGTGAACACGGTCAAGAGCCGTTTGCAAAGGAAGAACTTCTGCGAAAAGGTGAGATGGATCGTTATTTCCTAAGTACTCGGATCCAAATCGACACCTCTTCTGCAGTGGCATGATACGCCTCTTGTACAAGGAGGCCAAGACGGACACGCCGGTTACACTTGATTCCTTCTGCTTGCTAATCAGTTCGAGCAGTTCATTGGCTTGCAACAGTTGGTTGGAATTCAACTTTTCATTCCACTCGGGCCTCCACACTGCCTTCCCTGGAGTTCTCTCGGGCAATGCGGGTGGATGGTTTCCAATGTAGAACCACACGAACCTCCAACCCGAGTAATTTGTGGGGAGCGAGTACTCAATATACTCCTTCCCCTTCCCCTGCTTGAATTGGATTCCGGCTCCGCCAACAAGGTACTGCCTCTCCTCAGATGGTTGTTGGCAGAGATGGAAGAAATAGCGGAAAAGATCGAAATGTGGCTCGATGCCAAGGAAAAAAGCTTCGCAAAAATGAACAAAAATGGAGAGGTGAACAATAGAGTTAGGGTTCAGATGATGGATCTGAATACCCCAATGATAAAGGAGGCCGCGGAAGAAATCAGATGCGGGGAGCGCCAATCCTCTTTCGACAAAATGCTCGAAGATGACAATCTGATCTACATTTTCTTGCGGAACGAACTGGCGGAAGGAAGGTTTCCACTGAACCATCTCCTCCGATTGAAGAAGACCTTGAGAAACTAAGTTAAGTTAGGTCAGCACGGGTGCAATTACTTCTCTCCCAATCGTCGGTGGTTGACTCTTCCTTCTTCCCCTTAGACGCCGGTTTCTTGTTGCCCATCTTGAATGTTACGAGCTGCTTCACTCGCATATGCTCGGGGGCTTCGGGAGAGGGGCGCAAGGACTCACTGATGGAGCGGATGGATTCTCCGACTAGTTTGGCTGGGGATGGAGGACAGGCTCAATGGGGCTCTCAAGCCCTAGATCTAACAGTGACTGGCGGCGCAGAAGGGTGAGAGAGCGAAATGGCTAAGGCAGAAAATGAAAGGGTAAAAACCCTAGAGTCACCGCGCGGTTAAATAGCTAGCGGGTAGGCCCAGATTTACTATTCGAAAGTCGAAGGGTTTTATCCCCTAAAAAAGTGCGTGATTTGTTTTGAGCGGTTATTTGGGAAGAGTTTTAGGGAGTTTATTTGATTAACCATTTTTTTAGGGACCTTACCTGAAAAAAGGGGGTTTTCGAATTTTGAACCAATTGATTTTCGAAATAAACCATCAAGGCAGATTACGCATTCTCTATACAATTATTTTGTACATAACACTATTCAAAATGCCACGTTCTTTTGGATCCTTTTTTCCAAATCTTGGAATTTGGATTTAAGGCTCGGGGGTTGCGGGGCACGTGTCATCGATGGCTTATTTTTTAAAAAAGTTTGGAAGATAAGGAAAGAAGATTCAAGACTAGTGGGACCCTTAGCCTGATTCTTCGATCCAACCTAAGGCTCGGGGGCTACTCCATATGGAGTGCGATTTGCATCGCACCCCATCGAAAGAAAAGAGTTGAGAGTACTCGGGGCTAGAGCACCTCACAGCCTCGAGTAGCCAATGAAAGTACTCGAAAGACACCTTCAAGATGGAGTTTCAGCAGAAACCGAAGGATGACTTCAAGAAGTACTCGCAGCCTGCAGTACTCGGCTATGAAGAGTTCGGGGGCTTGTCAGACCCGGGGCAACGGGGCTGCACGCGTGGCGTAGAACATTCTAGAGTATGGGGTGGGGCATGTCTCATACCTTATCCATACTGTAAAGTATTCGTATGTAAGTACAACTAGTCGGTTAGGACTCCTAAGCTCGAACCAGACTAGGATTTCCATGTAACCGTGTCCCCACAGGATATACAAGGGCGGGCGGGGACCCCTCCAACGCACATCATGCATAAAGCATAACCCCAAGGCAATACAAGCCATACAGGACGTAGGGTATTACACATACTGCGGCCCGAACCTGTCTAAACCCTTGTGTTCCTTGCACTATCGAGTTCCTGATCTCGGCGACACCCTGACCACAAGTATACTACCTTAGGGTATCCCTAGGTAGGCTTGCCGGTAAAACACCGACAGTCTCGGCTCGTTCTCGGCTTGTAGGCTTGCTCTGGGGTCATAGGCTAGTTGGGCTGCTCAACTTGTCTGGTTGGGCCATGGCTCACAGGCCGACTCGGCTTAGCAGGCCTAGCTATGCTGTCGGGAAAGGCTCGGCCCGCATCTGTGTAGGTCGGCCGCGTTTCTTGGGTTGGCTTGGGCTGGCTTCGGCCAAGTCACCCGCTCTCTCATTCTCTCTTTCCCCTTATGCTCTCTGGATGACAGACGGGGTCCGCCTGTCGGCGACAGAGCTGGATCCGGTGCGGCTGGGCAGATCCCAAGTGGCCGCGGTTCATGGATGCATGCGTGTGGCCAACAGGTAGTGTGTGTGTGTGCGCGCGCGCAGGTGCACCCTGAGCATTCGACGAAAGGCCCGCAAGGGCCTTCGCCACGATGTGCCGCGACGCGGGTGCGACGTCGCAGTGCCGGGACATGGTCACCACGCACAGCTAAGCCGCAGCGAGGCCACGACGAGGCGCGCGCGGACACTCGGGATTCCAGGGCCGCGTTACGCCGACAACAGCGTGGTTAGGCAGGGTTAGAGGGAGTGCGCTTGCAGGCTCTCGGTCTAGCCGAGGCTACGCACGGCCGCGACGCCTGTGGCGCTCCGGCATAGCCGGGCTGCATGAGTGGAACCGGGAACCTACGGCTCGTCTACAGCGGGTTCATCGGCGGCGAAGGCACGCCGGCAGCATAGAAGGTCGGAGGGTCATGGGGAGACAGCCTATCTGGTGGCTCGAGGGGGGAACGAGGCGGTGCAACGGTGGTTCGTCACCGTGGCGAGTCGTTGCTGTGCAGGACGCGCGGCAACGTCGATGAAGGCGCACGAGCGCAGGCTTGGAGGCGGCGTTCTCCTCCTCTGCGGCTCGGCGACGTCCCGCGGGCGGTTCAGCTTGGTGAAGACCGGCGGCGGCGAAGGCGGCGAGGCAGCAGCTCCTCCTCATGCCCTCCTCCCCTTCCTTCTGTCCTCCTTCGCCTCCTCTTCTCCCCTCAGCTCGGCCCTCTCTCTCTCTCTCAGGTAGTGGCGGCGGCGTAAAAGGGCAAGGTGGCTAGGGTTTGCGGGTGTCCGATTGGGGCTTTAAAGGAGCGGCGCTAGGGCTCAGAGGCATGGGCATGGCACGGACGGCCGAGGATTTTCGACGTCTGTGCCACGAACTCGTGGCTCGCATTCGGGGCGGCGCGGCTAGGGTTTTGGGTCACGGCGCGCGTGCGGGTGGTGCGGCTGTTGGGCTCTTTTGGCGTGGAGCGGGGGCAGCGGCGTGCGCATCGGGCAGGCGAGGCGCGTGGGTGCGGCATCGGGAGGGAGCGGGTGGAGGAGGAAGAAAGCTGAGACCCGCTCGTCAGTGTCCCTGAGTGAGGGTGCGGGTGAGAGATGAGGCGCGGCACTAGGCCAGGCCGGCTGGTGCGCGGGTGTGCAGACCGGGGTGGCCTGTTGGCCGGTTGGGTTTGTCGCTGGGCTGGAGCGGGGGTAGGATTTAGGTGGGTTGGGTTAGGGTTAGCTGGGTATTGGGCTGGGTGGGTTAGGGTTTTTGACCCAGACTGAGTTAGGTGTTAGTCAGCCTTTGTAATTAATTTGAATGGTTAAATTCAAATTAATTACCACACAATTTCAAACAAAAATATTTGAATAAATTTTGAACATGGTAGAGCCATAAATCCAAATAAAATCCAAATGGTTCACACTAGCATTATAGTCCTTAATTCATTTAAAATTTTATTTTACTAAGAATTTTGAGAGAAAGAGAAATCAACCTTATATTATTCTAGCTTCTAACACAATCACACAAAAGTTTTCGAAAAATCACATTTTTGGACTTATAACATTTCGTAAGAATACGGGATGTTACACTCACCGTCGTCATCGTCATCGCCACCGCTTATCGGGTGGTATGCGGCTCTGCGCCACATGGGGATGTGGGGCACCACCGCACCATCGGCTCTCCAACGGGCATAAGGGCAACGCAGTGGCGTAAGAGATCGCCGCATTCCTTTCTCCGTCTTCATCCCCACGCAAGGTGGCGACAACCGTGTCCGTCGAGAGAGGAAGAGAAGGAGAAGAAAGTGTTAAAGAGGAGAGATAATAAAAAAAAGAGCTGATATGTGCCCCCACTTCTAGGTGTCGTCCACGTTAGCGAAACCACCATTCAAAACCGCTAAATAGCCAAATATGGACGGTTTTAATAGTTGGATGATCAAAGATTTCTGGTTTTAAAGTTGGATGGCCAAAACTAAACTCATGCAATAGTTTGATGGTCAAAAATAGACTTTTTTCTTTCAAAAAACATACATTAGTGTGTTTTGAACCGAGTTGACTTTACTGTATAATAGTTCGATGATTGATCTATATTTAGACATACTTATCTATATTTAGACAATGATTTCTACTCCCTCTATTTTAAATATAGATCAATCATAATATTTATTATGTATTTAGATATACTTTATATCTAAATATATACATTAAAAAAGTCAAAACAATTTATAATTTTGAAATTGAGGAAGTAATCTTTATACACAATTAGAAACATCAGGAGGTTGATAAGTTATACAAGTCACGGACCTGAGTGCATCCTCCGCATCGAAGGCGACTTGACGAAGCCGAAGATTGCTAAGCAGAGAGGTATATGAAATGCAAATTCTAATTAAGCAGACAGCCAGCTCGGCTCAGTTAATACTAAAGACTGCTGAACACATGTAGAGAATGAATTGAGAATGAGAATTAAGTGCACAACAACGGTATGTTGGCATGTTGCCAAAACTATATTTAATCAGTCCTGTGGAAGTTCAATTGCACGTGATGCGCTCTACCATGTGACCACAAAAGCTAATTGCTTCTCTACTTTTTTCTATACGCTAGTACTCCTGCATACGCACTGTATGCACACTACCTGAAGTTAGCATTTACAAAAGAACAAAATGAATCTGTTTCTGAAATAACACATTGACCTTGGCCTTCCAGCATCATCTCGATCTACCATCTCTATTTAGTGTCTCCCAACAAATTTCCTGGCCACATTCATCACAGGTTGTCGTGCACCCTGCTTTCGTGCCATGGCTTCTTAGAGTCAGCAAGTGGGTTAAGTCGTTGCACTTCTTTTGGTTGTTTGAGTTAACCTTAGGTTGCTGCGGCTGCCGGCTCCTTGAAGCAGCCTTAACTGGCCACACAAGGTTGGGATCTGTTGGAACCTTAGTCATGTTTGATTTTCTCTCGGGATCACGTACTGGTCTACAATCATGGGATCAACTGTAGTTGGTATAGATTGATACCTTAAGGAAACCATAAAGCACAGTCAACTATCTTGCTACAGCTCCACTCAAGTGAAAACAACTAGACAGCAATTCCACCTTGTTTTTATCCAAGAAACAGCACAAAGATGCAGGGTCATCATACCTGGGCTAATGTTTGGTACTTGGCAAAGAAGGAACTATGAGATTTTTCTGAATAACCACTACTTGAGAAACCATGAATATCCAAGAATCTTCTGTATAGCTTCCTCTGCAGCTGAGATAGCTTTACAGTAATAACAAAAACCTTCTTAGGTGGTAGATCATTCTTCACAACATTCATGCTCATCCGCTGGACAAAACCTTTCAGTTGTTCAAACAAAATGTGTGATCGTTGGTTCATGATCTTTACATCATCTGATGTTGAATTTGTGTGTTGCCCATTTTCAATGGGGTTCTGGAACCTAATAAGACATGACTTATTATTCCAAATTTCAATAAAATTACATTGCATGTATAATAGAGCATTCATTTACCTGTTTCGGAATTCATGGCTACTCCCAAGAAAGCCTTCCCTGACAAAATCAACCATCTGCTCACAAGATAAAACCAAATTCATTGCCAAACCACTAGTATAACATCATGAGTTCATGATAATGTCACTAACTGGACAAATAAGCAAACAAAACAGTAGGGATGCACTGCTTCTCACACGATAATATTCCATCAAATTATTCTGCAATGGAGATCCAGTTAACGCAATTCTTCTCTGTGTCGTTACTTGTTTCAGAGCCAGTGTAATGTCAGCCCTCCGATTCTTTATCATATGTGCTTCATCACATACAAGAATGTCTGGCCCACACTGGTAGTACAATGAACAGTGTCAAAACCCCAGATAACTTGTAATAAAGTTGGGAGAAACCATACTATATTACCATAAAAACATGACATTATTTGAAACCTCAGAGCATAGCCACAAAAAGTCATCTAACAGCAACGTAAGAGCTTGGAACAATGACAAAACAATAGCAAGAAACATGGAATGTCACCTGCAAAGCATAAGCAATTTTGTTTGCAACATTTTTGTCCTTCACATGCTTTCCAAGGGATAAGTTCCTAAACGATGAATACCCGATGAGAAGCACTCCGCCTTTTACTCGCCATTTGGTTAGTAAATCTGGTCTTTTCACCCTGCAAAAACAAAGGTCAGAGGGAGTCTTCCATCCTAGTAGATAAAGATTATTATAGGAACCATCACGTCAAAAAATTCATAGTGATAGTAAAACCATACTCCCATGTAACCAAAGGGGGGAAATGCATGGCACCATACATAAATAATGGAATCATACAATGCAATGAAAAAATGCCAAAATAATGCAATATAGAGAAGGACAATAAACCTTGAACCTGAGGCTTGATCCATAATCATGCTAATGTTCATAGAACCATTTGACCCACTAAGATTGTTTGAAGATCACACTAAAAGCTACTTAAAGAAGGTTAAAGAAACAAGCCGATCAAATAAAAGAACATTTAAACAAAACTTAGATGAGCTTTCTTCTTGGATAAGTGTTGCCCACAAATTCAAGAAAGGCGATCAGAATGAGATCCTGGGAATGACCCTATCGAATTCATGATCAAAGGCACCCAATACAAGCATTAAGTGTATATAATATAGGGAAAAGTCCGGTTTACACCCTCGAACTATCGCAAAAGTCCGATTTTCAACCTTAAACTACAAAACCGGATAAGAAAGACCATCCAACTGTCAAAACCGGGCAAATTTGGCCCTTAGGCTGGTTTCGAAGGTGGTTTTTCATTTTGTGAAAATTAAAAGTATTCAAATTTAAACTAAAAAATTCATAAGTAATTCACTATAAATCAAAAAAATATGAAATGGGTATCAAAATTTTTCTAAAAATGTAACCTATCTATTGGCACTATCCTTGTCAATTATTCAGATCCAATTTTTTTATATTCATAGTATTTGTTTGCTTGTTATTTTGCCTATTATTTTTGAACAAATAAGATTCAAATAGAGCAAAAATAGATAGGTTACATTTTTAGAAAAATTTTGGTACTAGTTTCATATTTTTTTATTTAAAATGAATTAGTTTTAATTTTTTAGATCTAATTAGAATTTTTTAAATTTTTTACAAAATACAAAACCGCCTTAAAAACCACCCTAAGGGCCAAATTTGCCCGGTTTCGATAGTTGTACGGCCTTTCTTATCCGGTTTTGTAGTTTAAGGTTGAAAATCAGACTTTTACGATAGTTCGGGGGTGTAAACCGGACTTTTCCCTATAATATATCCAACAACCTTCAAAGTTCCAAGATTCCCAATATAACAAAAAATTGTCAAATACATGGGCCTAATCAAGGACCTTGAGATTCTAATTAGAATTAGAATATAAACCAATTTGTCAGGTAGAGCTGCAGAATTTTTACAGGACTGAAGCAGCTTTCATATAATGTTAGTAGTTGAGTTGTACTACTCATGATAGCTGTTTTGACGTCATGTATTGTACTATTGTTTAGGACTTGCATGATTTATCTTCTTTCCTAACTAAGCATACGTATTACATATGTTGTTTTGGACAAGGTGCAGGAAATTCTTCAAACTTTGGCTGTTGAAGGAAAATATATAGTGAAAGTAAAAATAAGAGGCTATTTGTTAAAATTTCATCTTGTAGACACGCCATCTCCAATTCAACATACATTTGTGCAAATATGGATTTTTAATATATGTGCCATACAATCAGAAGAGCTCCCCCCCCCCCCTACTTTTTCATCAAGAACATCATGCACTTCCATACTCATTAATGGCACAAAAAGGCTCTAGCTACAACTTTAGCTGTGTGTATAACATAATGCAACAAAACAAGAAATTTGTCCTCACCTCGCAACATCTTCCAACATAAAAACACAAAGAGGCTTCAGTTCTGTTGGACGCCATCTGCTAAACTCTTTCCTCCAGTTATGAAGAACATTAACATGGGTAACAATAAGTGTTGTGCGCAATCCCAATTGAGCACATTTCATAACAGTGTAGAGGAACGTAATAACCTACAAGGTGCAAACGAACAAAGATAAGAATGTAACTCCCATTATGTCATGTAATGGAAGTGAAGCATGCAAAATAAAAGTTACCATACAGTAAGTAACCATACAGGTATAAGAACCAACAAGCCCACCAGTACAAGTATAAAAATTGAAGTTGATTGACATGCACGGTCTAGCTCCAGCACATAATTGATTGCCATATGAACATGTAGTTGTAGCATACAACAAATGGATAACTCTTAGGAAAATGTAAGTTTAAGCCTGTTGGAAATAGCAGCAACTAGAGAAGAGCAGAAAGTGAAGGAAGCTATCAAATATATTATGACATACAAGCTTATATTACATAGTAGGGGTACATGTCCTTTTATAGGACTTGGAGGTCGGTTTGCTACAGTAGTGCTACAGTAACCGACCTACTTTTACAGCTGTTCAGCTCAAATCAAAATTGGACTTGAAGTCCTAATACAATACCATGTGCTGGACCTTTCTAGGTTCAGCCATTATCTAGCTAAACACTAACACAAGGATTACTACTAACATTCTCCCCCTGATCCTTGTGTTCATCTTGGATTTTGACCAATCCAATCCTTGCATTGAGCTCATGGAAGCGAACTCGCCCTAATACCTTTGTTAGGATGTCTGCGAGTTGGTCCTTAGTGCTGACAAATTCAGCAGAGATGCTCCCGTTCTCCAAGCAATCGCGGATGAAGTGGTACCGTACGTCGATATGCTTGCTCCGCTCATGGAAGACCGGATTCTTGCTGAGTGCCAGCGCGGACATGTTGTCCATCTTCAGCTTCACGGTGGCAGCTTCCTTCCCTTTGAGGTCACTGAGCAACCGTGCTAGCCAGATGGCTTGGCTTGCCGCCATGGTTGCGGCAACGTACTCTGCTTCACAGGAAGACAAAGCAAGGATCCGCTGCTTCGTCGATTGCCAGCTGATCAAGCTAGCACCGAGGAAGAAGAGAGCACCGGAGGTGCTTTCGCGTGTGTCGATGTCGCCGGCAAGGTCGCTATCTGAGTAGCCAACCAATTTGGTCTCCCCTAAACCGCGTGGGTAGATGAGGCCATAGTCAATCGTGTCGGCGATGTAGCATAGCAGACGCTTCACGGCACCCATGTGCTCCACGGTGGGGCGCTCCATGAAGCGACTAACATATCCCACCGACAAGGCGAGATCCGGCCGCGTGTGGACAAGGTACCGCAGACTCCCGATGATCCGCCGGTACGCTGTGGCGTCGACCTCCTCCGTCATGCTTTCATGGCTCAATCTTAGCCATTCCTCCATGGGTGTGGACGTGGGATTGCAGCCCTTCATTCCGGAGGTGTCGAGGATGCGCGCCGCGTAGCTCCTCTGGTTCAACGCGATTCCTCTAGCATTCTGGCGCATCTCAATCCCCAAGTAGAAGGAAAGGAGCCCGAGATCGCTCATGAGGAACTGTGCCTTCATCTCATCCTTGAAGCGGTTGATCTCAGCAGGATTGGATCCAGTGATCACTAGATCGTCGACGTAGACGCCTATGAGCAAACGCGCTCCACCATGACCATGTCCGTAGACAGCGTGCTCATGGGCGCTCTGCTCGAACCCAAGGTTCTTCAGCGTGGCGTCGAGGCGCACGTTCCATGCGCGCGGGGCTTGGCGCAGCCCGTAAAGCGCCTTCTTCAGGCGCAACACTTTGCCTTCCTGCCCGGGGACGATGAACCCAGGTGGTTGCGTCACATAGACCTCCTCCTCCAGCACTCCGTTAAGGAACGCCAACTTCACGTCCATGTGATGGACGGGCCACCCTTCATGGGCGGCGAGTGCGAGAAGGAGCCTCACGGATTCCATGCGCGCGACAGGGGCGAAGACTTCATCGAAGTCAATGACGGGCTTCTGCACGTGCCCCTTGGCGACGAGCCGCGCCTTGTGCTTGATCACGGCGCCGGCTTCGTTCTTCTTCAACTTGAAGACCCAACGCAGACCAATCGGACGATGGCCACGTGGTAGGTCCACCAACTCCCATGTGTCGTTTCGCTCGACGGCTTCCATCTCCTCCTTCATGGCTGCACGCCATGCTGCATCATGCTCTGCCTCGGCGAAGGAGCTTGGCTCTCCTTCACACACGAGACAGAGTGCCTCGTCGTCAAGGTCACGTGCCGCCTGACCAGGGACTAGAGCGTCGCCGATCACGTTGTCGATGACACGGTACCGCAGGGGTGTGTCCTCATGGGACGCATCTACCCGTTCGTCATCATTGGCCAGTGGTGACACGAACTCCGGTGCAGCCGGTGGTGTGGTCGGAGCTGGTGTCAATGGCGGAGGCGATGGAGACATTGATGGAGTAGGAGATGCAGAAGTCGCATGCATGACCGCTGGTGGCGCAGAAGCAGGGGATCCTGGTCCCCCTGCAGCTGCAACTGGTGCAGGCGAGATTGCTTGCTCGACCTCCGTGATGATGAAGTCGCTGCAAGGTAAAGCAGCGCCGCCGGCCTCCCAATCCCAGCTCGCCTCTTCGTCGAAGATGGCGTCGCGTGTCACGTGCACGCGCATGTTCACCGGATTGTAGGCGCGGTAGCCTTTGACGCGCTCGTCGTAGCCGATGAAGATCATGGCCGAGCTGCGGTCATCAAGCTTGCGGAGTTGTGGGCGAACGTCCTTGACGTAGAGATCATCTCTTATCCACTGTTCTGCACACAGGCTCCTTATGCTCCTTATAGAGATCATCTCTTATGTTAGTTTTTGCTCTGGCTTTATTTTCATCACTTTGGGAGTCAATAATTATTATATCATCATATCCATGTTGTCCATTTGGTTGAACAGATTCCATCTTTTTCAACTTGTCATCTGACTGTATCCCATCCTTATTCATAGCTAGTATTATTATACCACTTGCTTCTACAGAAACATATCTCAATCCATCTTCGCATACATGAACTATTTTACTGCAAAACAAAATATAATACGAAAGTAAAACAAATGAATAAGCAAAACAAATAATGCGTATTTGCACAACGAAAAAGGGTATGTCGACAACAGAAATTAACACAAATGTAGTTATGTAGGTTTCACTGAAGTGTTAATGAATCAGGAACCTGTTTACTGCTGAATTTAACGTACTGAAACACAAATACCTGTTACCTATATGAATTAAATCATATTCCCATTCGATTAACTTCGATGCCAAATATAAAAGCAACCTAGAACGTGTACTGGCTTAAACTGCAGAATGGCATTACAGCAAATGGCATGCCTTCAAGAAGTACTGTCTAATCACAGGACATTAGCATAATTCTCAAGAACAATGATAGGAAACCCAGTTAGCAAATGGATAACATGACATGGTAACTACAACTTATACTATCCTGCAAGTTCAGAAGTAGTCTTTGTATGCTAGCTAGTCAAACTCATAAACGTTAGACTACTCGTGATAGTGCAGCATTATCCCCAACCTAACAGGTCCGGTTTTCTATTATTTTCCAACGTACAGAGCAAACGCCTAATTTGGTTGAACTCCCTATAAATGAACATTCTACCATCTCCTTCGTCAGTAGGAACAACATTGCTGGGCTACAGAAATGTTTGTACCGATGCAAATCGTTTCTCCTTTTTTTTCTCTCAAAAGGAGAGGCAATGCACCGCCGACGGATTGCCTGCCCACTCAGAAGAACTGAACTTTTTTTTGAATAAAATGAACTGAGCATTTAGGAGGACCAAACGAAACCCGCACGACAAGGCAACGATTGGAATCGCTCTACCGCAGAAAGTCACGCCGTACCCAACCAACGCCAAAACCCAAAATCAGCGCGGAGGACTCGACGCATGATGGGGGTTTCACACTTGCTCAGTTCAATCTCACCCCCAAAGTCCTCCCAAAGCAAACCGCGCCCGCGTTCCCGCGCCCCAAGTTGATAAACGACGAAGCCCCACGGCGCCAACCAACGACGATCCCCCGCGCGGCCCAAGAGGAGGACGAACAGCAAAAGCAACAGCGAACCAACCAAACGACTGATTACTCACCAGTCAACACACCAGCGAACGAAGAGACCAACCCAAGCCCGGGGCGGATCTCCGCCACGCCGGACCGTGAGAGCGGCGGCGCGGGGCCGGGGAGGGAGCGAACACCGGCGGTGTTGCGGTCGCCGGGAATGGCCTAGGTTTTGAAAAACCCAAATATTTTTAGGGCGTGCGTGATGGAAAAGGTGATCTCACTGGCGGCGGGGAAGGGGGTTTTGTTTGTGGGGAAAGTGGGGGGAGGCGAAAAGCGATCGAAATAGAATGTTTCTTCACTCAACCGCCGATGATGATATCCCTCCCCCCTGGCTCCCTCTCCTCGGCTCGGCTGGGCTCCTTCCTGCGCAATCCAGTCGCACTGTCCGCAGGGATTCGGAGGTGACACGAGTCACACGAGCGGAAAACTTTTGACTTTTTTACTAATGTCTTGTTTAGATAAAAATTTTACATCCAAAAATATCATCGAATATTTACGTACATGCATAGTATATTAAACGGAGATAAAAAATCTATCACAGATTGGATGTATTTTGCGAGATGAATCTAACGAGCCTAATTAGTACGTAATTGGATAATATTGTGCTACAGTAAACATATACTAACGATGGATTAATTAGGCTTAATAGATTCATCTCGTAATTTACAGGCGAGTTCTGTAATTAATTTTTTAATTAATCTATATTTAGTACTTTAAATATGTGCCGATATTTTTTAAAAAATTTTAGAGCCTTGCATGTATACAAGCACAAACGAAAAAATACCGTGCTCCTGAAAAGGGGGACGGAGAGGGCGGGGTGGCCGGTGGAGAGAGATTTTTCTTTTTTCTTGACAGAACCGGAGGGAGATTTTGGCCTCGGTTCTCGTGACGGATTTCGAATCGGTTGCATTGCCGTTGCCGAGTCGGCGTTGGGTTTTGTGAAAATATTTTTTTGTTTTTTGCGCCATAGTGTGGGTGGAGGAGCACCACCCGCACAAACTACACGTCTTTCATATTTTTCTTGTGAGGTATGAGTTTGTTAATAAAAATATTTTATTTATATTTATATAATATATAGTAATTCATTACCCGTTAATTTTGATGGACTATCTCACAGATAATAAGTTGCCAAGTGGAGTAAATTGGAAAAAGGGTAATGCTAGAAACCAGACGTCCGAATGTTCGGATGCTTCAACCAACCAGCCAATCACCGATGAATGTTGCGGTGGAAATTTTTACGCACATTTTTATTGCAATAGGCAGATAGTGATGTTGCGATTAAAGTAACACTACAACCCCCGGTGATTAATGTTGTAGTGGGAGTTTTTACATATTTTTTTATAAGCTTAAGATGATATTGCAATGTATGTTTCATTTATATTATGTCGCAACAGTAGATATCATATGTTGCAATATCATTAGTTGAATGTTGCAACATCAAATATTGGATATTTACATTAAGTGCTAGAGAAAAATACATACTTTATTTTTTTAAAATATGATTTTACGATGTTGCAACTATTGTTTAAAAATGTTGGGATTATAAATTTAAAATGTTGCAACGGGTAAGTGTTGCAAACTTCAATTCTATATTTTATCTCTCTTAACGGATGTTGCGTGAAATATGGTATCATGTTGCGCTGAAAATTTTCTCTCCCCGAGTCAAGTGATAGAGGTTATTTTTATACATGTATTTTCAATGTTGCAAAAAATAATTTATAATGTTACAATATTTAACTTTCAATGTTATGATGAAACGTCCGATGAAAAATTTCCATCAGACGTTTGGGTGCTAGCAGGTCCATTGAAAAAATCCTATGTCCATATCTATCCAGAGTATTCTATAAATCAATCAAGGTCCTCAAATCTAGTCAGCCTAAAAAAAATCCAATAACAGGTACTTATTACGTGGTTGCCGTTATATCCAGATCAAGATGTAATGTCTCATGCGAGATTGCATTTATCATACCTTGCGCTTTAGCCGTTTCCATAATTTCGCAAGATCCTCGAAACACGGATGGCTTTCCCCTGTATCTTGGAAACTGCTTTTCATATACTTTCACTTTCCTTTTGCACTTTGTTCAAATAAATTATAACCTGCTCCCTCCATTTAAAAAACAAGTCGTTATAGGATTGAAAATTTATTCCACAATAAGTTATTTTATCCTATTTAGAAAGTGCATGTGCATATAAAAATTAATTAGTGTCAAATAGTGGTTATAAATAGAGGGCAAACATAAACATGATTATTCTACCTTCTTATTAATTTATCATAGAATTTTCAGAATCACTCTTACTTTACGATAGAGGGAGTATGTTTTACTTGAGTATGTGTGAACTCGTTCAATGGCGGAGCCACCCATACAGCTACCGCCGGAGCAGATCCCCACTCCCCATGGAGTTTTTAGTCAGCTGGAGGCGAGCAGGAGAACGGAGAAGCGAGCGGCGGCGGCGTTCTGACGAGCAGGAGGTCGGAGGAGGAAGAAGGGAAAAGAAGGCCGACTTGGGCTGTCGCTGGTGGAGTGGTGGTTAAGTGGAAAAAGCCCATGGCCCAAAATAACATAGGCCCAGCAGCAAGCCAAAACACCCACCGCCACCGTTTCCTCGTTCTCGCTGTGTCGCCCCCGACCCCCCGACCCCCCGTCCTGCGCCTGGCGGTCACCTGCGACCGCCGAAACCCTAGCCGCCGGCCGCCGCCCCGCCGGTCGCTGGAGCCGCCGCCTGCCAGCCCGTGGCCATTGCCGCCGTCCCGTGGGCAGTGGGGGATTTCATGGAGGAGGAGGAGGGGGTGGGAGAGCAGGGGAGCACCGGCGCCCCCAACCCTGGGAATGGCGTGGATGTCGCCGCCGCCGCTGGGCGCGGCCGTGGAAGAGGGGCAGCGCTGGCACCTCCTGACGCTGAGGAGCAGAGCACGGTCCCGGCCGGTGTCGGCGTTGGGCGAGGGCGAGGCGCCCCAAATCGCCCCTGTCTTCCAATCGGCAAGAAGAAATTGGTGACAAGAGGAAAAATCGCCCTTGTATTTCAATTGAATTGGAACTCTTAGCATTTATTCATGTGCTCAATGTGATTTCTGTAGATTTGAAGAGCTTCTTTTCTATTGCGAGTGTCGGCTCTGGTCCTGGTTCCTCCCGGTGCCCAAGTACCCGGGAAAGTGAAAATGTAGCTGCTGTGGAATCTGAAACTGTGGTTCGAGATCAAGAGCAGGTCCAAGTCCAATCTGTGGTTGTTGATGTAGAAGAAGCATTACCTGAGGTTGGGGTAGAACAAGCAGAAGCAAATGGGGAAGAAGAAGAAGAGGATGGAGGTACTGATCTTATAACGACATTTGATTCAAATGTCCACATTATTTCTGATCCAGGACTTCGAATACCAATTGCTAGTTTCCATCCTAACATTAGAGCTGATGTTAAGAGGGCTTATTTGTTGAAGGATCCGACCCAACCAAAAGGCCATTCATTTCCTCGCAGCAATTTTAGGGCCTTTAGAGCACAATGGTTTGATGATTATGATTGGCTAGAATATAGTGTGTCAAAGGATGCAGCCTACTGCTTTTATTGCTTTCTTTTTAGAAAGGAAGCCGATCATGAAAAGTTTGGTCATGAAGTTTTTAGTAAGACAGGGTATGACAATTGGAAGCATGCAGCAACTAGAGGGTTCCCAGATCATTGTCGTGCTGTTAACAGTTGCCATAACAAAGCTAGGAGGTGTTCTGATGACTTTAAAAATCAAAGGGCAAGTGTGTCACGAAAAATTGAAAGGAATACTTTAACTTCTGAACAGCGATATGAAGCTCGTGTGACTTCTGCTATAGATATTGCTAGATTTCTCATTGCCCAAGGTCTTGCATTCCGTGGGCACGATGAATCAGATACTTCCTTAAACAGGGGCAATTTCTTAGAGATGCTTGAATGGCATAAGAGAAGGGACCCTAAGGTGAAGATTGCATTTGACCATTTGTGTCCAAACACTGCAAAAACAACTTCCCCAGACATTCAGAAGGACATAACAGATAGTTGTGCAAAATAAATCAGCAAAGTGATAAAGGAGGAAATTGGGGATAATCTTTTTTCCATTCTCATTGATGAATCTCGTAGTATCTCAATAGCAGAATTTTTTTATTATTGATCGCTGCTATACTAGTTTATTAATACTAATATTATCATTTTTTTTGCAGATTTATGAACAAACAAGGAATGGTTGTGGAAAGGTTTTTGGGTCTGAAGCATGTTGAGGACACAACATCATTATCACTAAAGAGGTCTTTGCTTCAAATGCTTGCCAAGTATGGATTATCTGTTGGTAGACTACGAGGTCAAGGATATGATGGAGAATCTCCCATGAGAGGTGAATTCAATGGTTTGCAGAAACAAATTCGTGATGAGAACCCATATGCTTTTTATGTTCACTGCTTTGCCCACCAATTGCAACTAGTCATTGTTTCTGTTACATCTAGTTCATTTTTTGATGATTTCTTCAACTATGTGAGCTTAATTGTGACTAGTACAAGTTCATCATGTAAAAGAAAAGATAAGCTAATTGCAAAGCATCGTGAAGAAATTTTAGAAAGATAGGAAAGTGGTGAAATCCTTTCAGGAAAGGGGAAGCATCAAACTACAAATTTGGTTAGAGCGGGAGAAACAAGATGGGGTTCTCATTTAAGAACATTAGCTCGTATTGAGTCAATGTGGAATTCTGTGGTCAAGGTGCTATCAATGATTCATGAGGATGAGCGGAATACTAGTCGAGCAGGTGGTTTGGTGCACAAAATGGAGAGCTTCTCTTTTGTTTTGAATATGAAGTTAATGTTGAAAGTGCTTCGCATTACTAATGAGTTGTCTCTATTGTTGCAAAGAAAGGATCAAAATATTTTTCAGGCCATGTCATTGCTTATTGATGTGAGAACAAGGCTAGTCACTTTGAGAAATGAAGGCTGGCAGCCATTACTTGATGAAGTCATATCATTTTGCAATGATAAGAAGATTCCAGTGCCAAATATGGATGAGACAATGCCTAGATGGGGTCGGTCAAGGCTAGATGGTAACTTAATCACTCAAGAACATCATTACTGTGTTGATACTTTCCTGGCTGCTCTTGATGCTATTATTTCAGAGATGGACCATCGCTTCAATGAGGTATCATCAGAGTTGCTTATTTTCTTCGCTTGTCTTGATCCAAGAGATTCTTTTGCTAAATTTGATATAGAAAAGATTGCTAGATTGACTAAAATATATGATCAAGATTTCTCTGACATAGAACGTTCTAATATAAGAGATCAACTTGAGACCTTTGTCATACATATGCGAAGAGTTGATTTATTCAGAGGTTGTCATGATTTGGGAAGTTTGGCTATACAAATGGTTAAACATGAAAGAGATATTACTTTTCCATTGGTCTTTCAGCTCATTAAGTTAGCATTGCTTCTACCAGTAGCAACAACATCTGTTGAAAGAGCCTTTTTAGCTATGAATATTTCAGACCCAGGGTGACGGGACTGCACGCGTGGCGTAGAAGGTGAGTAAAGTACCGTAAAGTACTCGTACGCGGGTACAACTAGACTACCCGATAGTACTCGGTTAGGACTCCTAAGTTCGTACCAGACTAGGATTTCCATGTAACCCTGTCCCCCCAGACTATATAAGGGCGGGTAGGGACCTCCTCCAAATAACGCATAACCTCCAAGGCAATACAAACCATACAGGACGTAGGGTATTACGCATACTGCGGCCTGAACCTATCTAAACCCTTGTATTCTTTGCACCATCGAGTTCCTGATCTCGGCGACACCCTGACCACAAGTCTACTACCTTAGAATATCCCTAGGTAGGCTTGCCGGTAAAACACCGACAGAATACGATCAAGACAGATCTACGAAATAGAATGAATAATGAGTGGCTTAATAGTTTGATATTGTGCTACATTGAGAAGCAAATTTTTAGAGACCTTGATTCAGAAGAAACTAAAAAGACATTTAAAGCTACCAAGACTCGACGTATAGACTTGCCTAGGCCACCTAGAAAACCTAGACTTGAATAGTTATTATATTAGTAGAATATGTGTTGAAAAAATTATGTTATGACATCTTAAACCTTTGTATCTATAATTTATTTGCAGTTTGGTGATTCTACTGTCGTTATTTCAGTATAAATGTCACATGTGAATGTGGAATGTTATTTTTTTTGCACTTATGTTATGCTCGTCGTGCGAGTCCGCCCCAGCTAAAATTTTCGGCTAGCTCCGCTGTTGAACTCGTTCATATATATATTTGGAATAGAAATCTCTTACATTCCAACAAATGTATAGTAGTAAATTGTCATAGGCGAACAATTCTATATTCACTCAACCAAGGCCACAACCAACCAATAGCTGCAAATCTGTGAACAACTACACACATCCAACAACTGAAATTTGTTTTAGGTATCATTGTGTTCGAAGCAGGTAACGTCCCACATGTTGTTGCTTTGATCACCCTATATGCTTTCATTAGCCTATAATCCTGCAAAATCATTCAATAGTGGATTGTTTTCTCCGCAATTATGGAAATTGTTTTTGCTACACTTTCACCTGTCTTTTCCAAACAAGTCATTTCCTTGCTTAATATATCTTTTTTGAGGCTAGGCTAACTCTTCGCCTCATGTTTTGGGTGAAATGAAACCTCTTCCGAAAATCCCTTAGCCATAAATTTGAGGCCGCTTTTGTGATGGGAACGGGTAGGCTTCTAAGTACAACAATTAAATTTCTACCTCGTTCAACTAGGAAACATGCGAGTAAGAGGGTCATGGATCATTACCATAGACGTGTATTATAGCGGAAGAGTAGAGAGAGTAGATGCATGCCAGTGTAAAGGAAGTAGTCGATCACCTTGTCCTCGTCCTAGCAGCAACCTCGCACTACTTCTGCCGATCAACACACCAATAATGGCAACAGCATCTCCCCGGACTCCACATGTACGAAGATGGAATGTTGTGCGCCGATATGCTAGCACTGAAAGTCTAACTAGGGTTTCGGGGTTAGGTCGGATGGAGGTGACGGCTAGGGTTTCTCACGTGGTGGGATGACTCACCTCTAGCCCCACTCCTACATATTTATAGAGCATGATAATGGGCATTCATGTTGTAGGCCCAATAGAACCATAATTCCTTAGGGATCAACATCCTTTGGACCTTTAATTCAAATTGTTTATGATTGTCTTTTGAACACGTCACCGATATTTCACCGCTTCTCCACCTTTTGGGCACTATAGTAACGGCTCCTATAAGCTGGTGATAAAAGAATGTTTTTCTAGTTTTCAATTTATATTTTTGGTGAGCTATCGTGATAGGGAGTTGGAATTGGAACAACCATGGCAAACAGGGTATAAATCTAAACTATACGTACTATACCTTAATTGCAAATGGATCCCACCTTCGTTACAGATAATTATAAATATAAACATTGCAGTTGCATCAGGAAAATAATTACTCCAAATACTGGTAAAAGAAGCATTGCAATTGTAAGAAAATAATTAATCCAAATGTGAAAGCACAATATGATGCTGAAAATTTTCATCTAAGCAACCAATCGCATTGATCACAACAACCATTGTTTGCTCTAGCGATCTAATGTCATTCATCGAACATGGATAAAAAAAATTCTAAATGCTTCCCAAACGATGGAGCATCATTTATAAAAAACAACAGGAACTTGAAAACGTAAGGGACCTGAAACTATCTGTACCAATGCTGCCAATCTAGAATGTTCCGTCCTTTTGTCATTGTTTTATTTGTGGATTTGCTGTCTCGAACGGGTAGTCTATGAGGTTAGATTTTTTTTGATAGGCGAAAGGGCTTGTAGTCTAATGGTTACAAGATCCTCAGTAGCACATGAGGTCCTGAATTCGACTCTCCTTTGGAGCGAATTTTTTAGGATTTAACGGCTTTGTGCTTTCAGATGTAGGCGACGTTTCCGTCGACAGCGAGGCACCTGTGGTGACTTCGTCAATCTCGAGGATTTGCCGGCTTAGTCTCTCGGAGATGCTCGTAGGGGTATGGTTGCGTGCATGTATTCATAGGGATGAGTGTGTGCGCGTGTTTGTGAGCGTCTGTACTGTATTTCTCAAAAAAAAGATTTTTTGTGATAGACCATACCTGTTCATTTGCCTGATATCATCATAGTCCAGGAGCAAGAATGGATTGTTGGTGTCCGAGTATGACGGTTGCATGCCTGAGCTTGGGTTATGTACAAATAAAAAGGTATAAAAAGCAGCCAAGCCAATCTATGGCTTGGTGCCAATGTGTGTTCAAACTAGCCAAGCCAAATGGTAGTTACTTTAATAAATTTGGTCACCATTTGGTTTAGTGCCAAAATTTGGCTTTGTATTCTTGCCCACTTAATCCATTTTCGTGGACAATGTTAGCCAAATCTTAGACCAGCAATTTGGTGGTCAAATTTTGGCCATGACAAAATTTAGCCCAGCCATGAAGTGGCATATTGGTTGCAAACCAAACAGCCTATATAAGCAAATTACTATTGACATTTTGTGTTATCGTGGTCCTCGCCAAGTCTACAGAGGCGGTATAAAATGCCCGTCCTGCGACAACTTTCAAAAGCATGAACGGACCTTGCTCCTTACAGCATTGATCATGAGTTATTCACACAACATTCCAGCTAACAATAGAATTATTCAGCTATCCAAGTTCACATATTGATGGGGTATAAACTTTTCTTACCCCTAACCAGGGGTAACAAATACACAATCACTTTATTCCCCTAAACTTTTTCTTACCCCTAACATATTGTTGCGATTTGGAAACAATACTAACATTCCCTTCAGGAAATTTGATGGTATAGTTACATGGCGTCCTTGGAAAGCCAGTTATGGGACGGGATCCCCCGAGCATTTGTGAGCTCATCCACACCATCTCCCCGCTCGAATACAGCAGCAGCACCCATCCCAGAACCTGCACACCCATCATCATAACATATGAAGGTCTGTTATAATCTCCACTCAAAAGCATCCATTTGATGCAGGTAAATGAAATAAGTAATTACTTATGTACCTATGCACATAGAAATCACTCCGAAACGGCAATCCTTGCCACGGCGTTTCATCTCATTGAGAAGAGTACTGACACATCGAGCACCTGCCAAGAAAAAAAGACATAAATGCCGTTGTTGCTGTCAATTAAAACATCCTAAATCAGACACCTCACAGATCTTCACAGTTTTGCATGGTTATTCAAAAGGCACACACTTCGTCCAATAAAACTTGTGGGATATAATCAATAGAAAATGCAGAAAACAAATACCTGTAGCACCCAATGGATGCCCAAGAGCAATTGCACCTCCATTAACGTTGACTTTTGTAGGATCAAGTTCCAACTTTTTGCAGCAGTACACATACTGAGATGCAAAAGCCTATGGACAAGAGCAAACAAATATTATCTGGCAACTATATTGTTATCAAGAGGAAGAACTCGAGAACACAGATGAAACTATACCTCATTAATTTCAAAAAGGTCAATATCATCAATTTGTAGTCCGGCAGCTTTCACAGCTGCAGGGATTGCAACAGCCGGCCCAATACCCATTACAGCTGGATCAACTCCAACTGCCGCAAAGCTCCTACATTTGCACATTAAGCTGTAATGATGGGCCTCTTAACAGAAATTTACAAATTATTAAAAGTATGTCATAGGCCTCTGTTTTGGCTAACAAAGTGTTGAATAACCAGGTTGCTCAGTAAAACTAAGGTGTTTGAATGTTTTTGTCCCAAACTGTGCACATTGTAGGGGGACAGTAATGATACCTAAAGACGCCAATAATTGGAAGACCCTTTTTCATAGCGACATCCCGTCTCATTAGCAAGACAGCCCCAGCGCTATCACTCACTTGGCTAGCATTCCCTACAGTTAAGCAACGCTAGATTTAGAGTGGATACAACCAATGAACATCCGCACACAGTTTGATTTCACTTTTCCTTACCAGCGGTAGTGCTGCCATCCTTTGAAAATGCTGGTTTGAGTTTTGACAGGACTGCTAGCGAAGTACCAGCTCTGATTCCATCATCTGCTGAGATTACGATCTCCTTTTCCTCACCAGTTTTTGGATCGACAATCTATATAAGATGGTGATTGTCTCAGCATACCACAAAGAAACAAAATATTTCAACTTCAAATTTGATAGGATTCCTCAACAGTTAACATAGTTATTTTCAGAAGAAAAAATCAGCTACATTACCTTTGTATGAACAGGCACAATTTCTTCCTTGAATTTACCAGCAGCTGCTGCAGCAGCAGCCTTTATGTGAGACTCAACCTACGCATCAACAATAAAAAGAATAAGAGCAAGAAGCATACCGCATGGCAGCAACTCAGAGTCTCGTACACACAGAAATGCACCACGAAAGGGGAATAAGGCAACTTACAGCAGCTTGATCTTGTTCCAGTCGTGTTATGCCGAATCGGTGTGCAACATTCTCAGATGTGAGGCCCATTGGGAGAAGGCAATCGCGTGCTTGAGAAAATAGCTCAACCTAGAACAAAATTACATCAAAAAAAGTTTATCAGACAAAAAGATGTCTGGACATGCATCTAAAATGTGGCTTTACTGTATTGACCAGCATGTACACTTACTTTGGGATTCACTTGACCATCAAGACGAACTTGGTTCACTGTCATGGACTCGAGGCCAGCAGCAATACCTTGGATGGAGATAATAAAACTCAATTCACCAACAAATCCAAAATAAAGTTACTTAAAACCAGACGGCAAGAAATCTTACCAATATCATACAGCCCTGCTTTAATAGCAGCAGCAACATCTGCAACTGCCTGAAGGCCAGAAGAGCATTGCCTGTTTACAGTCTTCAGAGGAACAGTGTCTGCATCCACCCAAACAAATTGATCAAGGTGGGGATAATCATGGTCTGAAATCACAGTAAGATGCAACAGAGACAGTTTCATTACCAGGAAAACCAGCATACAGCGCTGCCATTCTGCATTCGATTGCCCTCTGGGACCCAGGAGCTAAGACAGTACCAACAACAATGTCACCAACTTCGCTAGGGTTCAGCTTTGTTTTATCAACTAAAGCCTACGATTGAGAAAGAAAGCGTATAAGAGGACCCAAACACACCGACAGGCGACCAATTCATGGATTTAATAGTAAAGATGCAGAGAGGGAAACAACCCAACAAAGCACAAACCTTTAAGACAGGAACCAATAGGTCCTCAGCGAACGTATCCTTGAAACCCCCTCTCTTGGCCTTGCAAATCGCTGTCCTGTATGCGCTGGAGACAGATGCAGTTGATCAAAAATTCTTCCACGTGTACAAGAAAGAAGTGACAAAAAGGAAAGAAACAATTCTACCCAGAAAATAGTTTCACAGTTATCATGAATCCAATGGCAACAGGCTTGTCCAACTGAACCATAACACTCTCTAGGCATGTTCGATAGATGACTCTAGCATGGCTCCCTGATGAGTTCCAGAAAAAGGTGGTCATGTAAACCCAGATTTAGAGTCGGGTTGACTAACGCCCAGAACCCAAATTCGCAGCAATTTATCACTGCAGTTGCACCAGCGTTCGACGACCACAACTTTCACAACTCTATACAGTAGTAATACAGTATACCGTCGCCGGTAGCACCATACGAAATTCTTCTAGAAATGATCGCAGGACAACGGCCACCGAGAACCCGAAACAAAGGAATTCCCACACCAGTCGCGATCAAAAAGCTCTAATTAACATGGGCCCGCCTGCCGATCAAAGCACGAAAAGCCAGGGAAGCCGGAGTCCACTTACGCGACGATGACGACGTCGTCGGCGAAGGCCGCCCTCCGGTGGTACGCCGCGCTGTCCCCCGCCGCGCACGCGCTCGCCTGCCACATACGCACACACACAAACGCACGGGGCGCAGCACCGCCGCCGGTCAGTCGCTCCGCAGATCTGGGGCCGGATAAAACGCCGCCGGAGCGATCGGCGCGGCGCCCCCCAGATCGCCCCGAGCGAACGAGGGAGAGAGAGGGGGGGGGGGGGGGGGGGCGGGGGTTCTCACGGAGATGGCGAGCGGGGCGGGGCCCGGCGCCGCCGCGGGGTCGAGGTGCCGCAGCAGGACCCGCTGCCTGTCAATGGCCTTCTCCATTGCTTCCCTTCCCGACTCCTGTCCTTCGCTCCCCGTCAGTCGCTGCAGGTACGCGCGCGCGAGGTGTGGGAGGAGGAGGACGGGAGGTGGGTGGGGGTGATTTGTAGGAGGAGAGAGGAGGGGTCGGGTGGGGATGGCCGGAACGGAAGGGAAATCGCGGTGGTTTTACCACGAAGTTTGGGGGACGCGGACACGCGGGCGGCGGCGACCCTGTGGAGTGGTCCGTGCGGAAGGGACGACTCGGGATTGCTGCGTAGAAGGCTGGGAGCCTGGGAGTGGCAGGTCTCGCTACGCCTGGTGCGAGGCGTGGGGGAGACGCCGACCGTTCTGAGCTCTGACGGGAGCTTGCGGTCTGTGTGGGAACACGAACATCGTGCCGTGAGCCCGTGAGGACGGAGCGGACGGACTGGACGGGGGGCGCCGGGAGTCCTGGTCGTGGTCTCGTACTCTCGCGGACTCGTGGTGGTCTACTGGTGCATGCCATATGGCATTGCCATAGAGAGTAGCGTTTTCCACGCGGGGCTGTGTGCGGGCCCTCCCGTGAATTGCATGACGGGACAAGGATAGAGACTCCACTTAAAGAAGTAGGATTTTTTAATTTTAAAAAGATAAAAAGAAAAGGAACGGATCACTCTACCAATTCCACCGTGGCATGTTTCACGCTGCCGCTCGGTGTGGCCTCTTCGAAACGGACGCGCACCGTCGCACGCAGATACTCGAATTAGGGTGTGTTTAGATTACATTTTTTTTCAGCGCTGCAGTAACTTTAAAAATTTGATCACTAGTATTAAATATGGATAACTGATAAAACTCATTTCATAATCCCCGCTGTAATTACGAGATAAATTTTTCAAACCTATTTGACTATGATTAGATAATATCATGCGACAGTAAACAACCTCTAATGACGGATTAATTAGGCTTAATACATTCTTCTCGCGATTTCGCGTCCATCCGTGTAATTAGTTTTATAATTAGAACATGTTTGGTCCTTCTGATCTTTGGTTGAAAATTATTACAGTAAATTTCGTCCAAAAATTTACATGATCTAAACACTCCCTTAACCATCATGGATCCATGGCCATATGCCCATCAGCCCGTATGGCGTGGCACTAGGATCGCGATAGGGTACCAGTCTATTTGGCTTTTCAGCGAGGTTGTCTCTGTACAACTATTTCTCTTCTATCTATTTAAGTCAACTTAGAGCTTCTTTGACAGGGTTCAAAAAACGGCTCCAAAACTAGCTCCAGCTGAAACTCTATCAAAAGGTTTTGGAGCGGCTCCATGCAAGAAGCTATTGGTGAAGCCCAAAATGGTTTCCGCTATGATGGTGGAGCCATAAAATATGGCTCCAACCCGGCTCCTTCTCTCAATTGATTCATAAAAAGCAGGGTAAAACCGTTTTACCAAACATTTTCCAAAACGGCTCCAACTCTACCAGAGAAGCGTACCGCCAGAGAAGCCGGAGCCGAAGTCATTTTTGGAGGAACCGGAACCCTGCCAAACGCGACCTTAGCAATGACATGCTTTGCTTTCTTTTTCGTAGTTTTGTTATACTCTCTTGGTTTATGCCGAGGAAGAGATGATATATCATTGAAGGGCGGCCCAGTTGCAGCGGTAGAGCCTACCGTCTGTAACCGGAAGGCACAGGCCTCGAGCCCCAACCTCTGCATATTGCACAGTGTGCGAGTAAGACTGTGCGCTAACACGCTTCCCTAGACCCCGCGCAGTGTGGGAAGCCTACGGCACTGGGTACGTCCTTTGAAGTATTATTGTTAACTAGCATGCAGTAAGAAGAATTATGAACAGTGGGAATAGTAGCATTTGGGTGGAAATTGCTCTTCAAAGTGAAATATACGCACCTCTTCTAACCCGTTTTCTAAGAAGCAGTATGAGGTGAGACCTTTTTTTCCGTTGGTCTCATCTTTCCTCCCCTTTAATTGCCCTTTGTTATAATGACCTAAGTTGCAATTTTCTATTCTCAAACTCATGAACCAAACAATGGATTAAGATTTAAGAACTCCCAAGTGAACTCCTTATCCTAAATCCTGCACATGCCAAACAAAAAATTGTGTCTAGCTCACGTGCTAATTTACTGCTCGAACTCCCCTCTTTTCAATCCCTTCACATTGCCAAAAACAACACCCTTGTTATCTTTGCTAGCAGTCAGCAGATCCGAGGATTGATTTGAGAGCAAATTCCTTGAATGCCATCAAAGTTTATTGCCATCCCTTGGATGCCATTGAAAATTTAGTCATCCCTTCATTGCTATTGAATTTTGATATTTCATCCTTTTTATGCCATTTCGTTAAATCTACCGTTAAAAATGATGGATGGAGCTGTAGACCCTACATGTGGGGGAATAAATACTTTCCTTTTTTCTTACCTTCCTACCGATGGTGTCTATGTCTTAGTTTCCAAAAATTAGTCCAAAATTTAGTGACAGATCTACACGCCCTAACAAACAAAAGCTTAACTTGCCACAGTGATTACAAGTTACAACCATCTTTGCAGTAAAATTATTGCGATTAGTAAATAAAAGCAAGGGCTACTTCAAATCTTTGCTTGTCTCTCACGAATGGCGGTGCTTGCGTCTCTCATGGCCGGTCGCTTGCCCAGAGGCCAGCCTGAAGCACGCCAGCAGAACGTCATTCCTGCACGCGCTATCGCCACCCCCTCGCTGCCCTTGCAGGCTTGCGGCTGACTGCGCAGTCCACTGCCTCCGCCATCGCTGCACTTGAGCAGCTGCCTCACCACCGTTGCCCCCTGCGCTGCATCTCGTCCCCTCGCTGATGGCCGCACACTCAGCCTCCACGTAACAGCAAGTACTGTGGTGGGCTACAAGATGCCGAGGTGGAGGGGAGAGAAAAGGAGAGAAAGAAGTGTGCTATAAGCTTACACTCTGCCTTGACATAAGAACCAAGAAAATATGTGAGAGCAAAAAATAGATCATATATTAATGATGAAGACTTAACTGTTGTACGAGTGTGCTGAGAGATGGACTGTAAAGGTCCTTACAACCAGAAGCTGGCTGAATTATTAACCTTGCTCTAAAGCGAACGACGCATGAGATCGTGGTGGGTACGGGCTGCGGCCCATGTTGAGGCGCGCGTGGCGGATGGCGAATGGCGAGGTGGTGGTCGAGCTTTGGCTGCGCGCGGGGAGGGGAAGATCTGATGCGAATGGCGAGGTGGTGGTCGAGCTTTGGCTGCGCGCGGGGAGGGGAAGATCTGATGCGGATATCGCGCCCCTTCACGCCGCCGGCTGCAGCAGCGGTAGCGACAACCTCCATCAGAAGGGAAGGAGAAACAAATATTTTTATACCTCCCTCTCACTTACGCGTGGGGTCCATAGCGCCATCCGGTATAATTTAACGGAATGACATAGAAGGGATGAAATATCAAAATCCAATGGCAATAAAGGGATGACTATATTTTTTATATAAATTTTGACGGCATTGAAGGAATTTGCTCTTGATTTGACTTCACCGCTACGGAAAAAAGCGGCAACTAGCAGAATTACCCTGATGACCTGGTGGGTCCACGTGGCTCGACCTGAAAAAGCGGCAACTAGCAGAATTATCCTGATGACCTGGTGGGCCCACATGGCTCGACCTGAGAGTAGTCCGACGAAACTGAAATTTTTTAAATAATATTATTTTAATGAAAAATTGTAGAAGTAAATACTGAAATAATAAAATTGCAAAAGTAGTATGCTGTTTGTCGGCTCTTCGGTAACCGAGAGCAGCCCTATCTGCTGTTGAATAGCCGACATCTGACATGGCAGCCGACGCGGCATGTCGGGTCGTCGTCGCCGCGGGATGTCGTGTCCGAGAGGACCTGTCGGCCTTTGGAGAGCCGATAAGACCCCATCGGACCGATAGGGCCAGTCGGCTATTCAAGTGCCGACAACACTAGTCGGCTATGCAAGTGCCGATAGGTGTAGATTTCACATTTCATGCACACCCCTTTACATTTCTGGATGTCTCATGACCATTTACATTTCGTGTATGTTTTTATTAAAGTGATTTAAATAATGTATGGTTTTACAAAATGTGTAGTAAATAAATGAACACGCACAACACATTTGAGGCTATTTTTTTCCAATGATGGACGATGCACGATTTTATTACAAACGAGAACAAGCGATCAGAACTGCTACGAGTACATGTACAGAGCATACATAAAATAGCATTACATAGGTAGCCAGAAGAGGCCTTTGAAAGAAAATAGCATTACAAAACAGACACAAACACGCAACATATTGGTCCGAAGGGAACATGAATTATTTAGACAACATGACTGACTCGAAACGAAACGGACCACTACAACATCCATCAGTCATGCCCACTACCGTTTCCATGTCCAGCTCGTTCTGCTTTCTCACGTTCGGACTTGCGTATATCTTCGTCCACCTTCTTCAGCCACGCCACATACTGCTTATTACGACGACTGATGGAGGTGTCAATCCACTCATAAAAATGACAAAACTGAGTACCGCGCTTTCATAAACAAGAACCAATGAAAATTATCAGCAACAAAACAAAAATACTATGCAAACATATTGGCCAAAAAGTCTATATACCTGTGATATTGCACCTGCTTTTTCAAGTTCTCAATATTCTTGCAAGGCCAATACATCTGGCCAAAAGTCTCGTACTCACGAGATATGTTGGGAACACAACGCATCTGACAATAGCAATCTGATGGCTCTACATCTTTCAGCCATACCTTGCAATTTGTACCACGTCTAGTTGGATCGTTAGGAGGGCTTCCTAAGTTCGCCTTCATTTCCTGACGCAGAGCCGCCCTAGATGACGAGCTCATAACTCTTTCTGCGAGCTAACTATGAATATGTTCCTAGGTAAATGGCATGTACCCTCCACAACGACGACATCCTCGCCTCTTATAGACATTGGACTGGCTCCACAAAATGGTCACTAGATCAAAAGTTGAGGTTCCCTGCTACGCCTGTTTCAACGTCCTTTCGAACAGCGACAGACAGACAAGGGAATCAATTCCTTTCAACTAGGTAGATTCCATTGCGTCCCGTGAACCAGTAAGGTTGTAGTCATCTCATTTCACATCGCTTTATTTGAAAGACTCATTGAAATAAAGCCACAGTGGCAGTCACGTACTGAAATTGATGACTAACGAAGTAGTGGAATACATAAAAGAACACACAGAAGACATGAAGTGGCAACATGAAGTGACATGTGATGACCTGTATCAAACTAGGGTATAGAGGTCGTGGACTAAACCTGGTGGCCGAACATCACTAATAAAGGCACAATACATAATATTACAAATATATTGTCACGCAGCCGTCATCCTATTTCCTTTTAGGGTTGCGATGCGGAACACACCTTTCTACCGTGACGTCTGCACTCTTATGAGTCGGATAACTTTCACAATCCTTCTGAAGATGTTTTCCGCCGCATGCCAAGCAATTTTTGTCCTCACCTCTAGCTTCTGATGCATCCATGTCATTTCTAATACGACGACTCTGCCTACGTCCTGGGTGCATGATCTTGGTCTTGGGATCAGGAATCCACTTTGGGCCATTCACAGGGTCCCTAGTAAAATCAGCTATAGCCCTCTAACCACGTAATTCCCCACTCCAAGTAGCCTGAACGGCCTCCTTGAGATAATACGGGGACACATATGTCCCTTCAATTCCATCCTTTCCACGAGGAGCGTAAACATGTCAACAAGGGACATGTAGAAGCTTTGGTTTGTTGCATGTGCATTCGCATGTGTTGTTTTCGGGTGAAACCTGACACTCCATTGTTACCGTAGCACTACCGATGCCAAAACCTCCCTTCTCACGCACCGTGACCTCGAAAAAAGAATCTTGATTCCCAATGTATTGCACTTGATGTAGTGTACCCTTAGCACTATTTTCTCAATTATAGCTGTCATTTCCTTGCAATACACCATTTCAGGATTCTGCACAATGAGTGAGGCCTCGTGAAACCATTTACGAAGATATTTTATTGTTCCTCGAAGAATGCACTCCACGATTGCCACTAATGGTAGAGACCGACTGTAACACCCAAAATGTAGAAAATAAATTCTGAAAATGTTTTATAAAAAAAATAAAGCAAGCATCTCTCTCTTCTCTCTTTCTCTCCCAGCCCACTATCTCTCCCTCACCCCTCTTTCTTTTTTTTTCTCCAGCCCGGCCCAAACCTCTCTTCCCTCCCCCCCTTTTCTTTTCTCTCCCCGCGGCCCAAACCACTCAACCGGCCCAGCCCGCCACTTCTCCCTCTCCCTCACCTCTCTCTCTCTCTCTCTCTCTCTCTCTCACTGACACGCCGAGTCCGCATGTCGGCGCCATCTTCTTCCACCCGCTCCCCACCTTCCTTCCTGCTCCCCACCGGAGTTCCCGCGCCGCGTTCCTCTCTGCTGCCCGTTGGACGCCCGCGCCCCCTCCCTTCTTTCCTTCTTTGCGCCGCCTTGATGGTCCCCACGATGCGCGCCCCTTTCCATCGCCGCTGGCCGCGGCAATCTCGGCCGCAATCGCCAGCCGTCGCGAGCGCCGCACTCCTCCTGCCATGGCTGCTCCGCCCCCTTTTTCCACTTTAAAAGCAGCACCCCGAGTCCCTGCTCCCCCCTTCCCTCTTCACTCTCGCTCACCCATGCAACACCGCCTCCATTTCCCGAGCCCAAGCTTGCCGTCGAGCCGCCGTCCCGCCGCCTCTTCGTCAACCCTGACCCCCGCCGGAGCTGCGCCTCGGGAGGAGTAGCGTCGCCGTCCTCTTCTTCCCCTCTGTGCCGTCACTGCACGCCAGCATCCCCTCGCCGGAGTGAACACCGCCGCCCGAACCACGCCCCTCCGTCGACCCGCCGCTCCGCCACGTCCTCTCCACCTTCAACCCTCGCAAACGCTCCGCGAGGTGGTGAGCACCGCGCTGCCCCCATTTCCCCCTCCCTCTCGCTTTCTTGCCCCCGCAATTGCTTGCTAGAGCACTTGCTCCGCCCACCGCCGTGGCTGCCGGTCTCCGGCCACCGCACGGCCATTCTGTGGGCCCCACCTACTTCGCCGTGTCGCCCTCCCCCTCCCCGGCCAGATCCCGTGCCGAACCGAGCCCCGGAGCACCGAATTTGGTGTACTTCGGTGGTCCGCCGCTGTCCTCGCTCGCCGCCTGCCAAGCCGACCCGAGCCGCCCAGCCGAGCCGCTGCGCCTTGCAGCGGAGCGTGAGCCGCGCCCAGCTGAGTCGAGCCGAGTCGACCCATCGGGCGCCGTCCGATCTAGATCCGGCGGGTCAGATCCACCCGACCCAAGCCAAATCCTAGCCGCTGCCAGTTCCTTTTGCAGAAAAGCCCCTAGGGTTTCCAGGAATCAACCCGCGGTCCAGATCTATTGAAAAATAATTAGAATCAGGTCCTTCCTTTTCTGTTTAGGCCCCTAACTTTTCTAGAAATAGAACCCGCCGTCCAGAGACTCTTGTTTTGCGCCAAGGGCCCTCTGTTTAGGGTTCAATTATGTTTTAGCCTCTGGTTTCTTCAGATCTAGCGATATCCTTTTTTAGCTCAAAACTCTCGCAGATAGGTCCCTGGATCACTGTTTTAGCCATATCTTATTCGTTTCAACTCCGATTTCAGCGATTCTTGCGCTCATGCGATCCTTACATCATGAGCTACAACAACTTTTTACTCTTTGTTGTACTGTTTATTGTAGTGTTTCTTATTTTTTTGTGTATGCTTGTTTGTGTGATCGTGTAGACGACGTGACGTTCGAGCAAGACCAAGAGCAAGCTTACGAGGAAGAGAACCAGCAGCTTTTTGAGAAAGAAAAGTGGACTTCCCTCTCCTACATGTTCTATTTTATCCCAACAATAGCATGATAATTCACTTTACTTTATCGTTGCTTTGCATGAACTTGATGGGTCACTTATGCTAAGGACATACCTAGTATTTTACCCAAAGCCTTGAAACACCAGGTTTATTATTTATGTTGGGTAGTCACGCTTAGTTGCAAACTTTGGGTTTGGTATTGGTTTACTCCTATGATAATGATGATCACGTTTCATAATGTTCTTATACCCCATTAATGCAAGAATAACTTTGTTTAATGGGAACATGGAGAACCACCCAGGTGAACCGTGCAACCACAAAGTCACATGGCTCTGACCTTAGCCAATTAATTAGATGTGTAGTTAGCTGGTGGCCTTACCGAAAGGGCAAGGAGGGGGTCGGTGTAGGGTCATAGCCCGGTCCTCTTGAGGTAGCGGACTTTGCTAAGGAGCTTACCATTAGGGAGGTTTATGCACCACACTGCTACCGAAACTCTTACGGGCTGTCTAGCTCTCGATATGTCTTTGTAAAGGCTTCGCAGTGTACCCCTCGCCACTCACCTCGGAAGTGTTTAAGGGTCTTGCAAACCCGGGCGACTCAGGGGAACACGTTTTGTGGGGAAAGTGTACAACCTCTGCAGAGTGTAAAAGTGTTATAACAGCCGTACTCACGGTTAAGAGCGGCTTGGACCCTCACATGATAATGGAACTTGAAGATTAATTAACTTGTGGTTCTTGGTTTATGTTTGTGTTGTTGGTACCTTTATGCTTTTGCTTAAGTGTGTTGGTATAAACTTACATCTAGTTAATAGGTGCTTGCTAATAAAACTTGACCAACTAAAAGTGCTAACTGCTGTAAACCTTAGCCTATCCTTGATGGCCTTGCATATCTTCCCCCATTTCCTGAGTACCAACCATAAGAGTACTCACCCTTACCCAACTGCTGTTCAGAAAAGAGAGGTCTTCGACGACTTCGAGGAGTTCTAGGCTTGCATTCACCAATCATCGCCTGTGGAAGACGAAGGTTTTGCCAACTTCGTTTAGGGTATATCGGTGGAACGTTTAAAGATATTTGTGTGTCTTTTATTCGGAGTGTAATAATGATAATTACTCTATCTTGTTTACTTTTCGAGCATTGTCTTTGATATATTACACTTGTTTCGTCTATCATGTGTGTGTGAACTTTATCTTGGGGCACACATGATATGCATCCGGTTCTTTCTTGAATCGGGTGTGACAAAAGTGGTATCAGAGCCATGTTGACTGCAGGACGCTAGCCTAGTTAGAAATGGTCGAAACTAAGGATTTATTTTTTAGCAAGCCATGTTAGCATCAAAATTTCTTTGTGTTTATTTTATTATTTCCGCATAAAAACCTATGTTTATATACATGTTCTTTTGTGGTTTTATTTCTTTTAAAATTTATTCTAAGTTTTATTCTTTCTCTGTAAGATGGCCAGGACTTATCAGACTGCTCGCAAGCGCTCCGGAGGTCGCCAGGTCCGCATTGCCCCGGCTAAGCCAGCTCCTCGCGCCCCAGTTCCAGCCCCAGTTGAGGAGGTGGAAGCTATGGAGGAGGAACCCACGGAGGCCTACTACTTTTGAGGATGGGGATGATGGCTGCATCATGGCAGCCGATGAAGAAGGGAATCAGTTCACTCTGCCGGCATCACCAGTTGTTGAGGCACCGTCACCACCCCCAGCTGCCCCAGCTCGAGCTCCTGCTCTAGCACCGGTCGCCGCTGGAGGAAGCCCGGGTGACTCCGGGGGTACTGAGAATGGAGATGATGATGATGATGACGAGGACAACGACAACAACAACGATTAGGGCGATGGTCCTCCAGGTACGAGGTGACTCTGCTATGTTCGCACTTCGGCCAGTGAGTCCGGTTACTTGTCTCGGGTGCTGCAGGATGTTCTGCAGGAGTTGGGCAACTACGTGAACCCCCAATACCACACGCACCACTACATCGACCCTGCGCTCGGCGACTACTTCCTCACTCGCGTCCACGTCAGGGTGGAGATGGAGGGGATCAGAGGCCAGAGGACCCTCACTGCGCACGACTCCGCTACGCTCCATGGTACTTACGACGCTTCCGTCAGCAGCGCCGCCAGGAGAGCTCTGTGGTCCATCTGCCACACCCACCGCCAGGAGCAGTAGAACACGGAGTACCGCCACCTTCCTCGCCGCCTCAGTGGAACTGAGGAGACTGCGGTCACTCTGGATGAAGACCGCCTCAACACCCTTGCTCGAGTCACTACCGCCCTCAACACCGATTTGGAGAACGTCATCACCGAGCTGGACCAGACTCAGGACAGGCTGCTGGAGGCTCATGAGAGGATCCGCGCACTGGCGGCCCAGCTTGAAGGAGTGCCGCCACCACCTCCACAGATGAATGAGCCCCGCTTGCCCGCCCTATCGCCGCCCCGCAAGAAGCTTCGCTACAGCGCACCCGGCTCCATCACTCGCCTCGAGGACTAAGCATCTAGGATCTTAGGCTGGTTATCATTTAAAGTTTGCTCTGTTAGAACCTTTTTGCTTTAGAGGACGGCAGTGTAATAATGCCTGCTTGTGAACAAGTGTTTGCTTTCTTTTGATTTGTTTTGGTTGTGCTTGGTTTGAAACAATTTGAGGTTTGCTACAATTTATCAATTAATATAAGTTGGAGTCCTTATCAATCCATATTTTGTTAAATTCTTATCTTTTATCTATCTATATCAAGTACACCTATCTTATTCTGGGTTCATTCTCTAACGGTCAGATGGTAAACACCAGGTCAGGTGGAGGTTAGGATATTCCTAGCATGAGGCGTGCTCCCATAGTCAACCGACAGAGTCAATTGCCACCACCAACCAACCCAACAATGGAGAAATTCTTGGCAGCCCAAATGCAGGTGTTGCAGAACCTCGCCACCACCATCCAGAACATGCAAGCCCAGCAGAATCAGCAAGCACCGTAGCAAGGTGTGGAGAACTGGGGCATTATGCTAACAATTGCCCGAAACATAACATGCAGACTCCTCAGAATTAGAGGAATAGTGGACATAGGCAGACTCCTTAGCAGCAGCAGCAGCCGCAAAACAGCAACCAGACACCGCTGGGCAACAAGGGTCAGCAGAACTACGTCCGTGGAAGGGTGAATCATGTGGCTGCAGAAATAGCTCAAGAGGCTCCTAATGTTGTGCTCAGTATGTTCCCTGTTAATTCCAAACCTGCATCAGTTTTATTTGATTCTGGAGCATCACATTCATTCATTACTGAGTAATTCGTGACAAAGCATAACTTACCAATGAGCCCTATGAAACAAATTCTTCTAGTAAGTTCCCTGGGCAATGAATTGAAAGCTAGTCACTTATGCCCGAGGGTCAACATGAATATTATCGGGGTAGAATTCCTAGCCAATCTAATAGTCCTAAAGTCTAGTGGCATTGATGTGATCCTCGGAATGGATTAGTTATCTGGATGTGATGGGGTCATTCAGTGTCGCAAGAGGTTAGTGCTCTTAACCAGCCCTCAAGGAGATAAGCTAGAGTTTGTGGCAACAGTTTCACCCAGTGGAGTCAGGACAGTGAATCAAATGAAGGGAATGCCTCTAGAAGATATCAGAGGTTTCTTTGAGTATCCCGATGTCTTCCCAGAGGATTTACCAGGTATGCCACCCGCCCGTGATATTGAGTTTAGTAGTGATCTTTTATCTGTTACCGCACCTATCTCTAAAAGACCCTATAGAATGAATGTTAAGGATCTGACTGAACTAAAGAAGCAAATAGAAGAAATGTTAGCTAAGGGATTTATCCGTCCTAGCTCGTCCCCGTGGGGAGCACCCGTGATCTTTGTTGATAAGCAAGATGGCAGCAAAAGGATGTGTGTAGACTGCAGGTCGCTGAATGATGTGACGATCAAGAATAAATATCCACTGCCCAGAATTGAAGATTCGTTTGATCAGATGAGAGGTGCCAAGGTTTTCTCCAAGATTGATCTGAGATCGGGCTATCATCAGTTAAGGATCCAACTGGAGGATATACCCAAGACAACATTCACAACCAGATATGGTCTGTCTGAGTTTACTGTGATGTCGTTTGGATTGACCAACGCTCCGGTGTATTTTATATACTTGATGAATAAGGTTTTCATGGAATATCTCAACAAGTGTGTGGTTGTGTTCATTGATAATATCTTGGTGTATTCCCAGAACGAGGAAGAACATGAAGAGCACTTGAGGATAGTGTTACAGAAGCTCTGGGAGAATAAGTTATATGCCAAGCTGAGCAAATGTGACTTTTGGTTGAGAGAAGTTTTTTCCTTGGACATGTTATCACAGAGGGAGGAATTGCAGTAGACCCGAGTAAGGTTCGGGATGTTCTGAATTGGAATCCACCAAAGACTGTGCCTGAAATCAGATATTTCATCGGACTTGCATGTTACTACCGCAAATTTATTGAAGGATTCTCAAAGATTTTGAAGCCCATGACTGCCTTGTTGGAAAAAGGGAAAGAATTTAAGTGGGATGCCGCATGTCAGATATGTTTTGAAGAACTGAAAACAAGACTGACCACTGCTCCTGTGTTGATAATGCCAGATATCCACAAAGGGTTTGATGTGTATTGTGATGCTTCACGGCTGGGACTTGGATGTGTGTTAATGCAAGAGGGTAGAGTTGTAGCATATGCTTCGAGACAGTTGAGGAAGCATGAGCAGAACTATCCTACTCATGACCTGGAATTGGCTGCAGTCGTGCACGCATTGAAGATTTGGAGGCACTATATGATTGGTAATAAATGTTAGATCTTCACTGATCATAAAAGTCTGAAGTACATTTTCATGCAACAGGATCTTAACCTAAGACAGTGTAGATGGTTAGAATTAATCAAGGATCATGATTTGGATATTCAGTATCATCCTGGCAAGGCGAATGTTGTGGCAGACGCCCTAAGCAGGAAAGGTCAAGCTAATATGATGATTGCTCAATTGATGCCTCAGGAATTATGTTGGGAGATGGCACGTTTGAACCTAGGAATTGTCACACAGGCGGAAGCCATGACTATGGAGATGGAACCTTCATTAGAACAAGAGATCAGAAAAGGGCAGTTGATAGATGCTAAGATCAAAGAAATCAAGATTCAAATTGGTTTAGGCAAGGCCCCGGATTTTGCGGAAGATGAACAAGGAACTGTTTGGTTCAGAAAGAGGATCTGTGTACCTGAAATTGATCACCTTGGTGAACTCATTCTGAAGGAAGCACATGATTCCGCTTATTCCATTCATCCTGGTAGTACCAAGATGTATCAAGATTTGAAAGAGATGTACTGGTGGTACGGTTTTTAGAGAGACGTAGCAACTCACGTGGCTTTGTGTGATGTGTGCTAGAGAGTGAAAGCAGAACACCAGAGACCCGCAGGTTTACTCCATCCATTGAAGGTACCTGAATGGAAATGGGAAGAGATTGGTATGGATTTCATTGTAGGGTTACCCCGCACTCGTGATGGTTACGACTCGATATGGGTTATCGTGGACAGACTTGTGACAACCCTGGTAATTACTCTTCCAAAATCAATGTCATTAGCCTAACTCTATGATTAAACCAACTAATGAAAGGGTGGAAAGGATTAAAACGAGTTCAGTTGGAATTCAAATTTAATTTGGGCATATTTGGACACATTTGAAACTTTTAAATCTAACTTTCAAACCATAAGCCAAATGAGATTTTGCCTGAAACCAAAGTTGTAGAACTTTTTATTTTGAACAACTTTCGTGTTCAAAAGTTTTTGAAATTCAAATCAGAAAGAGGAGAAAACGCCCTGTTTGCCCCCAGCCCCCTGAAGTTTTTCAAATTCTTGCACTTAGGTCCCTCCCTCACCCCTCCCTCCTCTGCTGCACCGCAAGCTCGCCCGACCGCCGCCGGCCACCTGGCCCTCGACGCCTGCGCAGCACCAGACGCCGAGCCAACCCCCGACGCCCTGCCTGCTGCCCGCCCCCGCTGCCCAACCGCGGCCGCGCCTTTTCTTCTCCCTCCCGCACGGCATGCCCCTGCCCAACCCGTGGTTCTGCTGCACCGCCGCGCCGCCCAGCCACTGGCCGCCGCCCCGCCACCCAACGGCGTGCCCCGTTGTGCCGCCCAGCTCGCCAGTAGCACGCCGCGTCGCCCACACGCGACGTCGCGCCCTGGTGCGCGCCCAGCACACGCACGCCACGCATGGCGCGCCTCTGGTCACCGCCGCCCCGCACCAATGGGCGCCCAGCCTCGCCGCCCCCTCCACCCCGCGTTCTGGCCGTGCCAAGCCCGCCCCCATGAGCTCCACCAGCTATAAAGCCGGCACAGCGCCCCTCCCTCCCCTCCTTTCTTCTTCCCCGCAGAACAGAGCAACGCAGAGCAGAGCTCCATTGCCGCCGGCGCCCCCACCCCGCCGTGGAACCCTCTGCTCCGGCCCACCTCCGCCCGAGACAAGCGCTGAAACGGGTCCCCCTCAGTGCGCTGAAGCTCCCCAACCCGAGCCCCGCCGCCCTCCTCGCCGGAGCGCCGCCGTCCGCGCCGCCCCTCCGCCGCCGCCCCTGCTCTCCGCGGCCAGCCCGCCACCGGCCATCCCAAGCCACTCCAAGACCACCAATAGGTGCGCCCTGGTTCCCTCTCCGTTCTCCCCCACCTTGCCCTCGCCGCCGGCGACCGAGCTCGCCGGAATTTGGCCGGACAGGATGACCCCACCGTGAAATTGCGACCAGGGACCACATTGCAAGCGCCCAAATCTTTCTAGGGGGTTTTCTGCTAGTTTTCAGGGACCCCTCTGTAAAGAAAGTTTTAACCAAATCAGTGAATTTGTAAAATTCGTATAAAACCGTAGAAAATTCAGAAAAATGCAAACTCAACTGTTCTGGAATCCTTATAAGAAACTCTACAACTTTTGTTACATAAAGTTTCTCAGATTCTCAATATATTTTGCTCTAGATTAAATGGAAGGTTTAATGGACTTCTTTTGTACCCACTGTTGTAGATCATTGCTGACTCTAATTTTTGGGCGGTAAGTTACTTGCTTAATGTTTAGGACTGTGTAAAAAGATCAGGACCAAAAGCCATCTCTAGATACACTTTTTGTCCAACATTGCTTTATGCCATAAAGTGATAGAACTAATTATTCCTGCTGTTCTGTGATGTTTAATGTCATGAAACTTTTTCTGTGTTGTTGTAGTGATACCTAGAGGCCATAGAAAAATTTAGAAACATTTTTACTATATGTAACCTGTTCATATGAATTTGTGGTAGGAAAACTTCACTAATTCAAAATAATTAGTAAAGCCCATATAAAATGTTCATCTTTTTACTATGAAACACAATAGAGTAGCTCAACCTGTACAAAAAGTTTCAAACATAGAAACCATGTATAACATCCTGTAGAAAATAATCTTTAATAACATGAGTGTAGCTTGTCCCATTTATTATGCTCTATATCATGTGCAATAAAATCTGAAAAATTTACAGTAGCACAAATATGGTTATAGAAACACCCTGTAAAATTTGTAGCATCAATACTTGCATGGGTTGTTCTGTATAAAAATAACTAGATCCTAGCAGTGGCTGTGTATTACATTTTTCATATTTAACATGCTACACAAAAATGTCTGAAATTTTTACAGTGATCTTATCTCTGCATAATGTACTTTGAATAAAAATTTTATTACCAGAAGCTAACTATATTAGTAATTGTGTTCAACTCATGTTTGTGTTTAAAAAGAAACTAAGTTTTCAATATAACACAACCCCTTTTTCTTTAATAAAGTTAAATAGATTAAGACGAACTCTATTAACGATTGCCCAGGAAATGTTAAAGTAAATAACTTCACGGCAAAACTTATGTCTTATGAACCGCAACTTTATCATGAAGGAAACCATGTCGTTTACCATCACCACTGCTCAAACTTGTGCATTCATGTAGAAACGACTACTCCCGCCGACGGGACGTACGAGTTGGTGCCCGAGTCCGAGAGTGAGCAGCAAGAAGCCCAGGAAAATCTAACTGAAGCAGTTGAGACCCGGGTCAACGTTCAGACGATCCCCGGACTAACTATTCACAAGAAGGCAAGCCCCGGAGCATAACCCATTTCTTTTCCTAAATTGTGCAACTCACTACTCTTTTACTTGTGCATTAAGTTTATAGGAGTTGAATGAAAACTTAGTTGCATGATGTTAGGAACCCATGCTTGAAAACTAGACGTAAGGATCGATAGAATGCTGTGCTAATAGGACTCCGGTAAAAGTCGAGTGATTTCCTGTCACTCGCGAGAAAATAGGAGTTGAATGTTTACTACACGCTGCAATCATAAGGACACGGACGGGCTATGGAACGATGGTTACGATTGAGGCCCGTCTGTCTAGTGAAAAATGCTAAGGCCGCAGGGTGTGGTAGTGATGGTTAAGTCTTTGAACGTACTAAACACATGCCGAGATTATGGGAATCGGTAAGCTTAAGTACCTGATTGGCCCGGCAAGGGGACGGCATCCTACCCTTTGAACTTCGGTCCCACTATATGGCGAGTGCACGAGTGGTCACGACCCGGCGCCGAACCGTGGCGTGGGGCTCGTGTACTCTCGGAGGGTAGCCCCGATCCACGACCCGGAAAGAAAGGGGAAAAGTTGCACGTGTGACTCTGTGAGTAACCACGTGACGTGTGTTTAGGTTTCCCTTGCAAGGTTAAGAAATTCGATTCGAATCGTCCGTTTCTCACGGCTATTGAGACTGCTTAACCATTTTTACCCACAGAGTAAGAAGAGGAACAATGATGATGAATGAACTGGTTGGATGGAAAATTTGATGTTTCACCATGTATGCATTAGATAGCTGCTTACCTAGACTGGCTAACGAAACTAGAATCTTGAGCTAAAAGTTGAAAGTAAGGACCCACTTGTAGTTGCTTTTCGGCAAAACAAACCCCCGAGCCAAAAAGCCTGGCATGTCTAGAGTCGGTGGAGTAGTTCCCACTACTCGGGTAAGTCTTGCTGAGTATTAGTATACTCAGCCTTGCTTGTGACTCGTTTTCAGGTGAACCCTTTGAAGACATGATTGCTAGCTTGACTTGGCCCTGCACTCTTCCCCCTGGTTGGTCGGTGGAATGGGATGCGCCCCCGTCCAACGGAGATAAGGCCGAGTGATGTCTCGTATGGGCTTCATCGAGACATCCTGTATCGTCGAGTAGTTTCCATTGTTATTTCCGCTGCAATTTAACTCTGAAGAACTTATTTATGTTAATTGAAGTACTTGTTTTCTAAACTCAGAATTAGGTCTAATGATGTAATATTTGCTGGAATGTGGTATTCTCTGGGCTCATCGTCGCATGAGCATTTGTATGTACGGCGCTCGATCCGTTCACCGTGGTTGTATCGGGAGGTTATACCCGACAGACCAGTGGATTACTCCGTTTGAAGTGTAAGGTTAACCGAGGATGCCTTAATGGTGATGGTTAATACACTTGAGTCGGATTAATTCAGGTGGATCTGCCACAGCTGGTATCAGAGCCGTAGCTGGTGCCACAGCTGGCAACAGCGGACACCAGAGCCGAAATACATACGCCAGAGAATGCTACAAGCCTTAAAAACTCATTTTACTAAAACATGACTAGAAGGTTGTGTTGCGAAATACGTTGGTACGTTAAGGATGGTGCCTAGTTCGTAAAGCCCTAAGGGATTATGGGAAAGTTGCTAGGTGGCTATCTAACTTCTATATATAGTATCAACTGACTTCCAGCACATTATTTTCTGTCAAAACTTACTTTCATGCACAACCGACCCTAAATTCTGTAACGACGCACTCGTCGCTAAGGTAAGAAGGTAAGGATCCTCAGCCAACTGAGGGAGCTTGGCCTTCCTGTCGGTGATGCGAACCGAACGCTGCCCTCAAGCAGTGGCTTACTTGAGGTGCTGCCAATATGCCAACTGTTAGTTGAACATATTGGGAGTAGAAGGTTCGGCGCAGGGTATGGCGATCGCTGTTCATACCCCCGTCTCATGACGGTACCCCCGTGAATACGCTATCTCGATAGCGTATGTTAACGTCGTCTGTACGGCGGAAATTGTACAGATATCGTTTCTATAAGTAAACGGTAATGAATACGGACGCTTTCATGAGTGCTGGCATGAAAGGTTCATGATATATAAATGCTTGTCGATTTTCTGCAGGTACACTAACCGCGATTACGATAAGTTAAGGAACGATTAGAAAGACTCGACTAGCTATTATAGCGAGAGCCGTATTGTGTAAGCCACCGAAACTATCTTCGTAAGACCAAAGCTATTTGGCGATTATTTTATTTTGTGAGGACGAATAGGACGTTCATACATCATGAACATGTGTATCTGAAATCAAAAAAATGCGTTGTGTGAGAGTGGAAAGGTTCTTGCGTATCTAAGCATGGTTGCATAAGGATTATCTAGAGAAAACTGTCCCGAATCTGCCACGACCGAAAAGAGCGAATTATTGACCAAAGAAAATAACCATTTCTGATAAAGTTCATGTTGAAGAAATTGTTCCAAATCGTGTGCCCTATCTTCTGTTCAAAAATGAAAAATTCTGAACTTATGGATAATAAGAAATAACAGAAATCTTGGAGCGTCAGATTTCTGTCCAGAATAAGCACTTCTGCCTCTTAAATTTTTAGGCCCCCTTCCTGCGGTTTTCTGCAAAAGAGCACAACACGAAACTTGTTCCAAATTCACCCAGGAAGCTTCTGTTAAAATTTGGTAAATTTTGGCTGGGTAGATTTTCCCTGGTGCACGAAACTCTAGCCTTCTGTTCACTGAAAATTCTGGGTAGACAGTAAGGTAAAACCTGAAAGGAAAGACCATCTTAGAGACCCAATTAGCTCTGGAGTTGACTAGAAAAGTTGTTCACAAATACCTTAGGAGTGACTTGGTGAAATTTGAGAATTTTTGGACGAGAACTGTGGGAGTTATGATTATTTTTGCACACTATACGGAATCTGTCCCTGTGCTTTTCACACTTTTTCTCGGCCTCATCCATTTGATCTTTCGTTCAGATGGCCGAGACAGCTGCCATGATGGTGGATGAGGATGGACGCGTTCACTCACAGTGTCTCCACTGGGAGGGATTTCCCTCTATTTTGTGGAACGTGTTGAGCACCGTGGGTCATCTAATTCCCCCACGTTACGCCGGACTGGAGTTTGCAGAGAATGGAGTTACCCAGTGCCGTGTCAACGTGACCATTTTTCCGTACCCGCTACACCCGGAGTGGCCCGCCTTGGAGATCGAGGCTGTTGGTCGCCGTTTGGCCGATACTTAGGAGCTCACTCTCCCGCTCACGGCGAATCGTCCGTCAACGACTTGGATGACTTCTAGATGATGACCTAGAAGGACTTTTGCACATACTCCTCGATAGGGTAGCCTGACTTTTGGCAAGTGTTGTAATAGGCTAACTAGGAGCTGAGTAACTCTTTCGTGATGGGTACACCTGAACCATGTGGATACCCTCAGCATGTAAGGAACGGCGATAAACTTGGGTGATTTCGTTGTAAGTTGGTAAAACGATGAAATCCACAATCGCTGAAACTTGTCGGGAATTTTGTCCATGTCTCCTTACATTTCTGAGCTGTGAGTTGACTACCAAACCTGTCAGAAATTCTGTGATCTAGGGTCTCACAAAATTTCAACCCTATTGGATCTTGCTAGTTTGAGTTATAGGCCAGATACTATAACTCGCTCTGCCGAAAAACAGCCAAAACAGGGAAGCAAAGAGTGAACCGTTTGACCATCCTAGCCATCGATTTAGCATCTTGGCTGAATACCAAAGTGGTATATCTTTAAACTCCCTATCCACTGCCAAAATATAAGAAACTTTGGATGAACCTACCAGGAGTTACAAAATTCTTATGGCAGACAGTTTTTATGCCCGTGATTCCATCCAGGACCTTTTGGAAGTCTACTATTCTGCGTTAGAGCTTTTTGAGTCATGGAAGCAATATGGATCACGTTGCTAATGAAGAACATTCGCCTTCTCAGATGGTTGGAGCAACCCGTGGTAACCCGGATGGTTTTGGTGCTAGCGCAAGTGGATCACAACCACAGCCGCCACCACCACCCAGTTTGGTGGAAGTAATGGCCGCTCAAACCGAGATACTTCGTCAGCTTGTCAAGGGGCAGGAAGCGATTTTTCAATGCCTGCAGCAACTACACCATCAAGGGGATGGGTGCAATGTCCACCATCCTCAGGTTGCTAGCTATCCCGAGCTCAATAACAAGATGATGGACACAAGAGACGTTTACTCAGACTCCTTATTGCCCCCATCACAACTTCCGATGAAACTTAAGGATCACCAAGTAAAGCGTCGGACTCTCAAGCCTGACCCATGCAGCATAGACTTGACTGGATGGGAAATTACCTGCACAGAATTCATCCCACGGGGCCGACGTCAAGTTAGCAAAACTACTGACGCCGGCACAGTCCTTCGAACACAAACTCGCTCACCTGTTCCGGAAAAGATAGACCCTGCCAAATGCACCACACCCAAGGGGGGTTCATTGGGTATGCCAGTAGCGATATCTTCAGATAACAAACAACCCCGTCGTCCAAGTGACAAAAACCGTTGCTTCAATTGTAGCAGTGCTAGCCATTTCGCTCGAGAATGCCCTCAGCCTAGGAAGCCAAAGCAGGGCCAAGGTTCTAGCCAAACCCATCAGAACAAGCGTAAAAGACAGAGGAACAAGAGCAAAGGACAGATTGATCAGCTTGAAGCGCTCCCTAAAGGTGCACCCTTAATAACACGCACATCCTCTATTTTATTAACAAGCCTGCAGTTGTATTATTTGATTCTGGTGCGTCGCATAGTTTCATAAGTGCAAAATTCGGTGCAAAAGTAGGCTTGGATGTTTGTCACACGAAAGGGTCATATATGATATCCACACCGGGTGGTAAAATTGCTTCAAACCAAATGGTCAGACAAGTACCAGTCAAATTGGGTAGTAAAACCATCGACACAGACCTTGTCCTTTTACCTCTTGACGGCATGGATATTATTTTGGGGAATGAACTGGATGACTATGCATAGAGTAACACTGGACCTTTCTTCCCGAGCCGTTGAGATAAATTCACCTAGTCACGGGGCCACTACCCTTTACCTACCGTTCCTAGATTGTACTAATTCCTGTGCTTACCAGAGGGAAGGACTTAAGCTAAATGATATTCCTGTGGAAAACGAGTATGCCGACGTTTTTCCGGATGACTTACCAGGGAATGCCACCGGATAGGGATATTGAGTTCATCATTGAACTACAACCAGGCGCTGCACCTATATCCAAAAGACCATATAGGATGCCCCCTACAGAATTGGCCGAGCTGAAAAATTCAACTCCAAGAACTACTGGACAAGGGTTTTATTCGCCCTAGCGCGTCACCTTGGGGATGTCCAGCCCTATTCGTAAAGAAGAAGGATGACAGTTTGAGATTATGTGTGGACTACCGACCTCTCAATGCGGTAACAGTTAAAAATAAATACCCACTTCCTCGCATCGATGTACTCTTCGATCAATTAGCTGGAGCCAGAGTCTTCTCAAAGATTGATCTTCGTTCGGGATATCATCAGATCAAGATTCGCCCGTGCGATATTCCTAAGACTGCCTTCTCCACACGATATGGACTATATGAATTCTTGGTCATGTCCTTTGGACTCACCAATGCCCCTGCCTACTTCATGTATCTCATGAATTCGGTATTCATGCCCGAACTTGACAAATTCGTCGTAGTGTTCATCGACGACATTCTTATCTATTCCAAGGATGAGGAAGAGCATGCCAAGCACCTTCGCATTGTTTTTCAGCGACTCAGAGACCATCAGCTCTATGCTAAGTTTTCTAAGTGTGAATTCTGGTTGGATACTGTAAAGTTCTTAGGTCACACGATCTCCAGCGAAGGCATAGCTGTTGACCCCAGCAAGGTACAAGAGGTGATGGATTGGAAACCCCCTACCTCTGTTCATCAGATTCGCAGTTTTCTCGGCTTAGCCGGTTACTACCGTCGCTTCATCCCGGGTTTCTCTCGAATTGCTAAGCCCATGACGGAACTATTGAAGAAGGAAGTAAAGTTTGTATGGAATGAGAAGTGTGAGGAAGCCTTCCACACTCTCAGAGAGCATCTGACTACTGCACCTGTGTTAGCTCAACCCGATAATACCAAGTCATTCGATGTGTATTGTGACGCATCAGGTACTGGTCTAGGATGTGTGCTTATGCAAGAGAATCGAGTGATTGCATATGCCTCACGAGCCCTTCGGCCCCACGAACAGAATTATCCCACGCATGACCTTGAGCTTGCAGCCGTCATTCACGCTCTGAAGATATGGAGACACTATCTCATGGGTACACAGTGCAATATCTACACGGATCATAAGAGCCTCAAGTACATCTTCACACAAGCCGATCTGAATATGAGACAACGAAGATGGCTAGAATTAATCAAAGATTATGACCTGGAAGTGCACTATCACCCCGGTAAGGCTAATGTAGTCGCGGATGCACTAAGCCGCAAGCTCCATTGCCATTGCTTATCCATGGAGTCCTACCATGAGACATTATGTGCAGACATGAGGAAGCTGAATATGGAAATGGTTTCCCAAGGCACTCTAGATCACATCTCAGTTGAGCCCACTCTTCACGACCAAATCGTCATGGCACAACTACATGATGAAGGAATCAAGATCATCAAACAAAAACTCTCTCTAGGTGAGGAGAAGTACAAATGTTTCCGCCAGGACCCTAAGGGAGTTCTATGGTTCGAAAGTCGTATAGTCGTTCCGAAGAATCGCGAACTCCGCAAGCAAATTCTTGATGAGGCACACCTCTCCAAATTCTCTATCCACCCCGGCAGTAGCAAAATGTATCAGGACCTAAGGCAAAACTTCTGGTGGACTAGAATGAAAAGGGAAATTGCTACGTATGTCTCGGAATGTGACACGTGCCAGAGAGTAAAGGCTAGCCACATAAAGGTGGCCGGTACACTTCAACCGTTACCTATACCATCATGGAAATGGGAGGACATAAGTATGGACTTCATCGTTGGACTACCAAACACGTCCCAGAGACATGATTCCATATGGGTTATCGTTGATAGACTCACGAAGACGGCACATTTTCTTCCGGTGCACACCACCTATTCTACCAAGAAATATGCCGAGATTTACCTCGATCGTATTGTTTGCCTGCATGGAATACCTAAGACAATTATCTCCGATCGTGGTCCTCAGTTTGTAGCACGCTTTTGGGAACAACTGCAAACGTCTCTTGCACTAAGCTGATTCGCAGCTCAGCATACCATCCTCAGACCGATGGACAAACAGAAAGAGTAAACCAAATTCTTGAAGACATGCTGAGAGCTTGTGTCATTCATTATGACAAGAATTGGGACAAATGCCTACCCCTGGCAGAGTTCTCTTACAACAACAGCTACCAAACGAGTTTGAAAATGGCACCATTTGAGGCCCTATACGGACGAAGGTGTCGAACCCCTTTGAGCTGGTCACAAACCGGAGAACGTAAAATGATTGGACCCGACCTAGTAATCGAGGCAGAGGAGAAAGTAAAAGTAATACAAGCAAATCTTAAAGCCGCACAAGCCCGACAAAAGAGCTATGCTGACAAAAGGAGAAAGCCTCTAAAGTTCGAAGTTGGCGATCATGTCTATCTTCGAGTTTCACCAACCAAGGGAGTGCGAAGATTTGGAATCAAAGGCAAACTAGCTCCCCGTTATATTGGCCCTTACGAAATCATGGAGAGCTGCGGACCCGTAGCCTACAAATTACGACTGCCCCCTCAGCTCACGGCCACCCATGATGTCTTCCACGTATCTCAACTCAAGAAGTGTATTCGAGTCCCTACCGAGATTGTGGAACAACAAGAAATATCGTTGGAACCCGATCTCTCGTATGTCGAACACCCAGTTAAGGTTTTGGATCAAAAAGAAAGAGAGACCAGGAGGAAAGTGATTAGAATGTATAAAATACAATGGAATCGCCACACGGAAGAAGAAGCCACCTGGGAAACGGAGAGCCACCTGAACCAACATTTCCCTGGGTTTCCTATCTCGACCACTGGTATGTGCACCCACGCCCACACTAAGAATTACCGAATCTCGGGGCGAGATTCTTGTTAAGGGGGGAAGGCTGTGACAACCCTGGTAATTACTCTTCCAAAATCAATGTCATTAGCCTAACTCTATGATTAAACCAACTAATGAAAGGGTGGAAAGGATTAAAACGAGTTCAGTTGGAATTCAAATTTAATTTGGGCACATTTGGACACATTTGAAACTTTTAAATCTAACTTTCAAACCATAAGCCAAATGAGATTTTGCCTGAAACCAAAGTTGTAGAACTTTTTATTTTGAACAACTTTCGTGTTCAAAAGTTTTTGAAATTCAAATCAGAAAGAGGAGAAAACGCCCTGTTTGCACCCAGCCCCCTGAAGTTTTTCAAATTCTTGCACTTAGGTCCCTCCCTCACCCCTCCCTCCTCTGCTGCACCGCAAGCTCGCCCGACCGCCGCCGGCCACCTGGCCCTCGACGCCTGCGCAGCACCAGACGCCGAGCCAACCCCCGACGCCCTGCCTGCTGCCCGCCCCCGCTGCCCAACCGCGGCCGCGCCTTTTCTTCTCCCTCCCGCACGGCATGCCCCTGCCCAACCCGTGGTTCTGCTGCACCGCCGCGCCGCCCAGCCACTGGCCGCCGCCCCGCCACCCAACGGCGTGCCCCGTTGTGCCGCCCAGCTCGCCAGTAGCACGCCGCGTCGCCCGCACGCGACGTCGCGCCCTGGTGCGCGCCCAGCACACGCACGCCACGCATGGCGCGCCTCTGGTCACCGCCGCCCCGCACCAATGGCGCCCAGCCTCGCCGCCCCCTCCACCCCGCGTTCTGGCCGTGCCAAGCCCGCCCCCATGAGCTCCACCAGCTATAAAGCCGGCACAGCGCCCCTCCCTCCCCTCCTTTCTTCTTCCCCGCAGAACAGAGCAACGCAGAGCAGAGCTCCATTGCCGCCGGCGCCCCCACCCCGCCGTGGAACCCTCTGCTCCGGCCCACCTCCGCCCGAGACAAGCGCTGAAACGGGTCCCCCTCAGTGCGCTGAAGCTCCCCAACCCGAGCCCCGCCGCCCTCCTCGCCGGAGCGCCGCCGTCCGCGCCGCCCCTCCGCCGCCGCCCCTGCTCTCCGCGGCCAGCCCGCCACCGGCCATCCCAAGCCACTCCAAGACCACCAATAGGTGCGCCCTGGTTCCCTCTCCGTTCTCCCCCACCTTGCCCTCGCCGCCGGCGACCGAGCTCGCCGGAATTTGGCCGGACAGGATGACCCCACCGTGAAATTGCGACCAGGGACCACATTGCAAGCGCCCAAATCTTTCTAGGGGGTTTTCTGCTAGTTTTCAGGGACCCCTCTGTAAAGAAAGTTTTAACCAAATCAGTGAACTTGTAAAATTAGTATAAAATCGTAGAAAATTCAGAAAAATGCAAACTCAACTGTTCTGGAATCTTTATAAGAAACTCTACAACTTTTGTTACATAAAGTTTCTCAGATTCTCAATATATTTTGCTCTAGATTAAATGGAAGGTTTAATGGACTTCTTTTGTACCCACTGTTGTAGATCATTGCTGACTCTAATTTTTGGGCGGTAAGTTACTTGCTTAATGTTTAGGACTGTGTAAAAAGATCAGGACCAAAAGCCATCTCTAGATACACTTTTTGTCCAACATTGCTTTATGCCATAAAGTGATAGAACTAATTATTCCTGCTGTTCTGTGATGTTTAATGTCATGAAACTTTTTCTGTGTTGTTGTAGTGATACCTAGAGGCCATAGAAAAATTTAGAAACATTTTTACTATATGTAACCTGTTCATATGAATTTGTGGTAGGAAAACTTCACTAATTCAAAATAATTAGTAAAGCCCATATAAAATGTTCATCTTTTTACTATGAAACACAATAGAGTAGCTCAACCTGTACAAAAAGTTTCAAACATAGAAACCATGTATAACATCCTGTAGAAAATAATCTTTAATAACATGAGTGTAGCTTGTCCCATTTATTATGCTCTATATCATGTGCAATAAAATCTGAAAAATTTACAGTAGCACAAATATGGTTATAGAAACACCCTGTAAAATTTGTAGCATCAATACTTGCATGGGTTGTTCTGTATAAAAATAACTAGATCCTAGCAGTGGCTGTGTATTACATTTTTCATATTTAACATGCTACACAAAAATGTCTGAAATTTTTACAGTGATCTTATCTCTGCATAATGTACTTTGAATAAAAATTTTATTACCAGAAGCTAACTATATTAGTAATTGTGTTCAACTCATGTTTGTGTTTAAAAAGAAACTAAGTTTTCAATATAACACAACCCCTTTTTCTTTAATAAAGTTAAATAGATTAAGACGAACTCTATTAACGATTGCCCAGGAAATGTTAAAGTAAATAACTTCACGGCAAAACTTATGTCTTATGAACCGCAACTTTATCATGAAGGAAACCATGTCGTTTACCATCACCACTGCTCAAACTTGTGCATTCATGTAGAAACGACTACTCCCGCCGACGGGACGTACGAGTTGGTGCCCGAGTCCGAGAGTGAGCAGCAAGAAGCCCAGGAAAATCTAACTGAAGCAGTTGAGACCCGGGTCAACGTTCAGACGATCCCCGGACTAACTATTCACAAGAAGGCAAGCCCCGGAGCATAACCCATTTCTTTTCCTAAATTGTGCAACTCACTACTCTTTTACTTGTGCATTAAGTTTATAGGAGTTGAATGAAAACTTAGTTGCATGATGTTAGGAACCCATGCTTGAAAACTAGACGTAAGGATCGATAGAATGCTGTGCTAATAGGACTCCGGTAAAAGTCGAGTGATTTCCTGTCACTCGCGAGAAAATAGGAGTTGAATGTTTACTACACGCTGCAATCATAAGGACACGGACGGGCTATGGAACGATGGTTACGATTGAGGCCCGTCTGTCTAGTGAAAAATGCTAAGGCCGCAGGGTGTGGTAGTGATGGTTAAGTCTTTGAACGTACTAAACACATGCCGAGATTATGGGAATCGGTAAGCTTAAGTACCTGATTGGCCCGGCAAGGGGACGGCATCCTACCCTTTGAACTTCGGTCCCACTATATGGCGAGTGCACGAGTGGTCACGACCCGGCGCCGAACCGTGGCGTGGGGCTCGTGTACTCTCGGAGGGTAGCCCCGATCCACGACCCGGAAAGAAAGGGGAAAAGTTGCACGTGTGACTCTGTGAGTAACCACGTGACGTGTGTTTAGGTTTCCCTTGCAAGGTTAAGAAATTCGATTCGAATCGTCCGTTTCTCACGGCTATTGAGACTGCTTAACCATTTTTACCCACAGAGTAAGAAGAGGAACAATGATGATGAATGAACTGGTTGGATGGAAAATTTGATGTTTCACCATGTATGCATTAGATAGCTGCTTACCTAGACTGGCTAACGAAACTAGAATCTTGAGCTAAAAGTTGAAAGTAAGGACCCACTTGTAGTTGCTTTTCGGCAAAACAAACCCCCGAGCCAAAAAGCCTGGCATGTCTAGAGTCGGTGGAGTAGTTCCCACTACTCGGGTAAGTCTTGCTGAGTATTAGTATACTCAGCCTTGCTTGTGACTCGTTTTCAGGTGAACCCTTTGAAGACATGATTGCTAGCTTGACTTGGCCCTGCACTCTTCCCCCTGGTTGGTCGGTGGAATGGGATGCGCCCCCGTCCAACGGAGATAAGGCCGAGTGATGTCTCGTACGGGCTTCATCGAGACATCCTGTATCGTCGAGTAGTTTCCATTGTTATTTCCGCTGCAATTTAACTCTGAAGAACTTATTTATGTTAATTGAAGTACTTGTTTTCTAAACTCAGAATTAGGTCTAATGATGTAATATTTGCTGGAATGTGGTATTCTCTGGGCTCATCGTCGCATGAGCATTTGTATGTACGGCGCTCGATCCGTTCACCGTGGTTGTATCGGGAGGTTATACCCGACAGACCAGTGGATTACTCCGTTTGAAGTGTAAGGTTAACCGAGGATGCCTTAATGGTGATGGTTAATACACTTGAGTCGGATTAATTCAGGTGGATCTGCCACAAGACTGACGAAGGTTGCTCATTTCATACCGGTCAAAACGCCATACACTAGAACCAAGTTAACAGAACTGTACATGTCACGGATTGTGTGTCTGCATGGTGTCCCAAAGAAGATAGTGTCCGATCGAGGTACTCAGTTCACGTCACGTTTCTGGCAGAAATTACATGAATCCATGGATACAAAGCTCAATTTTAGTTCCGCATGTCATCCAGAAACAGATGGTCAGACTGAGCGAACGAATCAGTTATTAGAGGATATGTTGAGACCATGGGCCCTAAAGCATGGAAGCAGTTGGGATAAAAGCTTGCCATATGTAGAATTCTCCTACAATAACAGTTATCAGGCAAATCTCAAGATGGCCCCATTTGAAGCATTATATGGGAGAAAATGCAGAACACCATTGTATTGGAGTCAGACAGGAGAAAGTCGGGTCTTTGGGCCAGAGATTCTTTAAGAAATTGAAAGATAGGTCCAGATAATCCGGGATAATCTCAAGACTGCTCAGTCATGACAGAAGAGTTATGCTGATACACAGAGAAGGGAATTGGCATTTGAAGTTGGAGATTTTGTGTATCTGAAGGTATCACGCATCAAGGGTCTCCGTAGATTCAAAGTGAAAGGAAAATTGTCACCTCGTTATATTGTTCCTTTTCAGATCCTGGAAAGGAAAGGTGAAGTGGCATATCAATTGGAGTTACCGGTGTTGATGGTGCTTAAGTCCGGAATCGACCGTCAAATCTTGCAAACATTCTTATCAAATTAATCACCAAACTTAGATATAGGACTTTTATTCTAACATATTCCACAAGTTTTGGTGAGTTGTGATATGCAGGAACCCACGAACGAAAGACAATGAGAAAAGTATAAAATATACACAAAAGAGTACATAAAAGACAAACCTTCTTCATCACACTTACAAGGGAGGCCCACATGACAGTCCAACCAACGTAAAAAGGCGGAAAGCACCCAAAGGATCAAGCATAGGCCCACCTGCCAGTGCCCCAGCCAAAGGCGGTGGCCAGAGGCGGCAGGAGGGAGTCGGCTGCACCCCCTGGTTCGGCCGCACCCCCCTGGAGGCAGTCCAGGTGCATTTCGGCGGGAAGATTCCACTGATCCTCCCAAGGTCGGTTGCAAGAGTTTCCATACGAGGAGATGGCAGGAACCGACTTCAAAAGCTATATAAAGAGCCTCCCTCACCCTCTCAACATAACACACTTGTGGAGAAGAAGTTGTAGAGGTGCTACCCACTTGTATCTTAGAGTAGGAAGTGTGTGAGGAAGAAGTGAGGAGAAGAGTCGGGCTTGTCGGCTACTCTTCGTCCTTGTACCTCTACGGATATGATCCAGTTGAGTAAGTACCCGAGATCATCTTCTGGTAAGATCTTGGTTGATTTATCCTTTCATTATTGTTCGTTTGCGGGTTCATCGTCCATTCTAGTAGCGGGTGCTCTAGTGAGGGTCCCTGCTCGATCAAGTAAACCCTACGCTTCGCTAGAGTAGTAGTCGAAGGCTTAAACGTGGTGTTTAGGCCCTACATTACCTTTGTTTGTTTCGAGTCCTACGGTATTGCAGGGGTAGACAGCAGGTGGTGACAGCCCTGTTGGTACGCTACGAAGCTGCTTCGTGGTTAGTGAAGTTACCCACGTCCGGGCTCGTAGTAGAGCTGATAGCCGGAGGGTCCTGGCAGACCAGGGTCCGACCGGTGCGTGAAGTAAGCGAACGGTATCGTAAGTATACCTCTCCTTGACTCCTTTATCTTTGGATAACTATACTACCCATAAGCCACTCTACCTCTTCCTTTTCCTTGGGTAAACTCGCTAGAAGACCTTTACACATCCGTTCCCTGAGAAATTACGATACTCTGAATACTCTCCGGCTGAAGTGCTACAACGGTATCTTCCGTGCGCTCGCGGATTTATCTGTGGTCGTTAAGAAATGCCAACAAGCATTTCTAGCGCCGTTGCCGAGGATGGTTGTTGTAGTTATCTTCGAACCTACTTTACCCGTGTATCCTTTCTTTTATCAATCCTTTCCTTTCATCTTCTCTTCTTACCATGGAGCACATTTCTATCCAAAACCTTTTGGCTCCCAAGGGCGAGTTCTTAGAGCCACCACAGTCATCTAAGCCTATCAAAGCTTGAGGCTATGAACTCCGTCCTGGCTTTATTGCCATGGTTCGGGAACAACCCTTCTCAGGATATGATAATGAAAACCCCTACCACCAGCTACTAGAGATCGAGCAGTTGTGCTCGTGCCTGACCATTTTAGGCATGGCACAAGAAACCTTGCGGTGGAAATTGTTTCCTTTCTCCCTTCATGAGAAAGCGAAACAATGGTACACCCATAACGTAGGCAAGGTAAACGGAGAGTGGGATGAACTACGAGACAAATTCTGTCTTACGTTCTTCCCTATTTCTCGCATGGCTTCCCTACGGAAAGAAATCCTCAACTTTCATCAGGATGAGAAGGAAACCTGAGGTGCAGCCTAGGCTAGGTTCTCACAGTTAACCCATTCTGGCCCAGACTTGTCTATACCCAACCACATATTGCTTCAACACTTCCGGTTAGGGCTCAGCAAGGAATCTGCCCTACAACTTGACGTCTCCGCTGGAGGATCCTTTTCGCATAAAACCACGACCGAAGGAGAAGCCCTGTTAGATCGTATCCTAGAAAAACACCTCCTTCACCGAACCTTACCCAGCTAAAGAGCCGTCAGAAGAAACGTAGGTTTCGTTGGTTGATTTTGTACCTTCACAACCATCCTGTCCTGAACCAACCACCGTTCCTTCCCCCGAGCCATGAACAATAGAGGAAGAAGAAATTCAACCTCTAGAATTCCCTTTTAACATTGAGCATGATCTTTTTCAAGATTTCAGAAACACCTCGTTGTACCCACATGAGAATAGACCGCCAGTGCCATTAGAGCCATCCGATCCTCTCGATAAGGCTTCCCTTAGAGAGAGTGTCAAGGGGCTGGCTGCTGTTATGAGCAGCGAATGGATCCAAGAGGGAGAACTTTCTTCCGAAACCATTCAAATTTGACCTCCTCCTCAACCATTCCCTGTTGTGTTCAGGAAACGTCGATCCCAGCCCTCTATAACCCCATGGTAGGAGCAAACATTGTTTCTGGATCCTTCGCACTTACTCACCTAAGCGAGTATCCTTTGCTTCATACCACTAGAACCCTCAGGACTGAATCTCGTTCCATCGTAGAAGGGATCGGAGTTCTCCATGATGTACCAGTTTGGTACAACGACATCGTGATTGCCCTAGACTTCCACATCTTTGAAGTAAATGGCTTCGATGTGTTGATAGGGCATCCCATGGAAAGCCTCTTCCTAAACGTTTCATCTTTAGGAGCCTTAGACATAAAGCTTGGGGGTAGAGCCTTTTCCTTACAAATCAATCGGTCAAAGAACTCTCTAGCCAAGTCGGTCCCCCAAGAAGAGACTATAGAGTACGTGTTAGCGTTTTTTTTCCGGAATCTTCCGAACCATCTCTAGAAAAAATTGTTGAATCCTTCATTCATGAGGAAGATGATTCAGGAGAAACTACCCACTCATGAATAGCCAACACATCCACCCATCAAGTTAAAACCCCTTCCTTCTGACCTTCGTTATCTTTTCTTGAACGAAGACACAGAAACTCCCGTCATCGTTAGTGATAAACTTTCTGACGAGGAGATGGCCAAGCTCATAGCCATTCTAGAAAAACATAGATCTATTTTCGGGTATTCGCTCCAGGATCTCAAGGGAATCAGTCCTACCCTCTGTACTCATCGTATCCCTATAGATCCAGCTAGTACTCCTTCTAGGGAACCTCTTAGGTTAAACAATACAATGAGAGAAGTCGCTAAGAAAGAGGTCCTTAAGCTCTTGCACGCCGGGATCATCTATCCTGTGCCCCATAGCGAGTGGGTAAGCCCCGTTCAGGTTGTGCCAAAGAAGGAAGGCATGACGGTCGTTGAGAATATTAAAAATGAGCTTATACCTCAACGAACCCTCACGGGGTGGAGAATGTGCATTGATTACCGGAAACTCAACTCGGCAACAAAGAAAGATCACTTCCCACTGCCCTTCATTGATGAAATGTTAGAGTGGTTAGCGAAGCACTCTTTCTTCTGTTTCCTTGACGGGTATTCGGGTTATCATCAGATTCCTATCCACCTCGATGATCAGAGCAAAACCACGTTTACATGCCTGTACGGAACTTATGCATATCGTAGAATGTTGTTCGGGTTGTGTAATGCTCCCGCATCTTTTCAACGATGCATGATGTCTATTTTCTCGGACATGATTGAGGAAATCATGGAAGTTTTCTTGGACGACTTCTCCGTCTATGGGAAAACTTTTGATCATTGTCTCGAAAATTTAGATAAGGTTTTGCGAAGGTGCCAACAAAAGGACCTAGTGTTAAACTGGGAAAAATGCCACTTCATCGTCCGAGAGGGCATCGTCCTTGGGCACTTGGTGTCTGAAAGAGGTATTGAGGTGGAAAAGGCTAAGATTGAAGTCATAGAACAGCTTCCGCCTCCCGTTAAAATCAAGGGCATCCGTAGCTTTCTGGGCCATGCGGGGTTCTACCGTCGGTTCATTAAGGACTTTTCGCAGATCGCTAGACACTTTACAAGCCTTCTAGCTAAAGATGCGCCCTTTGAATTCACCGATGAGTGTTTAAAAGCATTTCATATTCTGAAACATGCGCTCATCTCAGCTCCAATTATTCAACCACCCGATTGGAGTCTGCCTTTTGAAATAATGTGTGATGCTAGTGATTTTGCTGTTGGGGCGGTCCTTGGCCAAACCAAAGATAAAAAGCATCATGCAATTTCCTATGCTAGCAAAACTTTGACTGGAGCTCAATTAAATTATGCAACCACTGAAAAAGAGCTTCTAGCTGTTGTTTTTGCTATCGATAAATTTAGGTCATATTTGGTTGGAGCAAAAGTTATTGTGTATACTGACCATGCAGCTTTGAAATATTTGCTCACCAAAAAAGATGCTAAGCCACAAGTGATCAGATGGATCCTCCTACTCCAAGAATTTGATCTTGAAATAAAAGATAAAAAGGGAGTAGAAAATACTATTGCAGACCATCTATCTCGTATGCAGGTCACTAACATGCAGGATCCACCGATCAACGACTTCTTGCACGATGACGTGCTTCTCAAGGTGAAAGACTCAACCCCATGGTACGCAAATATTGTTAACTTTATGGTTTCAGGCTACGTACCACCCGGGAAGAACAAAAAGAAGCTGGTCTACAAGAGTAGACGTCACCTCTGGGATGACCCATATTTGTACAGAGTATGTACAGATGGTTTGCTAAGAAGGTGCGTAGCAGCGGCAGAAGGGCTACAGATTATAGAGAAATGCCATAGCTCAGCATATGGAGGTCACTTTGGCGCATTTCGGACTCAAGAAAAAGTCTGGCAAAGTGGTTTCTTCTAGCCAACAATGTATGAAGATGCCCGAGAATTCATTCGAAGGTGTCGAAGGTGCCAGATGCAAGGACGGATCACTGCTCGCAATGCGATGCCCCTCACGTACAACCTCCAAGTCGAAGTTTTCAACGTTTGGGGCATCGACTATATGGGGCAATTTCAAAAGTCTCATGATTGTGAGAACATCTTGGTCGCTGTTGATTACGTCTTCAAATGGCTGGAAGCACTCCCATGCAGAGCTGTAGACGCCAAGCATGCCAGAAAAATGTTCCATGAGGTCATCTTTCCACGTTTTGGAACACCAAGAATGGTCATAAGTGATGGAGGGTCCCACTTCATCGATAAGACCTTCCGAAGCTTCCTCAGAGGCATTGGCGCCAAGCACAACATCGCTACACCCTACCATCCTCGAACCAGCAGTCAAGCAAAAACCTCGAACAAACAAATCAAAAACATTCTGCAGAAGACTGTCAATGAGATGGGAAAAGGATGGAAAAACAAGTTGCCTGACGCACTCTGGGCATATAGAACAACCTACAAAACCCCATTGGCATGTCACCATATCAGCTTGTATAAGGAAAAACATGCCACTTACCCGTGAAGCTAGAACACAGGCCCCATTGGGCCATCCGGCAATGGAACATGGAGGACAAGATGGCCGGGAGAAATAGAAAACTTCAGATTGCAGAACTCGAAGAATGGAGAGAGAAAGCTTATCACAGTGCCAAAATTTACAAAGAAAAAACAAAAAGATGGCACGACAAGAAGATCAAGCCGAAAAGCTTCACAATAGGTGACAAGGTATTAATGTTTAATTTCAAGGTTAAGCTTTTTGGATAGGGAAAATTTCGAAGCAAGTGGAAGGGGCCGAACACCGTCATCAACACATCGCCGCACGGTGCCATCACACTTCAAGGCGACGACGAAAATATTTTCAAGGTAAGCCGCCATTGTTTAAAAGTTTTGATATCATAAACTTAGTGGATTTCAACACTTATCACCACTTGCACAACCAATTAGAGCCTAAGCACCAAACCTCCCAGAACCACACCTCTCCTTGGACCCACAGGAAAAAGGCTGGGCCTAGATGAGCCAGGAGGGGTGCGGCCGCACCCTAGGGATCGGCCGACCCCACCTGGACTCCAACAGCCGGGAAATTTTGCACACAGACTCCTGCAACGGCCACTTTTGCTTTCCTTCCATGCTTCACTGAAGAATAGAAGGTTTTGCTCGGGTTTGATGCTCTTTTCTCTTTAAAAAGGCGCTCTCTTGCTCTCTTGTTCCTCATCTCCATTTTTGAACCTCCACATCTCCCCTCTCTGCAAAATCCCTGAAAACAACCATGGCCAACAACTCCATTGTGCCCTTTGTTGGTTCCACCTCCACTTTCGCACTCCAGAGAGAGCCGACTCCGGCGAATCAACTTGTGGTGGCCGACGACATCGAGCAGGAGGCCGAGCACGTCGCCACAATGCCCTTAGCCGTATTGCCAGCTCCCACAACAAAGGAGGGGCCGAGGGGCGCTAACAGGGGGTCGGCCGACCCCTGGTTCGACCGCACCCCCCAAGCAGCCCCTCGCGTCCCCCTTCGGCACAGTGCTTCATCAAGACATCAGGAGCCAAAGTGGGCAGGGGCGGTTGCAGCAACAACACGCAGAGGCCAACTACGGGAGCACTTCATCCCAAGGGAATCAGCAAGAAGCTCTTCGCCGATCCACTGTCGCCGCTCCCTTTAGAAAAGGGACAACAATACCTTTATTCTGTAACAACGAAAAGCGGCAACGTAGCTAGCCACAACTACACCACTACGGGCACGTACACGCCCGATAGTCCCCCAGCGCATGAACGTTTTCATGTTGTAGGGATCTGTACCCCAGGTGGCGGGTACGGCAAGGGGATCATGGCCGGCCCGTCCCCCAAGAGAAAGAGGGAAGAGTCCATCGACTCCTCTCCCCAGGCCACTAAGGTAAGGAGGCGCATCTCGCCGCCTACAATTACGCGCCCAGATGGGCACTACGAGAGTGAGGACAACAAGTCCCTCAAAGGACCTACAGCCGCTCAGCTCTTGCGCAACATCATAGAAATGCATAAGGAGCACAAGAAATTGAGCGATCAGGTGGTGGAGCTCACTTTAGAGCTCAAGTCCGCTAAGGACGACTACGATATGCTCCGCCGCGGTCTATGCTCCAAGGTAAACACCTTGGCAAAGACCATCGGGAAGAACGACGCTTAAAAGTATACCTTTCACCTTCCCAACATTTCTTAGGGCACTTTTGATTATTTCCCTTCATGATTTTCATTTCCAATATTTCCCTTCATTGTAATGTGCCCTTTATATGAAATAAAAATTCAACTCCCTGATTTTCAAATCGGCAGAGTTTTGTTTCGTTTCCTTGTGTTTTGTGAATGGGATCACAGGTACAGAGACAAGTGTGGGGGAAGCACGCTTCCAGAACGCAACACAAACCAGAGACACGATGCACGCCAAAAGGCGGGACCAGAGGACCCAAAGGGGGGTCGGCCGCACCCCCTGGTTCGGTCGCACCCCGATGGGGTCCACCTGGCCCCTCCTTTCTCCCTCAGGCTGGTTTGTATCTCACACACGCTTTTGTCTCTATTTTAAATAAATTTGCATCTCTATCCAAGCAAAATAAAAATAAAATAACTCTTAAATTCCTTGCGCTCTCATGAATAAAATTTTCATACTCTTTATTCCTTACCAATCTTTTGGTTCATGTGAACAAAAATTCTCCATAGGGACCCCATGCTTTCTAGTTAATTGATTAATGTGATATAATGGGATAGATGGGACTATGCTCTTCTTTGTAAAGTACTCGGAATTTATTTTCAAAAATAAAAATACAATAGCTTGCCCCCTCAAATTTAACATCCCCACCATAGCCAAAGTTCAAAAAGTTTCATATATATAACCTTTACATCTTGTTGTTTGTCTTTACTTTGAGCATTGTCAAACTCTTTGACCCTTGTTTAGAAACTTTTCATGCTCACTTGATCAAAATGCACGTACACTCCACTCCTTTTTGCCAACTTCTACACTTGAAGTTGCGCTGAACATGCCATCCACCCACAAAATAAAAAGACTTCATTATCCTATGACCACTCTCTCCAATGTGTCACTATGAAATAGACATGGGCTATATAGAAAAAAAAAGAAGAGAGAAAGAAAACAGAAAGATGCATACCCAAAGAAGGTATGCCACATGCCCACAAGGCATGTTATGAAAAGATGCATAACCCAAATAAGGAATGCCTCATGCTCACAAGGGCATGACAGAAATAATGATAGCCCATGTCTTGCAAAAAGAGGAGAAAAAGTTGGTTCATACCAAAGTCCATACTTTATCCACCAAAATATCACACACTAGCACTTTTTGATCAAGTTTGCATGACTTGTTTCTTCTTGGATCTTGATTTTGACTTAGCGAAATAAGCAAAGTAAATATGCCTCCTTTCTCTTACCCACAGCTCCACATAAGCCTGAGTAGATGATAGGAGCAAGGCAGCAATAACTCGCCTTGGTGAGATTTCAAAATTAAAAAGAGTTACTCGAGAGAAAATTTGAGGAGCAAGGCTATTTGTTTGTTTCAAAATCAAAAACCTGAGTTGCCAAGCATGAAGAGCTAGAACCTGAAATCTTCGTTGTTCCATTTCTCAATTATCCAAGAAACACTTGGTAGCCACTTTCATAAAGTTCACAAGGACTGGAAGAGGTTCGGAATAACTTGTATGCAGGTTTCTTCAAAGAGATGCGACCACCTTAGTCCTTGAACCTTCACTCGAGGACGAGCAATGGGCTAAGTGTGGGGGTGTTGTTGACGATGCTTAAGTCCGGAATCGACCGTCAACTCCTGCAAACATTCTTATCGAATTAATCACCAAACTTAGATATAGGACTTTTATTCTAACATATTCCACAAGTTTTGGTGAGTTGTGATATGCAGGAACCCATGAACGAAAGACAAGGAGAAAAGTATAAAATATACACAAAATAGTACATAAAAGACAAACCTTCTTCATCACACTTACAAGGGAGGCCCACATGACGGCCCAACTGACGTAAAAAGGCGGTAATCACCCAAAGGATCAAGCATAGGCCCACTTGCCAGTGCCCCAGCCAAAGGCGGTGGCCAGAGGTGGAAGGAGGGGGTCGGCCGCACCCCCCTGGAAGCAGTCCAGGTGCATTTCGGCGGGAAGATTCCACTGATCCTCCCAAGGTCAGTTGCAATAGTAGAAAACAAATTCTGAAAATATTTTATAAAAAAAATATAAAGCAAGCATCTCTCTCTTCTCTCTTTCTCTCCCAGCCTACCATCTCTCCCTCACCCCTCTTTCTTTTTTTCTCCAGCCCTGCCCAAACCTCTCTTCCCTCCCTCCCCTTTTCTTTTCTCTACCCGCGGCCCAAACCACCCAGCAGGCCCAGCCCGCCACTTCTCCCTCTCCCTCACCTCTCTCTCTTTCTCTATCTCTCTCTCTCACCGACACGCCGGGCCCGCATGTCGGCGCCATCTTCTTCCTCCCGCTCCCCACCTTCCTTCCTGCTCTCCGCCGGAGTTCTCGCACCGCGTTCCTCCTTGCTGCCCATTGGACGCCCACGCCCCCTCCCTTCTTTCCTTCTTTGCGCCGCCTTGATAGCCCCTGGAATGCGCGCCCCTTTCCATTGCGGCTGGCCACGGCAATCTCGGCCGCAATCACTGGCTGTCGCGAGCACTGCCCCCCAGCCATGGCTGCTCCGCCCCCATTTTCCCCTTTAAAAGCAGCACCCCGAGTCATTGCTCCCCCCTTCCCTCTCCACTCTCTCTCATCCATGCAGCATCGCCTCCATTTCCCGAGCCCAAGCTTGCCGTCGCCGCCGCGCCGTCGACCCGCCGTCCCGCCGCGCCGTCGACCCGCCGTCCCGCCGCGCCGTCGACCCGCCGTCCCGCCGCGTCTTCGTCGACCCCGACCCCCGTCGGAGCTGCGCCTCGGGAGGAGCAGTGTCGCCGGCCTCTTCTTCCGACTCCACGCCGGCATCCCCTCGCCGGAGTGAACACCGCGGCCCGAACCATGCCCATCCGTCGACTCGCCGCTCCGCCACGTCCTCTCCGCCATCAACCCTCGCAAACGCTCCGCGAGGTGGTGAGCACCGTGCTGCCCCCATTTCCCCCTCCCTCTCGCTTTCTTGCTCCCGCAATTGCTCGCCGGAGCACTTGCTCCGCCCACCGCCGTGGCAGCCGGTCTCCGGCCGCCGCACGACCGTCCTGTGGGCCCCACCGCCTTCGCCGTGGTTCCCTCCCCCTCCCCGGCCAGATCCCGAGCCGAACCGAGCCCCGGAAGACCGAATTTGGCGTACTTCGGTGGTCCGCCGCTGCCGTCGCTCGCCGCCGGCGCCCAGCGCCGCCTGCCTAGCCGACCCGAGCCGCCCAGCCGAGCCGCTGCGCCTTGCAGCTGAGCGTGAGCCGCGCCCAGCCGAGTCGAGCCGAGCCGACCCATCGGGCGCCGTCCAATCTAGATCCGGCGGGTCAGATCCACCTGACCCAAGCCAAACCCTAGCCGCCACCAGTTCCTTTTGCAGAAAAAGCCCTAGGATTTCCAAGAATCAACCCGTGGTCCAGATCTGTTGAAAAATAATTAGAATCAGTCCTTCCTTTTCTGTTTAGGCCCCTGACTTTTCTAGAAATTGAACCCGCTGTCCAGAGACTCTTGTTTTGCACCCAGGGCCCTCTGTTTAGGGTTTAATTATGTTTTAGCCCCTGGTTTCTTCAGATCTAGACCCTGAAAGTTCAAAACTCTCGCAGATAGGTTCCTGGATCACTGTTTTAGCCATATCTTATTCGTTTCAACTCCGATTTCAACGATTCTTGCGCTCACGCGATCCTAGCATCATGAGCTACAACTTTATCATCTTTTTACTCTTTGTTGTACTGTTTATTGTATTGTTTCCTATTTTTTTGTGTATGCTTGTTTGTGTGATCGTGTAGACGATGTGAAGTTCGAGCAAGACCAAGAGAAAGCTTACGAGGAAGAGAACCAGCAGCTTTTTGAGAAAGACACGTGGACTTCCCTCTCCTACATGTTCTATTTTATGCCAAAAATAGCATGATAATTCACTTTACTTTATCGTCACTTTGCATGAACTTGATGGGTCACTTATGCTAAGGACATACCTAGTCTTTTACCCAAAGCCTTGAAACACCGGGTTTATTATTTATGTTGGGTAGTCATGCTTAGTTGCAAACTTTGGGTTTGGTGTTGGTTTACTCTTATGATAATGTTGACGCCAGATTTTGACACGTATTGAATCGGCGTCAGGAGGAGAAGATTGGCCGATGAGGCAGATCTGAAAGCTACAGTAAGGAATCGGCCGATCGAGGTAACAGTTGAAAATCGGCCGATTGGTGGCGCAGCCTATGCCAACAGGATAGGGTTATTCCAGAAGATCTTGGTCAAAAGATGGTCAACAAGGCATGCTAAGTCGGTCGGAAAGCAATTGAAGAAGTCCTGATTGGATTAGGAAACGGCGGCGGAAGATTCTGCGGAAGTCCGTTTCCTTTTTAAAAGTCATTATAGATATAGTAGTTTTCCTATTTTTTAAATAAGGTTGTAACAAGTCGTAATCGACCAGGAGTCTTAGTTTCAGGGTATAAATAGGAGTCGCTAGGGCTTTGCAGATATCAACAAATCAATCAACAAAACACTTCTACTTTTTACCAGTACTTTACTTTCAAGTCGACGACTTCGCCAATATTTTCTTCTTCCACGAGTTCGTACAGATTGGCAGGACTGCATCAACCTGATCTCCGACCAATTGGTAGGTTCCGCTTATCGAGTAATATCCGAGCTTTAACTACGGGCGCATCGCTGTGGTTTCGTTTGGATTTATTCACAAGTTATCGATATTTACTAGAATTGCAAGTTTTACCTGTTATTCTAGTATTATCACCAGTTATCCAGCTTGAGATCAGGGTAATCGGCTTCGTCATTGTTCTCCTTCGATTCATCGCCATACAACCGATTAGATCTGTTCCAAGTGTTGCTTCTATAGTAATTGTTTAGATCGCTCTAGCAGTCTTCTTTACAATTACTATACGATCATCGGCTGACCCATAGCCGATCATCTCTACAGCAAATCGGCCAATTTGCCGCCGACGCGCTCCTCAGGACAGATCAGAAATCCAGCCGATCGACGCGCCTGGAATTTAATACTCTACTTCCTTGTCAATCAACAGGTCAGATTGACTGGCACGCCGCGCGAACCGCACCAGGGCGATAACCCGAACAGGAGCTAAGCAGATTCTCCCGGGTCGTGTGTCCAACGCTGAAGACCCATCGGCCGATTCCTATCCGGCCGATTTTAGCGCCAACAGATAATGATGATCACGTTTCATATTGTTGTTATACCTCGTTAATGCAAGAATAACTTTGTTTAATGGGAATATGGAGAACCACCCAGGTGAACCGTGCAACCACAAAGTCACATGGCTCTGACCTTAGCCAATTAATTAGATGTGTAGTTAGCTGGTGGCCTTACCGAAAGGGCAAGTAGGGGGTCGGTGTAGGGGTCATAGCCCGGTCCTCTTGGTGTAGCGGCCTTTGCTAAGGAGCTGACCATTAGGGAGGTTTATGGACAACACTGCTACCGAAACTCTTGCGGGCTGTCTAGCTCTCGACATGTCTTTGTAAAGGTTTCGCAGTGTACCCCTCGCCACTCACCTCGGAAGTGTTTAAGGGCCTTGCAAACCCGGGCGACTCAGGGCAACACGTTTTGTGGGGAAAGTGTACAACCTCTGTAGAGTGTAAAACTGTTACAACAGCCATGCTCACAATTAAGAGCGGCCTGGACCCTCACATGATAATGGAACTTGAAGATTAATTAACTTGTGGTTCTTGGTTTATGTTTATGTTGTTGGTACCTTTATGCTTTTGATTAAGTGGGTTGGTATAAACTTACATCTAGTTAATAGGTGCTTGATAATAATACTTGACCAACTAAAAGTGCTAACTGTTGTAAACCTTAGCCTAACCTTGATGGCCTCGCATATCTTCCCTCACTTGCTGAGTACCAACCACAAGAGTACTCACCCTTGCCCAACTGCTGTTCGGAAGAGAACTTTGAGGAGGAGGTCTTCGACGACTTCGAGGAGTTCTAGGATTGCGTTCACCAGTCATCGCCTGTGGAAGACGGAGTTGTTGCCGACTTCGTTTAGGGTATATCGGTGGAACGTTTAAACACATTTGTGTCTCTTTTATTCGAAGTGTAATAATGATAATTACTCTATCTTTTTTACTTTTTGAGCATTGTCTTTGATATATTACACTTGTTTCATCTATCATGTGTGTGTGAACTTCATCCTGGCGCACACATGAGATGCATCTGATTCTTTCTAGAATCGGGTTTGACACCGACAAGCCTTAAGCACCCAATTGTAAACCTCAGCAAGATTGGTTGTCATGATTCCGTACCTCAAGCCATCAGTATCCGCAATCAAAGACCACTTCTCAAGTGCCTCGTTTTTAATCCACTCAGAGAAGCATGTCACTGATCTGCCCCCCTTTCTCCTCCTGAATGTGCATTTGGCCCCTAAGTGGGTTTTGGTGTTGATGACATGCATAATTAAGGAACTAATGAGTTTATCGAGTTTTGAACAGGTTATGATGCAATGAAATAAAAAAGAGGCATAAAAAGATGCCAAATTGCTTAATGGACGGTGTTAGAGCTCAAAGAAGAGTTTTATTTATTTTCTATTTTGAATTTGAGTATAGGAAACACCGTACTATTAAGAGGGATGTGAAAAAGTGTTCTGAAGATGCTAAAGTGCCTTGTTGAAAAGCCAAAAAAAAAGAGAGACTCAATTCCATCTTAGAAGCCGTACACCAGCAAAAATCAGCTGGGTCGGAAGTTCCGACCCAGATAGGAAATCTCTGGAGACTTCCGACCAGGGCACCATCGACTATGAAGGTCTGGCCAAGCCACATCTACATTGCTACTCTCCAGCAATATCTTGACCGCAGACAATATTCCCTTACGCCGATCGTGGAGCACGCACACGTTCGGCCTATCACAAACCACCGCCCGCTTGATTAATGACAAGAACAATAACCAACTATCTGTGTTCTCTGATTCAACAAATGCAAATCCAATCGGAACAACCTTGTTATCGGCGTCCACACCAATGCATGTGAGGAGCTGACCTTTATACATTCCAGTCTGAAATGTTCCATCCACACAAAGCACTGGTCTGCAATGTTTGAAAGCTTGAATCATACAATCAAAAGACCCAAAGGCATGTCGAAGAATCCTATCACCATTTCCATCCTGATAATCATCAATATCAATTATCGTGCATGGATTTCTAGCTTGCAGCAATTCTAGGAGGTGTGGGAGGTGGTGATACGAGTCCTTGTACGTCCCAAACCTCCATTCCAACGCCTTCTGCTTCGCATGCCATGCCATGTCATATGATATTTCATATGTGTATCTATTAGATATAGCAAGCATAATCTGGAAAGAGGACATAGAACTCTTTTCCACAATTTCTCCGTATAGCGCATTAGCCACAAACTCTGCGGTCATGTTCTTGTGCTTCACAACCGTGCCAGAAAGCTTGCTCAAGTGGCCGACAACGATCGAGCCACAAAGTTGCTCTCCCCCTTCAGCAGGTAGCCGTGAACTCGCCATGGACATCCGGGGGACATGCACTTGCCATCGTACGTGCTCGGGTTGGAAATCACGACCTTAAATGGTTTCTTGAGCGAGAAAGCCCACTTCTTAACCGCATGTTGCAGGAGAACTTTGTCATGAAACAATTGACCTCTTTTGATCTCCACATGATTATACACCCAGTTACTATCGTGCCCATCGTTAACCGTTAACCCATCCATTGCACAGTTATTCCATACCTCAGGGATGGTAGTTTCATTTTCAAATAAACTACCGTCTCGTCCTTTTACAAAGGTTTTGTACTCCTCGTCATCCAACTCCATCTTATCAACAATCGTCTCATCCAATTCACCTTGGTCGGCATTCATTTGAAAGCCAATTTCTTCTTCAGTATCATCAACTTCATGCTGAGGTTGTGCTTGGACAATTTGTCAGGCCTCCCCCACCACCTCCTCCTTAACATCAAGGTTTTCATGGGTCAACTCGGCTTCAGCCACTTCCTCTATTTCATGAACTGCATGCCTCGTGCTTGTTCCCCCTTGACCGCTATTAGCCAGTGCTTGCTCAACAAGCACCACAAAAGGAAATTTAAATTTTTATAGAGCCATATCCACAAATCCACACCAGCACTTTGAGTTTCTCATCTCATACAATTCCTACTGCCAGCCATGTTCGCATTTCCTTGGGACTATACAATGCAATGGGTTCACTTGCAGAAACTCATGCAACCAACCCAACACATCTACATGTCGCATATGTATTGGATTGCTCAAACATGTATCCACATATTGAAATTGGTTTAAATCTACCCCAGAATCACAAACGTGATGAATCCATTGCCATGATGAACTCTAATATTCACTTCTTGTGAATCCATCCCGATTCAACATGGTAGAATCCGACGTTAGAAATAATTACATAATTTCTACAAACAAACTAATCCAACGTTCATTAGATAATAATTATACCTATCTAAACAACAACTGCTAATCCGAACATACTAATCGATTTTATATTTTTCCCTATGTACTTCATCCCAAAAATTTACACTAACTATCCACATAATACTGTACTAAAAAAATGCATAATTTATAATCCCTAGAATTACTCTATTGCACTTCCAAATCTAATAATCTAAATTAACTAATATAAACTAACTACTACAATCAAATTAATTGTCCAAATTAATAAACAAAGACTACCTAATCTAATATTCTTAGGTACCAAATTCTAAAGCTACTAATAACATTAAACTAATCATTCAAAATAATAACCAAAGACTACTAACACTAAACTAATCATCCAAAACAATAAATAAGGACTACTAACATTAAACTAACTATTACTACTAAACTAACCTAAGCATCTCACCTAAACTCTTTGCAGTGTGCAGCCTCGTGTGTTGGGGGAGAGTAGAAACGACATTCTTAGGCGCCAGGAATAAGAATCTCACCCGAAAGGAAATATTAAGAGCGGCCCGTGAACGGCCCATGGGTGACCGACGAACCATCGACGAACGGCCCAGTAGTCTAGAAACAGAGGTCGGCCCGCGAGCGCGTCACGTCAAGGGGAGACCGCTTCACCCGACCCTCCGCGGAACGGGTCGGGGAACACCGCTTCGGCCGCCCCTCCGCGGAGGGGGTCGATGGACTCTGCCTCGCCCGACCCTCCGCACAGGGGGTCGGAGTGCTCCATCTCGCCCGACCCTCCGTGCAGGGGGTCGAAGGGCTCCACCTCGCCTGACCCTCCGCCAAGGGGGCCGGGACCTCGCCCGCACCTCGCATTGTCCGTACTCTGACAAGACCGCGGACCTACCCTGAGGCAGCTGTCTCCCAGTTAAAGGGGATAGTACAACGGGCAGGTCGAGCGTGCCAACAACATGATCCTCCAAGGATTAAAGCCTCGAATCTACAGCCGCCTCAAGAAGTTTGCATGACATGGGTCCCGCAGCTCCCAGCCACCCTGTGGAGCTTGAGGACGACTCCGAGTCGTGCCACAGGATTTACCCCGTTCTTCATGGTCTACAGCTCGGAGGCAATTCTCCCAACTGACTTGGACTACGACTCACCAAGGGTCAGAGCCTACAACGAGCAAGGGGCAGAGGCCGCCCTTGAGGACGCCATGGACCAACTCGACGAGATGCGCGCATCGCCCTCCTGTGGTCGGCCAAGTACCGTCAAGCTCTCCGAAGGTACCACCACCGCCGAGTGCGGGGTCGCACATTCCACGTTGGAGACTTGGTACTCCGGCGCGTACAGAGCAACAAGGATCGCCACAAGCTCTCACCCCCCTGGGAAGGACCTTACATCGTCGCGGAAGTGCTCCGACCCGAAACATACAAGCTCCAAACCAAGGACGGCGAAGTATTCCCCAACGCATGGAACATCGAACAGCTACGTCGCTTCTACCCTTAGTTTGAGCAACTACGTAAATTGCTAGCTTCAATAAAAGAACTCGCTTTACCTAAAAGAGTTTCTTTGTCAACTGTTTACAATTCAAAAGTAACCCCCGACCCCCACCACAGCGTGGGGGCAGGGCTCACTCAGGGGTTACAAGGACTATACCCTCGTTATATTTTCCTTTTCCTACCGCAAACGAGTCGGACAGACCAGGTCACAGGTCAGAGAATACTTGGCGTTTGTGAGTCGGACTGCGAGCTGCCCAAGCTCCGTCAGCAGGGGCACTCTCTCACTCGCACATCCAAGAAATTTTTCAAACCCTACCCTTTCTAAATACTCTTCGCAATAGGAAAAAGATGCATCAAACCACCGGCCCAACTCACGGCGGGTCGGAATCGTTTACAAAAAAAAAATCAATTAAGTTATTAAAGCTTTCCGACAAGTTCATGCTTGACCAAAACAGAACACTGACAAGAGTTCATTTTTTGAGGACGACCACATCCTCAATCTTTTCAGCTAAGGCGCAAGCGAGGGGAGCGACATCGTCTTAATTCCGCTCCAGCTCTTCCTCCTTGTACCCGCTCACGAACCATTGGCTCAGCTCGGGTAGGTCAATGTCCACGTAGTGGGAGCGGGCGACCGCGAACGCACGATGGACACCGAGGTGCAACGCCTGGTTCACCGCGTTTTGAGCTCCCACCACAAAATGAATTAGCTGGGAGATGAGTTTGTCATCCTCCGTGGTGGTCGGCCCGCCAAGGTCCTCCAGCGCCATCCTCGTGGCGATCTACAGGTTGGTCATCTCGACCTCTTTCTTCTCGAGAAGTCCCTTCACCAGGACCAGTTTAGCCGACAGCTGCTGCGACTTGGCCTCCTCGTCCTTAAGTTGAGGGCTAACAACTATGTCACAAAATATAAAATACATCAGCAAAAACAGCCATTGAAACACCGAAAGGAAGACGAGTGGGCAATGGCACTTACCAATCTCCCGATCACAAATCGACGCCACCGTGGTGTTGAGGTTGGTGATCGTCGAACGCGCGTTGCTGAGGCTTTGGGTCAGGGACGCCTCGGACGCTTCGGCTTTCACTTTCTGGGCTTTCGTTGCGAACAACTCCTCGCGAGAGCAGCTATCTCCATCTGTGCACCTGCAGGAAATAAGGGGTCAGACAGCCCCGACTCTTGTCCCGCGGATACTTGATCGCTGGCGGTCAAGGTTCCTTACCTTGAAGCTCTACCTGCGCCGCCTGTGCCCTCGACTCGGCGTCCTCGAAGGACTTAAGCGCGGCAACCCGCTCGCCGCGCAGCTTGTCACGCTCCTTCCGGAGCTGTTCGAGTTCGCGCGCTCTCGACTCGGTGTTCTCGGACGATTTGAGCGCGACGTCCCGCTCGCCTCGCAGCTCATCGAGCCCCCTCCGGAGCTGCTTGAGTTCGTGGCGCACCACGTCAAGCTCCCCTGCCAGGATCTCCCGTTCACGGGTTCCTTCGATATTCCGAGTCTGAAACCGCATTTCGAGAGCCTGCAAGGTTTGGGTCAGAAATGAAAGGACCCGCCGGCCGCGGCCGGAAGGACTCGACAAAACGTGGGAAGCAAGGGCGCCATACCTCACATAGGGGGGCAACAACGTCGCGCAGAACAGTCCGTGCAGAGGCAATGCCGCTCCTGAGGTCTCCCCACTCGGCCCCCGCCAGTGCATTGCTCATGGCGGGGAGGACCACCGACAAGACGCCGCCGCCCCCCAGCGAGGGAAGGTCGCCGCCATGTCGAGCAAGGGAGGGCGACGGCTCCTTGGCACCCTCCCTTGACCGGCTCAATGACGGGAGCATCGTTACCTCCAGGGAGGAGGGCACGTCCACTGCCACCACAACCGACCAGGGAGAAGGGATGGTCTCATCGCTAACCTCCGGCACCTCCTCGTCCTAACTCCCCGCGACATCAACCTGGGACAAAACGGCAGCCCCCGCGTCGCCGGTCGACGCCGGCGAGTCTGCCACGGCGGCTCGGTCCTACGACGCATCCCTGGCCAGCTGGTCCGCCACGGCGGCCGTCGCGGGTGTCAAAAGCTACAGGTCCGCGGTACCCGTCCCTTGCAGAGGGGCTGCCACCTGATCCCTCTCCTCCGTCGGCGTCACCCCAACAATCCGCGCTCCCTCTGTAACGGGGGGCGGTGGGGGGGCAGGGCCGGCTCTCCCACCGCATCTTGCGCCGGCGCGGCCCCTCGCTAAGCAGCAGCCTTTACGGGGGCAAGCGACACTGAACCTGCGGCCTTGCGGGGCCTGGTGTGAAAAGCGGCAACGCTAGCTCAGTAAAAAGAGGGAGACGGCACCAAGGAGAAGGTAGATTAGATTACTTAATGGGTCGACATCATCCGCAAGAGCTTGAAGGCCGAACCGCTTGGCCCCTGCTCCAAAGCCTCGGCAGGCCTCTTTTCGGACCCCGCCATTGAGAAGGGTGGTCTTGTCGTCATCGTCATCGCGCCCCCTGTCCCACTTTCCCTTGCTGAGGGGCGTTGCAGGGTGGGCGCGGTGGCGGATACCGACGCCTCTGCGCTCCCGACTCGCCCTCCGCGTGACTCGGAGGGGCGAGGGTCGGGCACCTCCTCGTTTCCGGCTCTTTCCCCCCGTGCGCCGTGGGGCGGGAGGTCGGACGCCGCTACCTCGAACGGGGGTGGTGGTGCTTCCTCCCCTCCCTCGTCGCATCCCCCTCGCCTTCTGAGTCGTCGTCATCGTCCTCCTCGGTGGTCTCAAAGTCGTTGTCGCTCGACACGATCTCCCCAGCCTTGCGGCGTTTCGCACAATCGCAATTCCTTGCTTCCCATTCCTACTTCCTCCTTGCCCGCTCGTCTTTCTTTTTCTTGTGCTCCTCAGCATGGAGCCGGTTCGCCCTCCTCACATCCGCGTCCTCCGGCAGCGGCGCCTGGCTGATCGTGAAGGGAGCGTACCCGTCCTGCGAAACACGACCCCCAGCGGGTCAAAAGAAGAACACTAGACAAGAACTGAGAAAAGAGCAGAGGGAGAGGGAGGGGACACTCACCAACTATTCCGCCCGAGAGTCCGGGAACATCACCGGGTGGCCCGCGAGTTGCGGGTCCATCCCGTATAGGGGGATCCCTTGCGCCATAAGCGGCACGACCCGCCTCTCGTGGTATGCGCCGATCACCCCGACGCCCATTAACATGCGTGCTTTCAAGTGCGCGATGGCATCCAGGAGCCCGGGGAGCTTCTTCTTCTCCTTCTTGGGCGGCCCGTACCCCCACTCCAAGGGAGCTTCCTCGATGATCCGACCGAAAAATTCCGGCAGATGGGTGTCGGGGTGATTCTTGACATAGAACCAGGTCCGGTGCCAGCCCCGGTTGCTTGCTGTGAGCACGAGATCAATGTACTGTCAGGTCCTATCCCCTTGGCGGAGTCGAACAGAGGCGCTTCCCACCGCCGGAACCACCCGCTTCAGTGGATTCGAGCCGGGGACCTTCATCTTGTAGATCTCCACTCAGAAGAAGTACCTCGAGAGGTCAATGTGGGGGGGGGGGATCCCTAGGAACCCCTCACAGAGGGCGATGAACGCCGCGATATGTTGAATCCCGTTGGGGTTGAGGTGCTGCACCTCAATCTGATAGTGATGCAGCAGGTCGCGGAAGAACTCGTGGGGAGGCGTGCCAAACCCCCGCTCGTGGAAGCGGGCAAACGAGACGATGTAGCCGTCGGGCGGCATCGGCGTCCGCTCATCGCCGGGGAGCTTCCACTCCCGCCCCCTCGCCATCAAGGGGCAGAGCAGTCCTTTGGCGAGCCCGTTCGCACGGGCCAAAGTCATGTCGGAGCGCTGTCAATCACCCATTTCCGGTCGCGGTTAGTGGTGCTCGGCGAAGGAACGCGACGGCGATGATGGCGGCTGTAGCAACGCAACGAACAAGGTGCGCACGCGCTCTTTCTCTCCCTCTCGTGTTTCTTCTCCTTCTTTTTCGCTTGCGCCGTTACTAGCAGAGGGAGGAAGCGCCGCTTGCTGCTCAATCCGAATAAAAAGGGAGAGAAAAAGGGAGAAGGCGAACCGCCACCTCAATCCTCGCAACCGCCGTCATCATGGCGTCCGCCCACGACTCCGCGCCACGTCACGTCCGGGGCGGACCCAGGAACAGCTACAGTCGCGACCCATCGAGAATTGCGCCCACCGCGGAAAGGATGACAATGCCCCCGAGGTAACTGAACAGGTCAGCGGTGGCGCCTCGCGCAACCCACTCCCGGTCCACGGGTTCCAAGGTTGGCCCCACAAGGGGTTCTCAAACGCCCGAAATATTCTTTGAGCGAGGGACGGGAGCGGATGGGTCCCAGCGACCAGAACCCGGGTGTGCCCGCGCATCAGAGGGCATCCCAACCCGTGTCCAAGTCCTGAGTTGTTTTTGACCCGTGTTTCCCTCCGAGGGAAGGCAGCGAGCCGCTGGGGTTGGTCGAACGACCCCGGTAACATAGACTGGTCAACCGCCAGGAATTTCAAGGGATATCACCAGCTGATCCAACCCGGAGCCCTAACGAAAGGGAGCCGGACCCTCACTCAGACCGACCTGATAACAGATCCCCGGACACAAGGCTCTCGACCAACGAGGAAGAGCCTGGCCATGTCCGACCCTCTCACCCCTAGCGAAGGGCGCGCATGGAGGAAAACTGACAAAAAGACGAGGCGACCTTCCTCTCACTGCCGCCTCGAGGGTAGGTGGGGGCGTGGGGGTCAGACTCGCAGAGAGGCTAGCGAAGCCGCGTCCAAGGATGTCGGCGATGCCCGACCTTCCGCCGTCCACAAGAAAGCTGAGGTATGAGGGCTCGGGAGCTTCACCTCAACACCCCACCTCCAGTTACTACAAAACCAAGGAAAAAAGAAAAAAACACTTTATTCCTCGAAAGAAGTATGAGATACATTCGGCCGTAGGCCGTTCGAAGTACAAAAAACCTTGTCACCGCCGTAGGGACGGTGACGATAGGGTCCTCAGGGGCGGTAGTTTCAATCGCAAGAAGGAATAGGGTTATGCCCGCCTCGCAAGTTTTCTTCTTGCGCCTCGCAAGGATCCTTCTTGCGTCACCTCCCCGAGGACGCTATGGCAGGGGGTCAGAGCAGAACAGCCTGCTCGATGCCACCGTCGCCTGGGCTTCTTCTCCGCGGGGAGAGGCGACGGGGACCGCCCCGCAGCGACTCCCACCCAGGCTCGGAAGGGCTTCCAAGAACAGGCTGCAAACACGGAAGGATGCACCGGCGCCCGCTCGACTCGGACGACGGGGCGTCTAAGGTACACGCATGTGTACGGCTAAAGCTCTGACACATCCGCGTCAGGGCAAGGGAACAAGGCCTATCACGAGGAACGGTCCGTGGAAGGCACCTTCTGCCGGTCTGACTCGCGAAATAACCCGCGGCTCCATCCCTAAAAGTGAGCGGCGGGTTCACCTTTCTCCCCGCTCCATCAGCCAACTCCGGGAGGTCACCCGGCGACCTCGGCGTGTCATCCCCTGCCGATCGCAAGCATTCTTCTAGCACCAGGCGTTGGGAGAATGACAAGCAAGGTTGGGAGGCCTGACAAAGGCAAAGAACAACGCCATTATAAGGAGTCCAGGGGAGGCCGAAGTAGAAAGCGGGTCTTGACCAAACGCTCCTGGGACAACCCCCTTTTCATAACTGCAAGGGGAGTCACTCGGCCGCTCATGGGGCCAATAGGGAAGTAGGAAGGGTAGCCGCGCGCACTAACTTAAGGCCCTGGCCTAGGGGCAGGCTGCCCGATCTATCGCAGTCACCCCCGACGAGTCACATTAGTAAGAGAGCGGCACGCCAAGGACTGACGGACGGGAGACGGGACCTGACTGGGCGCACTCTGAATCCTCTGAGCGAATTTCTGATTCACCCAGAGCCTCGGGGGCTACACCCACTGGGTGTGCTCGCGCGCACCCACCAGAGCATCAGAAACGGGCCCTACGTTGCCAGGTCAAAATCAAAAGGACTGCCCACGAAATCAAGAGCAGAACCCCCTGTGCGAATCCCTGATTCACTTAGGGGCTCGGGGGCTACACCCAGTGGGTGCGCTCGCGCGCACCCACTCGAACCACCAGACGACCAAGCTTTGCCAATGGTAGCTTCTGCCCTCCGAGGGGAAAATAGAACCCCCTCGCAGTTACCATGTAGCCGAAAGGGGGTTGGGAGCTACTATTGGGAGAGAGTAGAACGGACATTCTTAGGCGCCAGGATTAAGAATCTCACCCGAAAGGAAATATTAAGAGCGGCCTGTGAACGGCCCACGGGTGACCAACGAATCATCGATGAACGGCCCAGTAGTCCAGAAACAGAGGCCGGCCCGCGAGCGCGTCACGCCAAGGGAAGACCGCTTCGCCCGACCCTCCGCGGAGGGGGTCGGGGGACTCCGCCTCGCCCGACCCTTCGCCGAGGGGGTCGGAGCGCTCCGCCTCGCCCGACCCTCACCGAAGGGGGTCGGAGCGCTCCATCTCGCCCGACCCTCCGCGGAGGGGGTCGGAGGGCTCCACCTCGCCCGACCCTCCGCCAAGGGGGCCGGGACCTCGCCCACACCTCGCATTGTCCGTACTCCGACAAGACCATGGACCTACCCTGAGGCAGCCTTCTCCCAGTCAAAGAGGATAGTACAAAAGGTCGCATCAGGGCATAGTGCAAGGCGACGTGACTGTTCGGGATGTGCCCCGAATGGCACCACTCCAGTAGCGACGGCACAAAGAGGGGCCCCCCAACCACTCTCCAGTGGGCGGCGTCAGAAAGTACAACAACCACAGCAGCCGAAGGACCGAGGACGAACATGCGCCAGGACCGGCGTACGCCCCCCAAATAATGACGTCACCCCACGCAGGACGGCATGGGGAGCGCACCACGCCCCGCACAGGATAAAGAATAGGGAACGGACATCTCCCGTCAGCATCGGGGGTCCCACGCCACGACGACGAGGAGTCAGGGATGTTTAGCCTCCCGACTCTCTCTCTCTCTCTCTCTCTCTCTCTCTCTCTCTCTCGCTCGCTCGCTCCCTCCTGTAACCAATCCCATCTTCTCCTTGAAGAATAAAAAGAGAGGGCGGGGGCCCGAGCAGACGGAGGACTTTCAGATATTCCAGCACACGCACATGCACACGCACTCTCACGCACAAATACAGAGACCTGGGAGCCCGTTCCCTCTCTCACCTGTTTGTAACCCCTACTACGAACTTGAGTGCAAGAACACGAATCGCTCGAACTAGATGTAGGGACATTCTGCCCGAACCAGTATAAATCTCGTGTCTTCCCTTGCATTATCATCTGGGTCGTGACGCGCATACAAATCTACTAGCCGGTGATTCGATACACCGACATCGGGCGAGCGAGAACGGCAGCCTCGGGCTGGCAAGCCGGGCAGCGGCGCCTGGGCGCCCGCCCAAGCCAGAGGCGTGCACGCCCGCCTGACGAGCCGGCGGTCGTGGCGCGGTGAGCGGGTGGGGGAGTGGCACGGCGAGCTGGGGAGAGGAGCGGCGCAGCGACGAGGAAGGGCTGGCGGCGGTGAAGCGGTGAAAAAAGACCCCTACACGGTGAAAGAGAAGGGGTTGTCGGCGGTAGTGTAGTAAAGAGCCTGTCTGCTCTTGAATGGTCGACATAACCCCTTATCCTGCCCGATAGCCTTGTCGGCTCTCTATGGGCCGATAGGGCTCCTATCGGGCCGACAATGGTGGGCCGCGCACGCTGGCAGGCTAGCGCCAGCATGGCAAAGGCCAGTCGACCTCCGGGTAGCTCTATCGGTGGCCGACAGGCTACTACTTTTGCAATTTTATTATTTCGGTATTTATTTCTGCAATTTTCTATTAAAATAATATTATTAAAAAAATTCGACGAAACTGCCCACTCCGCCCCATTCTTCCCCTCCCCTCCCCTCCCATACCCGCCGCCGCCACCGCCCGCCCCCTCGCATCCGCACCTTTGCCCCAGCCGTCGTCTCCCGCGGAAGCAGGGGTTACTTGGAGCACGTCCCACCACACGCCATGTCGGCGGCGGGGCGGGTGCTGCCGAAGGCGGTGACCTTCGTAACGGGCAACGCCAAGAAGCTTGAGGAGGTCCGCGCCATCCTTGGCTCCTCCATCCCCTTCCAGTCGCTCAAGCTCGACCGTGAGACCCTCCTCTCTTTCTGTCCCGCTGCATCTGTTGCGCTCCCGCGTCTGCAGCCTTACACGACTAGCATCCGTAGCAGCAGAGAGGGTTTTAGAACGAGGGTTTCGGGTGCGCGCCACCAATATTGGGTGAATGAAGGTGGGGAAGCGTCGCTTGATAGCTGTGTCGTGACCTTGTGGCCGCCCATTGAGAAATTGACGTGCACTGAACATTACGCGAGAGCGTGGGCACCGAATGCTTTGGATTTGTAGTAACTGGAGATTCGGGATAGAGAGCACCAACTGCTCTTTTGTTTTATCACTTTTCAAGATGTCAGTAATTCAATGGCGAAGGTTCGTGTGAGTTGCACAATGACTTGCTGTATGATAGAAATGGGGAAATCATGCAACCATTTAGGTATCACATGTTGAGAAAATACAGATGTATGGTCGGATGGGACTGCATTAAGTCCTCCAGCCCTCCAGGTTGAATATACTTGTGAGTTTAATCCATGTGATTTTAGTTACTGATGAGTGATGACCTGAATTTTTCACACAGCCTCATGATCATTTTCTTTAACGTTCTGAGATTAATGCTACTGATTAAGAATTAGCAACTGCAACTGTTAAGATTATTGCGGTATTGCCAAGGGCTATCAATGATGAACACAGAATTTCCGTAGAACAGTTATATGCAGTTCAGTGCATGGAAATGGAAATACAGGCTACCTGCAGTTGAGAATTGAGATTCTGACATCCTACACTGAGAATCGAGATCACATCATCAGTGTGTGCCAAATGTCGAGGCTCCAGAATAGGGAAGCATCAAATCAAATAGTACAATTCTAGATTTTTAAAAAAATTCTGATGGAACTCATATGACGTGCACACCCCGCCACCACCACTACATACACATTATTTACAAACGAACACTAGTAAATGTGTTTTTCTTACTTCAAATTACTGTATGTATTGCCATTATTTTCTTTCTTTGTAGAGAACTTAAGATCTTTTTTGTACTTATTGTTTGTTAATTTGACTTTGGCAGTGCCTGAACTGCAAGGGGAGCCAGAGGACATATCCAAAGAGAAAGCAAGAATGGCTGCATCTCAGGTACTTCCATGTTTCTAACCAGTCGAACATCGTCATATACATCCAATATAGTAGCTTTCTTGTCTGGTTAAATCTACATCCTTTTCTTCATATAGGTGAATGGGCCCGTACTGGTTGAGGACACGTGCCTATGTTTCAATGCACTCAAAGGCTTACCAGGTGATTGATTTGCATTGTTCTTCCTATAGACTTCTAAATACGTTTATCACTCATAGTTTGACATGCGCTGCCTTTCTGTTGCAGGACCCTACATGTAAGTCATTTTCTTGTGCAAGCATTGTAACACTATGATCTTTATCTCCAAGTTACACTAATAATCATCCTTGGCCAACATAACTCGTTGACAACCTGTATCTTAATCTTCAAGCCTTCAATGCCATTATTAATGTCCTTTTTCTTGGTTTGGATATCTTGCGTACATGAATGAACAGAAAGTTGTTTCTTGAGAAGATTGGGCATGAAGGTTATAGAGCTAACTGATTCTCATCTCTGTTCCTGGTTGTCATGTTTGACCAAATTACCTCATGTGTGCATTTTTTGCAATTGTAGGTTTGAACAACCTTTTAAAAGCTTATGAAGATAAATCAGCATTTGCTATGTGCATCTTTTCTCTTGCTCTTGCACCAGGAGAGGAACCAATCACGTTTGTCGGAAAAACTGCGGTAAGATGCCATTTTTTTTGCTCATAAAGTTCTCTCCTGAAGTCTAACTTATTTATTAGTAGAATCCTTATGTGGTGTAGCGCAGCTACATTTTGGAAGTATAGTTAGGAACTTTTTTGAATAGAAGATTTTTCAAGTATTATAGCATATAGAGGGAAAAGGTACAGAACTGCTAGCTTGGTTAAAGTAGGCAGAAGTACTGTGATTGTATCACACAGTATTCTGTGGGCATAACATTTGTTATTTAGCCTTGTTCCAACATTTTTCTGCATGAACAGCATGGCTAACTTTCTTAAAGTAGGCAGAAGTACTTTGATTGTATCACACTTTATCATAACACTTTGATGAATTCTGCATTTTTTTATTTTTGGCCTGTCATGTTTAAGACTGCCTCTCATTCTGCAGGGAAAAATAGTACCTGCTAGAGGGCCTAGTGATTTTGGATGGGACCCTGTATTCCAGCCAGATGGTTTTGAACAAACGTGAGTTTCATACTTCCATATGACAGTTCCTACTTCTTTTGCATGCCACTTCATCTGTTTACTGACTATCTGGCATGTAACGCAGCTATGCTGAAATGCCCAAGTCAGTGAAGAATGAAATATCTCACAGAGGGAAAGCTCTTGCTCTTGTTAAAGAACACTTTGCATCAGCCTTCTATACAGTTCAGAGCGATGGCTCGGCTTGAATGTGTTTTTGCTTCCCACAGGGTCGAACATCACATTGTGGAATGTAAACTGAACTGGTTCTAGTGAAGATTGTGCTTGATTCTTAAATTGCTTGATTGATTCCACAGATCGTATTTGATTGGCCAATAGTTGGTGCCAATTATGAACTCAACACTCATTTCCATGTAAAAGAATCACTAAGGAAAAATCAGATCTAGTTCTTATATTCACTAAAAAAAATCAGCATTAGAATTTGAAGTACAGTTCCTCAATTACGCATTGCAAAAAAAAAGGAATCAAGAAATTAGCCATTTTCCCATACACAGCACCACCCCAACGCTTGATGCAGCACAAGCCGCAGAAAACAGCAAATAATCATTGGAAATCGCAACAAAAACTGCCACTCTCTAGGGCCTCCTGAGTTTAACATGGAGAGGCAGCTCCTTGTAGGAGGTGACTCGTTCCCGGGCCTGCCGGAGCGGCCTTCCTAGAGACGACCTACGCAGGAACTGGTGCCCGGCCCTCTCACTGCCAGAACCAGTATCTGGATCGATCTTGCAACTGCCAATGGCGACCTGAACGTCCTCTATCTCGAACAAGTCCTCTGAGCGGGCGCTCGGCTGCGGTACTCTCATGGACTTCCTGCAGAGAGGTGAATGCTCTCAGTAAATTCAGTTGCCAAATTGTTTTACCCAAAACGTCGGTGCTAGTTTCTGTTTGAGCTTGGTGTTTACCGTCTCTGCGAGGTCTCCTTGTCCTTGGGCAGCGACAGTTTCGTTGAAGCCGCAGGTCCTAGAGCTGGAGAACATTGGCCATTCAGTCAGGCATTCAGACGAAGTCGATAATTCAGTCACGGGCAACGGAGGAACGGAGGATTGGGGGGATTACATCGAGATCGCAGCATCCGTTTCCTGCTGGCGTTCCCGGACCACTGGATGCTTCCGGCACGCGTTGCTTCCGAAGCGGGCTCCGGGTCGACGACGTCTCCATCCTTGGTCTGCGCAGCTTTGTCAGGCCCCTGATGCTGCGTCCTTTGGGTGTGTATGGTGCGCCGCTGCATCGCCTTCTTTACATCCTGTAGCACGAACACGAGGGTCAGCATTTCATCCAAAAGAAATAGCAGGTGGATATGAAGCTGACAAGAAAATTTATGTCCTAGATCCACCGCACCTCCAATTCAGATGTTTTCGCTTTAAGGGCGGCTCTTGAGCACGCGAGCTCATGTTGCAACGCTTTCAACTTCAGTGAAAAGAAATCCGGGCTCAGATTCTTGCTGAACATGTTATGAACAATCCACTGCATCTGAAAATTCATCAGACTATCAAAGTGCACTTACCCTGTTTCTTCCAAGATTAAGCTCCTGTAAAGTTAAGACGATAAACAACTATATAAGCCACATGACAGATGTTTAGTTGTAAAGCCATCAACCAAGAACTGGCATTTGCTGAAAATTGGGGACAGAAGGTGAAGAACATACCGTCATCATCTGGGAATCGGTCCGCGCGAGCTCCCAGTTGGCGAGCCGCAGCTTCTGAATCTCAATCCCGCTCATCTGTATGATCTCGCTGCACAGGAACCCAACAAAATCGAATTGAGTCAGACCAACAGGTGGAAGAATTTGGCGAAGCAGCGTGCAGAGACTTACTCTCTCTCGGCGATGAGGCTCACGAGATCCGCGTTCTCCTGAAACAGATACAAAATTTTCGTAAAAGCGGAGACAGAAGAGGAGCGAGGTAAGCATCACGCCAAGATATTGCTATCAGGAGGCCGCGATGGAGGATGGGTGATCTTGCCTTGACTAGTTGCGCGAGCTTCTCACCGCCGCCCGCGCCGGCCGCCGCTGCAGGGCACGCCGATTCATCCGGCACCTCGGCCGGCTCGCGCCTGCTCAGGTTGGTGATGTCGCAGAGCGTCTTCCTCCTCGCGGCCCTGGTTTTCAGAGCCGACGTCGGAGCCGCCGCCAGCGCCTTCTTGGCCGGCGAGGCCGCCGGGGCCGAGACGGCTGGCTGGGGCGCGAGGACGGGCGCCTCGACCTCCATTGGCTCTCTGTCAATCACGGCGAAGGGTGCACACCAAGCGAGGATCAAGTCGGGGGGAGACGGAGAGAGGAAGCGAGGAGGAGAGAGACGATGATGAAGGGGCTCGATCGGGAGATTGGGAGCTTTTGGGTGGTAGCCGCGGGGTTGGAGACGATCAGATGGAAGTGGGGCGGCGCAACGGCTAGTTGGGGGCAGGGGCGCAACCGCGCAAGGGGAGCGGCGCAACGTTCAAACTGGAGTGGTGGGTGCCGAGATCGGACGGCTCGAGTCAAGCCACTCGAGCAAGATCAACGGCTGAGCTTTAACTGGATCATTTGGCACCAGTGCTAGACGATGTAAAAACGATGAACCAACCAAATACTAAAATGATAATCTAGCACTATAGTATAGTACAGTGTGACTATGTCTGCAAACCGAATTGGAAATAATACTGCCATACTTTTACTTCAAAAAAATAGTGGTATACTGGCAATTTGGCCAACAGCCCAAGAGATAGGAAGATGTGTGACTCAAACAGACAAACACTCGTGAAAGCTACACAAAAAACTATGTTTGCAAATACATCGAGTAAACTATTTGTTTTGAACCATGATTTTATTTTTCTTAACATCGAAGAAAATAGCTCCATGGCTGCTATTTTGTGTTGTTTTTTTTTCTCAAGTTCTAACGTTACGACATAAATGGTTCTATACTTTTAATGTCAATAAGAATTTTAAGAATGATGATCTATGCAATGTGAAGAATGATGGGACGACAAATGTTATGTTTTCTTATGTTAATGTTTATTTTTGTATACCTTTATATCTATCGTGATTTTTGTTCTGTAAAATATAATGACTAACTAAAAGCTTTAAAATTTTTAAGTAAACTTATGTGCTCTAAAATGTAAAAGGGGACTCTCCATCCACTATTCCACTCCCCCATATGACGAGAGAATGGATTCATAGGGCACGTAGGTTGTGATTGGTTAGTTGCATATCTCTTAGCAAGGCTAAGAGTTATGCACAACCAGCCCTAACCAGGCTTATGTAGTATTTCATGATTTTGTTTGGTTGAGTGCATTAGATCATTTGATCCGCATAAGTTCGTGTTTGTATGGCTGCATTGCTAGGTGGGATACACTGTTGTAGCTGGACTGGTCAGACTGGGCCCATAAAATTGGCCAATCGGGACGCAATGCAGGTTGCATTACCGGAGACGCAGCTTAGATTGCATTTCCGGTAGTGCAGGCCATATCGGACCAATGCACAACTGAAGCCTGGTTAAGGGTCCTAACCAACCTACCAAATAAACAGGCCTGCACTATGGAAGCCTGGCTAGGTCCCAGTGCAGCCTACCAATCACATCTAGGAAGATGAGATGTACTCCCTTCGTTCTAGGTCGTTTTAGCAAATCTAGATGCATAATTTTTACTATAGATCTAGACACAATATATATCTAGATGTATTGTAAAATTTATATAGTTAGATTTGCTAAAATAACCTACATTTTAGAATAAAGGGAGTATATGACTTCTTGTTTTATGTTTATTTTTAAATTTTTGTGTGTGCGCGGTAATATGATTTCACAACTACTACATTGTCTTTGTTTCGGATTTGGGGAAGAGAGAAAGAAAACTAATGGGCCTGTCTACTGTACACTCGAGTATTTTTTATTCATCAACACCCGAATTCCTGACATTTGGATCTAAACTGAACAGCCCAGATCAACCCACCTCAAAACTTATCTTCTTCCCAGATCCCACGCCCTCTCTCCTCGCCAGTCGCCAGACGCGGCCGCCCTCCCCCGCACCGCCGCCGCCCTCCGCCGGCGCCGGCGAGGGCCGCCCTCGTCCCACCCACTGCCCCTCCTTCCTCCCTCCTCCTTCCCTCGTGACGGTTGCTCTCACCCCCCCCCCCCCCCCCCGCCCCGCCCGCCCCGCCGCCGCCGCCCTGCCCGTCTCCGGCGGCGAGCTCTCGCCGCCGGATCCACCACCGCCGTCTCGACCGCTACCCTTCACGAGTGCTCACCCCCGCCGCCTCCACAGGCCTACCGGGGGTCCACCGGAGATGGGGAAGACGGACTGAAGATGAGACGGGAAGAAAATCGAGTGCTGATGACCTTGATAACTCTCGAGTGTAGTATAGATTAACCGAAACTAGTACAACAATGCTCATGACAGACGGTCGATGGCTCCATTTGTTCCATAATTCGAGACATCCCTAGTTCATTCCATCCTTAGGCCAGCTTTGACCTCATTGTCACGGACACCAATCACCATCAGTTGCCTGTTTCCACATGGTTACGCCCCACACTGAAATGCATGATGACTTCATGCATATCCAACTCACCAGCAACGAAGGCCATCAGATTACCCGAACCCAGAAAGAGAAATGAAAAAAAAAGGTTTAGAAGTGGATCAGCGTTGTTCAGTCTCCAAAGAAAAGCACCCAAAACGTCTATCCTGTCCCAATTCCCATTCCCATGGACGGATGGACGGATGGATGTCTCCTTTTTGTACTGGTCTGGTGAATGAATCTACGGAAGCAAAGGATCTTGCAGCTTACGCGCCGCCGATTCTTGGTCCTCGGCGCATGCTAGGCGACGTCTTTCGGGCTCTGGAAGTAGTAAACGTGAGGAAACGAAAGGGAAAGCCACTGAGGAATCCCTGCTTGCACGGAACGGAGGGTCTCTTGCGGGGCGTGGTAATCCTGATCCTGGGATGATTACGGCAGCAAGCATACTTAACTTACTCGTAACACTATGGACGCTGCCTACGTGCAAACCAGATTTCTTTATCCTTTTGCAGTTTGCACGAGAAAGTCAGCGTATTTTCTCACACTGTCAGTCTGAACTCTGAACATAGCAGATAACAGCAGCCAGCAGCGTCAATCGATAATGCCAAATCATATCCAGTCATGTGGACAGCAGTGGACGGTGGTGGTAACTGCTATTCTTGGGGGGAAGCTGAACGGCATCGTGCCAATTTGCCTACGCAGGGCGGCCGTGCGCGAGCGTGCACACGGGCAAGTGGCAACGGCAAACGGAGCAGCGCAGGGGCTAGTTTTAGTGGCCTGATTTTTCGAGAACCTACGGGAGGTCCCTGCGCCATTTCTCCCCATTATACTTTTCTTCGTTCCACCCAGCAAGACATCCGAAAATCGAAATCAACAATTCTACCGCACAAGAAATGGATCGCTTCATCCAGGAAAACGAGAGAAATTGGGTTGCAGCGATCTTGCTCGCCCACTGATATTTTCCATCTACACCATTTTTGGTGCTAGTTGTAATACAACCAGAGTACAAAAGGGAGAACAAGAAATCACATTGCTATTCCGGTTGTTTGTGAGCTTTTAGTAAAACTGTAGACTTAGTTCAGAGTATATATGCGAGGAAAAACTTTGTTCCTCTATTTCTCATGAGAGGAGTGAGAGAAAGAAGATCTGGTTGATGATGTGTTTTACAACACTAGTATCTCCGTCCTACACCACACACACTCTCCATCCTCAAACCCTTCTGCGTCATTTAACAAGCAAAGAAGCAATCTCCCCCAGGTGATTCCAAATCACCTCCCTCTCTTTCTCTCTCTTCACCCCTTCCTCTGATCCTCTCCCCCGCCTCTGCTCCGCCCCGCAGTCCGCTCATCCCCTCCCCATTCACACTGCTCCCGCAGCAACTTTCCCCCGTTGCCATTGGCGCACCCAATCCTGAGCTCCAAAGTCCAAAGCTCAGGAGCCGTCACCCCAGGGTCCGAATCCATGCCGCCACTACCCTCACTCCGCTGCCACTCTCCTGCATTGCTATAAAATCCGCTGCATCTTGGCTCTGGCCCATCTAATCCGCCAAGCAGCCATGGCCGGAGCCCCCAAATCCACCGGCATTGCCCTCATCCCCCTCCTGCTGCTCGCCGCCGCCACAGCCTCGGCGCCCCCCCTGCTCAACTCCTCGGTCCCCGACCCCGACGCCGTCGTCGCCGACTTCCACAGGTATGGAGTCTTTCGAGTCCTTGGTGCCGCAAAGTCGCAATCTTTTTATTACTAAGCGCCCGCCGATTCGGAATGTGGTGGCATGGGCAGCAAGGTGGCGACGTCGCGGCGGCGGATGCAGGAGGCCGGTGCCGGCGGCGGGTGCATGACGGGCAACCCCATCGACGACTGCTGGCGGTGCGCGGGCACGGACTGGCGCCAGGACCGTCAGCGCCTGGCGGACTGCGGCATCGGGTTCGGCCGCAACGCGCTGGGCGGCAAGGGCGGCCCGCTGTACGTGGTGACGGACTCCTCCGACCGCGACCCCGTGAACCCCACCCCCGGCACGCTCCGCCACGCCGCCATCCAGGAGGGCCCCCTCTGGATCGTGTTCGCCGCCGACATGACCATCCGCCTGAACGAGGAGCTCCTGGTGAACAGCTACAAGACCATCGACGGGCGCGGCGCGCGCGTGCACATCGGCGCCGGCGGCGCGTGCATCACGCTGCAGTACGTGTCGAACGTGATCGTCCACAACGTGCACGTCCACGACTGCGTCCCCGCCGGGGACGCCAACGTCCGGTCGTCGCCGACGCATTACGGGTGGCGGACGCGGTCGGACGGCGACGGCATCTCGCTGTTCGGCGCGCGGGACGTGTGGGTGGACCACTGCGCGCTGTGGCGGTGCGCCGACGGGCTGGTGGACGCCATCATGGGCTCCACCGCCATCACCGTCTCCAACAACTACTTCGCGCACCACGACGAGGTGATGCTCCTGGGCGCCAGCGACGCGTACCTGCCGGACTCGGCGATGCAGGTGACCATCGCGTTCAACCGCTTCGGCCCGGGGCTCGTGCAGCGGATGCCGCGATGCCGGAGGGGCTACTTCCACATCGTCAACAACGACTACACGTCGTGGGAGATGTACGCCATCGGAGGCAGCGCCAGCCCCACCATCAACAGCCAGGGCAACCGCTACATCGCCCCCGCCGACCCAAACGCCAAGGAGGTGCGCGAGCTTGCTTCCCCTGCCGTGCCGTGCCGTGTGTGTTTTTGGCCTCTTGCTTGCTGCTCCGGCCGTTGCTGCCTTGGGTTTCGCACCCGCGCTTCTCCCTCTCCTCTGTTCGTTGCTTGGCGAGCCGAGCACGGGCAGCGCACGCCTTTTTCTGGCCTTGCTGGGCTTGCCTCTGCCCCTGCCCGTGTCTTCCAGTGCTTTTTTGGGTGGCTGTTGAGCTGCAAAAGATTTTATCCTGTTTTAGACATTTTCTGCGGCGAATTTGACATGCTTATTATACGATTCGGATTGAAAGGTGTCGTTCCTGGTAATGGCCATGTGAAAACTGGTCTCATTGCCCGTGGGGAATGTTGCTTTCGGAACAAACGCCTCGCGTCATGTTTTCCCCAATTGCGCAACCGGGGGGCCCGCCCCGCCCCGCCCCGGCCAGGCCAGGGAGCATCCGAGGCGCGTGCGAGCAGCTGGCTCCCACCACACCACCACTGCCTGCCGGTGTCCTGGGCTGGGCGGAGGAGCGTGCACGCGCGGCGGCGTGCGGGGGGTTGGACGCGCCGGTGCTCGTGATTGATTGGGTTTTGTTTTTTGGCCGGCGCAGGTGACGAAGCGGGTGGACACGGCGGAGGGGCAGTGGTCCGGGTGGAACTGGCGGACGGAGGGCGACATGATGGTGAACGGCGCCTTCTTCGTGCCCTCCGGCGAGGGCATGGAGGAGATCTACGACAAGGCCTCCAGCACCGACCCCAAGTCCTCGGCGCTCGTCGACGCGCTCACGCAGAACGCCGGCGTCCTCGGCGACCCCAGGTACGGCGCACCTGCCCTGCCGCCACCCCGCGGCCTCTTCTTGTCGTGATGGGTTCACGTGGCGGCATGCGTGGCGAGGATGTCCACGCCGGCGCCAGGTTATCAATCAATTGGTTGGGAAATATCTCGGGCGGGTGGGGCCCACATGTAGGGTACCTTAATCGCTGGCTCGTGGGCCCGCGCAGTACGCTTTGGCCTTTTGGAGGTCCGTCTTTTAATAACGCGGGCGCTTTTGTTAACTTCCTCCAACGGCGCCACCGGTCGCCGCCGGACGGTCGGGCCCCGCGCTCGCCGGCGGGGTTCACGGCCCCTCGGTCGGCGAGAGAGATATTTCCGGCGGACCAACATCGGAGCTGGACGTGCGTTGGTCCAGGCCGTCCCGCTCCAACGTCGGCGTTCGACATGGCCAGGCCACGGACGGGGGCCGGTCGTGCTCCTCTGAGTGGAGGCTGCAGTACTAGTGTACTACTAGGAGCCAAGAGTCGAGGCGGATCGGCCCTGGCAGTGGCAGATGATTAAACTACCCAGTACTATCTAGAATGAACCCTACCACGTTAGAGCACCAGTTCAGTCAGCGTACAAACGGACAGTAGCGTAGGCAAGTGGTGTAGCAGATTACTGGGGCTACAGCTCTGACAGCGTTGGATTAACTAAGAGCCCGTTTAGTTGCCAAATTTTTTTAAAAAAAATTTTGACAATTTTTTCAACACTTATTACGAGTATTAAATATAGATTAATTATAAAACTAATTACACTGATGGACGGAAAATCGCGAGACAAATCTATTAAACTTAATTAATTCATCATTAGAGGATGTTTACTGTAGCACGACATTGTGGTCCAAATAGGTTTAAAAGATTCGTCTCTTAATTTTACCCGGGGTTATGAAATGAGTTTTATCAATTATACACATCTAATTAGTATACTACTAATTAGTGGACAAACGTTCGAAGTTACTGTAGCGTTGGAAAAATTTTGGAAACTAAACATGCCCTAAGCACCGTACTAAAGCGATCTTATCTGTGCTAGAACAACTTCTCTAATCTCATCGGGCCTGGTTTTCGGACGGTGTAGGTGGCTTTTCGTTGAGAAGAGTAGCGTGGCATCCTCTCTCTTTCCCTTTTCCCTGCACAGTGCACACCGGAGGGCCGTGCCGACTAAAAGGAGCGTAGAGGAAAAGGCCGTCGCGCGCCCAGGACCAGGAGCGTGCGTGCTGTGCTACCGGGAAGCGAGCGAGAAGAAACGATGCTAGTCGCCGCCTCTCCGTGTAGTATATGGGGCGACGGGCATGGGTGCGGTGCGTAGGCGGCCGTGGTCAGTCAGTCTGCGTCTCCACATGCGCGCCACTGGCTGATGGTTTTGTCCCCGGATCCTGCGCTTTCTCGCATAAACAGACGGCCTTTCCTGAACCTGTCGATTGTAAGAATCGACTATCTAATACTACCACTTGATGGTATATAGTATAGAGAAGATGCAACCGTCCATTACAAAGGATAAGATTGTCATGAGTATCTTAATATAAATTGAGAATAATTTTTACATTTCTTTGCAAATTAGCCCCTAAACCGCCTCTAAACATTACTAGAGGCGCGTGATTGGTGATTTAGTTGGCCAGATCAGCTGTCATTTTGGGACTCTTCGGACAGTCAGACCTGCCATCAGAACAAGCAAGAACCAGGCAGCGGACAGGTCGAGCATTACATGGTAGATAGAGTAGTAGTACCGGGACCAGACACACTTTTTGCGTTCTAGATCTCAATAGTGTCCTTTGCTGAGTTGAATAATTGTGATTCTACCACAAGGGCCCTTTTGGGAACGAGCCAACCGAAAAGAGCTCGACTGTTCGCTCCACTTCTGCCCCCAGTGCATCCCAGTGTCAGAGGGTACATCTAGTGAAAGAAATCCGTGTCCTTTTCCGCCGCTCGGTCCATCTCGCATCCACGCTCCCTGAGACCACGTTCCTCAGGAATCGAGTTCTTATTCGCCCGCGACTGCGGTGGTAGATCTCAGCTTCACCGGCACTTAAACGCAGTCTTGCAACTCACATCCACCTCGCATCGCCCGCAGAACATTCGCTACCCTCGTGGTTTACATCTGCGGGCAGCCCTGACGTGTGGATTTTTGCCGCTTTCTCTTCTCCTCGCAGGAACGACGCCGAGGAGACCGGGTACGCGGGCGTCAACTACGCCGGAGTTGGGAACGGGCGCCGCGGCGGCGGCGGTGGCGACGGGTACGGCTACCTCGGGATGGTCTACGCCAACGGCGCCGGTCGGGGACGCAGAGCGCTGCGGACGCTGCCGCTGGCTTCTTCGGTGATCACCCTCGTCGCGCTCGGATGCTTGCGCTTGTTGTGACACGGGCTCGGCTGTGATGCTTTGTTACGATTCAATTGGAAAGGTGGTAGGAAAAGAGGAGTGAAAAGGAAGCAGTGGTAGGGAGGGGAGGAGGTAGTCACTAGTCAGGTAGGCAACAGTGATGTCCACAAGACCACAGCAACCACAACCATGTTAAGTTGCACATGGCTGGGGCATATTGCATGGAATGTAGTCACTGTAGTTCTTTACAAAAGGGGAATGGATGATTCATTCTAAACTTATACAAACCCTAACCTCTCTGGAATCTGACGTTATGATTCTGTGAGTAATTGTGAAAAAGAAACGCAAGCTCAACAAATGTTTCGCCTACAAGGAACAAGTGATACGAGACAACAGTGTGCCATGTTGTTTCCTCCAAAACACCTGTTCAAGTTTTCAACGTTCGCTGCTAAGTCGACTAAAAAATCTATGGTATCTGAATTTGTCAGAATTGCACTCAGATCATCTAAATCAGATTAAGACTAGAAATTCAAACACATTGAATCAATCTGGCACCACCTTTCGCACTTCTCTACTCCTATCAGCGCATCACAACCGTGACTGGGCAAAAAGCTGTCTACAATCATACTCGACAAGGACTTGGTGCCAATTCCAATTTCCATCTTCAATAATGCAATAGTGAAAGAACACGGATAGTAACTGTTCTAAACATAGCACAGTATCAGAGACCAAAAAAGAAAAGATGGTACATATAATCACAAAAATTCATTCATCTTCGGCAGACCACAATAACTGTTAACCTCGAGAGTTTGTATCTCTGTCAGCTAAATTCTCATCTTCACCTAGTGTTTGCAAGTTACATGGCAATATACCAAAGCACCAACATCCTCAGTCTACAGCTACGGCGTGCATATGGACCAACTGGATGGTACCTTCCCCTGTCCGTGTTTAGCCAGAAGGAGGTGGAGGCGGCGGTGGCATGGACATGGGAGGCGGGGGCATTCCACCACTTTGTTGTGGCGGGGGTGGGGGTGGCATCCACATAGGTGGCGCAGACATACCGGCGGGAGGTGGCGGCGGCCTTACCATGCCAACCGGAGGAGGCATCATGTTTGGTGGCGGTGGCCTCACTGGAAGCCTGTACTGGAGCTGTTGTGGCATGGGGGGTGGTGCACTGTGTGGAGGAGCAGGCCAAGCAGGCTGCCCATGCATCTGCATCGGAGGAGGGAATTGTCCAACAGGTCCTGGTGGCGGTGGCCGAATGTGTTGCATCTGTCCTGGAACTGTGCCATTGACATAGGGCCGTGGCACGGGTGGACCGCCATTTGGCAGCCCTTGGGTTGGTGGACCACTTGCAAACATCGTGTGTGGCCTATTCCTCTGAGATCCTGGGTTGTTTGCTGCCAGCAGTCGCTCTGTCAACAGCAAAAGACAGATTTGATCACTATGAGTTGTAAAAACATTTGCAAAGATTTGACCAGGTTAGCTGAAGAATTTCAGATGTAGACAGCCAACAATGGTATAGGCCACAATAGATAAAACAAGCATAACTTTTAAAATATAGATGATAGATACAAACATAGTCTCCTAAAATCTGCAACATTCATATTATCTGCTTTCTGCTCAACTGTAAGATACTGAATGGGAACCAAAACTATGGATCTAGTTTCACCTATAATCATAATAATAACAGAAATTTTAGGTCATAAATAAAAGAAATTTTAGGTTAACTTCTTGTTATAACATAAAACTTCAAGGCTTACAGATGTGAATTACTGCAAAATAAAAATAAATCACTTCCAGATCCAAATGGAAATTTGACTTGGAATGTACATAGCAACACACATTGATCGCCAGAAGATGTGATTTCAGAACATATTACCTGCTGGTGTACCGTGACGCTCTCCCTTTGTGTCTTTCTTATAAGCATAAGAGACAGTGATTGGCCGGTTGCATAAATATTGGTTGTTCATGGCCTGGAAAACACAGAAGAAAAGGTAACTGTTAAAATAAACGATAGAACCACCAAGTTGAAACATAGAAGATTACAGTGATAGTAACATTACCTCTATAGCTTGATCAGATGATTCAAAGGAGTCATAGCTCACGAAGCCAAAACCTCGAGAATTTCCAGTTTCAGGGTCCCGCATTATCTTTATGAAAAGAAAAGGGAGAAAGTTACTGTATTAGACTTCACAAAATAACAGGAAGTATATACAGAAGAGGTGTTAGATTCCTAAAACCATCTGAAAGTTATTATTTTGTAGACCCAGTATAATTTGTAGGGTGAGTTAATGTAGGAACACACATACATGGAATGGTATTAACAATATACAAACAGATTTGTGTGCAACATAAGAAGGTACAATGATACACATGATTTTAGCTCACTCAACCTCTGGGGTGAACTGTTAATCACTAAGTGATTTGAAATTGACTAAACACAATTATACTGATGTTCAGATAATCCAAGGCCTGCTATAAAGTAGCTGAACTAGGTATAGTGATCTTAGTTTATTCTAAGCATAACTCTCAACCGCTTGGGGTTTACATAAGACCGATCCTCATAATCAGATGCTATTGTTCGGCTAAGCAGAAAATTATAAATTAGTACACAACATAAACCCTAAAACCCATGCAAACTGTGTCACCTTAGGATTAGTCACAATCACTCCTAATGCACTGAAGGTATCGTAGAGGAGCTTCTCATCAACATCCTGTGACAAGGAAAACAGAAAACCATTAGTCAGTAATTGATGAACAAATGAGGAACTGATAAAATAAAGTAGGATTTAAGCTTTTACTGGATCAAGATTGCCAATAAAAAGATTTGCTCCAACATCCAAGCTTTTCTTATCCTGGGAAGCCTGGAACAGGAAAAAAATAACCATGTCACATTCAAATGATGCTCAAATGCTCCTAGTCAAATGATTAAATGAGCGAACGAAACATACCTTGTTTACTCTTATGGGCTTTCCATATAGTTTGATCATGTTCAAAATCTTAATGGCCTACGAGAAGCAAACAGTTTAGGTAAATGCAAAACTGGTTTAATTGATCTAGGTATGACTGCTAGAGGATATCAAAGGTAAACAGTGCCTTTGCATGATCATAAACTTACATAATCTGCATCTTCCTCGCTTCTGAATTCTACAAATCCATATCCCTGGTGTAGATTTGTAACTCTGTCTTTTGGGACATACACATTAACTAGACATAAAAGTAAGGAAACTTCATTACCCCCAAAAAAATGTATTCGGGCGACATAAGATGTTATAACTTCAACTCCAGAAACTATGAGAAGAGGCAGCTAAAAATGGACCATAAGAACCCAAAAATGAAAAGAAAAAAACGAATAACAAAAGGATACTGAAAGAAACTGCTACGACAAGAGTCGCACATGATATCATAGGGCATGAAAGAAGCACGACATACATCAAATATTCTCACTTCAAGAAAAAGAAGAACAAACTTACCAACAGGGCCCGCTTGGACAAACAATTCCCATAGTAGCTCCTCAGAAACCTATCAGATAATAGAGAACTATCAGCATTGGTGCATGCATGTAATAATACTGAATAACTGAAGATGTCAAATATATGGCTGTACACTGCGCAAACACAACACAAGTTCCAGGGTTTAATTTTTCAATAAAAGGAGCTAAAATCATCTGTAGGCTCATAAAGAACTTTATGTGCTTCTTATTTCTGACTGATAACACCAAGAACATACTCAGATAGAACCATGAACCACAGGTAACATTGCCAGGGGGAAAAAGAGTCAAATCTGAACAATGACTTGGAACAGCCATATTCATTCTGAATTTCGATATCACAAATAGGCAGTATATTGTACATCTAGGGTTCAGAAGTCTAGAAATATGCTTCAAATTTTCACCACATATAATTAGACCACGGAAAATGTGCCCAATTTGCAAAACTATCCTATCATCAGCCATCAAAGTTGAATCGCGCTCTAACACCCACTGACCCAATCCTGGGAACAGGGATGTGCCGAGGGCAACTTCGATTAAGGAGGTGGAGCCCACTAATTCAGCAACCAGTGCAAACAACTATGAGTTAAGCAAAACACTTGTGCGAAACCGCCTGAGATTTACATCTACACAAAGTAAAGTACGCAGGCCGGTTTCAACCGTAGGGACAGGAGGACAACCCTACTGACCGCAGCATGGACACGGAGGACAAACCAACTGACCACAGCATGGACGCGGAAATCACGCTCGGAAGGGAAGGCGGGGATCTACATGGTCGCACTAGCGGGAGTAGGGGAGGGGGCGAGGTGGGGCGGGAAGCCGGGAACCCTAACCTGCGGGTCGAGGTTGCCGACGTAGGTGGTGGCGTCCTGGTTGCGCTCTGCCGAGTGCTGTCCGAGCAGGTTCGCGCCCACACCCGGCGCGATGCGCGTCGTCATAGCTGGGTGGCGCCGGCGGCGCGGTGGGCGGCGAGTGGCGGCGGCGGCGAATTCTTGACGGGGCGCGGCGCTACACGGCGGTGGCGAGGTGAGGTTTAGTTGAGGTTCCCGGGTCGGGCCAGGGCCTTCCCTTGCTTTCCAGTTCCGGAGTTTGCACGCAGAAAGGAGGCAAGAGACTGGGCCGGGCTGTGAGGGGTGTTTGCATGTTGTAGCGGTTATACGATGGTCTATGGGCCGGCCTGCACACTACCGATATCTGATAATCTTGATGTTTTCGGGAACTCGTCCAGGAGTTTCTTTTTTTTCCGTTCATTTTTTTATCTGCACTAGTGAGAGATGTATACTGCTGACACGTACTTTGTTTTCCAAACCTAGTAAATAAGAAACCTATATTCCTAGACAAATATAGTACTTCCATCGTTCTAAACTACAATTTATTTTAACTTTTCTAAATATATATATTTTACTATACATTATGATATACACTATATCTAGATATTTAGAAAAAAAAACTACGTATCTAATAAAATCAAAATAAAATGTAATTTATGATGAAGATGTACATGTGGTAAGGGCGGGCGTATTTCAAAAAACCTAGTAAATTAACGGCCAAAATTGTCCCCACTAATAACATAATATGATGCAGGTGGTTTATTTGTTTCCATTCACTTATAATTATTAAAAATACATAAAGTAAGGGAGTGTTTGGATCCAAATGCTAATGCTAAAAGTGCTAAACTTTAGCACTTGCTTATTCAAATAGAGGTGCTAATAGGGTGTGCTAAACTTTAGCCAAGATTTTAAAATTTTAGCAAAGGTATGAGTGATATAGGGTCTAAAGTTTAGCGCTAAACTTTAGCCCATCCAAACAGACCCTAAACAAAAATGTATTCCATATTCACGTTGTTGGTGATACTTCAAGAACGACGAAGGTGTAAAAAATATCCATATAAATGTCTAATGAGTCCAACCGGTTCCTAGTGTTGATCTTGGTCTATCACAATCATTCACACAGAAAATTGAAAATTATCCATATCACCATGTGGTTGGAGAGTGAGGTAGGGTGGAACAGTTCCGTTCCAATTTTTTGGAATGGAAGGATTCTCATAGAGCTGTTTGGTTGGAAGGATGCAGCGGCTTCGTTTCTTGTTTGGTTGAAGGGATGGGATGATAGATTTTTTTAACCGTTATCCTTTGTTTATGGGTTCTAGCATGTTCTGTTAATGCCTGCGCTTGCTTCGGCCATCGTCCTAGCTTGCCCGCCCTCCAGCTTCGGTTGCCCCAGTCCACCGCGAAGACCCACCGGCCCCAGTCCGCCTAGTGTCGCCCTAGAGGACTGCCGCCTCCGGTCCGCCTTGCTGCAATCGCATCAGGTCTCGATTCGCGGCCAGAGCTCTATCCGCATGCTGCTCCAGGTTCGTTGGCCGTAGGCCGTCGCCCCACCGCGCTCGAGGTGCTCTCCCGTCTCGTCGAGCAGCGTCGAATTAGGACGGCTTGGTCCGTATCGAGTCATCCCGAGTCTTGAACGAATATGCACTCCCACGGATCGCTTCTTTCTTGCGCTCTCCATCCAAACATGGGATAGGATGGTTCCATCCCAGTACACTCCCAAACCAAACACTACCAAACATTCAAAATAGAGCATCATGCATTGATATTTTTTCCTACCACATCGAGCACGTGTGGTATGTCAATGCGATAACATCACTCATGAGCAATTCATTGAGGTGAGTTTAATACACTACATATGTATAAATTGGCCTTCAAAATAAAACTAGATGTATTGTTACAATACTATCTTTTATCTCGTTCCATATTTATGTTTTCTTCTTTTCGTCATCATATATTGTTCCATTCTAAATCTCTCTTTCAGCCCCTTATTCTCCCCATGCTCCTCTCTCCCTCCATGCCCTTCCCTCACCTTCCCTCAACATCCCTCCCTTTCCCACCCTATCCCCATTTCTCCCTCCCTGTATACCACAAAACCCTTATATAACATGACCAATTTGATTAGCATATTACCTTATTAAGATGGCTAAACGGTATGCATAGTTTACATATAGAAAAGACTCAGATACATTCTACAATACTTACCATCTTTCCTCTATCTCCTTTCCTATCGACCTCACTCATATTCTCCACCATATCCCGTTTGTTTTCTTTCCATCTCCTTCCTTGTCAATCTCTTTCTACCCCTTCTCTTATATTTCCTCCTCTCGTCCTCTCTATCTTGCTCCATATCATTCTCATTCCTAGTTTCCTTTCTATCTTGCTCCATATCACCTCTTATCGTTCATGTTCCATACTCAATTGCTTCTCTCCCTATATAGTTCACAACATTCAGTTGGCTCTAAAACCTTGTTGAGCTCACATCTAGTTGAAATACAAGATTCCAATAGCGTGTGGAACGTGATTATAGTTTTTTCAATTGTAGCTAAGATCAGACCAAGTTGTGTTGATGTGGGCCCCACCCTTCTCACATCTACTAGCTTTCACCTATAGTCGAAATATCCATCTATGAAAATAATATGTTTTGTCAGTGGATGGATAGACATTAAGCATGTATTAGGTGCAAAGATACGAGTTTTTCGGCTAGATGGTTAGGATGGTTGAGACGTGTGGTCTTTATTCGGGTTATATATTTGATTTGTGTGTCATATCATCTAATGCAGTTCTGTAGTGATGAGTTCAAATATCTTTTATGCTTGGCTTTCATGTAAAAACACGGATGCTTGTTTGAAATGAATCCATGTGTGAGTTTGTCCTTAAATGGTTGTGCTTATTGTAAAACTCAGAGGTGTAGAAGCACTTGGTGGGAACCCCGTGACCTGTTCCTGGTCGGCGGTTACATGTTATATAGGCGAGAAAGATCCTCTCGCGTGGAGATTACAAGATGACGTGCTGACCATGGTTGGTTGGAGATAAAACACAATTACAACTTGAATACAACAGACTTTATACAGATTCTATTTATATCTAACTATATCTCCAACCAACTATAGTTCAAACACAAGGATACAATCTCAACCAATTACACTGCATATCTAACACTCCTCCTCAATCATAACCGCGTAAGGTTAAGATTGTGCTTGAAACTTTCAAGTTGTCGCACTGTTAACGCTTTAGTAAAACCATCAGCCACTTGATTCTTTGAAGGAACAAAGTCAACCTCAAGTAACTTACTTGCGACTCGTTCTCTAACAAAGTGATAATCCACTTCTATATGTTTAGTCCTTGCATGAAAGACAGGATTGGCCGATATGTATTTAGCACCTATGTTGTCACACCACAATTTGGCAGTAGAAGGACACTGTATGCCAATTTCTTTCATCAACGTTTGTATCCACATAACTTCTGTAGTAGCATCAGGTAGAGCCTTATATTCTGCCTTGGTACTAGACCGAGATATCGTGGCATGTTTCCTCGCATTCCAGGAAACCAAATTTGCACCCCAAGAATACCGCAAACCCTCCTATAGATCTTCTGTCATCAAGAGAGCCTACCCAATCTGCATCTGAAAAACCATTGATCGACAAGGAACTTGACTTGCTAATCTTCAAGCCTATCTTGGTGTTAAGCTTCACATATCTTAAAATCCTTTTGACTGTCGCCCAATGTACCGTAGTTGGAGCATGAAGATATTGGCAAACTTTATTCACAGGAAAGGTTATATCCAGTCTGGTGAGAGTTAGATACTGAAGTGCACCAACTACACTTCGGTATTGAGTAGCATCATGTGGACCCAAGGGCGTACCTTCAAAGGCTGTCAGCTTTTCACTAGTCGATAAGGGAGAACTGACAGGTTTACAATCAACCATATTCACCTTCTTCAACAAATCAGAAGCATACTTTTCTTGTGTAAGAATAATGCTATCTCTCACCTTATTTACTTCAATCCCAAGAAAATAGTGTAACTCGCCCAAGTCCTTCAACGCAAAATCCTTCTTCAAATTATTCAATAAACCACTAGTTGCTTCCTGTGTTGAGCTTGCCACAATAATGTCATCAACATAAATTAACACAAACACAGTAACATCTCCTTGATTAAAATATAACAAGGACGTATCAGCCCTTGAAGCTCTAAATCCAAGTTGCAGTAGTTTTGAGCTGAGCCGAGCATACCAAGCTCGGGGAGCCTGTTTTAACCCATACAAGGCCTTGTCTAACTTGTACACATAATTAGGCATTGTTTTATCTTCATATCCTGGAGCTGGTCTCATATAAACTTATTCTTCTAAGACACCATGCAAGAAAGCATTTTGAACATCTAATTGTTTCAAAGCCCACCCTCGAGACACTACCACAGATAAGATAGTCCTGATAGTAACCATCTTAACTACAGGACTAAAAGTGTCTTCATAGTCTATTCCATATCTCTGCTTAAACCCCTTTGCAACTAGCTGTGCCTTGTATCTATCCAAGCTACCATCCGACTTACGCTTAATTTTGTAGACCCCTTTGCAGTCTATAATGTTACTACCTTTCTGAGGTGGAACTAAGTGCCAAGTTTTATTTTTCATCAAAGCATCATATTCAACATCCATGGCCTCTTTCTAATTTTTATCACTCAAAGCTTCAACTATATGATGAGGTTCACCAGTAGAAATAAAGAAACCATAACGAATTGTGCCATCTGTGTATACCTTTGGCTTTCGAATTCCATCCCGTAGCCGAGTCCTAATCTGTCGACCAGCAGCGGCAGGAGAAGTTGCAAGAGATGTACCAGGTTCTGGCGCCGCAGAAGATCCCGAGAGATCAATCTCCCCCTGCGGCAAATCATCGGACTCCAATCCCGATTCTTCTGTCGCCCGTGCATGCGGAGATTCGCCTGCAGATTGCTCTGGTCCACTGACAGGAGTCGATCCCGGAGCCGATCCTGAGAGCGATTCTGTCGCAGCTTCTTTCGGCCCTGATTCTTCCTGCACATCACCATTTTCTACACAATTTTCATTAGTTCCAGCATCATTAGGCATAAGATCAACTACTGATTCATCCCCCACACTACAGGATTGTGCAAATCTGATGGAGGAGAAGAATTTCAGATCTTAAATGGGAGCCGACATTGGAGTGAAGTTTAGAGAAAGGAAAGACTTCTTCATCAAATATAACGTCGCGAGAGATATAAACACGACTAGAGGAGACGTCTAAGCATTTGAAGCCCTTATGGAGATTGTTGTAGCCAAGAAAGACGCACTGCTTAGACCTAAGCTCAAGCTTTCTCTTATTATAGGGGCGAAGATTTGGCCAACAAGCACAACCAAACACTCGAAGAGCTGAATAATCAGGAGATATGTTAAATAGACACTTGAGAGGAGTCTCAAAATCTAATATTTTGCTAGGAATGCGATTGATAAGATAAGTTGCGGTAAGGAAAGGTTCATCCCAAAACTTTAAAGGCATGCTCGCATGTGCTAAAAGGGAGAGACCCACCTCGGCTGGCCCATTTTGTTGATGCGCGTGTGGGCATGACACAAGATGAGTTATTCCACATTTGTTAAAGAAGGAGTTGAGTTTCTCATACTCACCACCCCAATCAGATTGAACAACAAGAATCTTCCTATCAAAGAGGCGCTCAACAAGAGTTTGAAACTCATGAAACTTATGAAACACTTCAGATTTGTATTTCAAAAGGTAGATCCAAGTAAACTTGCTATAATCATCAATAAAACTCACATAGTATTTGTATCTTCCAACCAAATTAGGAGCAGGCCCCCAAACATCAGGAAAAATAAGCTCCAAAGGAAAAGTAGATGTACTGGTAGACTTGGGTGTAACACCTCAGGTGTTTAAATTACGAAATAAGTCTCTTTAGCTTAACACGGTGCATAAATAATTAAGAGAAGTTTCAACAAAATGAGTTTTTAAAAATAACTTCTAAACTAGAACTCAAATGAACTTTGGCCTGAAACAAAACTTATGTAACTTTTCATTTTGAACAACTTTCGTGTTGAAAGATTTTCGAGTTGCAAAACAAAAATTTGAGAAACACTTGGATTTGCAAATCAGTCCTTGCCTTTTCTACTATTTCGCTGTAGACCCTTCTTCTCCTCTTCGCCCGACCCTCCGACGCGCAGCCGCTCGCCGACCCTCGCGTCGCCCGACCCCTACATTCGCCCGACCCTCGGTTTCGCTGCGGTCCTCGCTTCGCCCGACCCTCGCCCGCCGCAGAGTCACCGCAGGCCACTTGGCCGGCGATGCCTGACAGCGCTAGGCACCAAGCCAATGCCTGGCCGCGCCCGCACGCGCGCCCGCCGCGACCAGTAACGCGCCCCCGTCGTGTCGCCCGCACCCGCGTCTCACAGTCAAGTCCCGCCCCTCCTCCCGCCTCTCTGCTGCCTACAAAAGGCCGCACTGAGTCCCCCTTGCGCGCCCAGACACCAGAACACCGCCGCCGCCACGATTTACTGCCGTCGTGCCCATCTCACCGTGGAGCTCACCTCTCCGGCCACCCCTTGCCAGAGCAGAGTCTTCCACCACCACAACAGCACCCCACCGCAGCTCACTGCCCCACCCATCGTCACCCAGAACTGCCGGAGCACCACCAGCGCCGCCCGCGCCGCCGCCACTCCTTGCTGCTCCGTGGACGGCCCACGCCGAAGCTCCTCTGTCCCAGACAAGCCTCGAAACGGGTTCCCCTCAACGCCGCGAAGCTCCTCGACCAGCCCTACCCTCCCCTCCTCGCCGGAGTATCGTCGCCGACGTTCCGCACCGCCGCAGCCCCTCTGCTCCGGCGCCGACGATCACCTCCGGTCACCCCCAACCCCGACCAAGGCCACCCCAAGGTAGCCCTCACCTCCCTGGATCTCCCCGACCCTTTTTCCCTCGCCGCCGACGAGCCCCCTCGCCGGAATCTGGCCGGCCGCCGTGCCAGCGCCGCCCAAGGACCCAATTGTTTCGATTGAAATCTTTAAAAGAGTCTGCATGCATGTTTCCAGGGGCATATCTGTAAACCTGTGTTTAAACTTTGATTTCAAAAATAGCGAAATTGTAAAATCCCTGTAAAATTGTAGAAAAATCGGAAAAATACAAACTCAACTGTTCTGGAATTTTTAGATGAAAATCTACAACTTTTGTTACATGCAATTCTTCAGTTGCTTGCTAAATCTTGATATAAATTAAATGGAAGGTTTAATAGACTTTAAATGTACCCCCTGTTGTAGACAGAGTCTAAACCTAAAAATTTAACAGTAGATTGGTTGCATGATTTGTAATCCAGTGTAAAAATATTAGGACCAGAACCCACCTCTAGCTAAACTTCTTAATAAAACTTGTTTGTGGCATGAAGAAATAAAACTAATTTGTAACTGCGGTTATATTGTGATTCTTGTAGTGAAACTTTTTCAGAACTTTGTATTAAGGCCTAAATACCACAGAAAAAGTTTAGAATCTTTTTACTCTCTGTAACCTATTTATATAATTTTGTGGTAGAAAAAATTGCACTAATTCAAATAATTAGTTTCTTTGCTTGAAAAATGTTCAACTTTTTACTGTACAACACTTTAGAGTAACTCTTGCTGTGTAAAAAGTTTAATACACAGAAACCCTGTAAAACATCCTGTAAAAATTAATATTTATTAAACTAGGTGTAACTTGTCCTATTTATTATGCTTTGTATCTTGCTCAGTAAAATCTGAAAAATTTACAGCAACACACTTATGGATAGATTAATTCCCTGTAAAATTTTTGGTGTCAATACCCGAATGGTTTGTTCGGTATAAAAATAACTAGGTTCTAGCCGTGGCTGTGTAATGCATTTTTCATAATTATTCTGCTGCATGAAATGCCTGAAATTTTTACAGTATTTTTGTCTCTGCATAATGTGCTCTAAATAAAAATTTCATCACCAGAAGTTGTGATTAGTCCATGTTGTGGTTAGAAAATTAAGTTTCCAATATAACACAACCCCTTCTTGTTTAATGAAGTTTATAGTTTAAGTTATACTCTTTTAGCAATAGCCCAAAGAAATCTCAACTAAGTAACTTCACAACCAAATTGACATTTTGTGAATTGCAACTTTGTCGTGAAGGAAAATAATCGTTATGTACCATCACTATAACTTATACTTGTGCATTCATATAGAATCGACTACTCTCGCCGATGGAACGTACGAGCTGGTGCCCGCGTCCGAGAGTGAGCAGCGTGAAGCTGAAGTAAATCTAACTGAAGCTCTCGAAGATCCGAGCCCAAGTTCGGACGAGCCCCAAGCTAGCTTTTCCCAAGAAGGCAAGCCCCGGAGCATGAACCCTATTTTTCTAAACTTATGCAACTTATTACTCTACTTTACTTGTGCATTAAGTTTGTAGAAGTTGAATGGAAACTTAGTTGCATGATCCTAGGTACCCATGCTCTGAACACTAGATGTAAGGTTCGATAGAATGCTATGCTAATAGGACTCGGTAAAAGTCGAGTGATTTCCTATCACTCGCGAGAACTTAGGAGTTGACTGTTTACTACATGCTGCAATCATAAGGTCGACGGACGGGGCTATGGTATGATGTTTATGTTGATGATTGAGGCCCCGTCTGTTTAGTGAAAAATGTTAAGGCCGCAGTGTGTGGTAGTGGTGGTTAAATCTTTGAACGTACTAACCACATGCCGAGAATATGGTAATCGGTAAGCTTAAGTACTGGATTGAACCGAGGCCGGAATATACTTCCCACCGTCTTGAATTCGTTCACATCTAACTAATGGCGGGTGCATTTGCCGCCACGGCCCGACGTACCGTGGTCTGTGGGGAGGTGTAGTCGAGGGCGGTGGGCCTGTTCCGTGAAGCGGGAATTGAAGGGAAAAGTTGCACGTGTGACTCTTGGAGTAACCACGTGACGTGTGTTTAGATTTCCCTTGCAAGGTTAAGAAATTCGATTCGAATCGTCCGTTTCTCGCGGTTATTGAGACCGCTTGACCCCTTTTACCACATAGAGTAAGAAGAGGAACAATGATGATGATTAAACTTGTTGGATGAAAAATTAATTCTTCCACCATGTATGATATTGGATAGTTGCTTACCTAGAATGGTTAAAGGAAGCTAGAATTTGGAGCTAAAATCTGAAAGTAAGGACCTACTTATATATATTTTTCGGCAAAACAAACCCCTCAAGCCAAAAGCCTTGCATGTCTAGGAGTCGGCTAAGTATATACCAATAGTCGGGTAAGCCTTGCTGAGTATTAGTATACTCAGCCTTGCTTGTGGCTTGTTTTCAGGTGAAACTTTCGAGGATTTGATCGCTAGTTTGACTTGGCCTTGTACCCTTCCTCCTGGTTGGTCGGTGGAATGGCATACGCCCCCGGCCAACGGTGATAATGCCGAGTGATGTCTTGTGCGGGCTTCATCGAGACATCCTGTATCGTCGAGTAGTTGTCGTTATTATTTTTCTTCGCTGCTTTGAACTCTGAAGAACTCGTTTATTTTGAACTCTGACGTACCTTGTTTTACGAATTTGAACTCCATTGTAATATTAATTTATGATGAACCCTGTGGTGTAAAATTGTGGAATGTTGTATACTCTGGGCTCATCTTCGTGTGAGTACATGTATGTGTGGTTTCGATCGGCAAAAACCGTGGTTGTATCAGGAGGTTACCCGACAGACCAGTGGATTATTCCGTTTAAAGTGTGAGTTAGCCCTGATTGCCTTCGTGGTGATGGTTAGCGCGTTTGAGCCGGATTAATTCAGGTGGTTCTGCCATATTGGGATAAGGTAATTGATGACTCTTAGCTTGCATGCAAGCATCACACACTGAAGTTTTATTAGAATCAAAATAATGTGGCAAACCATTATGCTTAACAACTTTTTCTACTATGGGAATAGCGGGATTACCAAGGCGACTATGCCATCTATTGAGAGATGGTTTAGTAGCACTAAAAACTTGCTTGATAGTTGTGCAGGAGGAAGAGGATAGAGACCCCTTTGACATGTTCCCCTAAGAAGAGTGCTCCTCGTGTCCTGATCCTTTATAAAAAAGAAATCAGAGTGGAATTCTAGAAAAACATTGTTATAGGCAGCAAGACGATGGACAGAAACAAGGTTTTTATCAGCAAAGGGAACATGCAAAACATTATGAAGATCTAGATCGCGACTAGGGGTATGAATAGTAGATTGACCAATATGACTAATGCGCATACCTGCACCACTAGCAGTGTGAATTTGTTCCGTACCATTGTATTTTTCACGGCGGACAACTTCTCTAGATCAGCCGTGACGTGGTCGGTAGAACCGGAGTCGGTATACCAATTGGTGTCAACGTTGTAGGAGCTCATGGCAGCAGCTACATGCTTATCTTCAGGAACATACTCTTCATCAAAACGATGCCAGCACCTATCAGCTGTGTGGCCCTCCTTGTAGCACACTTGGCAGCGAGGTGGCTTGTTGGAGCCGTTGCGGTACGAGTTGTTGCCGCGGTAGGAGTTGCCGCCGCCGCGCCCAGTGTTGCTACTGTTGTTGTTGGAGCGCGATGAAGAGTTGTTGCTGTTGCCGCCAGTGTTGTTGAAGTTGTAGCCTCCGCCGTTGCCACGTCCCCCGCATCCGCGGCCTCCATTGCCGCGTCCACGGTTGTTGCCGCCACGTCCTCGGTTTGTAGAGTTAGCCGAGGAGTAGGAGTTGCCGCCATGCATCAACTCCATGCGTGTTTCAAAAGAAACTAGCTATGAAAATAATTCACTTATAGAGATTGAATCGGATCTTGTAGCAAGAGCCGAGACAATCGGGCTGAAATCTTGGTCGAGGCCCGTGATGATGTACTCAACGAGCTCATCGTCTTCAAGCGGCCTTCCAGCAGTCACCATCTCCTCACCGAGAGTCTTCATCTTCCCGACATACTCCGCAACAGATTGGTTCCCTTTATGGGCTGTTGCGAGAGCGAGGCGCATGTTGATGGCACGCGCACGGATCTGAGACGAGAACATTGTCTCAACAACAGACCATGCTTGCGCTGCAGTCTCATTTGCAGCGACTTGGGTCATCACCTCCTTTGACAGTGAGGAGAGGATGAAGCTTAGGACCTGCTGGTCCCTGGCATACCACTCTTCGTACGCCGGATTGGGGACCTTGGCATCCTTCCCGTCGACCTTCCCATCGACCTCTTCTACCGGAGCAGCGGTAGCACCCGTGAGGTGGCCAGCAAGGCATGATCCTCGGACGACAGCGAGGATTTGTGCCTTCCAGATGGTGTGGTTTGTATTGGACAGTTTCTCCGTGATGGCAATGCCAACCAGAGGGTTGATGGGAGCGGAGGAGGAGGCCATGGCGATCTAGATGGGATCTAGTTGATTTTTTGGCTCTGTATACCATGTAAAACTTAGAGGTGCAGAAGCACTTGGTGGGAACGCCGGACCTGCTGGCCGGCGGTTGCATGTTATATAGGCGAGAAAGATCCTCTCGCGTGGAAATTACAAGATGACGTGCTGACCACGGTTGGTTGGAAATAAAACACAATTACAACTTGAATACAACAGACTTTATATAGATTCTATCTATCTCTAACTATATCTCCAACCAACCATAGTTCAAACACAAGGATATAATCTCAACCAATTACACTTCATATCTAACACTTATGTTTTGATTGTGAGATGACATTTTGTGAAAGAAGGAAAAATAGTGGCGCTATCTAACACACTAATATCAATTCAGGTTCCGGTTGCTAATTATATTCGCCTTAAGAAAAGTAGGAAAAAATCTGTTGATTGAAGCAACTGTTTCGGTTAATGCCAGAGCTAAATTTTGATATGGACACATTGAGAGATACTACTTGAATTCTTAATTAGAGACGGCCATGGTAACTTTTTTCTTACCATCTAATCATTCTATTTATTTTGCTTTGGATGTAGCAACAACTGAAGCCATAACACTTTGTAATGGCTTCTATTTGCAAATGATATGAGATGCAATGAGATGTTAATACAATATGATTGCTTAGTCGTTGGGATCCATGAAGGATGGGGAATTTTCGACGACGATTGTAGCTCCAATATATCAAGATATTTTATTCAAGATCTTTTTAAAATAATTTAGGTTTATTGTCTAAGTGATGTTAATCTTACAACTCATACATTAGCTAGTAAAACCGCTATTTATCTTGGGTTAAAAAACCACCAATCTTTATTGCAATTACGTTGCGTTGAAGAACCACTAAACTTTATTATTATACTTATGTAACTGTTATTTGAATCAAAAGCTCACGATGAATTTCTTTAAAAAATTAAACACATTCATCATTTTCTAAATAAAATATAAACGCATTCAGCATATTTGTCCAACCGTGTCGACCCAAACGAGAGATGAAAAACCTACGGTCGAGCCAGCCACACAGAAACCAGTAACCGACCGATTCACACCAGGGCACCAGCAGGCAAGTCGCCGCGCCACGGCACTTCTTTCTCCCGGTCTCCCCCTTTCCCTCTTCCCTCCGCACCGCCGCAACCCGCCCGGTCTAAAACCCTAAACCCACCGCCACCCGATATATACACGCGCCCCCCCCCGCCCCCCTCAAAACCGTCCTTCTCTTTCGCCCCAGCCCGCCGCTGCCGCACTGCGCGCCATGTCGCTCGACGGCAGCTTCTCCGCGGCCGCGGCCCTCGCGCGGCTGCTGGCCCGCTGCCCCGCGCTCCGCTCCGACCCGCGCCTCGACGCGCTCGCCTCGTCTACCGCCGCCGCGCCCCCCGCCCGCGACGACGTCGCCGCCGCGCTCGCCGAGCCGCTGCTCCACCCGCGCTACACCGTCGCCGTGCTTGGTTGCTTCCTCCCGCTCGCGCCGGCTCTCGTCGACCGCGCCGTCGCGCTGCTCCGCGCCGTGGGACCGCACGCGCTCCGCGCCGATGACGCCGCCCGCATGGAGGAGGAGGCCGGGGAGGGGGACGTCCGTGTCGTCGAGTTCTACCTGTCCAGGGGCAGGGGTATGCGGCTGCATGAGCTCGCTTGCCTCGCGCTAGCGCGCTCTCTCGATATTGCCCCCTACTTGCTCAGGTAAAGTGATTGATGGTCCGGTCCTCGCCAGTTTTCTGCTTGTTCGTGCTCACAATTTGACAGTACTAAATCTTGGAGAGTGCAATTAACCTGTTCCTTAGCATGTAGTTCGGTGCAAAATCAGAGTCGCCATTTTTTTGTGTGCTCAATTGACCAGAACAACTAGCTTTCTGCTAGGCACTAAGCACTGATCATCTGTTGGTATCATGCAGAAAATACTGAAAATCGCTTGCTGTACAATGTTTAATTTGCCTTAACAGACTGAACCATAAAACCTGTATTCGATTAGAATTGATTTCCTGTAGTCTCAACGATGTAGAAATGCTGGCAATTCTTTTTGAATTTGAGTTCGTTCTGTTTGCAAGTTCATCTCTGCCTTGTGGGATTGTTTGATCTTTCTCATTGCATAGAAACACTGTGCAGATTTGGTTCTACGGCATTGTAGTTTTGTGGTTATTGCTCAAAGACAATTTAATGACTTCATTCAGCTCTACAACACCCCACTTTGTGATTATTACTGTAGGCTACATCTCCCATGAAAGTAGTATATTCTGCTGAGACAGGACAGAGAATGTTTGGAAATTATCTGTTCTGCCTTTGGCTGGAGTTATTGTGAGGCCTGAAGGATGCATCTCTTGCAGCGTGTTAACGGATACACCCTAGAAAATAAGGATGCATCTCATGTTAGGCTCTACGATACCACTGTTATGCATGTGGTGGTTCAACTTGCTTAGGCTTAACTTGTTTAGGCCAGTTCCCACAGCTGATATTATAGAGATAGCTGTCCTGGTGGGCTGCGGCTACTGCAAGCTGCCTATTTTAAATTTAATGACTCTGATCAGCATGTGTTGAGTGGTGACCGCCCTGATCCTAGCGTAAACCTCCCAAGCCCGGTTTAGGGACAAAAAAAAAATCCATTCTGTAAAGTTTGTCTGTGTCCTACAAGAACAACCATACCATTTCAGTCTGTCAAACCTAAAGTGTATTTTGGAATAACTTTCGGCTATGTCAACAAAGAACAACAAAGACAGTATTCTATGGGCAGCAGTTTCCAACACAACAACTTACCGTGCTTATTACTTAATGTATCCTTTTGGAGTTCTAACTTACTCCCTCTATCCCGAATTATAGGTTGTTTTGGCCTTTTTAGGTACATATCTTTTGCTATGCACCTAGATACACGCTATGTCTAGATACATGTAAAAACTATGTATCTAGAAAAGCCAAACTATAATTTGGAATGGAGGGAGTAGTACCAAAAGTTAAACACCAGACATCACAAAATGGCATAAAAAGAATAACCTCTAGGTTGTGTACGCCATAATGCTTAAACTTTGGATTGTTGTCTTTCAAGCTTGCTTTACGAAGGGAAATATTGTTTGACATGAATGGCCAAATTGCAACACCCCCCCCCCCCCCCCCCCCCCCGCCGCAGACGCACACCCAAGTCCGTGAATATGGTGTCTGTGGAATCAAGTTTTCCCTAGAAGGATCTTTTTTTTCCAGGTCGGGTAATATTTTGGGTGGGCAAGAAATCCAAACATGACTATAATGGATTTTTGATTTAAAGGGTCGCTCTTTTCGTAGATGCTCTAATTTTCTGGCAGAACTAAAATCTATTCTTATCTGAGCTATATGCTTGAAATTCACATGTGCCCACTGCTCACTATGCTAATGTACAGTAACACACATTTGGTTTGGAGCTTTATGGCATACAATTAGCTTACCAGTATCTTTTGTGGCAGATCTGTGTTGAGCTATTTCAAGTTTTCTCCACCACCATTCCAAAGGCTTCTATCTGCAAGTTTCCCGTCGCAAATTTCTTCCAAGGTACTACTTATTCACATGTGCCAAATACATAGTTGCATCACTTCTTCTCCACTATACGAATCACCTAATTGCTTTGTAACTTACTACTACTTCAGAATTCAATAGTTATTAATGCTTATCCTAAACCTGCCCACCAAGATATCTGCACACACAAAAACAAAAAAGAACAAGGTATATTTCTTCATAAACATATGGATTCCTGCATAAGGTCAATTGATGCTTCTATGCTCTCCTTGCGACATGCTAAGTAGTGTCGCTGTCGCCCTTTTCAGTGACTTGATCTCGAGTCAGAGGACCTTGCTACACTTTGTTTTGTTTGTGTTTTTTACCGTTACTATTCACACTTGTAAATTTGTCATTTTGAGGAATGAGTGGTGCAGGATTAGGTAACACATTTCTTTCATTTCCTTTTGCTTGTAGCAGGAATGTTGCCTATTTTATGTTGCATCAATCATGCACATGTGCTTCTAAAACTCTCTTCTATTTCAGCACAGTCAGTTTTCTGCTTTTTCTTTCTAGTAAAGTATGCAGTTGTCAAACAAATGCAAGTACTTAAATTAAATAATCCTTCAATGGCAGGGACTCCTGCACATTTATGTACTAGGAAGCACACTTATTCCTTCTCACCCTTGGAGTTGGTTGAGTACTTATTCATTTTTCATGTTACATGCTGACTTTAATTAAGTTAGCATTCGGATTGTTTTGCTTTTTTCTTGTGGACGCCGCTATTGTTTGATTCATTGATTGGGTTGAAGAGGGAATTGCGGAGGTGAGGAAATAGATGGAGTGCGAGGGAGACCCTGTTAGGGTTGAGTAGACAGGGACAGGTCTGAATTAAGTAAATGGGACATGAAACGAAATAAATTCTTACTAGTATGGATCCTGGAGCATGGAAAAATGATCCGACAATAGCTCTTGAGCTATACACGGGTTGAAAGAAAACCCACGTTTTTTTTTCAAACCATTATTTCCCTATTTTTACCTGCTCATCATTTGACTATATTATTTTGACTTGCACTTTTGTGTGGCCATATCGAACAGCCTTTGTTGATGTATTAAATTTGTTGTTTTACATTGTGATGATGTGATTTATATTGATTATTTTCAGGAACTACAATTGTTTCTTGATGCCACACGAGTATCATATCGGTTTCTACAACTGGAGCCCAGAGTATTTTGTGAACAATGGGACTGGTCTTGCCTTTTAGACCTTGTATATAGTACTGCTGATTATAGTTTAGTTGACAACTCACTTGATAGTGTTGGATCGGACTTGAGATGGTGCACAATACAAATTCTTATGGTAGTTCTGAAAGCAAGTGATATGGCCATTGAAAGTTTTGGTTTGGGAGCAGATGAAGCATTTAAATGTTTCCTGAGGTTCCTTCTTACTGTCTCTTTCTTTTGCTGTTGTTTCTTTTGTATGGAGAGCACAACAATATATTGATAACAACTTGTTATGCTTTTAGATGGAAAGAGTTTTGCATCGACACTTCCTTAGAGAAAGCCTCTTTGTACCTTCAAAACGAAGATGGGAATTCGAAAATTACTGTGGATGGGCTTACTACTTTGGCTGATTGTTTGTCAGATTGGCCAGAGATTGCAACAGGCAGTGATCGTAGCATTGGGATTTATGAATGGTGTGAGCAATTCCCCTCATTTTCCTATTCTTTCATGTTTCTCACTGTATTTGTATTGTGCACTTACATGGGATTGTTTTCTCTGTTAGCCCATTTGTGCTTACTGCCACTTTAAGAAAGAGTTACGAGGTAGCTCTGGTGGCAGTTAGCCAGAAGTGGCCTGTACTTCTCTATGGTCCTGTTGGTGCTGGGAAAACTGCACTCATTAATAAGCTGGCCCGGATAGGTGGAAATCGAGGTATCTGTCTATGTTTATGAAGATTTATGCTAGTTACTCTGAAGGTTATCCAACTGATAGGGTTAGGGTCACATATTTATATGTATTAAAAGATATGGCATCATAAGAATAAGATCTATTGCATATCATTTTGTTCTGTTTAATTGTGCAGTGAAGAACAGTAGCGTACTGTTGCTTACTAGTTTCTGAACTTAAATTTGCCTCATACATCATCTTCCAGAGGAGCATGCATGGCCAGATTTTAAGTATGTACATGTACAGAAGACACACTGTTTATTTGCATGTGTTGCACTTGTCATCAATAGAGAAAAGATAGATGGGTTTGTTAGATGATGCCATCAGCTTCAGTAGGTCCTATAGCAGAATAAAAAAAAAGGTTGCCTGGATTGTTACCGCACTGTTAGTTCATATTAAATTGTTTACAACTTTACATTGAAGTCCTCTGAGTTAGATTAGTGCACTTCCGAGTAGCCCCCTCACAATATTTCTCTTCCTGTGGGTGAAGTTTCTGCTAAATTCTGCCATTTAACAAGGTAGCCCATGGTTTGCAGCTTTTCATAAAAATTCATTTTACCGAGTTTCATCTTTCATTATCCAATGTAAACTTATTGCTTATCGTCGCAGTTTTTGAAACCACTTTCTCATCCCCGTTAATCTTCAATGCATATTCGTAGTCATCTTTGATTACACTGTTAATCATCTAAGCATATGTACACTATGGGCTAACCCCTAGCTCTGATGCAGTACTTTTTATCCACATGGATGAGCAAATGGATGGTAGGACCTTAATAGGAAGTTATGTTTACACAGAGAAACCTGGTGAATTCAAATGGGCTCCTGGTTCGCTTACACAGGTCTGTATCGGAGTAGTGTTCTCCTAATCATGTGGGAGGCATTTTTATACGTATTAATGCCCTTTCCATCTTATGACGAGTAGGCCATTGTCAAAGGGTTTTGGATTGTGTTTGAAGACATAGACAAGGCACCCAGTGATGTGCAATCAATCTTACTACCCTTACTGGAAGGTTCAAGTGCCTTTTCAGTTGGTCATGCAGAGGTATGATATGCGTTTGGCCTTTTGATTTCTTACCATAAATGAAGCTTTTTGCGTTTAGTTCAATTTGTATTTGGAAAATGCCTATGTGAATGTTTCATGGGTGCAACTATACTTGCGGTTCTTACTACTCATGAAATGTCTAATGCAGGCTGTAGAAGTTGCTGAGAGCTTCCGTTTATTTGCTACCATCACAACTTCAAATAGTGATGTTTCTCATGCCCTGGAAGGTCTGTTCATTTGGTCTTAATTGTATGTGATGTTTAGTCTTTCTGTATTGCTTGCTACAAAAATACAATATTTATCTGCTTGTAACTGTGCACTAAAAAATTGCATAAGTAGCAATCATGATAAGAACAAGTCATTCAAGTTTTGATCCCACATAAACAGCTATATAATTTGTTACTCTTGCAATTTCCCTTGTTTTAAGGTGCAAAGTAGTGGCATGTATTCATGTGCTTTATTTGTCCGTTATATCTGACAGGGAGACTCACGTTTAGTGCGTTGTGGAGAAAAGTGATGGTGGGAGAACCTAATCGGAGTGACATGGTTAATATAATTAAAGGGTGCTACCCAAGCTTGGAGCCCATTTCCTCCAAGCTCATTGGTAGGTATAAACTTGTATAGTTTTATCTGCTGTGTGGTTGTGTAATTAACCCATTGTCGGCCATGTAGATACCTTTGAAAAGGTCAACTCTCTGGGATCTCATCAGTTTGGTGGACCCAGCATAGCTGGAGGTTTATCTGATGGTGTTCTGCACAGATTTTCTTTAAGGTGCATAGATCATTTTTACAGCAGATTGCCTAGAATCTATGATAGTGTATACTTAATAATCTTACATTGTAGGGACATGCTCAAATGGTGCAAGAGAATATTAGGGGTTGATCTCAATTTTGAGGGTCTGGGATTTGCATCCAGTTGTTTCAAATTAATTTATCATGAGGTATGCTATTTTCTATTCCTTCTAATGGAGTACCTATTGGACTTAACCTGTTAGATTGGTTACAGTAAATGACATTAATAAAAAAACGCTAGTTGCTGCTGTTTACTATTAGACATACATATGGCTTGTTAGCATGGATGTAATTAGTTGGATGGTTTTCCTGTAATTTTCTTAGAGATATTGTTAGTTAATTTGTTTGGGGCCCTGTTTCAGAAGTAGTCATTTATCTCTTTGTATTTTCTGTGTAATAGCTGCTCAAAGCCTCTACGAGAGGGAGAGTATGCTGCAGCCATTGACCCTACGGATCCAATCTACTAAGCCATCTCAATGCTCCTCTCTTCTTACTCCCCTTCTACCTCCAACACTCTCCTTCATCAGTGCCGTTCTACAACAAGTCATTGCTGTCCAGCTCCGTTCCTGTTATGGCAAGTGGGCCGGCCACAGGCCCAGGCCCACACTAGTACTGTAGCGCGTGAACAGTGCACGCGATTAGGGTTATCTGTTATTTGGATTAGACCTGTTAGCAGGCGCCTTATGTCTATAAAAGGCTGCCATGAGTCCTAGGGTTAGGCAAGCAGAAAATAGATCAAGAGTGCATCTCAGAGCCTCCTGCGGGAGGGCGAGTAGCCGATCTATCCTGCTGTTCTAGTATCAATAATCACTCCACAACATTTGGTATTCAGAGCCAATTTCTTCCCCTGCGCACACCACAAATCCTGCCGCCAAAATCCCACCCAATCCCACCCCAGATTGTATCTGCTCTACATCCATCGTCCATGGAATCCATCAGCGAGGCCGTCGTTCTTTGTGGTGAGATCCGTGCCTTGCTGGAGGAGGTGCAAAGGCAGTTCAACGAGATGGCATCTTGAGCCCCGACAGCGGCTCCGTCGGCGTCTCCTATGCCGCAGTCACCGGCGACACCAGCTGCGCCGCCCGCCGTCGTCGATCCGCTCATGGGACGGGATCAGCAGCCCATGCCCATCATGGATCCGTCGCCACCAGCCCGTCGCTGCCTGTCGAAGCCTTCCTCGTTGGCGTGGATCCTCGTCGGCGGCGTCTCCTCCCTTCGTGGATCGGTCTGCCCTACCCGTCGCGGTGCCGTCCGCGCTCCTGCTCGAGCCGTCCGTCACGGCGCCCGTCCTCCATCACGGTGGATCCATTCCCACTCATCGTGCCCCCGTCCGCGGCTGTCCGCGCCGATCCGCGCCCGTTTGCGCGCCTCCGCCCGTAACCGGCCTCGCGTCATCCGCGCACCTCCGTCCGTGGCCACTCGTACGCCATCCGCGTGCGCCTCCGCCCATCCGCGGCCGCCCACGCGTCCGCGCGCGCCTCGGCCAGTCCGCGGCTGGCCGTCCACCTGTTGCCGCCCGTCGGCGGCTCTCCAGCGCCACGTGCGGCCTCGGCCCCGGCAACGCAGTCCGCGCTAACACCTGCGGCCGTGCCCACCGCGGCACGCGCGGCCATGTCTTCAGCTTCCGCGGGCGCGCCTTCTCGCTGTTGGCTGCAACGCCTCACCTGCTCCCTTCGTCGCCCGCGTCGGCATCCTCCTCGGGCATTCAGCACACTTGGGACTTAGACGCTTCGCCGTCACCACCAGATGCCCTGTCTTCCGTCGGCCGCCGACGGCCATGGCTGCCCCTACACCAAGCGCGACGCATCGAGACCCCACGGGCGAGCAAGCAGCTGCAGGTGCTGGCCACGCTCGACGCCGCCAAGATGCAGTGGTACCACCACCACTTCACGGTGTACAGAAGCGTCTACGGCAGGACGCTGCTGCACATGGCCATCTGCTCCCTCACGTCGGTCTCACGTTCAAGAGCACACCCGCCGGCGTCATGGCCACCCTCGGCGGCATCGGCGGCGACAACCTACCGCATCTCCTGCGAGGCCGATGACGACTTTGCCATCAGCGTTCGCGATAGCGTCCTCTGCTTCCTGGACATCTTGGTGTTGTCCGGCGATGATGAAGAGCTCGGGCACATGCTGGTGAACGTCCTGAAGCAGAACATAGGCCACAGGTGGCCTGAACAGAAACCTCGACATCATCCTCGCCGTAGCATCCCCTCTGCTTCTCTGCTGCAGCTGCCACCACCAGCACCGTCATTGTCTCCACCGAAGACCTCTGCTTCCCATGGCTTCCCAGCTCGAGGACGAGCTGTCTTCAAGGGGTGGAGAAGTGTTATGGCAAGTGGGCCGGCCACAGGCCCAGGCCCACACTAGTACTGTAGCGCGTGAACAGTGCACGCGATTAGGGTTATCTGTTATTTGGATTAGACCTGTTAGCAGGCGCCTTATGTCTATAAAAGGCTGCCATGAGTCCTAGGGTTAGGCAAGCAGAAAATAGATCAAGAGTGCATCTCAGAGCCTCCTGCGGGAGGGCGAGTAGCCGATCTATCCTGCTGTTCTAGTATCAATAATCAGTCCACAACAGTTCCGGACTTTACACATTGGAAACCACTCCATATCAAAGTATCTCGTCATAATATGTTATGATATGATCATGCTCTAAAAAGATGCATACAAATAACACATTTACGATGCGAATAGTTGAAATAGAGCATTTAGGGAAGTGAGCCATTGTTATAGCTCTTCATTTTCAAGGCTGGGTTTATGGAGTACTTTGCACACATTATGAAGACCACTATTATTGTTGGAACTAAATTTTAATTTCATGGTACTATGGCCAACGCCTAAGGAGCTGTTTTAATAATTTTGCATAGGAATACTCAGATTTGAAGTACGCGTTATTGTCACTGCCATTCAAAATCTGCCTGTAAATGTTAAAGAACCTATATTAATATACTGTGTTCTGAAACGTGGGAGAATTTACGTGAGTTCTCTTACTATTTTCTTTGTGGAACAATGGTTTGTGAGAAGCTTCATGATGCTATTACGATTTTAGCGAACAAACATGTAATAACACGGTTTTCCTGGCATCTCATGCACCTTTCTCTCCTTTTCTTAATACAGGCTGTTGATATTTTTGCTGGCTCTTTATCATCTCCGGAGAAAAGGTTCTATGTAGCAGTAGAAATTGCTAGAATATTAGGTGTTCCTTACCAAGGAGAAACTGTGCAACGCACTGACAAGCCCAATATCCAGGCATGTTTTTATTCATTTGTTCTTCAAGAAATGTCTTATTCAATTTTCATATGGTCAATGACTTCCAATTTACAGGCTCAACATACTGAATTGCAAATTGGTAGAGTTACATTGCAGTGCAGCGACAAACCAGTAAATAATCATTGCTTTACTTAATACATACATCTTTGTCAGGCTTTCATTTGTTTGCTAACTCTTGGCTTCGAATGTGTAGGCATTGATCCAGAAGGGGCCTTTTGCTGATATTCGGCGTGCACTAGAAGTTCTCGAGAGGGTTGCATGTTCAATAAAGTTCAATGAGCCTGTCCTTCTTGTTGGTGAAACTGGTACTGGGAAGACTACTATTGTTCAGAATCTTGCTGCCTGGTTTAAACGACCTCTGACTGTGGTGGTATGGTTGATCAGTAACATAATCTTCTATTTTGAAGTTTTGAACAGAAACAGTTACATACTTGCCTCGTAAAATTTATTCTTATCAATTGCCACTAGAAATAGATCGTTCTTCAGATGCAAGTGCCACAGTTTTATACGCTTGTCATAATCAGAGTGGCAAATGCTCAAAGTCCAGGATATGCAGTGACAAATATGCAAATCATTTTTGCATTCATCTCACAATTTTCACCATTTATATTTATATTGAGCTAATATTTTTCTTTATATTTCAGAACTTAAGCCAGCAAAGTGATATTTCTGATCTCCTTGGGGGATTCAAGCCGACCGATGCTCGGTCAATATGCTTTCCTCTTTACATAGAGTTCAAGGATCTTTTTTGTCGAAGTTTTCCTGCAAAGGTGCTGCTATTGCTTGTTCTACACTAAAATCTTGCTTGGCCTATATTCCCATTTATCTGGAAGTAACTTCTTGGGTTGATGCTCTAATATTGATAAAAAGTTGGGATGCTTGCTTATTAGATAAATTTAAAATGCTACTCCCTCCATTTAAAAGCTTATAGTAAGGACAGGCAAATTAGTTCATAAAAGGAACTTAATAGCTTGTCCTAAACGTCATATTATATTTAAAAGCAGGGGGAGTACTAATTTAGCTTATAGTAAGTCTGTGTCCTTCCATGCCTGCTGTCTGGAAAGGGCTTGAGAATGAAGTGTAATAAAAATTGGATTTCTGCTGTATACTAAAGATGAACTCATTTATCTGATTAGTCTAATCTTAGCTACACAAATTAATGCAGAAAAAAAATCCTTCTCTCTTGATATTTATTGACCAAATCGTTCACTTATTCAGGACAATGAAGCTATTCTTTGCCATTGTGATGTGTGTGTAATGGAGAAGAATTGGAAAAAACTATTGCACACTTTGGCAAAATGTGTTGAGAAGGCCCAGAAGCTAATTGAAGGGATTTCTAAGTCTTCAAGCGGTTCAAAGAGAAAAAGGGCTTTGCCAGCTCAGGTTGTTTCTGATTGGGACACCTTTTCTTCCAGGTTGAATGTGGCTTGCCGACAAATCGGTTCAGCAACTGGCATGTCATTTCAGTTTGTGGAGGGTGCTTTTGTTTCAGCTTTAAGGAATGGCCATTGGATTTTGCTTGATGAGGTCAACCTTGCACCTCCAGAGACACTTCAAAGAATTGGTGCTGTACTGGATGGAGAGAAGGGGACACTTTGCCTGGCTGAAAGGGGTGATATTGATTATGTTGAACGTCATCCTTGCTTCCGGATGTTTGCCTGCATGAATCCAGCAACTGACGCTGGAAAAAGAGACCTACCATACACTTTTAGGAGCCGCTTTACTGAGTACTTTGTTGATGATCTTATGGATGATGATGATCTACGTCTTTTTATCACTACATATCTGGATGGCCTGAATGCCGCGAATGGAGTCACAGATGGTATTGTTCGGTTTTATAAAGCGGCGAAAAAGGAATCTGAGGAGAGACTGCAGGATGGAGCTAATCAGAAGCCTCAATTCAGTCTGAGATCTCTGTCTCGTGCGCTAGGTTACATAAAAAGTGCAGAGAAAAGATTTGGTTTCAGGAAAGCCCTTTATGATGGCTTCTGTATGTTCTTTCTTACAATGTTGGATGCCCCTAGTGCAAAAATCATTAAGAACTTACTACTTTCACTTCTGTTAGATGGGAAAACGCCACCTAGCATTTCTTTTGCTGACTACTTCATTGAAAAGCCAATGCAGTTAGATGGTTGTGAATTGGATGAATTTTTGCGGAGCTATGTTTTAACCAACAGTGTCACTGAGCACATAGTCAACCTTGCCCGAGCTGTTTATATTAAAAGGTATCCTGTTCTTCTACAAGGGCCAACATCAAGTGGCAAAACTAGCCTTGTGAGGTATCTTGCTGCAAAAACTGGCCATGAATTTGTCCGAATCAACAACCATGAGCATACGGATCTTCAAGAATATCTGGGTACTTATGTCTCTGACAGTCAAGGGAAGCTTCAGTTCCAAGAGGGTGCTTTGGTGAAGGCTGTGCGTGAGGGGCACTGGATTGTGTTGGATGAGCTAAATCTTGCACCATCTGATGTCTTGGAAGCTTTAAATCGGCTGTTAGATGACAACAGGGAGCTCTTTGTGCCAGAGCTGCAAGAGACGATACATGCGCATCCTAATTTTATGCTTTTCGCTACACAAAATCCACCTATGCTCTATGGAGGGCGTAAAATGCTGTCTCGTGCATTCCGCAATCGTTTCATCGAAGTGCATGTTGATGAAATACCAGAAGATGAGCTAGTCACAATCTTGGAGCAGCGGTGTAGAATTGCTCCCAGTTACGCAAAAAAAATGGTTGAAGTTATGAAGGATTTGCAAACGCATAGACAAAATAGTAGAGTGTTTGCTGGCAAACATGGTTTCATTACGCCTAGAGATCTATTTCGCTGGGCCTATCGGTACAGAACATTTGAAGGGAAGTCATACGAAGATCTTGCAAAAGATGGTTATTTACTTTTGGCAGAGAGGTTAAGGGATGGCAATGAGAAAGCTGTTGTTCAAGAAGCTTTGGAGCGTCACCTACGTGTAAAACTCAACATAGCTGATCTATATAAATCGGTAATGTTCACCATTCTGTGATATCTTCCTAGTAATTTAATGGTTATGTCTTGTGCTTATGAAGGATGGAAATTTATCAGCCAAAAATGAACATTGATGATCATAATTTTATTGAACGGAAGGATATGCTTCCTCCGTTCTCAAATAGATGTTGTTCAGTGATGCGTGTAGTCAAACTTTACATACTTTTATTACTAATGATATGCATAAGATTTGTCACATGAAAATGTGAAAATGATATCAGTAGATTTGTTGTGGAAAATGCTTCCAGATGATTATATCTAGCTTAGAAAAGGCAATGGTCAAAGATGCAATTGGCACATGTCCTAAATGAGTAAAGTAGAATAGAGGTAGTATATTGGAAGCTACTCCCTCCGTTCCAAATTGTAGGTCGTTTTGGCAAATCTAGATACATAGTTTTTATGTATCTAGATTTGCCAAAACGACCTACAATTTGGAATGGAGGGAGTAGTTGCTAACTTACCATTGTAGTTTTTTAAATTATGGCTTCTATTCAGTTCTGCAGTTTGACAATTTTGTACTGTTTTCCTGTGCAGTGCCCCTAACTGTATCGTTTTATTTTCTTGAACACAGCTAACTGTGTCATTTTACCCATGATGAGATGATGACCTTAGGGTAGAGTTTCTTGTGTCACAACACATTTGGAATCTTGATACTATAATAATGCCACATCATTTGAACTAAGGCTTTTGTGGCATTAATTAATAGAAATTGGTGAAAAATTTGCTCAGAAAGGGAAAAAGGTAACTTAAGTGCTGGACTCTTTGTCTTTACAGGAAGTCACCCGTGAAGATAACTTATCTCTTGATGCTATCAGACTGAGAGTACAAGAATGCTTTGGAAAGTGAGTTCCTGTGCACTTTTGAATACAATGTGCTTGTCAGGTTCTGATACAAATATATTTCTAAAATTTATTGCAGTATCACTTGGACAAAAAGTATGTGGAGGCTATACTTCCTTATTGAGCGTTGCTACAGATCCCGTGAACCTGTACTCCTTGTTGGTGAGACTGGTGGTGGGAAAACAACTGTTTGCCAGGTCCTAAGTGCTGTTCTTGGATCGAGGTTACACATTTTGAACTGCCATCAGTATACTGAAACATCAGACTTCATTGGGGTTCGTTGCTGTCTCTAAATTTTATCTGTGTATCCTGTTTTGCTAGTTACCTTTCTGCTCTTTAAAGACATGGTGCTAATATGCTGTTACCTGCAGGGATTTTGTCCTATACGTGATAGGTCAAGAATAGCACTTGAGTTCAAACATCTTGTTGCAAAAATCAAACAGATGAAAATATTTGTTTATGTTGCAGGGGATATGGTATGTTCTGTTGTTTTGGCTTGGGGCATTTTGACATAGCTTATGTATAGATATCTCAAAGTGGCTTTACTAATTTTTCTATGATTTGCAGCCACTTGAGACTGACATATCTGGTGCTGATAGCGTCATGAGTCATCTGAATGAAATACTTGACAGATATAGAAAGGAAAAAGATCTGTTCCCGGAGGTGTCAGCTCAAGATCTTGACACTATGGAGCAAATTAAGTTGGATGTTATGCATCTTAGAAAGAGGTGGCAGGAAATTTTTGTTTGGCAGGATGGGCCTCTTGTTCAAGCAATGAAGAATGGCGATCTTTTCCTTATTGATGAAATTTCTTTAGCTGATGACAGTGTGCTTGAACGCTTGAACAGTGTTCTAGAACCCGAAAGAAAATTGGTACGCTCTTTTTTTATTAGCCACTTATGTTTGATACCAAGTACAAAAACATCAGTAACACTGGTATTGTATCTTGTCCAGAAAAGACTAAACTTAATCTAACCTGTCTGTTTATTTTTTGAGGGGAAACAGTAGGGTAATGGGCCTTACTGTGGTGGTTCCCTGTTCGGTTATATTTGGACCTTGTTGCCGAGTGCTGTTATATTGTTTCCTTATGCTTTCCTGCTGTAAACCTCTCATATAGATTACCCTCAAATGGGGGCGCATTACATAGATGTCGGAGCTGCCATAGTTTAGTTGTGTTCTCCCTGCTTAAGCCTTAAAACTTCGTTTGATATTAGCTTTAAATTCTACAGCTTGCAGATTGGTGTCCCGTTGTCAATCCTTTGTCCATCTTAATTTCATGCATGTTGTTGTATAGAAGTACACCTCAATTTCATTTTATTAAGAGAAAGACACCTCGGACTGCATCAGTCAGAATAAATGCATAGTGGATTATGATAAGGGTACATTTATTTATGTGAAAATGTTGGAGGGCACATCCATAGGGAATTTGGGGTGAGATCCTTAACCTGCTGTTCTGCTTATATTACTGCAGATTAGATGGTTGGGACTAGAACCTCGTGCAGGAAAAGCTCCCTTCTATTTGAAAACGTTCAAATAATGCTGTACTATTTACTAACACGAGAATAGTAAGGTCACACAAACAGGAGCAGAACCGCAATTTTTGGGGCGTGATTGATGCAACTACAGGTGGTCGTACAACTGTGGATGGTGCCAAATAGATAAATTTGGGACGTTACCTACTTTTGAGGACCTACTTTATACTTTAGACATAAATTGTGTGCGTGCGCAGCTGATAGGATTGGGCTTAGATGCATGACTTAGGGAGGGTGTGCTTGGGCCAGTTTGGCATTGCTGTGATCTGCAGCGCAACCTAGTAGTAGAAACCCTTATTAATCCTGGTAAATTATCTGTTATAACTCCCTTATTAATCCTGGTAAATTATCTGTTATAACTCTAAAAAAATACTTCCAGTTAGTTGCTCTTTTCATTCCTAAGTAGATGCCATTAGGGGATAGGTCACTGCCACGCTTTCCAAAATACCTTTGGCTTTTAGTTTTTCTAGCCAGACCTTATTAAATATATTATCATATATGGGGGGGGGGGGGTAGGTTTGGTGATAAATCCATCCATATTTCATTCCCTTTGAGAATTCCCTTCTAAGTGTTAAGTCCCTCTTTATGCACTGTAGTCATTATAGGATACATCTATTTTGTTTAAAAATGTATAAATACTTTTCTCTATATTGGTGCTTAGTTTTAAATCTTTTGACTGCACGGAATCTGAAAGTGACATCTATTTAGGAATGGCGGGAGTAGTATAAATAATTAGTTAGATAAATGCACTTTAGAAAAGTAAAAGCATGCGGAAATGCACCCTTGTTTTTTACATAGTCACAACTTCCAATATGCAAAGGAATATTGCTTGCAAATATGACCTGTTGATGGTAAATGCTTAACTTGTCAGATTTTATTTGCATCGTCCCGAATAGTGTACATTTTGTTCATCCCATCATGCTTACTACACTTAATCTGATGCAATTCATGTGTATTCAGAAGATTTTGTTGAATGGTTTCATTTTGATTTTTTAAACTTCAGTTTATTAAATGCATGTCTTCTATTGCTGTAGTCACTGGCCGAGAAAGGTGGTTCAGAGCTAGAGAAGATTTCAGCACATCCAAACTTCTTCATCCTTGCAACAATGAACCCAGGTGGTGACTATGGAAAGAAAGAGCTATCTCCTGCTTTGAGAAATCGATTCACTGAGTTGTGGATTCCTGCTGTTACTGATGTTGATGAACTTAAGAACATTACTTTAGCGAAGTTCACCAAAGCCGAGCTATCTTGCTTTGGAGATTGCATTATTAACTTCTGGAAGTGGTTCAACCAATTGGACATTGGAAGAACACTCACTATACGGGACTTGCTGTCCTGGATTTCATTTATAAATGTGACCGAGCAAAATCTTGGGCCGCAACAAGCGTTGATACATGGCCTGTTTCTTATTTTACTTGATGGGCTTTCATTAGGTGTGAATGTTTCTAAATCTGAGGCTACTGACATGAGAAGTACTTGCTTGTCTTTCCTCCTGGAAGAGCTACAGAAGGTTGAGGGGAAGGCCATAGACTCGTACCTAAATGATCTAAACAATTATGGCTGGGGTGACAATATGAGAAAAGCTGATACAGATCATGATTATTTGGAAGGTCATTTCGGCATTTCACCGTTTTATATTCCTAAAGGTCAGTTTGCTTGTAAGCAACAAGGCTTTGAAATTATGGCTCCCACCACCAGTAAGAATGTTTTGCGAGTTTTACGCGGTATGCAATTACCTAAGCCTCTTCTTCTGGAAGGTAGTCCTGGAGTTGGAAAGACAAGCTTAATTGTTGCACTAGCTGGACTTTCGGGTCATGATGTTGTGCGGATAAATCTATCTGAGCAGACAGACATGATGGATCTTTTAGGTTCAGACCTGCCAGCTGAAGGGGGGAATGGAATGGAATTTTCCTGGTCTGATGGTATTCTTCTTCAGGCTTTAAAGAATGGAAGCTGGGTTCTGTTGGATGAGCTCAATCTCGCCCCGCAATCCGTCCTAGAGGGTCTCAATGCCATTTTAGACCACCGTGCCGAGGTTTTTATACCTGAGCTTGGTCAAACCTATAAGTGCCCACCGTCCTTTCGTATCTTTGCATGCCAGAATCCTTCATCGCAAGGTGGTGGCAGGAAAGGCCTTCCCAAGTCCTTTCTGAACCGGTTTACCAAAGTTTATGTTGATGAGTTATCGGAGGAAGATTATCTGTTCATTTGTAAATCACGATACCATCCATTAATATCTGAAAGTTTCCTTCGAAATCTTATTCGCTTTAATAACAGACTGCACATGGATACCATGGTACATAGGAAGTATGGCCAACAAGGTTCTCCTTGGGAATTTAATCTTCGTGATATTATCAGGTCATGTGAGATAGTAGCAGGTTGTCCAGATACTTTGAAGGATGACTGCTTTCTAAATACTGTTTATCTGCAACGAATGCGAACAGTAGATGATCGCCACAAAGTTGTTGAGCTTTTTGAAGAGGTCTTTGAGAAAAAGCCAAGCATTCACCAATCAAAAATGCTATATGTCAATCCGCATTGCTTGACCGTTGGAAATGCCTCAATTAGAAGAAATAACTTCCAATCATATAAAGTGCAACATAATCAACTTAACATATTTCCTGGTATCCTTAATAGCCTTGAAGCTGCAATGCACTGCATCCATCAAGGCTGGTTATGCATTCTTATTGGACAAAATTCATCTGGGAAAACATCATTAATCCGCTTGCTGGCTCAGTTGTCTGGAAATACGTTAAATGAGTTGAATCTGTCTTCTGCAACTGATGTGTCAGAATTGCTCGGATGCTTTGAGCAGTATAACTTCTATAGGCACTACAAAGCAGTTGTATCACAGGTTGAGCATTATGTTGATGTGTATTTCAGCTTGAGTATGGATTTAAACTGGAAGAATCTTGTTGTGGAAAGGAAGGATTTGTTTGCAAAGTGGTTTGAATTTGTGGCTGAAAAAAGATACTCTTCAGTTCGTACATCAACATTTATTGAGATGAGGGGGAATGCATCTTTACCATCATTAAGTTTGGTTGCTGAAATTGTTGAGCAGATGAAGTGTGATCTGGAAATGTTTGACTTGCCTATATCATTGACTAAAGATGATCTGTGTAAAACACTGAAATCCATCTACAACTTGCAGCAGAATGGAACTGCACACCAACCAATTAAATTTGAATGGGTTTCTGGAGATTTGATCAGGGCCATTGAATCTGGTGAATGGATTGTTTTGGACAATGCAAATTTCTGTAATCCTACTGTATGCTCTCTGCTTCTCACATATTTTGCCTTCTGTCCTGCTGTTTTCTTTTGCTAATTTTACTATCTTATTTATATCTTATTTGTTCTTTTAGGTACTAGATAGGATAAACTCTTTGGTTGAGCAAGAAAGGTCCATTGTAGTTAATGAATGTGGCCTTGTTGATGGTAATCCTGTTGTTATCAAGGCCCACCCTAAGTTCCGAATGTTTTTGACAGTCAATGCAAACTATGGTGAAGTTTCAAGAGCCATGCGAAACAGAGGAGTTGAGATCTTTCTGATGGACCAAAGTTGGGATTTGAAGGGATGCAGCAATGCACCTGGGAATAGTGAAAAGAAGGATGTGGTAAGGTTTTTAATTTCTTCTGGAATACCAAGAATGGATCTGATATCGTCAATGAGTAAAGCACATATGTATGCAAAAGCTGAAGGTTTACGTGTTGGTATAAATATTACCCTTCTTGAGATCACTCGATGGGTACAATTGTTTCAACAACTTATTATTAAAGGAAATCAGTTCCTTTGGAGCCTGCATTTGAGTTGGGAACACACGTACTTGCCATCTTTGGGTGAAGTTAATGGATCTAAAATTATTGAGGAGGGAAAACTTATGTTTTTGACCAATTTCGACGGATCTGAAATTGTGGATAAGAGAAAATTTAAGTTTTTGACGGATTTTGATGGTTATTCTACTAGTTTGAATTCTGGATTTTCATTGATGTTGCCTGGTGGTTGGCCTATTGAGCAAAAACTAAGGGATTTCATCTGGTATTCGAAAGAAACTTGTGTCAAGAAAAATTGTATGTATCTACAGTCCTTGAGTGCTCACTACGCTTCTTATCAGATAAGCAATTTTAAAGAGGTTCCTGTTAGTAACATCCACCCGTCTATTATTCCTACTACATGCTTACGGGAATTGCAGTTCCCTACAGTTTCTGGTCAGAGTTTCAAAACTCGTGTAACTGGAGCATTTGATTCAGATTTAGCTGATCAGATGCTTTTCTTTGCTGCAAACTGGGTAATGGAGCAATCAACTGAAAATGATCGTGAACTGTATGCCAAATGGTTTGAATGGTATCATCGCCTGGTCCAGCCTTATTGCAACTTCTTTGAGCACTATGCCTACATTCTCAAGCAAGAAAGTGAGCATCCTATCTGGCATAGCATCCTAGAATGTTACAGGGTAATAGTTGGCTATCACAAGACCAATATCGTCTCTCAGCCTATTCCACTGCTTTCGAAGAAGTTGCTAGATATGGCGGATTGTGAAGCCCTTAAAGCTTACCAGGACCGGCTTTGCAATTCTTTTAATGGTTTGATGTTGCTGCGCCTTACGTTGCAGCAATGGGAATGTGAGACAAAATTTCCTGATCTTGCTGTGCTGAAATCTACTTTTTTACCTGCATTGGAGTCCCTCAGATGCTTAGAGGGCGAGTTACTTAAGATAATTGTGAAATCTCAGGAGGTGCTGCACATATACTCTCGCATTCTTGATTATCACAGGTCAATATGGAAGATGATGATTTCATCTCAGTTTGAGGGGCTACCAGTTGTTTGGAATCTTTTAAGGAAAGAAATACTGAAGTTGCAACAAGAGTTCCCTGTAGAGGTTGGCGTCTTTTTGGTAAGTTATCATCCTTTTCTTTCATTTTTGAATTTTTGATACTACCGAGCGATTGCAAAATGACATCTTACTCGTACAGATGGAAAGTGTGAATCTCAACAATCTCCATGATTTCAACTTTCAATATGGAAAACCAACTTTGTGGATCTATGGTGGCCATCCTCTTGTGCCATCATCTAGCATGGTATTTGGCAAAATTCAATCAATTGTGGCCTTCTCCGCAGCTGTGTGGCCAAAGAAGACTCTTTTGAATATACACCTCGATGGTATTTTTTTAGCATGCATTTTGATTGCTCCTTAACAAATACCTATGCCTGAGATACATAATCTAGAATGTATTGCCATCTGTTGCTTGCAGATAAACAGCAGTTGACTGATGCAATGCTGTCAGCCAATCAGGATCTTAGACGCCTTGCAATGGAAGGTGCTCATATCTATCCAATTTATTTCTTGCAACTGTACCAGATATTGTGTAAAAGATGCCAATTGATATTTCTATTCCAAGGATGCCTACTGTTTCTTTTGGGAGGGGGGTTATATTTGTTACATCAGAAAACATTTCATGTTAGGTGTCCTTTCTAAATATCTGACCTAATCTGTTTGATGGCAATTGTTTTTGAGGAATATTTTGAAAATCTAACTCCAACTTTTCTTTCTGATCTCTCTCTCTGTCTCTCTCTGTTTTTTTTTTCTTTCAGGTCTCTCTATGGCTATTGTTGCAACTAAAACTGAGGAAGATGTGTCAACTATTGTTGACCGATTGGATGACGTTCACCAGGTTTTCTTGGACCTGTGTTTTTTTATGACACAATTTCTCCTATTGTCTTAACGGTTTTATTGTTTTTTCTTCATGTAGAGGCTTCGTAGGAAGGTTGATTTTGAAAGGAGCAAGTTATCGTCCAAAACTTCAGTCTCTGAAGTAAAATCCTGTTGCTCAGTGTCCTCTGATATTCTATGTACTATTTATGGTTTCACCGCCTGGTTGGCGAGTCTTCCTTTGCTCAACTTGAAGAGCATAAACTTGGATGCTCTATTACTTGAACGGTTATCCAAGTGTGCACAAAAAGATCCTTCTGAAGCTCACAAGGTCTGTCTCTATTATCTTGGTTTCTGAATCTCTTTTTATTCATTTGTTGTCCATATTTTTCTACAAGTCCTGACTATTTTGAGTGTTAAACTATAACATACAAGTGGCATATATTGTTTAATGTGCTTGTTTTTTTATAAGCTCTACCTTTTCTTGCACCTGAGTTAAGGAGCCATGAAAACTAGGTGGTGGGAAATGTGTCCAGTGTTATTAACCATTAGGTTTGTGGTTTATATGAACAGAGCAAATGGGCCATACTGGCCTAAACTTGATATTTTGAATAAGCAGGATATTCATGGTGTTAGTATCTCAGGAAGAATCGGATAAGTGATTATTTCTAGTGTGGGTGACATTAAATGCATGCATTATATTTTGAAACAATCACAAAAAATTAGACGCTACTATCTTTTGGATTGATTGAATTTTTTCTATCACTGTACAGATCATTGTGAATTCTGAGTACCTGCTGAATTATGCTAAGAATTACTCACTGGGGTCATCTTCAAGATCTCCGCTGGAGTATACTCAACATCAGATGATTTGGTGGATTCGTGATGCCTGGGCTACTGTTGATAATGGTAAAAAAGTGACCTTTGTATTTTTGTGACAAAGCTTATCTCATTTTGTATTGGATCTTACAACTTGACACTTGATGTTATGCAGTGCATATAGAAATTGCCAATTCTATTCTTGAAATGTGGTACAACTATCACTCATCATTGTGGACTTATTGCTCAGGAAGCCCAAAGGTCTCTTGCACTAAGCCATAAACTACAGATTCATATTTGTATTACGACAACCATGATTCTTTTCTTATATGATTTGTGTCATTTTCAGTCTCTCTCAGTCACACATGATGAAACCTGTGACCTGGCACACTTGACAAAAATAGACGCCATTGATACTATTATGTATGTCTGTTAAACTTTTTGCTCCTCCCCTACCCTCCTTCTCTTTTTTGTTGAATACACATGATTGGAAACATCCTTTTTAAGTTTGTTTTAATGGCTCTCGAATAGAGCTTGTGCTTTGCTTCGCGTTTATGAGCAACTCCTCGAAAGTGATTAACCTGATGTTGGGTAAGGCAATCACACAAACTTCTATCCCTGTCTCTACAGCCAAAAGGATTTACGTGTGGTGGATTACCAGAAGAATTGTTTAATGCTTAGAATTTCATCTGGAAACCTCTGGGAAGGTGTCTCGTGTGTTGGAAACTTTGTTGCTAGTCTCCACTCTGTTGCTGATTCTCTCTTCAAGCAGGTAATAGTCAATTTATCTTTATTTTGTGTTGTAGCACCCTCTTGAATTGTCTATTCTTGTAAACTTTCGCAGATTATATTTGCCCATAAGAATCATTTCAAGGAGGAGGATTTCTGCCGCTTAGAGGCCGCCCTCTTCCAACAACAAAAGAAATATATAGAGGTATGTGCATCATCCTTCTACTGTGATTACTTTTAGCTATTCTCGTAATATATTAAGCACCCTTTGGAGTAGTTCTTGTATTGGATTTTGTCTCTGTATGAATTGCTGATGTTTTTTTTTTAAAAAAACTGGTCATCAAGCCTATTGCAACCCTCTCCCTTTCAGGATAGGGACCCCTCTTTTTTCTGGGCTTTTGACCTGCTATGCCGAAACAACAGTAGGCTTTGGTATTGTTGTATCCTTTGGAGTAATTGGGTCGACTTTGTTTAGTGTATGAATGCGATCTATATGCTAAGATTAATTTCGTGATCTTCCTGGGAGCTATATTTGCTGGTGGTTTGCATTTTTCTTGACACACACTTCTTTGTTGCAGAAAGAAGATCTTGGAACAACCTGTGCTCTGTTATCATCTTCTAGTCATGGAGTGTTGGCTTCACTTGCAGGATCTGATGAACTCGTAGAGTCATTGCTTATGGATCTGTATTCATCATACTCCCGTGGTATTCCTTTTTTTTTTCTATGCTTCACATGATTGATTGTCATTTGAAGTACCTAAGTTGTTGGTATAATATATGATTATATGTTCCTATTCTGCTATTCACCCTACTCATGTGGTATTCTGATTTATTTCCACTTCACAAAAGATTGATTTGCTATTTAAAGTAACTTTGTTGCCTTGTTGGTCTATGGTTATGTTGGATGTCCATTGCGTTACTATGCTGATGTAGATGCCATTCATTTATTGATATGGTTAATGGTTTTAGTTTTAAAGTGGTAACATGTAGCTGCGGGATATCCTGAATGATTAACGCGATCTACATCTACTGTGTACTTGTTTTTCCTCACCATGCAGAAGAGCCTATCTTATTATATTTTTTTGCTTTCACTTTATTTGTTGTTTCTTATAGTTTGTGCATCTCACTTGATCATTTACACTTTTGCTTCATGTAGACTCTTTAATGCATACTGGGGCTGCCTGGATGCGTATTGGAATGTTGCGCTTCCGGTTATTGTTGACTTCATACAGTCCAGATCCTGCATTTGAATCTGCATACATTCATTCACATATCCTTGAAAAAATTTCACTTGTGAAGCTTGAGGGGAAGGTAAAACATCTATGATTTTCCTTTTCTGTCAAGAAAGAGAAGACACTAGCAAATTAATGCAAGCTATTTTGTTACAGGTCCGTCATGATTGTGAGGAATTGGCTGGCTCTAGCTCCCCTGAAGATAGTCACGATTATAAGTTATTGCAAGATCTGGAAACTGAAGAGAAAGGCATTCGGGCAAAGGTCCTATTACAATTGTTTATTGTCCATTTACCTTTTATTGCTATTCGTTTCTAGGTTTTACTTTTACTTTTTGCATTTGGATTAAAGGCTATGTTGTTGTTGTTGTTGTTGTTGTTGATTAAATTGTAACTTCAGCACTCATCAGAATTCTACAAAAGCTTCAAACTTTTTGTTGTTAATTCTTTTGTCATGGGTTATACTCTTCTAATTATGTATAATATTAATTTCTAGGCACAAGACAAGAGCAGTACAAGTCTAATTTTCTGTGTTCCGTGCTAACATCAATGCAACTTGTTAGTGAATGTTGTGTCTAGGTATTAGGTTCCATTTTGTGAATGATGATAGTTATAGACATTCTAAATTTTTTCCCCTTGCTCTGGCCAAGGTCGCATTGGGGTTCGTATGGCTGAGATTCACCTGCATAACCAATATGAGGGTTCATCTGCCTGATGCAATTTGTTCATGCATGAACTGGAGTTGGAAACTGGTGTACCTAACCATTTGCGCATTTTGCAGGTTGTATTTCGACCACAACAATCTAAGCACAAGAGTCTTGTTGCTGTGTGTGCTGAGTTTGAGAACCGGCTGTCCGATTGCAAGGATTTATTAGCAAACTTAAACTGCAATGGAGCCGGGCAACTAGAGGTTGACAGAGTCTGCAATTGGCAGGTTTGATATGTTTGTACTGTTTTTGATGTCTTTTAGCTATCTTCGTTTGATGCTTAGTAGCTGTGGATATATTGATTAACTTTGCCTTCGTCTTGTTGCAGATAACATCCATGAACTTTATCAAGAGGCTGACAGAAGAGTATGGGGAGTATACTGATTTGATTCAACCAATTCAAGTTGCGGTATATGAAATGAAGCTTGGCTTAGCATTGGCTCTATCTGGTTCTCTTCAGAGAGAGTATTTGAAGAAAATTAAAGAAGATGATATTGAAAGAGTTCTGGTATGTATAGTTTTGCAGCTAATAGTTGAACTATATATGGTTCTTCCACATATTTCCATCAACAATATATCTAAATACATGATTAGCTTTACACTATCTATGGTTAAAACAATAGCTGGTGATATTGATGCTGTCCGTTTACAAATACAATTAATTTTATCAAATGATAGCTGGTGATGCATTGATGTTTATGCTATACTTACCACATTGATGAAGATGTTTTTTAGAACATTTAGAGGGCATTCAGTCCCTTGTAAAGAAGCAATACGATGGCCCTTGGCTAATGACACTCTCATTGATTTTATGATGCTAACGGTTCTTTTGTTTTCTTTTTTGCTGCAGGGCACAATTTGTACTTTTATGCAGTTTCCCTCAGGAATAACTGAAAGGGTCGTAACTGACATGACAGATCTTACAGAATTTGCAGTTGGTGTTAAAATAAAATCCCAAAACAGTTGTTCTGATGATGTTGATGTATTGAAGAAGCTTGCTGCTGTGTCAAGTCAGTTGAATGTTGGTAAAGTGGGAGACAAAGTGGTTAGTGCATCAAATTTCTACTTTATTATTCAATTTCATTCATCTTCATTGTCGCATGCATTCGTTTCTATGGAGCTGACTTTTGACAAGTTTTGTGTACTAATTGCAGAAGGCCCACTCTGATATGCTAGTTTCAATAAATCATATGTTTCTAGTAAGAACAGCATATCGTGTCAGTTGTTCCCATATCATGGATAGATCATCGTGTCTGGTATGTATTTTATATTCATCTCTTCATAATTTATAATCCCTAAGGGAAAGCAGGTGGATTCTCTTACCAGTTTCTCTTGCCAGTCGTTGAAGGACACCTTCGATCATTTTACAAGCACGTGGATCAACATGAAATCACATTTGAAGGCTAAAGAAAATAATGATTCTCAGTTTTATAAGTTCAAACCACGGCCGATCAATATAGAAGACATTTTTAAAGAAGATGTGCCATTACTTTCAGATATGGATAGTGAAGGCAATATTGTACCAGACAATGAAGAAAAAGTAGAGCAGGAGTTTTTTAAAATCACGGTATCCCTATATATATGCCTATATATATGCTAGTTTTTATTTATCGATGCCTATTTCAATTTGCATATTGATGTAAGTCTTGTTTATTTCAGGAGAGAAGCAATGGGGATAATGGTGTCGTTGAAGACAGTTGGGATGCCATACCAGAGTCTGTTCTGAAATGTATTGTGATGATACATAACCAATTGTTTGGTTCTCCTGATCTTTCTGAGAAGGTATGATAAATATGAACTCATAGAGAAATGCCACCTTTTCTTCATCATTGGTTGTAAAGTAACAAAAAAACACACATTTTTGATATTCTATTTTATGCATTTTTTTACATTTTCATAGAAATTGAGAATAATGATTCATATTAATGCCTTCTCCAATTTTAATTATCTTGAATGTAGTAGACATAGCGAGGATATATAAGGGACTACTATATAAACTGTGTTTTTATGTACAATTTAATGGCTAATCTCAATTTTCTTGTTGTAATTCTTTCAGCCTAGCAAATGCCCAATTAGTGATGCTCAGAAAATTCAATCTTTTATAGAATCATATGAGCTGGGAACTAGAATTCTGAAAGGTAATACTATGGCTTACTATTTCAAAACAGCACTGTCTGTATAACTTACTTTGTGTTATTATGTTTCCAGACCTGCCGGAATTAACATGTTCTGTGTTTGATGAGAAGCTTATGCCTGAGCATCTATTTCGTGTTTGTCTGGAATATCGACGAACTTCTGCAACATCTCTTGCTTGCGGTGGTTATAACGCCTACAAGGTATGACATCATTGATTATACCTTGATGTCCATTGGATTCTTTTCATGCATTAAACTTTGCATATTGCAGGACCCAAATCCTTCTGTGATGTTTAAAATGGTTGAGCCATTAACTACACTTCAAGAGAAAGTTAGAAAATATTTGGAGGAATGGCCTGATCATCCAGGTCTTCTGAAAATACTGGACACAATCGCTTCCCTTTTAGCGATGCCCCTAAGCACGCCGATTTCGAAGGTCTGTTATCCAGTAAATGTGTGTAGAACTAACATGCTGTTAAGTACTGACTTGTTCAATTTTTCTCTTATATTTCTTATTCTTAAGGCCTTGCTTGGATTGCAACTTCTGGTCGGGAAAGCTCAAACATTGCAGGAAAATGACACCAAGTTCTTTCTTAAAGGTAAGGTTGAATCTTTACTGACCTATGTCCCGCAGTTGCAGCTTACAATGTGGTTGTCCTCGCTTCATCTTAAAAAAGGCCCTGAATTATCTATTTACTAATTTTTATAAATTTCTCATTAATAATCTGTTAGGCATCATAATTTGTTTTTCATTTATATGGTTCTGCGTGGTGAGATACCCAACATCTCAAAAATCTATGTTTGGCCAAGCACATGTCCTATTGTTTTGATCTCATTTTTGCTGCAGATCATCTTCCACCTATATTCTTGCTTGTGTATTCATGGCAAAGGCTTGAGTTAGATTCGTGGCCTTTGCTGCTTGAGGAGGTCCAGGAAAAGTATGATATGGATGCTGTAAAAGTGAGTTTTGATAACTCTTATGCATGCTTATTTTTTATTCCTTGATTTTTGGTTAACAGAATATTCTTTCACTTGTGCAGCTATGGTTTCCATTACGAGCATTACTTACTCAGACTAGTGGTATTTCAAGTGATGAGGACTTGTCTATCATCAGAAGGTATGCATATGTTTTGCCCTCCCTTCCTAGCAGTGTATCTTTTTTCTAATGTAATTCTGGTCCACAAATTCAGTGTTGAAGAATTTGTTCAAACATCGAATCTTGGAGAATTCAAGAGACGATTACATCTTCTTCTTGCTTTACATGGCGAGATTTCTGATGGTGCTAGCGTGGGTGCTTATTCAAGGTAAGATTGAGACTTTGATTTGTATTGCTTCGACAATTATAGTAGTTTTTGCTTTGTTTAAGCTAATGGTTGAGTACAAATACTGATATGATTTTGCTTTTCCCATGAGCTCATCTTCCTCATGCTCGCGTTTACTTTTTTTTAAAAAAAATAAAATGTACATTTCTTTACCTTTTCAATTCAACAGTACTTTAATGAAGAAAATCCGGAACATTCTGTACAATGTGTTTGGCTACTACATGCAGTTCTTGTCACTGTAAGTCACCCGGCACTCTAGTATTTTCCTGTTCAATTTCTCCACGGTTAGTTCTGATGAATTTTTCCTAAAGTGTTCATGAGGAAATTGAAGCTGGTAAACGGTCCATCGAGGAGAATTTGAAAGATCTGGTCAAGCTTTACAGCTGGGAGCAAGAACCATATAGTACAGCTTCCATTTTTCAATTTAAGAAGGCTAGGCAAAAGATTTTTAGGCTTCTGCAGCAGTTTAATAATGTATGTACCACGTGTTTACTTGATGTCCTTATTTTTAACATGAATGCTCTGTAAGATTGGACTAATGTTTTGTTATTATTGAACTAGTTTCTGACTTCCTTTTAGTCAGAACTATACTTGCATCTGTATGCTTCAAAAAGTGACATGTTTATATTCATTAGCTCTTTTGGATAACACCTTTGATGAGCTATTTATGTGTTTTAATAGGATATTATGAGGAAGCCTGTCATCGATCTACTGAAGGAAAAAGTCACAGCAAGGAAAGTTCCATGTTGGCTTGATCCTCAGAGGCCTGAATCACAGCTTCCTGTTGACACTGAAAAATTTAACAAAAGGTAGTCCTGTGAATTCGATCATATTTTTCAATGTTAAATTACACATATTTTTTAATGTTAAATTACACATATTTGGTCTTTCTGCCAGATATTCGTGGTACAGCAAGTGGGCAAGTGAGACTTCTTTATCGCTGCAAACTCTGCAGCATACAAATGTTGTTGGAGTTCCTACAATCAAAGGTACCCAAAAAGAAAGGGAAATTTAGGTTTTTCATCTTTCATGTGATTTTGATTTGGCCCGTATTTTTCTCTTTACAGAATACGTAGATGTTGTACAGAGTGTGAACCACCGACGAGATGAAACTGAGCTCAATGACAGATTGAAAGTCTTTTGGGCCGCACTTGAGAGAATATGTGGGGCTGCTAGTTTTGCTAATACACTGAAGCATGGAAAAAAGAACCAGAAGAAAGCAGCTCTATCCAATCTGTTCAAAACTCTCGAGGAATGTGGACTAACAAAGCACAGGCCAATGGGTCATGAGGTACTCTTATGCCATAAAACAAAATTCACTTTTCCCTGCTTTTATAGCTCTATAATACAATTCTGTAACCGAAAGCATGCCTCCATTGACATTCTTACGCCTCTATGCCAAAAAGAAGAGCTTTTTACAAAAATAATTTTTTATCTTATTTTCAGTGGAGAGATGAGCTTTCTGCACCAAGTTCATTGTTTTTGGAGCAGTCGTATGATGCAACACATTTACTCCAGCAAGTGAGCTCACAGAAAGAGCTGGAAGATGTTAGCGTTGTTCATTCCACACTATTGACCACAGATAACTGGAAGCATGCAAACCGTAAATACTTTAAATGTTTGGCAATGATGCAACAACTTCGACAAGTTTCCTTGACGTTCAACAAGGATCTAGGTCTAGAGGAGGTCAGTTCTTCTTTGTTGTTGTTAGTATCTGAATACAATTGATGAAGATCTATCAATTTTGCATTTATGCTTTGAGCAACTTACAGGTTAACAGGGCCACATCCTTTATGAATCATCTGTTGACTATCTTGTCTGAACAAAGGCATTTTGCCTATAAACTATTTGATCAGCTGAAACAGCTTCAGAATGCTATTTTCCTATTAGGTTCTGGAGGTATTTCTCGACTATACCTTTTCAATTTAGTGCTTGAAAATCAATTAGCAAAACTTATTTTCATATTATTTATTTATAGGAGAGAGATCTCTATCATCATGCCAAAATGTGTTGTTGAGTTCCATGTGGCAGCAAAAGGTAGGGTTTATGCTTAAGTTTTACAATTTGACGGGTCTTTAGCAAGTTTCCATGCTCTGTTGACACATTTTGCTATTTTTAATGCAGATATTGTTTGACAGCATACTGACCATGACCACGGACACCAACCTGTTGCTTAGAAGCTTTAAGGATTGCCACCATACCTCTTGTAACAACTTTGAAGAAGTTGCTGCATTGTCAACTCTTCTTGAAAAATTTGTTTTGAGATTTTCTGAGTCTAAGGTAAATATTAAGCAGATACAACTAAGCAAAACATTTTACATTTATCGGTGATATGTCTATTGAATCTATTTTCCCTTGCAGGAGTTATTAGATAAATACTTGCTTGGATCTAATAATATGTTTGCTGGTGCACAAAAAAATGTGCCTCTTGCTACAAGAGAGATGGAGGAACTTTTTTCTGAGAATTGCCAGCTTCTAGATTTGTTAAGAGAAGATATGCGGGTTATGCGCGAGCAGGAAATTTCAATGAGATCCGTTAAGGAAGTTCTTATCTCTCGTTTGGAAGAATTGCTGGATAAGGTTTGTGCTGTTACATATGTGAACAGTAATGCCAAAATGCCCAGACACTTCAGTATTCCCATTTTCGGCTTTTTTTTGTGTGTGTGTGATTTGTGAACTGCATATTTACCTAGGGTTTTCCCATTTTGGTCCTTTTCCACTTCATCCACATAGTAAAGGTGACCCATTGTCAAAATAGGCAGCTCATAATGAAAGGACAGATATGCCTTCTAAGTTTTTAGAAACAAACAGCAGAGACCATCTGGGACTGGATCTGGACAGCTTTTGCATTTGATTGCTGCTACGAGGCGCATGCAAGCACCATGGGGTTAGAGCATGACCAGTGCTCACAAAAATGTGGTGCCACGAATAGTGGTGCTTTGGTGAAGCCTGCGCTTGGGCAGTGGTGTCTCGGTTGAGTGGTACAGGCAGACACCGTTGTTGCGAAAGGTCTAAGTGATGGCATCACAAGTGGGACGCTTGCGGTAGATCAGGGCTGTTTTGAATTTTAGTCATGGCAGGTGGACTATTGTGGCCTCCTGTCTCGCACCGCTATGACAGCAAGCCCTGCATGGGAGTAGCCAGGCTTAAGTGTAAGGATGCTCAAGGGTCCACACGTTTAGGCAGCGACTGCTTCTGCATTAGGGCAGCATATTCTCAGGCTGCACCAAAACAGATTTTGTGTCCAAGCGGTGGTGTAACAAGCATTGAAGAAAATTAAGTGCTCAACCTTGTCCTTGTGATGGATGAGGAGAGGAGAGGAGAGAGAAAAGAGAATAAAGGGTAGAGGGGAGGAAGAAGGGGTAGGCACTTGGGCATTCTTTTGAAAAGTAGGGTGGAAGTGGGAAATATACCCCATGTTCCCTCCTTTTTTACTTTTGATTGGAACACAATATCACTATTTTCCTTTTCTTTTTGTTAAAGAATTTATTCCTGTCCAGCTATTGCATGTTACATGTTGATTCGACTAGGCATTTCCTTCGCTACGGAAATTTTCTGCTTAAATATGCATTGTTGTTGTAGGGCAAGATGGCAATGGAGAACCCCAGAGAAGTTGAAGACAATCATGGAATATGCTCTGATGTCCTACCAGAGCTTGAAGCTTCATATGAAGGCATTTTAGAGGAAACTTTCATGCTAGCTGTTAGTGTTTTAGGAAAGTTAACTGATCTTGAAATATGCAATAATGGAGCTGAAGATTCACTAGAAGGGACTATCACATCATGGAAAGATGTTTTTCAGTCATATACCATGAATCTTAAATTGAACCATATATGTCATGCCAGTGAAAAGCTTTGTATTAGAGTGGTTTGTTCCTTCACCTCTCGCACCTTATGTTTTCTTATCTGTCTAACTTTGGGCTATACCATCTGACTTTTTATTGTTTGCCAACAGAAGAGACTGGTTGACCATAAACCGGAGATACGTTCCAGTATAGAGGCCCACCTAATGCATCTTCATGCTTGGCTGGGTGTAATACTGTCATCAGCAGAAGGGATACTTTCTGAACTTTTAGAAGCACACAGTACAGTAAGTATTTCATGTCTAGAGAAACTTTGGACTGGTAAAATAATGCTTGCTTTTATTACTCTAATTACCTTTCCTTTTGTGTTTCAGACTGCTGAAATTACTGATGCGCTTGGGGACCTTTTCATTTATCTATTTGGGGAGGGATTTGGTTCAACAGAAGATACATCAGAAGATGCTGATGATGAACAGCAAGGTGCAATAGAAACTGGAACTGGCTTGGGTGATGGGGATGGTGGAAAGAGTGTAAGCTCTAAAATAGATGATCCATCGCAAATTGAGGACATGGCAACGGTTAGTGTTTTAAAGTATATACTTCTAACTGTAACAATTTCAGTATGCTTCATTGCCGCTAACCTTCCTGATGTTGAGCAGGATGTTGCGCAAAAGCCAGATCAAGCTCCTAAAAATGATGATGAAGCAGTTGAAATGAAAGAGGACTTTGATGCAGAATTATCTGATGTTTCTGAGGATCCCGAGGGCAAGGACTCGGGTGCTGAAGATGAGGAGGACGACATGAACTTGGATAGTCAGATGGGTGATACTGGTGATTCAAGTGAAGTGGTTGGCAAGAAATCATGGGACAAGGATGAAGATGATGATCCCAAGACATCAACTGAGAAATACGATTCTGGTTCATCAGTCATAGGGACAGAGAAGAATGATAGGGAATTGAGAGCTAAGGATGATGGTTCTGTTGAGGAGGAAGATCCTATGGAAATGGATAATGATGAGCAAGGCAAGAGTAATGATTTTGAAGATGAACCCATTACCAATGAGGAAACTGATCTGAATACTGAGGAAATCATGGACAAAGCAGATGCATATGATGACCGAACAGGACCTGAACTCCCTGAACCAGACAATGATTCCAAGGATATTGACATGGAGAAACAAGAACCTGATGACATTGGTTCAGAAGAGGTGGAGCAAGGAGACCAGAGGTCAGATGCTTCAGATGATATGGAGTTAGAGGATATGGCACAGCATGGTGATAGTGGAGTAGACAATGAAGGGGACCATGTTGAAGATGCAAACACAGAACCAAGTAACATAGATAAACAACAGTTGGATAAGATTGACTCAGTTAAGCATCCTTCACAAGGTCAGCCTGAGAATATGCAAGTAGATAACAACAGAGAATCTGAAGCAAATTTGGCCAACAGCAGCGATATGAATGGTGCGCTTGCTCCTTCAGTTAATTTTTCAGGAAATGAACCTGAAGTGCCCAATATGGAAATATCCCTGCCAAATTCTGGTGATGATTCGAGATTATCCAACTCCAAGCCCGATGTGCAAAATGATGCTCTACAATCGCACATCAAGCAGGCAAATCCTTTCAGGAGTATTGGAGATGCAATGGAAGACTGGAAAGAACGAGCTAGAGTCTCAGCTGATACCCAGGATCATCCACCAGACTCTGGACATCATAGTGATGATGAGAACGCTACTCAGTTTGGTTATGTCCCTGAGGGTGAGCAGAGCACCTCTCAGGCATTGGGTGCTGCAACAGCTGATCAGATCAGTGATGATACTCAAATCAAACAATCTTTCATGGAAGATGAAAGCCGTGTCAAGAAATTAGAACAAAGTGAGGAGAGAACACCTGATAACCCTGAGGTGCCTCATATTCAAGCTTCACAGGCACTTACCAGCAATTCTGAAAATGCAAACGAATTAGAGGACCCAGAGATTCAAACTGATACACCCGTTCAAGATTTAGTTGAAGTCGGAAAATATAGCTCTTTCCAAAATCTTGTTTCCTTCAAACGATCCCTAGCAGATGACAAAATAGCTCCGGATGACCTAACTGTTGACATGCAATTGTCTACTCAGATGGATCTGGACATACCTGATGCAGAAACGGAAAGGGCTATTGTAGACTGGAAAAGTCTCGAACTGGCAACTATGAAATTGTCCCAGGAACTAGCTGAGCAATTGCGACTGGTCATGGAACCAACTCTTGCAAGTAAGCTTCAAGGGGATTATAGAACTGGAAAGAGAATAAACATGAAGAAGGTACTTTATTTCCAATAACTTACCATGAATGTTTTCCTTTCCCCTCTAAAGCGATGTTCACTTATATGATGTGGCATTTCTGTTTCTTTTTCAGGTTATTCCATATATTGCAAGTCATTTCCGAAGGGACAAGATATGGTTGCGGCGAACTAAACCAAATAAAAGGAATTACCAAGTTGTTATTGCCGTTGATGATTCACGAAGTATGTCTGAGGGCAAATGTGGAAAAGTTGCTATTGAGGCATTAGTCACAGTGTGCCGTGCTATGTCACAGCTTGAGGTTGGACAGTTTGCAGTTGCAAGTTTTGGAAAGAAAGGGAATGTTAGAGTTTTACATGATTTTGATCAGATATTCAATAGTGAAGCTGGAGTCAACGTAAGTTGCGAACCTAACATTAACATTATGTTTCATTTGTCTCGATAAATCCCTAGTTTCCTAACTTTTTATTTATACAACTGATCCTCTCTTTCCTGCTCTGGTTACAGATGATCTCTAGTTTGTCCTTTGAGCAAGATAACAAAATTGAGGACCAACCAGTTTCTGATCTCTTGACGCATCTAAACACAATGCTCGATACCGCCGTGGCAAGGGCAAGGACACCATCAGGGCAAAATCCACTGCAGCAACTGATACTAATAATATCCGATGGCAAGTTCCATGAAAAGGTAACTATTTTTGTCGTCCATTTTTGCCTGTAGCTCCAATACCCGCCTACCCCCCTACAGTTCTGAAGTGAGCTCTCTAGCAGGAAAACTTGAGGCGCCATGTCAGAGATGTGCTAAACCGAAAGAGGATGGTTGCGTATGTGCTCCTGGATAGCCCTGAGGATTCTATTTTGAATCTCCAGGAAGCATGCTTTAAAGCAGGGGAGGGACTAGAACTAAAAAAATACATGGATTCCTTTCCGTTCCCTTACTATGTTATGCTACAGAACATCGAAGCGCTTCCTCGCACATTGGCTGACCTGCTTAGACAGGTAAGAAGTACTAGCATTATAGCTCTTTTGATTTACTATTAGCAAGTAGATGCCCTACTCATGTATCCTTTTTTCTGCTGTGCAGTGGTTTGAGCTTATGCAGAGTGCTAACGAGTGATCATTTTGGGACGTCAACTAACAAAATTTTGTAGCTGGGTGCCCTCTGCCTGGCTGTACGGCAAATTGAGGGTGTTAGGATTCACAAGCGTGGACCTTTTTTTTTTTACTTCGGCTCAGCAGTTCTTTGAATTCAGGCCGGATTGTGTAAAAAGTATACCACAGTTCCTTGTAAATCGTTTGGGAAATGTCAAATAGAATATTCTTTTTTATAAAAATGTAAAATATTTTTGCGCACGTGCTAGCGTGTTGTTTGCATTACTCCTTGCAAGTTGCAACCTTGATTTCGGGTGCTGAATCATGCTAAACTGTTGTGGACATCGAATTTGATCTTCATCTTCCAATGTCGTCCTGCTTATTGTTGGGGAGTTTTTTTTAACTATCCCTTTAGAGTAGCAGCTGCAGAAGTAGTAGTATTTTCCTATCTGTATTAACCCATACGGTTTGGTTTCTGCCTCGTACGAAACCAGAACTTCGCGGGACAGGCTGAGCGTATCCGGCACCGCCATATTTGGTGCGGAGTTAGCTGTATTCCATCGTTCAGCTCGTCGTGTTCATCTCTTAGGATCTGTTAGTGTTAAGATCAGGCTGATTGAGTGGTGTCTGCATTCGTCAGTACGCTCGCTGTTGGGTTGTTCCCAAGAGGGGGGAGAATAAAACCGAAACAGTGTTCCTAAAGATTGGATTAGTTGTGGATGATGGTAATGTGATTTGAACAAAGCTGAGATGAGCTTGGCCTTTAGACTCGACTACTAATTTTCCCCTTTTATGTGGACCGTTTGTTTCCACTGTCGTCACTTATTTGTGAACTTTGCGTTTCACCTCTTCCCCTTCGTCCCAGGCCCACCCGTCAGCCCCTTCTCCTTCCTCCGTCTTCTCTCTCCCTTGCCTGTTGGGCGAGCAGAAGCTGCGCGCCATGTTGCCGTGCCTCACCGGCCGGCGAAGCTCCGGGCACGCGAAATCCCATCCATGCCCCCGCTCCACTCCTCCTTTTAAGCCCGTTCACGGCTTCCCCAAACCCTAGCTTCCTCCTCCTCTACCATTACAGCCGCCACCTCCTTCTTCCCCAAATCCGGCCATCTTCGATTCGCCCTCTCCGGTGAGGCTCCCTTCGATTCCTCGCACGCACGGCTTCCCCTCGTCCTCCTCGGCCCTTTCCGACGCTAATCCTGTCGTTTCCTCTCCCCTGCAGGGCTCCCGGCGGAGCTCCGTCCGTTCGCCGCCGCCGGTTCCACTGCGGCTCGTCGCGCCGCCCATCCGCTGCTGCTTGCCGCTACCTGACCCCGTGGTGAGCTTCGCCGCCCTCCAGAACACCCTGCGTGCGCTCTCCTGCCCCTCCCCGCCGCCCCTCGCCGCCGGCGAGGCTCCTGCCGGGCTGCGCCGCGCCTGCCATGGCCGGGTGCGCGCGCCTCGCGCGTTCTGGGCGCGGTCAAGGCCGAGCCGCTGGCCTTGCATTTACTTTCCTTGTTTTATTTATCCATGTCCTTGCCACATGTTAGTAACTAATAAATAAATTAGATGTCTAGCTATGCTTAGAGTTGGTATATAACTTGTAGGGAAAATGTTAGATTAGGATCATACTACCCTCACGTGTTTTTCCTTGATTGCACATGTCTGGTTTGGGTTGTTGAAAGGATTGGTGATGGTCATGTTGGTAAATGTATCTGGGTTGTTGAAAGGATTGGTGATGGTCATGTTGGTAAATGTATCGAGGTTTGGGTGGAATGGTACCGCCTAGAGAAGAAGTCTCGGAGGCATAGTCCGCTTGAACCGATTAAGGACTGTCCGTGGATGATATTAGCTTTGAGCAACTTTTCGTGCTACCACATATCCTGATCATGGGTGATCAAGGGGCTATGTAGGAAGGTCTTAGAGGTGTCCCCAGTGGATCTAGGTACCTCTCCGCGTAAACTAGGCGTACCCTCAACACTTGAAACTTGTTGAGTGTAACACCCCAGAATAGCAGCAACGTTCTAGAGTGTTACCACACAACACAACAACTGTAACAAGCACAAAAAAACAACAAGAAAGAGCTAGGCAAAAAGTAAGCGGAAGCAACAATTAAATCATTTAAACAGATTAGAAAAAAAGATCACTGGAGCAAACTGAACCACATAAGGGAATTTAAAATCACATCAGAGTCTCCACATCCAATTTTTTTTATATAACATTTGTTCATCATAAAAAGATGCGGAGGGGAAAATCGTATTAGGTTTATGGAAACATTAGCAAGCAAACTGCTTTAACCAAATTATTCAAATCACAATTAAATAAGCATTAATTTAAACAATTATACTTAAAGAGAATATCATATTTAAATAATAAGTATCTTCAAGTAGTAAGATAACCACAAGTACTTCAAGATAAACTTCAGAATGCACATACAAATGGTGCAATGCAATGCAATGCAATACATAACTTCACTTCTACCCACACATCCCAAGGTTAGATGTGAGAGCTGCAACCACATTGCTATACTCAACGTGCGTTGTTGTACCGGTATTTACCGTACGAATCCGGCTACGGATTTTTTTTCATATGCATAAACAACATGAGAATGCAAATGCAAGAACTTCATATGCTTCAAAAATCATAACTTTAAAAGTAAAGCCTCAAGCTGAATAAGATACTTCAATATAAAGTCATTTTAAGATTTATCTTGCTAGTGCGAGGTACTGAAATTAAATAAAAGCAATTCAAAAAAATAAGTTAAAGCGAGTAGACCACATCGCTACGTTTACTTGGCTTCACCGAAGTTCAAGGAAAACAAGCTAATCACGATCTGAAAGTGTACCACCTGATCACAAACATAATTCAGCACCAACACAAACATACAAGCATAAAAAAACATAAATCAAAGTGTTCCTACGCTCAAACCCAACGTCCTCACTAAAACATCTGAAAAACTAGACATGACAGTACGCTGTTGCTTCTTTTTTTTAATCCTTTAATCCTGATGGCTAAAAATTCTCATCTTGTGTCATCTAAAAGTTAATTTAATAACTCACAACTTTCAACTTTCTAGTGATCCAAAAGTGAAGGAAACATCATTATTATAGGCTAATCTTGAGATTAACCTTAATCTGAAAATCTGACAGCATCTGCAGAACAGTAGAACCAAAAGATGATTTATTATGTTGATTACACAACTACATCTATAGAGCAAAACCATAACAGTATGGGATCATAAAATGATCGTAATACAAGGCAATTAGGCTTAATCTATATCTTTTTTTCATCTCATACAAGGCAATTAGGCAAGAGATATCCATAAATGGCTTTGTGACTTGTGAGATGATGTCTATTTTCATCGATTAAATAAACTTCCGGAATATCTTTGGCTTTCTTGCCTTCCGGATACCGTAGAGCAAGGATCTGCATGGAACCATCAGGCTCCAGGCCTCCCAGCTCGGATGCAAGAGGCACTGTGGTAGGATTGCCTGTGCCAAAATAAATAAAATTTTACACAACACGAAAAAACAATCTGATTGCAAGCACAATTTGCAAAGTAAGTAGTAATAGCTAGGTCGCCAAGTTTTATTCTAGGCTTGAAAATGCAAGCCAAGTTTTATTCTACTCAAAACCCCACGTATTTTAGCAAGAGGGTTACCTTACCTTATCATGAGATTAAGTTCATGAATCAATCAATACAGTACAAAATCCTAATCAAACATCCCATGAAGATTATTCAGGAGACTCAAATGACCATGGTGGTGCCTATGTTTTAAATTTTTTCAGCTAATTAAACAAGAGTGGACGTAAGAACAAATCTCCATTGATTCAAAGCTATTTCAATTATCACAAATGCCATGGAAGAAATTAAGAAATAAGAAACCATTTTGTTTATTTTTCTACAGTCATGTATGAAGATCATCAGCTTGGCAATCGGCATTGTATTAACATTCCAACATTTTAAAAACTTGAACTCGTCCTATCTTAACTTCAATGCTAACTTTAAAATGCCCTGTAAAAGAAAGATATGTGACATATTTTCATGGATATGTATAGGTTTCAGAGTTTGTGCAAGTGGACAATAGCTTACACGATCTTGTTTCTTCTCAATAACCATTTAGGTATGTTCCCGCTGAGTGTATTTCCAGTTAGATATCTGCAGGACAATTTTATTAGAAGCACATTCAAGGAAGGAGCACAGTGGAAGGCAATGTATAGTTCAGTTTATGCAGAACACCACAACTTACATGTAATCTGCCCTTCCCATGGAGGCAAAAGAAGCTGGTATTTGTCCAATTAGTTTATTGAAGCTCAGGTCCCTGCATAGACAATGTTGATAATAATAGATGTGATTTATTACATATGCTCAAGAGTTATCCATGTGTCAATATAAGAAGGGATGCTTCCACTGATGGAACTGCGTAGGCCATGGTGGTGCCTATGTTTCAAAATATTTCAGAGGGAGCCTCACATGGACACTATTAGCTTAGAAACGCTGCACCACTGCTGGAAAGAGCAAGCAAGCACTACCTAGTATGTGGAATCAACTGGAAACGATTACATGCGACCCCAGACCGTTTGAAACCAATTGCAAAACAGAGCCAAAACGGAAAAGAAATTCTTTCAACAAAAACAGTGTCTAGTATATTGCCTGTGGTAATGCTACGGTAATATTTGGGGTATTGCAAATTAAACAAGCAAAATATTCATTCGTTGCCTTCGTATATTAGTGATTGCACAGATACATTCATAAAAATATGGGAATCAATTGAAATTGTAAAGATCTGGGAGGGAATGAGCCTCACATTCGTTGTTGCTCGTGTAGCTAGAGGCATAGGGTCGGCCGGCATCGGTGTTGCTAGTCCAGCGATGGATGCTAGGTAGAAGCAGAGTTGTTGCCTTGTTGGTGGTCGTCACCTCCTCGTCCTCGCTGGTAGGATCTACTGCGGCGGCGTCGGCCAAGTTTGGCCAAGTCTGCTAGTCCAGCCGGGTCGCGCGATGTGGTCGTGTCATCGAGCCCCTCGACGAAGGTGGCGTCGCCGGGGCGCGGAAAGGGCCACAACCTCCAAATCCAGCTGGACTCGAGGGCTTCGCGCCCCACCCACCACGGCCTAGCGTCGCTCGACGGTGACCCCTCACGGCCTCGCCCAGCAGTGATGGCGGCCTTGGCCGCCCGGCTTCGCGCCCACCCACCGCGACCTCACCCAGTGGCAACGGCGGCACGCCGTGCGGGAGCCGTAGCGTCGGAAAGGAGGGCGATGGCTAAAAAGAGAAAAGAGATGCGGCTGGCTTTCTAACCATGGTCGTGGTGCCCTGCTCCCCTAATCTGGAAGCCACTCCCACGACCTCTAGGGTTTGGCACGTCGGTGCCTGCTGCTGTGTGTCCCGGCGGCGCGTGGAGCTTTGGCAGCCGGAGGGAGGCGCGGCGCGGAGGGCGGCGGCCCTGGCCGGATCTGCGGCAGGGTGGATCTTGGCATCAATCTGCGGCGGCAAAGCAGACGATGGGCGCGTTGATCGCTGGGCGTCGGCGTGGGGTTAGGCAGGGACGATCCGGCGAGGAAGACGAAGGGGGGCGGGCCTGCGTCGCGCGAGGCACGCGTGCGGGAGGTGCATGTTTTGCTGGAGAAAAAATAGAAGAGATGGGAAAAAAAAGAAAAAGAGAGGAGATAGGGAATCGAACCGCGGCCGATTGACAGAGGATGGATGGGCGGTGCGGGAAAGGGAGGCGGGGGAGCGGGGCTGCGGGGGATCGCGTAGAAGCCGGATGAACTGGAGCATTTGGGCTGTTGATCCGCGTTGAAGCCTTCTGGGATTGATTGCAGCCGTCCCTTCTAATGTTGTTGGATTTCTGCGTACAAATTCATGGGTATAGAACGTGGTGCCCTTCTCAGCTGGGGGTAAATCCGTTGGTGGACACAGCGTAATTTAATCCGTGTTTTATTGAAGGGATATATTCGATCAGTGGCATTTTGATGTTCCCCCCTTTGTCCATACCAGTGCCGTGCGGACACTATTTTTTTTTCTTCTTCCGCAGATCGATCGACTTGTGCCCAATTTTTGCCAGAGTGTGTGCTTCAATCTGGTACGGTCAGCATCATCTGTCGTTTCAGGTGGTTTCTCGGCGACCTCGCACCACATGGCGGCCACGCCCTGGGGCATGGGCGTCGCCGCTGCCATCGTCGTGGCGTGCGGCGCGATGGCCGCCGCGGCCGCGGCCGCGGCGTTCCTCGCCACGCTGAGGGCGCTGCGGCGGACGGTGGCGCGGGAGGCGGCGCTGCGGGCGAGCCTCGTCCGGCACAGGGAGGCGCTGCAGCAGGCGGAGCGGAAGAGCCTCAACAAGACCGGCGCGTTCGCCGGCGCCAGCCACGACATCAGGTCGGCGCTGGCGGCGATCGCGGGGCTGGTGGACGTGTCCCGGGCCGACGCCCGGGCGCACCCGCAGATCACGCGCAACCTTGACCAGATGGATGCCTGCACAAAGAAACTGCTCGGTGAGCAGGAACTTCCCATACTTTCAACTGCTACTATTTGTAGATCGATAATCAATGGAATGAATCCTCAACACTGCAATGTAATCTGCGCAGGGATACTTAACTCGATACTAGACACGAGCAAGGTTGAATCAGGAAAGATGCAGCTGGACGAGGTGGAGTTCAACCTAGCAGACGTTTTGGAAGAATCCACGGAGATGATCAACATCGTATGCATCAGCAAAGGGCTTGAGGTCGTCTGGGATCCCTGCGATCTATCCATCCTCAGATGTGGGAGTGTGATAGGGGACTGCAGGAGACTCAAGCAGATCCTGGATAACGTGCTCGGCAACTCTGTGAAGTTCACTCAAGAAGGGCGTGTCATTCTCCGGGCTTGGGCCAATAGGCCTATTACGAGAAGCTCAATCAGTGCTCCTTCGAGATTTGGCTGTTCGAGAACCGGTGCCAATTTCTTATGTTTGTTCAAAGCAAGAGAGCATCACTCTGACTGTCACTCGTTCAGTTTGGTCCAAAATGACCCCGACTCGATTGAGTTCTACTTTGAAGTGGATGATACTGGCATTGGGGGATCCCAAAGGAGAAGAGAGAGTTGGTGTTTGAGGACTATGTCCATGTCAAAGAAGGGCAAGGAGGAACTGGTTTGGGGCTTGGAATCGTTCAGTCTTTTGTAAGTTCTATTTTCCCTGCTGCAATTTTTCATGTTACGGATATCTTTAACATTTGATATACCATTCCTCTCTCATGAAGTTACTGCATTTTACCTGACATATACTGTTAATAACAGGTTCGTCTGATGGGAGGTGAGATTAGCATCAAGGACAAGGAGCCTGGTGAAGCTGGAACCTGTGTTGGGTTCAACGTGTTCACGAAGATGGGTGGGATCCACGAGCACCACGACATAGAAGAAGGCAGTTCGTCGATCCCATCAATGGAAACAAGCGAAAGCCGCGTCCGAGCCTCAACCTTCAGAGAAGCTTGTAGCTTTGACGGCGTCCACTGCGTGCTTCTTGCTCATGGCGATGAAGCGCGAAGGATCCTGCGATCCTGGATGGAGAACCTTGGGGTTCAAGTCTGCCTCGTCCCACAGCTCGAGCTCCTCGCCTCTGCTGTCGAGAAGCTGTGCCGTGCCAACACTTCTCCTGCACGGACACCATCGGACAGTTTTGAGTGCCGCACGGACTACTGTTTCAGGCCCAGAGATACGGTTACCCAAATACTGAACAATAGCAGTAGCAACAGCGTCGAAAGAGGCGCGTTTGGAGGAGTGCTGGTTGTCATAGACGCACACTACGCAAAAATGGAGGACATGTGCACGGAGATGAACTTTGCTGAAACCAAAACTCGAATTCCATGCAAAGTTGTTTGCCTCGCTGATGCGAACACCTCTTCTAGTGACTTGAGGAGGTTCAGGCATGCTACATGCTGCGACCTTGTCCTGCAAAAGCCAATCCACGGGTCCCGGTTGCACGCTCTCCTGAAGACCCTGAGGGACCTCCAGAAGCCGCACGCCCAACACCCATCTCATGCTAGTCCTGACGACAACACGGATGCTGGCGCATCCGCCATGGCTGCGCGTTCGGGTTCAGAACCAAGAGCCGAGGACGATAAGCCATTGACGGGAACGCGCGTGCTGTTAGTGGAGGACACTCTGACGTTGCGGACGATTGGGACGAGGATACTGCACCAGCTAGGAGCATCTGTTGTAGTGGCAGAGGACGGAGCCAAGGCCGTCAGCATGTTCGAAGCTGCTCTTGAGCAGGCCGCGGCTGGCTCGGAGACGGTTGCAGCGACCACTCCCTACGATGTCATCCTCATGGATTGCCAGGTTAGTAGTTCTCTTTACCTGCAAATCGTATTCGTTCTCCGTTGAGATGTTTACTGATTTCTAGGACCTGTTCTTGTTTGTGCCAGATGCCCGTGATGGACGGCTACGAGGCGACAGGGCGCATCCGCGAGGCGGAGAGCCGCTGCGGGATCCGCACCCCGATCATCGCCCTGACCGCGCACGCCGTGGAGGAGGAGACGCGCAAGACCATCCTCGCCGGGATGGACCTCCACCTGGCCGAGCCCATGGAGCGGAGGAGCATCGCAGAAGCCATCCGCCGCGTGCGCGGAGGCCAGGGATGACGACCTCCGCCATGCCGTCGCGTCGACCCCGTGGCCACGCGCGTGACGGGTGAATGTTCTGCAGCGGCCGGAATCGTGGACTTAATCGGGGGGTGCTTATGCTTTCCTGAACCCTGAAAATATCGTTGGCACGGAGGGGGAATGGGGCGTAACAGGTTTAAGCATTGTCTGCGTGTGCTGCTGCTGCTGCTTGGCAATCATTGAGACCTGTCGAGTCAGTATATGTGCGTGCGGAGATAACAATGTGCGTGCACTGTTGTTGATGGCGCTCCTCTGAAATGATCGGTAATCTGGTACAGAAGGGGAAGAAGCTTAAACGAAGGATTGCGTACCATTTTTCCTAGAACGGGCTGCAAGAAAGGGCTCGTGTACATTGAAGATGGAAGCTTAAACTAGATACATAATTTTTATTATACATCTAGATATACTATATTTACATATGTAGTTTGTATCTAAATTTATCAAAACGACCTATAATTTAGAATAGAGAGAGTATTTTCTATTTTTTCTTTAACAATTTGATCAGGTGGTGCCAATGCATCGTTGTCAATTGTCATTATTGACCCCCAACAGGACAGCCTAACGTGCCACGTACATGAGCAAAGCAGATTTACATGATCACAGTTAGACCCAATCAGGTACGGTCATCATGCTTGTTGTTATCTCGTGTCGAGCGAGTGCTTGCTCCTTGCATTGATTATTGTCCTCTGAAGATAACGGCACCTGCCGATCTTGTAATCCCATTAGAACCAAAATGTTTCAAGTGCGCTCAGGTAACCTTGACCCCCTGTTGTTTTTTAAAAAAATCAGGCCATCGACTGGGGTAGCAATGGTGACGGTTACTTTTTCTGATCTTGAACTAATCGCAAGATATTTTTCCTCAACTTTGGAAATATCGGCACATTCGGATAGATTCTGCGAACTTTGACCGGAGGACCCTTTTCACTTTGGATAAATCCACGAGATGTCACTCGCTGCTCCTGCCTAGGGCTGGCCTCCTCGAATCGAAAGGGAACGCAGCAACAAGACAAGGAAGCGGAACTCACACATGCATCGTGCATGCCAGAAACGGAGCTTTCTTCGGGGGGCAGATCACTCGAACCAAGCCTCCATCCGCTGGCCCACACGGGAGGGGAGGGAATGGGATAAGCCTCGCCGACCGTTGCCGCCGCCGCCGATACGATCCCCCGAGCGGCCGAGCTGGCGGCCTGATCAGTTGCTTGACGGTGACGGCCCACGCCGCCCCGGCCCCCATCCGCCAGCCGACTTGCCGTGCCGGACCGCGCCTCGCGTACGTCAGCCTGGCATCCCGTGGGCTGCCGCCGCTGTCAATCCGCCCGCCCATCATCAGCTTGCATGATCAGGAGTAAATTATTACGAGCATTCATGCTCTCTCTCTCTCTCTCTGCTGACGCCATCGACGCGTGACAGGCCCCTCCAGTTCAACCCGGCAGCAGCTGTGAGTGGCCATCTGCCAGCGCGTTCATCCAGGCAGGCTATGCACTAGTAGCTTTTCCCACCAGCTCAGCAAGTGCATCGAACCAGGTCGTCGTTCGACCCTGGCGTGCGTGCACCGCACGAGAGGAGGCCGTGATCTTTTGTGACCCTTGTTCGGGTGTGAACGTCTCCGGGAGCCGAGGCCGAACGCAGGCTGTGCCCGTGCCCGTCCGTCCGCGCGACGCGCCCGTGCGGCCGTCCCGTCGCGGCAACCCCGGCCTCCCCAGTCCCTATATAAAACGAGCCGGCCCGAGCGGGACGCGACCTCTCACGGCTCTCCTCGCGCACAGGCGCCCGCCCCGTTGTCGCCGCGCGCTCTGCTCGGACGGGCGGGAGCTTCTCCCGGGCCGAGCTTCCGCTGCCGCGAGCGGCTTCCGGCTCTCGCCATCCATCGCCGCTTGGCGCGGCAGCTTTCTTCCGGCGCGGAGGAAGGAACCCAGACCAGCGGCGGCGAGGCGCGTCCGGATGGATTCCGGGACGGAGCAGCACGGGTAAGCAAGCAAGCAAGCAAAGGCGATTCGATCCGATTCCATGGATCGATCGAGAGTCGAGACAGCATTTTTGTTACGGAAGCAAGTCAAATAAACCTCATCTCATCTGTTCTGTTTTTTTCTCCGGGGTGGGGTGGCGAAGCTGCGAGCATTACAGGCGTGGGTGCCGGGTCGTGGCGCCCTGCTGCAGCGAGGTCTTCGGCTGCCGCCATTGCCACAACGACGCCAAGGTCCGCCCCATTTTGATTGGTCGATTTCGTTCGCCCCCCCCCCCCCCCCACCCCCCCCCCCCCCCCCCCCCCTCTGCATCCAACCGTGCTTCTTCTGTCGCTTTGGCTTCGGATAAGAATTTTTTTGAAAAAAATAAAGCCTCTGAAACATTGGGATTTGCTCTCTGCCGCAGAACTCGCTCGAGGTCGACCCGCGCAACAGGCACGAGATCCCTCGTCACGAAATAAACAAGGTCGGTGCTCCTTCGCTAATCTTGTGCTTCAGTTTTCACCATTTATTCATGTGCTCTGTCTTCCTTTTTCTCAAGTTCTTCTGAATTTAGGCTTATATACATTTTGGGACGGAGGGGTATCCATTTGCTCTGTCTTTCCTTTTTTGAAGTTGTTCTGAATTTAGGCCTCATCATGCACAATCATGCTTCTTTCCTCTTTGGGAAATCCAACGCTTCTTGTCCAATGCCAATATCCAAAGAAACTGTTGCCCTTTCAATCCAAAGCAGGCCGTCCTCAGCTTTTTTTCCTCCCCTTTCTTCAGATAAGGTTATCACAGTAGCCTAGTGATATCTCCGGGGATCCCAAGATAAGGCCACATAGTTTAGTGCTCTAGGGAATCGTTCCTTCTTGATATTTCCGTCGAACGCTCCACTTGTCCCTAAAATATTGGCCACTTCTGCTGCAACCTGACCTGCGCTAGTGGCCGGCGGGCACTGTGGTGCACGAGATTTTTTTAATGCTGAGGTGGAGGGAAGAGAAGATGAGAGGGAGAAAAAATGGACTGTAAGATTGCATATGGACTGAGAGATGGACTGTAAAGATTCTTGAAAAAGAGGAGCAAGGAAGGGGGAGAGAGAGAGGATAAAGGCATGTTTCACCATCAAATTGAAAGCAGTTAACTGCACTCGGCTCATTGAGTACTGGGTGACCCCAATGTATTATGCAAAGTAGTCCTTAGTGGTGGGATCATATGACAAGTGGGGTCTTACGATGGTCAGTATAAAAGTGGATAGTAGTAGAAGGGAAGAGAGAGATGATAGGACGGAGAGAGATAGAGAGAAAGGTGGAGAATGGAAGAGATAAATTATTATTTTATTGATTATGGGCAGCCCATAAGGTTATGGGTACCTTTTGCTACAGGCTGCTGTATGGACCACTCCCACAATGGTTATAGACTGGTTTGCTGCATTGTTTATTTCCTATGGACTACTTTCCTGCAACATTGTGATCGCCATTGAGGACCTGAATATGATTGCTGCTGTGTTACCTTTAGTGATGTGGCGCAACAGTTGTCCTGGATTAATAGCAGTGAATTAGCTGTCGATTTGCAAATGCAATCCTTCACACTCTTTCTTTGACTTATTTAATGAAAAAAGGCAGGGGCGACTTCTCTAAAAGAAAGATAGGAATAAAGCAATCATATTTGATTCTTTTTTTTGTGAGCCTACAGTGCATATGAGGTCCACATTGCATATTTGCATATACGATTGCGTTCCTAAAAAAGAAAAGATTGGCTAAAGAAATCGAATTCTGGCTATAAATGTCCTATCCCATTTCCATACAGGAACAAATTCGGTAGCCATTTTGAACATTTTTCTGATAATACATATAGATTATTTGGACAGATGGAATATTATTCTCCTTTTATCTTATTTAAAAACAATAATTAAATATGAGTCCACATAGACATATCATGCATGATGCATCGTACAACTATTTCAGTGGCTGTTTCATTTTTGCCACTAAAATCACATGAATTCGGTTCCTCTTATGCTGTGGACTTACTGAAACTATTCTACAGGTGATCTGCACTCTCTGCTCTAAAGAACAGGATGTAAGTCGTGTAACCAAAAGTTACTACAGTTGTTCTTTGAGAAAATGAATCTTTTGGTTGTACTAGTTGCATGAAAAATGTTCATTTCCTTTGACAGGTGCAACAGAATTGTTCTAACTGTGGGGCCTGCATGGGGGAGTACTTCTGTGAAATATGCAAATTCTTCGACGATGATGTAAGGACGTTTTCTTTTTTGTTTTTGATTCCTCCTGACAAATTAATAGGCTTTAGATATGGAAATAGTCGTGCTATACCTCTTTTTTTTTAAAAAAAACATGCTTCCCAATCTGATAGACATACGGCACTGTTCTAGCTATCAAAGGGTCAATACCACTGTGATGGATGTGGCATATGCAGGCAAGTACCAAACTCACAGCTATGTTTTCCTCCAAAAATACTTACCGCTGTGCTCAAAATTCTGAAACATTTGCTATTTATCTTCTTCTTTCAGAACTGGTGGTGCAGATAACTTCTTTCACTGCGACAAATGCGGTAATTTTCCTGCGTGAAATTCTGTCTGCTATGATTCTGTTCATACTGTTCCGCGACAAGGTTTTCACCAACTCTCGTGCTTCCCTTGTTGTAATCTGGCAGGGTGTTGCTACAGCAACGTCTTGAAGGATTCTCACCGCTGCGTGGAAAGAGCAATGCATCACAACTGCCCTGTCTGCTTTGAGGTCAGTGGCCTGTGTTTCATTCTATGATTCTAAGAAGAAAAAATCATTCTGAACTATGCAGTTCGTGATCTTGAGAAAATCCCTCTTGTATCTTCCTTCACAGTATCTGTTCGACTCGACGAAGGACATCAGCGTGCTGCAGTGCGGGCACACGATTCATCTGGAGTGCATGAACGAGATGAGAGCGCACCATCAGTAAGCTCCTCGCATCCTTCAGAGACCAGACAACCTCACCTGACAGATGTCATCCTAAGCCCTTTTGACTTTGGGTCCTGGCAGCTTCTCGTGCCCGGTGTGCTCGAGGTCCGCCTGCGACATGACCGACACGTGGCGGAAGCTCGACGAGGAGGTCGCGGCGACGCCGATGCCGGAGATCTACCTGACGAAGATGGTAAGCAGCAGACCGGATGCTCTCTATCTCTGAAATCTCTCCATCACGTTGTACGCCTGCATCGTTTGGGCGTGCGGCCCGCCGGCCCACGGCGCTTCTCCGGCCAACCTGGTCGGACGCCGATCGCTGAAGCTGATGAACGTTGTTCGTTGTGACGACCGATGCAGGTGTGGATTCTGTGCAACGACTGCAGCGCGACGTCGAGCGTGCGGTTCCACGTGCTGGGGCAGAAGTGCCCCGGGTGCAGCTCCTACAACACCCGGGAGACAAGGGCGCGCTGAGCAGAGGCCACGACGACACAGACGTCGAGGAGGTTCAGTTCAGTTCAGTCGAAGCCCGAAGCGATCCATGTCAGTCCACCAGCTACATCATGGTCGAGGATGCGGTTAGTTTATAGCGCGCTGCTGTTCCTGCGATTCCTGCCGGGAAGGCGCGCTGGCTGCAGCACACTGCGAGTCCTCATGCTCGAGAGGAGAGACATTGTTGGAACCGGACGCTTGCATGTTCAGAGAATCACTGTGCCAACTACCAATAGCCTCACTGTATTTGCTATGGCTCAGTACTGGAGCAAGTGAATTGAATTACATGAGCCTCTTCTAGGCCATGACCGTGTATCGAACAGAAATTGGGGATTTTACAGGAATATATGAATATCAATCAGTTCAGTATAGCTCTCTACCTTTGTTTTCCTGGAGGACGGGGGGTTGTTCAGAAATTCGTTTCAGAAGCAAGGGGAAATAGAATCTGGGCCTAGCGTTGCCCCCAGCAGCCCATGAACATAAGGGCTGAACCATACTTACCAAGGAATGGGCCGAGCATTTTTTTGAGGGCTAATGGGCTGAGCAGTTGACACGTAACTTCACAGCAGGAAATCTTATACATCTCCCGGAACAAAGTTTCTTCCCTATCTTTCAAAGTTTGAGATTTATACAGTCACATTGAACGGTTGAGATGGTAGCGTATGTACGAACAGACTAGGATGGCAGGAGCATGAGCGTGGCTGACGGGTTGGATTGCCGCAGGAGCTATACATGCTTGTGCGATATCTCATATTTCCATCACCCGAAGGAGTAAAGCGGGCCCTGGTGAGGTAAATCGGCCCAAAACAGAATTTATATTCTGACACGCTAGTTGGGCCACCTATTTTGATTACGTAACGTGAGCAGGTTGGTCTGTGATTAATATACACTTAATTTGCTTGCTACGTATCGTGAGCAGGCTGGCCTGTGACTAATATACAGTTAATTTGTTTGTTATCCCGAAGCAGACATGCTATCCCGAAGCTGACATGCATCTTTTTATTATTGTTTTTTCTTTCTTTTATTTTTTTTAGTTTCTAATTTCCCTTTTTCTTTCTTTTGTATTTTTTTATTTTTTCCTTTGTATAATAACTGGTTAGTCATGTTATTTTTTCCTTCTTCTTCTTTTAGTTGAACACAGCAACTCATGTGATGGTAGTAGGTAGATGATGAGATTTTTTTACTAACTTTGCGGAGATACTTAATAGTTCATTTTTTATATACTAATTTTTAGCATGTGTATATACACTTATAAGAATATTTTTATAATGTAGATGCATTTGTCTGTCCGTACCTACCTAATTTGTTTGTAAACCAAATTATTTGTTCGCTTTATAGATTAAATTATTCGACCATGCTGACTCTTTTGTTCGTGATATTCATTTTCTATTGTTTAGTCTGTAATATCAAATGTTCGTGATGTTTAATATTTTGTTCGTTGTACATTATTATTTGTTCATAATGTTTAAGTTTTTGTTCGTGCTGTTAAAATATTTGTTCCAGTACCTGAAATTAATTATTTAGTTTTAAAAAAATATTTTAAAAAATATCGTGCAAACATATACAAGTGTGATCTTGTTTTGAAGATCTTTTCATAAGAAATATAATGGTATAATCAAAATTTAATTTAGATGCACAGTTTAATAGTTATAGTTTTTTTATTTTGAATTTGCATGCATGTGGGTGACGTCATGTCTGTTGTCCTCTGCTGTATGCATGCACCCAATCTCTTCTCTTTTGTTGGTAATGGGCCTCGGCCCGTGGGGAAACAATCCAATAAAGAAAATTAATTTTGATTCAGGTGATGATTTGCAAATCATCACCACAAGTGATAGCTAACCGCACCTACCGTTGTCCAATGGAGACAAATGGTAGGAGGAAGGGAATCTACTTTGAGTTTCGAATTTCAAATACAATTTTCTCTTAAACCATTAATTATTTTTTAAATCCGTTTGAACAATATTGTTGTTTGGAATTAATGGACCGGAATAAGATCGAATATGGATACATTTATATTTTTTGAAATTCCAACAAATGTGATATGCTATTTCAACAATTTTGATATAGTAGTTCAACATTTCTAAAAATTTACTTCAACAATTAAAGTATCAAATGTTAAACTATTACTTGAAAATGTTGAATCATATACTTCTAGTTGTATCAATATTTTCAAATGCTAACACACTATGAACACAGATATACTTTCCCCTGCTATCGTCTGTACTCATGCGTTAAAAGATAATAACAGGTCGCCCTGCAGCTGCTAGTTCTCTTCTCCCGCCAGAAAACTGCTGTCTGGTTTTCACGAGTGAAAAAATATACTCTAATAGCAGACCGGTGACGGTGCGAAGTTGTGGGCCCTGGGCCGTGTGACAGGCCGTGCGACGTGAGGGCTATCTATCATTCTATCTTTTACAAGAGTTTTTCCTAAAAAAAAACAAGAGTGACTAAAAAAAAATCTATCTTCTACGAGATGGATAGGACTACTGTACAGCTTCTTCATTGTGCAGTTTGCGTTTTTCCCTTTTTTTTCAAAGAAGAATTGAGATGGCAACTTTGCACAGCTGATCATTGTGCAGTTTGCGGCGGCACTTGTTTTTTTTTTCTTGTCAGCCATTTGCGGTACACTGCCACGACCAAGCTGACCAACGAAGGAGCGGTGGCGTTGGTGCTGGATGGGGCCTCGACCGCGCGCGCACGGCGGCACAACCACTGCTGCCGGATCATCCGATTTGATGAGCCGAAAAGGATCGCCCAACGAAACGGGGCGCCTTTCTCTTTCCGAATCATCCCTCCTGTAACCATATAATCCATCATGGCCTGGTATCATGGCTCCTCCTCCCTGTACACTAATAACAAAAATAATCTACAATTTAAAATGGAGAAAATAGCTGTTACAGAATTTAATGAAATGGTGGTGGCACACTCACACACCCGTAATGTGTTTTACTACTGTTTTTCTTGCAGCATTGTGAGAGTTGTTCCGTATCGCCTGGCAAGTACATTCGTCTCCGTATGATTTGGCTTCGCAGGGACCCAGCAGGCAGCAGCTCATCTTCAACCTGGACAGTTCAGACGAACAAAATCCGAGCTAGCCAATCGAGCCAGCGCCGTTGCGTGTACACAGTCGCGAAAGCTACACCGTCGTCGCGAAATCGCATCTAAAATGCCCCGGATAACGAACTGCGCTGACAGATACAGGTATGATTGATTATTGAATACGCGTCGCGTACTACACAGGCCGGCAGCAGCGCCCAGCAGTATTGTTTGCTCGGACCTGGAGACCGACCTGCCCGGCCGGGCGCGGATCGCGCGTCGCGGTCACGCGCGCGACCACGTGCCGGGGGCACACGGCACCAGGCGCGCGAGGGTGTCGCATGATTGGGACGCAGCCGTAGACCCGTGCTACTAGTAAACTCCGGCGCGCACCATCCCGTCGCTGTCAGCAGGCAACCAAACCGGCGCATCATGCTACGTACTACTCCGCGTGCTTGGATGCTCGTACATGTGTCCACCCGATCGTAGCATCGGAACCGGGGGTAGCGTAGCTAACTCCGAATCTCCGCGTGGCCGGCAGCGGCGGAGAACACGTCGTCCACGTACCCCCACCAGGCCAACACCCCGCGCCGGGCGCGGCAGGTAAAAACACACGTCCGCCATGCCACCCCCGCGCAACAGCGCCCGCCCTTGCCAACTCGGCGGCTCGCCCGGACGGGACGGCTGCAGCGCCGCGCGCGCCGCTTCCCTGACGCTTCTCTGTTCCGCCTGCCATAAGTAGCTGGACCAGCCGGTCAAAGCCAGCACGACAACACGCCAGTCTGCCCAGCTGCCCCCCCCCCCCCCTCCCCCCCCCCTCGCTCGCTCCCTTCCCTGCGACCCTGCCTTCCTCGGCGCCCGCTGCCGGCCCGCGCCTCTATCCCTCCGCCACGCCTCCCGCGTGCCGCCTCGGCCCCGCATTCCTCTCCGCGCCGCTTCGCCACCACCGAATCGGGCGGAATCCGAAGGGGGGTGAGGGGGAGGTTGGGAGAGGAAGCCCAAGGGGGGATGGGTTCGCCGGGGGCCGGGGGCAGCGGCGGCGGCGGCCACGAGTGCTCCTTCAAGATCCTCCTCATCGGGGACTCGGGCGTCGGCAAGAGCAGCCTCCTCGTCAGCTTCGTCGCCGCGTCCCACCTCGACGACGACATCGCCCCGACCATCGGTACGCCCTCGATCGCCCAGCAGCGCCTACGCTCCTCCACTCCACTCCGCTCGCTCCCCGCCCCCACCGCGCCGGTCGAAGTCGATTCCCCGATCAGGCTAGTGCTGGCCCGCACGCGACCGCGCTGCCGCCGTGTCGGAGCAGGACCGGACCTAGAGCCCCAGCGTACGCTCGTAGCCGTAGCAGAGGCACAGCGCTAGGATTTCCAGGCGCACGAAACGAAGCTAGCTGCGGAGGCAGAAACCAAGGCGGCGTCCGTGCGCCAGTCTCTCTCTCTCTCTCTCTCTCTCTCTCTCTCGCTCGCCAGGAAGCTTGCTCCGCTGTGTCATCGCCATCACACGCACCGGGAGGAAAACTGGGAGCGCGCCTCAATTATTGCCTCTGCTTTTTTTTTTTTTGTATCATTCCAGTCCGCTACTCTAGCTCTATTAATTTAGTCCGTGGGGGCGATCCGCCTTGTGCGCCCGTTCTTCCCTTTCGGTGTCAGCGTGGGTTCGACCAGGAGCGTGAAGTAGGTGGCGGAATAAGAGCACGAGCGACTTGGATCAAACTTCCACCATTTTTAATGTTGGAGCTGGTTTCTGCTCTTGACTGTACTGGGAGTTACTGCAATGGTTCCACCTTTCTTCTTGTCCGGTGGGGGCAGTTGGAAAAATTTGCCGATGCTGCTACTGCTGTACCGAGTACCGTGCACCAGGCCTTGTGTGGACTGGTAGTTAAGTTAGCTTAGATGAACAACTAGCTATGCATTATGTTGGTTAGATTAGATTAGCTCCCTGATCTTACTTTCCATTCTCTCAGTGCTATATTATCTAAATAATACTATAAAAGAGCAATCGTGTTTCCCCTGCAAATAAAAAAAAAGTTAGAAAGGCAAGCCATCCTTCATAATCTTAACTGTATAACATGCTGTCATTATTAAAAGACAATACACAGCTTATACAAGACCTGATCGTGCACATATGTTAAAATAGAAGTTGCCATCCTTATTTCCTGGCAGCCTGCTGTTTAAGAAAATTTCAACTAATATTGTAGCTTATATATATGTTATCCACTGAGGGTGGCAGTTACACCTGCCTCTGCAAGTCCAATTTTGGCACTTTAGGATTTTTCTGCATTGCATGCTTGTGGTGTGTCATACTATCTAATCAAATGGCATGCCTGACTTCTGTGTCACACTTGTTGCCAGGAGTGGATTTTAAAATCAAGTTCCTTACAATTGGTGGAAAGAAACTAAAGTTGACAATATGGGATACTGGTAAGCATGCACTTTGATTATGCAGCATATTATTTGGTATTTCTTATTACATATCTGATTGCTGATAGGAATACACAATACTAGAAAGCGGTTTTGCATACAGTTTGGTATCTGAGTCAGAACTTGTTGAACATTCCACCCTCTGTGGCTAAAATAGTTCTGTTACTACACCTTTTACAATTCCACCCTTCTTTGCTCTCATTACTGTTTGTGGTTTGAGAATCAAAGTTTGCTTTTCAGCTAATATATTTGGATTCTTTCTTCATACCTGCCCTTACATCATGGCCATTGGGGTTTCTTATTCACAGATTTTAGCTGCACCTTGCTGCTTTGCACCTAAAATATCTGGCTACTTTCGCCATGTCTGCCTAAAAAAAATGTTAGCCCTTACATCCCCAAAATCATTGCCACCCTAGGTTCCATCAATATTAAAAGTTCTGTTGTAGCCCCACTCCTTTGTTCTAAAGTAGCTATCACCATGTTACCTGTGTCTACTATAGTACTAGTGCTAGAACTTGAAGGCTTCTGAGTTACCTATTGACAGCATTAATTATGTTATGTTATTTTCTGACATTTCAATATTCTAAAAACTTATGTTCCGTACTTCCATTGCTTTGCAGCTGGCCAGGAGAGGTTTAGGACAATTACTAGTTCTTACTACAGAGGTGCTCAGGGAATTATTCTAGGTAATATAATATGTTTACTACAAGTTGACTGCTTAAATACACTACCGTATCACAATAGTCTCAAATTTGTCACCCTGACGTCATATCATTGAAGTATGCCATAGAATCATGACTTAAAAATGAGCTCACCATAAGGTCGACATCTGATGTTGCAATATCTTAGCCTATGTTAAATGTTGAGGGTTTTATATGTAGCACCAATGAGTACCTTATGATTTCTTTATGTCAATGATATATCTTGCCTTCATGGTGTACAGTAGTTGTATATTACCGACTACCGTGTATGAATTCACCGAATTCGTTGGTACGGGATGTATGATGTATCCCTTTCAAGGCAGTAATAATCATCTCCATGATGTCTTGTACTGTATATAATGTTCAGCATATGTATCCATGCACAGCTTTGCGGGGAAGCATATCTTGTCTGTTGCAATTAAAAGATATATTGTATTTGTACTTTTTGATCATATTATGAATTGGATCTCTCACCGAACTTTTGCTGACAATTCCAAATGATTGCGTGGCCATGGACCATTTAGCTGTTGCATTTATGGAATCTGAATACCTGGGACTAGACAGACGATGCATAAATACATTATGATATATTTTAATGGTGAACAGTCTAGAGAGTTTTCAGGTGTTTGGTCCATATCTTATTTTCATGCTTTAAGTGTTACATTCATGGAATCTGAATCGTTGCACCAATATTGATGATTAGAAACGCACTATTAACTTCTAGTGGAAAATTTGCCTATTGAATTTCTCAGTCCAGTCCTTCATCAGTTCATCTTGTTCTTTTGGTGCTTCAAAATTATTTAATGTCTAATGACTTTGTATTTCATCGTAGTATATGATGTCACAAAACGTGAGAGTTTCTCAAATTTGGCTGATGTGTGGGCTAAGGAAATAGATGCAAACTCAACAAACAAAGACTGCATAAAAATGCTTGTTGGAAACAAAGTTGACAAGGTACCATCTCTGCTTGAAACTTGATTGTTATTCGCTTTTCTGGAAATATTATGGTCTGATCTAAGAATCTCTAAACCTGTTGTTGCTACACAAGTAGTGGTATCTAAACATTCTTTACTCTTTTAATGCTTGTTACACCCTAACATTCATAGCTCTAGAAAGTAAAACCGATGGGTTCTATATGGGAGAATAACTACAGTTCTTAGTTTTGATTTTGATGTCATCATCTTGCAGGATGATGAAAGAATGGTCACAAGAGAAGAAGGCCTTGCCTTTGCAGAAGAATCTGGATGTCTATTTCTCGAGAGCAGTGCAAAAACACGAGAAAATGTTGAGAAATGTTTTGAAGAACTTGCATTGAAGGTATGCTTGGAGAAAGATATTAGGCACCATAACGTTATCTGCTTAGAGCCCTTCTTTCTGTGGCATTTTAAAGCACCATATGATATACACACAAACATGAACTTCAGGCCTTGTTTGGGGCTCATATCCTGGTCCTGCCATATGGGCCCCCAAAGTGGCTCTATCCTGGCCCTGCAATTTTGAATTGAATGCATGTATTTGCCAATCTTCCCATGTTCAGTCTATACTTTGTAGCACTATTTACACCGAAGCTTGAGCATTTGTTGTGTTCTGATTAAACTAGTAATTTAAGTAATCAAACAAAAACTGTATTTCTCAGAGTTAACTGTCAGTCGCGTATGATTTTTTTCTGCATGCTGATGCATAACTCAATTTAATCCTTGGTGAGGTGTAAAGACTGCTAATAAAGCAAGTGCAAAATATACCTGCATGTTAATGCTTCTAGGAACATAGCTAGCTGAAATTCACTATGGGGAACATGATGGCTTGTTGTTGTTCTTCAGCTTATATGGAAGAGCACAGATGGCTTATTTTCCTGCTGAAAACTTATTTTACGCATTGCATGAACCAACTCATGATCTGCTATTGCGATGCAGATTCTCGAGGTCCCAAGTCTCCTGGAGGAAGGGTCTTCTTCGGTTGTCAAGAGGAACATCCTCAAACAGAAGCAGGAAAATCACGCAAAGCACGGTGGTGGTTGCTGTCAATAGATGAGCCAATCCACTTGGCACGTTTGGTCGTCTTCGTGTGAGCTGCCCTTATGTTCTTCTGTAAATGATTTGTATCTACATGGTCTGTGAGTAAGAAGGGGGTTAAAGAATCAGCTTGTGGGGTTTTTTTGGGTAGTGATTACAATTGATTTGTACAAAGGACATGCAGGCTCTTTTCGGTGTTATTCAATTTTTTCGATCCAGTTTGGTGTAGCAGTTTTGATGTTGCCCTTGAAATGGAATCAGCTGTCTTTTTTCACCATCTCTCGTTACTTTCCAGTTTGGTACTAGTTGTAGGCTTAAAGAATCAGTTTTCTCCATATCTCTAATTCTCGTTTCTTCCCGGTGCTTGTTTTAGCTTGAGGTTATGCATTGTGTTGCTGATCATACGGGGGATTATTTTAGGGTTAAGTTTATTAACAAATTGCCGTCATGAGGTGTGAGTGCCATAAAACCACCAAAGAGGAAGCAAGGGCAGTGTGCGACAAGAGAACGAGGTGGATGGAAAAAGGATGCCCCTGAGACCTTGTACCAAGCACACACCAGAACTTAGCACAACATTTATTTGATACGAGAAACGCCACTAATCAAGTTCAGTCACAGGACAAGAGAGTCCGAAATCAAAACAAAATTTATTCTTCCACGTAGCCTCTCGGCCATACGGTTAAACCACTTGCCAACGTCTAAAAAAACGTAGTCCCTCATTTCGTTCTTTTGTCCTAGTACCGGCAGATGAGATCGTTAAATGCCCCTGGATTCTTTGCATAGTGATCGATCTCGGCCTACAGGACACAAAAATGGCAAGAAGGTGAGCAAATCCAAAATATCTTAGTTCATCCAAAACCTTATCAGCAGAAAGAACAGCAAGAAAAGAAGATTTGTAACAATGCTGACCTTCCGTATAGCTATAGCGGCCGTGACAAGCTTATCACCAATTAATTCATGCAAAACCTTATCTCCAGAAAGCGACTCTACGGATTCCTGCAGGTTCTGCGGTAGCCTTTTGAGTTTGGAAGCATAATCTGCAGGGTTTGATTCTGCAAACAACAGGAGCAGCATGAGAGATTTGCATCCGGTGGTGACTGGTGGGCACATAAGTAACGGTGGCACATAAGTGTGACACATATGTATGGAAATTGCCTGAGAGAGATTGATAGTGATCTTAAATCTCTAGTTTTACTTGGAGCAGCGACTACATGTTGGTCTGTGTGGTTGTGTCGTAATGTGCTAATCTTTAAAAACAAACAAATTACTTTTTTTACATTGTTATCTTCACAATTTTGCACAGGCTTTGCATATAGGCTATCCTCCTTAGGCCCACTACACAAGGATTAGTTGCAGTAGCCTCTCAACGATTGGCATAATGGTCAATAATTTTTTTACCTAGGCACATGGATAGCGGTCTAGTCTACGTATTTATAGTCATTAAGTGCCTGTTTCTTCTCTTCAGTGATAGGCTGCGTGTTTTTCTAGCAGAGGTCGGGAATTATTACAAATATTATTGTACCACCTTGATGTAATACTACTTGATATTAATAAAATTTCCCATTTGAAAAAACATAAGTAATGGTGTTTTCTTGACATGATGTGGAAAAAACATGTATTATCGGTATGTACTTCTATAGTGAACATTTATCAGACCAACGGTTCAAAATTGATTGTTAGGATTTTTTTCCAAATGTCATGGGCGATGCCCAAAATTTGGAAACAATGGCAAAAAAAAAGGTCAGGCAGCAAAAGATATTCATACCAACTGGTTCAGGCAACTTAAGGCCTCTTCTTAGCCCATCAATGCCGGCAGCAACGATGGCAGCAAGACCCAAGTGAGGATTTGCGCATGCATCGAAGGATTTGATCTCAAAGTTGCTGACTAAATCAAGAGGCACACCAGGTGGGCATGCGGTTCTCAATGGAGCCTCCCTGTTCTCTTTCCCCCAGCATAGATAAGCTCCACTCCATGTATTTGGCTGAATCCGATCGTAGCTATACACAAAAGATCAAGTGAACATGATTATTAAATAGTGGCACATAACACACTGATCTGAAATGGTTGCATCAATATCCTGGTAATTAAGCCCTCTAGATTATAAGGAAGGAATACATGGATTGGCATCTTGTAAATATCATGCAGCTTATGTGGGAAACAAACATTGTATCAAGTTATCCAAATTTTAATTTAATTAAGGAAACTCCTAGAAGCTTTAATAGAAGACATTACCTGTTTGGGTGAGGAGCAGTAAATGCCAATATTGATGAAAGATGATGATACACTCCAGCAAGGAACTGCGCTCCAGTTTTTGACATTCCATAAAAATTATCTTTACTTGATCCCATAAAAACATTCTGATCATTCTCCCACAAACTCAGATGCACGTGAGAACCAGATCCAATATCATTCAAATCAGGCCTGGAAAGTGTTGAAGCAGAAGGAAGGATCAGATACCAGATATAAGTTTCAAATGATTGGTGATCCAGTATTGACCAAGTATAGCTCATTTCAGCTCCCTTTGGTACCAAAAGAGTTCCAACCTTCTATTGCCTGCCCAACCTGTTCACATATATTGCTACTGGCAGAAAACAATGTACACAGATAAATCCATTCTTCAGAGCTGGTATATAAGTGTTTCTGTTTACTACTTAATCATTAACTTAATTTCACTTGACAGTTTTCATCTATGATCATTGAATAAAGATGAAGTTGGTCCCATCATCTAACAAAAATATGTTGAAACTTGAAATGGGCAGACATATCCATGTCGATCCATAAACTTACTTTGGAAGAAATGTTGCTAGCAGTCCATGCTTTCGAGCAATTGATTTAATAGTCTCACGGGCATATATCAATTTGTCAGCCGCAAGAGTGCACAAGATATACTTTAAGGCTATCTCAAATTGCCCTTTTCCAGACTCAGCATGCAACTGGCATTTTTTTTGAGGGGAGCCGTAGAGGTAAACAAAAAAAAAACAATCATAAATCTTGCAAATGAACCAATAAATTTGATATCAAATTTTGTACTTTAAAATGATATTTTGGACACAAAAAGGTAAATCACTTACCTGCTCAACCACAATGTCTGAAGTTTTGAGAGAAGAATATACTTCTTGTAATATAGATGATGCGCCATCAAATGCGGAAGTTGAGCAGTAATTGGTATTATCATATGGAACCCACTGCTCAACTCCATCACTGCAGAGTTTTCTATTAGGATCCCGTGAAGAATAAGAAGTTTTTTTTAATATTCTTATTATGAACTAGAGTCAGAGAAAGCTACCTTACTAATTTTCTGCGAAGAAAAAATTCATTTTCAAAACCCGCCTTCATTGTCTGAAAGAATAAATAACTAAACGTAAATACCAAAACAAATGCACTTTAGATCCAAGAGACCAAAACGGCGTTTGAAAATGTAGACAAGAGAAAGTGTGGATTTATTCTTACCACATTGAACTCATCTAGCAGAACTTTAGTGACTTTCCTCAAGGCATTTCTAGGACAGTATTCCCAGGCTTCTCCAGGCCTTATTTGCATGTCAGCCATCACCATTTCCTCACGACTTGACCTTGAGACAAGAAACTTTATATTATAATAGTCAAGCCAATTTTAATAGGCATATTATTAAAAATCATAACACATGATGTCTTGATGCATTTGGCGAATTGATGCCACCTAAACAAGTAAGTAGAACACTATTAGCCATGATGTAGCAATTGATATTTAGAGTTATAACATAATTCAGATTTTTATTTCATAAGAATATATTAGGTGATTAGTGATTACTAGTGAAGGAATGAGACTGCCATGGTATTTTAATTTTTAAGAAATCTTATCCCTTGTTCTTGTAGCAGTTATCAATATAAATGGCATAGGAACTTCAAATGTATACATACGAGAGAGGAATAGCAATAAAATGTAAATCAGCATACTAATGATATGGAGACAAGACTGGGAAGACAATAAAACAAATAAGAACGAAACCCAGTGTCACAACGTATGTATCAACGAATAAAGTACTGAAGAAGGAACTGGGCCTAGTTCAGTTGGTGGATAGTGTGGGTGTACCTACCCAGGTTCAAGTCCTCTTCAACACAAATTGTGGTGCCTTTTTCTTTATGTTTACAATTACAATGCTACCTTGTTCCTCCTAGATTAGCTGAGTTTGTTTTAAGAAGGTACTGAAGGAAATGTTTACAACAATCTGAAATACCATGGGAGCCTCAGAAGTGTTGGCATATCTGGTACAAGTCTGATCTCGCCTACACCAGTAAGGTTAGTTCCATCTGCTGGCCCATCACAAAATGAAGTCATTCCCATTACCGCAAAAGTCAGACCAACACCCTTATTCCTTGTAACCTCATAAAACCGTCCAGCTGGCACAACCTGAAAGCAAAATTCCATAAAAATGAATAAAATATGATATCGTATTTTCTCAAGACTCAGAAGAACACTTGCAACTCTAAGGATATACCTTTGCTACATAGTTACTAAGTTGGCTACGTATTTTGTAAAAGAAAAAAAAAGCAAAACTAAACAAAGAAAGAACAGTAACAATGTTCATTATAACAACTGTGTGCAGTATAACTGTATATGGAGCAGATGACAGTGCAAGACAAAAAATCCAACTGATAACCTTTTTTCCTAAGGAAAAACTAACAGATAACTTCTGATCCATGAACCATGAGAAGTTATCAATACTTCACATCATGTTGATTGTGGCATGTGATCAGAAAAGGTATGCTTACACGGCATCTATTTTGGCCAGAAGCATCACTCCAGATTATCCGAACGAAGAGAACATCTTCCTCAACAGAAGATGATGACACACTGCCACCAGCTATGGTAGTTTCATGATTAATTGATCCATTGGTAACATTTAACTTGTACAGATGCAATGCATTTCTTCTAAAGATATCCTCAACTGCTTCAATGGCTTCCTGAATGCTAAGGTCTCCCTCTTCACATGCGGCAGCTAGAACATGATAAACAACATCCCGTGCCCTTTTTGCACCTATAAATCAGCATAGTATTAATTAACAAATGAAACATTAAACAAGTATATTAAATATATACTCAAATATTTAGGTACACCATTCCATGATTTGAAGTACACACCATTGCAAACATATCTATAGATCAAAACCCCATGAAAAACCAAAAGTTTCCTTTCTAATCCCTTTGTTATTAGTCAAAAAGTATTTTTGTTTATCCTAATGCAAGCTACCATTCACGCACCTTGATTTCTGAGTAGATATTTAACATTTGTACTGACATGCAATGCTACTCAATCATCTTATGAACTAGTTAAGATGATGAATGTACCTAGATAATATGTCTCTGGAAAAGCATATCCATCTGTACTGAACATGACCTGAAAATGTTTGTAAATTAGAGATACCAAGCAAAGTGTACCTTCAAAATTGGAAATACTGAATATCAGGATATTTGTACTTGTAGGAAGGATAGACTGCATATAAATTGTGGGTTGTATTGCATTGAGCCTCGAGGGCGAATATATAGGGGGTACAAGACTTGGAGGGCAAGACACCTTCCCGGGATATTTCCTATACTGCGAAATATACTCTAAAAGTACTGATTACTAAATGAATCAAAATGGAGTAATGTGACATGATTCTGCATATCAGAGAAAGGACTCACATCAGTAAACTAGATGTATTGGTTGAACAAGATACTTTCAAACGTAAAATGCCTAAGATGGAAGGTCTGAGTAGGCATCACCAGATTTCTATAGACAGCTTCCAAAATAGATACTTTCTGTTATGATCAAAGAACCACTACTGGCAGGAACCAGTTGCGCACTAGCACTAGCAGTTAGAAGATACATACTTCTAGGTATCTCAAAATCTGACAACCAAATCAAGACGGCAAAAATGTCTGGCTTATATTACTTTATGTGGCAACTAAGAAGATTTGGATGAGTTCTATAATTTTTAGTATAACTAATTGCTTAAGTTATATGTCAACAATCAAGAGTTTCTACTCAGACAGAATGATCATAACTTGTTTATAAGTAGTTAAAACTCAGAGTAAGAAGGCCTGCTTACAACATGCCCCAGTCACTTCTGGGGAAATTAATCTAGCCCAGTATATCTAACTGGAGGTATCTATTATCAGAATTTGAATTCTGGAATCTTTCCTGTTATTGCAGCATTTTCTGTGTTTCTTACGCTTAGTCCTACTAGTGTAGAGCGTGCACACAGTAACATACAAACAATATGCTAAACTGTGAAGGGAGGAATCTTATGCTAAACTGTGAAGGGAGGATAAGACTCAGTTCTGGCTGTCAGCTACACTGGATCTTGAGGTAAATTGTGGATTTATTTCAGTACTTGGACAACTCTTCTAGAAACTGCTATTCACAAGATGATGATTTACCTTCTTTATAGGAGCTAGCTCCAGAAGCTCTTTCAGTGATGATGTCATTCCATGAACACTAAGTTTTGGAATTACCAAGCCAAAATCAAGATAGACCTGATTGTTTTTTGTTTAGGATGGTTAAAATCCATGAAACCAAAATATATACAGCAGGATAAAATGATGATATACCTGGGAATAAACAGATGCAAGATAAGATGCTTCCTTAGAAAATGGATAAGAAGCATGCAAAAGAACAATTTGGCACTTAGAAAATCTTTCGTCCTCAAGAACAGCACGCAAATGTAGTGGGTTGCACTTTCGCAAGTCTAGATCCTTATCTCCAAAACTGAAAAATATATAGGAGTGTATGTATTTGAGATATTGAACCAACCAAAAATATAACATTGCTTTTATACTAGGAGAAAAGATGCCGTCACCCTGTGTGAATCTGCACTGGCAAGTTGACTGACACAGCAATTTCAAGACTGCAGGTAAATAGATAGTCAATCAGGTTCTTGTTTGTAATCCGAAACGGCCTAGGACCTGAAAAACATGGAGGGATGTAATTGCAAAATTTGTGTGATCTTGTTTTAGGTGTCTTATCTCCATGACAAGAAAAAGGTTTTTACCTGTTAGCTCCTTTCGAAGACCGTCCTCTGCATCGGTCTTGCTAACGTTGGGATTGATCTGTAAGCCACTTCTATATGCAGCTATGCTTTTCAATGCAACAATTTGGGTAGACACTGTGAGTAATAAGTTAAGGATATTCCTAAATCAAAAGGAAATAAAGAAAAATAATCCAATTGGTCCGAGAAGGGTATTGGAAAATCTGGAGGATATGACTTCAGCTTAGCTACATAGCTTTCAGTGAACGAGTCCAGTGTCCAGCTTGATCCACTAAATGACTCCTGAAATGGTAATTGTGCAAGTTGACTAAACATTGCTCATTAAAAAAAGCGGTATTTTGTCAGGTTCTGATAATTTCAGGATCAAAATATCATATAGGTCCACTAGTTCTATAATAAATGGTCGTGCTATTTTGTTAAAGAAGTAAATTCTTTCCAAACAACATTTGCCATTTAGTAACAAAAACTTGCGAATAGAAAAAAAAACTAATACGTTCACAAGAGAAAGACGAGAAATACACTCACGTCATTAATGATTGTTTCTGCTAGCCTTTCTATTCTCAGAACTCTGCCAATTACAGGAGCAAATGCCCTGTGAGACTCCAAGTCCAGCATTTTATCAAATGTTATGCCATCATCTATAAGGATAGCAGATATGTTGGCAGCTTGGAAGCATTTCGAGCTGATCGATTTCAATCCTTCGGCCGTCCTGAACTCCTCCACCTTCTCGAGTGAGGCTTCGCAGTTGTACAATGCAGCGATGTCCCTCAGGCTTCTCTGCATTTCACGAGGTTCCAAGGATGTAATGAGCTATGAAAGTGCACTCTTAGGCGCCTTGGAACAACAAGTCAACAACTACAGAGTACAACAACGTGCCACCTGCCCTGAATTGGATCTCCCCATAAGCTATAGAAAGAAAAATCCAACAGAAACACAGTACAAGTTGTACAGTAGTCCCATGGCAAGGACAACGACAATTGGGACAGAAAGCTAAAAGTCTACCGACTCCATACGTAGCCACTGACGGGGAAAATGCCCCACATCACATGACTCCATGGACACTTGGGCAGTTGGGCTGGGCATTCCAGGCCAGCACCAAGAAGCTTTGCCAAAGATACCGGCAGCTTGTCATGCGCCTTGCAAGCAGCAGCTGCTGCAACACCACCGTTCCAGTTTTCAGCTACGCCGCCCCCACTCCGCCACCGATGATCCATGACAAGGCAAAGGAACGGGCAAAAGGCGTATGACTACAAGGCCACCACGTCCCGGTGTCCCACTGCACAACGGCAAGGCAGGCCATAAAGCTGCTGCCATCTGCATGGCGCACTGCAGAAAACGACGAGCTCGGCATGTTCTGCTAAAACAGGCCGCCAGTTGCAGTAAATTTACATACCTGTTTCATTTATCAGTTATCAGTGCCCTGGCACAGCACCTACCCTCAAACACCAACTAGAAACATTTATCAGTTATCAGCTATGAGCAAATACAACCAAAACATGACTGCTTGGCACCTTCCTAAATCACTTTTAGAGTCTGTCCAAAGTATTAGCGACATTCAGGTACAAGGATTTGGGTTTGATAAGATTTAAGACGTATAGCGGCGCTTACACATAAAAATATGCCAAAATATTAAAAGTTAAAAAAATCTGCTAGCAACGAACACAGTAACCGACACAATCTAGCACGGGAAGCCCAGCCTGCCATTATGCCACGATTTCGAATAAACTGCTACCGGAGAGTACCCAGCAGTACGGAGGTAGTAACAAGCTCAAGAGACGGGGGCAGGGGCGAAGCTATGTTATGGACCGTGGGTGCCTAGGCACCCAGGCAAAAAACGAAAATCAGTTATTGCTATCAAATTTTCACCCTTTAGGCACCCCATGGCCCAGTTTAGTGCACCCCCCACCAGGTCGCACATGATGGGATAAGTCTTTGTACTGTTGGTCTTTGTGGTCCTCGGCATGGTGGTCTTGCTGCTCTAACCAGAACAGCATCTACCAGGACAGCATTTAGCATCTTAGACTAGCTTTTAAAACAGCATCTAGGACAACATCTTAACTAGCTTTTAGGACAGCATCTAGGACAACATCTTAGACTAAGCATCACTAGCTTTTAGACTAGCATCTTAGACTAGCATCTCGCCATATGCTTGGCTGTCTTGGCCAGCTATAAATATGTAACCCCAACCCCTCGGGTTGACATGACATTGGTGAGAAGTAAATAAGAAAATTGCCCCAACTCCTAGTGTCATCCTCTCGATGAGAGTAAGAGTTTCGATACTAACAACTGGTATCAGAGCCGTTCTTTCTTACAGCCTGAACATCTCCTGTTCCTCTCCCTCCCACGTCTTCTTTCGCTCTCAGCCAGCAGCAGCAACACCTGCTGTTTCTGCTGACCTCTCCTCCACTGCACAGACAAGCAGCAGCAGCACGTCTGAGGCAACCTCCTCCCCACGCAGCAGCCCCCATTAGCACGCCATGTCCGAAGGGCAGTCTCAGCGCTCGGTAGCCTCGAGCGCGCGGCACCGGCAGGAGGCCGAGGTCGCCGCGGCAGGGGAGCGCGAGCGAGCGGCAGCAGCAAATGCAGCGACGGCGGCAAGGGCGGCAAGGCTGGCAGCGGCGGAGCTGGCAGCAGCAAGGGCGGAGGTGGAGGCAGTGGCAGCGGTAGATACGGCGGCGGCGGCGGCAGCGGAGCTCGAGGTTCTGCGCGGCAGCAGCTCCGGTAGCTCTGCCTCCGTCGACGGAGGCACCGACGTGGACCTCGGGCTGGCAAGGGAAACAGCTCGCGAGCGGGCGAGGCTGTGGGCAGCTGCGCACCCCCACGGGGGTGGTGGCGACGGCCCAGACGGGCGCGGACGCGCCGGCAACGCTCCAGGCGGTGGCGGGCGCGGCGGCGGCAGCTCAGACAGGCGCGGACGTGCCGGCGGAGCCCCAGGCGGGGGCGCGCACGACGGCGGTGCTCCCGGCGATGGCGGCCGGGTCGACGGAGAGCGCGGCCCTCACAGGCGGTGCGGCTCTCCCTCCCCAGACCAGCGCCATGGCTACCATGGTGTCCAGGCGGTGGTCAGGGATCTTGGTCCCGGTGGTGGGTGGCCTACCCTCACCAAGACCAACTACGTCGAGTGGGCCGCAGTCATGAGGGTGAGGCTCCAGGTGCGGCACATGTGGGAGGCAGTCCGGTACGGCGATGTCGACTTCGATGAAGATCGACGGGCGCTGGATGCTCTCATCGCTGCAGTCCCGACCGAGATGCAGTTCACGCTTTCCAAGAAGCGGACCGCCAAGGAGGCCTGGGACGCCATCGCTGCGGCACGCATCGGCAGCGACCGCGCTCGCAAATCCACACTACAGGCACTTCGCAAGGAGTGGGAGAACCTGGCCTTCAAGTTAGGTTAGGATGTTGATGACTTTGCTCTCCGTCTCAACACTCTGCTACAGAAGATGGTGCAGTACGGCGACGACACCTACGATGAGGAGAGAGCTATCGAGAAGCTCTTTCACTGCGTCCCCGAGAAGTACATGCGGATCGCTCGCTCGATCGAGTCTCTGCTGGACCTCTCTACGATGACATTCGAGGAGGCGATAGGTCGCCTCAAGGTCATCGACAGCGATGAGCCACAGCCTCTCTCAGGGCCTATCACCATTGACGGGAAACTCCATCTCACTCGAGAGCAGTGGGAGGCTTCCCAGGGTGGCGGGAGGAAGGGGGAGTCCTCTTCCTCGACAGGCGGCCGCAAGCGCGGCAAGCCGCGCAAGCCGCGCGGAGGCGCCCAGGTTGGGGCGCGAGGACGTACCGAGGGTGGCGCTCGTGGAGGCGCCCAGGGCGACGCCGCGGACGCACGCAAGCCGGCACGAGACGACACCTGCCGTAACCGCGGCGGGGTTGGTCATTGGGCCAGGAACTGTCGACAGCCACGACGCGGCCAGGCCCACGTCGCACAGGTGGAGGAGGAGTCGGCTCTCCTTCTGGCACATGCAAGCATCGAGCTACGTCCAGCGGCATAGGCCGCAGCAGCTCTCCTCCACCTTGACGAGTCGAGGGCACACGCCTTTCTCGGCGACGCCTCCAACAACGACAAGATTGATGGGTGGTGCCTCGACACCGGCGCCACCCATCACATGACCGGTCGGCAGGAGTTCTTCTCCGAGCTTGACTCCAGCATCCGAGGCTCCGTCAAGTTTAGGGATGCTTCCGGTGTAGAGATCAAGGGTGTCGGCTCCATCATCTTCACCGCCGGGTCTGGTGAGCACAGGCTGCTCACCGGAGTCTACTACATCCCCGCGTTGAGGAACTCTATCATCAGCTTGAGACAGCTGGATGAGAACGGTTCGCGCGTGGCAATCAAGGACGGAGTCATGAGGATTTGGGATCGCCATCGTCGCCTTCTTGCCAAGGTAACCAGAGGCGCGAATCGACTCTACATCCTTAAGCTGCAGGTGGCACAACCTCTCTGCCTCGCCGCTCGCTGGGATGACGAGGCGTGGCAGTGGCACGAGCGCTTCGGGCATCTTCACTTCGAGGCCCCGAAGCGGCTCAGTGCTAAGGAGATGAAGTGAGGCCTGCCATGCCTCGACCACGTGGAGCAGTTCTGCGACGTCTGCGTGGTGATGAAGCAGAGGCAGCTCCCCTTTCCCCAGCAGACGAGCTTCCGAGCCAAGGAGCGGCTCGAGCTCATGCACGGGGACTTGTGTGGCCCGGTGACACCGGCCACACCGGGAGGACGACGTTACTTCCAGCTGCTCGTCGACGACCTCTCCCGCTACATGTGGGTGATGGTTCTCGGCAGCAAGGGAGAGGCTGCGGACGCCATCAGGCGCGTGCAGGCTGCTGCGGAGGCGGAGTGCGGCCGCAAGCTGCGCGTGCTGCGCACCGACAACGGCGGCGAATTCACAGCGGCTGAATTCGCGTCGTACTACGCTGATGAGGGCATTCAGCGCCACTACTCCGCGCCGTACAGCCCACAGCAGAACGGCGTCGTCGAGCGGCGCAACCAGACGGTTGTGGGGATGGTTCGGGCCCTCCTCAAACAGAGGGGGATGTCGGCTGTCTTCTGGGGAGAGGCGGTGGTGACAGCTGTCTACATCCTCAACCGCTCGCCCACCAAGACCCTCGATTGCAGGACACCGTACGAGGCTTGGCATTGGCGCAAGCCTGCGGTCTCCCACCTGCGGGTCTTCGGCTGCCTCGCGTTCGCCGAGGAGCTTGGCCACATCGGCAAACTCGACGACAGGAGCACTCCAGGGGTGTTCATCGGCTACACGGAGGACTCGAAGGTCTACCGCATTCTCGATCCGGAGACACAGCGTGTGCGCACGGCGCACGACGTCGTGTTCGACGGAGGGCGAGGATGGGCATGGGACAGGATGGTGGACGACGGCTCGACACCGACGTACGAAGACTTCACTGTCGAGTACGTCCACTTCGAGGGAGCTGGGGGAGTAGGCAGCTCCTCCACATCGAGCGTGCCTACCCCAGTCCCCGAGTCTCCACCGACTCCGGCGCCCGCTACTTCGGCAGCGGCACGCTCTCGAGCCACGACTTCGACTGCGATGAGCTCTTCGTCGATTCCACCACAGCCGGCGACCCCACGGACTCCAGCACCACCAGCTACCCCTCCGGGCACGCCTACTCCAACACCAGCCCGTGTCGAGTATAGCCCGATGGAGTTTGCCACTCCTCTCTCCCACGACGAGGAGCGCATCGACGCGTACTACGACGGTGAGCCATTGCGGTACCGCACAATGGAAGACCTTCTCGGCGATCAGCCGGTGCCAGGACTGGTGCCTCACGACCTGGAGGCGCAGTGGCACCTTGCGTGCGACGACGGCGAGCCTCGGTCCTTCGCAGAAGACGAGAGACACGCGGCATGGCGTGCCGCGATGCAGTTGGAGATGGACGCGGTTGAGAAGAACCGCACTTGGGAGCTTGCTGACCTTCCTCGCGGTCACCGCGCGATCACCATTAAGTGGGTGTTCAAGCTGAAGAGGGACGAAGCCGGCGCCATCGTAAAGCACAAGGCCCGCTTGGTGGCACGAGGTTTCGTGCAGCAGGAGGGGATCGATTTCGACGATGCCTTCGCCCCCGTGGCACGGATGGAGTCCGTGCGACTCCTCCTTGCGTTGGCCGCCCAGGAGGGCTGGCGTGTTCATCACATGGACGTCAAGTCGGCGTTCTTTAACGACGATTTGAAGGAGGAGGTCTACGTACACCAGCCGCCAGGTTTCGCGATCCCCGGCAAGGAAGGCAGGGTGCTACGCCTGCGCAAGGCTCTCTACGGCTTGCGGCAGTCACCGAGGGCATGAAATGCCAAGTTGGATTCCACGCTCAAGGGGATGGGCTTCGAGCAAAGCCCGCACGAGGCGGCCATCTATCGGCAGGGCAATGGAGAAAATGCCCTGCTGCTGGGTGTCTACGTCGACGACTTGGTGATCACCGGCACCAAGGATGCGGAAGTGGCGGCGTTCAAGGAAGAGATGAAGGCCACCTTCCAGATGAGTGACCTGGGACCTCTCTCCTTCTACCTGGGGATCGAGGTGCACCAGGATGACTCTGGGATCACGCTTCGACAGACCGCCTACGCCAAGCGTGTCGTTGAGCTGGCTAGGCTCATCGACTGCAACCCAGCTCTCACTCCGATGGAGGAGAGGCTGAAGCTGAACCGCGAGAGCACGACGGAAGAGGTGGACGCTACGCAGTACCGGCGTCTTGTGGGGAGCCTTCGCTACCTCGCCCACACACGGCCGGACTTGGCATTCTCCGTCGGCTACGTTAGTCGGTTCATGCAGCGACCGACGACGGAGCACCAGCAGGCTGTGAAGAGTATCATCCGCTACGTTGCGGGGACTCTTGACCACGGTCTCTACTACCCGAGGTGTCCTGGGGAGGCACACTTCATCGGGTACAGCGACAGCGACCACGCCGGCGACATTGACACCAGCAAGAGCACAAGCGGGATCCTCTTCTTCCTCAGCAAGTGCCTCGTTAGCTGGCAATCGGTCAAGCAGCAGGTGGTGGCCCTGTCCAGCTGCGAGGCTGAGTAGATAGCGGCCTCCACCGCTTCGACTCAGGCGCTCTGGCTCGCTCGACTGCTCGGTGATCTTCTCGGAAGAGACACTGAAGCGGTGGAACTCAGGGTGGACAGCAAGTCCGCTCGGGTCCTGGCAAAGAACCCCGTTTTCCATGAACGGAGCAAGCACATCCGGTGAGGTACCACTTCATCCGAGGCTGCTTGGAGGAAGGGAGCATCAAGGCGAGCTACATCAACACTAAGGACCAGCTTGCGGACCTGCTCACCAAACCCCTTGGGAGGATCAAGTTTCTTGAGCTTTGTTCCCGGACCGGGATGGTCCAACTTTCCCACAAGACGACGCACAAAACTTAGGGGGAGAAATGATGGGATAAGTCTTTGTACTGTTGGTCTTTGTGGTCCTCGGCATGATGGTTTTGCTGCCCCAATCAGGACAACATCTATCAAGACAGCATTTAGCATCTTAGACTAGCTTTTAGGATAGCATCTAGGACAGCATCTTAGACTAGCTTTTAGGACAGCATCTAGGACATCTTAACTAAGCATCACTAGCTTTTAGACTAGCATCTCGGCATATGCTTGGCTATCTTGGCCAGCTATAAATATGTAACCCCAACCCCTCAGGTTGGCATGACATTGTGTGAGAAGTAAACCAGAAAATTGCCCCAACTCCTAGTGTCATCCTCTCGATGAGAGTAAGAGTTTCGATAGTAACAGCACGAGCCCACAGCCCAGCAACAACTAAAGTGCCCAGCCTAGCAACCATCCTGGAGAGGGGATCGATCCCTTTCATCACGCATTTACGGCACGGGGGAATTGGAAACGCTCTGCTCGCCCCATTCTTTTTTCTCTCGCGTCGCTTCGTGTACTGCCCGCCAGCTCCGCCGTTTCCATGGCCGCACCCCTTGCGGCCTTGCCTGCCCCTCCCAAATTCTCCAGCGACTGTAGCAGCAGAGTAGACAAGCATGCCTTGCCCAAGCCGCCTCCTCCCTCGTTCACCGACGGCCGTGGAGGCACGAGATTAGGCAACAGCAATTCATTCACGCCGATCGTTCTCGACCAAATTGCAAGGCAAGGAACCTCTCGGATTATTTCAATAATTTTGATTTCCATCAAGTTCAAATGTCCAGTCTCGAAACTTTGTCCTATTTATTGGATTCTAGGCTATTTATTCAGATTGTAGGTGCCCATGGTTAGGGTTTTAACTAGGATTTTCTTATTATATGACAGCAAAGGAAAAAATTGATTTCTTCTTGCAAATGACAGGTAAATCAAAAATTATGGAGAAGTATTTTAAACGAAAAACACCAGAGATTGATGATGGTAACAGTACAAGAAATCCATGTCCTAATGATATCAATTGGGATGAGGAAATCAAATATGATCCAGGAATTAGGAAACAAACTGATGCTTATCATCCTAATCATAGAGAGAAGGTGAGAAGGAAATACTTGGAAAATGGGCCTTGCCAGCCTCGAAACTGCAGTTTTTCAGTTACAATTATTGGAGAGAAGCCAAGAAGGTTTAATCCAGAATGGTTTGATGAGTTTGGAAGTTGGCTTGAATATAGTGAGTCCACGGACAGAGCATACTGCTTTTTTTTTTCTTATTTAGAGAAAAGAAGGATGCAGGATATGATGCATTTGTTGTAAACGGTTGGAATGGTTATCATAGGAAAGAAAGGCTAAAGTCACATGTTGGTGATGTTGGTGGCTCACACTTTATTGCCATGAAGTGTGATGATTTGTTATAAAGAGACCAACATATAGATGTTGCTAACAATCAGATTAGTCATATTGTTAAGAGGGCTTACTTTACTCGGCTGAATGGTTCCATTGATACTGCTAGGCTATTATTGAACCAAGGATTGCCTTTCCGGGGCCATGATGAGTCAAAGAACTCCCTCAACAAAGGGAACTTCAGAGAGTTTCATGAGTGCTTGGCAGAGCATGATCCAGAGTTAGGCAAGGCAATGGGTGAAAATGGTGCAAGTAATAGTTGCGTGCTGGCTGCTGAAATTCAGAGAGACATTGTTGAATGTTTTGCAAATGAAGTTCTACATTCTATCCTAGAGGAACTTGGGAATGACGTGTTTTGTTTGCTAGTTGATGAGTCGAGAGATGTTTCTTGCAGAGAACAAATGGTTCTTGCAGAGAACAAATGGTTGTGGTTTTGAGGTATGTTGACAAACATGGGATGGTGAAAGAGAGGTTTGTTGGCCTTGTGCACGTGAATGAAACAAGTTCTTCTCATCTCAAGTCATCTATTGATTCTCTTTTCGCAAAGTTGAAACTAAGCTTAAAGCAAGTCAGAGGCTAAGGATATGATGGTGCTAGCAATATGCGAGGTGAGTTCAATGGCTTGCAATCATTGATCATGAGAGAAAGTAGTGCTGGGAATAAGTCCTTGTACTATAGTCTTTGTGCGTCTCAGTCTTTGTAGCATCTAGAGGACAGCTCATGTGCTGTGGTCTTTCTGCCCCTAGGACAATATCTAGAGGACATCATATTAGAGGACAACATCTTAGACCAGAGGACAACTCCTAGTGTCGTCCTCTCGATGAGAGTAAGAGTTTCGGTACTAACAAGTAGAACAGCTTATTATGTGCATTGCTTTGCTCACCAACTTCAGCTAGCCGTTGTGGCAGTTGTGAGAAAACATAAGGGTATAAGCAATTTCTTAATTAGGATTTCTATCTTACTAAATGTGGTGGGTGGATCAGCTAAGAGAAGGGACATGATTAGAGATATCAACGCTGAAGAACTAAGAAAGGCATTAGGTTGTGGGCAACTTGAGACCGGGATAGGGTTAAATCAAGAGCAATGCCTTCAAAGACCTGGAGACACTCGGTGGAGTTCACATTACAGAACTCTCAAAAGTTTGATCAACATATTTCCTACAATAGTTCAAGTGCTAAAATTTGTGGAAAAGGATGACAAAGATTGGAAGAATAGAGATCAAGCATCAAATCTTCTAGTGTACTTCAAATCTTTTGACTTTGTCTTTTATTTGCATCTCATGTTGACTACATTAGCAGCCACAAACACTTTGTCATTAGCATTGCAGCGTAAGGATCAGGACATTGTGAATGCCGTTGGATGTGTGGGATCAACTAGACTCCATTTGGATAGTCTTAGAAGAGATGGGTGGGACAAATTATTAGATGAAATGACTGAGTTTTGTGACAAGCATAAGTTGACAAATTGAAAATGGAAGATACCTATGTTAATCCCCAGCAATCTAGAAAAAAAATTGGAATTACAAACAAGCATCATTATGAAGTGGATTGCTTTAATGAAGTTATTGATTGGCTAGTTAAAGAGCTTGACAACCGCTTTAATTGAGACAAGCTCTCAATTGCTTCTTTGCTCGGCTGCTTTCAATCCAAGAGACTTATTTCATAATTTCAATGTGGAGAGTTTGATGAGCCTAGCAAAATTATATTCTGATGATTTCAATTCTGATAATTTGAGAGACCTTAGACACCAACTTTGCCTTTACACTGCCGATGTACGAGCAGATGATAGATCCTCCAACATAAATACTATTAGTGAGCTTTCTCAAAAAATGATGGCCACAACTAAAGATATTTGTTATCCACTGGTTTATCGACTTTTGAAGCTTGTACTAGTATTACCTGTTGCTACTGCAACAGTGGAGAGATGCTTTTCAGCCTTGAATCTTGTGAAGACAGATTTGTCTAATAAAATTGGTGATGAGCACCTGAGTCATAGACTTATTTGCTATGTGGAGAAAGAAATATTAAGAAAAGTTACCAATGAGGCAGTGGTTGATCGTTTCATGAACATGGAAGGGAAAGAGCGTAAATATGATCTCTGAAGGTAATGCAATGCTCCTGTCTTTAATAGAATAATTCTACAATTTCTTAGTTAAAAAAAACTGACTCCTTTTTCTTTTCTAGGTCAGTCGGATTTTTATGTTGGACGTAATTTGGATTTTGCTATGGCAGCAATATTTTGTTCATGATTTTGGCATTCTGTCATTGACTACAACGAAGTGACCAATATTATCTTTATCTTTACGAGTGGTAAACATTATTGTAGATACTTTAAATTTGTTAACTTTGTATTGCTCTTGATCGCGTATGCTGAACTATTGATGTTTAAAGTATGGTAGATGAAAAATTATTTTGATGTATTGTTTAAACACTATGGCATCCTTGCTCTTGGGATAAAGTGGTGCACCCCCCCTCCGAGCTGCTCTAGATTCGCCCCTGCACCGGGGGGGGGGGGGGGGGGGGGGGGGGGCGGGAGGAGCGGTCAAAGCAGGGAGCGGGCCGGGAGTCGCGGCGGCGTACCTTGAAGGAGAGGGAGTGCGGCGCGAGCGCGAGCGCGTCGCCCTCGGCCTCGGAGAAGCAGCGGAGGAAGGGGAACGCCGAGCCGAGCTCCACCAGGTTGTGCGCGTGCGCGTCCACCGCCGCCACCTCCTCCGTCGCGCGCCGCAGCGCCGCGTACCTCGCCTCCATCTCCCTCGGTCTCCGCCGCTCCTCTCTCGCTGCCTCGTTTGACTGCGGCGGTGGCTGTGTCTGGGGGTGGAGGCGAGCGCGGCACGGGGCGCCGAGTTTTATATTGGCGGTGGCGCAGAGACGAGGGAGCTAGAGCGAGGAGTGGCGGAGGAGCAGAGGGGCACGGGGCCGCGCGCGCACGCCCCAACTACCGCGGACGGCGGACTCCCCGTTGCGGCTACGGGGGGCCGGCGCGGTGGCGAGGGAATGTGGCTGACATGTGGGCCAGGGCGCCAGGGTCCAGGAAGTTGTGCCGGCCAGGGAGCGGAAAGTTTGACTGCTCTGCTCTCGGAAACGAAGCAATTCCATTTTTTATGATCACACGAAGTCACGAGTGATGCCACCTTAACATCAACATCAACTCCTGATGAGATGCTGACCGTGGCTTCAGCAGCCAACCAGCCTAGGCCCTCCACAGTCGCAGTGTAAGCTCCAAGTGATACCCCAAACAGAGAGAAAAATATGAGCATCACTTCACACTGCAGCTATCAATACTCAGTGATGCAATGCTAAAAACTAACCGGAGCGATGCACGTAAAAGCATCGATGCTCACGGAGTAAACAAATAAAAAACGGCTCCTTCTTTCTTGCAAGTACTGATCTGTTATTCTTTACTATTCTTAAACAATCTTTTATTATTTGGTAGGCCCCACAAGTGATGCCGTATAATTTTTATTGTGAATTCCATTTATTTTTTGGCATCACATGCATATTACATTGTGGAGGGCTTTACTGAGTACTGCCGCAATTTAGAAAACTCAAATCATTTTTTTGGCAAAAAAGGAAAAAGAAAACTGAAACCACTTTTATCGCCTAAGGGTGTGTTTACATCCTCTGTAAATTTTTGGATGAAATTCACTGTAGTAATTTTCAACCAAAGATCAGAAGTATTAAACATGATCTAATTATAAAACTAATTGCACGGATGGACGGGAAATCGCGAGATGAATCTATTAAGCCTAATTAATCCGTCATTAGATGTTGTTTACCGTAGCACGACATTGTCTAATTATAGTCCAAATAGATTTAAAAAATTTATCTCACAATTACACCCGGGGTTATGAAATGATTTTTGTCAGTTATCCACATTTAATACTTTAGTCAAACGTTTGAAATTACTTTAGCGTTGAAAAAATTTTAGGATCTAAACACTAACTAGAAATTGCTCCTGTCGATTTCAGCAGAGCTGGAACCACAGTCAGCAGCTCACCAAGGCGGTTTTTCACACCGGAAAACTAGCTCGGCCCTCGCTGAAGTTTTCTCTCTGATCATCAACCAAGGAAGGAACCAAACCAAGGCTTGCTATCCAGGCCGCCGCACGCACTGGATGGCGGGCCATCCTCCCTGCCGGGCGACCTGTCGCGGTCTCATCTCAACGCCCATGCACGCAAGATCGCGAGGACCATCTGCGAGGGATTTCTTTCTTGGCGCGGACGGCGCTCCAAACCCAAACCACCGTTCAAGTGTCCACCCGTGCGGCGGGTAGCTTGTTCGCGCGTCGCCGTCCGCACCTGCAGAAATGTCCGGGATGATGGATATCCGCAGATATTATTTATCATTATGGGATGATGATGATGACTGGTCATCGTGACCTGCTCGGGCGGGCGGATCGACCACAACTCCACACGCAGTCCGCTTCAACAACTACAGATGAAAGAGGCGTAAACTAAAAAAAAAAGCTATAATTGGACATTTGGACGGCGATGGTGGACGAGGAGGATCGGACGAACGAGCGGACGCGGGCGGGTAAACATGGCACTACAACCGCCTCTTTGATTTCTTTCCTTTCCAGTTGTTCAGCAGCATGCGGATGTGGCCAGGCCAGCAGATGATGACAAGTCTCGATCGACGCCCGCCGGTGGTGGGGGCGAGATTAAAGCGGATTTTTCATATATAATAGAGGCCGTTCGTCACGCCCGCATCGCACTCGGATGCTACCTTCCGACGGCGCGGCGCCCTCTACGCCCGCCGTGATCGCGCAGCACGCCCATAGCCGTTACGCCGGCGTCGTGCGGGCGCTTTCGTTCCGGATGTGGGCGATTCCTCGGTTGGGGTTGGGCTGTGGGGCGCACGCGCATGGTGCCGCTGCCATGATCTCTGCTCCGTGTGCACAGGAGCACATGCCACGCCGCTTTCGTGGCTGGTGTGGTGCACGCCTCGTTTGATCCGTCCAATTTTTAGCCAATGGCCATCCTATCCGCCGTTCCCCCGTATCTCTCTCTCCCTCTCAGCGGTAGTGATGATGGAGGCACGCGCTGCCACAGCGCACAGTGCCCCCCTTTCAGCCTTTCCACTTCCCTGGTCACTTGGTCAGTGCGGGAGAGGTTCATCTGGAGTCGACTTGACGGTGACGAAGTCACGTCACCACGCCCATCACGCCCCTCCTGACTGCACAGACTTATGCTTCATCAGTGAAAGTTACGAAGTATTGGAATCCTCCTCTAGCAGTCGTGCTCATTGGTCCACACACATCAGTATGTATGAGTTCCAGCAAGTATGATGCTCTTTCTGAAAAACCTGCGAATGACGTCTTGGTCATCTTGCCTTTGGTCATCTTGCCTAGTAAACAAGCCTCGCATGTCTCGTATAATTTAAAATCAAATGAAGTTAGAAGTCCATCCGTATGGAGCTTCTTCAATCCGCTTCTCGCTTATATAATCGATCTCAGCCCGCCCAGTGCAGTCCTGTGGGCCCGCCCAGTGCAGTCCTGTGGAGAGCAGTGGCCGACGGCTCGCACGTCGCCATACCACAAGGCGTACGCTTAAGGTACGGTGCCGCTGGGGCCAAGTTTCTTTTTACCTGTGTGGCATTATAAAAATCCAAATTACCTGTGTACTATCGAAATTTAAAAAGTTCCTGAGAAACTTTTCAAAATTTTAATGGAAATTTTAATGGTGCATATGTAATTTGGATTTTTTATAATAGCACACGGATAAAAGACTCTTTTAGCTATGTTAGGTCAAGCTCACGGCCTTTTCCTCGCGGCGTGCTAAGCTCGTCGTTCGAGCAGGAGTGGGTCTAGTTGCGCCATCCACGGGGCTGTTCGTTTCCTGGCGCTCCTGGACTGTATGTGGAATCCTTCAGGTAGTGTATGGTTGGGCAAAAATCTCTCCGGATCTGATTACAGGGCAACAGATACCGATTGAACATGTTTGGTTGGGGTTACCTGTAATCAGATCCCATGGAAGTCAAGTGCAATGCCATTCCTCACGGTCGCGCGCATCTTCAGCTCAACGTGCGCATTCACAGCTCAGATTGTTGGAGCAATCCAAGCTATGAACACGATGAGCACCTGGTGTTGTGCTGCGACGGGGCAGCGTTTTCCGACTCCTAGCGCTGAATCTAAAGGACTGTATCTTGAGACCGTGTTCTGCTAGTTTGGCCTCCTACACTCTCAGCACCATGAGCGAACAGCCGCGGCCGCGACCCACTCCCACGCGATCGACGCACACGTCGAGCTGAACATGCACACGACGACCGGAAGACACTGGCATGTATGAATCGGCTAGAGGCTGGAGCTAATAGAAAGCTGCCAAGAAAGGAGCAATGCAAATGCAGGGTTTCAACATGGACAAGGGAAGTACAGCTATAATGCACGGTGAATGCAACCGAATGGATAGCACAAGATTCTAGTTTGCAGCACGCACAAGAAACATGTAGAAATACATTGTTCACTCACCTAAAAGAAAAGGGTAAGAGCATCACCAAGAGTCCCCCTATCAAACCTCCTATTGTCAAATTTTAAGATTCTAGGAGGAAAAAACACCATCCAACGGTCCCTCTAAATTAACTCCTATATTTGATGACATCCTAAATCACCCCCTCCCTCTCAAATCTAGGATTATCTGGCTGACACCCTATCTGCCCTTGCTGCCCTTTTCCTCACGCGGGCCCTCACGCTTTTTTCCCCCAAGCACTCCCTCCCCTCCAGCACATTCAAAATATAGGAGGTTGAGATATGGGGGAACTGCTGCAGTAGAGAGATTTAGGAAAGGATATTTGTTTAGGATGGCATCCTATATGAGAAAGTAAGAGAGCAAATTTAGGTGCACTCTGGGTGATGCTCTTAATTGATACTATTAGTCACATTGTCTAAAAAGAACTTCTGTGGGAGATAAAGATTTAGGAAGGATATTTGTTTAGGATGGCATCCTATATGAGAAAGTAGGAGGCCAAATTTAGGTGGACTCTTGGAGATGCTCTTAATGGATATTAGTCACATTGTCTAAAAGAACTGGTATGAATCCTCACATGCTATTGAGTACTGATCGTCTTCAAAACAGGTGTGCTGAATATTGATGTTTGTGTTGAGTCACTGAACTGGATTTATGTTATAGACAACAAATGCCAAAACACATAACATTTAGAGAATGGAGGGTAACAAGGTCGTGACAAAAATTGATGAGCCGTATAGAAGAGATACAAAGCACATCTGCAGGTGCCATCAACTAGTTGTTTCAGCACAAGTCCAATGCATGAACTCAACAGACTAATGTAATCTGGACACACAAAATCAGCAATAGTGGTATAAGAAAGCTGATACTGGCTACCTAACTACAACAAGGCAGGTGCTCAAGAGACACCAACAACAATGTTGGCAATATTCTGTGAAGCATAATATTTCAGAATATAAGCTCACCTTAGCCCATCGGATGTTCAGGAGGAAGCTGGGCATGTATTCACGCCATCCTTGCAATCATGCGTAAGGTCGTTGAATGTCTCCAAATGCCTCTTCCCCCTCAGAAACACCTCAGTATCAACTGCAACCCTCATGTACCCATCAAATTCCACTGGCTTACCATTGCTCAGCTCCTTGGTTTCAGTAAACCACTCGCTATTCTCATCCCACAAGTCCTTGAAATCATCCAGGAAGCGTGTTTTATACTTTTCCTTAAGTGGGTCAAAGAACGATTTGTCAGGCTCATTGGTAGCGATGTACAAATACCGTCCAGCTCCAACCTTGTCATTGAGTGTCATAAGCAGACTGTCCGGAGAGGTATCTCTATCAAGGTTTGGCCATAGTTGTGTGTTCTGTGCTTTCTCCCCTCTCACAATGTGGACTGAATCGAAGTCCCAGCTCATCCGTGAGGCAATGGCAGATACAATCTCCATCAAGCGACGGGACTTCCATAGGAAATGCCACGGGCGTTTGATCACTCCCTCAGTCTCACCTTCACACACACGTGACCAGTAGTTATCCGGCTCAACATTCCCAAACTTCCTCATGATCAGTGTGTCCTTGACGTCTCTGAGTTTCATCGGGGTCATCCTGATGTCTTCTGTATAGAAGTTCTTCAGCTTATCCTTCTTCTGCCACTTCCCCCAATCTTGCCAGAACTGGCTCTGATCGATCACTGATGCTGATTCCTTCAGGTGCTCGAAATCAAAGTAGAGCCTAAAATCTTTCTCTTCATCCTTGCCACTCGAAGTATACCGTGCATTGAGGCAGACATTGAGGTCCATTACAAGCGTCCTGTTCAAGAACTGCGCCTCACCAAGAGCACACAAGAACCCCCAAATGAAGTGGTTCATGCTCTTGCACCTCTCACCGCCACCCATGTAAATGAGGTACCTTCCGCGGCTGAAATCAGACTCAGAGGCGACCACTGGCAAGCTGTCATTGACAGCCTCACCAACAACAAACACCGGCTCGGCCACAGCCCCAGCAGCCTCATTGTTGGCAGCATTCTCGTCCAGCCTAATCTGTGTCTTGGCCGGCACAAAGTCAGTGACGGGTGCCTCACGCTTGCCCTTCTTCCCCTTCTTTCCCTTACGCTTGCCATTGCGTTTGGCGCCTACACCTGAGTGGTATTCGCCCACGCTGCTGACAACGAGGGTGCAGGTGTTGACGTCGCGGGTGAGCGTGAAGCGGCGGTAGTCCTTGTAATATGTGGCCCGGCCGGTGCCGATGGCGTCAGCGGCGGGGCGGAAGCGCCAGGCGAGGTCGCACTCCATGGGGCTATCCGGCACTGCCACGGGACGCCCGAAGCGGTAGAAGTGGAGGTCGGGGAACTGCTCGATGGCCGTGCGCATGAGCAGGTTGAAGAGGCCCCTGTCCCCCGTGCAGTCCACCGGCGCCTCCGTGTCGCAGGAGACCGCCTCGGTGGCAGGGCTCTCCTCGGCCGCCGCCACCGCACCCTCGCCCGTGCCGACATCAGTGTCGACGGTGACGGCCCGCTCAGCCTCGGGCTCCGCCTTCTCGGCCTCAGGCTCCGCCTTCTCGGCCTCGGACGCGACGTCGGAGAGCTTGATGAACGGGACGGCCTCCTTGATTTCCGCTTCGACGCCGGCGTCAGCGGCGGCGCCGGAGGAGGACGAGGAGGCGTTGAAGTCCTCCCCGGTGCGGAGCACGGAGTCGTCGGTGAGGAAGGTGGAGGTGGAGGTGGCGGAGGTGAGGAAGTCGGTGAGCTGGTGCGAGGACGGGTGGAGGAGCGGGTCGTCGGGGCTGTGGACTGCGGCGAGGAGCGTGAAGGCGAGCACGGCCGCCACGAAGAGCGCGAAGAGGAGATTGCCCCCGGAGCGCAGCGCGGCGCGCAGGTCCAGCGACCCGCCGCGCCACCGCGGAGCCGACAGCCCCGCCGCCCGCCCCAGCATTTTTCGCGCGGATCTGGGCTCGTATTGGGAGTGGAATGGCAATGGGAGTGAGGAGGGGTGGGAGGGGATCTGGCTGGAGGAGGCGGAGCGCCGACAAGGCGACAGGACGCGAGCGAGGAGGGGGCGTGGAGGTTACTCCTCCGGTTTTTTTAGTGGGCACGCGGACGGCGGTAGCTTATCGGAGTTGCAAGATGTGGGCCGCGGACCTGCGATTTCGGCCTCTTCCTCGGGGATCCGACGAGCTGCGTTGGGCCTGGATTATCGGTGGAAGATGGAAGTTCTGTCATTTCCATTCTCTGATTCTCTCTATGATAGGTCGACTGATGTGTGCCACGGGACTCCGCATTCATCTTCCACATGATGATTAAATTATTTATCTTCCAGCTTAGATCCAACTAGTTCAATAATTACAGACAATTAACTTTCCGGAGCAGACGTCATTTAATTTTTTTCACTTAGATTTAACAATATGTAAATCTCATGTCATCATTTTGAATAGGGTAATTTAATATTTTATGAGGGGTCAGATAATTCATTTATGGCTTGCTCTCACATCTTACCTCGATTTTCCAAACCTGATGCATATTTTAACATTTTCTTCGCGAATCATGATTCAACAATTATTCCTGATTAGTTTAGGGGATGAGATATTAATTTATAGTTAGGTTGCTCTCTATCTCATCTTAGCCATCCATCATGCTATGCGTAAGCTAACTTCTTACAGAATATGGATAGAAAATCCGGCATACCCCACACACAAGTGGGGTGCATTGCACCATCCTCGAAACCTAGCATGCAGCGACAGTGGCTATCAACGAACGCTAGAGTGGCAACGTGCCACAAGCTGGACAATGGGTAGAGGCTTGTGGCGAGATGTTAGTGTAGGACGGGAATGAGGATACAGTAGTGCTAGAAGAAAATAATAGTGGAGCGCCGTTAGGTGGGTGGGGGGGGGGGGGGGTCTTTCTTCCCTCCCCGAACTGAGCTGTTCCATCCATTCGATCCCCGACTATAATTTCAAAAACTAGCTCTTTTCTTCACGCCAAATTCTTTGACGTGACAAATACTTCGGTCATGATAAATGCATTGGCGTGACCAACCCTGGCACCATGGCTCGGACCTGGCTGTCGTGGCGCCGAGTCACGCCACATGCATTGGCGTGAATGAGTCACACCAAACGCCTTGGCGCGACTCAGGGCATTACCAGCCCGAGCCCGCGGTCCCCTCTTCCTCCTCCTCCAGTTCCTCCTCCTTTCTCCCACCTTTGCCCGAGCTCCCTCCCATGCCGCCTCCCTCCTCCCTCCCCCTCTAGATCCTTGCCATTTTCCAACCATTTTGAAGTTTGAGAGTGGGGGATTTGGTCTTTGAAGGTACCTCCTTCTTTCTAACCAAGTGGATTTGTTGCATTTCGTTGTTTTCCTAGGGTTTTGTTTGGTTAGGGTTATCTAGGGTTTGTTTATGGGGTTGCTAAAGTAGTACGTATCGGATAGAATTGGTTGTGTGATATCGTCTTTTTGATTCATGGCAACATATTTCTATCGTGTAGATTGTGTAGCATGCATTGATTTCGATGTGCTTGTAGTGTGTATTTTTCATTGTTAAATTTTGGTATGAACTGAAAATACCATGAGACAAATATGAATCTGTTATGCAGAACTTTAGTAATCTTTGTTTTGTATCCATGATGTGTGTAGATGGATCGTTTAATACGTTTGTTTTCCGTTTAAAGAAAATGGAGAGTTTGAAAGGATGAGGGAACAAATTTCAAGATTTGATGTTCCCCCTTCATTTGATGATCTTTGTGTTCGGGTTAGCTCCATGTTCAAAGTTGGAGAATAAGACAATGAACTATACCATCGTGGTAGATTCGATGCCAGTGATAAAAGGGCTCACTATGTGGTAATGCCAATTGAATCCGATAATGATTGAATATTTTACAAGGAGTTGGTCAAGAACTCTCAAGTTGGTTGTGCGGAGTTGGTAGTTGAAGTTCGTGATAGTGTGACAGCTGAAGATAGTAATATTGAAGTTTGTGATGCAGAAGAAGAATATGATGTTGATATGTCCAATGGGCCTGATTCTGATGGTGAAGGGAATAAGGTCAACGGATATGACAATTGTCTTGTGAACAATGACTTTGATGAGGCCACATTTGAGGAAGAAGAGGAAGATGAGGATGACATTTCTGAAGGATCAGAGGAAGAGGAAGAAGAAATGAGGGAAGGCATTACCTAGGAAGATAACTCGCACCATGAGGAGAGAGAGGCGGTGGATGTTGAGCCAACAAATGTTGCGCATCCAATGTGTGTAGTTGAGCCTAGTTATTTGTTGTTCATCAGCGGTTGTTTGTTCAAACATCTAGTGTTGTTGAGCCACCAACTCGGATGGTTACACTTTCTGGTGTTTCCCAACTCCGGAGGAGTTGATTCAACTTAGGGCTGTTAATGTGAGCGTGCCATCGATTCCTCTGTTCAGTGCACCACCAAAGAAAGCGTATTGTGATTCCGGGTTGCGGCTTAATTCTCTCGAGCCCGATAGTGGTCAAGAGTTGATAGAGAAAGGGATGACATTTGATAGCATGGAAGATCTGAAATTCTTTCTCGGGGACTACTCAGTGCGGCACCACCGACCCTATGATGTGTTGCACTCTAGCGCCAATTTACGGTACACGGTGAGCTGCCAGCTTGGTTGTGGTTGGAAGGTTTGGGTCCGACCAATTATTAATGAACGAGAGAGACAGAGAATCACCAAAGTGAACTAGCCTCACACTTGTGGTTCGTCACGACCATCAGAGTCTCACTCCCAGTGTACGACTCGTTATATTGGAGGCCGGATAGCCTCCTGCGGTGAACCAATGGGCACGGCCAAGGCTTGCCCGGCCTCATTTGAAAACCGACCAAGTTGAAGCCCCTGCCAATGTTACCCTCCATATTATCGCTCCATCCAATGGCAAGATATAAAACAAAATTGAAAAAACAAACAAACTTACAATGTAGTCTTGAAAAGGAGCACGCTTAGGCTGTGATCTGTGTTGGGTGAGTTCGTTAAACTCGTCATGCACGTCTTCATCGTCCGAAGGATCTTCCTCGATATGCGATTGGGCATAAGCAACTCTTAGCTTCAACCTTGTGTTTGCAGCTAACCACTCAAGGTATCTCTTGTAACGTTCATCTCGGTGAAGGGCACCACCGTGGACAATGTTATTTGCCTGCTGATTCCAATCATTAAGATAAGACACATGCTTCTCCGCCCAATTTTTAGAACCCCTCTGCTTACGCCGGTCAATGCTACAAAAGGAACAAACGCTAATAAGTCATAGAGCAAAATAAAAAAATTTATGCGTGTAAAGGTGTATGTACTTACGCGTGTAGCTCATGGCTTGTCGAGAGGTACTCAGGAGGTGTCTGCCGCTGAAACCCGAACTGGCGCATAACACAGTTCGGAAGGTGGAACTCCACAGTGTAGAAGCAAATAAGAGGGAGCACCGACCTCCACAACTCTCGGTCTCTAGTGCACAAAGGACTCAATCCTAAGTTTTGCACCTCCGCTCTGTCGTATGGATACCAAGTCACCTAGACCGACGCAAACAAAAATTTCACAAATAAGTTGGATAGTTACAAATAAATGTAAACGTGCAAAATTTGATGCATATGATGAAAACTCACGTGTTTGTGATCTCAGGCAATCAAGCTCATTACTATAGGTGGTGTACCTCCTTGTGCTATTGCCTGTCACGTTCAATATGTTCTTCCTAAGGAACACAATTATTGGTAAAGAATCATCATCATCAAAGGGCCAATCCTGCAAAATATGAAAATATTAGTTGCTATATGAAGTGAAATAAAAGGCAAACTACATTTTGGTATCCAAAAAACTTACGCCATGAGCATAGCAGTCCGGCCGGCCAACCGGGATGCGCTCCCACATCCAAATTTGAAGAAGGTAACGACAACCACCAATATTTGCACTATCACCACTACGGCGGCAAGCCTCACAAAGCTGGCGGTATAACCAAGCAAGAGCAGCTGATCCCCAACTATAAGTGCGCAAATTGTCCCACTCTTGTCCAATAATCGGCAACCACATCCAAGACACGGTATTTCCGCTAGCATCAGGACATAGGAAACCACTAATCATGTGCCAAAGCCATGCGTGGGCGTACCTCTCGACAATGACACCATCCGCTCCATCCGGTGGAGGGACACCAAAGTGCTCATGCATCCATGCTGAACTGACTCCAGTGGGCTTCTTGTCCTTGGTTCCCTCCTCTAGATCGTTGGGACAAACTCCAAATAATAGTTCGACACAGTCCCTCCAACCAGCAGGCTCGATCATGCCAGTCACAACCGCTCCATCGATCGGGAGACCGAGTATCATGGACACATCCTCAAGGGTAACGGTCATCTCACCAGCAGGGAGGTGGAAAGTGTGTGTCTCAGGGCTCCATCGGTCCACTAGGGCTGTCAACGCCGCTCTATCCATCATTGGAAGCCCTCCTTGGATCATCCTCACCAAAGGAAGCAGACCGGCACGACGCATATATCTATCATCCCAAGGAAGTGGTTTGTGCACTCGAGAACGTAGAGGCTGCAAAACCTGCCAAATAACATGAGAGAACCAATTGTGGTGTCAATTCAAAATAATGGAATGCAAACATAGCGCTGCATAATTTGCATTGAAAGGTAACATACCTCGCGGCGCTCCTCAAGCATCTTAGCCCGATGAGTTTCATCATAGTGGGTATCGAGGGGATACTGAAGGGGGGTGCGCGTGCGCCATCTCACACTAAGAAATTTCTATTTCATTACAAAATTTAAACATAAGCTAACATACCAAGTATATCCCAATTACAAGCATATTATCAACATTTTTATATTGAAAACATTAGCAAACCAATCAAACATATTGATGAATTATAGTTGCACTTGTTTCTAAACCAGGGCATTCTAAACTGGATTATAGTAGCAACCCTGGTTTGACATATCGAGCTATCAAAAATAAAGACTACAAGTTTAGAAACAAGTGCTACTATCCTTATATTTCATTTCTTCACTGTCCCTTAGTGAGCTCGATTTCACCGTGCAGCTACTAAGCTATTGGATTTCACTAGTGAACTCAATTAGTAGGAACATAAATAGATAATACTAGCAAATCAACAAGGTAGTACTAAGCTCTTACATTTTTTTGCAATACTAATTAATATGCACGAGTGCCCATGATGATTTACTTGCTAGTAATCACCATATACCAATTTTTCCTTTTCATACATTTCAAATTTCAAACATTTTTCCATAGGCACTAGAAATCACCTTACGATTGCATATGGACATATCCACATTTCAAACATTTCAATCCACATTGGCTATTACATTTTTTAGAAATTTTTCCTACTACATATAGTTAATATATATTTACAATCCAAAATGACAACGAAATCCTTCCATGCTACAACTTCTACACGATAGACAAACTTCACAGCATACCAAACCGACGATATCCAACAACTAGTCTAGGTCCATACGTACTCAATCCATTATTACCACTCAAACCATCACTAATACTAATCCATTTCAAATCCTACTAAATCAAAGGAATGGAGCAAATCTAGTTGGATAGAGGGGAGGAGTTACGTTCCCGGAGGAGATTCCAACCCTTCCCCCCTCAAATCCGGTGAAGAACGGGCCAGATCTAGAGGGGGAGCGCCGACGCCACCGCCATGGGAAGCCTCCTAGAGCTCGGGCTGGACAAAGGGGAAGTGGAGGAGGAGGAAGAAGAGGGGGCCTTTGTGCCCGACCTGTACACGCCAAAGCCTTTGGCGTGACTGAGGCCGCCACGTCATCAATTGCTCTCGGCCGCGTTGGCGGCACCGCCAGCGTGGCAGGAGGGTCACGCCACATGCATTTGCGTGACGGAACTATTCATCACGCCAAAGCGTTTGGCGTGACAAAAAGGGCTATTTTTAATTTTTTAGATTAAAAAGGATTAAAATAAAAAAAATCATGGTGGTGGTTGGGGGGGGGGGGGCCTCTTTCTTCCCTCCCAGAACTGAGTTGTTCCATCCATTCTAAATTAGTTTTATTTTATTAACAAATCCCATAACTTTATATAACCATTGGGTATGGAGTCAACGTCGTTTCACTATCGCACAAAAATCTTCCTGTCGGATACATTCCAGTGGGTCTCTACCACCAGATGTAGGTGAGGTGCTCCACGTCGAGTGCCTTCTCATCTAGTATGGTTTAGTCTGCTTTGATTAGCCTTGCCCTTCACAGGAATGTGCTATCCTCCTTGGAGACCAAATTTCTCCCGCGGTTGTAGAATGTTGATTAGCATTTTACCATAACAGATTTACTTAATATGTCATGGATCCATTTGAAAGAAATAGAAATTTGCTGATGTTTCAAGTCCAATTCTAACAATGGCTTTCTATTAAAATACAAAACCACTAGTCATAAACCATAAAACTATGTAAACTGATATATAGAAGGTTTGAATTTTGAAATAGGTGGCTTCCTATTGGAATATATAACCGCTAGTCGTAATCCACAGAACTATGTAAACTACTGCCTGACGGAGGTAGACCCAAGTGCCTCCATGTCAAGTGGAGACGGCTACCCGGCTAAACGACTCTGCATAAATGACCTGGCGTACAGGTACTCAGCTGGACGATGGGCAGGATCCCCCGGGGTCAGGATCTAGGTCGAATCGGATAGGCATGATCTTGTGTATCTTAACCGATCGGATTCCTTGTAACAAACCCGAGTAGATTTACTCTAACCTGTAACCCACGGCTGCTCGGATATATAAGGGGGCCGTGGGGGGACCCATAGATAATTCGACTCATCCCATTCAGCTCATCCCATTCAGTTCATGCTACAAATCCTAATACAAACTCCCGAACACAGGACGTAGGGTGTTACGCTCCTCGCGGCCCAAACCTGTCTAAAACCTCTGCGTCTGTGTGTTACCATCAAGTTCACGGACTCTCTCCGATCCACCCCGCCTACAAATCTACTGCTTGGGGCAACCCTTGGCAGACTTGTCGGAGTGCAAATCCGACAGTTGGCGCGCTAGGTAGGGGGATCTCCAGGGTCCTCTTGGCGAACTTGATGGCATCCAACTCCAGCGTCTTCTTCTCCGTACAAGTGACGCTCCAGATCCAGGCCGCCACCGGCCACTCCCTCATCTTTGGAAGCTTCCCGGAGATGTCTGCACCCAGGAGCTCATCGCCAAGCTCATCTGTCTCCGAGACAGAAAGCCTCCAAGGTTCCAGATCCGATCTGACCCTCTCCAGCTCAGTGCTGCACCAGGTGGAGGACCTGTCCATCCAGGACGAGGCCCAAAACCCCCTGCAGACGACCTGTCGCCCGCGCATCAACATCGACGATATCCTTGCGGGCTTAGACCGAGTCGATGCCTCCCTGGCCGAGTGCATCGGGTTCGCGGAGTTGGCACTCCGCCGTCCCTGCAACTCGGCCCCTCAGGCCCCGTTCGGGCTCCGCTCCAGCTCCTCCGTTTATTCGGACCAGATCCGATCTTCGATGGAGAAGCCGCGCCTTTCCGACCTGAGTCAACCAACGTTGACCAGATCGGATCTGACACGGTTTTAGGACCACAAGCTGGCTACCAAGAGGTTCTCTTCACCCTCCCACCCAACCCAGTGAGCTCTCCAGATCGGCGGGAGATCTCCGTCGTTTCCTCTGACGAAGCTTTTGTCGAAGGAGAGAATGATGAGGCCAAGCGTCAACGACTCCAACGCAACAAGAACTGCCAAACACGAAGCACCAACGAGGCCGCCATCAACCATGCTGAAGAAGATCTCCGAGATGCCGAGGGTCGCAACCTAGGGGTTCCACCCCGACGCGCGCCGGCGACTCCGCGGAACCTCGATGATGACTTCGTCCTCGAGTGCGATGGACAAAACATCTTCGCCACCCCATCTGCCAACCTGGCTGCCGCATTCGAGGTACTGGAGACCCTACCCCATTCACCCGAGCTCGAACGAGCTCGGACTCGTTTGCATGTTGCTGCTGCCTAGGTCCAACGCTTGAGGAAGGACTACTCGGCTCTACAAGCCCAGTCTAGTAGTTATTGCCACTCTACAGCCCGTCACCAAGATGCAACGAGGTCAGCCAGGCCCTCCACGTTCAAGCCAGTCGGCATCGACAAGTTCGACGGCGACTCCGACCCCAAGAAATGGCTGCGCACCTACAACATCGTCGTCCGGGCGGCAAGCGGCAACAACGACATCATGGTGGCTTACTTCCCGATCATGATGAGTCACCAGGCTCTCAACTGGCTCGAGGGACTCCGTCCTGGCTCCATCAACAGCTGGCAGGACCTCTGCACCGCCTTCGTCAACCGCTTCCAGGCTTCATGCCCGGGTCCCAAAACCAGATGGGATCTGGGCAGTGTCACTCAGCAACCCAGCGAATCCTTACGCGACTACAATAAGAGGTACTTCACCAACCGTAACATGATTATGGATGTCGATGACAGGGACGTCATCCACTACTTCCACCAAGGGCTGCACAACATTGAGCTTTGGCGCAAGATGTTCGAGAGCAACCCCAAGACCATCTCCGAGATGATGGTCGTCGTCAACAAGCACGCCGACATGGAAGACGCTAAGAAGGCATACCGTCACCACAAGGACCGGTGTCACTCCGACGACCGGCCCAAGCAGCGACACGACGATCGCCAACGACCCAACGGTCGACCGCCTCGCCACAACTCCGGCAAGCACAACGACCGACCCAAGTCGTCCAAGCAGCAGGAGCGCAAGCGCGGCCCCAACAACACCGTCGCAGTTGTAGATCGACCCCGGCAATGCACCTCCCTCAACAAGGAGGAGCTGGACCGACTCCTCGATGGCAAGTGCCCCTGACACAAGGACTCCAACCACACGGCACGGGAGTGTCATACACTCCGCAATAGTGTGGCCCAGGACGACCCCAAACGTCCTCGCTATGACTACCACGACAAACCCGGAAGCTCCAAAACCTCCAGGGGTCGGGGACGCCGGAACGACTCACCCAGGCGAGATCAAGACAACGAAGGCGACAAGTCCCTGGCGGACTTCCAGGAGGCTGACTGGGACGTCGACTTCATCTATGGTGGCTCCAGGGTCCCAAGGTGCCGACGTCGCCTCAAGCTTGATCAGCGCAAGGTGAACTTCGTGTTCCAACACCCGGTCGAACCCATGCGCTGGTCTGAGGTCACGATCACCTTTGATCGGCGCGACCACTAGATACACCTACCCAACCCTGGCTCCTACCCACTCGTGGTCAGCCTGGTGGTTAGCCAGGTGCGCCTCTCCAAGGTCCTCATCGACGGAGGCAGCGGCCTCAACATCATCTTCCCCAAAACATTGGAAAGCATGGGGTACGACATGACCTCCTTGGTTCCGACCTAGGAGGCCTTCTACGACATCATCCCGGCTCAGGCTCGGCTCCGATCGCCCAGGTTACTCTCCCAGTCACCTTCGGCACCCGAAAGAACTACAAGACCGAGCACATCCACTTCGAGGTGGCTTACTTCGAGACATCGTACCATGCCATCCTGGGGAGGCCCGCCCTCGCCAAGTTCATGGACGTTCCACACCACACGTATCTTGTCCTCAAGATGCCTGCTCCCAACGGTTTGCTCTCCATCTACGGCAACATGCAAACTTCCCACTCTTGTGTGACCGAGAACATAAATATCTCGGAAGCACTCGAGAGGACCAAGAACGCCGTCATGATTGCCGAGTCAGCGAAGGCGATGCCTCCAGAGGACATCCCCATCCCGGCAAATGACTCGGCCATCGAGTCACAGCTGCAGCCCGGTTGCGCGACGAAGACCATCCTCCTCAGGGAGAACGAACCAGACAAGACCGCCCTCATCGGGGCGGACCTTGACAAAGCATAGGAAGACACGCTCACCTCCTTTTTCCGCGCCAATTGGGACATCTTCGCATGGAAGCCCTCTGACATGCCACGCAATCTGAGGGAGGAGGCTGAGAACTCCTTAGATCTCGATGAAAAGGTGCGACCCGTCAAACAGCGACTCCGTCGCTTCGCTCAAGATCGGAAGGAGGCTATTAGGGTAGAAGTTACTCGGCTCTTAGCCACAGGATTCATTCGTGAAGTCACACACCCCGAATGGCTGGCAAACCCAGTCCTTGTAAAAGAGCAAAATGGTGAATGGAGAATGTGTGTTGACTATACAGACCTCAACAAGCATTGCCCTAAAGATCCCTTCACTCTTCCTCGCATCGACCAGGTTGTCGACTCTACGGCCGGGTGCGTCCTCTTCTTGTTTCTTGACTGCTACTCCGGGTACCATTAGATCGCCCTCAAGAGAAGACCTCATTCATCACACCCTTTGGGGCATACTACTACAACACCATGACGTTTGGCCTTAAGAATGCGGGTGCTACGTACCAGAAAGCCATCCAGAGATGCCTCCTGTGGCAGATCGACCGCAACGTCGAGGCTTACGTCGATGACATAGTCATCAAAACCAGGAAAATTACTCGGCTTCATAGCCAGTAACCGAGGCATTAATGCCAACCCCACCAAGGTCAATGCCATCAAGAGAATGAAGCCCCCTCGGTGCAAGAAGGATGTTATGAAGTTGACCGGGTGCATGGCAGCCCTGAGTCGATTCATCAGTCGACTTGGCGACAAGGGACTCCCCTTCTTCAAGCTGCTTCGCAAGGCAGACAAGTTCGTATGGAACGACGATGCTACCAGAGCCTTCAAAGAGCTTAAGGAATTTCTCACCAACCCACCGATCCTCACGGCTCCAGAGCCAGATGAGGAGCTCCTCCTCTACATAGCGGCAACCACTCATGTGGTGAGTACCGTCCTGGTCGTTGAGCGAGACGAGCCAGGTCATGTTTACAAGGTGCAGGGACCCGTGTACTTCGTCAACGAGGTACTCGATGAGTCCAAGGTGCACTACCCCCAGGTCCATAAACTCGGTCCTCATCACGTCCAGGAAGCTGAGGCATTATTTCCAAGCACACACCATCAGGGTCATTTCCTCATTCCCACTCGGCGACATCCTCCACAACCACGATGCTAATGGCCGAGTCGTCAAGTGGTCTATCGAGCTGGGCGCGCTCAACCTGCAGTTCTCCCCTCGGTCCACGATCAAGTCTCAAGCCCTGGCTGACTTCATGGACGAGTGGACTGAGATACAAGACCCACCACCCGAGGAACGACCCGAGCACTGGAAGATGTACTTCAATGGCGCCCTCAATCTCGATATAGCTGGCGCTGGAGTTCTACTCATCTCCCCAAAAGGCAAACAACTCAAGTACGTCCTCTAGTTACTCTTCAAGGCAACTAACAACGCTGCTGAGTATGAAGCCCTAATCCACGGTCTCCGGATCGCTGCTTCACTCGGCATCAAGCGTCTCCTCACCTACGGAGATTCCACAGTTGTTATACATCAAGTCAATAAAGACTGGGACTGCACAAAGGAGAAGATGGACGCCTACTACAAGGAGATACAAAAATTGGAAGCCAGCTTCTACGGGTTGGAGTTCCACCACATCATCAGAGATTACAACGTCGCGGCCGATGTTCTCTCCAAGCTCGGCTCCAGTCGTGCCCTTGTTCCGGCCGGAGTCTTCGTCCAAGCCCTGAGACGACCCATGGTCGAGGTCGAGGAACACCTCCCACCAAGCCAGAGTTGGTGCCCGCTCAGGGCCAAGAGGTGTTGGTAATCGACTCCGACTGGCGCTCTCCCATCATTGATTTCCACGTCAACAACAAGTCCTCCCCCGACAGAAAAGAACACAAGAAGCTCTCACGACGAGCCATCAGCTACGTGGTCATCGGCACCGACTTGTTCAAGCACTCGGCCTCCTTAGGGACGCTATTCAAGTGCATCGCTCAGAGTGAAGGAGTCGCTCTACTCCACGACATCCACTCGGGCTTCTGCGGCAACCATGCAGGCGCCTCTACCATGGTTGGCAAGGCGTTCAGGTCCAGTTTTTACAGGCCTACGACACTCGCTGACGCCCTCGACATCATGAAAAGATGCACAGGGTGCCAATTTTTTGCCAAATAGCAGCATGTTCCGGCTTAGGCCCTAGAAACGATTCCTCTTTCCTGGCCCTTCGCCTGCTGGGGACTCGACTCGGTTGGACCTCTCAAGACGGTTTTAGGTGGTTACAACCACATATTCGCGGCCATCGACAAGTTCACCAAATGGATTGAAGTCAAAACAGTTGCGGCGTGCCCACAGGATCATCACTGAACTGGGCACATCGTTCACCGGAAGCGCGTTCTAGAACAATTGCCTGGAAAATTGCATCGACATCTACTACACCTCCATGGCTCACCCAAGATGCAATGGCCAGGTGGAACACGCCAACGACATGATCCTCCAGGGTCTCAAGGCACGCATCTTCAACCCACTCGAGAAGTTCGATCCCAAGTGGATCCAAGAACTACCGCAGGTCATTTGGGGCCTTCGCACCCAAAAGAGCCGGGCCACCGGCTATTCTCCCTTCTTCCTAGTGTATGGCTCGGAGGCCGTCCTCCCGAGTGATATAACCTTCGGTGCCCCGCGCATCCAAAACTACGAGGAAGGTGAAGCAGAAACGACCTGGTGCCATGACATCGACCTAGTCGAAGAACACCGTGTCACAGCTGCCTTGCAGCACGCACGATACGAACAACAGCTCAGGAGCTACCACGACCAAAATGTGCAGGAGCGAGACTTCAACATAGGTGACATGGTCTTGCGTCACATCCAGTCTACTACCGGTGTACACAAGTTGTCTTCCCCATGGGATGGTCCCTTCATCGTCAGCGCAGTCGTCGCCCCTGGCACCTATCGTCTGCAGAGAGAAGATGGCACGGACGTGGGCAATCCATCAACATCGAACACCTCTGGCGCTTCTACCCTTGAGAGGAGCTCGCAGGTATGTACCCCAAACTTTCTGAATAATAATAAGAGCATTTCATCGCTTTTTTGTCTTTCTGTATACTACTTCTTCTTCGCGACTGTAAAATGACCTGGTATAGCTGGGGGCTGCGACTCGGCCATGCCAACTTGCACCAGCATCGTTCACATCAAAAACTAACCTAGCTGGGTGATGAGCTGACCACAAACCGGTGCGTCCCGGAACCACTCTGCGTCACCTACGCCTACCACATGTCTGATGACCAACTCTCTACATAATGGGCAAGGGCACACCGCAGAGTCGGCATCCTAACCACTGGGCTAAGTCAGAAAACTACTGGGCTACGGGGTTTAACAAATGCAGCACTTAATTACATGCAAAATAAACATTGTTTTTTTGGTCAACTCTTAGCCCCATATTATTTCTGCCCTAGTAACAACTTTCTCACATGTTCACCTGGTCCATGATGCGCTCGGCGAGGGGTCCAACGGTGGCGAGGTGTGCATCCCACTCAGCGTCGGTGCAGTCCTCCGCGTCATCCTCACCCACAGGATCCAGGTCCGCTTCAGGGTTATGGGACTTCACGAGGGCCATCGTGAACTGCACCGAGTCCTTCGCAGTCTTTCTGACGAAGGCGTTGAGGCGCTCCCGCGCACGGTCCAGCCGCTGCGCCGCTTCCTCCGCCAGGGCGACCCCCTCTGGCTCAAACGTGACCAGCAGAGCGTCGGTCCTAGCCATCAGCTGGTCGAGGTCCGCCCGGGCGTTGACCAAATGGGACTCTACCTCTGCACAAAAAAATATAACTTGTATCAGTACGAATGACTCGGCACAACAGATATCCTTCAAGAAACAAGGGTAGTTACCTCGCAGCGCTGCTTCTCCAGCTGGAGCTTCTGCTCCGTGACAGACTCCCGGCCTTCAGCACCCCAGGCGTCACAACGACCTTGATCTCCTGGGCCTTCATCTTGTTGGCCTTCTTCAGTTCTGCAAAGCCCCAGGCGTCATCCCCTTGCGTTAAGTCGGGCAGCCAAACACGAAAGAAGACTCAGAAGACAAACCTTTCAGCTTTGCCGACTGCTTCCTCGAGGCCTCGGAGTGGTGCCGCTTCAGCCCCCGCAGCTCCTCCTCCAGCTGGAGGACTCGGCTTGCCGACCCGTCCCCCACCTCGAGCTGACTCGCAGCTCGCCGACTCAGGTCGGCCAAAGCCTGCATAAACAAAGCGCATCAAGCAACATGCCCAGGCAGCTAAACGCAAAACAACGAGGACTCACCTTGGTAGCCTCGGTTGCACGCTGGGTGGCCTTGATCAATGCCTCCTTGGTCACCACAGCCTCCTCCCAAGACGCATTCTCCTCTGACGGCTCTTGGGCACCCGCGAGCGAGGGGGCAATGACCCGGGGCCCTGTGATCGGGTCGGCAGGGTCCTCCACAACCCCTCCCTTGGCCCCCTCTCCCAGCGCAACCTTCAGGGGCGCGACGTCGTCCCCCAGTGGTGGCTCTGACGCCGCCACCTCTCCCTCAGCCTGCCGGGCCGCCCCCTCGATCAGTTGAGGGCGAGCCAGCGGCCGCTCCGATGGGGACGCCTCCCCCTTGGCCACCCCAAACGAAATGGCCTCACTGGTGGACTCCTCTGCCTTGCACTTGGTGCCGCTAAGCGACGCCCTCCTACAAATTGACTCATCGACTCAGAATCGCAATCCAGCACGAAAAGAGGTCAAATCAAGAAGTGCAAAGGATGGAAACTCACCTCCTAGCCCGCTGCACACTGAAGCTCGGTTTCAGCGGCACGGCGGAGGGCAGCGACTGCACCACCCGTGTGGACGACCTCACTGGCCGCCCCCGCTCCTCCTCCTGGTCCTCCTCCTCCGGTTTGGGGGTGGTGAACCCGATCTTCTCCGCCGTAGCCTCCGCCTCCACCCTGCTCGTGCCTGGAGGGGTCGAGCTCCTATCCCATGGCGCCGCTCCACCCCGCTGGGCCTTTGACGCGGCCACCTTGCGCGTGGGGCACCGCTTCTTTGTGGTGGAGCCAGCACCAGCCTCTTGCCCCGAGACTTCAACAACATCGTCTGACTCACTCCCAATGGAGGAGTCGGACGAGAATCTTCCAAATTTCGCCGCCAGCAATGCAAGCCCGGCGAGCGGATCAACAGATTTCCCCTGCTGCCCCTCCGGCAGAGGCGCAGGGTACCAGAATGACACAGTGTTTTCCTACAAGCAGCCGAGTGGCGTTACAACCCAATGGGTGGCACGACGGTAAAAACGACTCGGTGGAAAACTTCTCGGACCAAGACCAGTCGGCAAGAAGCAGAACAACTCGACAAGAAGGTTACATACCTCGATGGTGGGCCACTTCAGGCAGAACGCCTTCGGGCAACCCTTGTCGCCGACCTCCCCACTCATGTTGAGCGTGACCCGCTTATGCGCCTCGGTGCGCGAGACCTTGCAGTTCTGCCCGCGAGTCAGGTCCTCACGACCTGAGTACTCGTACGCGGGGCTGACTCGCTCTTGGATCGGCTGGGTCAGCCGCTTCATGAACGACAGCGCCACCGCGACATCGGTCAGCTTCTCGGCCTTGAGCTTCTGCAGCTCAGCCAGCAGCACCTCCACCTCCACCATCTCCTCCTCGGTGGGCTTGTCCCACCGAGCGTTCATGACGGGTGAGAGGCTGGTGCGGGGCGGAAGGCCAGGAGCACGGTTCGCCACCACGAACCACTCCTCTGCCTACTTCTTGTTGTTGTCCTTGAAGACAGCCTCCGGGTACTTCCCGCTCTGGCGGAGCGAGAAGGCGGCGCCACCGAGCACGTCCGGCGTACCCTTGCTCGGGTACGCCCGCAGGTGATACAGGGCCCTCCACAGGTTGTAGTGGGGCGCGATTCCCAAGAACCCCTCGCGTAGATGAATGAATGTCGCAATCTGCGCGATGGAGTTGGGCTTCAGGTGCGTCACCTCCAGCCCGTAGTAGTGAAGCAGACCCCCGCGAATCGTTTCTCGTAGAAGGACAGGAAGACGACCGTCTCCGTCCAGTCCTCTGAGGGGAACGCCTCCTCGGTGCAGCTCCGCCACCCAGAGATCGATTGCTCCGGCAGCAGCCCCTGCGCCAGAAGTTCCTCGATGTCGGCGCCGGTCATGGTGCTCGGGGACCAGGCCAACTCCGGAGCCATTGACTCGGTGGCGATATTGGCGGCTGCGGCTGGAACTTCGCCGGCCATTCTTGCACAAGGCGAGTGGTGGCGGGAGAGGGGGCGGTGGATCGTTCAGGAGGTGAGTGCTGCGAGGAGGCTAGGGAGATCTGGAAGACTCGGTGGTGGCAGAGACGAAGGGGTGCGAATGGATAAGGTCACGCTGAGCCAATCGCCTTTATATCAGCCGCAACCCTAATGGGCCGTTCGGCTTCCCTTCTCTTTTTCAATTTTGAAATGACTCCAGGAGCGTTTCTTCCTCTCCCCGAGGCATAGGGGGACACAGTAACAAATGATTTGACAACGGCAGTAAAAGGGAAGGCGGCACCCGAAGGACAGGCTGTGCGGTTAACCAAAAAGTCGGAATGGATCCTAGGATTTTTGGATCGGATTGGATCTGGCCGTTGGATCAGAATATTCCTTTTTATCAAGCGGTGCCATTCGACTCGGCAGGTCTCCATGATTCCGCCAGCGACCCTGCTCGGGGGCTGGGCGCCGCTATTTGACTCGGCGCATCTCCATGACTCCGCCAGCGACCCTGCTCGGGGGCTGGGCGCCGCTATTTGACTCGGTGCGTCTCCGTGACTCCGCCAGCGACCCTGCTCGGGGGCTGGGCGCCGCTATTTGACCTGGCGCGTCTCCATGACTCCGTCAGTGCCCCTGCTCGAGTTCTGGGTGCTGCTATTCAACCTGGTGTGTCTCTATGACTCTGTTGGCCACTCTGACTAAGGGCTAGGCGCCAGGAAATGAGTAAGAGTGAAGGGCCTAAGAGGTTTTTTCCTTTTCTAACCCTCGAAACGCTTCTGCGAAACCTTCCGAGGCTCGGGGGCTACACCCAACGGGTGCGCCCAGGGGCGCATCCCGTTGAAGAAGAAGCAAAAAGGTAGGAGTTTACTGAAGTCAAGTTGCAACAAGAACCTGAGGACAAGGAGATTGCTATATGATCACCAACTGGCCTCACTGCTTGGTCAAGGGTTCGGTTCGGCGACTCGGCGCTTGGGGGCTTGACGGAGGTAGACCTAGGTACCTCCCTGCCGAGTGGAGACGGCTACCCGGCTAAACGACTTCGCATAAATGATCCGGCGTACAGGTACTCGGCTGGACGGTGGGCAGGATCCCCCGTGGTTAGCATCTAGGTCGAATCGGATAGGCATGATCTTGTGTATCTTAACTGATCGGATTCCTTGTAACAAACCCGAAAAGATTTACCCTACCTGTAACCCACGGCTGCTCGGATATATAAGGGGGCCGTGGGGGGACCCATAGACAATTCGACTCATCCCATTCAGCTCATACTACAAACCCTAATACAAACCCTCGAACACAGGACGTAGGGTGTTATGCTCCTCGCGGCCCGAATCTGTCTAAAACCTCTACGTCTGTGTCAAGTTCATGGACTCTCTCCGATCCACCCCGCGTACGAATCTACTACTTGGGGCTACCCTTGGCAGACTTGCTAGAGTGCAAATCTGACACTGCCTGACAGTGTTCGACAATAGCAAGTTATCTTCCATCGGAAAGGATTTATTTTAAGTACATGAGAAAGGTAAAAGTTCTGTTAAAAGCAAAGAGAAGACCAAGGATACTGGAAGATGGATCAAAGCCAAAGGAGAAATGGGTTAAGATCAACATAGATGGAGCATTTCACAGTAGCTCGGGAGAGGAGGGAATTGGTGTGGTTGCTAGAGAGATGACATAGAGCGACCGTCTTCATTACCTGGCATTTCGAGAGGAACGGGGATGATGCAAAGTAGCTAGAGGCCTTAGCTTGTAAGGAGGGGCTTCTACCGGCTACGGAATGGTGCCAACAAAGGACGATCATTGAAACTGATTGTAGCTCTATGATTAGTATGCCAGGAAAGCGTGAGGGGCTCCGATCACAACTTCAGTGTACCATCGAGGAGGCACTTGTTGCAGGCGAGAGGCTTTCAGAGTGGAAGATTGTCCACACGAGAAGAGTGACAGTGCAGTTCATGAGTTGACACAATTGGCAAAATGAACAAAGCACTCCGTAGAGTGGCGTTTGGCTGTCTAGCTTTATTGAGCAGATTATTGTTCGGGATTGTAATGAACACTATGAGTAATAAAGCACCAGAAGGAGACACCCAACTTCCGTGCACATTTAATGATGAACATTAGGGCATGTACAACAGTTAGACAACAACCATCTATATAAGTCCACGCAAGCAGAATAAGCTGATGTGGCCATCATTAAATGAGGAAAGAGTATGTTGTTGTCTACTATCTCGTCTACTACTCTAGCTCGTGCTCCCGCGCAAAACAACATTAACTAGAGTACGTGTTAAATATTACATAGACGGCTAAACTGACAACCACTGTTTAAACTGTTGTAAAGCTATGTATTTAGCGGTCTGTGTATGTTAAATAGACAGCAGCTGTCTAAACTATTGGACAAGGGCACTCCGGTGTTGACGCAAAAAGCCGTGGGTCAGCCTTCAGCGTCGGCACACGCGAGGACCCGGGAGCCTCTTGCTTTGCTCCTGCGCGGCGTCCAAAACTGGCTGCGTGGTGGTGCAGGGCGTGCCAGTCAATTTGACCTACAATTGATAAGGGACAGATAAAACAGTTAAATTACCGGAACGTATCGGCTGTTGTCCGAATCGTTCCGTCACGCGCGTCGGCCAAGCGTCTGATGCGTCAGTAGATCAATCGGCTAAAGCTTAGGCCAATTGTGCGGGCAAGGCAGCGCTAAACGGGTTAGCGAAGCCTCGGTGGACAACACCTAGATCCAAACCCTATCGGCCTGAGGAGGAGCAACAAGCAAGCTGCGGGTTGGACGATGGTATTTGGATCCAGGCTGGATAAATTGTGGTAAAACTAAATAAAAACAAGATCAAATGAATCGAATCCTGCCAAATCTAGTAAATACTGATAACTTGTGATAACAGCAAGAAACAAGCTAGGCTAATCAGATTAGTCTAACAGGAACAGGCTGATATCAATAACTTGGTGAACAGACCAGATCTAGATCCAATCTGCTCAATAACTTGAACTAATACAAGATAGAGGAAGAAGCGATGCGCCGTCAACCTTGAGCCTATCTGCCTCGTTCGACGCGGAACTTACCACCAAGTCGAAGATCGAAGTTGATGCAGCCCCACGTGCAGGAAAGAACTTGTAAAAGATAAATCTAGAGCAACTAAGGCGAAGCCGCCGAAAAGAGAAAAAAGGAAAAAAAAGGTTTATGTATTGATCATTGGATGGTTCTGGTACACGCCCGAGGGCAGCTATTTATAGCCTAAGCTACAAACCCTAGTCGATTACGACGTACATTACTTGACAATAAAGAAAACAAACTTCCTAAATTCTAAAAGACAACTTGCTGACGTAGCTCGTCAGCTCCTTCCATGCCCCATCGGCCGCGATGCCTCTTTTGGCCCAAAAAGGCCCATTATAATCCATTCTACTCCTGATTCCAGCGTCAGTCCAATTTCTATCGGCCTCTTGCTCAATATGCTGACAAGTGCCAAAAACTGGTGTCAACACATGCCCCCCAATTTCGGAATGAAAAGCTTTGTTCCAAAATTTTAATTAAACACTTTTTCTGCATCTTCCATCCCTTTTGCCGTTCTTTGATCTCCCGTGCAGCATTTTGATCTTCTGCAATTCATCGATGCAAGAGTATAATAGTCGATACTGTATAACCTTTGACTTCTTCGACCATCTTCATCATTACTCTTCTGTGGAAAATTACAATCGGCTATTTATGAACCACCCCATCTTGTCAAGTAACTCCACGGCTCCTCGATTACCGGGATGGTAACTAGAACACATCTCCGACTTCTCCACTTCCCTTTTAATTGCAACCATTCGACCTCTGGAATCCTCCATCCATAAATCCAAGAGCACAACAGAGCGCAAAGAAAAACCACAATCTTGCTCTTCTTCTTCCTCAGCTTCCTCCTTCATCTGTGCTTTTGCTTCGACGCCCTCCATGGCCGACAACAGGCGTTCTGACGACGAATCCTCCAGGCGAACTCAACACTGGCGAACCACTCTGCATCGCCAAGGGTAAAGATTCTTCAGCATTGTGTTCCCCTTTTCCGGCCTTTGATCTGATCTTTTTCCTCCACTGCTCCAGGGCCATCTCAATGGCCGATGGTGTGTATCACGCCGGTACATCACGGACTACGCCAAGCACCCCAGTTGCAGATTCCTCTGGCTCTGGCAATCTTTCTCACCCCCAGGTGGCCGAGTTGGAATCTTCTCTGCACACAGCGAGGGCCGCCTTAACCACCGTAGAAGCAAGGCTCACCTCATCATGAGCCATGTTGGAGCAATCTGACTCAAGAGTAGTAGGTATATCCTTTCGCATGATTAGATCCGTCCTCTTCACTTGTGACCCCCAAAGTTCTTCAGCCCTTGAGGCCTAGCTCTAGGACCTTCAGTTATCAGCGAATCAGTTCATTGATTTTGTCAATGCTCGAGGGACTTTGCTTGCCAACCGCCTTCAAGATGTTCCCGTCCGTATCCGGGAGATTGCTGAAACTGGCATCAACATTGCGGTGGCTACAGCCCTGGCTATAGTTTAGATCCAATTGGATCTTGATGTCCAAGACCTGGAGCCTGTTCATGCCAAAGGGCAAGCTCTCCTTGATTTTTGGGACCTCAGGGACGATCTCGAGTATACTGTTGCTGCCATCACCGAAGACATCAGTGTAGATTTCGTGATCAACTCAGTTTTTTATGACGACTAATTTCATTGTATGTAATAATGTACTAGTCTGTGTATCCCATGAATCCTTTCATTTCTTCTCCGCGTAGTCTTTGTTTTCAATCCACATGCGCTCGTGATCCATATCTTTGACCAATAACAGAATCTGATCATATATTTTCTTTTTCGCGCTAAGGGCGATACATATCGTATCGGTCATTTTGAGCCTGATCAACACGATCGGCTTTTACAAGGCTAGTTCATCGGCCATGAATTTCTTGCACTGCTCACTCTTCAGCCGATGGTATGCCTGTTTAGACCTTTTTACGAAGTAGAGTTTTCTGGGCTGACTTCCTGACCCGGACCAAGACCAAAATCCTCCACCTTCAAGAACTCTCCATCCCATATCTTGCCTGATAAGCACTCTACACCATCAAAGCCCCATACTAGAGGATCAACCCCTGCCATATTGATAGATGGATCTGCAGGTACCACTTCGATTGAACCATTCTCCAGCCACTGAATAAGGCATTGATGCATTGTGGATGGAACGCAGCAATTGGCATGGATCCAATCTCGGCCTAAGAGCAGATTATATGATCCTTTGCCGTCTACAATGAAGAAGACAGTAGGAAGAGTTTTACTCCCAACTGTTAATTCAACAGAGATTGCCCCCGAGCAGGCGACGTCTTCCCCTCGTAGATCTTAAGAACCATGTCAGTTCCCATCACATCTTCTTTGCTATACCCAAGGTTTTGAAGGACAATGTATGGCATGATATTAACAGCGGTCCCTCCATCAACCAATATTTTAGCCACTAGCCTGTCATCAACATGCCCTTTATGCACAAAGGCTTCAGATGCTTCTGCTTTCCCTTATCCGGCTTTCTGAATGATGCCTAGACTAGATCCAACACGAGTTTTGCTACTGCTGCTCCATCATTGTCATCAACTGGTGCTTTGAATCCCATAGGTAGCATAGGAACCATATGGACCGATTCCGATGGGGCAATTTCATCGGTCTTTTTGCGCCATATCTGTGACTTGACTGCTTTCTCTTTATAGGCGCGTGCCTCTTCTCTCTCTCTATTCCTGAACCTCTGAATTTTCCTCTTCTGAGATCGAGTCAAACCACGAACACATCAGTCCAGATGCTCTTCTAATTCATATTTGTAACCATCGCAACATTCGAGCAACCGATCCAGAAGTTCTTCATCAGGTATGCGATCCGCAGCTTGCTCCTTAATCACCGCTTGCTGAGGGAGACGTGGGCCTAACCGGTCATGAATAGAGACACAATGCTTGCCCCTAACAGCTGACTGTTGATGACTGACTTTATGACTTCACCCTTTGAAATCATATCGGCCTTCCTGTGTCCCATTGCTTCCAGGACAGTTATCGGCCGATGGCAAGCGCAAACCCTTGTTGCAGCAGTATGCAAAGAACGGGCACCGCCAATGTTCTTCATCACGCCTGTCTTTCTTTTCTTGATGGTGTTGATACTTGTTTAGGAGCATGTGAGATGTAACAACTCTGTGTGGCCTCCTGAAACTTCATCCTTGTCCGTATCAGCCTTGGCTTCCTCTGCTGTTGGCCAATACACTAGTCTTCGGATTCTTAGTATCACGATTAAGATGATTAGAAGGTGATACCTTTGCTGTTTCATCGACTTCCTGGGCTCCTACATCAACCGCACTGGCTGGGAAGGGATGTTCATCAATTTTCATCGGCCTATCAATCTTGATTCTTCCTTGCTCGATGGGCATCTGGATCTCCTTCCTGAATGTCTTGCAGTCGTTAGTATTATGAGTGACAGAGTGATGCCACTTACAATACCGGCACCCTTTTAATTCATTGGCCGACGGGATCACATGGTTGGAGGGAAACTTGAGCTGATCCTCTTCCAGTAGTAGATCAAAGATCCTATCAGCCTTTGTGATGTTGAACTCGTAGCTTTCAGCTTCCTTTTAGGTGAACGGGCATGATACTGGCTTCTTATACTTAACCCATTCAGCAACGCCGATTTCAGCTTCGCTTTCTAATTCAGAAGAATCCCCAACATAGTTGACCTTCTTCGGGAATACATTCCTCTTGGCGTCGTAGGTTCTGACATCAACATTAGCAAGCCTGGATGCTACATGACTCAGGCTCCTGAACTCCTGAGATGAGAACTTCTCCTTGATGTGTGGCAGAAGTCCCTGAAAGGCCAATTCAGCTAACTGGCCATCGCTGAGAGATAGGTTAAAACAACGGCTTCTGACATCCCTGAATCTCTGAATGTAATCCGGGACGGGCTCGTTGTTCCTCTGTTGCACTGCAGTTAGGTCGGTGATCTTCATCTCATGTACTACTGTGAAGAAGTACCTGTGGAACTGCTTCTCGAGATCGGCCCAAGTGATTATGGAGTTGGCTGGCAGCAATGCAAACCAGGCAAAGGCCAATCTAGAGAGAGATAGCGAGAACAAGCGGATCTTCAAGGCGTCTGTCGCTGTGGCTTCCCCGCATTGTACCAGGAATCTGCTGATATGCTCAATGGTTGACATGTTGCCCTGTCCAGAGATGTTGGTGAAATCGGGAACTTGTACTGATGAGGCAGTGGGATCTGATCGTAGGCTTCTGGGTAAGGCTTCCTGTACATGAACGCGGGCTCCTTTGGATTCAAGCCGAACTGATTCTTCATCACATCGGCTATCTTGCTGGCCTAATCAACTCCATGCTGTTGCACCATGAGGTTTGGCATCTGAAGGTTTGTATCTTTAAAGGCCCTCTGGATTTGGGGACTCGCCGGCTGTCCCACAAGATCTTCCATCGGCTGGATGGCCGATGCATCTACGCGATGCCCCCCAATCTGAGTTGGCGCCGGTGGAGTCTGCAGTGGATTTTGGATTATCGGGGCAGGCGGCACCAACGACAGCGTGGCGGTAGGGAAGTTCACTGTGTTGCTACTTTGTCTTAACATCTGTGGATAGATGTACGGCCAGAATTCCATTGGCATGCCCAACGTAGAAGGTACGAACCCTGTTGGAGTGTTGAACACGCCTCTGCTTGGTGTTGATATGTTCATCGCAAAATTGGCAGTGGATGTCGTCGTCGGCGATGATGAAACATGCGTTGCCGAAGGACCTGGGCGCCTCAACACGTAAGGTGATGAGCTTGGTCCAGCGTCGGTCATCGGCACACTTGTCGTACTGGGCAGAACGCTATCGGCCGTTGTTGCTGATATTGTAACACCAGCAATGGCCGATGGCACCTCATTAGAGTAGGATGGTCCTATGTTTCCCCTTTGAGTGCCCTCTACTAGGACATTCTTAACAGCGTCCTTGATCGTCTCAATCAGCACCCCTGACTGATTGATTCGAGTGTGGCTTATGGACTGATCAAACATCTCCTTGAACTTGGCCGAGTCTTGAGTGACAGAGATGCCCCCTGGCCTTGGTAGCGGCTGCTTCTGTATTACCTGCCCCTCCTTGGTCAAGATGAATGACCTGAGGCACGCATCTTGTGATTGCTTTACGGCTTCTTCAACTAGCCGCCTTTGTTCTTCGTTGAGGTCGTCCATGGTAGGTGACAAGATCTTGTTACCATCCATGCCGTCGTTCTTGGTCATCGTGGTATTGTTGTCGTGTCCCACCAGCTGTGCCAAAAGCGTGTTGACGCAAAAAGCCGTGGGTCGGCCTTCAGCGTCGGCACACGCGTGAATCCGGGAGCCTCTTGCTTTGCTCTTGCGCGGCGTCCAAAACTGGCTGCATGGTGGTGCAGGGCGTGCCAGTCAATTTGACCTACAATTGACAAGGGACAGATAAAATGGTTAAATTACCGGAACGTATCGGCTGATGTCCGAATTGTTCTGTCGCGCGCGGCGGCCAAGCGTCCGACGCGTCAGTTGATCAATCGGCCAAAGCTTAGGCCGATTGTGCGGGCAAGACAGCGCTAAACGGGTTAGCGAAGCCTCGGTAGGCAACACCTAGATCCGAACCCTATCGGCCTGATGAGGAGCAACATGCAAGCTGCGCGTCGGCCGATGGTATTTAGATCTAGGATGGATGAATTGTGGTAAAACTAAATAAAAACAAGATCAAACGAATCGAATCCTGCAAAATCTAGTAAATACCAATAACTTGTGATAACAGCAAGAAACAAACTAGACTAATCATATTAGTCTAACAGGAACAGGCTGATATCGATAACTTGGTGAACAGACCAGATCTAGATCCAATCTGCTCGATAACTTGAACTAATTCAGGATAGAGGAAGAAGCGATGCGCTGTCAACCTTGAGCCTATCTACCTCGTTTGACGCAGAACTTACCAGCAAGTCGGAGATCGAAGTTGATGCAGCCCCACGTGCAGTAAAGAACTCATAAAAGAAAAATCTACTGCAACTAAGGCGAAGCCGCCAAAAAGAGAAAAAAGGAAAAAAAGGGTTTGTGTATTGATCATTGGATGGTTCTGGTACATGCCCGAGGACAGCTATTTATTGTCTAAGCTACAAACCCTAGTCGATTACAACGTACATTACTTGACAATAAAGAAAACAAACTTTCCTAAATTCTAAAAGACAACTTGCTGACGTAGCTTCGTCAGCTCCTTCCATGCCCCATCGGTTGCGACGCCTCTTTTGGCCAAAAAGGCCCATTATACACCATTCTGCTCCTGATTCCACCATCGGCCCAATTTCTATCGGCCTCTTGCTCAATATGCTAACACGTGCCAAAAACCGGTGCCAACATCCGGCAAGTCTGCCAAGGGTAGTCCCAAGCAGTAGATTTATAGGCAGGGTGGATCGGAGAGAGCCCTTGAACTTGATGGTAACACACAGATGCAGAGGTTTCCATGCCACCACCATAATTTGTGCTAGGAGAGGGCTGCGACCATGGTCGCTGGTGGCTGGCCAGACCATGCGGAAGGGGCAAGGTGGAGGACAGCGCAATGTAGGTAGTAAGGCGACGAGCGACACCATCGGCACCTTTGATGACCTGCGCATGTTGCAGCACATTTATTTGGATGTTGCCAGCATTTTAAGCGGATGTTGCAATGATTTTAAAATTTTATTTGACAACTTGCTTTGATTTGTTGCATAAATTATGGTTGGATGTTGCAATAATTGGATAAGTTTGTTTCAGTAGTTATTTGTATTTGTTGGTTGGAACGGTTTTGCAAGTCTCTGGATTTGTTGCATTAGGATTGTTTACGGTATTGATGTTGCAGGGTTTATTCGAGTTGTTTCATTCTTGATGTTGCAGCAATTTATTTTTGATGTTGTACTTGGTGATTCAAGATGTTGCGGGTTGATTTGTGTGTTTTTTTAAAGGCCTATCACCTATTTTTATTTTAGAGTAAATTGCACCCACCGTACAATAACTTGTATGGTTGTATCATTTTAGTCCAACAAGCTATAAAATAAGCAAATAGATATATAAACTTATCAAATGTGTGTATGTACGGTCACATATATGTCGTTGAGTGTATTTCACCACGGTGACAAACCTTAGTGACTTTAACTTAGGTTGTAAATATTAATTTGAAGAAGGGCAAAAAATTGTTGCCATCCACAATAATTAACAGGTTCTCACTATTTTTTAAAATTTTATCTATTGCTGCACATGTAAATAAGTGCGTAAACCAGTTGGGTTCACGGTTGGAAGAGCAACTAGCATGCACTAACTTTATTTTCAAAATGCTCCATGTGAACCAACCACTACATTTGAAAAATATTTTTGTTTTTTAGAAAGACGTAGATATTAACCGAGGTGGTTACTTTACAAAGCCCGCCTTGGTTAATACATTAACTGAGACGGTTACTTTAAAATGGCTGCCCACCTCGGTTAAGGCTACGATTAACCGTGACCATGCGTTTGAGGCGGTTGGTCTGCCCGCCTCGGTTAAGCACATTTGCCTGTCTCGAATAAGTTTTCTACATTAGTGAGATGTTATCATAATATTTTTGTATTTTTTCTTCCTCTTCTCAAAATTAATACTTACAATTTAGAACAATTATCTAATCTGTTACTGTGTCAAAATACTCTCATAAGCGTACATGTGACCGTACACGCATATGTATGACAAGATCATGTACCAATTTGCATGTTTTGCAGTTTATTCGACTGAAATGATATAACTATACAAATTCATGGATCGTGGGTGCAAATTAGTCTTTATTTTAGTTTTGCTGTTCATAAACCGGAACTCGTGCTCCGATCTGCACAGCCTGCTGTTCGATGTGCAGTATCGAATCTGAAAAGAATCGAGAAGGAAAAGCGAATATTTAGAGAGAGGAGCAGCTTATGATGGGTGGTGGTGCGTCCGATGCTAGCGCCGGACATCGCATTTCCGAGTTAAAAAAAAAAGATCGCAGCCTCCATTGACAGAGACTCGCCAATTCTCCATGCTACCTCTGACGAGAGCCGTGACGTCCGCACCTGCCACACCTTGTACTAGTATAAACCCCGGGCCGACTCGCGCCCAACACGAATACACAAGATACACGAAAGTAAATCACAGCCTTCGCCACCGGACCACGACGACAGCAAAGTCAAAGAGCAGCTTGCCATGGCAGCAGCGTCGTCCACCGCGCCGCTCCCGCTCGACGGCCGCGTCGCGCTCGTCACGGGCGGCTCCCGGGGCATCGGCCGCGAGGTGTCGTCCCACCTCGCGGCGCTTGGCGCGCGCGTCGTGGTCAACTACGCCTCCAACCCGGCCAAGGCCGACGAGCTCGTCGCGGAGCTCGCCTCGCGGGGCCTCCGCGCCGTGGCCGTCCGCGCTGACGTCTCCGACCCGGACGCCGTCCGCGCGCTCTTCGACCGCGCCGAGGAGGCGTTCGGGTCCCCGCCCCATGTCGTGGTGGCCTGCGCGGGCATCCTGGACCCCAAGTACCCGGCGCTGGCCGACACCGCCGTCGAGGACTTCGACGCCACGTTCGCGGTGAACACGCGCGGCAAGTTCCTGGTGTGCCGGGAGGCCGCCCGGCGCATCCCGCCCCACAGCGGCGGGCGCATCGTGGCGTTCTCGTCGACGACGGTCGCCGCGCTGCCGCCGGGGTACGGGGCGTACGTGGCGAGCAACGCCGCCGTGGAGGCGATGACGAGGATCCTGGCCAAGGAGGTGGCGGCGAAGGGGATCACGGCGAACGTGGTGGCGCCGGGGCCCGTGCGCACGGAGCTGTTCCTGGCGGGCAAGGACGAAGCCTTCATAGAGAGGGTGGCGAAGAATTCCATGGGGCGCATCGCCGAGACGACGGACATCGCGCCCGTGGTGGCGTTCCTGGCGAGCGATGCCTCGTCCTGGGTGAACGGCCAGGTAATCAGGGTCAACGGCGGCGTCGCCTGAGTGCGCCAGGCGTTCAACATGATGATGTGTTTAGGAATTGGGATACGGCAATGATTCCCTAAGATTGGATCATAGGATCCTGGCGTGTTCACTGTATGAGCTGAAAGCGACCATTTGTAATGTGGCACAGTATTTTTTTTTGTCTAGGCTGAGTGCTACCAAAAAAAAAGAAAACAGCAGTGCCATGCATTTCTTAAGAACATCTATCCTGTGAGGCTGTGCCTGAGTAATAAATTTTTCATCTCAAACTCTAAAGCTCTGTTCTGAGTTGTACAGTTTCTTTGGGGTACAAGCCAGATACAGAGCAGACGATCTTGGTCACAACAGGCAATAAATTACTACCTACGCCTGTTATCATCATCAGCGCCTTCATCGAACACACCAGATGAGCCTACACGGAAGTCTAGCTGCTTCTGATGTTTCTGCCGCCGACGCTCGTCGAACTCCTCCCACCCCTCCACCTGTTTGGAAATCGGAATAGGTGAAATTGACGTTACCACTCGAAAAATGTCTATCAGAGCATACTGCCAAGCTAGGCACTTGTCAAAATGGGTTAAATTCAGAAAAACTGCATGTAGCTAGGCCACTAGTACAAATGATGATATTAGACACGTAATAGGGTAATTATGGCAACAAAGAATATATACCACATAGTAAACTGTGAATGAAAGCATGCATACTGACGGGCAGACATGACTCTTAAGGAAATGGTACCTGTCGAAGAATATCATTTGTGATTTCTGTTCCATGGAGATCAAGTGTAATAAGCTGCATACACTTTTTAAATAAAGTCGAAGGCAGGGATGTAAGACCATTGTTCCTTAGATGCAAAACCTATTGAAAGAAAGGTAGTTCATATAAAGAATGTTATACGATGCTTTGCTTCAGTGCAACAATAACAAACAATAAGTCATCATTCAAGCAAAATGAAAACAAATCTGAAGTATGAAACATACATAGGAATTAAACATTTCCTTCAACAAGAATAATACAAAAGGCAGAAGCAGCACCATAGAGATGTTTCTCAGCAAAGTAAAACTAAATCAATCCACGCTAATAGGTGTAATGAAATAATTTTGCATCCAAGAGATTTGTGGTAGTCTGACAAATCATAAAACCTATTTATTTGAATGAAATACTAAGAAACAAAGAAAATTGATGTTCAACCTTCAGCCTAGATACACCCCAAATTTCATGCAGAAACTATCCACACCAGTTAGCATCTCATGCATCTTGTGGGGCTGCTGCTATCCACTAGACTACTAATAACTCTATATTCATTTATGCACCAGTGATATGAACATTGTTGCAGTTGGACAATGAGTATGTTGTGGTATCTTCTATAGTGTGAGCATTGTTGCAATCTGACAATGGGACATTTGCAATATTATCAACTTAAGATTCTGCATTAAGTTACTTCAGCTCTTCATTTGAGGTTAGTGATGAGATATATCTTAGAAGGTAAATGCTTTTTGCATATAGCTAAAGTCACACACCTTGAGATTGTAAAGCTTCCCAAAGGCCTCTGGCAGTTCAGTTAAGAGATTTGATGACAAGTCAACCTGAATTCAAGATTTGGGTGATATATACTGCCAATGCAAACTCAAAATAGTTATGTGTTCAAAATAGTTCTCTGAAAAACATATGAAGCAGGAATGGGTAATATATGATAGAAAGAACATACCTCGGTGAGAGATTCACAATCTCCTATAGATGAAGGCAATGTGGCTATCCTGCAAACAAGCGAAAATGAGTCAAATGTCACATTCACCATAAGTAATTCCGTCATAAAGTATTACTAATATAGTTCCCGTAAGAAATAATAGAAAATTTTATTCTTGGGAAGCAAAAGATATTCTCTTCTCCCTGTACCAACTTTTGTCTATGATAGAACCAGTCACAACCTACCGGTATGTGTACATTAAATAAGAAATGTGCTAAAAACCAAAAGCAGACCATGTTATTTTTCGTTTTTTTTCATTGTAAAAAATGTGTTCCGTCCCAAATACAACTAAAATTGTATTAAAAACAAAATGGGCACTAGCAAAAACAGCTGTCATCAGACTAGTATCAAAATCAAGACGCTGATCTATCACTCTATCAAAATGTGGTTATATCAACCCTAATCATGTTTAACAAACAATGCTAGTCTCAGATGATCGCACATCTCGGCAATCTTGTATTGCTTCTCGACCCAAAGCATTTCTTTAGCAGTAGATAGAATTAACACAGTACAAGATAAACATGTCAAAATGTGGAAGAACTTAGGTGCCGCAAGACAACAAGTGGTGAGTTCTAGGACAACCTATTGTTATTTGCTATCAGAATCTGGAGATGCTTCAGCCATCCTATTTCGATAGGTAAGTTATCAAGCCTGTTGTTTGCAATACGAAGTTCACGCAGAGAAGTCAGTGAGCCCAAAGTCGATGGCAAGCTAGCCAGTCTGCAAGATAAAAAAAGGTGAATAATCACACTATCTTGTTTCCATGTGTGCCAAAAATATGCATGTTGGAGATCATGTTAGATACCATTGAGGAAATAAACCATGGGATATCCCCTTTCTGTATATAGGTGATCATATATATGCATCTTGGTGGCAGGAGAGTCAACCGACAATTCTTTATTAATGATCTTGGCAAATTCATAGGTGAAAACGAATGTGAGCTCATGAAGTTTAACAGTTTCAATAGACAACTCAAATTTAAAAGGTAGCCTTTATGCTGCTGTCATCCCATTTAACCTCAAAATTCATGAAGTCAGGCACCACCAGATTAGCTATTGAGATATATTTCCCACCTCCAGGATTGTATTACAAACGTCAAGAAAAAAACTACAAGCCATAATATTTAATATGCAATCTCTCTTCTTTGTCAACATATGTCAGTAGTTAATGCTAGCCTTCTAGGTCAATATCTAGCTTTCTGTTGGCTATTGGTTGACTCTAGGTCAATATCTAGCTTACAGTGGGCAAGTCAAAGCAACACTGTGAATCAAGAGAAAAATAAGTTTCGAGAACATAATTATAGAAGTTGTTTATATCCACTGGCAACATCACGGGTAATTCATATATTACTATGAGTAACAAGACAAGAATTTCAGAATCTTCGCCTACCGGTTCTGGCTTAAAGACAGGTTTAATAATTTTTGAAGGCATGATAGACCTTCCCAGCTGATGTTCTCATCATCTATATCATTCGCAGTTAGGAGCAATTTCTGCAACATATAATTATATCACTCGTAAGTTACAATTATAGTTCCTTACGGAAAACAACCTAATTCATTCAGTGTGAAACAAAAACTTACATTTAGAGATTTAAGAGCAGCGATTTTATGTGGAATTTCCTTGATACAGTTGTTGCTGGCATCTAATATCCGTACTGAGGGGCCACAGTCCCAGACTTCTTCTGGCACTGCCTATAAGGAAAAAACATCCACAAAAAAGTGTTACTTATGTTTAAATTATATAAACTGTTGTGAGAAAATAAGGTAATAAAAATTAATATCTTCAAGCTCCATAAGGCTGGAGGAAGGGAATAATGAATGGTTCAGGGAGTAGTAGCATCGAATCACAAGCCAGACTGCTAATCATGGACAGAAATTGACAAAAGGATTCACACAAGTATGCTATTAGACTATTTTCATCTAGTGTTTGGTGAAAAGGCAGTAATAAAGCATGACTGCATGAGACATATTTCTTTGCAACCAATATACAGGGAACACTTTTGTTGACTATCAGTAGATATAGCAATATAGCATCTCCCAAAAAATTAAAAATCACAATAATGCTATGCTAGAATGCGTTCACAGGGTCATAAAGGTGTATCAAACAAGTTATAATCAGATACCTTCAAGTCGCAATCATGCAGTGCAACAACACCCGTCAATTTCCATCGCTCAGCTCGGCTTTTGCCAACAACTGCCTCTGGTTTTTGTGTTTGATGTTCCTTAACATTCGAGGCTCTTGTTACACTTGTTGCAGAACTGCTGCTATTCTTTGTGATAGGGCCATCCTATTTGAGAGTAGGCACAGAAAAGTAGGTCATATCAAATACATAACATTTGTCCCCTGCTTCCATTTCCTCCCTTGTAACATTATCAGCAATGCAATCCTTTCATGTAGAATATGTGACTTCACAACACAACTACTTTCATCAATCCCCAACATTAACAGCAAAGGCATCAAAATGTTGAATAAAGGCAGTTATCTTTGGTCGGTGACACACTCTACAAGTTTAACATCTAATAATTTCATGCTCGAGAAAAACAACTAAAAACTTCAGATCCGCTCCCAGTCCCAGCTAGCAATCCTGAGCACAGACCAAAATCGAACCTTCGCACATGCTTACGGACTGCACCCTACTCCGACGAATTCAACTCTAAAAATCAGGAATCGGATTATTTCAGATCGAGGAGGTTGATGTCGTACCCCCTGATGGAGACCCTGCGAGGCGATGAGCATGACCTTGGATCCGTCTACCACATGCATCGAGCTCAGGCTCGCGGCGTCCTGGAGCACTTTGCCTGCGAGCGCAAGGGAGTGAGGATTAGCAACCACCGGAGATAATCGGCGCCCTCAGTAGGTAGGTAATAAGGGTTTGGGGATCGGTGCCTTTGCAGACAAGCCTCTGGCCGCGGGGGAGGACGTTGGTGAGCGGCTGGAGGAGGCGCTTCAGCTCCGCGGTGGTCGCGGCGGCCGGCACCTCCACGGGGATGGTCCGCCCGGCGAACTTGACCTGGACGGTGATGGTGGGCGGCGAGCTCTCCATGGCCTGTATCGGTCTGACCCCCCACAACTCTGTTTCGGTCGATGAAGGATTGAAGCCTGAAGACGACTGCCGCCCCGGCTCCTTCCCCCCGTCTTGGGCGCTCTGCTTCCCTTTGGATTTTGGTTGGTTTCCCCTGTTGGAAGTTGGAACAAAAAGAGGTTTTGCAACGAGCACATATTGATTTTCTTTTCACCAATCTGCTCTAATTTTAGAATATCGAATTCTACGATTTATTCTATTTATTTGGTATGCATCATTAAAAATTTAGTAAAAATCGTCAAATTTGCTTCAAGATTGTTGCTATTGTTATTTTTGGTGCCGATTGCCACGAGGTAGTTGCCTGATTTTGTAAATTCCGCTTTGAATGAAATTTAGTAAAAATCGTCGAATTTGCTTCGAGATCCGAATTCAATATTGCTACTTTGCCCATAGCGTGCAAACTTCATTTTTCACTGATAAATTATGCTGGTTGGAAAATTTAGCAGCAGCAGTCGACATGAAAAAGAACAAAAAAAAAAAGAAAAAGGGAAAGCTACAAGGGAGGAAGAGCTGGTTAGTGCACGAGGCATGTCTACTGCCGGTGACGGAAGGAAACTATTGGATAGCGAAGGCAGGTAGAAATCCCCTAAAAACAAAAATCAAGAACAATTTACTTCAAAAAAATATTAAATTGTGAATTAAATCTCTCAGTTTTTCCTGTTTTATTTCCATATCTAAACAGGGAGAAGTAAGGGAGTATGCCACTCTACTCCTTATTCGTTGGTTGAAAAAAGAACTCATTATTCGTTTCTTTTGGAAAAAAAAACCTGCATACCAGGAGTAGTATACAAACTATGAGGTAATGCACGGATGCACTTCGAAACAGAATTTGGATTCTAGCAGCAAACCACTCGGACCCGACAAAAATTTAAACGAGCAGCGCCCGGACGTCCCATGGGAACGTCTTCTATCGGAGGGTCCTTACAATATTCAAGAGCAACGTTCGCAACATAGAAACTCAACACTTGCAACATTAAAAATTAGCATTTGCAATATCAAAAATATATTAATTTTTTTATCATCCATCCATTAACGATGAGAAAAAATCCGCCGCAACATCTATTTCATATTCATGTTGTTTAGAATATTCAAAATCTCTCGATAAAAATACAATATATGCAACATCGCAACTTTCACATGAAACACCTACAACATTCTTACGAAACAACTAAAACATGTGAAATATACACGTGCAACATGCAGCAATACCCAGCAGGAGCACTGCGCACGTGGGGGAGGAGGAGGACGACGAGCAGGAGCTCGCTGCCGGGGGAGCTCGCCTCGAAGCTGCAAAAGGCGGGCCTCGGGCAACGAGAGCATTTCGGTTTGATTTCGCCTGCCCGGACGCCGCCGGGAAGGGAGGACTGACCACCCATCACCCATGGCTGCGGTGATCCAGCTCACACCCGCCTTTTCCTCCGCCGCGGCGGCGGGTCAGTAGCCTAGCCCGCGCCATCCTCCCGCGCCACCCGCTCCTCCTCCGCGCCTCCCGCCGCGGCCGCCACCACCCACTTCCGCTCGCCGCCGCGTCCCCGTGCGCCCACCTCTGCCGCGCGCTCTCCGTCTCGGCCTCCACAGTGGCGTCTGGAGGAAGGTGGAGGGCCATGGGGGCCGTCCGTGGAGAGAAATGGGTGGAGGAGGACGAGGATGGGCAGCTCGCCCCCCGGGGAGCCGCCGGGGCAACTCGCGCCGCGGCAGCGGGAGCTCGCCGCTGGGGAGCTAGCGGGGCAGCTCGCCTGCTCTTTCGTCTGGGGCGCGAGGTGCCGACGCTGGCTCGAGCTCGAGGCCGGGCGGCGGAGCTGCTCGGGCCACCGGTCCTCAGGCGAAAGAGCGCCGGGGCAGGATGAGAGAGCAGGAGGATCGAGAGGATGGTTTGAGTGGCGCAGGATAAAAGAGCAGGAGAACCGAGAGGGTGTTTGAGTGGCGTCCGATATTTTGCTGCTCTATCGGGCGACGGACTCCTAGCATTACCGAAATTTAAACTAACTTATTACCCTCATATACTGGTCAAATTTAAACTTTTGACACACGGCGGATGGAACCTTTAATCGAATTTGAACACCTCCCTCGCTTAGACGAAGCCGCCATTTACCCTGATGACCTGGCCATTCACCCACGCCGCGGCGTCGCTCGCCAGGAACGCCACCACCGGCGCCACGTCCGTGGTCTCGGCGATGCGCCCCATGGACTGCTGCTCCACCCTCCGCAGGAACGCCTCGTCCTTCCCGGCCAAGAACAGCTCGGTGCGCACGGGGCCCGGCGCGACCACGTTCGCGGTGACCCCCTTCGCCGCCACCTCCTTGGCCAGGATCCTCGTCATCGCCTCCACGGCGGCGTTGGTCGCCGTGTACGCCGCGTAGCTCGGCAGGAGCGTGCCGACGATGGATGACGAGAACGTCACGACGCGGCCGCCGCTGTTGGCGGGGATGCGGCTCGCCGCCTCGCGGCACACGAGGAACGTCCCGCGCACGTTCACCGCGAACATGGCGTCGAAGTCCTCGACGGTGGTGTCCGCGAGCGCCGGGTACTTGTTGTTGAGGAGGCCCGCGCAGGCCACCACGATGTGCAGTGGGGACCCGAACGCCTCCTCGGCGCGGTCGAAGAGCGCGCGCACGGCGTCCGGGTCCGACACGTCCGCGCGGACGGCTACGGCGCCGTGGCCGCGGGAGGCGAGCTCCGCGACGAGCTCGTCGGCCCTCGCGGAGTTGGACGCGTAGTTGATCGCCACGAGCGCGCCGAGCGCGGCGAGGTGCGAGGACACCTCGCGGCCGATCCCTCGGGAGCCGCCGGTGACGAGAGCGACGCGGCCGTCGAGCGGGAGCGGCGACGTATTCCCAGGGTCTGCCGCTGCCATGGCTACCTGGTTGCTGGCTTGGCTTAAACCCCTCGCGGTGTCACGCAGGCAGTTGGCAATCTGCCCTTGTCACTTGTGCTCGTGTCTGCTTTTGTGTCAGCTCGAGTTTTGCCGTGCGCCGCCACCACGCCGCGAGATGGCCGAGGATTTATAGAAGTCTAGGCAAGCGCGGCCCTGGTGGAACGTGACACAGGGAGTGACATCATGTGTTGTCTCGGCGACTCGGTCGATCTAGGTTACTGCTAAGACGTCCACATAGTCTTTCCTTACATGACTGGTGGCACCGGGGGTGGCTGCGCCAAGACATCGGTGGCAGGTTGGTGACGTACGAAGTGAGGTTACATGCCGGGTAGGATTTTCTGTGAGTGAACACGTTCCTCGTTAACCAAACTGATGGAATTCAGGATCTCCGTTTTTGAGGGCAGACGGGATTCAGGGTTTCAGTTGCAACATCGTAGTCCCTCGCGTGTTAAGTATCCAGACACAAAGTTGCAGACTGACCCCCAAAACGTTGAGCTACTATGCACCGAACATTTCACCTCGAAGGCCGAAGCTATTTACTTCAACATGCAAGATAGCCTATGGCATTAGTAATGAACTTGGCCCAAATCAGGCTACTCTAGTGCTGACGGTCAAACATGCCAACCCGATCTTCTTTATCTGCTTTTCAACATGGGTCAGGTATGTTTTGTTGGGTGTAATAATTACCTACTTTCCATTGTTCTCAATTATCAAGGACTTGAAAGATATGGACACTGTATTATTCAGAACACTTCGATTTCTTTCCTACAGTGCAATTTCAGTGTGTTTTTCTTTATTTGCAATATTGCATTTTTGATTCTCATCAAAGAAATACTACAAGCAGCATGTCATCCGTAATTCTCAAAACCTGCAGCAACGTGCCAGGTTTCACCTGCACCGGGGGAGAGGAGTCCTAATAGGCTGTTTGTTTGTTTTTCATGGGCCGGTCCACAGAAACGTCGTCGCTTTCATCGTGTTCCCTCCATCTTCTTTTCTATTCCTTTTCTTTCTCGTTTTCTGTTCCAATTTTCATATGAATATTATATGTCTAGTTCGTAATTAGTCTTTTCTTTTCTTTTTTTATTAGTTTTGTAGATAAATTATGAACATGTAACAATAATTTATTCACGATGCAGACTCTTTCATTATTAATATAGAATTATTTGTTCACGATGTTAAATTATTTATTCGTTGTATATAATTATTTGTTCGTGCATATAATATTATATTTGTGATACTCAGTTTTTATTATTTATACTATATAATTAAATGTTCATGATGTTCAAAATTTTGTTCGTAATATACTATTATTTATTCACCAAGATTAATATTTTATTCGCAGAAACATAAGCTTTTGTTCGCAATATTCAATATGTTCAAGTTTTATCAAAAAAATATTTGGAACCTAAGGGCACAAAATCATCGACGCCGCTCCACACCAAGCCGGAGGGTCGTAGACTTGCCGGCGAGCCACCAAAGCTCCAAGGGACCGGCACACCGAGATACACTTGTGGTTCACTTCTAGAACCTAAGGATGTGATCAATATGCTCTTGGGTGGCTTGGAGGTGTTCTACAATATTTATTTTGCTTCTCCCGAGCTCCAACCACCTCACATGACCCAGGGTGAGGTCTTATATAGCTTAGGAATCCAAAACTAGCTTAGAGCGTAGGATGATCCGGTCATAGGCGTATGATGATCCAGTCATAGACGTAGGATGATCCGGTCACACTGAGCTTGCATAGTAGCCGTTGAACTCCTACGTCTCTCTTTTGCTGGCGTCATTGCACCGACGCTTAGTTCGATAGGTGTCGGATCATCCGGTGCTTAACAAGTTTCTTCCAAAGCCTCTGGACACTTGACATACTCTCTGATGCAACTCATCCAACTTTTCATCAGATAAACCGACGCCAAGGACCGGATAATCCGGTCACTCACACGGATCAGCTTCATGATGCTTCGTATTTTGGTCATAACTCTCTACTCCGAACTCCGATTTCGATGACCTTGTACTCTATGGAAATCTTGTAAGATGATCTACAACATCCACTAGAAGTCCATCTCATTTGACAACATTTTGAGTACCGGATAAATGCCAAAAGACTGACACTGCGTCGATGATCCGGTCGCCGCTTCTCTCATTGTTGTCTTCGTGTTTTGATCATAACGTTTTACTCGGGACTTCGATTTTCATGATCTTGGACTCTATGGAAAGCTTGTGAAATGCTCTATATTATTCTATAGAAATATAACCTATTTGATCAGTCAAAATATAAATATCCATGGGACATTTCCAATTCATTCCTCTCATTATCCCGGCTTTGGAGGTTTTCTTTGTGTTGCATCTTTGGAAAATATAAAACCCTAAAAATATTCATTCTTGACACACATATTAGTCCCAATGACTATGTTGTCACTCAATCACAAAAATCACAATTATGTCCTTAATTGGGCCATGATCCTTACAATCTTTCCCTTTTTGGTGATTGATGACAACACAATCAAAGTGAGCACAAATTTACAAGAATTGACAAATTGAACCACTTACACTTGCTTGGATGCTTACCACCATCCAATCTTAGATTTGAGCTCCCCCTAAGTCCTTGCCTCTTCTCCCCCTTTGACTTCTCCCTTTTTGGCAAACCACTTGAATTCTTTCAAATCACTTAAAACCATACTTCTCCCCCAAATTTGGCTTGACTCCATTCTTCGAAGCATGTGTGCTTTTTATTCACCATTTCTCCTCTTTTCTTTCTTGCTCAACTTGAAATCTTTCAAATCACTTAAAATCATACTTCTCCCCCAAATTTGCATTGATTCCATTCTTCCAAGCATGTGTGATTTTGATTCACCATTTCTCCCCCTTTGGAATCTAATCACCTAAAAGGATCTCCAGGGGTTTTAGTTACCTTGAGTATACCTGTCGGTTCCGGAAATGGACGATAGCTAAATTACTCGAAGCGTGTGTTGTGCGTCATGATCGGAGGTGGCCTAGCACACAATGACTCGAGGCGTTATACTGGTTCAGGCGAGAACGCCCTATGTCCAGTCGGGGGTCAGTCGGATGTATTGCTTGAGCCCGGGTGCTCGTGAGAGTTGGGGAGTACAAGCTTTTGAGTGCTAGTAAGCTAGTTGGGATCTGTCCTGAGTCCAGGGGACCCCTCTTTTATAGTCCAAGGGGGCCCCTCTTTACAGTAGATGTCTTGGGGAAGAAGGTCTCGGTGGAAATATCTCTGACTTCGGCAGTCGGGCAGCTTGTGTCATTGACGGGTCCATCTTTGTCATCAGTCAGAGATGTCCTTGATGGATCGCGAGACCTGAAATCCTGGAGAGTCTTCTGGCCTTGATCCTGTACGCCGAGCTTGGTCGATCGCATGGTATGGGAGGCCCTGATGGGATGGTGCATCTATCCCATCAGGGGAATTATTTGTATACCATGTTCCATCCCGGATGACGGTTTCTTGGAGGTCAAGCCGTGATGACGGCCGGTTCGATCATCATAAGGACGGGTTGGCAGCAGCAACAGAGGCATAGTGGCCCACTGTTGTGCATACGATCCCGGGGAAGAGGCGGTCACTTGGTACGGTTGAGTTTGACCTCTTCAGGGTCATGCTTATCCGTTCCTCGTCAAGTGAGACTTTTCCTCTGAGGTCAATCCGAGGTCTCCCAGGTCAGTCGGGAGCCCAGAGATGAGGGGAAGAGGCGATATCCGTAGTCCTTGGCTGAGCCCGGACAGGAGCGCTCGAACTTGGCATTGTAGGGCTATAGGAGCCGCTTTGGAGAAGTTACCCAGTCGGGGCTCATGGGCTCGAACGGCCCATGAACTCTCCTTGTTCCGGGGTTGCGGGTGCGAGGACCCTTCTGGCCTTATTCAGCGAGGCGGGCCCACTGTTGGCCCCCGGTTCTTGGAACCCGTCAATACCACTTGAAAGTAGATGGGAGTTGAGCACTTGGTACACCAAGGTGAGCTAATGTAGGAGCACATAGTCTATGAACTTAGATATTGAAATTTAAGTTTGATAGAGCATGACTCAATATGCATGAAAGCACATGATTACTCTAATCACACTCATAGAGTTGTTAGTTCACATTGTTGAGTGAATAACATTCTCTTAGTGTGTTTCCACCGAGGCGCCGTAGAGACTACATAAGATAAGCTTGCAAGCTTGTTAATCTACAAAATCACAAATCATAGAATGAGCTCCCCCTAAATGTGTGCATTTAGTGTTTGAATGACCAATCAAATGTATGCACATTGTTATTGACAACAATGGGAAGCTTACCCTATAGCTTGTGTTCATGGTACACAAATGAAATACATACCTCATGAAGTCCAAGTACTATGAAAGTGAATCAACGTGTAGTCTTTCTATATACTTATTAAACCATGTAGGTTGCTCATGGGTTAGAGAAAGACACAAACAACCAACCATATGTAGATAACACTAGGAAATGCATCACATGTATATAACCTAGCAAAAATAATGGAGCTACATGATGCTTGAATTGAAATCTAACTACCACTACCTTATGGGGGAATTGGGCAACAAATGTACAAGTTGTGCGCTTGACTTCTTCTCGTCATCTTGAAAGCCAAGCCTCCAAATCCCTCGTAGCCGGTCTTGGGCTTCAAGTCTCTTTTGGAACCCATACCATTTGAGACCCCTTCGTGTTGGTGATGACATCCTTGGGCACCCAAATGGAGCGGTTCCAACTCTAATCCATCTTTCCAACCTTGTGGGCTACCACCTATCAGACCCGGGGCAGCGGGACTGCACACTTGGCGTACATATTCCTGTAATAGGGGATGGCTCATGGGTCATACCTTATCCTCATTGTAACTAGTCGTATAGAACTAGAATTAGTCGGACGTAAGGAAACTACCCGAGTAGTACTCGGGTAGGACTCTTGAGACCATTCACGGCTAGGACTTCCATGTAACCCTGTCCCCCCAGACTATATAAGGGCTGGCAGGGACCCCTCCAAAATAACGCATAACCTCAAGGCAATACAAATCATACAGGACATAGGGTATTACGCATACTGCGGCCCGAACCTATCTAAACCCTTGTGTTCCTTGCACCATCGAGTTCCTGATCTCGACGAGACCCTAACCACAAGTAAACTACCTTAGGGTATCCCTAGGTAGGCTTGCCAGTAAAACACCGACAGCTGGCGCGTTAGTTAGGGGTGTTCATCGAAGGTCCACCGGCGAATTCGATGGTTTCAGCTTCACCAGCCCCGTGCCCCCCGAGGGCACAACTTTCGTTTTCAGCTGCTGGGTCTGTGTCTTTGACGGCACAGGCGATTTCCATCGGCACCTTATCGACAACAAGGCGGAAGCCCCTGCAGCAACACCAAGCAGCGATCGCGATGAGTTTGTCGACAACCTCGGCGAGATGCTACTCCCTGACCTCGTTACAGAGATCGAGAAGCTGTCCATTTTTGACGCGACTCCGACTCGTGCTGCACCAGGTTTACCAGGATCAGACTCGACTCCATCTGGGGAACAACGTGACCAATTCCCCTTCGGTTTGCGCAACGCGTCCACTGTTTACCAGGAGGCCACACAGTCCGAATTTTATTCCGCATTGGAGAAGGACTTGGACGATCTACTCAAGCTCCTGAAGCAGAAGGACAAGTTTCACTGGACGGAGGAAGCCGAGCAGGCACTGCAGGACCTCAAGCTACACCTGCAGTCGTCTTCCATACTCACAGCACCACGTCCAGGCGAGAACTTGCTGACGTAAATCACCGCAACTACTCACGTGATCAGCACAACAATTGTGGTGGAGCGTAACGAGAAGGGCCATGCATTTAGAGTGCAGAGGCCGGTCTACTTCATCAGCGAAGTACTCTCTGAGTCGAAGGTTTGATATCCCTCAATTCAGAAACTACTCTACGCAATACTCATCACGTCCTGAAAGCTCCGCCACTATTTCGATGAGTACAAGATCTCAGTTGTTACTGATTTCCCATTGGCGGATATTCTCAACAACCGGGATGCTAATGGTCATATCTCCAAGTGGGCAATAGAACTGGGGGCTCTCTCTATCGACTTCAAGCCAAGAACAACTATCAAATCCCAATCATAGGTTGATTTCATGGCTGAGTGGCGAGAAAATCAAGTACCAACACCAGCCAGCCAGCCAGAGCATTGGACAATGTATTTCGACGGATCACTCAAGCTCGAAGGCGGCGTGGCAGGAGTACTTTTCATCTCTCCAAAGGGCGAGCAACTCAAATACGTCTTGCAAATCCTTTGGAAGGTGTCAAACAACGAGGCCGAGTATGAAACACTACTACACGGGCTCTGCTTAGCAATCTCCCTGGGCATCAAATGACTACTTGTGTATGGTGACTCTCTGCTAGTCGTGCAACAAGTCAACAAAGAGTGGGACTGCAACAAGGAGGCCATGGATGCATATGTCATGGAAGTGCACAAGCTGGAGAACAAGTTTGAAGGCCTGGAGATTCATCATGTCGTCCGGGACAACAACGTTGGAGCAGACATACTCTCCAAGCTTGGATCTACTCGAGCCCAAGTCCCAGTGGCAGTCTTTGTCCAAGAACTCAAGGAACCATCGATCAAGACCACGCCTCAGGTAACCACCGGCTCGGGACCCCCAGATTCCAGTCAAGAGGTCATGATGGCAGAGGTCAATTGGTGGGGGACTTACATTAACTTCATCAAGGAAAAGAAACTACCTCCTGGGGTGACAAAGAAAAGCGCAGAAGCAATCCACATCATGAGGGGCTGCAAAGGGCTTCTTCTGGTCACTGATAAGCTCTACAAGCGCGGAGCAAGCTCTGGAGTACTTATGAAGTGTGTCCCGAGTGCTTGGGGCCGCAACATTCTACTCAAGATCCATGAAGGAACCTGTGGGAATCATACAGCATCCAAGACACTAGTTGGAAAGGCCTACAGGGCAGGTTTTTTGTGGCCAACAGCAGTTTCTGATGCCAAAGATCTCGTACGCAAGTGCTAAAACTGTCAATTCTTCGGCAAGCAGTCTCGGCGCACAACCTCATCACCATACCGCCCTCCTAGCCCTTCGCATGTTGGAGCCTCGACATGATCAGGCCTCTAACAACGGCGCCGAGAAGTTTTACTTGTGTTGGTAGCCATCGACAAGTTTACAAAGTGGATTGAGTACAAGCCGATTACCAAGCTCACTACAGACAGGGCAGTCGACTTCATCTCAGACATCCTACATCGCTTTGGTTTTCCCAATACCATCATCAGAGATCTGGGCTCAAATTTCACTGCAAACCATTTTTGGGAGTTCTGAGAACACCGCAATAGAAGTTAAGTACGTGTCAGTCGCACACCCAAGGGCCAATGGGCAAGTCGAGAGAGCTAACTATTTGATCTTGGATGGCCTGAAAAAGAGACTCTACGACGAGAATAGCAAAAAGGATGGCAAGTGGATACATGAATTACCTCATGTCGTCTGGGGGCTTTGAACTCAACCATCGAAAGCCACAGGGCATACCCCCTTCTTTCTTGTCTACGGGTCAGAGGCTATACTCCCAGCAGATATCATGTGGCGCTCTCCCAGAGTTGAAAGTACAACGAAGGGGAGGCGGATGAAGCCAGGCAATTGGAACTGGATTCAGTCGACGAAGCCAGATGCAGTGCCCTCATTCAGTTAGCTCGTTATCTATAGGGAATTCAACGTTACCATGATCGCAACGTACGGGAGCGGTCCTTCCGCATTGATGATCTGGTTCTCCACCGCATCCAGGACGAAACTGGGCTCCATAAGCTTAATTCTCGGTGGGAAGGTCCTTTCATTGTATCTGAAATTACAAGATCAGGGTCATACCGCCTGCCGTACCCTGATGGCTAGGAAGTCCCTAACTCCTGGAATATAGAGCACCTCCGGAAATTCTACGCTTAGTAGAAGTCGCAAACAATTCGCCAGCTGCATGCCAGTATTATTATAAATAAAGAGTTGAATTCGTCCCAAATTGACTACTTCCCTGTGTACTAACTCAGGGGCTTCGCCACGAGTTCTTACATTTTTTCGCCCATGGTAAACTCAGGGGTTTCGCCATGAGTTCTTACATTTTTTCGCCCATGTTAACCTCGGGGGCTCCGCCATGAGTTCTTACATTTTTTCGCCTACGTTAAACTCGGGGGCTCCGCCACGAGCTCTTACGTTGTTTCTTCTACTTTTACTCTGGGCTTCACCACGAGTACTTATACTCAACTTGTCTACACTCGGGGGCTCTGCCACGAGTTCCTTCGACTAGTATAGCCCACGAGGCTAAGCACTCGAGTACTTCTCGTGCTCCAATAATTCCGGTTACTGCTACGACTACTCGACAGAGAGCGTTAAGGCACGAACTGAAGGGGTCACCAAGCCCATTGCACGGTTAAGTTATTCCCTGCTACATGCAAGATGTCGACAACTAAACCATTCATGCTTCTAAGCCTAAAGTCTAGCCTAGCGTACCGCGTGATCGGATAAATCCAGGCTAAGTCCTTTTGCTCTACGAGCACTTTTTGGAACGTCAAGTTATCGACTACATCCAAGCCGATGCTTTTGGAGTAGCTTAACCCACATGTCTCCAAGCACACTAAGTCCTATGATCGAACCAACAAACATCAAACAATGATATACGCTGAAAACGATCAAACAGGCAAATTTATGTACAGATCAACAAACAACATAAGTGTTTCTCATAACACACTATTGTTATATATCTAACCCTCCTGCTCCAGGCTCTTAGCTATCTTGTCGGCGATGGGCTGACCTTCTTCACGGTACTTCGTGAATTGCTCAACAGAGCAGTCGGCCGCCATGCCTTCTCCGAGTGGTTCTAGCTGTGCCTTTGGCCATAAGGACTTCACCAATGCGAGCGCCTGGGCAATGTAGGTTCTGGTGGCCTTCGAGATACAGCTGGCGACCTTCTGCGGAGTTGCGCGAAGCTTCTCGAGCAGCGTTCGCTCATCAGTTTCACCTTTAGTGGGGAGCTCCACCATCTCCACGACAACTTGAGCAGCGGCCTTGAAATCTTCAAGTTCTTTCTGCATGCTCGCTTGTCTTCAGCCATGGACTTGATTCGCTGCATGGCATCGCGAAATTGCACATCAATGTCCTAGAGGATCTTCTGAAGGCGCTCGACATCATCTTGGCCACGGTAAACAAGGTTCTTCAGATCAATAATCATATTCACTTTCTTTTTCAAAGTGGATTTGAGTTCTGCGAACACAAGATAAGGGGAAGTACCTGAGAAGTTTGAGAAAACTACTCGAACAACTGCCAACTAAGGAAAGCATGACAAAGCAGCAAGATACCTTTGTGGGCCTTGGAGATTGCCTTGTTCTTCTCAAGCTGCTCGGCCTTCTCCTTCTCCAGATTCTTGATGTCGTTCTTGAGGAGCAAGGTCTCTTGAGTGCGTGCACTCTTCAGCTTCTCGAGTTCATTTTGCAGCTCAACATTCTTGTAAATCTCTTGGGAAAATCTGCGGTCTTTTGCCTGCAGTTGGCGATGGCCGGCCTCAATGAACTTCAGTTTTTCGGACTTCTCCTGGGACCGGTCCATCAGATTCTGCAAGAAAAAAATATGACAGTCAGTATTGATCATGCAAAAACAGAATTGGCAGAGAAGTACTTGATCATGATGAATACTTACAGTGGTGAACTCATACAAGTCTTTAAAAATGCCTTGGAGATGTTTCCTTTTCTCTTTGGTCAGGTATGGATCGTCGATCAGATCAAGCTTGATGGCATGCTGCCAACCATAAGGCGTCACGATCAGATCCTCCTTCTCCGTAGCAGCTATGCTAGGGTCTGATGTGCCCGCAACGCCGGCATCTTCTGCGCCAGGGCTTGATGTGCCCGTGGCACTGGTTGTGTCGGCGCCAGGGCCCGAGGTACCCGCGACATTTGCATCTCCCGCGCCTGATTCTTTGGGCAGCTCGCTTGCCACTTCACTCGCAGTCACTAGCCTAGCCTCGGGCGGATTAGTGCTGGGTGGTTGAGGAGGCTCGATGGGCTCACCTGTGGGTAGTTCAGACGAGGGAGTCTCAACTTCTACTCACTCTGGTTCGATTGGCCGGAGGAGGCGGAAGAGGAGGAGCACCCGCCTCCAACGCTGCAACATCCGAGCTCTTTTCATGCTCAGGGGCTTGGACAGTCAAGGCGCCACCAGGCTCCTCCAGGCTCAGAGCAGAGGAAGGCCTGGATAACAAGTGACTACATCAATTACTAGACAACGGAACTACAGAAAGTACGAGTTAAAGTACTCAAAAACTTACTTGGACGACCTCTTAGTCACCACCTTTTTCAGCTGGATTAGTCGAGGCCTGGGAGCATTTGACTTGCCTAAGTCGCCAGCAGGTTTCTTTGGTGGAACCTCCGAGGCACTTGGCGGGGTTGGGTCGCTCAGGCTTGGCATGACATCTTGAGTTGATGGGTCCACCGTACCAGACTGAATGTTGATTTCTGGTGCGGCATCATCCCCAATAGGGCCGGTCTTTCCCCCATCCTTAGAGCGTTTGGGAGGGGGAGAGGCGGGAGGACTGAGGATAGAACAAGAAAACTCAGAAAAAAACTCGAAACATCAAAAAAGAAAGTACTCGAGAGTAGTTCTTACCTTGGATTATCATCTGACAAGCCGGTGAAGCAAAGCCTACGCTTCCTTACGGTTCCCCGTGGCTTGGTCGGGTGGCTAGGCATTTCGATGCTGCTTGCCGGCTCCTTGCCCATCTTATTCAAAATAGCCGCTAGAGGAAGATCGACGTCAGATATCGTCAATGCCTCATCAGTTAATGGATCATGATCTTGTCGACTGATCTTGGGCCTCTGGAACGCACTTGGCTTGAGATGGTCTGCTCGAGGAATGTCAGGGTTTGGAGTGGGACACCGAAACAAGAAAAGTCAACAGTCAGTAACGGTTTGCATCTACAAGTACTCACAAGTACTCGACAGGCTTAATAAACATACCGGTTTTGATGGATTTCCCGCACTAAAAAGTTTCGGGACATATGGCATCGCGTTCACATCAAGTAATACTCGTCGAACACGGTCAATAGCCATCTGGGCAGGAAGGATCTCTGTAGAAATGCGAGATGGATCGTTACTGCCTAAGTACTCGAATCCAAATCTGCACCTTTTTTGCAGCGGCTGTATGCGCCGTTTGAAAATGGGGGCCTGGACGGATGCGCCGGTCACGCCCATTTCTTTCAGCGCACCAATCAGATCAAGCAGTTCATTCACCTGCATCATTTGGTTATCGTTCAACTTCTTGTTCTACTTTGACCTCCACACTGCCTTCCCTGGGGTCCTCTCTGGCAATGCAGGCTGATGATTTCCAACATAAAACCACAATGCTCTCCAGCCCGAGTGGCTTGTGGGAATTGTGTACTGAATGTACTTCTTCCTATGTCCTTGCTTGAACCGAAGGCCTGCCCCACCAACCAGGAACTGCCTTTCCTCGGAAGGTTGTTGGCGCAGATGGAAGAAATAGCGGAAAAGATCAAAATGTGGCTCGATACCAAGAAAAGCTTTGCAAAGATGAACAAAGATGGAGATGTGGACAATGGAGTTAGGGTTCAGATGGTGAAGCTGAATACCCCAATGAAAAAGTAGGCCGCGGAAGAAATCGGAAGTGGGGAGGGCCAATCCCCTTTCGACAAAGTGTTCAAACATCACTATCTAATCTACATCCTCTTGCGGATAAAATTGGCGGAAGGAGGGTTTCCATTTAATCACCTCCTCACCTGAAGAAGGCCCTGAGCAACCAAATTAATGAGGTTCTCACGGGTGCCCATCTTCTTGGCCGCTTGCCTCTTGTTGCCCATCTTCTTGAAAGTCACGAGCCGCTTCACTCGCATGAGCTCGGGGACATCGAGAGAGGGGCACGAGCACTCACTAATGAAGAAGACAAATTCTCCGACTAGTTTGGCCAAGGGAGGAAGGCGGGTTTGACGGGGTTCTCAAACCCTAGATCTAAATGGCTGACGGCACAGGAGCGAGGGAAGGTGAAATGGCTAAAGCAGTAAGTGAAAGGGAAAAAAACCTAAAGGCCAACGCGCGGTTAAATGACCAGCGGGTAGGGCCAGATCTATTGTTGAGAAGCCGAATAGTTTTTCCCTTAAAAGTGTGATTTGTTTTGAGCGGTTATTTGAGAAGAATTTTGGAGAATTTATTTGATTAAACAATTTTTCAGGGACCTTATCCTGAAAAAAGGGGTTTTTTGAATTTCAAACCAATAAATTCCTAAAAACTACCATCAATGCAGGTATGCCATGTTCTTTTGGATCCTTTTTTTCAAACCTTGGAATTTGGATTCAAGGCTCGGGGGCTGCGGGACACGTGTCATCGATGGGAGCTTGTCAGACCCGGGGCAGCGGGACTACACACTTAGCGTACATATTCCTATAATATGGGATGGCGCATGGGCCATACCTTATCCTCATTGTAACTAGTCGTATAGAACCAGGACTAGCCGGACGGAAGGAAACTACCCGACAACATACTCGAACTGGACTCCTCAGACCGTCCTCGACTGGGACTTCCATGTAACTCTGTCCTCCCAGACTATATAAGGGCGGACGGGGACCCCTCCAAAGCACATCGTGCATACGCATAACCTCTAAGGCAATACAAACCACACATGACGTAGGGTATTACGCTCTCGGCGGCCCGAACCTGTCTAAACTTTGTGTTCCTTGCACCTTCGAGTTCCTGATCTCGGCGACACCCTACCTACAACCTACAACCTCGGGGGTATCCCTCGGTGGGCTTGGTGGTAAAACACCGACAACTGGCGCGCTAGGTAGGGGTGTTCATCGAGCATCCACCGGAGAACTTGATAGCATTATTCAACTTCACCAGTGCCATGCTCGACAAGGGCACGACTTTCGTCTTCGGCTCCTGGATCTGCGTCGCCAACGGCTTGGGCGGCTTTGACAGCCACCTAGCCAACGCCATGGAGCCCGAAGCATCGAGATGCTCGAGCGGACTCGACGAGTACATCGATGGTATCGACGAGATGCACCCGCTTCTCACCCTGAGGACCGAGGAGAATTCTGTCACCGACACGATTTCGACTCGTGTCCCGACACGACTCTCCGGCTCGGATCTGATCCGATCTAGGGAAGAGCGTACCCGATTCTACTTCGGGCTACACAACGCGGCTTCCACCTTCAGGGAGGCCCGACGATCTAAGTCCCTCTCCGACATGGAAACGGATTTAGATCTCTTACTCAAACTCGGAGACGAGGATGCCACCGCTAGCCGGGAGGCTCCCATTTTTGACGCCTACTCGGATTTAGATGACGATTCCGACTCCTCCGCGGTCAGTCATCTGGGTTTGAGCATTACGACTACCACGCAGGGCAGATTCGTGTACTGGAAGGGCATGGAGCCCTCCGAACTACTCGATGATGACGCCCGTCTGGTAGCCATCATCCAGGAACTGCCTTTTCAAAAGGGCAAACCTCTCTCTCCTATCCAGGAAGAGACATCCCGGACTACCACCTCGACGGTCCTGGCCACCGACTACTCTCGCGATTACTCACCAGAGCGCGAAGTCTACATGGCTTCAATCCACGACCTCGGAGACGATGAGCCGGTCATCGAGTTCGACAACGAGCTCGAAGATGAGATTTCCGCTAACCAAGACACCGCTGACGCCCCCCAGGACGAAACTGAGGAGCAGAGGCGGGCACGAAGGTGGAAGAATGCCCGGAGGAACAAGCGCAGGCGCAATGCTCAGGAGCGCGCCCGCAACCCGAACTGGCGAAGAAACCTACGAGGGAATTTTGACGCAGTGGCAGACGAAGAATTTGTTACTCCCATGGGTAACATCTACGAAGCGTCCCTACTCATGCAGCAAATCCCACAAACGGATGCAACCCGGCGGATCATGCGACTTGTCAAACAAGCCGCAGTCCAACTCGATAAGTTGGACCCGCTGAAATCCGTCGAAAACACACGTTCCAGATCGGAACGCCATGGCAGCTCTGTACCCCAGGGCAGTCGTACTGCCGAAGGTCATCCCAACCCTCGCAACAATCGACAAGTTGAGCAGGAGGTACAGCAGCAAGGCCCTAGACCCAGGGGAGGGGGGCAACCCGCGGGAGGCCAAGGCCACCAGGGTAACCAGCTACCCCCACCTCCCGGTGATCTAAGGCAGCACATCAACAGCAACCGCGACGCGCGCACAGTCATCTCCAATCGGCAACGCGAGCGGTTTGAGAACGCTGCTCTCAACGACAGTGATCGTTTCACTGCTTTCACAGAAAACATCACCAGTCGCGAGTACCCGAGGGACTTCAAGCCCACAAACATCCCGAAATACGATGGGAAACAGGATCCACGACAGTGGCTGCGATGCTACTCCGTGGCCATTGAAGTGTGCGGGGACTCTAATTCGACTAAAGCCCTCTACTTCCCGATGGCCCTGGAAACCGCACCACTCACATGGTCTTCGTTGACAACTTCCAGGGATCCATGATCCCGGCAGGTACTCGTCATGACTTGTCGCAGGTCAAGCAGGAGGAGAATGAGACCCTGAGGTCGTACACGCGCCGCTTCTTTGACACCCGCGCAACCATCGCCAACATCGCCGATGAGGAGGTCATCTGTTGCTTCCGCAACGGACGGGCCACAAAGCAAACATAGAGGGGATTCGGGAGGAACCTTCTGACTACCATACTTGCGCTCCGAGACATGATGCAGCGATGGGCGGACCAAGAAGACGAGGAGAACGAATGCTTCCCAAAGCGCAAGAACAACAAGGGCAACAACAACAACCGCTCCGACAAAGGCCCGTACAACAACTCGGGCGCCGCCCGCAAGCGGAAGCTAGAAGATCAAGTGGCCAACGTCGAGCGCAATCCACGCAGCAAGAAGTCAAGCAAGCTCTAGGATCAGTACGAGAAGATCCTCCACAAGCATTGCCCAATGCACCCGAAAGCCAGGCACACAATGTTCCAGTGCACCGTCCTCCGCAAAAGTCTCAACGCACCGCCTCCTCCTGACAACGAGGAGAAGGACAAGGACAAGGTGGATGATGGCAACGACAAGTTAGGGCCTTCGGGTTTCCAGCACCCGACTAACACCGTCCACATCATCTTCGGAGGCGATGACGGCATCCTCACCAAGCGCGCGTAGAAGCTGCTTCGGCGTGAGATCATGTCAGCCGAGCCAGCCGTGCTGCGTCCTCTGTGACACAGCGAGGTCCTGATCTATTTCTCTAGAGAGGATCAGTGGACCAGCTTCTCCGAGCCAGAAAACTTCCGCTCGTACTGGACCCGGTAGTCGCGGGCTCTACCCTGACCCGAGTACTCATCGATGGGGGAAGCGGGTTAAACCTACTCTTCCCGAGTACTCTAAAGAAAATGAGGCTAGACATCGGCAAGATGCTCAGCCCCAGCAAGGCTCCGTTCTACGGGATTGTCCCGGGTAACGCGGCTATGCCAATTGGTTCGGTCACACTGCCAATTACCTTCGGGACACCTGACAACTTCCGTATGGAGTACATAAAATTCAAAGTCGCGAACTTTGAATCTTCGTACTATGCCATCCTTGGCAGGCCTGCCCTGGTCAAATTCATGGCGGTACCCTATTACATCTACTTGGTCTTGAAAATGCCAGGTAACAATGGCGTACTCTCCCGTCGTGGTGACGTCGAGAAGTCCTACGAATGCGACCAGAAGACGATCAAGTATGCTGCATCAGCACGCGTGCCAGAGCCTTCATCCGAAGTACTCGCGGCCACACAACAACTCTCCGATACAGAGTTGGAAGTGGCAAACAAAAGGCCAAGCCAGTCGAGGGTAAAGCCTAACCCCGATGTCGGCATCAAGACCATCCAGCTCCAGGAGGGTGACTCGTCCAAGACCGCCCTGATCGGCGGGCACCTGGACAGCAAATAGGAACTCGAGCTCGTCAACTTTCTTAGGGCCAACCGAGACATCTTCGCATGGAAACCAGCGGATGTGCCAGGTGTGCCCAAGGAGTTGATCGAGCATGCTTTGAAAGTTGATCCCAAGGCCATTCCGAGGAAGCAACGACTATGTCGTTTCTCTCCAGAAAAGAGGCAGGCCATCAAAAAAGAGCTAGCTAAACTACTCGCGGCTGGTTTCATCAAAGAGGTGTACCACCCAGAGTGGCTAGCCAACCCTGTACTTGTTCTTAAAAAGAATAATAATGAATGGAGGATGTGTGTCGACTATACCGATCTCAATAGGCACTGCCCAAAAGATCCTTTCGCGCTTCCCTGCATCGATCAGGTCATCGACTCCACCGCCAGCTGCGTCCTGCTCTCCTTCCTTAATTGCTACTCGGGTTATCATCAGATTTTTCTCAAAGAAGAAGACCAGATCAAGACTGCGCTTATTACCCCGTTCGGTGCCTACGCATACACGACTATGTCGTTTGGGCTAAAGAACATGGGTGCAACTTACCAGCGAGCCATACAGTTATGCCTCGCTGACCAGCCTCATCGCAATGTTGAGGCCTACGTGGATGACGTGGTTGTCAAAACCAGAAATCCCGACGAGTTCATCTCTGATCTTGAGGAAACTTTCAACAGTCTGCGAAAATTTCAGCGGAAGCTCAACCCAACTAAGTGCGTCTTCGGCGTACCCCAAGGAAAACTCCTCGTTTTCATCGTCATTCACCGAGGAATCTAGGCTAACCCTGAAAAGATAACCGCCATCACAAGCATGGGGGCTCCACAGAAGATTAAAGATGTGCAGAAGCTCACCGGCTGCATGGCGGCATTAAACGGATTTATCTCCTGACTTGGAGAAGGGGCTTACCTTTCTTCAAGCTCCTCAAGCGGTAGGACAACTTTGTTTGGACCGAGGAAGCGGCGTAGGCATGGAAGGATCTTAAGACCCACCTCCAATCGCCCCCCATCCTCATAGCTCCGAACCCAGACGAGAACCTGCTACTTTACATAGCTGCGACTACTCATGTAGTCAGCACGACTATCGTGGTGGAGCGGAACGAGGAGGGCCATGCATTTGGCGTGCAGCGGCCAGTGTATTTCGTCAGTGAAGTCATTTCTGAGTCAAAGGTTCATTATCCTTCGATTCAGAAACTTCTCTACGCTATACTCATCACCTCTAGGAAGCTTCGCCACTACTTCGATGAGTACAAGATCTCAGTTGTCACCAATTTTCCATTGGCGGACATACTTCACAGTCAGGATGCCACTGGACGCATCTCCAAGTGGGCAGTGGAACTGGGAGCTCTTAACATCAACTTCAAGTCCGCACCGCCATCAACTCACAAGCTCTAGTCAATTTTTTGGCAGAGTGGCAAGAAAACCAAGTTCCAACTCCAGCTGACCAGCTAGAACATTGGGTCATGTACTTCGATGGGTCACTCAAGCTTGAAGGCGCTGGCGCAGGAGTACTCTTCATCAGCCCGACCGGTGAGCAACTTAAAAACATGTTCCAAATACTGTTTGAAATCTCCAACAACGAAGCCGAGTACGAGGCACTACTCCATGGGCTACGCCTGGCTGTCTTCGTTGGCATCAAGTGACTACTCGTTTTTTGCGACTCCTTACTAGTGGTCCAACAATGCAACAAAGAGTGGGACACCAACAAGGAAACCATGGACGCCTACGTCGCACTAATCCGCACACTCGAGAATAAATTCTCAGGGCTCGAGATTCGTCACATGCTCCGTGACAATAATGTTGCAGCAGACGTACTCTCAAAGCTAGGCTCCGAACGAGCTAAAGTTCCAGCTGGAGTTTTCGTCCACGAACTCCACCATCCCTCTATTCCAAGAATAGACCCAGGCACCATCGACCAAGGCCCTGCGAAGCCTAGTCGAGAGGTTGTGATGATTGATGTGGACTGGCGTTCCCAGTTCATCGATTTGATCAAGGAAAAGAAGTTACCTCCCAACGTCGACCCCAAGAGCGCCGCGGCTATCTGACTAGTCAGGCGAAGCAAGGGTTACGTCCTTGTGGGAGATAATCTCTATAAGCGTGGATCAGCAACAGGGATACTCATGAAGTGTGTGACTACTGCAGAAGGGCGAGAAATCCTGGAAGAAATTTATGAGGGCGCTTGTGGCAATCATGCAGCCTCCCGCACACTAGTCGGGATGGCTTTCAGGTCTGGGTTCTATTGGCCTACGGCTTCGGCTGACGCCGAAGATGTCGTTCACCGATGCACGAACTGCCAATTCTTGGCTGATCACCATACCACCTTCTTGGCTGATCACCATACCACCTTCTTGGCTGTTCGCTTGCTGCGGCCTCAACATGATTGGTCCATTGACAACAGCGCCAAGAAGTTTTACTCATTTGTTGGTGGCAATCGACAAATTCACAAAGTGGATCGAGTACAAGCCAATCACAACACTGATGGCGGATCGAGTAGTCACTTTCATCTGTGACATCGTCCATCGCTTTGGTTTCCCTCATACAATCATCACTGATCGGGGGTCCAATTTCACATCACACGAGTTCTGGGAGTTCTGTGAAAGAAGTGGCATTGAGGTCAAGTACGTGTCGGTGGCTCACCCGAGGGCCAACGGCCAGGTTGAGCACGCCAACGGCTTGATACTCGATGGACTCAAGAAAAGACTATACGACGAGAATAGCAAAAAGGGAGGCAAGTGGATTCACGAGTTATCCACTGTCATCTGTGGCCTTCGTATTCAACCGAGTAAAGCCACAGGACAGTCACCTTTTTTTTCTTGTCTATAGGTTAGTGGCAATTCTTCCACCTGATATCATGTGGGAATCGCCAGATTGGAGATGTATGAGGAAGGAGAAGCTGACGAGGCAAGACATCTGGAACTCGACTGTGCTGAAGAAGTCAGATGCAACGCCTTGCTTCGATCAGCTCGATATATACAAGGCATTCGCTAGTACCATGATCGCAACGTCCAGTAGAGATCTTTCAACGTTGGAGACTTGGTCCTACGCCGCATCCAAGACGAGACTGGGCTCCATAAGCTCAACTCTAGATGGGAAGGACCCTTCATCGTCACGAAGGTCACAAGGCCAGGGTCGTATCGACTATAGTAATGGCCAGGAAGTTCCAAACTCTTGGAACATCGAGCACCTACGTCGTTTCTATGCTTAAGAAACTTGTACAAAACATGTCAGCTGTAGTGCAGCATAGTATAATAATACATGGTTGTTTTGGTTTCCCAAACGACTATTGTGTCATTATTTTTCCATTAGCAACATTGAGTAAACCTGGGGGCTGTCACCACGAGTTATGTCAATACGCTACCTTACTCTAATCTTCGGAAAACACTCAAGGGTTGCACCACGAGTACCTTTTCGGTCACGATTAAGCAACAGCCTCTAGGGCTACCCCTTTGAGCATGTTAAGCGTTCTTTCCGACTACCTCCCTTCATAGCTTAGTCAAGCTACGGGGCAAGGTCTTACATGGTAAAAGTCAAAGAGGTTCTCACGCCTACTAATAGAGGTTCTACGAACACAACTCTGTATAAAAGTACAATCTAGTACATAGTTCACCAACTGAAGCGTTGCCTTTAGGGTAACTCCACACTAGAACTAACGTACTCAAAAGCTTACACGATTAAGTTTCAACGCGCCACTCCATGAGTCGAGCGTAGCAAACAATAATCAAACAAGCACCAATATATTACATAAATAGACTGTTGTTTTCTCACAGAACATGCACAGTTCTAAAAAGCTCAGAAGAGCGGAAGGTCATCAACAATCTGATGAGCGACATCTTGTACCTCGCTACAGTACTCATTGAACTGCTCTTCAGTTGTAACACCCAAAAATATAGGAAATAAAATATTAAAAAAACATTTTTATAAAAGTCACAAAATAAAATTATGCATGCATCTCTCTCTATTTCTCTTCTCCTCTTTTCTTTCAGCCCAGCTGTTGACGCCAGATTTTGACACGTGTTGAATCGGTGTCAGGAGGAGAAGATTGGCCGATGCGGCAGATCTGAAGGCTACAGAAAGGAATCGGCCGATTGAAGTGACAGTTGGAAATCGGCCGATTGGTGGCACAGCCTACGCCGACAGGATGGGATCATTTCAGAGGATCCTGGTCAAAATTTGGTCAAAGGGGGCATGCTAAGTCGGTCGGAGAGTAATTGAAGGAAATCCTGACTGGATTAGGGAACGGCGGCGGAAGACTCTGCGGGAGTCCGTTTCCTTTTTAAAGTTCGTATAGATATAGTAATTTAAATAAGGTTGTAACAAGTCGTGATCGACCAGGAGTCCTAGCTTTAGGGTATAAATAGGAGTCGTCAGGGTCTTGAAAAACATCAACACATCAATCAACAACAGTACTTCTACTTTTCCAGCAATTTACTTTCAAGTCGGCGACTTCGCCAATATTCTCTTCTTCCACGAGTTCGTACGGATTGGCAGGGCTGCATCTACTTGATCTCCGGCCAATTGGTAGGTTCCGCTTACCGAGTAATATCCGAGCTTTAACTACGGGCGCATCGCTGTAGTTTCGTTTGGATTTATTCACCAGTTATCGATATTTACTAGAATTGCAAGTTTTACCTGTTATTCTAGTATTATCACCAATTATCCAGCTTGAGATCAGAGTAATCGGCTTCGTCATTGCTTTTCTTCGATTTATCATCTCACAGCCGATTAGATCTATTTCAAGTGTTGTTCTTGCAGTAGTCGTCTAGATCGCTCCAGAAGTTTTCTTTACGATTACTACACGATCATCGGCTGATCCATAGCCGATCATCTATACAGTAAATCGGCCGATTCATCGCCAACGCGCTCCTCAGGACAGATCGGAACTCCAGCCGATCGACGCGCCTGAAATTTAATACTCTATTTCCTTGTCAATCAACAGGTCAGATTGACTGGCACGCCGCGCGAATCGCACCAGGGCTATAACCCGAACAGGAGCTAAGCAGATTCTCCCGGGTCCTGTGTCCGACACTGAAGACCCATCGGCCGATTCCTATCCGGCCGATTTTAGCGCCAACACACTTTTGGCACGCCTGGTGGGACCATCCAAGATCTGATATGTCAAAAAACGCAGAAATCTCCGACAGCAACATCATTGAGGTCACAGAAGCAGATCTCAAGGACGACCAGAGGGAAGAATTGGCCAAACATCTAGAAGACTACAAGAAGATGTACCTCCAGTCGTTCAGTCGTACCAGAAGCGGGGAGGCAGTCAAGAAGGCTCCTATTCTAGCGCCTCGCCACATCACCATCGCTGAGGACTCGGGCAAGATGTCAGAGATGATTCAACAGTCCGTGTATCAGGCGTTTATCGACCAATCCTCAGTGATGACCAACACGGTGTATAACACCGTCGTCAACTCTCTGGCCAGCGGAGCAGTCCAAGGCTATCAGGGACCGGCATATGCCCCTCCAACCACTCTGCCAGCCAAAAGCCTACCATACACGTCCCAATCGGCTCCTCAGCCGATATTGACGCAACGCGAGGGGTACAACTCTCCATTGCTCCCGACGTCTCCAAGATACAGCGGGGCACCATGTCTCCCATCACAGACACCGCTTCAACCCGTTTAGATTGCTTCTGTGCAGTCACTGCCTACAAGCTCAGCACCTTGGGGAACATCAGCGACAGCGTATTTTCCCGAGCCAGCGAACGGGTATGGAGGTTATTCAACCCAAGCGCCATGCCAATCGGCCGCCCAGCCGACGGTTCCCTAGTATCAGCCGATCTTATCAGAAATCGGCAGGGGGGCACATACTGTAGAAGCATTCAGAGGCACAGCGCTAGCAGTGACGTACGAAGGGGGTGCGGACTCCTTTCGCCATCAACTATCGGCCGCTCAGCAAAATTCGCCGATTCATCACCCGGCCGTACCAGCCCTTCAGCACATGCCCGCGCCGCGAACAGCTGTTCATCAACAGCAGGTGGACTGGACGGCAAGAATAGCAGAAGTAATCCAGGATCAGTTTGGATTGAAGCCGAAAGTTCAAACTTATACTTACAAGACGCCGTATCCATCGGCCTATGACTCGCTGCCGTTCCCACACCGCTACAAAGTTTCTGATTTCACCAAGTTCTCAGGGACGGACGATACATCCACTGTGGAGCATATCAACCGATTCATCATCCAGTGCGGGGAAGCTGCTACGCAAGATGCCCTGAGGGTACGTTTATTTTCGTCATCTCTGTCCGGATCGGCCTTCCAGTGGTTCACCACCTTGCCGCCAAATTCCGTCGTTACTTGGGCCGATCTGGAGAAACAATTCCACAAGTACTTCTATGCAGGAGTACACGAGATGAAGATCTCGGATTTGACCAGTCTCAGGCAGAGGAGCGATGAACCAGTAACGGGGTATATACAGAGGTTCAGAGAAGTCAGGAACAAATGCTATAGTCTTGCTCTGACCGATGCACAGTTGGCCGATATCACTTTCCAAGGCCTCTTGCCACAGATCAAAGAAAGATATGCTGCCCAAGAGTTTGAAAGCCTGAGCCAAATCGTCCACCGATTGTCAGGACAAGAGGTCTGACCGTTTGAACAGCAGAGGAACTTCCAAAAGAAGGTGGCATACTTGGAAGGATCTGAATCCGATGCGGAAGAGGAAATCGGCCTGGCAGAATGGGTCAAAGGGAAAAAACCGATATCATGCCCTTTTAGGAAGAAAGAGCCGGAGACATTCGGTTTTGACACGTCAAAGGCCGATAAAATTTTTGATCTATTGCTTCAGGAAGGACAGATCAAACTATCTCAACATCACACCATCCCTACGGTCGATCAACTTAAGAAGATGAAATACTGCAAGTGGCACAACGCTACTTCTCATGACACAAATGAATGTAAAGTCTTCCGCCAGCAAATACAATCGGCCATTGAACAGGGGCGGCTTAAATTTGAAACTCCAACCAAATCGGCAAAGCAGATGAAGATAGATCAGCATCCTTTCCCGGCCAACACGGTTAACGCTGGAGGAGACTCAAGTCAAACCAAGGTGCTGACGTCAGAATCGGCGAGAAGAGACGGCGCTATCGACCCCAGGAGGCAGATCACGATGGAAGAAATCAGAAGGAACAGGCGAGGGCCAGAACGACCACACAAGCCCGTCACCTCCCAATTCTTACTCAGTAAATATCGGCAGCAGCAAGAACAAGCAAGATACCAAGAAGAGACGATACGCCGGCATGAAGATCACTAGCAATGTCCGTTCTTCATCCACTGCTGGGAGAACGATATCAGATTGTCGTCTGCCGATAACTGTTCGGAGTGTAACGGATTGAGCTGCAACGATCGCCCGAGGCCACACTCTAGGGACAGAGGGTCAGAGCCGATCAGCAGAAATCGGCGCGAGGAACGGCGCGTTTCGGTGCATGATCGGCTGGGGGGCAGAGTTGACCGGTACAGCAGGTCAAAAAGCAAGATCGGCCAGTGAGATGGACTGGGGGGCAGGATCAGCGCGCACGATCGGCTGGAAGAGATGGCCGATGATAGGGTATCAGACGAAGATCCCCTAGGAAGGGAACCAGATTGGGAACACGCCAGATCATCGGCCAAACTAGTGAATCCCAGGTGGTGTCCCGATGGCCTATCCTGATCCCAGAAGCGAAGGATCCAACGCCTACGCCAGTGGGAACATCAAGAAGAAGAACAGAGACAGGTGCCAGAGAGAAGGAATGTGAAATCTCGAGTTTGGCGCCCAAAGAAACACGATCAAGAAGCAAACAATCAAGAATCGGCAGCCGAAATTAATATGGTGTTCATACTGCCGATGGAGTTCATGGCGCCAAGCGATCGGGATAAAGTAACAAGAACAGAGGAGGAACAAATGGCACAACTGGTATTAGAGCCGATGACGGCTACGTTTGAGAAACCAGAAGAGGAAAAATGACAGCATCTTAAAGCGTTGTTTCTCAAAGGCTATGTCAACGGAAGACCCGTCACCAGATTACTGGTAGATGGAGGCGCGGCAGTTAACATCATGCCGTATGCCATGTTCCGCAAGCTGGGCAAGGGCGATGATGACCTCACCAAGACGGACATGATGCTGAAGGATTTCGAAGGCAACGTGTCACCCGCCCGCGGAGCGCTCTGCGTCGACCTCACCATCGGCAGTAAGACCCTCCCTACCACTTTCTTCGTTATTAATGGCAAGGGGTCCTATAATATGCTGCTTGGTCGCGACTGGATACACGCAAACTGTTGTGTCCCATCTACAATGCATCAATGCTTTGTGCAATGGGTCGGCGATAGTACAGAGATAGTCGCCGCCGATTCCGTCTACAACGTTGCAGCGGCCGACACGCAACAGTGGAGCTGCGAGCACATCAAGTGTATATCTGGCAGGACTTGGGACACTGACTTCCTGAGAGTGTCCGATTTCGGTCTACAACCGATCCAAGCAGTCGGCTCTGAAGATTCAGAATAAATGGATCAGCTCGTCCGAGAAGATGGGAAGCTTGGGCATGGGTTTACGTCGGCCGATTTATTAGAGATGGTAGATTTGGGAGATAGCAGCAAATCAAAGCCGACGTACATTAGTGCCAATTTGGATTCTGAGTACAAATGTAAATTGATAAGTTTATTAAAAGAGTTCAAGGATTGCTTTGCTTGGGAATACCATGAGATGCCAGGACTAGACCGGTCTATTGTCGAACACCGGTTACCTATAAAATCAGGATATCGGCCATATCAGCAACCCGCACGACGGTGTAACCCCAAGATTCTACCTGACATAAAGGCCGAGATTACAAAGTTGATTGAGGCAGGATTTATTTGGCAGTGCCGCTACGCCGAATGGATTTCTAACATTGTGCCTGTATACAAAAAGAATGGAAAATTACGTGTGTGCATCGATTTCAGGAACTTAAATCAGGCTACACCGATGGATGGCTATCCGATGCCGACGGCCGATATCTTGGTGGATGCTGCCGCAGGCCACAAAGTCATAAGTTTCATGGATGGGAATGCCGGGTACAATCAGATATTAATGGCCAAGGAAGATATTTCGAAAACGGCTTTTAGGTGCCCAGGCCATCTTGGTTTATTTGAATGGGTGGTTATGACTTTCGGCTTGAAGAACGCCAGCGCTACATATCAACGGGCCATGAACTACATCTTCCACAAGCTCATTGGTTCATCGGTAGAAATTTATATAGATGACGTCGTGGTCAAGTCAAAAGGTCACCAAGATCATCTGGCCGATTTGCAGGAAGTGCTGGAGTGCACAAGGAAACATGGGCTGAAAATGAACCCAAACAAGTGTGCATTTGGTGTATCGGCCGGGCAATTCTTAGGATTTATGGTCCATGAGCGCGGGATAGAAGTCAACCGCAAGACCATAGACGCCATCAACAAAGTGGTGGCCCCACAAAATAAAACTGAACTACAGTCCCTCATCGGCAAAGTCAATTTCATCAGAAGATTCATATCCAATCTTTCAGGACGTATTCAGGCTTTTACCCCTCTGTTGAAATTAAAGCCCGACCAGGAATTCATATGGGGAGAAGGACAGCGCAAGGCACTGGAGAATATCAAGCAGTATCTGATTTCACCTCCAGTATTAGTTCCACCACAGCCTGGTAAGCCGTTCAAGTTATATTTATCGGCTGATGAACAGGCTATTGGATCGGCGTTGGTACAGGAGTTTGAGGGGAAAGAACGAGTGGTATACTACGTCAGCAGAAGACTTTTAGACGCCGAAACAAGATATTCCTCGGTGGAGCGACTATGCTTGTGCTTGTACTTTTCATGTACTAAGCTCAGGCACTATTTGCTGTCGGCAGAATGCACAGTCGTGTGCAAGGATGATGTGGTGAAGTATATGCTATCATTGCCGATTTTGAAAGGGCGGATTGGAAAATGGATCCTGGCCTTGTCAGAATTCAATTTAAGGTACAAATCGGCCAAAGCCGTCAAAGGTCAAGTGATGGCCGATTTCGTAGTTCAGCATTGTGGACCAGAAATTGTCACCGTTGAACCAGTTCCATGGACTCTATATTTTGATGGTTCTTCGTGTGGGGTCGGATCGGGAATCGGCATTGTTCTTGTGTCACCTCGGGGGGCAACTTATGATTTCTCTCTGCCGATAGAAGCCTCTGCAACTAATAACCAGGCGGAATATCGAGCTGTTCTAAAAGGCATCCAATTATTAAGGGAAGTCCGAGCTGATGCAGTCGAAATCTTTGGGGATTCCATGCTCATTGTGGATCAGTTGACGGGGCGATCTGAGTGCAAGGATGATATCTTGAGAATTTATTATGAGGATTGTCTTCAACTTTTAAAAGAGTTCAAGTCTGTAATAATTGAGCATATCCCCAGGAATTATAATGAAGAAGCCAACAGACTGGCCCAACATGCTTCTGGGTATCGGCCGATTCAGGGAGCGATGACGCTAGAGCTCGCGGCCGATGACTGGCGAAAGGATATCGCCGATTACTTGAGAAATCCATCCCAAAAGGTGGATCGGCGAACACGTTTTCAGGCTACAAAGTATGTGTTGCTTGAGGATGATTTATTTTATCGGACGATTGATGGAGTTCTTCTCAAATGCCTGGGAACAGAAGAGGCAAAGGTTCTGATGGGAGAAATCCATGAAGGCGTGTGTGGAGCTCATCAATCGGCTCACAAAATGAAATGGATGATCAGGAACAATGGATATTATTGGCCGACCATTCTTGAAGATTGTTTCAGGTACTACAAAGGATGCCAAGACTGTCAGAGGTTTGGCAATGTGCAGCGCGCACCAGCATCGGCTATGAATCCGATAATTAAGCCGTGGCCGTTCAGAGGTTGGGGAATAGATCTCATCGGACAGATTCATCCTCCATCTAGCAAAGGGCATAAGTTCATATTGGTGGCTACAAATTATTTTACTAAGCGGGTGGAGGCAGTTCCTTTAAGGAACGTGACATCGGCCGATATGATTGAATTTGTTAAAAGCCATATTATATATCGATTTGGTATTCCTCAAACCATCACAACTGATCAAGGGACAATGCTCACTTCTGGAGAATTCGGAGAGTTCGCTGCCGATATGGGAATTAAATTATTAAATTCTTCTCCATACTATGCTCAAGCCAATGGCCAAGAAGAATCGTCTAACAAGGGGATAATCAAGCTAATCAAGAGGAAGATAGAAGAGCAACCCAAGAAGTGGCATATGTCTTTGGCTGAATCTTTATGGGCATACAGGATGGCTTGTCATGGAGCCACTAAAATATCCCCTTATCATTTGGTTTATGGTCATGAGGCGGTCTTGCCATGGGAGGTAAGGACAGGGTCAAGACGTATATCGTTACAGGATCAATTAACGGCCGATGACTATTCCTTTCTCATGAAAGACGAACTTGACGATTCGGCGGGTTTACGGTTGAGAGCCCTGATATAGAAGAAAACAAGAAAAGGGTGGCCAGATGGTATGACAAAAAGGTCAAAGTTAAACAGTTCTCTCAGGGAGATTTGGTATGGAAGTTGGTGCTGCCGATAGGATCTAAGGATCCCAAATTCGGTAAATGGTCACCCACTTGGGAAGGGCCGTATAGAATCGGCCGATGTGCCCCTGGGAATGCATACATTCTGGAGACAATCGAAGGGGAGGAATTCCCAAGAGCTTTAAACGGGTGATATCTGAAGAGGTACTATCCAAGCATTTGGGTAGATACATAACTTGCAGCAGAATATGTCAAGATAACATGGCCGATTTCTCATCGGTTTTCTGGCTACACGTCTGGTGAAAGAAACATTGGGATTCATTATTGAATGGAAATTACAGATTACATGGCCGACATGGTATAAGTCGCCCTTAGAATAAAAATACTGGTGTGTCTACTGATTACGCCTACGCTGGATTTCTCTCTCGATGCGACCCAGTTTTATCATAAGGGTGAGCCTTTTCTCTTTCGGGTCCTCTACAGTGGCTCTAGTTTCAGCTTGGTTGCAGAGTTCTTTCAGCAGGCGGGTCTTCTCCTCTTCCAGATCTTCCATGGCGACTTCAGTTTTGGCTTTGCAAGGAAGTGAAGAACTTTTTTCGGAAGATGGTCGCTTGCGGACCAAAAGATGAGCATTTATGAGATCCGAATATTCCTGGACAGCGGCAGGGACATGATCTCTGAGTTCCTCAGCATGAGTTCTTATCAGATTTCTGTCTGCCTGTGATAATGGCTCTTCTGAATGCATGATTTCTATCGCTCGTTCTAGATCAGGGCTGAGACGGTTTGGCTAAACAGAAATAAAAGGAGTTACCTAGTATCGGAGCGATTGAGATGCCTAAGAGAAAAGGTAGAGGGGGAGTTCATACCTGGTTGACAGAGGAAGAGGATGAGGAGGACGAACAAGACATCTGCCGTTCAGTTCGGACAGTAAAAGAAGGAGAAGAGATAAGTGATGCGTGTGCCTCTAGGGATGGTGAACGGTCTGCGTATAAATGAAGAGGAGGTAGATGGATGGCGAGACACGCCCTATCGGAGTAAATACATACATAAATGCAAGGCAGACTGAAGGAGCAGTTCAAAACCAAATCGGCGCAGTGACATTGAAGGAGCAATAATGTTTAACATATTTTTTACAACCCAAGGAAAGCATCTATGGCTACAATCGCTCGTCGTCTAATTTGATCGGCCGATTCTACTATTCTCTGATCGTTATCGGCCGATCCTGGTACTTCTGATACGCGGCGACAGAGCCTTATTGTTTCACGGGCCAGATGTTGTCTTTCTTGCTTCAGCTCGCTGATCATGGTTGGGAGTTCTTGGAGCTTCTTCTCTTCAGCGGCTATCTCTTTGGTTATCTGTTCCATCTCCTTGGCTTGTTCTGCTCTCCTCCGTTTCAGCCGATCTATTGCGCCGACGATGTCCGGACGGCAGTTCTCGAGGAAGTTGATTCTGTGGTGTACTTCTTGAGTCCGATGCTTGTACGAGTCGACTTCCTCCTGAGTTTTGGCCATCTGAGCACGATCGGCCATACGTTGCAGCGCCCTGGAAACCGGAATCTGCATGCCCTCTATACAGGCAGCATACCCCAAATTCTCCGACACTTCATCCGGGATGTGATCTTTGACCTCGTTGAAAAGTCGTCTGATCGGCGATGCATCTTCCACCAACCGGCCGATGTCATCTTGGAGGAGAGTACGAATGCTTTCGAGCTTGGAACGGACATCGTCGGAGGTAGAGCTCGATGGAACTGCGTGTGAGGCGATTTCTTCTTCATCGACCAAGGAGACAGCAAAAGAAAAGATGCTGTTGTTGGGAGTATCTTGCTCCTGTAGGGAAACAAAGTAAAGGGTAAGCAAGCGGTGAAAGGAAATCGGCCGATTCTAATGGTAAGATTGTTACCTCTTTGAAACGAATCTCTCTTGCCTGCGCCGGTGGAAGTGTTTCCCTTGTTTCAGGGACTGGTGCACTTGGTTCGCCGGAAGAAGAAGATTCGATCGTTATTAGTGCTCCGCTTGGGCCAGCTTCCTGAGAAAGACATAAATTCCCGTAAGAATACTATGGGGAATTGAAATAAGATGGTGATAGAAATTTGCTATGCCTCTGTGGGTCTCCCGGCCGATGCCTGTTGTGGAGTTATAATCGGCGTACCCAAATCGACCTGCATCAAAATTGGTTAAGTTTTCTGAATATTTAAGGATTCAGGGTAAGAGATCATGTACCTCGGCAACAGGAGCTGCTGGAATCTCAGTCCCCACTTGAGATGTGGCCGATAGTTGCGGGGACTGCGGTGGGACAACTTGTGCAGCCTGGCAAAGGAGTAGAATTGATGTCAGTAGAAGATTTGGAGAATATATGAGATAAATAAGGTTACCTGAACAGCTTCTACTAATAGTGATGCCGCCGCAGCCCCGACTTCGGCGGTGACTTGGGGATCGGCCATCTCGACGACCGGTAAGGGTAAAGGACCCGAGGTCTCGGCGGGTGTCACCTCTAATTGATCGGCCGATCCAACGCGGGGAGTCTCGGCCGATACCACTGCCATTTGGCTGGCCGATCCGATGCGGGAGACTTCAGCCGATGCTATTGCCATCTGATCGGCCGATCCAATGCGAGCTCGCACCCGACGGCTGGTTATCTTTGATGTTGGCCTTTTTGGTGCTCGCCTTGATCGGCCGGTGGAGATATCTCTGACAGTTGGAGCATGGAAGCCGATGAGTGGATACGACGTGTATTGGTGATGGCTATCAATCGGCCGGCCGCTTCGGCTCCGCATCGGGGGAACATGGCTTTCAGACTGAAGGGATAAACATAAGTTAACAACAAGATGGTAATGTAACATTGGAATCGGCTAAGGAAAAAGGACATACCGCTGCATTTGGGTCGATGTTCTCTGGGTCCAGAATGTTGCAGTAAGATGATGGAGATTTACAGAAAAGATGTTGCTTCCATTCTGCCCACCATAATTTATACTGCTGGGTGGCGAAAGAGACAACTGACCAGCCATTCAAGTCAATAGTGCTGGAGTCGGGTACTAGATCGCACAGCCGACTGTACTCAAGACTTGAAGTTAGTCCATCTCTGAATTTCGCCTGGCCGGCGAAATAGACTCGAATCGGCAGTTGGCCAAAGCCCAATTGCCTTGCCGCAGCCGATGGACAGTAAAATTCATAAGTGGGTGAGTCGTTTCCTGAGAAGAAGTTGGCCGGCAGGATCCCCGGCTTGATCAAGATGTCCATCAACTCTCTGTCAAAGGTATGGGTGGTGAAATAAAAACATACAGGCAACTCGAAAATCGGCTCTACTGCCTGATATGGGTGCCAGCTGATCATCTCTTCACTAAGGCCATTGTAGAAGCATCTGAAATATTCAGCTGTGCGGGTGGCAGTGAATTGGCAGCCGGGAAAAGCCGATACCGCTTCTCCAAAAGACCTGCAGCGGCGACGGACCGATGGATTCTCCTCCGACTCGATGTTGGGAAAGGTCTTTGTCTCTATCCGCTGCTGAGAAACCTTGCTCATGTGTAAGTTGAGCCAGAGGGTGATGAACCACCAAGGACCGCCTGGGTTCCCTATCGGCTCCCCCTTCGACAGCTTGACGCCGATTTGATGCAACAGATGGTATGCCGATCCCAGCAAGTGTTTTCCAAGAGGGATGGCCGATCCTTGTGAAAGAGCTTCTGCCAAAGCTTTAGTGTTTGAAGAGGGGCCGACTGCTCTGCCACAGAAGAAATGTTTCTCCAGCCACATCATCAAGAAGGCAGTATGCTCCCTCTGTGAAACTGTCCCGGTCTTCATGTTTTTACTGATGTATCCTTTCCACCCGCCGATTTCTTTGGTCTCCAGCCGATGAGATGGCTTGAAAAGATAATTGAAAGGGGTATCGGCGGAGGAAACATCGAGGCCGGTCAACAGCAGAACATCGGCCAAGGTCGGGGTCATGGGTCCGTGTCCAAAAAGGAATGCGTTAAGTGCATCGGACCATAAGTAAGAGGCTGCCATAACCAAAGGTTTGTTCCTTTCCATCTGAGACAGGGATAAGTCTATGCACTAGGCGATTTTGAGTTCTTCCCATTGAACCTTCCAAGACCCGGCTACCCTCTGGTACCATTCTCTCCACCCAGGTGTTTCATTCGGCCAGGATCTGAAAGTGCCTACCCAATGGTCTAAATCCATGGATGACTGCTTAAAGGGGATCCTATGTGTTTCTAAACTAATCAGATCCGTTGGATCAGGGCTCCCCATAGGGCCCAAACAGATGACGTCAGGGGATTCTGAAAGAGGAATGGTGATTCGATGCCTAAGTGCCTAAAAGAGGGGAAAAAAGGAAGAAACTGAGAAAGGGTCCGGAAAATACTGAGGCAGTAAAAAGGCAAAAAGGGAAAAATTTCGAGCATTTACCTCTGGGATGGAAGCCATCGTCGCCGATGACGCCGCTGGGGAAGCCGCCGATTGGGCCGCCGCCGCCAAAGGAGTAGTCGATGGAGCCTCTGTAGATGGGGTGGTCGCCGATGGAGACGCCATTGGGGATCGGAGCAGGCCGCGGAGGAGATCGCCGGAAAAGGGGAAGCAATTGGAAATCGAAAGAGCTTGGAGGAAGACAAACAGTGATGCGACGGAGAGAATGCTAGATTCGTGGGGAAGGATGGGCGGAGAAAGCCAGTGCTTAAGAGAGATCAGGGAAGCGAGGGCAAAGATGGTATTTTTACCGCGCCGTCTACACGAGTTCCAGAGGAGCGGTCGTTTCGCGCGCCCGGTTCGAGGAAATTGCAATCATTGTGCCGCGGAACGGAAGGAGATTTTTACTGCGCCCGTTTCGGACGAAAGGATTAAAGAAAAGAGTTTTGAAGGAAAAGTTATATTTTACTCCGAAACTGGGGGGCATGTGTTGACGCCAGATTTTGACACGTGTTGAATCGGTGTCAGGAGGAGAAGATTGGCCGATGCGGCAGATCTGAAGGCTACAGAAAGGAATCGGCCAATTGAAGTGACAGTTGGAAATCGGCCGATTGGTGGCACAGTCTACGCCGACAGGATGGGATTATTTCAGAGGATCTTGGTCAAAAGTTGGTCAAAGGGGGCATGCTAAGTCGGTCGGAGAGTAATTGAAGGAAATCCTGACTGGATTAGGGAACGGCGGCGGAAGACTCTGCGGGAGTCCGTTTCCTTTTTAAAGTTCGTATAGATATAGTAATTTAAATAAGGTTGTAACAAGTCGTGATCGACCAGGAGTCCTAGCTTTAGGGTATAAATAGGAGTCGTCAGGGTCTTGAAAAACATCAACACATCAATCAACAACAGTACTTCTACTTTTCCAGCAATTTACTTTCAAGTCGGCGACTTCGCCAATATTCTCTTCTTCCACGAGTTCGTACGGATTGGCAGGGCTGCATCTACTTGATCTCCGGCCAATTGGTAGGTTCCGCTTACCGAGTAATATCCGAGCTTTAACTACGGGCGCATCGCTGTAGTTTCGTTTGGATTTATTCACCAGTTATCGATATTTACTAGAATTGCAAGTTTTACCTGTTATTCTAGTATTATCACCAATTATCCAGCTTGAGATCAGAGTAATCGGCATCGTCATTGCTTTTCTTCGATTTATCATCTCACAGCCGATTAGATCTATTTCAAGTGTTGTTCTTGCGGTAGTCGTCTAGATCGCTCCAGCAGTTTTCTTTACGATTACTACACGATCATCGGCTGATCCATAGCCGATCATCTATACAGCAAATCGGCCGATTCGTCGCCGACGCGCTCCTCAGGACAGATCGGAACTCCAGCCGATCGACGCGCCTGGAATTTAATACTCTATTTCCTTGTCAATCAACAGGTCAGATTAACTGGCACGCCGCGCGAATCGCACCAGGGCTATAACCCGAAAAGGAGCTAAGCAGATTCTCCCGGGTCGTGTGTCCGACGCTGAAGACCCATCGGCCGATTCCTATCTGGCCGATTTTAGCGCCAACACTAGCCCAAACCCCTCTCTCTTCTCCTTCTTTCTTTTCTCCTCTTCTCGCGGCCCAGTCCAGTCGGCCCAAGTTCTTTTCTCTCCTCCTCTTCTATTTCTCTTCTCCTTTTCTTTTCTCCCCGCTGCCCAAACCAGCCAGCCCAAAATAACCCACTCTCGCTTACCCCTCTCCCACCGATAGCTGGGTCCCACCTGTCGGCGCCTTCTTCCACCTTCCTTTCTTCTTCCTCTGCTCCTCCCTTCTTTCCTTTTCTCCGCCGCGCCGCCAGACGCGCCGCCACACTCCCTCCCCTTCCTTTTTCCTTCCTCACCCCAAGTCCGGATCGACTCCGCGCCATCGCCCACGTCTCTTCTTTCCTTCCCCGCGACGCTGGATGCCTTACTGGCCGCGGTACGCGTCCGCTCTTTCCTTCGCCGCCCGCCGCCTTCCCTTTTTCCTGGCCGCTCCGTCTCTTCTCCGCCCCTATAAAACCCATGCCGGAGCCCCGCTTTGCACCAGAGCCATCTTCAACCCTTTCCTCTACTCCACACCGTCGCACGGTGCTAGAATTCGCACACCGGAGGAACGCCGCCGCCCCGTGTCGCCGCCTCTCCGTCGACTCGCCGTCCCGCTGCTTCTCCACCGCCTTCAACTCTCACCGGAGTTCCGCGTGGTGGTCAGCATTAAGCCGTCCCCGTTTCCCCTCTCTCTCGCGCTCTGCCGCAACCCCGATTTCTCGCCGGACCACTGTTTCCGCCCGCCGCCATGGCCGCCGGTCTACGGTCGCCGCACAATCGTCCCGTGACCACCAACAACTTTGCCGTGTCGCTCTCTAACTCCCCGGCACAACCCCAGCCTAAACCAAGCCCCAGAACACCGGATTCGGTGAACTCCGGCCGTCCACCGCCGCTATCGCTCGCCATCGGCGCCCAGCGCAGCGGAGCGATCCGCCCGACCCTTTCACTCCGCCGCGTTTGACCCGAGCCGACCCTTTTCCTACCGCCCGATCTGGATCTCACGGCCAGAACGAACTTGAGTCGCGCACGAGATGTCCAATTCACCCGACCCTAGCCGTCACCAGAACTTTCTTAGAAAGACCCCTAGGTTTTCCAGGAATCAACCCGCAGTCCGTATCAGTAGAAAAACAATTAGAGTTGAGCCCTTTATTTTTCTGTTCCGACCCCTGACTTTTCTAGAATTAGTACCCGCCGTCCAGAACCAATAGTTTTGCACTCCGACTCTCTGTTTAAGGTTTAATTATGTTTTAGCCCCTGATTTCTTCAGATCTAGCCCCTGGAAGTTCAAAACTCTCGCAGTTAGGTCCCTGAATCACTGTTTTAGCCATATCTTCATCGTTTCAACTCCGATTTCAGCAATTCCTGCGCTCACGCGATCCTTGCATCATGAACTACAATATTATCATATTTTTAATCTCTATTTGTACTGCTTGTTGTATTGTTTTTTATTTGTTTGTGTATGCTTGTTTGTGTGATCGCGTAGACGACGTGACATTCGAGCAAAACCAAGAGCAAGCTTTCGAGGAAGAGAATCAACAGCTGTTTGAGGAAGGCAAGTGGATTTGCTCCCTCTGCATATTCTATTTGATCCCAACAACAGCATGATAATTCACTTTACTTTAATGTTGCTTGCATAAACTTGATGGGTTACCTATGCTAAGGACATACCTAGTCTTTTACCCCAAACCTTGAAACACCTGGGTTTACTATTCATGTTGGGTAGTTACGCTTAGTTGCAAACTATGGGATTGGTATTGGTTTACTCTTATGGCAATGTTGTTCACATTTCATATTGTTGTTGTACCGCGTTAATTCAAGATCAACTTTGTTTAATGGGAACATGGAGAACCACCCAAGAAAACAGTGCAACCACAAAGTCATATGACTCTGACCTTAGCCAATTAATTAGATGTGCAGATGGAGGAATTGCAGTAGACCCAAGTAAAGTTCAGGATGTTCTAAATTGGAATCCACTGAAGACTGTGCCTGAAATCAGAAGTTTCCTCGGACTTGTAGGTTATTACCACAGGTTTATTGAGGGATTCTCAAAGATTGTGAAACCCATGACTTCTCTGTTGGAAAAAGGGAGAGAATTTAAGTGGGATGATGCATGCCAGAAGTGTTTTGAAGAGCTGAAAACAAGATTGACCACTGCTCTTGTGTTGATAATGCCGGATATCCACAAAGGGTTTGATGTGTATTGCGATGCTTCATGGATAGGTCTTGGATGTGTGTTAATGCAAGAAGGAAAAGTTGTGGCCTATGCTTCAAGATAGTTGAGAAAGCATGAGCAGAACTATCCTACCCATGACTTGGAATTGGCTGCCGTCGTGCACCCATTGAAGATTTGGAGGCACTACATGATTGGAAACAAGTGTCAGATCTTCACGGACCATAAGAGTCTGAAGTACATCTTCACGCAACAGGATCTTAACCTAAGACAGCGCAGATGGCTAGAATTAATCAAAGACTATGATTTGGATATTCAGTATCATCCTGGCAAGGCAAATGTTGTGGCAGACACCCTAAGCCGGAAAGGACAAGCTAATATGATGACTGCTCGATTGATGCCTCAGGAATTATGTTGGGAGATGGCACGTTTGAACTTGGGAATTGTCACACAAGCGGAAGCCATGACTATGGAGATGGAACCTACATTAGAACAACAGATCAGAAAAGGATAGTTGACAGATGCTAAGATCAAAGAGATCAAGATTCAAATTGGTTTAGGCAAGACTATGGATTTCACCGAAGATGAACAAGAAACTGTTTGGTTCAGAAAGAGGATCTGTGTACCTGAAATTGATCACCTTCGTGAACTCATTTTGAAGGAGGCACATGATTCCGCTTATTCCATTCATCCTGTAAGTACTAAGATGTCTCAAGACTTGAAAGAAAGGTACTGGTGGTATGATTTGAAAAGAGATGTAGCAACTCACGTGGCTTTGTGTGATGTGTGCCAGAGGGTGAAAGCAGAACACCAGAGACCAGCAAGTTTACTTCAGCCACTGAAGGTACCTGAATTGAAATGGGAAGAGATTGGTATGGATTTCATTGTAGGGTTACCCCGTACTCGGGATGGTTATGACTCGATATGGGTTATTGTGGACAGATTGACAAAAGTCGCACATTTCATCCCGGTCAAAACAAACTACACTGGAGCCAAGTTAGCAGAACTATACATGTCACGAATTGTGTGTCTGCACGGTGTTCCAAAGAAGATAGTGTCTGATCGAGGTACTCAGTTCACGTCATGTTTTTGGCAGAAATTACATGAATCCATGGATATAAAGCTCAATTTCAGTTTCGCATATCATCCACAAACAGACGGTCAGACTGAGCGAACGAATCAAGTATTAGAGGATATGTTGAGAGCATGTGCCCTCAAGCATGGAGGTAGTTGGGATAAAAGCTTGCCATATGCAGAATTCTCATACAATAACAGTTATCAGGCAAGTCTCAAGATGGCCCCATTTGAAGCATTATATGGGAGAAAATGCAGGACACCATTGTATTGGAATCAAATAGGAGAAAGTCAGGTTTTTGGGCCAGAGATTCTTCAAGAAGCGGATAGACAAGTCCAGATAATCCGGGATAATCTCAAGACTGCTCAGTCACGACAGAAAAGTTATGCTGACACACGAAGAAGGGAATTGACATTTGAAGTTGGAGATTTTGTGTATTTGAAGGTATCACCCATCAGGGGTTTACGTAGATTCAAAGTGAAAGGAAAGTTGTCACCGCGTTATATTGGTCCTTTTCAGATCCTGGAAAGGAAAGGTGAAGTGGCATATCAATTGGAGTTACCGGCACGATTGTCAGATGTCCATGATGTGTTTCATGTATCACAGCTAAAGAAATGTTTGAGAGTGTCTGAGGAGCAGTTACCGCTGAAGGAACTCAATGTACAAGAAGATTTGACTCTCTGTTTAAGGTTTAATTATGTTTTAGCCCCTGATTTCTTCAGATCTAGCCCCTGGAAGTTCAAAACTCTCGAAGTTAGGTCCCTGAATCACTGTTTTAGCCATATCTTCATCGTTTCAACTCCGATTTCAGCGATTCTTGCGCTCACGCGATCCTTGCATCATGAACTACAATATTATCATATTTTTAATCTCTATTTGTACTGCTTGTTGCATTGTTTCTTATTTGTTTGTGTATGCTTGTTTGTGTGATCGCGTAGACGACTTGACGTTCGAGCAAAACCAAGAGCAAGCTTTCGAGGAAGAGAATCAACAGCTGTTTGAGGAAGGCAAGTGGATTTCCTCCCCCTGCATATTCTATTTGATCCCAACAACAGCATGATAATTCACTTTACTTTAATGTTGCTTGCATAAACTTGATGGGTTACCTATGCTAAGGACATACCTAGTCTTTTACCCCAAACCTTAAAACACCTGGGTTTACTATTCATGTTGGGTAGTTACGCTTAGTTGCAAACTTTGGGATTGGTATTGGTTTACTCTTATGACAATGTTGTTCACATTTCATATTATTGTTGTACCGCGTTAATTCAAGATCAACTTTGTTTAATGGGAACATGGAGAACCACCCAAGAAAACTGTGCAACCACAAAGTCATATGACTCTGACCTTAGCCAATTAATTAGATGTGCAGTTTGCTGGTGGCCTTACCGAAAGGGCAAGGAGGGGGTCGGTGATAGGGGTCATAGCCCGGTCCTCTTGGGGTAGCTGCCTTTGCTAAGGAGCTGACCATTAGGGAGGTTTATGGACCACACTGCTACTGAAACTCTAGCGGGCTGCCTAGCTCTCGACATGTCTTTGTAAAGGCTTCGTAGTGTACCCTCGCCACTCACCTTGGAAGTGTTCAAGGGCCTTGCAAACCCGGACGACTCAGGGAAACACGATTTGTGGGTAAAGTGTACAACCTCTGCAGAGTGTAAAACTGTTATAACAGCCGTACTCACAGTTAAGAGTGGCTTGGACCCTCACATGATAATGAAACTTGAAGATTAATTAAATTGTGGTTCGTGGTTTATGTTTATGTTAATGATACCTTTATGTTTTTGCTAAAGTGGGATGGTATAAACTTAAACCTAGTTAATAGGTGCTTGCTAATAAATACTTGACCAACTAAAAGTGACCGCTGCTGCAAACCTTAGCCTATCCTTGATGGCCTTGCATATTCTCCCCACCTGCTGAGTACCAACCATAAGAGTACTCACCCTTGCCCCCTGCTGTTCAGAAGAGAACCTTGAAGAGGAGAACTTCGATGACTTCGAGGAGTTCTAGGCATTGCGTTCACCAGTCATCGCCTGTGGAAGACGGAGTTGTTGCAGACTTCGTATAGGGTATATCGGTGTATCGTTTAAAGACCTTTGTGTCTCTTTTATTCGGAGTGTAATATTGTTAAATACTCTATTTAGTTACTTTTGAGCATTGTCTTTGATATATTACACTTTTCCGTCTATCATGTGTGTGCGAACATGATCCTGGCGCACACATGAGATGCATCTGGTTCTTTCTAGAATCGGGTGTGACAGAAGTGGTATCAGAGCCAGGTTGACTGTAGAACACTAGCCTAGTTAGAAATGGTCGAAATTATGGATTTATCTTCTAGCAAGCCATGTCAGCATCAAAAATTTCTTTGTGTTTATTTATATTTCTGCATAAAAACCTATGTTTACATAAACCTTCTATTATTTTATTTCTTCAAAAAAAAAATATATTCTAAGTTTTACTCCCGCTCTGTCAGATGGCCAGGACTTACCACAGTGCTCGCAAGCGCACCGGAGGTCGCCAGGTTCGCATTGCCCCAGCTCAGCCAGCTCCTCCCGCCCCAGTCCCAGCCCCTGTTGAGGAGGAGGAAGCCATGGAGGAAGAACCCGCGGAGGCCTACTACTTTGTGGATGGTGATGATGGCTGTATCATGGCAATTGATGAAGAAGGGAATCAGTTCACACCGCCGGCATCACCAGTTGTTGAGGCACCACCACCACCCCAGTTGTCCCTGCTCCAGCTCCCGCTCCAGCACCGGTCGCCGCTGGAGGAAGCCCGGGGTAACTCCAAGGGTATAGATGACGGAAGAGATGATGATGAGGACAACGACAACAATGAAGACAACGACGATCAGGGTGATGATCCTCTAGGGATGAGGCAACTCTGCTGTGTTCGCACTTCGGACAGAGAGCCCGGTCTCTTGTCTCTTGTGCTACAAGGTGTTCTGCAGGAGTTGGGCAACCACGTGAGACCCCACTACCACACGCACCACTACATCGACCCTGCGCTCGGCGACTACTACCTCACTCGCGTCCACATCAGGATGGATATGGAGAGTGCCAGAGGATGAAGGACTCTCACAGCGCACGACTCCGCTACGCCCCATGCTACTTACAACGCCGCCATCAGCAACGCCGCCAGGAGAGCTCTGTGGTCCATCTGCCACACTCATCGCAAGGAGCTTCAGAATACGGAGTATCGCCACCTTCCTTGCCGCATCAGTGGAACTGAGGAGACTGTGGTTACCCTGGGTGGAGATGATGAAGACCGCCTCAACATTCTTGCTCGAGTCACCGCCGCCTTCAACACTGAGTTGGAGAGCGTCGTCACTGAGCTGGACGATACTCAGGACAAGCTACTGGAGGCCCATGACATGATCCGCATACTGGAGGCCCGACTTGAGGGAAGGGCGCCGCCACCTCCACAGCTGGATGAACCCCGCTTTCCCGCCCTGTCACCGCCCCGCAAGAAGCTTCGCCGTGGCGAACCGGCTCTATAACTCACCCCGAGGAATAGGCATCTAGGCTCTTAGGCTAGTATCTCTTAAAGTTCTCTCGTTAGAACCATTTTTGTTTGAGAGGACGACGATGTAATAATGATTGCTTGAGAACAAATGTTTGCTTTGAGTGCTTTAAGAATTGCTTCATATAATCTATCCAATAATATAAGTTGGAGTCTTTATAAATCCATATTTTGTTAAGATCTTATCTTCTATCTACCTATATCAAGTACACCTGTCTTATCTTGGGTTTATTCCCTAACGGTCAGATGGTAAACACCAGGACAGGTGGAAGGCAGGATATCCCTAGCACTAGGCGTGCTCAAGTAGTCAACCGATAAAGTCAGTTGCCACTACCACCCAACCCAACAATGGAGCAATTCTTGGCAGCACAGATGCAGGTGTTGCAGAACCTCACTGCCACCATCCAGAACATACAAGCTCAGCAGAATCAGCAAGCACCTCAACAAAATCAGCCACCAAGAGACAAACATAGAGAATTCATGAGCCACCAACCCCCTACCTTTTCTCACTCAGTGGATCCCTTGGATGCTGATGACTGGTTGAAGGTCATCACTAAGAAGCTGGACATCACGCAATGCAGTGACCGTGAAAGGGTCCTGTATACTGCAGGATGTCTGGAAGGTGCAGCCGCTGATTGGTGGGATGCTTTCACTGCTGCCCACACCAATGCCAACACTATCACCTGGGAGGAGTTCAGAACCAACTTCCGCAGCCACCATATTCCAGCAGGTGGGATGGTATAAACTTAAACCTAGTTAATAGGTGCTTGCTAATAAATACTTGACCAACTAAAAGTGACCGCTGCTGCAAACCTTAGCCTATCCTTGATGGCCTTGCATATTCTCCCCACTTGCTGAGTACCAACTATAAGAGTACTCACCCTTGCCCCCTGCTGTTCAAAAGAGAACCTTGAAGAGGAGAACTTCGATGACTTCGAGGAGTTCTAGGCATTGCGTTCACCAGTCATCGCCTGTGGAAGACGGAGTTGTTGCAGACTTCGTATAGGGTATATCGGTGTATCGTTTAAAGACCTTTGTGTCTCTTTTATTCGGAGTGTAATATTGTTAAATACTCTATTTAGTTACTTTTGAGCATTGTCTTTGATATATTACACTTTTCCGTCTATCATGTGTGTGTGAACATGATCCTGGCGCACACATGAGATGCATCTGGTTCTTTCTAGAATCGGGTGTGACAGAAGTGGTATCAGAGACACCTTGTGGAAATGGGCGAACATCCATGCCCGAGAAGTATGACTTCACCACAGCTAAAGCATGAGTAAGGATGACCTTAGCGGTGCTGGATGCATACCCTGCGATACTTGTTGGAGCATCAACCAGGCGTTGCACCAGTGAACGACCATCTGGCGTCGGGTCAACAAACTCACACAGCTGGTGAGTGGCCATTGTGAGTTGATTCATGTCCTTCTCGTGGTGCTCCTTGTCCCGGGCCATGGACTGGATCTGCTGCATATCCATCTTGAATTGCTTCTCAGCATCCTTCAATTGGTGGAGTACAGTCTTGTACTCCTCGTCCAGGTCTGAGTACTTGAGCTGGAGGTCTTCCAGTGCCTTCTTCAGCTACACTTTCTCCTCTGTAAGTTCGTATATGTCACATTTCCAATCAGTTAAGGCCCTTTCAATTCGAGCGTACTCTGGGAAAAATTACACGTACGCGACTCAGAAGAAAAGCAGATGGACAACACTACTCTTGTGTGAGGAACAGACTACTTACTCTCTTTCTGGGTAGTCAAGTCTTTGACTTTCCTGATCGCCAGATCGTGTTTCCGCTGCTGATCAATCATTGCGTCCCGATGAGAGGTCCTCAGGGCTGCGAGTTCCCCCTAGAGCCTGGCATTCTTAGCCTTCTCGGCCTCCAGGCCATTCTCTGCCTCATGGGTACGCGGCAGCACATCTCCGATCTGGTTCAACAGGGCCGACTTCTCCCTTGAGCGGTCAATGAGGCTCTACACAAAGGCATTCAACAAGTGAGTAACTTTCTACAATAGGATATCAATCCTAAAGGAAGTACTCGACTACATACCTTGGTATAATTAGTGAAGCGGCAGCCCAGCTCAAGCATGAGCGTGACCGTCTCTCGCTCCAGAGCGGGTCCTCGAGAAGCTCAGCTTTCGGGCGAGGGACCTCTCCCTCCTGATGCTCTGGTACCCGGGAGTCCTCCGGGACTTCGTGTTCTTCTTGTGCCCGAGAAAGTCCCAGGGGCATCCTGCTGGCCCGGGATACTCGCGACCCCCTGCTGGTCGGTCCGAGTACCTTCTTCAACAGTTGGCCCGGGAGTAGTCCCGGGGGCTTCCATCTCCGGCTCCACCTTTGGACTTGCCAGAGGCTCGAGATCTTTTCCTTCGTTGACCGCCGGCACATCCTCGACGATCGGAGGCTCGGCGGTACTTTCGACCACAAGCTCTTTCGGCAACGAGTGTTCACTCGTCCCAACCTGGGCGGTGTTGGAGGTCGTCGGCTTGGGAGTCTCCAATTTCCTGAAAAAATGTGTTAGTACTCAGGATTAACACGAAATTTACAGCACAATACTTCTGGTTACCAACCTCGCGGGCTTCCTGAGGGGGAGTACCGTAGGTACGACCAGCCCTCGTGGCGCGGTCTTATTCCCAGATGGGTGGAGGCCGGCAGGCTAGTCGTGGGCGATGATCGCCCTACTACCGGACTCCTCTCCCCGGTCTCATTGACTACCCCTTGCCTCGGGGGCTCGGGGTTTTCCTCAGTTCCACTACAGGAGTAACTTAACTAAGTACTCATGGATATATGGCAAGATCAAGCAGCTAAGAAGTACAGACTACTTACGTCGCCTGGCGACCGGTCGCTGTGTTTGTAGCCGCAGCGGTTCTCCATTTCCGCGTCGCCACTAGCTGTGGGCGCGGCGGGTCGGCTACAGCATCGCCCGCGCTTCTCTTGGTGGGCGGATTCTGGGCTGGCTCCTCAAAAATCAGCTCAGGTGGGTCAGACCTGAACCGCTCCAGGTCGGCGTACACTCAAGGAAAAGCTATCAGCAAATGGCAAGACAAAATGACTACATTACGAAGGTACTCGAGAAAGTACTTACCGGATCCAGTGAGTTGTCCGCGCCGAACAACCTTGGGATATAGGGCTCCAAGTTTACCCCCTTAAATAGGCGGGTAACCCGACGCATGATCTCCTCAACGGATGGCACATCCCTGGCCATCCGTGATGGGTCCTGAAGGCCTTGGTATTCGAAACAAGGGTGCACGCGTTGCTGGAGGAGCTGGATGCGCCGCTCGATAAACGAGTACGCCACAGACTCCCCAGTGACGCCCTTGTCCTTCAGGGCCTTGATTCGCTTCATCAACTCGGGGATGTCGCGGCGTTCTTCCTTCGTCAGCTTCTTCAGCCAGCATTCCTGGCGCTGGGGCGGGGAGTTGTCCCATCCGTGGAGGCTGGGCTGGTGGTTCTCGATGTAGAACCACTGAGCGTGCCACTCGGACAGGGTACTTGGGGTTGTGTACTCGAGGTACAGCGCCTTGTCGCGCAGCTGCACCCCAGCACCCCCGACTAGCGCGGGATTGTTCTCATCCGGTTGTTGTTTCAGATGAAAGAGGTGGCGGAACAAATTAAAATGCGGGCGAATTCCAAGGAATGCCTCGCAAAGATACACAAAAATAGAAATGTGCAAGACAGAGTTTGGGGGAAGATGGTAATGCTTGATTTTGTAAAAACCAGGCAAACCATGGAAGAAATCCGAAGAAGGCAAAGCGAGGCCGCGGTCGGCAATGGGGCAAACATCACGGTCTCACCCGTGTTCTCCCAGGGCGACGAGTCGGAGCCTGCGGTCCGCCACTACACCACTCCTTCCTCTTGCAGCACCTGCTCGGCGATGAGCCAGAGCAGGTCCCTCTCCCGGATGGTTGAGGCCCTCCACTCGCCCTCCGCCACCGTCTTGGCGACCTTTGCCGACGGCGGTGATCCGCCTTCGCCTTCGCCCTCCCTCTTCTTACCACGACCGGCGGTGGATTTCCTCGGCATGGTGGGATGAAATGTCACACAAAGCTTTGTGCGCATACCCTGGGAACTCACGCGGGTGTGGACGAGGATGGGAAGCAGGGATTCTGGCTACTCTTAGCTTGGGATCTGGGCGGCGGAGTGCTCGATTTCGGCGCAGCGGTGGTGGCTAGGGTTCTTAGCGGTAGATCTGTTTTTACTGCAGTGAAAACAGAGGCGCGTAAAAACCCTAGGAGTAACGCGGGGTTATTTATAACTAGCGGCTCCCCATTTTTCCATTGGAAGTCGAAGAGACTTTCTTGGGATAACGATTCGATTTTGAGAGGTTTTTACGGGTTATGTGCAACGGATAATGGAAACTAGCCGTTTCTCAGGGATGGGCTCCCGAGAATTCAGACCTTTCAACTTCCAAAGCAAATTAACCCTAAAAATCATCAAATTGAGTTCAAAAATATACATTCCGTGCCACGACTCTTTAGATCCTTTTTTTCCAAACAGTAGAATTTGGATTAAAGGCTCGGGGGCTGCGGGATACGTGTCATCAACGGCTTGTTTTTCAAAAATTCTTGGAAGATACAAACCAAAGATTTAAGACTAATTTGACCCTCAGCCTGATTCGTCGATTCAACCTAA